>CM066033.1:594996417-596226506 GCA_033557465.1 Ichthyophis bannanicus
GTAGAGCTAGGAGTCTCCAGACGGTACCCCCTCTTCCAGGTTGGAGCGTCTGCACGTCATAGGGACCCAGGGGGACCACCGTGCCAGATGGTATGTGTGATGAAGAGATGTCCCAGTGTCCCTGGGGAAACTGTGTTGGGTGGGCCTGGGACCATGGGTAACTGGTGAAGTGACATAAAATTGGCCAGAATATCTGGGCGAGGAACCCTCACAGCGATTGTAAGCTACAGGATGGACAAAAAACACTGGGACCTATGCCCTGGCTACCACCCCTGGGAGGACAGCTTGGGAAAATACGTATGCAGCATGATCGTCTACAATTGGGGAAAATCCCCTCTGTGTTCAGGCCCTCATGTGGAAAACATAACTGTTGACGGTGGGAGAGGAGCCCCAAGGTAACAAGCTGGGGATCACATGGATTTTACCCAACCGCATGTCCACACCACGTTATGTCTAATATGTTGGAACGTACACCTACCATCCGGCACAGACATACAAAACCTGGTTATCAAATCCACCCATTGAAGGGCCGGCCCCCTGGGTATGACTTGATAAGCCACGCAGTGGGAAAGCAAGCCAGGTGGATGATCACGCCTGGGGTAACTGCTATCAATTGGAAAGCGCGTTAAAACTACATGGAATGTGTGCCCTTGATGCCCATGACCCTGGAAGTCCATGTGTGGGAGAGAGAGGAGATGGGAGGTTAACCTGCAGAGAACAGCGTGAGCCATCACGGCATCATTGGCTATGGGTATGGTTATGTTCTGGGTTCACGGATATGGTTATGGTGATGGTTTGTAAAAAGGGGGATCGAGGGGTTATCCGGGCGGGAAACACCACAGACCGTTGAAGGCCTGATGTCAGTACCGTGACAAATGGTAGATATACCATCATAATGAATATATGTACTCAGCAGGTAGATGAGTCACAACCTGATGGGGGGACAGGCCAACTGGCTTTTTAGGGACCAGGAGAGATCCTGTCTCCACTTAATCTGTTTATGTTATATTGGAGGGAGGTGAAATAGGCAGGTGGGACCAAAGGTGAGTCGGGGTTGATTAGCTGTGTATCTTGGACCTGGCTAAGGGAAACCTCTGACATGGTCCCGCTATTGATGGAGGGGGGGGACCGTTTGCAAAGCTAGAGATTCGCTGGGATGGGGAGGCAGTGTACTATTTGTGTACATCATGAACTGGTTTGGAGGAAGTATGAAGCAAGAGTATTGGCCATAAATGGCCAAGTTCCCCCCAATGGTGGAAATGTGGAATTAGTGGTGTACCACAGGGGTTCTTTTGCTGGGGTCTTGCTTGCTTCTTGAGATATTCCCTAAAATGACCTGGAAAGGTGGTGTGTGTGTATTGTGGACAGGTGAGAGGTTGATCAGATTTGCACATGGGACACACAACCAAATGTCAGGTTGTAATAAAACCCACAGGGATTGCGGATCGATACATGCAAAGGAGGACCCTGATAAACTGGAGGGACTGCTGCATCAGAATGGCAGAAGATGAGGGTTAATGTTGGTCTAGGGGTGCATGGTTATGCGCACCCTAGGGAGCCCAACCCACAAAAACTATGGTGTCCATGGAATGCTGGGTTCCAACATTAGGCAACCACCACCCAGGGAGATGTTGTAGGCGTTCATTGCAGATACCATGTTTCATACCCTTGGCCCATAGTGCAGCGGGCGGCCAAATTATCAAAATAGGGCGAATAGGTATCGGTATGAATCTGGACAGAAATGTCAGTGATACAAAACATATGTTATCATGCCTCTATAGCGTTCCATGGTGATGATCACACCCTGTATATTGTGTGCCGCTAATGGTCACCGTAAAATTCGAAATGGGAAAACATTTTCTAGCAAATACCGAGGTGGGTCAGATAAGGGGCCACCGAAAATTGGCCAAGGGGATGGGAGGTCCACTCCTTATGAGGGTTTGAGGCTAAAAAAGTTGGTGCTCTTTAACCTGGACGAGAGAGACCGCTGATGTGAGATATGATCGAGGGTCTATATATCCATGGACACGGTGTGGAATGGCTGTAGACATAGATGACTTGATTACCTTAATTCAGAATAATATAGAGGGGGGACTGGGGGACCATGCACATGGCGAGCGGACAAGGGTAAAAAAAACTGTTTACAAACTGATAACAGGATGTTCACTCTTACCACCCCCCCCCCCCACACCCCAACCCCCACCCACACAAAACGTGTACTCAAACGCTGGGATATTGATTGGGGGACTGTAGGATGTAGTATTGTAAGTAAAAGGCTGTTAGTGTTGTAGCTGTGTTTAGACACATGTTTGGACCAGGTACCTGTGGTAAGGTCCATAAACCATCATTAGGAAGGTACCCTGGATATCACTGGGGCTTGATTCTCAAAGACAAGCATTGGTGGGAACCTCTCTCTGTCCCTTGGGGGAAAACTGCTAGGGTACGTATGACCTAGATTGGGCCATTGTTGTGAAAAGCAGCAATACTGTGCTTTATGGGACACTGGTGTGACCCAGTTATTGGCCATATATCCTGTTCCTATGTTCCTATGGTTTTGTTTTCTTCGAACCGAATTTGGTATGGATAATCCACACTTTGACCACAGACCTGCACATAAGAAAACCATTGCTGTTTACACGACAGGGTCTGCACACATCTCTGGGGATTCCATGACATGTCCCAACTGTTGAACACCCCTGCCCCGTGTCACCCGCACCATCTACACACTGACAGGCAGGTATACCTGTTGGTGTGTGCTAACAAGGATATCGTGTGTTGGTGGAAGGGGTCACCCCACATTAGCAAATATCCTGTTTGCCGGTCACACCTGAGGGGAGGCATAAACTGATCAGTGTGGCGCAGCGTGTCTGTCCATAGGGGGATCAATGGGCCTACAATCCCGCTCCCATTCCCCTGCCACAAAAACAATATTATATATACCCCTGGACAGGACCTGGGATGAATCACACACCAGGCATCTGTCTGGGACAGCGGCCCACATGTTAAAAGGGTGTGTGACAGGGGATGGCAATACATGCATTGACACTAGCAATAGATCTTCCGCATCGCAACACATGCAGCTGACACACACGCATCTGTACTGGTCATTTGCCAACATTGTCCAGGGGGAACTGGGACCCGACCCACCATGCCCTATGAAGCCCCTGGACCTGTTGGGGCACCCGGCCCCTTGTCACACCATGCTAGAGAGTTAGGTGCCCGCCAGGAATGTGAGTAGCCCTACAAGCAGACCAAGGCCTGTTCCAGACAAACCCAGAGGACTTGGCACCCACCAGGATGTCCAGGTCAGGGACCATGTAGGGGAAGGTTGGCCTGTGAGGGGGAACATGGTCCCCGCACCCCCGGGGGCGGGCCTTCCTGACTGCGGCACATATTACGGAATGTCGTGGCATGGGGGGGGGAACATATCAATGTGTGCAATAACATTGTCCCCCTCGTGGGGACATTTGGGACAAATATGCCCCCAAAGATTTGCACAGCTGGGGTCGGGTCCACTACGATGGGGAACACACTGGTCATGTGGAACTTGTCCTCTGTTTGTGGTATAGGGCGTTTGGACCATAACCCCACGCATGTTTGCCACCACCCCATCTGCGGGCACACGGCACCCCTCCCCCCCCCCCATTGTCCGTGTGGTGATGCACCCCACACCGCCCATGGGGCAGGGGAAGCACCTGCTCTTTATGTGCCTAAACCAGGAATAACATTGGCCGTTTATGGTGTGTGGGGGGGCCAGGGGACAGGCCCCTTGCGGATCCCTCTCTTGGGGTCCCAAATCCTATTCGGACCATGCCCCCACCCCGCTGTATTGCACCCAGGTAGTTTACGCCCACTGGTACCATGTGCCCCCTCTTCGCCAACCAAACAAACATGTTCCCTTGCCAATTCACACAACATGGGCGCCGTACCCACTTCTTCCTAACAATTCATTGTTGGCCAGGGACGGACTGTATGTGCAGCTGTGCAACATAAACGGCCCAGTTGGAAGGGGTCATGGGGTTGTACCAATGCACACCCATCCGCCGCCCCTGTGGGACTCAAGAGCCCCCTCCCCAACCATTGGGGACCTGTCAAAGGTCGTGTGTTTCCTCCTGCTGCACTGTGGGCCCCACCCTGTTCCCCCCTTGACCCCCCCACCCACTTCAGGGGCAGCCTGTGATGGTGTGCATCTGTTGTCCCTGTCCCCTGTATCCGGCCATCAGCTTCCCATGTCCTCTAGAAACATGTGTTCAGTCCCTTGGAGTGCACACACCGTAGCAAGGACCCGATGCAGTAAGTTACATGTGGTGATTCCATCACAACCACATTGGGGGTCACGTGCATTCAGAACATCTCTGAGTGGTGGACCGTGTTCCTGTGTGTGGGGTCTCCCCAACACTAGCGGGGGGCCACACGCTGCCACATTCGCCACACACCTTTGTCTACAGGAGTAAGCCACACCACAGTCAGTAGGACCTGGTGATTGAATGTGCAAACTGTTCAACTTTTGTGGTTTGATGGTAGTTTCCCCAAAGACCAAGGGGGACTATCTTCTCATTACAAACGCTTCTGTCTCACACACAGGCCCTGCGGTGAGGCGTTTTGAATGGGGGACATCAAGCAGCAATCCCATTGATGGTTCGTATTGTCAAACAAGGATGAACCAAGGTCGAGACTGGGGCCACAGGATACATGGCCTCAACCAGAGGAGTGGTGAGATGGCTATACCTTTTCGAAAAAACGCGATGTCGTGTAGCCCTGGAGGGCGAGATACTGGCGGGCGGGGCCAAGCAAAGGGAACAACAGGCAGGGGGGTACATGGCACCGGCACCGCACGCAGCAGCACCGGCACTCAGGGGCACCAGGCACCAGCACGGCACCGGCTCCTCAGGGCCGACAAGGCGGCCTCCATTCTTCACAATGTGGTGAGGGTGGGTTTGGAACATTGCAAAGCGCAGAGGGTGGGGGGGGACGGGTCAGGGCCTAGGCGTGGGGTCGCGGCCCGCGGCCGCGTCACAGTGAAAGTACCCTTAGGACCAAAATTAAAAAAAACACTGTAAAGAAAGGGGCAAAAAACAAGTGTGGTGCACAGGGGGCTGTGGTAGCATATTTGTTTGCCACCTGTGGGGGTCCCGTATGTATTGTTGCACATTGCATGGTGGGGGTCCCATGGACCACTTTTAACCCTTTTACCCCTTCAGCACGTTGCCAATGTGTGGCTTGGCTTGGCCAGTTACACCTGCAGCACTGACACAACAAGATGGACCTGTTGACCTTCACAGGGTGGGGGGTGTCAGCTGCCCAGGAGCTGGGTTGCTGCTCACACCCACACCAATGGTCAGGGGCGGGTTTGCACTCATAAATCCAAAAAAGAACCTCACGCGTACTGATGTGTTCCATAGTAATGTTGTCCCCTACCTACACTCGCCACGTGTGTGCAGATGCCTGACAATCGCCGCTCTGCTTGCAAAGCACATTGCACGCCATGGCACATACCACTCGTCTGCATGTGGGTGGTATAGGCAGACAGGGGTGTCAATTGTGTCCCGGTGGGTTCCAGGCAGTCAGCAACACATGGGGCTACATAGCACACCATCCATGGTGTCAGTGTAATTTGATTCGGTGGACCCCCACCAGGCGGCATCCCATGGCCCCACCCAGTACCCCACAGCCCCCACATATTATATGGCCCCTCTGACTGCATGGTTGCGTGCACGACACGTATGACACCCCATTGTCCGCCCCCTCCTGGACCTGGCAGGTCGCAATTACATAGTCCCATGCTTTGCATACCATGTTTGAATGTAGGAAAGGACACGTGACCATTGGGTTAAGAAGTGTGAAAACATTTATTTTCTGTCAACATTAACACATGGGCAAACATGGCCCAACCACACATCCACGACAATCAGGGGGGTGGAAACCACAGCCCAGCACAGTGGCACATGGGGGCATCACAGGTGCCATCGCTGGTACCTGTGATGCTCTGTTCTTCGGGCAGGTGGTAACCGGGATGGCCAAATCCACCAACATCAGTTGCCACCTGGCCGAACAGCCACAGTTCAGAGACTGCCAGCGCAATGTAACACGACATGGGTGTTCACGTCGTGCATCAGCCAGGGCCACTAACACCCTCGTCGCTATGCACCTGCCAAGCACACAGAACACAACAGTGGCCTGCCATTCTGTGTGATGGCATGTGCATGTGGATGTGACCAGTGGGCCCTGGGTGGTGCACTGCTCATTGTTCTGCCAACCCATGCCGTGCAGATTCTGCAGACCTTGGTTCTGCATGCTGCCCCCCCGTCGGCCCTGTGCTGGGCTCGTGTTCCGCCACACCACCCCCCTCCCCCGCCCCTTCCCCACCCTGCCCTGTAGCACCCCCCTCCCCCCACCCTCCCTGGCCTGTCCGTTGGACCCTACCCTCCCCCCTCCCTGCCTCCACCAGACCCCCTGTTCCCCCCCCTTCCTCCTGCACCCACTATTATAACACATCATCGTCCTCCTCCTCTCTCATTGCCCCCCTGGGCATGGGTGGGTGGGTGACTTTCCCTCCTCCTCCCCCTCCTCTCCTCCCCCACATCTGTCACAGGCGTTGGCTCCGTGCCCTCCATGGCCAACTCCCTCCTCTTTCCTTCCGTCGGCCCCTCCTGTCCTTCCAACGTCTGGTCTCCACCCAACGGCCCTTGCGCGCCGGATGGTGGGTCTGCGAGAGGCAATAGGTGGAGGTGTGTGGTTGCCCCATCGCTGGTATCACTGTCTGTGAAGGATGACAGACATCAGGGCACTTCCATGTGTGGTCACATACAACAGTTACAGACATACAGGTGAGACACAGGCTGGTGGTACATGGCCGGACCTTGAACCCTGGCACCTAGCCCTGGCAATAATGACCATCATGGTGCGTCACTTCTTTTGCTCCCTCCTGGCACCTCTCCAGGAACTCGGGGGTGGTAGTGGGTCGCAGCTCCCGTGCTTTTTTCCTCAGGGAGGTCCTCTCAGTGGCTATGTAAAACGTTGTCTCTGTGGTCCGCAGAACCTAACACCTGTCACTGGTTCAGACAACCGATTACATTGCCCTGTGTGTTGACGCACTGTTAACCTGGCAGGCCCCACCCCTGCTGTTTGTGGCATAGACAGCTGCGTGAAACAACACCCGGCAGGGGCCTTGGCCTTGGAGATGTGGGGGTAGGTTTGCACAGCTGTGTCACAGCAGTATCAGACGAGCCGAGCTGGCACAAAGCCTGTGCCAGTGGCACCTAGGGAAAAGCTCTAAGAAGCATCACATGTTGACTGCATGCTGAACCCACCCATATCACCACACAGCCACACATTCACATTGGTTGGGAAATGGTGTTTGGCACAATGATGGACAAGAGGGAGAGGAGCGACGGGGGCAACCATTGGGGCGTGTCAGACACAAAGTGGATTAGGGTGGGAAATAACACATAGGGCAGATGATCTACCTTGCAAGACACATCCCAGCTGTGCATTGACAGCAGCTGTCCATGGTGGGTGTGTTGTGGTCCCATGCTTAACGTGGGACATAGTCACCATTGGTGGTGCCCCCTAGGCACCATTGGCAGGGTATGCACCCCATAATGTGTGTGCCCTGTGTGGGCAGCTCACCCACACATTAGGGATCTGTGACATCCCCTATGGGGTTGCCTCAGGGATGTGTATGTTTGTGATTGGTGTTTCACAGCATCCCTATCACACAGAGCATCCCTATGTGGGCCCCAGCTGAGCAGTACTGGCCCTTGTTGGTCATCTGCAGTCTCCATGTCGCTGCTCGTGGTGTTGACATGCACACAGACAGACTAGGATGGGGCCCATGATGCGTCCATGTGACCCACCTGCTGGTGCATTTCAGGGTCTAGGTGGTGATTTACTTGCAGGTCCCATGTTCCCATGTGCACAATGCAGGGATGTCACAGCTGCAGCTGGTGTGTTGTTGTCCGTCTGCGAACCTGTCATGCTCGTGTGACCGCAAAGAGATGTGCGAGGGGCTGTGCCAGCTCCCAGGGTATCTCTGCAACCACATACATCGTGGCATGGACCTGGTGTGTGGGAGGGGAAGCAGGCCTACCCCCTGCAGTGGCTTTTTCCAGATGTCCATCACGTCCAGGTGTGGTTATACACATGTGCCCTGCCACCAGCTCGGCAGCTTTCACAGCCATGCACCATGTGCATACTGTGTGTGCTGTGTCTGGACCCAGGGTGTGAGCTGTGTGTTGAGCTGCCCCAACCCTACCAATATAGCAGATACTCTGTGGACTGACGACTGAGGGGTGGCTGTGCACATGGTTGCCATCATCCATGTGCTCGGGTGGGGGGGTTAGTGTGGCCTGTGGGGGAATGGTAATACATGTTTAGGTCGTGACATATGTCCACCTATCGCAGGGATAGACCTGGCCAGTCCTGTGGGGTCCCAGATGTTCTGTTTCCCTCCTGTTGACTCAGTTGTGCACAGATAGGGGCTGTGGAACACACCGTCCATTTCTTGAGGTGCTACCACGTGTACCCCTCCTGACCTCTCTCACACATATCCCCTGGGGTCTGATGGGGTCTGCTTCTGGGATTTGTTCCGATGTTATGGTGTGGGTGGAGGGGTTGTTCGGGGGTGTCTCCTGGGCTGCCTCATGTGATGGGCATGTTCCAGGCTTCCTATGGTCTGTCCCACAACACATGCATGGGTGGACATGGGCCTCATGGGATAGTCGACAGATGTTTCCGTGGATGGCCAAGGGGGGGGGGGGGAGAACTCACCAGGTACCCTGGGGTCCTGTGGGTGTTGTCGCTGGTGGACCATATATGGCTGGGTGTCTCCCACATGTGTTGTTTTGTGTGTCGCTGCCAGTTATATCATCTTAAGCTGGGGGTGTGCCATGTTGGGCATCTGACTGCTAGCATCCATTTGTGCTGCACAGAGGGGGTTTGTGGGTGGTCCTTCAGTTGCGCACTCATCGTTTCTGGGACCACCTGGCCAGGACTGGCCTGTCAGCATCCACGCTCGGGATGTTTGCATGGGGATTGTGCTTGACAGTTGGAGACACATACAGGGGGTGGATCACACCTTATCCTATGACAGGTGGTCCATTGCTGCTGCAGCAATGCAGCCACAGGTCTGTGCCACAATGGCAATGGCAGGGACCCTAACTATGCCCCGTCACCATTCCAATGCGACACTGTAAGCATGATTTTCGTTTGCCCCAGGCATGCCTGACATGGGCTACCTGGACCTCACACTTGTCATGTGTGAGGTGCGCATCTAGGTGTCAGCGATGTTGGCAGACTCACATCCATGCCATCCACAGGGAACAGGGTTCTGGACAGTATCCTGGGTGACAGCAGGGATGCATGGCACAAACTGTAGCTAGGCATCATTGTTCATGGGCACCTACCAAGCTGTTTCACGGCATGTCCTCTGTGTCATGATGTCCTCAGCATACCTGAGTACCCCACACTGGAACGAATAGGGTGCCTTTTCTCTGGGGACGCAGGTGACGTCAACGCAGCATAGCTGTTATATAGCTGTACGGCATGTGGGGGGTTGTTGGGGGGTGTATCCCATCCTGTTCATGGGGATACCCTGCACGTTTGGGTTTCCTGTAGGTGTGGCATTCTCCCATGAGGTCTGTGTATGGTGGGGTTGTCTGCCTCATGTGTCCGGTGTTGTACGTCAGTTGTGACTGCACTTGATTGGACCCTGCCCACAGGACATGGCAGCCCCTGGTGGGACATGTCATCGCCCAACAACAGTTTTGTGTTGGGACATGCAGGCACCCCCTTGCAATTGACAGTACTATCCTCTGAGTGGTCACATTCACTGGTCAACACAGCGGGTTTGACGTGTATTGTCCCTGGGGGATGGGGCAGACTGCGGTACTAGGACAGAGGCGCATACTACCAGGTGTGACCCTGCACCAATGGGTACCACATGCCAAACACATGCACTGATGGTCCATATGCCCATGCTGTGGCCATCATCTTTGTGGCCTGTAGTCACACAATGTGTGTGGTATGGGGTGGTTACAGATACCCTGGTGGGGCAGGGCTAGCTGCACTAGCATGTTTGTGGCCAGCACCCTGTGCGCTGGTGACACTTGCTCTGCCTGTGTCTATTTAACGGTCACAGCCCATGCCACTCAGCACGGCACATGGGGTTTAGACACATCTGCTGACCCCATACCTTGCTGTGGGCACAGAGTCACTTTTCATGGCCAGTGATACCACCAGGGATGTTTGTGCAGTGTGCGCTCCTCAGTCCCACCACCAGGGAAACCCCATGTGCTAGGGTTCGGGACCCCTTTAGAACCAGCACACTGTATGTTGTGTCAGATGTGATACACAGGGAACATGGGGCTGCACAGGGGACATTGCTCCCCACACAGCCATGTTTGTGTGGTGGTGGCCACTGTGCCTGGCTGCCTGCTTCAGCCTACCACCCCTGTGTGCCAACCCACTGTCCAATCATCGTGACATCGCACGTGAGGGCCCTCGGCAGTCAGCACACTGGCCATGGCTGACAGTGACTGGGGAGGGATCAGCACCCCCCACTTCAGTCCCCTGACACAGGGCGTGGCTTCCATGCTGGTGTTGTGGCTTTGGACTGGGCACAGATATTGTGAGGACATGGGTGTGTCATTGCCAAGGACCCCCTTGTCTTGTGATTGTGTGAGGTCCACACAACCACTGGTGAGGGTGGTTAACATACACCAGTGTCAACAGTTCTGGCGGCATCAGCAGGCACAGACACAGGGATGGCTATAACGTCGGGTGTAGTGCACATACAGGGACACAGAGATGGGGAGTTGGACTAACCTAATGATCTGGGGTGCAGCATTTTGGGCTAACATCAGGGAAGGTGACAGGCGCTGTGTGATCCCCCCCCTGTGCTTACCAGATGTCTGGTGGGGAGCTGTGGCATGCTGGCCTCAACAGGCCATCAGGTACCATCATGTGTCAGCTCATTCCTGCTTGTTCCAGATGTTTAGCTGTACCCAGTACAACCTACATGCCTAGCTGTGTGTGTGGCCATGTGTGCAGTCACACCTATGTGCATTGTGCAGGTCTCCCAGAGCGCACATATCTGTATCCCTTTGGCACCCTTGAGAGACATGGCATTGCCATGTCCATGTGTTCTGGCCACTGATGGTGTCCATGCTCAGCCCTGTCACCCTGTGGGTGTTACGTCACACATTTGGGGTCACACTATGTACACATGCCATGCACTCCACGACCAATGGCAACAGAGTGTACCAGCACACATGGGTGTTTGAAGACACATGAGACATTGGGTGGGTTCCCCTATGCACCTTGGCAGGGGACACGTCCATGACACATGCCTTTGTACATAGCCAGAGATGTCACTTGCCATACCACTACAGGATCAGTGTATCCTGTATGTCATGGGGATATTGAAAGCTACGTCAGTCCAACCTTGGCAAATGTTGGACACAGCATACTGGTCATGGTGGACAGGCATCTGTCCCAAACAGGCGTATTGGGTGTTGTTATGTTCCTCTGACCTGTGTCGTGTATGTTTCTGGGAGGTGTCACTGCACACACTATGGGCTATTCCCACCTCTGGTCATGTGTGCTTGTTAGGCTATCTGGGCCAACCTGACTGTGTGCTTGCAACCTTTCAAGGGCATCTGTGAGATACCTATGCACACAGGGGCGGTATGCCTGTGGGCTGTGGGAAGGAGCGACCTGAATCAACATACATAGCTGTGGACAGGTTGCCATTGCAGAGGTTATGACCTGGTTCTTGGAGATACTGTGTGTGGGTATTTGCTCACGCGCATCCAGATCTGCATCCTACATATCATCTCCATACATCTACAGTGTTTGTCCTGGGCTATGTGGCCCCTAGACTGCGGATGCCGTGCAGCCAGACCACTATACCTTATTGCACACATTTGCCTGACATACCCTCCGTCACGATCAGCTCCCCCGCCACCAGGGTCTTGTGTGTGCCAGGGCACATCATCATCAGGATACAGCATTGCACCATATTGACACCCTGCCCACACAACGCATGTATCATGTGTGCCTGAGATACGGGTGATTGGCTCATCTGCTGTGTCACACTGCACCATATCACCTGGGTGACAGGGGCACACCCAGATGTGCCCGACGGACACATGCAGATTGGGGGATGTGATAGGCAATAGTAGCACCTACAAACATAACCCCAGGGGTTCTGAGGCCACACATTGATGGTCTCCATGCACCCCACGCGTTTGGGTGGATGTGTAGCAAACTCACTGGTGCAACCACACATATCTCCTGGGTGAGAGTGAGCCAACTTTGGATGGCCTCTCTGGCCCCCTGGAGGTAGGGGGATGCTTCCAACTACATTAGTACACACAACCATATCTCCAGGGTGACACAGAGCCCACTTTGAATGTTCTCACTGGCCCCCTGGAGGTAGGGGGATGCTTCCAACTACATTAGTACACACAACCATATCTCCAGGGTGACACAGAGCCCACTTTGGATGGCCTCTCTGCACTCCTGGAGGTAGGGGGATGCTTACAGCTACATTAGTACACACAGCCATATCTCCAGGGTGACACAGAGCCCACTTTGAATGTTCTCACTGGCCCCCTGGAGGTAGGGGGATGCTTCCAACTACATTAGTACACACAGCCATATCTCCAGGGTGACACAGAGCCCACTTTGGATGGCCTCCCTGCACTCCTGGAGGTAGGGGGATGCTTACAGCTACATTAGTACACACAGCCATATCTCCAGGGTGACACAGAGCCCACTTTGAATGTTCTCACTGGCCCCCTGGAGGTAGGGGGATGCTTCCAACTACATTAGTACACACAGCCATATCTCCAGGGTGACACAGAGCCCACTTTGGATGGCCTCTCTGCACTCCTGGAGGTAGGGGGATGCTTACAGCTACATTAGTACACACAGCCATATCTCCAGGGTGACACAGAGCCCACTTTGAATGTTCTCACTGGCCCCCTGGAGGTAGGGGGATGCTTCCAACTACATTAGTACACACAGCCATATCTCCAGGGTGACACAGAGCCCACTTTGAATGTTCTCACTGGCCCCCTGGAGGTAGGGGTTGCTTCCAACTACATTAGTACACACAGCCATATCTCCAGGGTGACACAGAGCCCACTTTGGATGGCCTCTCTGGCCCCCTGGAGGTAGGGGGATGCTTCCAACTACATTAGTACACACAGCCATATCTCCAGGGTGACACAGAGCCCACTTTGGATGGCCTCTCTGGCCCCCTGGAGGTAGGGGGATGCTTCCAACTACATTAGTACACACAACCATATCTCCAGGGTGACACAGAGCCCACTTTGGATGGCCTCTCTGCACTCCTGGAGGTAGGGGGATGCTTCCAACTACATTAGTACACACAGCCATATCTCCAGGGTGACACAGAGCCCACTTTGGATGGCCTCTCTGCACTCCTGGAGGTAGGGGGATGCTTACAGCTACATTAGTACACACAGCCATATCTCCAGGGTGACACAGAGCCCACTTTGAATGTTCTCACTGGCCCCCTGGAGGTAGGTGGATGCTTCCAACTACATTAGTACACACACCCATATCTCCAGGGTGACACAGAGCCCACTTTGAATGTTCTCACTGGCCCCCTGGAGGTAGGGGGATGCTTCCAACTACATTAGTACACACAGCCATATCACCAGGGTGACACAGAGCCCACTTTGGATGGCCTCTCTGCACTCCTGGAGGTAGGGGGATGCTTACAGCTACATTAGTACACACAGCCATATCTCCAGGGTGACACAGAGCCCACTTTGAATGTTCTCACTGGCCCCTGGAGGTAGGGGGATGCTTCCAACTACATTAGTACACACAACCATATCTCCAGGGTGACACAGAGCCCACTTTGAATGTTCTCACTGGCCCCCTGGAGGTAGGGGGATGCTTCCAACTACATTAGTACACACAGCCATATCTCCAGGGTGACACAGAGCCCACTTTGAATGTTCTCACTGGCCCCCTGGAGGTAGGGGGATGCTTCCAACTACATTAGTACACACAGCCATATCTCCAGGGTGACACAGAGCCCACTTTGAATGTTCTCACTGGCCCCCTGGAGGTAGGGGGATGCTTCCAACTACATTAGTACACACAGCCATATCTCCAGGGTGACACAGAGCCCACTTTGAATGTTCTCACTGGCCCCCTGGAGGTAGGGGGATGCTTCCAACTACATTAATACACACAACCATATCTCCAGGGTGACACAGAGCCCACTTTGAATGTTCTCACTGGCCCCCTGGAGGTAGGGGGATGCTTCCAACTACATTAGTACACACAGCCATATCTCCAGGGTGACACAGAGCCCACTTTGAATGTTCTCACTGGCCCCCTGGAGGTAGGGGGATGCTTCCAACTACATTAGTACACACAGCTATATCTCCAGGGTGACACAGAGCCCACTTTGGATGGCCTCTCTGCACTCCTGGAGGTAGGGGGATGCTTACAGCTACATTAGTACACACAGCCATATCTCTAGGGTGACACAGAGCCCACTTTGAATGTTCTCACTGGCCCCCTGGAGGTAGGGGGATGCTTCCAACTACATTAGTACACACAGCCATATCTCCAGGGTGACACAGAGCCCACTTTGGATGGCCTCTCTGCACTCCTGGAGGTAGGGGGATGCTTACAGCTACATTAGTACACACAGCCATATCTCCAGGGTGACACAGAGCCCACTTTGAATGTTCTCACTGGCCCCCTGGAGGTAGGGGGATGCTTCCAACTACATTAGTACACACAAGCATATCTCCAGGGTGACACAGAGCCCACTTTGGATGGCCTCTCTGCACTCCTGGAGGTAGGGGGATGCTTACAGCTACATTAGTACACACAGCCATATCTCCAGGGTGACACAGAGCCCACTTTGAATGTTCTCACTGGCCCCCTGGAGGTAGGGGGTTGCTTCCAACTACATTAGTACACACAGCCATATCTCCAGGGTGACACAGAGCCCACTTTGGATGGCCTCTCTGGCCCCCTGGAGGTAGGGGGATGCTTCCAACTACATTAGTACACACAGCCATATCTCCAGGGTGACACAGAGCCCACTTTGGATGGCCTCTCTGGCCCCCTGGAGGTAGGGGGATGCTTCCAACTACATTAGTACACACAACCATATCTCCAGGGTGACACAGAGCCCACTTTGGATGGCCTCTCTGCACTCCTGGAGGTAGGGGGATGCTTCCAACTACATTAGTACACACAACCATATCTCCAGGGTGACACAGAGCCCACTTTGGATGGCCTCTCTGCACTCCTGGAGGTAGGGGGATGCTTACAGCTACATTAGTACACACAGCCATATCTCCAGGGTGACACAGAGCCCACTTTGAATGTTCTCACTGGCCCCCTGGAGGTAGGGAGATGCTTCCAACTACATCAGGACACACAGCCATATCCCCAGGGGGTGTGAGGGACCGCTTTGAGGGGCCCTGTAGACTCCTGGAGATGGTGATGGTGATCCCCAGAACGTTCTGAAACACACACATATCCACAGAGTGACTGAGTGCACTCTTTGAGGGGCTCTCTGGACCCCTGAGGATAGGGTGGATGTATTCAACAACATTGGCAGACAACCCCAGATCACCTGTATGTCTGAGGCCCCATGTGCTTAACATTGCACCACCCCTGATGGTTAACCCTATGTGTTACCCTGCTGATGCAGATACCGCCATCAACACAGGATGTTTGCATACGCTCCTTATGCAGATGCATGGCCTAGTTTTGTTACAGTGTGCTTTACTGTATCAACACCAGCAGCTGTCATGACGCCAGGGGGCCATCATGCCCTCTGTGGCCCAAACCGTCAACACCTGGCTACATGGCCACACACTCAGATGTGATACCACATGTATATGGCATGTGTTTCACCTGCTACACTAAACTTATACAGACTACTTACACACAACAGCATGGACAGCTGACATCAACCCTGTATGTGTGTATGTTTATTTTGACCTAGGTCCATTCACTTACCTCCCGTGGATGGTCTGCCTGCCTGTTAAAACGCCTGGTCACCCTCTCCCAGGCCCTCAGGACCCTCCCCATGTTCTTTTTCCTGGAGGGCCCTGGGAACAGCTTGTGCTGCTTTTTGGAGATCAGGGAGCCCAGGTGGCACAGCTCTCTGTGGCTAAAAGCCGGCTTCCTAGTTCGGGACGCCATGTTTGTTTCTGGGCGTGGTGACGCGCGGACGCTCCCGGCGCAACTTCCGGAATTGCGCGTGACGTATTGCGCACGTGCGTTTCGCATGGCTGCGCGTCAGATCTCTGCTCGCCCGTGCGCTCCGCATGGCTGTGCGTCTGCAAATTGCAAATACTACCTACATGCACCATTCATATTGATTTGTAATGGTTGTGCTCAAAATATGTTTACTGTTCTGTGCCTAATCACATAGCTACTGGGGTGTCTCTAATGTCACTTTAACAAACAATTATTATTATGGTTTACCCTTGTTCACACAGTGTGGTATTGAACCTCTGGACACATAGCAACTGATTGCTGATGCATTGTCAGATGAGGTGTGCTATGTGTGTCACATAGCAGGTAGTGCTCAGACACTACTAGTTATGGGTGCAGACAGACCATCAGCATCAGGTGTCACTCAACCTGGTGATAGGGGGTTGTGTGTGCCAGTGAAATATGTTGTGTGGTGTATCTCCATGTCTGGACAGACATTTTGTGGTGGTTGCCATCGGGGTTGGGGGGGAGATTCATATATGAGCATTGCACACGCAAAGTAGGTTGCGTGTTGGACATTACAGGACTATGTGGGTCCGCATGTCACCACACTGCACATTATCCTTTGGTATGTGTGACGGCATACAGTCCTGGTTTTTGAAAAATAGCACAATGGTTGATACATGGACTGCTTAACCAGCCGTCATGGGTTACATCTTCCAGTTGAACTCAGGAGTGCCTGTCTCAGGCATCACACATTCTCATACTTGAGTGCAACAGTAGCCATGATTGTTTTCATGTACATCTGTGCTGCACCAGACATATATCTTCATACATTGCAACATTCTTACCTGCCCCAGACCGGTTTCCACATTACAGAGGTGCTGCTATTGGCAAGACCCTCACACTGCTACATACATCATGTGCAGTACACCATTCTCACCAATGGAACAGCGCACCCCTGGTGACCATTGCACACTGTCTGCATGCCTGCCTCTTTCACCAGACAGGCATCTGTTCTTAGCAATCGAGCTGTGGCCCACACCTAACCTTGATACCTGTGGAGCCAGAGGTTGCATGTTTCCATCCACAGTGTGGTTATTGGTGAGTGCAGCCAGTGACAGGTCCCTGACTGTGAAATAGTGCTGGAATCTCTGTGATCCTCACAGTGCTGTCTGCATCATGTGCTCCTTACACAACCGTATAGGGTGGACTTGGGTTAATGCACTGTGATGGTTTCCGAATTGCCAGTACTACAGGACATTACACACATTCCAGGCCTGACAGTCCCCATGAATCTTCAAAATGTTTGCTATATGTTACAATGTCATCTTCAATGTATGTTACTTTTCTGCAATGTAGGCGCTGTTCCATGTAAAACCATGTTCATTATATGTTAAGTGTAAACCGCCTTTGATCTTTGGAAAAAGCGGTATAGAGGAAATGCATAATTATATAGATTCAGACCTGCACTGCTGCTGACTGGCGGCATATAGGGGCCAAGGACAATATATAAATCACTTTGCTTATACACACACACTTTGGATTTGAACCAACAACCTTTCACTTCAGAGGCATTGCAGTCACCAGGGGACTACAGCTCTGTGGCTGTGATGATAGGTCTGTCTGGCTAGAATATAACCTCTGCAGACTTTGTGCTGCAGTTACCAGGGTGTGGTCGATCCAGTCGCACCCATGATGCACTGCACATGCAAGGCAGCAGTCTAGTGATGGTCCAGTGATAGGGTGTGCAACCCCACAGCACCTCGGCCTCGTGTTGGACATTGACCTTCTGTGTTGCTGGTGCAGAGTGGGTACTGACCATCCCAGTGTGTGTGTCTGTTGCTCACCCTGAGGGTGAGGTGAGACACACAGCACCTATCCTGGCTGAGATGGCCTATACATCATATCAATTTGTTTGCCAATGTCTGATAGTTTGGCACATCTGACCATTTCTGTCTCCAAGACCCATCTGGGCCTTGTGGGCTACAATGTTCACCGAAGGGGGCATATCCTGTGTGGGTGCCCTGCCCTTCATGATATATTTGCAGGGGGGGTGGGGGAGAGGAGGTTACAGGACCTATAGGCCGGGTATGTCTGACCACCAAACCTTCCCTGTGCAACACAGTTTCCCCAAACAAAACATATCCACATTCTACATCCCAGCTATGGTGCTTGTAGCTGCCACCATCAGCAGACTGGGTCCAGCTGTGGTACAGAAAACCTACAGGTCACTCACTGCTATTATGAACGCATCCATATTTCAGGGTGCGGCAGACAGACAGTATGGCCTGAGAGCCTAAGCTCACCAAAACCATCTGACATTTTCCAACAGCAGGCACATTGTGTGCCCAGCTACTGACCCTGCACGGTGTTCCAGCCAGACACATGCAAACTGCAGACAGGCCACTGGGCAGTCCATGGTGCATGCTACCAGAGAGACTGTGTGCACCCATAACTGGGATGTCAGCACACCCACCGCACAGTTACCTCAGTGATTGGGCCTCACATATACACAGAACCCATATATCACATGAGAGAACTATTATATGGCACTATGTCGGGACCTAGCCATGCCATGGTCACTGATCGTTCAGGGTGAGAGTGACCTCCACACAAGGCATGCTATGGACACCATGTCTGTGGGGGTGATGGCAAGGCACAGCATGGTCCTAGGCATGCACATTTGCCCTGTGTAGCTGCATCCTGCTCCAGCCACCCTGTTTGTTCTGTACCCACAGTACTTTGCTCCTTATTATGCACATTGGCAGGCCAATAATGGCAACGGTGCTATTAGTGTGGTCTGTGGGAGGTGTTGACAGCCACCACACACTGGATAGACAGACACACACTCCCCACACCTAGGACAACATTGAGCAGATGTGGTGTTATTTGGGAGCCATGGCCAACATAACAGTGATGGGCACAGTGCGGGCATGGCAACGTTGGGATGTACTTTTGGAGTAATTTCCCAGGGTGCTACTCTCTGGAGGAGATCTGACCTGACACACATTGCACATACATCAGAGACGTTGGTTTGTGACAGCTCGCTGTTCTGCTTGTGCGTAGCATGAGCATTTTTATCGGTCAGTGATCATATATTGCTTTGGATATATGTGTGACATCTCCAAATGTGTAGTGTGGGATTGTTGATGTATGCACATGCTAGTTTTCTGACCGCCACACAAGGCCCTACATCCTGCCACTTCATCGGTCTTCCAATAATGGTGCCTGCAGGTGCAAATGTTTCTGCCCCTGTTGCCCACTGCTCTAGGGAGGTTTTCACAACTACAGTCAATGTGAATCAAACACTTGTTGGGCTTTCATGCTATCTGTGATTAATATGCCTGTGATACAGCTGCATACCATGGTGGTGTTCAACTCACCTGCATCACACACATCTTTCGTGCAGACATCAGACAACCTGATTGATGTGTGAGCCTCCATGGCTGCATATGGGGGACTCTGCTGTGGGTGAGGCATATGTTTATGTGGTGTGTGGTATTTATAGCAAACTATGGTATCGTGACCAACACTTATGTCCTCAGCACGGGAGTTCCATTCTTTACTTTAAGGTTTCGCGAATGGGTAAAACATTGGGATTGGGATGGCAGGTGCCCCAGCCGGGAATTGAACCTGGGGCCTTCTGTGCTTGGAGGCACTTGCTACATGTACTGCACCACCGTCTTAGCACAGCAACAGTACATTCCCAGGGGAGTCCATGGCTGTTTGTCACACAGGGCCTGTCTGTTGGATTGTACTGCAGCCACATGAGGGTGGCTAGGCCAGCATCTGCTGTGGGGCAGCAGCCTCTGCCCCCTCTGCCAGCAGTTGGCATCCGCCACCATGCTGACATGGGCCTATATTGGGTACAGCATCACAGCTGACTGACATGTGGCCCTCCAGTGATGCATTGTGTCGACTCTGCTGTAGGTGTTGTACATATTTGAGGGGTAAGTGATCCTTATGGTAAAATAGAGGTCCTCTGAACATGCTGTTGTTATCTGCAAGACATGTTTTGATTTCCTCTCACGTTTTACTGGTGGGTAAAATATGTGCACAGTGTTGCTGCTGGCCCCAGCTGGGAGTTGAACTGGCAATCTTTGGCTCCCCAACACACTGGCTGTGTCCCCTGCACCACACTGCAGTCACAGAGTGAATGTGGACCCTGGAGATGGCATGTCTGTTTGTCATAGCGGGCCTTTCTGTTGTGGTCCGGTGCACCCACATGGCATTGGCTCAGCCTCCATCTTCTCTGGCCACCTGCCACTGGCCCCCTCAGATACCAGTAAAGTTCTGCCAACATGCTACAGGCCCTTCTGCTACTGGTGCTGGGGGCGCACAGTTTTAAACCATACAGTGTGCATGTAGGCAACTACCTATGCTGCACATTCCCCCCAACTCACACATGCTGTTGTGCAACATGTGCATGCCATAGGGGACCTGTCCATTGCTGTGGGGAACCCTGCTCTATCCTACATCAATGTGTGATCATTCAACATTTATGCCGCAGGGGCTGGTGACCCTTCCAACATTCATATATTTTGGCCCTGCCTTTCTTGGGAGTGTCTGATGATGTTTCACATTGCTGTGACCATTACCCAGGTTGGTCCTCTTTTGTGCTACAATCGAGAGGTTTAACAGCTCTGGCCAACACACCAGTCCTGGGAACACTACAGGCATGGATATGTTAGGCATAGACTGTTGGGGGTCACTCCCCAGGGCGGTACGCACTATCAGACACAAGACCTGCTGCACACAACACACACATCTGAATGATTGTTATGGTGGTGCTCAATGGGACACATGTACTGAGCATTTGAATCAATATGAACATATTTTCACATGGGACCTTGGATAGCTGTGTACCATGTACCCAGGTGTGGGGTGGCATTGCTAAGGTACACATCTGCTACTTTTGGGGTTACAGGCAGGGCCCACTGTCCTGCCTCTCCAGGATGCATTGTCCAATGGGGCCTGTGGGTGTGGGTGTGTCATGGCCTGTTGGTTGATGCCTTTCATATGGGTTACACACATCAGGTCATGGTGTGTCAGACACTGTTCTGGTTTTAGGATGTCCCTCATGGATATGCATGTGCTACATCTGCATAACATGGGGGTGGTGCATAGATATGCAGCACAATCATTAGTATTAGCCGCAGCATGGATGCTGAATGGTGTGTGGTCCTCCAGGTCTGCATTTCGGATACTCTGATCTGAGTGATGCCACGGTTAATGGTGTATGTGCTTTGGATGGGAAATGATAGCCGTATAGACAATGCCTATCTCCTCTGCATTACAGGTTTGTGCTTACCAGCACAGTTTAGTTGTTGGAAAAAAATGTGGGTGGAATTGGCCATAGCCCCAGCTGAGCTTTGAACCTGTGACCTTATGTTCTTGCATACACTGTCTGTGTGCACTGCACCACCATGTAGCCACAGATTGGCTGGGTTCCCTGGGAGGTCCATGTCTGTACATCCATCAGGGCCTGTCTGTTGCAGTGGACGGTGCCAGACTGCACATGGCTAGGCCACTGTCTTCTGTGGCTCACAGCCACTGCCCCCTCCACCCTCTGTACTGTTCCACCAACATGCTGGCATGTCCTCATCTTAGCAAACGCATATGGCCTGATTAGTTTGAGCCACTCCAGGACTGCATTTGGGGAACTCGGCTGTGGGTGATGCCCATTGTTCAGGTGCATGTGCACTGGAGGGTAAAATATGGGTGTTTGCAACATGATTATGTTCTCTGCAATAATGGGGTGTCTTTACTATCTCTGTTTGGTGATGGTTAAAATATTGGGACTGGGCTGGCATGAGCCCCAGCTGGGATTTAAACCTGTGACCCTCCTGTTTTGGAGGTGCTGGCTCTGTCTGCTGCACCACACTGTGGCCGCAGAGGCAGTGCAGTACCTGGTGATAGGACACCTGTCAGGATGGGGACGCACACCTTGCTCTTCAGTCTTTTACTGTGGCCTCATTCACCTTGTCTGGTGACAAACATGCATCTAATCCCCAGAAATAGACACATACACCGGGGCTTTACTTTTAAAAAAGCTGGGCAACAGTGATATTGGTGGGCAACCATTTGGAAGACACCCAGGAAAGCCACAGGGATGGGAATTATTTTTGGGGGAGTCTCAGCTCCATGGCCCTTCCAATATTCATTTCTTTTTTTCTGGGACTGTCCTGGGTGTGATTTTTATATTTGCCCATTACTGTAACTGTTCACAAGCTGCATTACTATTTTTAATATTGATTTTCTGGTCATTGTCTATTTTTACTTTCACCTTTCTGCTGTGCACATGTATCACACTGCTTACGTTTTGCAGGTTTCCCCGGTTTTGCTGTACATTGCTAACGGAAATGGTTTCTCTTGCCTTTATATGACCTCTAGCGCGACTGTTTCACTCGCGCTATTTTTTCATGGGAAATTCGGCCCCGTTCATGTGCGGGGAGCCTCTCCCCTCCCCTTACCCGCCCATTGACCCCGTCTCTCCGCCCCTCGGGGGCCTTCCTCCGCCCTCCGTTCGCCGTTACACTCCTCTTTCGGACATTTGCGGGCCCGTATTTGTGCGGGGCCCGTTAGTGTGTCGCGCACATTCACGGGGGTTCCTCGCACCTGTGCGGGGCATTTAGGAGCGTTTGTCACCGTTTAAGTGGTGCGTTGCCGTGCGCTAATTTGCGGCGCGCAAATTTCCGGACTTTGGTAAACATACCCCATAGGTTCCACAATGCTTGTACTGGGTCAAGCATTGATTATCCTGGGTCCCTTTTTAATAGTGGTTTATGGACCTTTCCTCCAGGAACTTGTCCAAACCTTTTTTAAACCCAGCTACACTAACAGCCCTTACTACATCCTCCGGTAACAAATTCCAGAGTTTGATTACACGTTGAGTGAAAAAATATTTTCTCTTATTTGTCTTAAATAGTTTACCCTGTAGCTTCATTGCATGTCCCCTAGTCTTTCTATATTCTGATAGCGTAAACAATTGATCCACGTTTACCTGCTCCACTCCATTCATTAATTTATAGACCTCTATCATATCTCCCCTCAGCCGTCTCTTTTCCAGGTTGAAGAGCCCCAACCTTTGTAGCCTCTCTTCATAGGAGTAGCCTTCCATCCCCTTCACCATTTTGGTGCCTCTTCTCTGTACTTTTTCTAATAATGCTATGTCCCTTTTAAAGATACGGTGACCAGAACTGCACACAATATTCAAGGTGCGGTCGTACCATGGAACGATACAGAGGCATTATAATATCCTTTGTTTTATTTTCCATCCCTTTCTTTATGATACCTAGTATTCTATTTGCTTTCTTGGCTGCCGCTACACACTGGGCAGAGGGTTTTAACATGTTATCCACGATGACTCCTAAATCTTTTTCCTGGGTGGTGGTTCCCAATGTGGAACCTTGCATTGTGTAACTATAGTGTGGGTTGTTCTTTCCTAGGTGCATAACTTTGCACTTGTCCACATTAAATTTCATCTGCCATTTGGATGCCCAGTCTTCCAATTTATCCAGATCCTCCTGCAGTTTTCCACAATCCTCTTGAGTTTTAACAACTTTAAACAGTTTTGTATCATCTGCAAATTTGATAACCTCACTCGTTATTCCCTTTTCCAGGTCATTTATGAATAGGTCAAAAAGTAGCGGACCCAGTACAGATCCCTGGGGTACTCCACTATTCACCTTTTTCCATTGGGAATATTGGCCATTTAGCCCTACCCTCTGCTTTCTATCTTTTAACCAGTTCCCGATCCACAATAGTACACTGCCTCCTATCCCATGACTTTTTAGTTTCGCCAAAAGTCTCTGATGAGGGACCTTATCAAAAGCTTTCTGAAAGTCCAGGTACACTATATCAACCGACTCACCTTTGTCTACCTGTTTATGCACACCTTCAAAAAAACATATCAGATTAGTAAGACAAGATCTTCCTTGTCTAAAGCCATGTTGGCTGTCTCCCATTAGGCCATGACTATCTACATGCTGTGTAATTTTGTTCTTTATGATGGTTTCTACCATTTTCCCCGGTACTGACGTCAGACTTACCGGTCTGTAATTTCCCGGGTCACCCCTGGAACCCTTTTTAAAGATTGGTGTTACGTTGGCGACCCTCCAATCTTCAGGTATTACAGATGATTTTAATGAAAGTTCACAGATTACCAATAGCAGGTCCGCAATCTCATATTTCAGTTCTTACAACACTCTCGGATGTATACCATCCGGTCCAGGTGATTTGCTACTATTCAGTTTATCAAATAGTTGTAATAAATCTTCCCGGTGTAGCGATATTTCTCTCAATTCCTCTGCAGTATCACCTTTAAATACCACTTCAGTCTTGGGTAACATCCCTACATCTTCCTCAGTAAAGACCGAAGCAAAGAATTCATTCAGTCTCTCTGCTATAGCCTTGTCTCCTCTTATTGCCCCTTTTACCCCTCTATCAGCTAATGGCCCAACTGACTCTCTCACAGGCCTTTTGCTACGAATGTACTTGAAAAAGTCTTTATTTTGTGTTTTTGCTTCCGTAGCAAGTTCCTTCTCAAATTCTCGCTTTGCGTGCCTTATCAATGCTTTGCATTTAACTTGCCAGTGCTTGTGCTGTTTCCAGTTTTCTTCGTTTGACTCTTTTTTCCATTTCCTGAAGGATGCTTTTTTGGCAGCAACAGCCTCTCTGACCTCACCTTTAAACCATACTGGCAGTTTTTTGGACTTTCTTCCACTTTTCTTAATGCGTGGAATACAGCTGGTCTGGGCTTCGAGGATAGTATTTTTAAATAACACCCAAGCTTGCTCTAAGTCTTTAACCTTTGCAACAGCTCCTTTTAGTTTTTTCTTAACTATATTCCTCATTTTATCATAGTCTCCCTTTTGAAAGTTAAAAGGTAGTACTGTGGATTTCTTTACTATCCCTCCTCCACTAATTAAATCAAACATGATCATGCTATGATCACTATTGCCAAGTGGTCCCAACACCCTTATATCTTGCACCAGATCTGGCGTTCCACTAAGGACTAGGTCCAGTATGGCTTCCCCTCTGGTCGGTTCATGAACCAGCTGCTCCAAGAACAGTCATTTATTTCATCTAGAAACTTTATCTCCCTAGCTTGTCCTGCCGTAACACTGACCCAGTCGATACCAGAGTAATTGAAATCACCCATTATTACTACTCTGCTGTGACTTTTGTTAGCTTCCTTGATTTCTTTGAGCATTTCATCATCCATTTGTTCATTCTGGCCAGGCGGTCGATAGTACACTCCCACTGCCATCACCTTCCCCTTCATACATGGAATTTCAATCCATAGAGATTCTACAACAAATTTTGTTCCCTGCAAAACTTCAATCCTTTCTGACTCAATGCCCTCTCTAACATAGAGCGCAACCCCTCCACCAATTTGATCAGTTCTATCATTACGATATAGTTTGTATGCAGGTATCACAGTGTCCCACTGGTTATCCTCCTTCCACCATGTCTCTGAGATTGCAATCATATCTAACCTCTCATTTAGTGCTATATATTCTAACTCTCCCATCTTATTGTTTAGACTTCTAGCATTTGCATACAAGCATTTTAGAGACTGTATTTTATTAATATTAATCTGGCTATTGGTAGGCATGGGTAATTTGGAATCTTTACGCTCTGTCTGCACCTTACTCAAGGGCATTTGGGCTACTATACTCTTTTTTGGAACCTCACTGCTTTTGGTAGTATCCTTCAAGGATACCTTCGTCCGAACCATGCGCTCCTGGGTGACTGTCGGCTTTCCCCTATTTTCTAGTTTAAAAGCTTCTCTTTCTCCTTTTTAAAGGTTAATGCCAGCAGTCTGGTTCCATCCTGATTAAGGTGAAGTCCATCCCTTTGGAGCCCCTCCTTTCCCCAGAATGTTCCCCAGTTCCTAACAAATCCAAAACCCTCATCCTTGCACCATTGTCTCATCCACGCATTGAGACTCCGGAGCTCTGCCTGTCTTTTGGGTCCTGCACGTGGAACAGGAAGAATTTCAGAGAACGCTATCCTGGAAGTTCTGGATTTCAACTTCCTACCTAAAAGCTTAAATTTAGCCTCCAGAACTTCTCTACCACATTTCCTATGTCATTGGTACCAACATATACCAAGACAGCAGACTCCTCCCCAGCACTATCTATGATCCTATCTAGGCGGTGCGTGAGGTCCGCTACCTTCGCACCAGGCAGGCATGTTACCAGGCGATCCTCACGTCCACCAGCCACTCAGCTATCTACATTCCTAATGATTGAATCACCAACTATGACAGCTGTCCTGAATCTCCTCTCATGGGAACATGGCCCTGGAGAAACGTCCTCGGTGCGAGAGGGTTTTACATCACCTGGAGGACAGGTCCTAGTTACAGGATCACTTCCTGCCACACCAGGGTGATGCTGTCCTGTCACGTGACCTCTCTCCTCCATGGCAACAGGGATGCTGCCAGACTGGAGGTGGGACTTCAGGTCTATATCCCTGTAGGTCTCGTCCATGTACTTCTCTGTCTTTCTTATGTCTTCCAGGTCTGCTACTCTAGCCTCTAGAGAATGGACTTGTTCCCTGAGAGCAAAGAGCTCCTTGCACTTAGTGCATATGTAAGACCTCTCACCAACTGGGAGAAAATCATACATGTGACACTCAATGCAAAAGACCGGAAAGCCCCCATCTCGCTGCTGGACTTTTGTCTGCATCTTAGTTTAAAGCTTGTGTTTAGGTCTTTTAAATTCTGTATATAATAAGGACTGATGTAGATGCTTATACTAATAAAAGTGTATCTGACACCCCCAATACACCTTGTTCACCTGAAGCTTAATTAATCTCAGGTCCTCAGTGTATGACTGATTTGGATAAAGAGCTGCACCTGAGAGCAGCCCCTTTCCTCCAAGATGTGCAGGTACCTATAAAGCTACAATTACCCCAGGGGTGGGTGGGTGCTGGGGAGGGAGGGAGGGAAATAAGTCCTATTAAAGAGGGCAGTTACAAGGTACCCTGTCCAGAACCCTCAGCAGGGGGGGAGGGGGGTACCACACAAAGCCCAGTTAGTTGAGAAAGGCAAGGTAAGTTATACAGCTGAGAAAGCTGAAGCAGCACACCAATAAGACAAACAATAAATAATTAAATAAACAGCTAGAACTCACTGCAAGTTGTCACAGGAGGTAATATCCACCTCTCTAGCAGAGCACTGTTAGAGCACTGCTCTTCCCAGAGCAGAGAGAAGCAAACAAAACAGACTATGCACACGTGGTGGAGACAGGAAGAAGGCTACACAATACCTCAGCAGGGGGGAAGGGAGGGGGGTTCACTCAGGTAGGTTAGGGCAGGAAAACAAAATTTAAAAACACAGCAGGTTCAGGGGGGAGAGCAGGGAGAAAGATTTAATTTAAAATGAACAGTTAACCTGGCTACCACACAAAGCCCAGTTAGTTGAGAGAGGCAAGGTAAGTTATACAGCTGAGAAAGCTGAAGCAGCACACCAATAATACTCCTCCTCCTCCTCTCTTTTGTGCTCTGATGCAGTTAAATGCCGAGTATCCTGTTGGGATTACTTGGTTTAATATGACCTGGTCTGCATCGTCTAGCCAGGTCTCGGTGATGCATATTATATCCAGCTTCTTGTCGTGGATGAGGTCAAGGATAGTATTTGGTTTGTTCCTGATAGATCTGGCATTTAGAAGAGCATACCTGATGTTTGTTGTTATGATTGGGTTTGTGTGTTCATTATTTGTGTGGTGTGTGGGTGTATTATGTGTAGTATCGTATGGTTTGTGGGCTGTATGCTTTGGTTGTTGGTGTTCTTTGGATAGGTGTGATGCTGATGTGCATCTGGGTTGGGTAGTATGTAGGTTGATTAGGGGGATTTGCTTGTTGAGTCTGATGCTATGTGGGTAGGGTGCGGATATATGTAGGAGTGTGAGGTAGGCCATGAGGTAGTGGGTAGTGGAGTGCATTTTGTAATTTGTATTTTACTGACCTGGGTTTAGGTTTGTGGTTTACTGACCTGGGTTCAACTTGAGTTGGGTCGTATAGGTGTAGCTCTGCATTGGTAGTGGTGTCTTTATTCTGTATGTTGTGTTGCTTATGGTTGCGTTGTGTTACTTGTATTTGGTTAGTGGTCTAGCTATGAGGTAGTGGTGGAGTTAATAGAGTTAGTAGGTTATGCAGCATGAGTTGTTTTACAATGCAAAAAATGCAAACAGTGGGTAGCAAGTTCTATGCAATTAGTTTACAAGCAATGAGTTTGTCCAGGCAAGGCAGCAGGATTAACTTACAGGCAATGGATTGTTCAGGCAGGGTAGCAGGATTAACTTACAGGCAATGGATTGTCCAGGCAGGGTAGCAGGATTAACTTACAGGCAATGGATTGTCCAGGCAGGGTAGCAGGATTAATTTAGGCAATGGATTGTCCAGGCAGGGTAGCAGGATTAATTTACAGGCACAGGGACAGTTGTTATTGATCAGACTGCAATGGTGTGACACATTGAACATATTGGTGGGTTTTTTTCTGACTCATGATGGTGTGGTCACGTCGCTCATGGTGCACAGTTGATTCAGCTACTCTGACATAGAGCCGTTGTGTCGGCTTGGTTGACGTGACTCACTGAGGTCTTTTTTCTCCACTTGTGAGCCTTTTGATGGGTCCCTGTGCTTAGTGTGACAT
The DNA here is from genome assembly GCA_033557465.1 of Ichthyophis bannanicus. Classification (NCBI taxonomy): domain Eukaryota; kingdom Metazoa; phylum Chordata; class Amphibia; order Gymnophiona; family Ichthyophiidae; genus Ichthyophis; species Ichthyophis bannanicus. Next base: position 595,025,312 of record CM066033.1, read on the forward strand.
TGTTCTTATATATTTTTGCACTGGTTTACCTTTTTTATTATCTGGATAGTGCCAAAGTGATCCGTCAGGACATTCAGTGCCACTGTCTATATAGGGCCGCTAAATATCCCTTTCAGTGACGCTTATCCATTTAGCAGGCGCTGCTCTCACGGTTAGTGTCACTGAATATCTACTCCTTTGTGCTTTTATACCAGAGGCTCCCAATCCTTTTAGTTCTGTAGACCTCTTATTACGATCCAGAAAATTCAAGGACCCCTTATTAATTTCTCAAATGCTCAGGGAACCCCAATTTATCCCCACCACTTTTCCTGGTCTCTGGCCTCTCAGCACCAAGCTTGTCCTCTTTATCTCTCTACCTCCCTTCATCTTTCTCCTTTCTCTTTCTCTCTCTCGCCCCTCCACAACCAGTCCTGACCCGTCTCTCTCTCTCTCTCCCCCCCTAAACAGTCCCTGCCTGTCCCTCTCTGTACCTGCAGCTAGACCCTACCAGCCTCTCTCTCTCTCTCTCTGTATCCTCCAAACCAATCTTACTTTCTCTTCGCCTCCGGTCAGTCCCCCACTAGTCTGTCCATCTGTCTCTCCCTCTTCCAGCCAGTTTCCCCCAATCTCACTCCCTAGCCAGCACCTACCAGTCTCTGTCCCCTCCCCCACAGCCAACCTTCAACAGCCTCTCTGTTTCTCTCTCACCACCCGCCCCCTACAAGTCATCCCCCAGCAGTTTCCCTCTCTCTCTCCAACCGGTGCCCACCATTGGTATCTCTCCCGAACCCTCCTCATGGTCGCTACTGCTTCTAGCTGGTGCAGCTTCTTGCAATTCCCACAGCAGCTACCTCTGCGCACCACAGCTTGGGAAGCCCAGTTCTATACCAATAGAAGTGAATATTCTGCTGCCACAGTCAACAGATTTTTAAGCACCGACTGCATCAGCGAAAACAAAACATCCAGATATTCAGCATGGATATGCAGCTAGCAGCTGGCACTGAATAAGAAGGTGGCTGGCATCACTATTCAGGTAGCTACGCTCTAGGTCTGCTATCCAAGTAGAGTAACAAAAATATTATGGTCACTATAAGAGTGTATATAATTAATAAAACTAGAAAAAAACACTCAATTATAACAAAATATAATAAATACATAAATAAGGTCACGATCTTCACCAGCTACAATAATGGTCAGCTTCATTCAAATGCAAAGATAAGGTCTCAGTAGTCTTGGGCCAGTGTTTTCCGTGATATTATTTACAAACACCTTCAAAAATATTTTATTTTATTTTATTTATTTATTTAAGAATTCTTTTATACCGCGCTATTTGTTATCAGTGCGGCTTACATTCAACAACGAGGGCTCAGTGCAGTCAAGACTGTTTGAGTTTACATTATAACAGGAGTTAGAACTTGGACCATACAGGGTAACTATTTACATGTTGCGATAGCTTTAAACGATACAAATACAGAGTAACTATATACACGCTGAGTTTGGTCAGAATAGATAGAGAATACATGGTAAGTATATACAGGTTGACATGGAGTAATAAATATTACATGTTGTGAATAGACGTGAAGTGTTTACGGGCATGAGTGTGATTGCTTAAAGCATGAGTGTTATGTTGTGAGTGAGGTGTTTGTAGGGGATGGGGGGAGATTTCTCTGGGGCGGGGTAGCTGATTGAGCAAAATGTAGCAGAAAGAGATGGTGCTTTATTGCCTTCCAAAACTGTAGGAGGTCTTTGATTGCTCTTATTTCTGGTGGGAGGTCATTCCAGCATTTTGGTGCGTAGTGTGCAAAAGCTCTTCTCCTGGTTGTTTGGGTGCACTTTATGGAGTCTTTAGGGAAGGTCAATGTGTTGGCTGTTGCTGTCCTTCTAGATCTGATTTGTGGAGTTGGTGTAATAAGGTTCTTGAGAGATTTGGGGGCTATGTTGTTGTTAATCTTAAATGTAATCAGCAGGATCTTGTATGTTAGCCTGCAGTATATCGGTAACCAGTGGAGATCTTTAAGTATTGGCCTGATATGGTCTGATCTGGATAGACCACAGAGGACGCGGACAGCCGCGTTCATAGCTAGTTGAAGGGGGTTGAGGGTGCTCTTTGGTAGACCATATAGAATTACGTTTGCATAGTCGAAATGTGGTAGTATGAGGGCCTGGAAGATGGTGCGGAAGTCCTTAGGGGGTAGCATGGGTTTGAGGTGTCGCAGCATTCTGATTTTGTTGTAGATGGATCTGGTTATAATTTTTATGTTTTCCTTAAGTCAAGATGCTGGTCCAGTGTGATTCCGAGATATCGTATGGTACTTCGAATTGGAAGCTCTGCATCTCTTACTCTTAGGATGGGTGGAGGGGAGAAATTCTTGTTCCTTGATATAAATAGAACTTCAGTTTTCTTGAGATTTATATAGAGGTTTTGGGTGAATAGCCAGTCTGTAATTGCATTGAAGCAGTTGACAAGGTTGGATAAATCCGGGTGTTTGACTTTGAACGGAGTAAATAGTAGCACATCATCAGCGTAGATTAGTGTAGAGATATTGAAAGAACGGATGAGATTGCATATCGGCTGCATGTAGATATTGAAAAGTAGAGCGGATAGGGATGAGCCTTGTGGAACACCTTGTTGTTGGTGAAAAGGTGCCGAGGTGTGAGAGCCAACCCGGACTTGTTGCCAGCGATCAGATAGATAAGATTTACACCACTCCCAGGCGAGGCCGTGAATACCCTTGTCGTGGATGCAGGTGAGTAGCTGGTTGTGATTGATGGAGTCAAAGGCAGCTGAGATGTCCAGGAATATAAGAACGAATCCATTTTCTGCATTGTCAATTCCTTTGTTAAGGTCATTGATGAGGGTGGTGAGAAGTGTTTCTACTCCATGCGATTCTCTAAACCCGTGCTGGCAGGGGTCAAGAGGGGCTGCTATGTCTATATGTTGTTGGATCTGTCTATAGACCACCTTCTCGATTATTTTGGCAAGTAGAGGAATACTCGAGATTGGGCGGTAGGAGTCTGGTTTCATAGGATCGAGTCTGCTGTTTTTTATGAGTGGTCTTATTGAGGTTTGTTTGAGGAGTGGCGAGAATGCCCCTGTTGCAAATGATAGACTAATGATGTTCAGCAAGATTGGGCTGAGTTCAACCCAAAGTGTTCTAATCCAGTAAGCTGGGCAGGGGTCGTTCGGGGCTGTGGACGTGTTGATGCTAGCAATGAGTTCTTGGATATTCTTCACTGCAGGTGGATAAAATTCTGTGAGTGGTGGTTGCAAGGTGGGTGTTTGGCAGGGAGTGGACGCAGTTGATGCTGGGGGTTTATTTGCTGTGCGGGTCTTGGAATGGAGGAAGTCAGCGTATGGCTGAGGGGGTATTGGGTCCGGTTGGGTGGGGGATGGTTCTTTAATTAGGGATCTCGCTAGGGTGAATAGGTCTCTGGGTTTGTTAATTGAGCGGAGTAGGAGCTGGGCATGGTAATCGCTCATTATGCGGTATATTGTTTCACGGTGGGACTTCAGGTGTTCAAGGTACGCTGTTTTGTGGGCTTGGGAGCGAGAGCGTCTCCACTTCCTTTCATGCTTCCTGAGTGCAATGAGGGAAGCGCGGAGTTCTGCTGAAAACCATGGAGCTTGCCGTCTTTTTCTTTTTTTGCTCTTGTGAGTCTCTGAATTGTCTGAAGAGGTTGGATAGGCGAAGGCTTTCAAAGTGCTGTTCCAGTTGAGGATTGCTTCTTCCAGGTTGGATGACTTTTGTTGGAGGGTCGGAAGGACATTTTTGGAGAACTCAAATAGCCCATTTCACATCAATGACCTTACTTGCCAACAGATCCCCAATGGTAAAATAGGAGAGCCAGACATATCAATTTATCTTGTATTCATTTCAGATATTGTCTCAGCACTCCAAGCTGACCATTATTGTACCTGGTAAAGATTGTGACCATATTTATGTATTTATTATATTTTGTTATAATTGAGTGTTTTTCTAGTTTTATCCAAGTAGAGTAAGCACAGCTCATTTGCTCGCCTAACTTTACATAGATAGTTTCTGTATTAGTATTTAGCTCACGCCTTTCCAGTAGAACTTCAAGACGAGTTACATCTATGTACAGTAGTTATTTTCCTGTCCCTGGAAGGCTTACAATCTAAGTTTGTACCTGAGGCAATGGAAGGTTACATGGCTTGCCTAAGGCCACATGGAGTGTCAGTGACATTTGAACCCAGGTCTTTCCAGTTCCAGGCTGCTGCCCTAATCACTAGGCTACTCCTCCACTTCTTATAGCAGACTGAATATTGCCGCTATCTGGATAACTGGCAACCCCACTTTTCCTCCGCCCGTGGATAGTGCTGAAGTCAAGAAAATATTTAGTGGTACTATCCAGATGCGGCTGCTGACTATCATTGGAGAGCTCTGACCAGCAGCACTTTTCACGACAGCAGGTGCTGCTCTCTGGGTGAGTGCCAATGGCTCATATCGTTTATCCTCTCACCATTTTACGAAGATTATTCACACCTCCAACCCCTCCTTATTGTAACTGATTAACCTTTGACTGGATATTGAGTTGTTCGATGAAAGTTGACTAAGCACAGTAAATCTTTTCATGTCACTCCCTTATAGTTTTAGAAAATCAATGATCAATGACTTTACAACACACAAGCATAGCTTACCTATCCTGCCACCTGTCTTTGATGTGTTCCACAAAGATTTCTGTAATGCAAACAATTGGTAATACAGAGACATTACAAAAATTACTGAACCATAGCAAATACCCAAGCAAAGCATCAAGTATTTTTTTTCACTATTGTGCGTTTTCACAAGTGTTTTTTCACAGTTGAGCTTCAGAAACGAGAGTGAACAGCAAGAAGTCAGCAATCATGAGTGTGGTTCTGGTTTATTGCCTTAGCTCCCTAGGAGAGACCCAATGAAGATGCTGAGGATCAAGTTCAGTAGAGACAAAAATGCAATGTGTGCCTTCGAGTCAGTGCTGACTCCTGGTGACCCAGAAGCTCCTGGGTTTTCTAGAGACAGAGTGGCCTTAAAGTATTTGGAAGAGAAATTCTCAATTCTTCCCAAGAGAAAAATCTTGTATTGAGAAAACATAAAGCCATGTTGTTCTGAATGTTGCTAACGTGAATGCTGGTGAGTATGTTGAAAGCAAAATGACCCATCATTCCCTTATGCAGAAGGCTAGACCAGAGAAGCCGGACACAGACTGAGGCATATTTACTAGTTCTGAATAATGAGATGAAGCAATTGGCACAGTTTTTCAGTGTTAAGTATGAGGGTACCTCCATGCTCTGGGCAGGGAGGGGTGGGGGGTGGTCAGTGCTTTCTGACCCCTCCCTAGAATCCTTGCACATCTCCAGGTCATCTGCCTTTGATCATTGGCCATCTGATGAGACAGGTCTGGTGAGATCTGGATTGTGTGGACTTAGTCAACATGCTATACAAGGGGGTTGTTTTTAGGAGGCAGTCAAAGCCTTGATGGTCCAGAGCAACCAAGCAGAATGTTCATTAACCAACTTTCAGGCTGATGCAGAAGGCCAATGCTGAAGTCACATGCTATCAACCTTTTACGCCTATTTGCAGCTCACCAATAGCGTGTGACTTCAGCACCGGAATGCAGAAAGGTGCTCATATGCAAATTAGCTATGAGCTAGCCACGCATTAAATTGTGCACAAATAGTAGCATTAAACTGAGAGAGCAAGCCAAACACATCCACACAGAAATCAGCACAAGCTTGGCATACTCTCCCAGAGAAACATATGAGCATATGAGCCCCACCAGCATTTTGATGGCATCGGGGGCTTTCTCCAAAGCCTGGATCCCTTCATACTGCCTCTCAACCCTTTTCTAGCTCCTCCAGATCCTTCCCATCATCACCCTTTCTCTCTCTCCCTCCACTCTTCCCCATTTATCCCACATCCCTCCACTCTCATCCCTTCTCACCATTTCCCTCCTTCCCTCCCACTTTTGTTCCACTCCAACCTTTTCACCTCCTCTCTCCAACCCCTTCCACTCTTTCATTGTTCACCCTGCCCCCTGCAGTCTCAGCCTCTTCCCTTCTCACCCTCTGCCTCCTCCTATTTCCCATTCCCAGGCACTGCATCAGCCCCAGCCCACTTGTCTCAGCACCAGCATTAGACCATCTCAAGTCCCAGCCCCATCTCTCACCTGCCCCCTTGTCAGCACCCAGTTTCTGTTAGCCTCCCATCCCAGCCCTCTTCTTCCAGGCCAAACATTAGACCTCTTTTCCCATCCCCAATCCTTATCATCTGCCCTTTCTCCCAGCGCCAGCCCCCTCTTCCACCCCATCTCCCACCCACATCAGCCCCTAGCATCAAACCCTTCTCCCATCCTCAGCCCCAACATTAGATCCCTTCTCCCACCCACATTCCTTATCTACTCTTTCTCCCATTCCCAGCCCCCATTTTAGCTCAAAGCTTCCTTCTCCCAGATCTAGAATAAGCCCCATTCTGCAATTCCCAGCATTTGCCAGCATCAGCTTCTTACTTCCATCCCCAACCTCAGGTCAGCCCCCAGCCTCCTTCTCCCAGGCCCATCTTCCATGTTATCTCCCATGCTCACGACAGCTTAACCCCAGAGCGAGGCTCTTCTCCCTTACTGCCGGCATCAACCCTTCTCTCCCACCTGTCCAGGCACTGCTGCACCTTTAAAATCATTGCAGGATAGCTGGGAACTTGATTTTCTTCCCTCCTGCCACTCTGACTGTCCTGTGCTGACTCTGACTGCCGACAGACTGGGGGACTTGAAATCACAGAGCAAGTACTTCCTGTATTGCACAGCCCCCTTTTGCTTAATTATTTTTTTTGCACAGCTTAAGAACAAATCATCAATCAAATTTAACACATTGTTTTGTTTGCACTAAAATTAGCATATTATGCAAAAATCCAAATCTGGCCTAAATAGGAAGGAAAGAAGTTGTTTAATAGTAGTAATAGTAGCATGTGCATGCTCACATGAATGTGACTGTGCATATAAATGCATGGATATCATGCAAATTTGGCTTTAATGTGCTGTCGCGTACCGCACCTAGTGGCCAGTGGTCATAGGGGTAGGTTGGACACAAAGATATTTTTATATGAGAGGAGGTTCCTTTAAGAGCCAGGTGCAGCCTGGTCTTAGTAGTTCAGCTCCTGTTAAGAAGTAAATTGTGAATGCAGAGTAGAGGGATAACATAGGCTTTTATTTCCCTTTACGCAAAAGATTCAGGTGGGTCACAACATAGAGGAAAATGTCCATTACTTCAAGAATGAAACAAACTCATGGTAAAGAAAAACTGTTATGCTTCACAGTTGTAACAAGGATTAATTAAGGCATCCTAGAGTAACTCAAGGGTTTCAATACTCTTCTTCCTTTTAGCATACAAGTAACACTCTGGAGTCAGCATATATTATTTACAAGTCTAGCAGTGATTCTATACTGCTTGTAATGCATAGAGAACAGTCCATCTCCTCCTGAGACAAAAGATTAGGCTCCACAAATTCCACTTGCATCGGCTCTGAGTCAGTTATCCCTTTCTGTATCTGGGGTTTCTCTGGCTATTGGAACTGGCCAGTCACTATTCTTATTCTCTGGGTGTTTGTAGAGTTCTTCTAAGGTTCGCCAGTGAGCGTGGCCTACCTTTGTGCTTTTACAATCTGGGTTATACAAGGTAGGTTTACTTTCCTTTCTTGTAAAACGAGCATTGCTTTTAAAAGGGCACTTATGAGGTGAGCTTTTTCTCTTAAAAACAGAGTCAGCATACCTTGGTTTCCAATAGCATGTAGAACAGGAACTTTCTCCTTCCAGTAGTTTTCCTGGGACACAATCCTCATGCCAGTCTTTTCCCTGAAAGCTCTTGTTACCTTTCAGTCTGGTCACTGGTTCCTCCGGTAAGCGCAGGCCTCTTTCCAAGCCTACCTTCTGGCTTCTTCCTTCAGCACTGCTCTGCTTCCCAAAGTGACTGTTCCTTTGCTCAGCATTGCTTTCCCATTCACTCCTAGGACTTAGCTCAATGTGAGGCAGCCATGAGGTCTGGCTGTAGGTAGCCCTTCCCCCAAGCCATGAGGTAATCGGCCTGCTAAGAGAAGGCATTGAGATTTCAGTAGACACCCTTCCCCCACTCCAGGTCTGAGCACAATAGCCCCTAGCCCAGAAATCAGCAGACCTGAGCATACCGGTTTGGACAGGTCACCCAGGTACCTTCCCCAGGGGCTGCTGATTGGTGGGCAGGAAATACCTGTGGCAAATGGGATTGTAGAATGAGTTTAAAACTGTACTGTATATAAGGCATTGTAGGCCGTCCCTCGGGGTTCAGACCCTTGTGGAGGTTGCTGGTATCTCTGTCTGATCCTGTGTGCACATTAAAGATCCTGTTTGCATTCCAGCCTGTCTGAGAGTTTTCCTTCTGTGGGTGAGTGATAGAATAAGAGCTTGTCTTTTTGTTTCCTGCCACATTTTTGGTGCATTGGCCAGGAAACATGAAAAGAAAAGCCTCTCTCATCACACCCACGGTGGGAAGACTTCTGCTTTTGCAGCGTCTGGGCCTCCACCAGTCAGGGACCGGCCTCCCCAGGTGATTAACGGTCCTTGGCGCCCCCGGGCCACTTTGTGCTCGGAAGGACACCTTGATTTGTCTGGACAGTCGGTCCCTGCGGTTGAATCCCCGATTGAAAAACCAGCTGGATAGACTGGCATCCAAACTTCCTGTCTGATCAGATTTCTGGTGAGTACTGCTACCTTACTGTTTGGGGCTAGTTCTGTACTCTATCTGTGAGTCCTGGTAATTTCTGGGAACCTGTAGCAGCCTGATCAACTGCACGAGCAGTCCTATTAGGGGCCTTAGTGGCCCTGAAGCCATTGCTCGTCCTGTATCTGAATACCGGTAAAATCTGAATAAAAGCGCTGCCGAAAAGTAACCAAACTATAGCACTTGATAAGTAGAAGAAAGTGCAGCGCTGCCAAAAGCTATTAAAGCTTTTTGTGTTGTTGGGGGCTCTTTGTGTTGCTGGGGGTCTCCTTTTGTGTTGCTGGGGTTTTCTTTTGTGTTGCCATGTGCTCCTATAGTGTTGGGGGCTTTTTTGTGTTGCTGGGGGTCTCCTTTTGTGTTGCTGGGGGTTTCTTTTGTGTTGCCATGTGCTCCTGTGGCTCCATCTGGTGGACATTGGAGGAGTGGCTAGCTGTGTTTCTCGTTGCTATTATAAAAGTTAAATCCTATGCTAGTGTGTGTAATGTGTATTTGTAACATAATCGCTGCTGAGACATCTCTGTTTTCTGTTTTCCCTTTTTCTTTTTCCCTTTGTGGTCCTGTGTGTTTTGTGCAACCAAACTCTGCCTGTTGCCTGGATTATATTGTATATTGTATTCCCAGAAGTGGGATTGGAAAATTTACACTGAACATTGCATTCCTAGAATTGGGATTACAAGATTTGCACTGTAAATTGTGATTTTGCAAATTGTGATTAGAGCATGGGGTCCGGAGGCTAAATTGTGGTGGGGGAGTATCCGGACCAGCTTCCCTATATAGATTCATGGCTGGCCCATATAGTAAATGTGCTGTTATGTAAAAACCTTTAGTGTCTCTGTGTTTAGTTGTGACATTAGGGAAAGAAAGTTTTTGTCCAGACATTAGGTCTTTATATTTCAGGATTGATTTTGATACTCTATCAGTAAAAGGTGAAGTTATTAACAAATCGCCCCTGTGTCCCCAAACAGTGAAAAACACCAGGTCTACTGATTGCAGGGAAAGGGACAGTTTAGAAAGGGGTTGGGGTTTGCTGTGTGTGGACTGTAGTACTGGTATAGCATTAAAGGAAGACAATTGCTTTGTTTGATGCATATCCAGTTTCATTGCTATGTTTCATGCATGATCAGTGGTCAGGGAACCAGGTGTTTTGGTCACACCTCTCAGCAGTGAGTGGGGGGTGATTGAAACTGCTGAAATAGTTTGCATAGCTATAGAAAGATACTGGGAGGAGTTCCTTCTTCAAGCAGATGAATGGAGGCCCATTAGAGAGGACAAAAGAAAAAAAAATCACCTAGGAGTCTTTTCTCCTAGAGGACAAAGAACCCCAATTCACCTAGCCACACCTAGCCTGCAAACAATCCTCTTGTCATCAATTTTAATTGTAGAGTATTCAGCTTCTAGAACCATGAGGTGCCTCCTTTGAGCATCCTCAAATGTCTGCTGGAAGCAAACAAAGGCTGAAGAAAATCCTTATAAGATTATGAAGAAATGAAGATTTTTTTACTTGTCTTTTTAAAGCCTGAATTTTATCTCTGGTACATATATTTGGTTTTGACTGCACATACAAAATTAAACAAGTAATACTTCTGCATGATATGACATTTTATTCTGCAGACAGTAAATGCTGTTTTGGTGATTGCATTCTTTCTGCTTAGTACATTAAACTGCCTTGATCAACTGTATTCATTTTTCTGATACTACAATGATACCTTAAAATGATTTTAGTACCAAATATACTGATAGCAGTACTTTAACTCATGATTTCTGATGAGAACATTTGGATTAGTTCTAGTATGCACTGTAGCTTGTTCTGATGTTCAGGTATGTTTTGGTTCAGGGTGAATACACTGATCATTGGCAATTTCAAAATAGAAAGATAAAATGCAGAATTAGCACTGCTGAAAGGCATATACTGTGCAGTACACCGTTCACACTAATTCACACTTGAAGTTAATAATGCACTGATAATGCTGCCCCACTCCTCGTGTGCACTGCCCTTTAGTACTGATTCACACAGATCCATACAGTGCACACTGCACAAATAATGCTGGTGTGTATAATAATCTCCATCATCCCTTGGCTTCGGTATGAAGTTAATTTCTGTCATAGTATGTACACAACTAACCCATTTAGGAACATTGCATGCTGAGTCACCCCTGGAGTGTGCACAATTTTGGTAACATTGAACAGTTGTTGATTTACTAACTGAGTTCAACCTAGGGATAAAAAACAAACAAACTGCTTTTCAGCTCGCAATGCAATGATGTAGGGGATCCCAATATGTCTGATGTCACATTCTTCCAGAGCATGAGAAATTCAGTATTTCAGCCGCATTGTCAGTCATATATTTAAGGTTTAGTCCAATACTGCCTGAGGCTGCCCTGGTGAACCCACAGGATATCCACAATTAATATGAATTTGTATATAATGGGTCAGCAATGTATGCTGACATATCAAGCATTTTCATTCTGGATGACTTGAAAACTTGACTGGCTTGGGGTCACTGGGACAGCTTCATAAAGCCTGCCTGAACTATCATGGGAATCAGCAAATATTTATGTATCAATTCCCAAAAACACTAGGTACTTATGATTAGAGAACATCCATGATTTTTGAAGCTTTTATATTTTTAAAGCCAAAGATTGATTTGTTGATTAATTGATTGATTTGTTGATTAACTTTATTTAAAAGCCTCATGTCCATTAGCATACTGGAAGTGAACAATTTATAAAAAATTGGTATAATTCAAAAAAAGGACTTAGGTATATAGTTGGTGGAATGATGCAAGTGATAAAAAGTATGGTGAGGGATGAAGTGGGATATTAAGAGGAAGGACTCTGATAGACAGTAAACTGATGAAGGTAATTCAATGATGTGAAGTGATGTATCTGGCTAATGAATATGTAAACAAAAAAAAAAGATGAGCACTTTATTCAACTATGTCATCTCCAGAATATTCAATTTAGGAATTCATCTAGGCCCCAACACATACTCAATAATTGGAAATGGACACCTGGAGACAGGCTAGGTGCACCCTGATGGGTTTTGGAGGACCTACACTGGCCATGCGGTACTTCCAGATCCTTTTTTGCCTCCTTTTTTGCCTCTGCATGTCCTGGCCAGGCATGCATGGGCAAAGGGGGAGCATGTAAAGGTCAGTCAAGGGCATAATGGAATGTTCACTACCAGCAAGTGAATCTCCAGTGACAGATAAACAAGAAGTTAATCAAACTGCCAGAAAAAAAAAATTGACACCATACGAGATAGTTACTGGAAGACCATTGAAAGTTTAAACAGCAATATTTGTAGGATGTGATCTTGGTAAATGTGAAGGAAGTTAAGTTTATCTCATTGTGAAATCTAATCTAGCATATTTAGTCTTTTCATTCAATATTGGTGCTGCTTTTCTGAATGAGGCCTGGAACCATGTCACCAATGGCAATCCAAAGAGTCCAGCAGAGGGAATTGGCCAGAGTCCAGATGGAACAGACCATCCCGAGAACTCAGAGCTGCCCACCGCTGAGATGTGTGAAGGAGTCCCTATCTGGATCAGTGTGTAACATCGAAAACGGGCCAGGGTGTCTGCCTATGAGAATGAGAGGTTCAAATTTTGAGAGAGACAGAACTTGAACTTCAGAAAAAGGTGAAGCACACTGCGAAGTCCTGGAGAACTGCTGGGAGGCAGGAAAAAGAACTGTTGGACTGACTGGGGGGGTTTTGGGGGCTTCTGTGAACGATTGTATTGTTATCCTTTTAATATTGTTTTCTTAGAAAGTAACGGAAATCTACAAGCCATTTCGGCTTCAGCAACTGCAATACCCACACCAGCTCAAGATTTTGCTGTACTATTCTCAGAGCTTTCTTTATCACATTATTAAGCACTGCTGCTTTTGACATACTTTCATGTTATGTGTTTTCAATATTATTGACCAGCTGCAAGAAAATGATATTACAATGTATGTTGTCTATAGGGAACAGTACCAGAAGCTGCTTTTCTGATGACTCCTATCTGTCTCAATATCTGTCTCAAATGGTTGCTTGTCCATTGCCCGTAGTGGGATTACCTTTCCCCCATAAACAAAAAAAAAAAAATTGGGACTGAAGGAAAATTGGCTGATAGGTATGTCTAGTATGGCTGCATCCTTGCCTGAGGCTGTAATACATTATGATGGCACAGAAAAAGCATGTGGGCTAAGAAAATGAGTACCCAGAGCCCAGCACAACAAGAGTAAAGCCAGGGGAACCATACTCTGAACAGAAGTGCACAGAGAATGAACCTAGCTAAGAAACAGGTCAGGCCTGAAAGTGCACAGAAAATGGACCCAGCACAAGAAAAGACATGCCAGGCCTGAACAGGTTAAACAGGCCAAACAAAGCTGGTGATACAAAGTACTCATATGCCCTGAAGATTACAGTGCCAGTGATTAATGAAGCAAAGGGAATGGCAGGGTGCAGCCAGAATGACTCAACACTAGCAAGAATAAAAAGCCATTAATATGCTGATAAGGGTGGATCCCAGGGAAAGAGCCTTTGCCCCAAAGGAAAGAAGCCTCTGCAGACTTTTTGCACACGGCCCTCCTTTGTCCCAAAGGGAAGAGGCCTCTGCAGGCCCTGCAACCTTTTACAGTCAGAACAGCAACTTTTGCACATGGAACGAAAACGTTGGCAGGAGTTGCTATAGAGGGTATAGGGTATGTGTTGTTTTAAACTCACTGATGCAAGTGTTTCCATTGAACACCCTATCCAAGACCTAAGTGATCTAGTTACCTGTCCATGGGTCCTGGGTGGTTTATGAAGTGGTTCAGTTGGCTAGGGGGACTAAAAATCCCAGTGGTAGGGGTTCCTTTCATTTACTGCTATGTGCCATTCTGCCATGTTATATCCCTATTCTTTACTGCTTCTTGACCACCACCCTTGATACCCTGGTAGAACGCAAGGTGGTTACCACTGTCATGGCCCTGTCCCAAATACAGCCCTCAACCGCTTCTAGCGGTTGAGGTCCTACTTAAAAAGGGGGGAATGAGGCAGCCATGAGGTCTGGCTGTAGGTAGCCCTTCCCCCAAGCCATGAGGTAATCGGCCTGCTAAGAGAAGGCATTGAGATTTCAGTAGACACCCTTCCCCCACTCCAGGTCTGAGCACAATAGCCCCTAGCCCAGAAATCAGCAGACCTGAGCATACCGGTTTGGACAGGTCACCCAGGTACCTTCCCCAGGGGCTGCTGATTGGTGGGCAGGAAATACCTGTGGCAAATGGGATTGTAGAATGAGTTTAAAACTGTACTGTATATAAGGCATTGTAGGCCGTCCCTCGGGGTTCAGACCCTTGTGGAGGTTGCTGGTATCTCTGTCTGATCCTGTGTGCACATTAAAGATCCTGTTTGCATTCCAGCCTGTCTGAGAGTTTTCCTTCTGTGGGTGAGTGATAGAATAAGAGCTTGTCTTTTTGTTTCCTGCCACAAATGCTCCTGGTGCTTCCTTCTTCTTGGCCCCTGCTCGTGGTGCATTTCTCTCGCACGACTTTGCTCCTGGTGCTTCTCTCCGGTCCACCTCTATCTCCACCCGCCTTCCAGTCTACAGCCTTTTGCTTATAAAGCTCTCCTGTGTTTGAGCTTTCCGGGCTGCTTGTCAGATGGTGTCGATTAGCTAGGTGTGTCCAGTCAGCCTCTGTGAGTGCACGCCTGCTCCCTCTAGCTGCTCTGTGCGGGAATTGCATCTCGTGCACATCTTTTATATTATGAAAAACATCTTCTTTTCTTACATCTTTGCTTCCATCAGCGCCTGCTGCATGATAGTGTACATAAGAACATAAGATACAAACATAGAAATATGACAACAAAAAATGACCACATGGCCTATCTAGTCTGTCCTTCCATATCAACAACTACAACAGTCCCCTTTTTTCCTTTAGAGATCCTCTGTGTTTGTCCCATGCTTTTTTGAATTCAGATACTGTCCTCATCTCTACCACCTCCACTGGGAGACTATTCCACGGATCCACCACTCTTTCCATAAAGAAATATTTCCGCAAATCACTCCTGAATCTATCCCCCTTCACCCTCATCCCATGTCCCCTTGTAGCAGAACTTGCTTTCAATTGAAAGAGGCTCTCCCCCGTGCATTTATGCAAAGGAGGAATTTAAACGTCTCAATCCTATCACCTCTATTCTGCCTTTCCTCTAAGGTGTACATATTAAGATCCTTAAGTCTGTCCTCATATGTTTTATAATGAAGACCACTAACCATTTTAGTAGCCACCCTCTCTACTGACTCCATCCTGTTTATATCCTTTTGAAGGTGCGGTCTCCAGAATTGCACACTATACTCCAAATGAGGTCGCACCAAAGACTTGTACAGAGGCACTATCACCTCCTTTTTTCTGCTAGCCATTCCTCTCCGTATGCACCCAAGCATCCATCTAGCTTTTGCCGTCACCTTTTCTACCTGTTTAGCTACTTTAAGATCATCAGACACAACCACGCTTAGGTCCCGCTCTTCTTTAGTGGACAAAAGTACTTCACCCCCTATACTATATTGCTCCCTTGGATTGCTGCAGCCCAAATGCATGACCTTACATTTTTTAACATTAAATCCCAACTGCCAAATTCTAAACCATTCTTCAAGCTTAGCTAGATCCCTCCTCATGTTATCTACACCTTCCTGGGTGTCTACTCTATTGCAGATTTTGGTATCATCCGCAAAGAGGCAAACCTTACCAGACAGCCCTTCCGCTATATCACTAACAAAGATATGCCATACTGGGTCAGACCAAGGTCCATCAAGCCCAGTATCCTGTTTCCAACAGTGGCCAATCTAGGTCATACGAACCTAGCAGTTTCCCCAAAAAACACAGGTTCCACAATGCTTGTATTGGGTCAAGCAGTGATATCCTGGGTCCCTTCTTAGTAATGGTTTATGGATCTTTCCTCCAGTAAAGAGCAGACTACGTTCCCCTCCTTCACTAAATGAAACAATTTTAAACCTGCCTTGAACTAGGTCTGCATACTATTGAACAGCAAATTTGAAATCACAATGGTTTTACTGTCTCTAATAAAGAACCATGCACTAAATACATATCAAATGGTTTAAAGCACATTTTTTAAATTTAGGCTTTGTGAAATATCTTCCATTCTATCTCCGTCCTTAAGATGCTGCATGTTTGCTCAAAGGTAGACAAACTAAATATATGAACCATTAGACAAACCTTTCATGTGCCTAACTTTAGCCAGTTTCAGTGGCTGAATATTGTCGACTTCCAGTTATCATCAGCACAGTCCCCGGAATGTCCGGATGCAGGCGATTAGCATCGGGGCATCTAGTGGAATTAGAGGGGGATATTCAGTGGCCCTAATCAGCCATGTGCCACATTCTATCCCACTCACCACTATTAATAACCCCCCCTTCATTTTTTATTTAATGTCATTTATATACCGCCTTATCCTATAATCAAAGCGGTTTCACAGCAAACAATCAAGGGGAGGGCAAGTGTTAACATGCAGTGGTGAGTGTTTGTGTGTTAGTGGTGGGGGAGGATGATTAGGGGTGATCTCTACCTAGTGCGCTATATACATCGTGAGCTATAATACATTCAGTTGTACTGGCTTAGGGTGGGGGGGGGGGGACTGGAGACTCTCTTGGTTGGGAACTCAGGGGGTGAGACCATAATGTTCGATGAATAGGGTTGTTTTCAGCTGTTTTCGGAAGTCCTTGAGGTCTGTGGTTAGTCTCAGTTCATCTGGGAGAGTGTTCCAGATGGATGGAGCAGCCAGGGAGAGTGCTCGTTGCGTGGTGTCTTTCCGGGTCTTGGCAAAGTCTTTTGGTATGCTTACACGATTGGAGGTGCCTCTTCTCCTTGGGCGCGTGCTAGTGTCGGGTTATTTTTATGTTAAAGGTTGTTTAATTACACAGATCCCTTAAAAACTTTATGTGGGCTCTGTGGGTAATTTTTTTCATAGGATTTTCAATGGAACATTGGATATCACTTAATCATTTGATTTCAACACATGGGTGTTTTAAAGATGCCATTTGTTTTTTAATATTCATTATAATTTATTTTTCCCCTCTGTTTTACATGATGTATGTGCTCCAGTTTTACTCCCTGGTATGTATCTTTTATGTATTTTTAAATGTGTTCTACATATTTTTATTTTATTTTTCTTTCCTGCATTTTATCTTTTATTGATTTGTTAATTTATTTGTTTATGACATTATGTATTAAGTGTTCTATGACCCCTGATGCAGGTATCTTAATTCTGAACCATGGCCGTGTCTGAACCGGACGCACAGACTGGATCGTGATTCTGATCCCGCAGGGCATGTCTAGCCCCGTGGAATCAGAATCTTGAACAGTCCTGCATGTGCAGGTCGAGAAAGCAATTCTGTCCGGCCTGCACGTGCAGGACTGCACCTTGCTAACTGAGTCAGGGCATTTAAATGGAGCCGTGCTGCCATGGTACCGTTGCTCCCTTTAAAAGCTGCAATACCATCCACTGACCAAAATGGTATATTCCCTGCAGCCCAATCCCCGATCCGGCCTCCGAAGGCTAGGGTCAGGCTGCGAAGAATGTCCCTGGGCCCCCCCAGTCCCTTTCATGCCCAAAATGTAAAAAAAAAAAAAATTCAGGGGAGGTGGAATAACTTCCCTGGCCATTTCGCCAGCCCTGGACATACAGGGCCAACATTAGAATCAGCCCTGTATGTCCAGGGCCAGCGATCGTCCACTGCCCACCCACTCTCTGCCCCCAGGCCGCCCATTCCCTGCCCCTGACTAACTTCCCCACACAACTGGCGGGGAAGTTAGTCGGGGGCTGAAGCTGGCACGAATAGCGGGGATAGACTTCCCGCTGGTACATCGATCCCTGCTATTTGTGGTTCAGAATGACCCCCCTATATGGACAATATCAGGGCATTTAAATAATGAAAGGGGGGAGCAAGGCTAGGTGAAACAATTATCCAGATAGTGGTGATATTCAGCTGCTATGTGAATAAGTTGTACATTTAATTTAGCGTTACTGAATAGCAGGCCTCAGATACTGCTGGTACAGTGAAGGCACTATGGGGCATATTTACTAAAGTATGCTCATGTTTAGTGCTCGCAGATTGACCCCATGCACAGTACTGCGAGATTACTACTAGGGATCTGATCTGCCATTTTGAAACTGGGCTGCAATGGAGCAAGAGCAAAGGCGGATTGCTCCTGCTGCAACCACTAGACCTCAGGGAGAGCATCTTCGTGAACAGCCAGGGGAGATCTGATACTGAGGTCTCCTTCAGGTAGGGGATCTGATGCTATTTGGGGGGGGGATTATCCTTCAGAGGGACTCAGTGCAGGATGATTATGCTGCAGAAAGAAGCAGGGGAGGGGGTGTCATCTGAGGCGGGGGAGGGAGTTGTCATCTTATGCTGCCACTTCTTTCCATGGCAGTTCTTCTTCTCTGCTGGGGCCTGTGCGCCATGGCAGATAGCATGGGGACATCTCTCCAGCACAGGGGTGTGTCTGGGGCATTCTGGAGATCTTAGATGTGCATGCCCTATTTCAGAAATGGCTGGCACATCTCCACACTGTCCAAGTCTATACTTGCTGCAGGGTCTGATTAGGCACCTGAAAAGTGCTTGTTTTCCCAGTAAGGTAGTTGGAGGGTTTAGAGGAGATTGGACTTTGCTAGCCTCATTACAGTCCACAATAGTAAAAAGAATTGATATGATCTGGGGACACCTGTTGTGTGGTTGTGGAGCTGCAAAACGTCTTCACTACTTGAATGGCAGGCTGGGGAACATCTCTGGTCTATGATACAGTTTGTGGGAATATTTACTGTATGTAGACACCTCCAATGACATCTATATCAGGGATGTCCGTGTTTATGAAATAGCTTCTGAATTTCAATGTGTCTGCCGTTTTTGGGGATGTTTTGGCCTGGATGTCCCAGAGAGCACCTAAATGTCCTTTCTAAAATGCCCCTTCATGTGACTCTACCTAAACCAATCGTGACACAATATCTGGATTAAGTTAAAAGCCACAATCTTCATTCCGGCTGAAAAATGGCCTCAGAAGAACCAGATCTGAGCTATGACCTAAGGTTGGTTCCCTTATGGCCTCTTGGCTGAGATTAAGAAGTTGTTGAATAAAAAGGGTTAACACTCTGCCGCTGAACCTACTGGGGCACCATGATGTCACGGCCATTGCCAAAGCAGATCAATTAAACCTCCTCCTTAAAAAGGAATCTGCTCTTGATGTCTCAATATGCTACTGTATTTTTCAGCTAATGAACACAGTAATAGCAGCTATCAGGGAAGTCTTTTACCATGCAGACACTAAAATTTATTGCAGAGTGGTTAAATGGCATTTTAACATGAAAATTTAATTCTTACTACCTACCATGCTATTGAAGTAATCTCAAAAGCCATTTATGCCCATAAAACAGAGGTTTAATGCAGAAATGACTTCTTATAAATTCTTTATGTGCCTAATGCTATTTTGCATATACAGAAACATTCCCTGGGATGGATTTACTGACATACTTTTTGATTTTCAAAAGCATTCACTTAAATTTTCTTGAGGCAGCCTATAACTGTATTTCTGGATGTAACCAAAGCTACTCAACTTTGTCAGAAGTCATTTCTGTAGCTAAAATCTGAGGTTCTGGCGTTTGGTGGAACATTTTACTTAAACATTTTCTACAAGTATATTGTGATGTCCTCGGGTAATAGTTGTATCTCATCTTGAAAAGTTTCTTGTGGATTAGTAATTTCATTGTAGTTACTTCATAATTGAATGTTCTGGTTGGGGATGTAAAAGGGGTCTAGTACTTTTTGGGTTGCCTCGGTCCAATGATGGTGTACTCCCTTAATGTGGACTTTTTGCAATTCCTTTGTATTGTTTTTTATGTTTTTTTCTTTTTCCTTGGTCGATGTGTCTGAAGATTTGCTTTTGAAAAAAAAGAAAAAAGATTATTGGAAATTTTGTGCTAAATAGCAGGTATAAATGTATGCCAGTACTTTCCATGGGATAATTTTTAAAGGGAAATTATGGGTTATATTTACTTAGAATCGCACCGGTAGTGTGCAGTCAGCCCTGAAAATGAGCACAGAGGTGGTGCTCGACCTGTGCCATAAAATGGAGGAATGTCTGGGATGTCCCCATGTTGCTAGTGTGGGTTTCATGTCATCCCATACTCCTACTGTTTGGTGCAGCCCTTTGAGGTAGTGGTAAGTGTACCCATGCTAATAGAAACATTGCCAAGGAGCATACACCATGAATACCTGCTGTACCTGTGATATGCATGCTGCACCCCAGAACCACCCAGTCTCCACCCAATTGCACAGGATTTTTAGTGCAGCTGTATTTTAAGCATGTAGTACTTTTTACCTTGGCACTTTTGGCACATGCTGAACTCCATGCTACTGAATAGTGCACTTTTATTTATTTATTATTTATTTATTTTATTTAGCTGCATTTATATCCTGCTTTTCACTGGGTCAAGGTGGTTGGGGGATACATTTAACATGAGGGGATATGAGACACATACACTAATACTTACAGGGAACATAGGCAATGGAGGATTAAGTGGCTTGCCCAAGACCACAAGGAGCACCTGTGGGACTAGAAACCTCAGTCCTTCTGGCCCAAGGTTGCTGTCTTCTAGTGGGATTTGAAATACTGACCTTCGGTACCTTGCCCCAACCACTAGGCCACTCCTTCTCCTACTTTAGTAAACCTTGCCCAAGGTGCATGCTTTGCCTTAGAAAATCTGTGTAATGTGCACATTCTAGCTTCACAAGTTGTTGTTATAGTTGTTAATTGCCTTTGAGTTGGTGTCGACTCATGGTGACCCTCTGGATAGTTATCCTAAGCTGTGCTCGATCTTCAGTCAAGTGACTCATTGTTGACAGAGTGGCACCCATAACTGCTGTTATTGTATCGATCCAACTCATTGCTGACCTTCCCCTTTTGCATTGACCTTCTACCTTGCCAAGCATGATGTCTTTCTCTCTTCGCATGATATTGTGATAATGACAGCAATGCTAAGCAGATGGATTGGGAAAATAATGAGCATTGTACCTTTAAGAGTAAGGACAAATCAGGTTCCCATAGAAACCGAAAGCTTCTAACTAGAACTGAGCCCAGCCATAGCAGTGACATAGGAGCTGAGTGGAGCTCTAATGAGTTGCACCTGAGTAGCCAGAGGGGTGTGGTTGCTGAAGGAAGCCGTTTTAAACCTGCTTCAGAGCTAGAGTTCAGGAAGAAAGGTGGAGAGAGAGAGAGCACACTGAAGCCACGAGGCGAGCAACGACAGCAGACAGAGCAACGCAGGCAAGGAAGGCAAAGAGGAGAGCAGCAAAGAGGGAAACTTTGGAACCCAGAACTAGCAAAGGAGGATTCTGGAAGGTCCATTTCCTTTACCTCGAGAGCACTAGAAGCAAAGCCAAAACCTCTGTGGAAACTACCCGAAGAAAAGGTAGAACAGTTTACCTATACGAGGGAGGGAAGCTCTGATTACAGAAAAGGCATTGCGAGTGAAAAAGGTACGTCTGCCATAATTCCTAGCCAGAGACTTGCTGAGGAGATTGTACAGCAGTTAAAGAACAGTGCTAATAAGAGCAGAGATAGCACTGCTGCAAAAACAGTTCCAGTCAGAAACATTCTTAGTAAGTGTTTTGAAACAGACGTAAAGGCTGTTGCTAAGAGCTTACGTAAGAATCAGCTTCCTGCACTACAGAAAGTTACTGCCAATCAGAGGGACAACTTTATTGAACAGCTGCAAGAAGTTCTCAGTGACCTGCAGTCTAGAAGTTCCCCTAAGCAGAATTATAATGATTACAGCGAGGAGATGATTGTTGACGTAGAAAGCACTCCTGATACAACTGATATCTATGAGATGG
This sequence comes from Ichthyophis bannanicus, assembly GCA_033557465.1. Classification (NCBI taxonomy): domain Eukaryota; kingdom Metazoa; phylum Chordata; class Amphibia; order Gymnophiona; family Ichthyophiidae; genus Ichthyophis; species Ichthyophis bannanicus. The sequence goes on from CM066033.1 coordinate 595,046,911, forward strand.
ATTGTTCTTTATGTGAGATTGATCACTTGGACCTACGTTAGACAACCTTTGCATGAAGGTAATGCAAAGTTGTTTTTCTCCTGAATGTTTGCTGTGAAGAAACAGTTGGCCATAGGCTTTATTTTCTAACTTTGAATTGCTCCTGTTTCCTATTGTTTTGGAAAGTAATCCGTGTCATGTATTGAGCCAAGAATCTATGTGTGAAAGGGAAAACCCCAAATAAAAATGTATCTGTTCAAATGACCCTCATGCCACAACACCTTTGTTTGATAGTAAACCTAGACTACAACTCCCAGCGTACCTTGCTGCTATCTTAGTCAAAAAGGACACTTGAAGACAAAGTAGAGGTCACCCTTGCTCTAGAGTCACCGGCTCTAGGCGGGGGCAGGACAATATGTCCAATGTATGAAAGTCAAAGTCTTGTTATCTGAGCTTCTAAAGAAAGCTTGGGTTTGATCTCCTCTAGTACTGGTATATTCTTCAGACAGTTTGTGGTATAAACAGTATTCGTCACCAGCACCATAATTCAAATGCATCAATTTTCTTCCTGTCTATCTTTTTCACAGTTCTTCTTTCATATTCATATGATGTTATTGAAAATACCATGGCTTGAATGAGTCAAATCTCTGTATAGAGAGAGACATCTCTGTCCTTGAGAATCTTGTCTAGGTCCTTCATATCCATTCTGCCAAGAGCATGGCATTGTCAGATTTCTTGACTGCTTGTTGTGTCTTTATTGATAGTTGATCCAAGTAGGTTAAAGTTGTCCACTATTTCAATTTCTTCTCCATCAATGATGAACTTATTGATTTTGCCAGTTGTCAGGATCTTTGTCTTCTTTACATTAAGGTGTAGACCCATTTTCAGACTATTTTCCTTGATCTTGAGAAGCAAATGTTTCAGATTGTCTTCCCTTTCAGCTAGTAATGCGGTATCATCAGCATAACAAAGGTTGTTGATGAGTCTTCCACCAATCTTCACACCTCAGTTGTCTTCATACAATCTTGCTTCTCTGATGATTTGTTCTGCATATAAATTAAAGAGATAGGGAGAAAGTATGCAACCTTGTCGTACACCTTTGCTGATTTTAAACCATTCTGTTTCTCGTTGTTTCGTTCGAACTGTTCCTTCTTGATCAATGTAAAAATTGTGCAATTCAGCAATCAGGTGTTCCAGTATACCCATGCCTCTAAAGGTGGCCCAGATTTTCTCATGGTTTACACAGTCCAAAGCCTTGTTTTATTGCTGTAGTCGATAAAACACATGTAGATATCCTTTTGGTATTCTTTTGTCTTTTCAAGGATCCATCTCACATCCACGATGATGTCTCTCGTTCCTTGCCCTTTTCTGAACCCTACTTGCACTTCAGACAATTCTTGTTCTAGGTATAGTTGTAGTCCTTGCTGAATAATCTTCAGTAGAATCTTGCTGGCATTTGGGATCAGAGCGACTGTGCAATAATTTCCACAGTCAGTGGGATCACCTTTCTTTAGTATTGGTATAACACAGATCTTTTCCAGTCAATTGGCCATGATGTTGTCTTCCACATTACCTGGAAGAGCCTTGTAAGTATGGTAAGAGCTGCATCAGATTGCTGTAATAATTCAGTGGGAATGCCATCAATGCCTGGTGCTTTGTTCTTTGATAAGGCTTTCAATGCTGCTTCAACAACCTCTTTCATCATCAATGGTTCCTGATTATAATGTACAGGTTGAAACAGCTGTTGGTCCTCTTGATCTTTATTGTATAATGTCTTTGTATATTCTTTCCACCTTTTCTTGATCTTCTCAGCATCATCCAACATGGACCCTTGAGCACCTTGTAGCATTCCTATTCGAAGCTGGATTTTTTTCTTTAACTCTCGTAGCTTTAGGAAACCTGATCTTTTTCTTCCTCTAATAGTTTCTGCTTCTATTTTCTCACATGCATCATTGTAGTACTTCTCCTTGTCTTGTCTTGCTGCATGTTGGAAATCTCTGTTGAGTTCTGCGATTGCATCTCTTTCTCCTTAGCTTTAGCTTCTCTGCGCTTCTGGATAATTTTCAATTTCTTCAGTCATCCATTTTGTCTGTTTTTGCTTTTTTCACTTTTTGTAGAGTCTTCTCACTTTATTCCAATACAGCCTTCTTGATGTCATCCCATAATTTTTCTGGAGCTCTGTTATCTGTACCTAAAGCAGCAAATCGATTTTGCAGGCAGTCTTTAAATTCTGGTGGTATATTCTCAAGAGTGAAGTCCATGTGTACAGTTGCTGTTTGTGTTGCTGGAAGAAGGTGTTTAAGATGAATAGATTGTTGGTTTGCAGAATTCTTTCTCCAGCTTCATTTCAGTTGTCAAGTCCATATTTTCCATCCACTTTGCCTTCTTCTTTGTTGCCAACGTTTGCGTTCCAGTCATCCATAACTATCAGGATATCCTGTTTGCATGTTCTGTCAAGATTCAGCTTGTACTTGTTCATAGAACTCATCAACTTCATCCTCTTTTGCAGCTGTTGTTGAGGCATATACTTGAATTATAGTTGGGTTGATGGGCATTCCTTGTAGATGAATAGAAATTAAACGTTCACTGATTGCCTTGTATGTCATTACAGCTCTTGCAAGTTTCTAGCTGGTCATGAAATGAGAGTCAGAAGCTGCAAAGATGTCTTACATATTGGGACATGGAACATACGAAGCATGAACAAGGGAAGTTGGAGGTGCTCAAGATTGAAATGGAACATGTACAACTCCATCTGTTGGGTGTCAGTGAACTGAAATGGACTGGCATTGGGCACTTTGCATCTGATAATCACATGGTCTACTATGCTGGAAATGAAAGATAAAGAAGAAATGGTGTTGCTTCACAATTTAGGAGGCCTATTATAAAATTTCCCTCTATAATGTTTCTCGCACAAGTTTTATTGCATAGACCACTTAATTAGAATCTCTGGGTGCACTATAAGGAGTTACATGGACAGATTTGCTGAATCTGTGTTGATGGAAAGTATGCACCTTCACAAAGTGGATCCAAGGTACATTTCAAGGCTATACAATTATAGTCAACATTATTTGCACCTTTGCATTTTAGGTATGTTGTGTAGTTGGAAATATTCCAACTGTATGTCATCATAATATATATATATATATATATATATATTTATTGTTCTTTTTCAAATTTTACAAACATTATCACTATTATAATCAAACAACCACAATTATATCTCCCTAAACACCTACAATACTAATAATATCCCCCCCACCCTTCCCACCCCAGCGCATTACAGGCTCAGTATTACAACCACAATGACCCTTATTAACATTCACCATCATTTGTAGTATCATTTATGGCAAGAGTTACATATTGATCTAAGGCAGACCATCTAGAGAGTTTTAACAAATTACCCCTAAGACTCGATACTTTATCCTGGGCCTTTTCGTACTTGGCATATAAGGACAGTTGATTCCACCATACCATCCAATTTAACTTCAAAGGAGTCTTCCAGTTAGCTAGTATTAGTTTTAAAGCCACCATTATCATAAAGTTTAATAAAAAGACATTTTCTTTAGCCAAGGACGGGATCTCTGCCAAGGCTCTTAACGTTATTATACGGCATGAAAGAGTGGCAGAGAACTTTAAAACTTGTTGAATTTTGGCCCAAACTGATCTCCAAAAAACTTGAATGTAAGGGCATTCCATCATCATGTGTTTTAGCGTACCCGCCTCCTTATTACATGACCAGCACCGATTAGAGCCTTCCTTATTCCATTTAGCCAGTTTGACCGGGGTGATGAATGCCCGGTGAGCAAGGAAATACATAGATTGAGTAGGAGCAGCAGAACTAGAAGCTCAAATAGTAGCACCCCAAAAAACCCTCCAAGTCTTCTGTTTAAAGTTTACTCCTGTTTCTTCTTCCCATACTTTTAACAAGCCTTTATTTTGAGGCAAGAAATGCTCCTTAAAGGTCTTATAAAAACTTGATATTGCCCCCTCTTTGGAGCTAATGATTCTATGCAGCTCCCATTTTTGGGAAAAATCTCCCGGACTCAACTTTAGACTACCAACACAGTGCCGCAGTTGTAACCATTGATAGTAGCATGAGGATGGGAGGTCATACTGCTGTTGCAGCATTCCAAAGGATTTCCAATTAGAACCGTCTATCAATTGCCCCACCATCCAAATGCCACAATTTTGCCATATCATCCATGCGCAGGAGGCTTTGTTGATTTTAAAAACAGGATTAAGCCATATAGGTGTTAGAAGTGAAGGGGGATTATCCTTTTCAATGATTGGATGAAGCGCTTGAAACGCCCTTTGCGTAGAAGTAACTATATATCCCACTTTGGAATTATCTGGATGTCTCATCCCCATAAGCAACTCAATAGGATACGGAGATGCCAATCTCTTCTCCACTTTCAACCATACGGGCTCTTGTGCAAGGGTATCAACCGTGGCCCACAGCATTCCTTGCTTTAGGAGGAAAGCCAGATGATACCAATAAAAGTCTGGAAAATGGACACCACCTTCATATTTACTAGCTTTCAACTTCTTTAGCGCTATTTTAGGTGTTTTCCCTTCCCATAGGAAAGTACTGATTGTACGCTCCAAGGTTCTATATACTGCTTGTGGGAGCAAGACGGGACGCATTCCCAATATGTAATTTATCTTTGGCACCAGCATCATCTTAACAGCTTTCAGCCGACCCCACCAGGTAAGGTGCAGCGGTGACCATTTCAATGTAAAAGAGCGTGTCATGTCATGAAGCTTTACTATGTTTAATCTTACTGTTTCATCCATTGTCGCACAATATTGGACACCCAGGTACTTTATAGCTGAATTCTCCCATTGAAATGGATAGCTCTCCACTAAGGATGCATTCGCTTGGTTATTCATAGGAAAGGCTACTGACTTAGACCAACTGATTTTGTATCCTGAAAGAGATGAATATTGTGAGATCAAATGTAATAGTGGAGAGACTGATGTAGGACTGAGGAATAGTAATAGGTCATCCGCATACGCTGAGAGTTTGGTTTGAAGAACTGCTATTTTAATTCCTTGTATTTCCGCCGACTGCTGAATAAGCAATATCAGTAGCTCCAGTGCCAAATTGAATAGCAGTGGGGACGTAGGACAACCTTGCCTAGTTCCCCTGTGTAAAGATTGTGAGAGCATTCCGTTGGCCAGGATCCTAGCATTAGGGTTGGAGTATAGCACCTGTACCATACTCACAAATTCTTTCGGAAAGCCAAACCATCCAAGGACCTGATAAAGGAAAGGCCACTCTAACCTATCAAAAGCCTTTTCCGCATCGAGTGAAAGGCCAATAGGAGCGTCCAGATGCTCCGCCACCTCCAGCAGGTTGCACAACAATTGCCCGTTGTCTGCTGTGACCTCCCAGCTACAAAACCACATTGATCAGGATGTATTAATAGATGCAGCACTTTATTCGGTCATCAGGCCAAGGTGCTAGAGTGCAACTTGTAATCAGCGTTTAAAAGAGAGATTGGCCTATAGTTGCTTACCAGCTTCGGATCTTTTCCTGGCTTCTCTAAGACTACAATTGTTGCGCTGGCAAAGGCACCAGTGTTACCCACCTGCTCCTTCAACGTTTCCTAATAAATCTTCATTTGGGCCAATAAATCTTCCGCAAAGATTTTATAAAATTCTGTCGGAATCCCATCAGGTCCGGCAGCCTTCCCATCTTTCATGCTTGCTCATGCTTCTTTCAATTCCAGCATGGAGATAGGTTCACTGATAGCTGCTGCTTGTTCCTCATCCAGTTCTGAACGGACAACTCCTTCCAGCAGATTTTTACATAAAGACTCATCAAATTTAACTTCTGTAGCATAAAGCTGAAGATAGAATGTTCGGAACGCCTCTACAATTTCAGAATTTCTACCTAGGAGACCCTGCTGCTCATCAGTTATACTAGCAATGTGCGATTTAGCATAGCGAGACTTTAGTTTTGAAGCCAGGAGTTTGCCAGCCTTATTCATCTCTGTATAGTAACACATTTGCTGCTTAAACATGCATTGCTCCACCTCAGAACTTAGTAGCATATTGTATTGAAATCTCAGGTTTTGAAGGCGGTTTAAAGCCAGGGGGTTAGATTGCCTTCGTAGAATTCTTTCACCTGCCCTTATCTGCTGGTCTAACTCCTTAAGCTTCTCCTTCGCCTTCCTAACAGCTGCAATAGAGTAACTGGTTATATGAGCTCTTAATGTGGCCTTACGGGCTTCCCATCAAGCCCAGTTAGAAGTATCCTCTGGAAGACTGTTACCAAAGTAATCATTTATAACTTGTTTTATATGAGTTTTAAAGGACTCGTCCGCCAATAAAGCCTTATTAAAGATCCATGCCTGTTTCTTGGACGAATCTTCAGCAGGACGTAGCTCTAGCTTTATTGCAGCATGGTCGGAGACATGAGAACTTAGTATATCTGCTCTAGCGGTATCATGCACCAACATTCTAGGTACCAAAAAAAAATCTATTCGAGAATGGGAGTTATGGGGGTGAGAAAAAAATATGTAGTCCTTTTCAGAAGGGTTCATGACCCTCCATATATCCACCAGGCCCATTTCTTCCATAAGCGGCTTCAGTACTACCACTGCCCTGCTACTTCTTTTTAATCTGCTCGGTTTACAGTCTATTAATGGGTCTAAGACCAAATTGAAGTCTCCTCCTAAAATAATTGGTAGTGTAGAAGCCTCCTGGATCTCCTCTGCCAATAGTTGAAAAAAATTTGGTGCATATACATTTATTATTACTAGATGCTTTTTGCCAAAAACTAAGTGCACTTTAGGCCAACGTCCCTCACAGTCAGCCCATACAGAGAGAATTTGGCCTCCTGCCACATTGCTCATTAGTATTGCCACCCCATTTTTTCCCAAGAGCTGGAGCATGAGCTACTAAGCTATACTTCCCCATAGCAAGTTTTTTAGTTTCCAATGTAGATAAATGAGTTTCCTGAAGAATAATTATGTCCGCATTTTGTTTCTGACAATGTACAAGTATCTTTTTCCTCTTAGCAGGGTGGATAATGCCCTTTACATTCAAAGACAAGATTTTAAGTGGGGTCATAACAAAAATGCTTATTGGAACAAAAATCATTCTCTAGAAATTGATCTATCTTGCCCAAATGAAAAATACCCTGTATACTCATTCCTATAATGTGCCCGTAATGCGCCAACCCCGCCTTCATACTGAGGAAAAAAAAGAACTGGGTGAGACAACAGACCCACACCATGGCTGTCACTTGATCCTTCAGTATTCTAAGTACAAGCCTTGTGAACCGGTTACATTGAAATCTAACATTCATCCTACTGTTATACAATATCAAATACCCATTCTCCTTTGACTACCCTAGCCGCGGTTACTGTGAACGGGTTTCCAACATTTTCTCTTAATCTTTATATTATAAAGAAAAATAAACTTTCCAAACATTCTTTATAAGTCTCTTCCAATCCAGCTTCGCCTTGACCATAAATTCTCAGCCGTCTGAAACCCTTTTCACTGCATTTTTAAAGCCTCCTGATCCTCAATAAACTGTAGAAGAACAGTGGGATCTTCCAAAGTTTTGGTATGATTGTCCAAAGTGACCTTGAATCTAGCTGGGTAAAAATGTCCATATCGCGCTTGCAAATGTTGCAGTCGGGGTCTCAGCACCAAAAACTGCTTTCTTTAATCCATCGTTGCTCTGCTGAAATCGGGATAAAAGTAGATATTGTGCCCATCGTAAGCCAAGTTGGAGGCCACTCTTGCCGCGGTCATTATCTGCATAGTGTGCTGGTGACGTAGCAGGCAAAAAATCAATGGCCTGGCCTTCCAGTTGTGTAATCTGGCCCATGCTGGTATTCTGTGGGCCCTCTCGATTTCCAACGATTTGCTGAAATTTAATCGCAGCAGCTTAGGGAGTAAATTTTCCAAGAAAACTATAGCGTCGGGCCCTTCAGCCCCTTCCGGTATGCTGACCAGTCTGATATTGTTTCGCCGAGATCTATTACTGAGATCTTCTAGGTTTTGTTCCAGGTGCTCTGTCTTTTTGTTGGACATGCCTAATTGCTTGATCTTCTCCTCATGTGCTGCAATGGCATTATCCACCTTTTATTTATTTATTTTATTTATTTATTTTTACCTTATTCTGCCGACCTGACAAGCTCAGCATTTGTGATTTCAGGTCTTGTATGTCCGATTGCATTTGCAGCAATGCCTCCCCATTTGCAGAAACGAGCGCTCTCACCGATCTTATTTCCCCCAATATCTCTCGTATCGCTTCAGCAGTGTCTCTTACAGCGGCCATCTTTTGAGGGGAAGGAGAGTCCGGCTTAGCACGCTTGGAGCCGGTATTTGTATTTGCCGAGAACTCCAGTTTGGTTGGTTTACCGCTAGCCATCTTCTATCCTTCATCAAAGGTCTAACCAGCAGGATTCCAAAGTAGAAAGTTTACCAGAACACAGGTTTAATGTACAGGATTTGCTCAGGACCGTGGGAGCGATTTCCTAAGCAGCCATCTTGCTTTGCTGCTGGCTCCGCCTCCTCATCATAATATTTTAATAGTATCTTCCAAGGTATACAACAAAAAAAAAAGATGTCTGTGCAGCTTAGATGTAGTAATTTCTGAGAAAAAAAAACAATCTATGACCTGGACAAGATTAATGGAACCCTTCACTAATATTTATTTGCACAACCCTAGGCAGTGATGACAGCCTCCAAATGTTTCTTGTAGCCATCTATAAGTTTCCTACATCTGTCTTCTGGATGTTTCTGCCACTCATGAACTGTGATTTGTTCCAGCTCATGAATGTTTCCAGGATTCCTTTTATCAATGGCAGATTTCAGCTCTTTTCAAGGGTTCTCAATTGGATTGAGATCAGGACTCATTGCTGACCAGTTTAAAACAGTCCATTTGTTCCTTTTTAACCATTCTTTTGTACTTTCTGATGTATGTTTTGGGTCATTGTCCTGCTGGAGGACCTATGACCTTCGACCTAGACCTGGCTTTCTGACACAAGGTAGCACATTTTGCTCCAAAATACCTTGGTAGTCCTCTGACATCATGATTCCTTTAATATATTCCAGGTCTCCAGTTCCTGAGGCAGCAAAACAGCTCCACATTATGGAACCTGCACCATATTTAAGATCTGGTATTTCCTTACCATTCCCCTAGATATATCCTTGTCCTCAGCTGTTGTGTTGTCTCTCTTGACTAGATTGTAAGCTCTGATGAGCAGGAATCATCTTTTACATGTCTATTAAGTGCTGCGTATGCTTTGTAGCACTATACAAATGATCAGTAGTAGCCTTTTTATGTCTGTCTTTGAGCAGTGGGGTCTTCTTTGGCCTTCGCCCATGAAGTCCTTCTTCATTTAGTGCATGGAGTATGGTGCGGCTTGAAACCACCACTCCAGATTGTTCCAGGTCAGCCCTAAGCTCTTTGGATGTTGTACTTGGTGTTTTTCCAACAGTTCACACTAACCTTCAAAGACTTCTTGAATTAATATTCCTCGTCCCACCATTCCCTGTAAGGTTCTTGACAGTTCCATGAGCAGAAAACATCTTAATAACATTGTTAACTTTAGACACAGGAATCCCAAGGTCTTTGGAGATGGCCTTGTACCCCTTTGAAGTTTAATGTTTGGCGATAATGGCTTTTCTGATGGTCTCAGGCAGCTCTCTTGTCTTCATCATTGTGAAAATGGAACATGGAGTGAATGTGGCCATTTTAACCATTAGAGCCATCATTCATTGGTTGATTCAAGTCATGTGAATACTGACAGTGGATCACAGTTTTGTCTAATTTTACTGCAGTGGGAATGTAGTTCTTCTGTTTTAACTTATTTGAATTGTTTATAAGGGTGCCAATGATCATGTCCTGGCAATGTCCCATTTTTTATTCTATTTCTTACGGTTTAATTTTTTATTGGTCTTGTTTTATTTGATTCTTTTATGTGTCAGATATGTGTGCATATATAGTCCAAAGCCTAATTTGGATACTTTACTGAATACTTTTTTTAGGACATATTAGACATTAAGGGGTTGAACTGTAAAGGTGCTAATAATGTTGATGACAACTGTAATTGAAAACTATGTCAGTAAACCTAAATGTAAACAAGTAGGAAAGTGCAGACTTAGAGGGTAACTGTATGGGGAAGTTAGACAGGGGCGGGAAAGGAGCAGATCGGGGGTGACAATAGGGCGGGCGGTGGGTGGTCATCGGCCCTGGACATACAGAACCGATTCCAATGTTGGCTCTGTATGTCTGGGGCTGACGGCTTGAACGGGTAACTTATTCCACCTCTGAAGTGGAATAAGTTCCCCGATGTAGTGGAGGACGGCAGGCCCAGGGCTAGGAAGTGGTGGGAGGTGGTAGGAGACATTCCCCACAGCCCAACCCTGGCCTTGGGAGGCCGTATCAGGGGTCAGGCTGTGGGGAATGCAGTGTTTTAGCTGGCGGCCAGGGATCATGGCTTTTCAATGGAGCCACCGTGCCATGGCAACCGGATATCATGGTGCCGTGGCTCCATTGAAAAGCCCTTACTGAGCTAGTTGGGTAAGACCTATATGTGCAGGCTGATCTGCACGTACAGGCATGGATGCAATTCTGATCTCGAGGGGCTAGATGTGCCTTGCGGGATCAGAATCCTGGCTAACTCTGTATGTCCGGTTCTGACTGGACGCACAGAGGGCTGAGATGTCCATGTTGGAATCGGGCTCTAACTTTATAAGGAGCTGCCTAATTTTAGGCAGCAGCCATGTGATTAAATTTCAGTGTGTTAATCATTTGTGTGTGTAAATGATCTTTTCCATTGGGTGCCAGTCTATAAGTATGCAGGAAAATCTGATGGTACGTACTTTCACTGTGGGTGTCTGCTTAGATGGAGCTTGGGGTAGAGCATGTGTGGAGTGCCCAAGTACATACATAAATTATAAACTCTTGTGATTTACACATGTCCTTTATAAATTTATGTACCGGCATTTCCAGCTCTAGGGCTGGTATTGCACTTATGTTAACGTGTGTTTTCAGCCACTTGTGCTAGTAGGTGCCTACTTTCCTTTATAAATTTAGCTTAAATTAGAGGCATTTTGGTTGCCTTAAACTGGGTACCCAGTTATAAAATTACTCTCCACAGGGGTCATTTTAAAACAGGGTGCCCGCTTTAATAGGGCAGGAAGGTGCCTATGTGTCTTTATGAATAATTAGCACAAATCATGCAACAATCATGCCTAGATTAAATGTTGGTGCGTACTTTACTAAGGTAGTTTAGAACATATGCATGTAAATTGCAATGCTGCTCATGTTCCACCCAAATTCTGCCCCTGTGCACGCCTACTGTACAAGTACATGCTGGCTTGCACTGCGCATATGTTTAAGCATGACCTAATTTTATAAGAGCCCATTTACACATGCAAGATTTTGAGGTGCAGAAGGTGCCTATTTTATGTAGATACATAGACACCTACTATATTTGTCATTCTAAAATATTAACACAAATCCTGCAGAAATAGCACCTAAATTATATTTATAAAATACCTGTGTAAATCCCAACTCTGTCCATCTTCCACCCAAATGCTTCCCTGAGTAAGCTTACTGTACACGTACTGGCCTTTTTGCACCACGTGTACTTTTCTGTAGAGATCCCTTTAGGTTCTGCTCTTCTGATTAGCAGAGACCTGTAGTGGTCATACAAGTGGTAATGTGACTTGTAAGTGTTCCGGTATTGTTCCAGAACAGGGGAGACTATTCTTTCTCAGTGACATACAGTAATGCTGGGAGGAGACTTCTTTGGCAAGAGGAGGGGGGAATTCAAGCACTATAAAACCCATGCTCAAAGATAGGTTTCTTTGTATCATCAAGATATCTCTATCTGCTTAAGCAAAGCATCTTCGGGAGGACAACAAAGATTGCTTCGGTCCCTCACTCAAGATCCATTGTGTCCTGGTGGATCTCAGTAGCACACCACCTTCTCAGACAGCCACCGATCCAAGGAAGGGAAGGATGCAGAGACCATCCCAGTAACTAACTGACACCCAGAGCCTGGAGTTACCAAGGAGTTGCACCAGGTATCGCAACTATGGCAGCCATCCGCTCACAAGGTACACTGAAGAAGATATTGCAGGAGAAGGGTTTCTCATTGTTGGGAGAGCCACAGGGTAAGGAGAAGGACTGTGACTGTTGGTGGTATAATTTTTGACTCTGGTGATATCTAAATTTATTACTATTATTATTCTCTATGAATCATAAATAATTGTCAGTAAATCCTTTTCAGAACACCATATTCTGGCCTGGACTCTATTACTTAGCAAGAAGTAGGTCTGACCCAAGAGTATCTGGTGCCCTAGGTGAACCATGTGCCTTGATGCGTCCCTGCCCCACCTCCACTCCCAGCCATTGTCCAGCATCTCTTCTTCCCTTCCCAGTCCCTCCAGGTGTCCAGCATCTATCCTTCCCTACTCCCTCCTTCCAGATATCTAACATTTCTCACTTTTCCTTCTCCCCTTCCGGGTATCCAGCATGCCCCTCCTCTTCTCTTACCCCCTCTGTGTCCATTATCTCTCCTCCCTTCCCTTCTCTCTATCACCACTACTGCTGCTGCCACCCTTCTCCAACCTATCTCCATGGGAAGTACAACAAAAATTGTGCCTTCGGGGTACAGCAGCTTGGTGCCACTACAGCTAACAGGCAACACAGCATAAGTCCTTTAAAGCCATGGTTAGCCCTGGCCTTTGAGTAACTGTGTGCATGCATGAGCTCACTCAAGGCAAATTGTGAGTCTTCGGCCAGGAGAGAATACCGTAGTTGCAGGGCCTGCATTGGAGGCAGCGTGGCAAGCCCTCCATCTTTAAGGTAAGTTTGCCATGCTGCCTCTGAAGTGTGGGCCAGGTGGGGGTGGGGGGTGCACTCTGCTGTGCTTTTCCATGGCATGCTGTGTGTGTGGGGGGGGGGGGCACTTACCCTGGGTGCCAAGGGGGCTGGTAACGCCACTGCATATGTGTGATCTCATTTCATAAGAGGACATCTACATGAATAAATCAGTGTTTTGCATGCGAAAAAGGTTTATAAAATGGCGTCCTTTATTGTGTGGCACAATGGCACATTGTCCTCTTCCTCTGTTAATAGACTGAGGCTCATCTATGTGAGAGACTTGATGTGGAGGCCGGTGATATCTGTGTCTCTAGGGTGGGTGGTAGCATGTGCAGGGGCTGTGGGGATGGTAGGAGGTGGTGTATATTGTCACCTACCTCTAGGTTCCCGGAGGCATAAAGCCTAGGAGCTATAGTGGGGCCTCTTCTTAAACAGCAAGGGTGTCTCAAGCAGGTGTTGAAATGCCCCCTGGGATTTGTAGTCCCACAAGCTAATCTAAGAGTGTAGTTGCAGTTGAGTCGCAAGGCTTCAAAAAGAGGTCTTTTTATTTACCCGTCCCGGGTGAATTTCAGCACTTATGAACAAAGGACATAAACCATACTTCTGGTATGAAATAAAGGCAAACTACTATAACAAAAATGAATGCTTGTATCTTCAGCTTGGACAAAACAAAGATAGTGCAAAACAGTCCTTATTCTTAAAACAAGCACATTTCTTCACTTCTGTTTCTTTAAACAGATTCTCTCTCTGGCCAGTTCAGCACAGTGAAGAAATATCATCTGAAATTGTCAGTGTACAATCCATGTAGCATTCAGCAGGTGTTTCATCACAAAAATCACATTGCATATCCTCACATGCTTCCCCGGTGCTATCTTCTATAGGATTGTAACTCAGGCTATTTTTAAACAATCCCTCTTCTCTATTAAGAGGGCTCCCCTCCTCCTCTCTACCGGAGTAAAATGGGAGGTTACCACACACTGCAGAGTTTCCTTCCTGAGAGCCACACACTCTTGGGTAAGTGTAGGAAAAACTCTGACTTTCAGCTTCCCTTCTATTATGAGGAATAAGTCTACCTTCTGGCTTGGTTTTCACGGAGCTTCTGAGCACAGGAAACTTAACGGAGCTTTTCTCAAATGAAAGCCTCTCACTACCTTTCTCTCTCCATTTCTCTTTAGGCACAAAAGTATCCTCCAGATAAAAACTTTTGCCTTTCTGGTACCTTTTCTTAGGAAGATTCTTTCCCACAGCTTTTCTCAGCTTGCCTTCAGAAATACCTCCGTGGCTCAGACCACTGGGCTTTTGTTCAGTCCTGCACTGCTCCCTGAAAAAAATCCATGGTATTCTCTCCTGGGCTTCTTCCTGTAGGATTCTGTGTGAGACTCCTGGTGAAGCTTTCTCATAAGCTCTCCAACCAGCACCTTCCTCTGCTCCCCAACCGGCTCCTTCATCTGCTCCCCAACCGGTTCCTTCCTCGGCTCTAACACTGAACTCTGGTGAGTGATTTTTAACTGCGTTACTCTTGGTGTTTCTCTGAGCCTCGCCTCTCCTCAGCTGTCCCTCATTACCTGATGAGCTTTGAGGTAATCTACTGCTTGGGCGTGCTCTTACACCTAGTACTTCAGTTTGTGTTTGTTGCCCATAGCAACCCTGGTCCATGTGCTGTTCTACCCTGTCACTATTAGAACTGCTTTGCTCAGATTTTCCTATTTCCATAGGTACTATTTGATCCACCTCATGACAATATGAAGTGTTTAACTGTGTAGTGAGGGGATCTCTTTGTCTGTTTATGTGGAGGGCATAGATGCCTGTGTGTATGGTGATATGTTTGTCTATGATGGGGGAATACAAGGGAGGGTGTGGATGGCATATTGGGAGGGGTTGTTACGAGTGAGGAGTGATGTATAGGAGTAGGTGTGTGCCTGGGATGGGCTTTGTAGGGGGTTGGGTGGAGCATATGTTTCTGGAAGTGTTTGGGGGACTGTAGGTGTGTTCATGGGTATTCAGGGGTTAGCGGCATAGGGGCAATATGTGGGAATGTATGGGGCAATAGGGTTAGGGTGCAGGTATGGTATCACCAGGGGCGGCCCAAGGGGGGTGTGGGACCATGTGCGGAGACTCGGTGTGGGGCCTCATTTGCATAAGGGGCCTCATTTGCATAAATATTTGCATAATGTTGCCATACACTAACTTTTAGTGAACATGCCTCTTAATGAGTGTATGGATAAAGAAACACTAAAATATTTCTACTTTACTATAATCCAGTGCCAACCTCCAGGCACATTAGGAACTACTACAAACACTGCCCATTTAGAACCCATAGCAAACCCGCCGTATCTTAACAGCACTACCAGGACTCACAAAGCACCATACCCTACCTATCAAAAGGCAACACTGCAAATATTAAACCAATACATTTCAGAGAATAACAATACATGACCTACTGGGGAAAGAGAACAAGTAGCAATGTCAAATAGGAATTACATAAACAGAATACCTCAGCTCAGTTACACATGCAGAACATAGACCATCACCAAACAAGGAATCACAATTTAGAAACAGGAAGACAATAATTAAACTGGGAACCCCAAAAACTAAACTTGCAATGTACAACAACACTCTAGAAATAAAAATATAAATTAATTTCCTCTTGTACTAAACAAAGCGCAGACGTTAATGATGCACATTTCCCAGAGCTGACATATTCCAGTTAATAAATTCAAAATAAATAGATATCTTTCTACCTTTTGTGCATTTTTTTTCAGTTGCAATTGCTCCAGCCACTTTCTTCTGGTTTCTTTGTGTCTTCTGCTAACTCTCCATCGTCTGCTGTCCATTTATTTATTTATTTATATTCTCTTATATACCGTGCTATTCTGCATCAGTGCGGTTTACATTGAACAAACTGAAATTACAGTTGAAATTACAATTTGTCCTCTCTTCTAGTTTTTTTTCCATTCTCTCTCTACATCTGCTTTAACATACTAATCTTTCTCCTTTTGCTCTTTCCTCATTCCTATTTCATCTTCTCAAATTTTACCCCTCCATCCTTAGTCCCCACTTACTGTCCCATTACCTGGCCAATTGTAGATTTTTCTTCCCTCCCACACAAAATATTTTTCCCCTCTCCATTTCACTCTCCCAGTCCCATCCCATTCTAATCCTCCCCTAACATCAGCTCCCTTCTAGTTCTAGCGCCACCCAGCATCCGCTCCCTTCTAGTCCCCACATCAGCCCATTTCCAGTCCTAGCCGCCCATCAGCCTATTTCCAGTCCTAGCTCCCCCATCCATTTCCAGTCCTATCAGAGTCCCTCCATCAGCTCATTTCCAATCCCAGCCCCCCATCAGCCCATTTCTAGTCCTTTCCTAGCCCCACCATCAGCTCATGTCAAATCATAGCTCCCTTCCACTCAGCCCATTTCCAATCCAAACTCCCCATGAGCCTACTTCCAGTTCTAGCCCCTCCATGAGTCCATTTCAATCCAAGCCCCCACCACAGCCCATTTCCAATCTTAGCACCCCACAACAGTCCATTTCCAGTCCTATCCTAGCCCCTCCATCAGCCCATTTCCTGTCCTAGCTCCCCCCCCTCAGCCCATTTCCAGTCCTAGCTCCCTGCCCTCGCAGCCCATTTCCATTCCAGGCCCCCCTCCCCATCAGCTATTTGCAGTTGAAGCCCCCTTCCACTCAGCCCATTTCCATTCCAAGCCCCCCTCCCCATCAGCTATTTGCAGTTCAAGCCCCCCTTTCACTCAGTCCATTTCCATTCCAAGCCCCCGTCCACATCAGCTATTTACAGTTCAAGCCTCCCCTTCCACTCAGCCCATTTCCAGTCCTAGCAACCCCCAACCCAGTACCAGTCCTAGCCCCCCATAGCCCACTTCCAGTCCTAATCCCCCCATCAGCCAACTTTCAGTCCTAACCCCATCACTCCATTTTCAATCTTAGTCCCCCCCATAGCCCATTACCAGTCCTAACCCCCATCAGCCCACTTCCAGTCTTAGCCCATTAACAGTCCTAACCCCATCAGCCCACCTAAAGTCCTAACCCCCCCATCAGCCCATTTCCATTCCTAGTCCCCCATAGCCCATTACCAGTCCTACCCCCCCCCCATCAGCGCACTTCCAGTCCTAACCCTCCCATCACCCCATTTTCAGTCTTAGCATCCCCAACCCATTACCAGTCCTAGCCCCCCTAGCCCATTCCCCGTCCTAAGCGCCCCATCAGCCCACATCCAGTCCTAACCCCCATCACCCCATTTTCAGTCTTAGCCCCCCCCATAGCCCATTACCAGTCCTAACCCCCATCAGCCCACTTCCAGTCTTAGCCCATTACCAGTCCTAACCCCATCAGCCCACCTCAAGTCCTAACCCCCCCATCAGCCCATTTCCAGTCCTAGTCCTCCCCATCAGCCCACTTCCAGTCCTAACCCCCTCTGTCACCCCATTTTCAATCTTAGCTCCCCCCAACCCATTACCAGTCCTAGCCCCCCCCCCATAGCCCATTACTAGTCCTAGGCCACCCATAGCCCATTACCAGTCCTAACCCCATCCCCTCCCCCTCGCCATTTCTTCTCACCTGCTCTGCAGCCTCTGGGCTGCAGCTCGTAATCCAGCCAGGTCAGGGCTGCAGGGAAGAATTCAGGGGCTGCTTGTTGGGTCCAGGCCAGCAGAAGTGATGGAGGAGGGGCTTCAGCTTCCTCTGCTGCTGTGACTTTGGATATACATATACATACATAATTTTGTCTACTTAACAACCAACATTCAGACACGATGTTTGTAGATACCTTGGGTTTATAAATTATCTCATATTGTACAGTTAGATGCTCTCTAGAGACTTTAGCTCTTAATGCCTTCAGGGTATTTAGGTATGGTGACTGATTTTGTTTTTTACTTTGCATGCACAGTGTGTGGATATAGCTGAAGATCAGTTTGACAAAATCTATCTAAATAGTTTTGTATGTATTTTAGTTCACACATATACATCCAGGTATAGCAGATTTTTCTGTTTCTAATGGGTTTACAATTGTAGGGGATTATTTTACAAGCTGTCTTCATTAGTTGGATATCCGAAAACAGGCATTTAGATGTGCAAATCATGGAGATACCTCTGGAGTTATTTTAGACAGCTGGGTTTATAGATGTCCCTGGCGTGAGAACATACTGTACATATAGCATGGGGGCCTGGGCAGAGCAAGGGAGATGCAGTCACGTTGCGATTTCAGAAGAGCACAAACATGATAGGCCCTGATTGCTGAGTTGTCCAAGCCTATACCTGCTCCTGACTACAAATAAGATGCAAAAAAGTGCTTGTTTCATGGTCCCAGTGCTTCCAGGGGGACGAGAAAAATGCACTTACATTGCCACAGTTAATATTTCCTGGCCAAAGGAACCTGACTGTAAATACATACTCCAAACATATTACTGGTCCACTGATGCACGTCTAAGTCTCATAACACTCTTCTTAATTACCCAGGGCAGGATGTCCAAGTACCTGGTTTTGCAGGCATGCACTTTGGTGACATTCATGTTTATAAAATGGCCTACACCCATTGATGTACCCGGCCTTGGTCACACCTCCCCATGCCTTTGTTTAGGGGTGTATCCACTGCTCCGTGCAGGTCACCCCTATTTGTTGAGATATAAGAGATAGTTAAGTTTATTTTGATTTTATCCTGTTGCTATGAAGGGATCCCCTGTGTCTATTCCACGACATTTTGAATTCTGTCACTGTGTTTGCTCCATCATTTCCATTGGGAGGGCATTCCAAGCATCCACCAACCTTTCAGTGAAAAAGTATTTCCTGACATTGCCTTTCAGTTTACCCCCTTGCAGCTTCATGTTATACCCTCTAGTTTTAAGCTTCCCTGTCTTTAAAAAAGGTTTGTTTGTTCACTAATACTCTTTAAGTATTTAAAAGTCTGAATCATATCTCCCCTATTCCACCTCTCCGCTAGCGTATACATATTTAGATCTTCAAGACTCTTCTCATAACACAGTATATGACAGCAGATAAAGACCAGCATGGTCCATCTAATCTGCCCAGCAAGGTTGAAAGAGTAGATGCACTTGCTGCTCTGTGCAGGTCACCCCTCCTCATGCCCTTGTTTAGGGGTGTACCCACCGCTCCATGTAAGTCACCCTTATTTGTTCAGATATAAGAGATAGTTATTCTTATTTTGATTATATCCTGTTGCTATAAAAGGATCCACTATGTCGGTCCCATGCCATTTTGAATTCTGTCACTGTGTTTGCCCCCACCACTTCCATCTGGAGGGCATTCCAAGCATCCACTACCCTTTCAATGAAAAGTATTTCCTGACATTGCCTTTCAGTTTACCCCCTTGTAGCTTCATGTTATGCCTTCTAGTTTTACATCTCCCCATCTTTCAAAGAGGTTTGTTTGTTCATTAATACTCTTAAAGTATTTAAAGGTCTGAATCATATCTTATCTGTCCCTCCTCTCCTCCAGATTGTACATATTTAGGTTTTCAAGTCTCTTCTCATAAGTCTTCTGACGCAGGCTCCAAATCATTTTGGTCACCTTCCTCTGAACCGCTTCCAGCCTTTTTATATCCTTTGCGAGATACGGTTTCCAAAACTGAACACAATATTTCAAGCGAGGCCTTACCAGCGACTTGTACAGTGGCATTAGTACCTCTTCCTTTCTGCTGGTAATTCCTCTCTGCATGCAACCCAGCATCTTTCTGGCTTTGGCAACTGCCTTGTCACACTGTTTCGCCTCCTTGAGATCCTCAGAAACAATCACTCTGAGGTCCTCCTGGTCCGTGCAAACCAACCTCTCGCCTCCTACACCAACAGTCCTTCTCCTTACCCTGTGGTTCTCCCAACAATGAGAATTCCCTTGGATTTTTGCTTCCCAATGCATGACACTGCACTTCTTGATATTAAATCTTAACTGCCAAGCATTAGACCATTCTTCCAGCTTTTTTAGATCTTTCCTCATGTTATCCACTCCCTCAGGAGAGTCCACTTTGTTGCAAATTTTTGTGTCATCTGCAAAAAGACAGACTTTTCTATTCAGTCCTTCATCAATATCATTCACAAATATATTGAATGTACTGGTCCCAGGACTGATCCCTGGAGCACGCCACTAATCACCTTTCTTTCATCCAAGTGAGTTCTGTTTACCACCACATTCTGTCGTCTGTCAGTCAACCAATTTCTGATCCAATTCACCACCTTGGGACCCATCCTCAGGCTGTTCAATTTATTGATAAGCCTCCTATGAGGAACAGTATCAACAATATCAAAGGCTTTGCTAAAATCTAGGTAGATGACATCCATCGTATGCCCTTGATCTAGTTCTCTGGTCACCCAGTCAAAGAACTCAGTCAGTTTTGTTTGGCATGATTGTCCTTTGACATACCAAACCATGCTGCCTCGGATCATGCAACCTGTTGGTTTCAAGAAAGTCCACTATTCTGTCTTTCAGGAACTCCTCCATTACTTTTCCCACCACCGAGGTAAGGCTTACGGTCCTGTAGTTTGTCACTTTTCCCACCACCGAGGTAAGGCTTACGGTCCTGTAGTTTGTCACTTTTCCCACCACAGAGGTAAGGCTTACGGTCCTGTAGTTTGTCACTTTTCCCACCACCGAGGTAAGGCTTACGGTCCTGTAGTTTGTCACTTTTCCCACCACCGAGGTAAGGCTTACGGTCCTGTAGTTTTGTCACTTTTCCCACCACCGAAGTAAGGCTTACGGTCCTGTAGTTTGTCACTTCTTCCCTATTATCACTTTTGTGAAGAGGTATCACATCAGCTCTTCTCCAGTCCTGTGGAACTTCTCCTTTCTCCAAGGCTCACAAGGAACATTAGTGGGATTTGAATTCTGGCTTCCCAGGTTTCAGCCTGCTGCTGTACCCACTAGACTATTTCACTACTCCGCTACTCTCAGAGAAAACATACAACCTCTGCCTAGTGTTCTGTCTTCTTGATTTTCATTAACTGCAAAGCATTCTAGCTCATTATTAGTTTATTAGAAAGCTATTTTATTGCAACTTTCAAGGACAGTGGAAAATTACAAGGTTTCTATAATACCTAAAATAGTCCGTGCAGGCCTTGTAATTTCTACAGGCTTAAAAAGGTCCATTTCACCACATAAAGATCAATGATACGATTCTCTTCCTACAGCAGTGGCAAACCTCCTGTCCTCAGTTAACCTTTTCTACTGTTCAAAACATCAAATAGTTATTTGCTCTTGCAAGGGTTTGACCACAAAAGTCAAGCTAAGCCACACGATGCTAACAGTGAAGGTTTTCTTGTGACGCATGCATTTCAGACTGGTGTGTGGAAAGTTTAGACACAGCTCCGTTTATTCCTGTTTGGAACTATGTACAGAACTCCTAATCTGCCCATCTGAACATTCCCAGCGATCACCCAAACTTTGCTTATTTGCAGGATGTCTGCCTGACTTCTTTTGGAGCTTGCCAGATTGTTGATTTTCATTCGCTGTCCCATTTCTAATAAGATATAGGACAGCTTTTGTTTTTCATTTTATTGTATTTTTAAGCCATCCCCTCCTCCCCCATCCCTCCTATATGAAAAAGCAAATAAACAAACAAACAAACCCTGAGACTGTTACAAGGGAAATGATAATTTGTAGGGTGAAGGGCAGGGAAGAACCTTTTGGGAAGCTTTATTAAAAACAAAAAGCGGAAAAATGTTTCATTATGTTCCCGCACCCCGGGAAGTGTTCCATGTTTAATAAACAGATTATATCTAAAGTGATGATTTGTTACGTACTCACCATCCCATCATCTAAGACCTTCCCAAGGAAGCATACTAGCTGTTTCCCACTATCCTTCAAAGATGAGGCTTGAGATGTCAACAAATTCTGCTCTCTGCTGTCGAGATTTAGATTAATGGAACTCTTTGCCCCCCCCCCCCCTAGTCCAAAAGTAAAAACCTCTTATCTGAAATTTAAGGTAGCCATCAATACTTGGTTGGTCACCTCAGTATTTACCTGGAGGTGAGGCTGGAGCATCTCTGCTCCCCACAGAGGGAGGAGTGGCCTAGTAGTTGGGATAAGTTGCTATGGGCCAGTTGGCTGGAGGTTCAAATCCTACCAGAGGACAGCAACCTTGGCCTGTAGGAACTGGGCTTTCTAATCCCTCAGCTGCTCCTTGGGCAAGCCACTTAACCCTCCATTGTCTCAGGTACACCAGGGCCGGATTTACGTATACGCCATGTACGCCATGGCGTAGGGCCCACAGCCGGCAGGGGCCCACAAAAAAAGAACCAGTTTTTTTTTTTTAAACTCAATTTAAAAAAAAAAACCTGGTGGCTGCTGCCGCGGGGCCCCCTCTGCTGCCGCGGGGGCCCCGTCTACAAGCTGAAGCAGTCCGGTCCGGTCGGGTCGGGTCGGGTCGGGTCTCTCCCTCCCTCCCTCCCTCGCTCGCTGCAGGCTGCGAGAGACGCGAAGATAGAGCGTCTCCTCGCGTCTGTGTTAAGCCCGCAGGGGCTGATGGGATTTCCCATCAGCCCCTGCGGGCTTAACACAGACGCGAGGAGACGCTCTCCCTTCGCGTCTCTCGCAGCCTGCAGCCTGCAGCGAGGGAGGGAGAGAGACCCGACCCGACCCGACCCGACGGCTTCAGCTTGTAGACGGGGCCCCCGCGGCAGCAGAGGGGGCCCCGCGGCGGCAGCCACCAGGTTTTTTTTTTAAATTAAATTTTACTTTAGGCCGGGGGGGGGGTAGGACTGGTAATGGGCTATGGGGGGGGGGAAGGACTGGTAATGGGCTATTGGGGGGGGTAGGACAGGTAAAGGGCTATTGGGGCGGATGGTACTGGAAATGTACTGTCGGCGGGAAGCGCAGGAAATGGGCGATTGGGGGGCTGGGGCTGGAAATGGGCTGGGCTGGGCTGGGCTGGGGGGGGTTAAGGCTAGAGGTGGGCTGATGGGGTTAGGACTGGTAATGGACTGTGGGCTGTTGGGGGGCTTAGAACTGGCAATGGGCTTTGGGGGGGTAGGACTGGTAATGGGCTATGGGGGGGGGTAGGACTGGTAATGGGCTATTGGGGGGGCTGGGGCTGGAAATGGACTGGGGGGGGTAGGGCTGGTAATGGGCTATTGGGGGGCTGGGGCTGGAAATGGGCTGGGCTGGGCTGGGGGGGGTTAAGGCTAGAGGTGGGCTGATGGGGTTAGGACTGGTAATGGACTGTGGGCTGTTGGGGGGGCTTAGAACTGGCAATGGGCTTTGGGGGGGTTAAGACTGGTAATGGGCTGTGGGCTGATGGGGGGGGGTAGGACTGGCAATGGGCTATGGGGGGCTGACTGGAAATGGGTTGATGGGGTTAGGACTGGAAGTGGGCTGATGGGGGGTTAGGACTGGTAATGGGTTATAGGGGGGGGCTTAAACTGAAAATGGGGTGATGGGGGGTTAAGGACTGAAAATGGGGTGATGGGGGGTTAAGGACTGTAAGTGGGGTGATGGGGGGGCTAGGACTGGTATTGGGTTGGGAGGTTGCTAGGACTGGAAATGGGCTGATGGATGGCTAGGACTGGAAATGGGCTGATGCAGGGACTAGAAGGGAATGGATGCTGGGTGAGGCTGGAACTAGAAGGGAGCTGATGTTGGGGGAGGATTAGAATGGGATGGGGCTGGAAGAGTAAAATGGAGAAGGGAAAATATTTTGTGTGGGAGGGATAAAAAATCTACAATTGGCCGGGTATTGGGAGAGTAAGTGGGGATTGAGGATGGAGGGGTAAAATTTGAGTGGATGAAATAGGAATGAGGAAAGAGCAAAAGGAGAAAGATTAGTATGTTAAAGCAGATATAGAGAGAGAATGGAAAAAAATCTAGAAGAGAGAAGAAAGGACAAATGGACAGCAGACGATGGAGAGTTAGCAGAAGACACGAAGAAACCAGAAGAAAGTGGCTGGAGCAATTGCAGCTGAAAAAAATGCACAAAAGGTAGAAAAATATCTCTTTATTTTGAATTTATTAATTGGAATATGTCAGCTCTGGTAAATGTGCATCATTAACATCTGCGCTTTGTTTAGTACAAGAGCAAATTAATGTATAGTTTTATTTCTACAGTGTTGTACATTCCAAGTTTGGCTTTTGGGATTCCCAGTTTAATTATTGTCTTCCTATTTCTAAATTGTGATTACTTGTTTGGTGATGGTCTATGTTCTGCATGTGTAACTGAGCTGAGGTGTTCTGTTTATATAATTCCTATTTGACATTGCCACTTGTTCTCTTTCCCCAGTAGGTCATGTATTGTTGTTCTCTGAAATGTATTGGTTTAATATTTGCAGTGTTGCCTTTTGATTGGTAGAGTATGGTGCTTTGTGAGTCCTGGTAGTGCTGTTAGGATACGGCGGGTTTACTATGGGCAGTGTTTGTAGTAGTTCCTAATGTGTCTGGCAGTTGGCACTGGATTATAGTAATGTAGAAATCTTTTAGTCTTTCTTTATCCATACACTCATTAAGAGGCACGTTTACTAAAAGTTAGTATATGGTAACATTATGCAAATATTTATGCAAATAAGGCCCCTTATGCAAATGAGGTCCGCACCCCCCTTGGGCCGCCCCTGCTGGGGGCCCACAATTTTTGTTGGCGTAGGGCCTCACTCAAGGTAAATCCGGCCCTGAGGTACACAAACATAGATTGTGAACCCTTTGTGGGCAAGGGAAATGTATACTGTAGCTGAATGCACACTGCTTTTGACCTGGTGAAAAGCAGTATATAAGCATTGCTAAATAATTTGCTTTACTAGATTGTAGCTTCTTCTGTCTTCTACAGGGTTTATTATTAAGCTTGTGCCTTTCCAGCAGAGATTCGAGGCAAGTTACACACAGGTATAGTAAGTATTTCTCTGTCCTCAGAGGGCTTACAATCTAAGCTTATACCTGAGACAGTGGAAGGTTAAGTGACTTGCCCAAGGTCACAATGAGTACCAGTGGAATTTGAACCTTAGTTTTTTTTGGTCCCAGGCTGCTATCCTAACCACTAGGATACTCCTCCACTACCTAGAGGTCTCTTCAAAATTTACAGGCAATATAACAAATGCTTCAGATAAATAAATAAACTGATTTCAACATGTCTGGGTCAAAGGCACCTGAACTGAAAATCTGGATATTTTGTGGCCACCGTGCCTAGAATTTAAAGAAAAAATCTCCAACCAAGACGGCTCAGTACTGGCCCAATGATATTTATAAAAGTGATAATCACCATCCTTAGACTGCAGTAATTCTCCTTGTTATGGCACTGCTGTTCCTTAGGACACACCATGACAGCTCCCATCTCCCACACTGGCTCCTATGGGTGGCCATTTATTGATTTATTTATTAGCTTTCTTACTTGTATCCAAAACAAACAAACAAAAAAAAAACTCCCCGAGTGTGGAACAGCAGTAGTAAAATTCCAATAACTAAAGATTAACCCCCCTCCCCCCCCCCCCCATAAACCACATAACATGACCAGGTGTAGAGAGTGCAGCTTCTCGTCTCGGAAAATTCCCATTACCTGGCACTTAACTGCCCGAAATGCTCACTAGCCAGTATCTCTCCCAGGCAGTATCTTCTTCGGTAGAAGGAAATGATAGTAGTGAAAGGATTAGAGTAGAGGGTTTTCTCTACCCTCCTCTGCCCAGTTCACTATGTGGGAACAAGTTTCCTGCGTCTCTGGGGCATGTATCATTCAAAAGCTAAGATTCCAAGAAAGTCAGGTTGTCTAACTGAATAACAGCTGCACTCACACTGTACGTAACTGCACTTTACCTGTCTGTGCTGAGGTGTAGTTACGTTTTTGGCATTAACAAGGCTGTGTTAAAAACAGATGGAAAATGATCCGGGAGCGGGATAACCTAAGCCTCATGGCTAAAGGTGTTGAAGGAGTGATCAGGAGGTCGGGGTATACAATATTGTGCCTTGGTGCGACCACACCTTAAATATTATGTGCAGTTCTGGCCTCTGTATCTAAAAAAATATATAGCATAATTAGCAAATGTACAGAGAAGGCCCACCAGAATGCTAAAGGGAATGGAAGGGATACCTGTATGAGGAAAGGCTTAAAATGCTAAGCTCTTTAGCTTGCAGAAGAGATCGCCGTGGGGAGTTATAATAGAGCTGTATAAAATAATGACTAGAGTGGAACAGGTAAACATGAATCAGTTGTTTGCATTTTCAAGAAGTACAAAGACCCTATAGGGGACATGCAATGAAGCTGCAAGATAGTACATTGAAGACTAATTGAAGAAAAATAAATTTTCACTCAACATGTACTTGAGCTCTCAAATTTGTTGCCAGAGGATATAGTAAAAGCCGTTACTGTAGCTGGTTTTAGAAAGGTTTGGACAAGTTCCTGGAGGAAAAGACTATAAACCGTTATTAAAGTGGACTGGGGGAAATCCACTACTTATCCATGGGAAAGGCTGCATGGAATCTACCTTCCTTTTGGGATATGGCCAGGTACCTGCGACCTAGATTGACCATGTTTGGAAACAGGATACCGAGTTTGATGGACTATTGGTATGATCCAGTATAGAAAATCTTGTTCTCATGTTCTTCTTTCTTTTAGCCCTCCAGTTGGGAGCTCTCGTTGCAAGAGATGACTGTGGCACTCCTGGATGGCGCAAATGCTGGAGATGCCACTGAAGGATTTGGAGATCTGCCACCGCTTCCAATGGCACTGCCAACATTGATTGTGGGGACTTGCTTGCTGACGGAACAAAGTATATTGCAAGTGAGGTGAGAGCAGGGGGCAGTGGAACCAGTGCAGATCTGTAGTTAGAATGAACATAAGATTTTAATCCCTAAAGATCATAGGAGGTTCTGGTAAGAGTGATGGAATGTGTGCCTTTGAGTCAATGCTGACTCCTGGCAACCCAGCAGCTCTTGGGTTTTCTAGGCAGAACATTACCAGACCTTTCTTCCAAGGCAATGGAAGGTTAAGTGACTTGCCCAAGGCCAGTAGGAATTGAACGCTGGTCTCTTAGGTTACTGAACCAATGCTCTAACCACTACTCCTCCACTCCTCTACTCCACTACTCCTCTACTCCTCCACTCCTCTACTCCACTACTCCACTACTCCTCCACTCCTCTACTCCACTACTCCTCCACTCCTCCACTCCTCTACTCCTCCACTCCTCTACTCCACTACTCCTCCACTCCTCTACTCCACTACTCCTCTACTCCTCCACTCCTCTGGTAAGAAAACTACCCACAACAGTAGTACACCAGGAGATGCCACCTGCGATGACATTTATGCTATTTGAGTGCTTTGGTGAGCTGAGAGGCTTGCTCTTGCATACCATTTAGATATCAGAGGCATGTTTAATAAGCACACTACCTGAGTAGCGCATGATTCGGGCACCATGCTAAAAAGTAGCGTGGGGCTCTGCGTTGAAAACTGATGCTAGCCAGGCTGCATGCATCTCGGTGGCACCTAAGTGGGCATAGGTGTCCTTGTTATGACAGCGCTAGCGATGAACCTTGAAAGTGTCATGCTCCCCGCAGTGATATTAAAGCCACGAGCTGCGTTACATTCAGGCTGTCTCTGCCCCCCTGTATCTAGCAAAGTGCCCCATGCAAGTAAATTGGCCTAAACCTGTGTTGCTAGTGTGGGGCTTAGTAAAGATGCTCCTAATATCTAAACCACATGCAATAGCAAGCGTGACACCAGAAGTGTGAGTGTGTGTTTTGTTTCTTTCTCCGACGGAGTCAGTGTCTTATAAATAGTTTCTTTTTGAAAGCGTGAGCTGGAGAAGTCCAGTGCTACAAATGTATCCATGTACATGCTAAGTGCAGAGAAGTTTTCAGTCTGGGGACTTTACCCAGGCTACTATTTAATTTCCTGAGCAAAGTCTTTTGAAAACTGTCCTATTGCTCCCTCCATTCTATCTATAACTGTTAGAGGCATCAAAGAACGTTAAATGTCATTTTCTGTTGTTTCTTCCATTTGTGAAGCCCTTTTGACACTTAGATCTTTCTAGAGTTTTTCCTCAGACACATGGCTTGTAAATCTCACTCTTTGGCCTTTGAGCTCACTCTTTGAGGCAGTCTACTCTTGGCATTTCTGGATTGTGCCAAAGGCAATGGTGGATGACGATGACTTGCCCAGCTCCCCTGGGTCTCAGCCCACTGCTCTAACAACTAGGCTACTCAGTTCCAAGCGGGTGCTTCCACGTTCACCATACCCGTTCACAAGATGCTGCTGACACCACCCTCCGACTTTGCCTGCATTTTTCTCTATGCTACTTCTCGAGAGAGGAAATTACTACTACTACCACTATTATCATTTGTATAACGCTACAAGGCACAAACATGTAAGAGATGGTTCCTGCTCAAAAGAACTCACAATCTATCCAAGACAGACAAATACAACAAACAGGGGACCATCGCAAAGGTAGAACTAACACACATGGATGGGAAACAGAAGAATAAGGGGGTCAGGATCCAAAAACAGCTTTGAAAAGATGAGGTTTTAGCCTGGATTTTATTTATTTATTTAACCAGATTTGTATACCACTTTTTCCTTCAATCAAAGTGGTTGACATCACAATATGAGTCTACATTGAACAAGAGGTGGGGGGGGGGGGGGGGATGACAAGACGTACATAAGACTTTAGATGCTTGGCTCTTATCTTCACATTTAAAGGTATAGGACCAGAGATGGAGTCTGCACTTAGGAAAGAAGAACCCAAACTACAGTTACATGATGCAAGGTTCTCCAGTAGGAATCACCATCCAAGAAAAGGATCTCGGCATCATCATGGATAATACATTGAAACCCTCCACCCAGTGTGCAGCGATGGCCAAGAGAGCAAATAGAATGCTAGGAATCATAAGGAAAGGAATGGAGAATAAAACCAATGATATTATAATGCCTCTGTACCGTTCCATGGTGCAACCGCACCTTAAATATCGTGTGCAATTCTGGTCATCATATCTTAAAAAGGATATAGCAGAACTGAAAAGGTACAGAGAACAGCCACCAAAATGTTAAAGGGGATGGAAGGATACCCCTATGAGGAGAAGCTTAAAAGGTTAGGGCTCTTCAACTTGGAAAAGAGACAGCTGAGGGGTGATATGTTAGAGGTTTATAAATTAATGAATAGAGTGGAATGGGTAAACACAGATCAGTTGCTTACTCCTTCAAAAAGTAGAAAGACTAGGGAACATGCACATTTAAAACAAATCCGAGAAAATATTTTTTCAATCAATGTGTAATCAAACTCTGGATTCCATTACCAGAGAATGTAGTAAAAGCTGTTAGTGTAGTTAGGTTTAAAAAAGGTTTGGAAAAGGTCCTGGAGGAAAAGTCCATGAACTATTATTAAAGTGGACAAGGGAAATCCACTGCTTACCCCTGGGACAAGCAGCATGAATTTGTCTACCTTTTGGGAACCTCACAGGTACTTGTTACCTGGATTGGCAACTTTTGGAAACAGGATACTGGCTTGATGGATCCTTGTTCTGACCCATTATGGCACACCATATCTAGGGAGGTGCTGATTGTAGCCCATCTCACACCTGGACACACTATACCGGTCTAAGGCAGACAGCATGTGCTCTGGAGTGCTCAGAAAGCCAAAAGCTAGGACTATATTTTTCTTTAGTATCTCTGCTGGTTTCTAGCTACCAATATAGAGTTTAAGTGTTTGTTTTTTGGGGATATCACAAATATAAGGTTTAACTGTGGCTAAACATTAAGTTTGGGGATTTTCAGACTACTGGGGCCTTAACTCTGGAGTGCTCAGAAAGCCACAAGCTAAGACTATAATTTTCTTTAGTATCTCTGCTGGATTCTAGCTACCAATATAGAGTTTAAGTGTTTGTTTATTGGGAATATCACCAATATAAGGTTAACTGTGGCTATACATTAAGTTTGGGGATATTCAGACTACTGGGGCCTAAGTATCCATATAAT
Source organism: Ichthyophis bannanicus (assembly GCA_033557465.1). NCBI lineage: Eukaryota > Metazoa > Chordata > Amphibia > Gymnophiona > Ichthyophiidae > Ichthyophis > Ichthyophis bannanicus. The sequence continues at coordinate 595,076,647 of CM066033.1, forward strand.
AAAGGGTTAAATCTGTTGCACTGCTTGGAGAATAGCCTGCTCCCAGGGAGGTGCTGATTGTAGCCCGTCTCAGACCTGGACACACAATACCGGTCTAAGGCAGACAGCATGTGCTCCGGAGTGCTCAGAAAGCCAAAAGCTAAGACTATATTTTTCTTTAGTATCTCTGCTGGTTTCTAGCTACCAATATAGCGTTTAAGTGTTTGTTTTTTGGGGATATCGCAAATATAAGGTTTAACTGTGGCTAAACATTAAGTTTGGGGATATTCAGACTACTAGGGCCTGAACTCTGGAGTGCTCAGAAAGCCACAAGCTAAGACTATAATTTTCTTTGGTATCTCTGCTGGTTTCTAGCTACCAATATAGAGTTTAAGTGTTTGGTTTTTGGGGATATCACCAATATAAGGTTAACTGTGGCTATACATTAAGTTTGGAGATATTCAGACTGACTGCTTTCCTATGTAGCCTTGGAGCAGATATCTGTAGGTGCCCCAGTTCAGGAACAGCCTACTGGCCAGAGATACTTAGGTTCCCACCCACCCTACCCCTCATCCCACCCACCCCAGGGGCTACATTGCCTATATAATGGTCACATTCGTTGCCATCTATCTTTTCAACTTGGGTTAAGGCCCGCCCCTTCGTCTTCCTTTCTTCTTCTACGACTGCTTATTCAGCATGCCGTGTATTCAGTGCAATAACTGCGGTACATTTATTCCAAGACAAATCATTTGGAACCTGAGAGCTTGTCCTCTGTGCTTCAGGTCAGCTGCCATGCCTAAAGAACTGACTGTACTATGGGAAGACCTAGCTGCCAAGCATAAAGAAGTGACCCTACTGAGGGAGGAAATGGCTGCAATGAAGTGCACCTCTTCTAGGATACAAACTCTACAACGTCCACCACCGCTCCCACAAAGAATCAAACACCCCAGGGACAAATGGATCACAGTGTGTTCTGGTAGATTGCGACCTGTAACACACAGGCATCCAATGCATCAGGAAACATCCCTGCACAATGCCTTATCTGCCTTGGCTAATGAGGATGCCCAATCCAAAGAAACTGAAGGGCCCTTAAATGAGGCAGACAATGCCCAATCTCCTGCTAGAGGACCAAATATTAAGAAAACCTCACCAAACGGCAAACTGCTAATAACTTGGGGATTCCATCATCAAAGGCACCAACTTGGGAACACAGTTCATTGGAGAGAAGATAGTCAAGTACCTCCCAGACTCTTCAGCCAGCAGGAATACAAACCAAGTTGTTAAAGTACTTAGATCAGAAAGTGAACACAGATGTGGAAGGTCAAGCTCTAGACGTCACCCCCTGCAAAAGCAGAATAACATCAGAAACAGACACACTTTTAAACCACACATCAAAAACAAGCGGGAAGATGCTGGCAGAACAAAAACAATGCAAAATACACACAAGCCAGTTAAATCCTGAAAAGCAATGAGCACTAATGCTGGAAGCTTAGCCAACAAAGTTCCGGACCTGGAAGCCCTAATGGTGGAAATGGATTTGAACATTGTGGCCATTACAGAAACCTGGCTAAATGATTGGGATATAGCCATAGCTGGCTATAATCTATTCAGAAGAGACAGAGGAAATGGAAAAGGAGGAGGAGGAACCTTGTATGTCAAGGGCAATATTAAAGCTACTGAAATGCAGAGTGCATGGGGAAAAGAAGAAGTGCTCTGGATTGTGTTGGAAAGAGGAAATGACACTGTCATCCATACAGCTGTAGTCTACAGACCTCCGACACAAACTGAAGAGATAGATAACGAATTGATTATAGATATTGCCAAGATAGCCACAAAGGGAGAAGCGATCATATTGGGTGACTTTAATCTACCTGATGTAGATTGGATTACTCCTTCTGAAAATCTGGAAAGAAGCAAAAAAATTGTGGATGCTCTCCAAGACGCATTACTTAGAACCAACTAGATGGAACCAACTAGAGAAAACTCAATGCTGGATTTATTGCTCACCAACGGTGATAGCGTGTCGAATGTCTGCATGGGTGCCCCTATGAGCAGCAGCGATCATCACACTATGTGGTTTGAGATAAAAGCCATGGCACAGGCCAATCATAGCAAGCTCAAGGTCATAAACTTCAAAAACACAGACTTCAATAAAATGGCCGAGTACCTAAAGGAGGAGCTGACAGAGTTGAAGGAGATAAGGGAAGTGGAATTGAAATGGGCTAAACTAAAGGTGGCAATAAAAGGGGCAACAGATAAATATGTAAGAAAATTAAACAAAAACAAGAGGAGAAGAAAACCTATTTGGTTTTCCAAAGAAGTGGCTGCTCAAATAAAGGCAAAAAACACAGCTTTCGCAAAATTCAAAAGCTTGCAAACAGAGGAACACAGAAATGAATATAGGATCAAACTCAAAGAGACAAAGAGAGAAATAAGGATAGCAAAATCGAAGGCAGAGGAAAAGATGGCTAAAGATGTGAAGTGTGGCGACAAAACTTTCTTCAGGTATATTAGGGAAAGGAAGAAGATCAGAGGTGGAATTGCAGGACTCAGAAGTGCTGGGAACGCACTCGTGAAAAGTGACATTGAAAAAGCGAAATTGCTAAACAAATACTTCTGCTCTGTTTTTTCTAAGGAAAGTCCTGGAGAAGGACCATCTGTGACTCCCAAATATAAAAATGTGAATGAAGTAGATACCACACCATTCACAGATGATTTGTTAGAACAACTTTCAAAACTGAAAGTGGACAAGGCCATGGGTCCGGATGAGATAAATCCCAGGATACTGAAAGATCTCACAGAGGTTCTGGCAGGGCCGTTAAAGGATGTTTTCAATAGATCCTTGGAAACAGGAAAGGTTCCTCAGGACTGGAGAATGGCTGATGTCGTACCTCTACAAAAAAGTGGTGACAGGGAAGAAGTGTCAAACTACAGGCCTGTGAGCCTTACCTCACTGGTGGGAAAAGTAATGGAGACGCTCGTGAAAGAGCAAATTGTGAACTTTCTCAAAACCAACAGGTTGCAAGATCCGAGGCAACATGGTTTTACTTAAGGACGATCTTGCCAAACAAATCTGATTGAGTTCTTTGACTGGGTGACCAGGGAACTAGATCAGGGGCATGCGATGGATGTCATCTACCTGGATTTCAGCAAAGCCTTTGATACTGTTCCTCATAGGAGGCTTATCAATAAACTCAGTAGCTTGGGGATAGATCCCAAGATGGTAAATTGGATCAGATATTGGTTAACTGACAGATGACAGAAGGTGAAGGTACAAGGAGCTTACTCGGATGAAAGGAAGGTGATTAGCGGGGTGCCCCAGGAGTCAGTCCTGGGCCTGGCACTGTTCAATGTATTTGTGAGTGATATTGCTGAAGGACTGCATGGAAAAGTCTGTCTTTTTGCGGATGACACGAAAATTTGCAACAGAGTGGACTCCCCTGAGGGAGTGGTTAATATGAGGAATGATCTACAAAAGCTGGAAGAATGGTCTAATGCTTGGCAATTAAGATTTAATGCGAAGAAGTGCAGAGTCATGCACTTGGGAAGCAGAAATCCAAGGGAAATGTACACGATAGGGGGCGAGAAATTGGTGTGTACGGATCAGGAGAAAGACCTTGGAGTGATTATTTCTGAAGATCTCAAGGTGGCAAAACAGTGCGACAAGGCGGTGGCAAAAGCCAGGAGGATGTTGGGCTGCATAAGAAGAGGTATTACCAGCAGAAAGGAAGAGGTACTTATGCCACTGTACAAGTCACTGGTGAGGCCTCACTTGGAATACTGTGTTCAGTTTTGGAGACCATATCTTGCAAAGGATGTAAAAAGACTGGAAACGGAAGGCGACCAAAATGATTTGGAGCCTGTGTCAGAAGCCTTATGAGAAGAGAACATGTACACTTTGGAGGAGAGGAGGAACAGGGGAGATATGAGTCAGACCTTTAAATACTTAAAGAGAAATAATGAACAAGCAAACCTCTTCCAAAGATGGAGAAGCTGCAAAACTAGAGGGCATAACATGAAGCTACAAGGTGGTAAATTGAAAGGCAATGTCAGGAAATACTTTTTCACTGAAAGGGTGGTGGATGCTTGGAATGCGCTCCCGATGGAAGTGGTGGGGGCAAACACGGTGACGGAGTTCAAAAGGGCATGGGACATACACAGCAACAAGAAAATATCAAAATAATCGGAACCATCTAATTCCTTAACAAATAGGGGTATCCTACATGGAATAGCGGGATCACCCCTGGACAAAGACATGGGGAGGGGGGGCCTGCATGGAGCGGCAGGTGTACCTACTCTTGGCATCATACTGGGCAGACTAGATGGACCATACTGGTCTTTATCTAGAAACATAGAAACATAGAAATATGATGACAGAAAAAGACCACATGGCCTATCTAGTCTGTCCTTCCATATCAACAACTACAACAGTCCCCTTTTTACCTTTAGAGATCCTCTGTGTTTGTCCAATGCTTTTTTAAATTCAGTTACTGTCCTCATCTCTACCACCGCCACTGGGAGACTCTTCCACAGATCCACTACTCTTTCCGTAAAGAATAGTTTCCGCATATCACTCCTGAATCTATCTCCCTTCACCCTCATCCCATGTCCCCTTGTAGCAGAACTTGCTTTCAATTGAAAGAGGCTCTCTCCCTGAACATTTATGCCACGGAGGTATTTAAACATCTCAATCATATCACCTCTATCCCGCCTTTCTTCTAAGGTGTACATATTAAGATCCTTCAGTCTGTCTTCATATGCTTTATAATGAAGACCACTAATCATTTTAGTAGCCACCCTCTGCACCGACTCCATCCTGTTCACATCCTTTTGAAGGTGCGGTCTCCAGAATTACACACTATACTCCAAATGAGTTCGCACCAAAGACTTATACAGAGGCATTATCACCTCCTTTTTTCTGCTAGCCATTCCTCTCCGTATGCACCCAAGCATCCTTCTAGTTTTGCCGTCACCTTTTCTACCTATTTAGCTACTTTAACATCATCAGACACAAGCACGCCTAGGTCCCGCTCTTCTTTAGTGGACAAAAGTACTTCACCCCTATACTATATGGCTCCCTTGAATTGCTGCAGCCCAAATGCATGACCTTACATTTTTTAACATTAAATCCCAGCTGCCAAATTCTAGACCATTCTTCAAGCTTAGCTAGATCCCTCCTCATGTTATCTACACCTTCATGGGTGTCTACTCTATTGCAGATTTTGGTGTCATCCACAAAGAGGCAAACCTTACCCGACAGCCTTTCCACTATATCACTAACAAAGATGTTAAAAAGAATCGGACCAAGGACAGATCCCTGGGGCACACCACTGGTAACATCCTTCTCCTCAGAGTGAGCTCCATTTACTTGTACTCTTTGTCACCTCCCACCCAACCAATTTCTAACCCAAGCAGTAACTTTAGGGTCCATCCCTAGGGTGCTCAGTTTATTTATAAGTCGCCCGTGAGGAACAGTGTCAAAGGCTTTACTGAAATCTAAATACACCACATCTACAGTAGGGCTCTCCCTCGGTCCAACTCCCTGGTCAGCCAGTCAAAGAAATCAATCAGATTTGTCTGACAAGACCTGCCTCTGGTGAATCCATGCTGCCTCGGATCCTGTAATCCGCTGGACTCCAGAAACCTCACTATTTTCTCTTTCAGCAGCTTTTCCAATAATTTACTCACCACCAAAGTTAAACTAACCGGCCTGTAGTTTTCAACCACATCCTTACTTCCGCTTTTGTGTAAAGGCACCACATGAGCCTCTCTCCAGTCCTTTGGCACCACTCCCGACTCCAACGAGGCATTGAAAAGGTCAGTCAGTGGAGCTGCTAGAACGTCCCCAAGTTCCCTCAGTATCAATATTCTAAGGTGTATCCCATCCGGTCCCATCGCTTTGTCTACTTTAAGTTGAGCTAGTTTCTCACGAACACAGTCTTCTGAAAATTGTTCAAGATGTCCCTTACTTCTGTTCCTATTTGTGGGTGTTTTCTGAGGTCCTGCTCCTGGTTCTTCATCTGTGAACACAGAACAAAAATATTTGTTAAGCAATTCCGCTTTATCCTTATCAGCTTCTACATATTCCTCCCCTGCACCCTTGAGTCTGACAATACCACTTTTGCCCTTCCTCTTCTCACTAATATATCTGAAAAATGTCTTATCCCCCCATTTTATTGCATTGCCTATTTCCTCCTCCTTCTGAATCTTTCCCTTCTTGACTACTTTGCTAGCTTTTCTAAGTTTTTCCAAATACAGATGCCTGTCTTCCTCTCTCTGTGATCTCTTGTATTTCATGAAGGCCTCCCTCTTTTTCTTCACTTTTTCAGCTACTTCTTCCGAAAACCATAGCGGTCTCCTTTTCCTTTTACCTTTATTTACCATTTTAGCAAAAAGGTTGGTTGCCCTTAAAATATCCCCTTTTAGTTTTGCCCACTGTTTTTCTACATCCCCCAGCTGTTCCCATCCCACTAACGACTCCCTGAGGTATTGTCCCATCTTCGCAAAGTTAGTCTTCCTAAAGTCTAAGATCCTCACCTTTGAATGGATTCTAACAGCCCTAGTCCTAATACTGAACCACACCATCTGGTGGTCACTGGATACAAAATGATCTCCCTCTACAACATCAGAAACACTTTCAGCATTGGTAAGCACCAAGTCCAGTATGGCCCCTTCACGTGTGGGGTCTGTTACCAATTGCCTGAATAGTTCTCCCTGTAGAGAATTCAGGATCTCCTTACTTCTAGATGATACTGCAGCAGGAATGTGTCAATCAACATCTGGCATATTGAAATCTCCTATCAGTAGCACTTCCCCTTTCCTAGCAATGCTGCGTATGTCTTCAATTAACTCTCTGATTAGGTGTTAGCAGTTTCCAAAACTGAGGAGGTTACTAGAGTTCAGCAACCTACTGTGCTCAAGGAAAGTTCCACTAAAGCACCAAAAAGAAAGTAACCTTGCTTTAAAAATATACAAAAAAACCTTTTAAGAGCTCCCAGTCAGAGAGCCAGCAATTCAATACAATAAAATAAACCCTCAAATCCTTACTGTTGGTTGATCTGTAGAGCCTTGCTAGGAATGCCTCAACAGGGCAGGGCACTGGAGCCTTTTATGCAGGCCTCACCTGCTCTCAGGTAATCAGGCCCACTAACACCTGATTAGGTGTTAGCAGTTTCCAAAACTGAGGAGGTTACTAGAGTTCAGCAACCTACTGTTCTCAAGGAAAGTTCCACTAAAGCACCAAAAAGAAAGTAACCTTGCTTTAAAAATATACAAAAAAACCTTTTAAGAGCTGCCAGTCAGAGAGCCAGCAATTCAATACAATAAAATAAACCCTCAAATCCTTACTGTTGGTTGATCTGTAGAGCCCTTGTTAGGGCCGTCATTTGCTATGTTGCTATGTTACTATGACAGACTAACTCAGGTAGTCTGTTCCAGGTATATGATGCACATGTCCCGTGGTTACCTTTGGAATGGAAGAGGTGTGGTCTTTCAGAAGTAAAAGATGTTTGCTCGGCCTCCTGTTTTGCTTTAAAATCGAAGAGCTTCTATGTTGAGCATGAATCTCACCTTTTCATGTTTCCTTACCAAAGCAGTCCAGAGAAGGCCAAAGATGCTCAGGATTGAGGGATTGAGTGCCATGGCCAGTATTTTTTTTATAAACACCTGCTGCAGTGGCTAAAAAGATAGTGACCAGTGCTGAGTATCCATATAGGGCAGCCCGTGCCGATGCCATCCAGATAGCTTAAGGGAAAGGAAACGGAAATTTGATTTAGCTCATGTCTTTCTCATAAATTCAAGGCGAGCTACATTTAGGGATAGTATTTTTTTATATCCAAAGGCTTATGATCTAAGAGGCCCTTTTACCACCGTGTGGTTATAGTGCAAAAGTTACGGTGCAGTAAGTGCAAAACCTTTGTGTTTGCATTTACCACACAGGGCAGACACTTACCACATGGGCTCAGATTACATGGAAAACAGGTTCCGGTCCAGAATGAAAGCCAATGTACTGTTGCCACACAGTGTCACTGTTAGTTCCCTCCCCCTGATCATAAGCCCACTACCTGACCTAAGACTCCCATATGATCATGAACTCCTCCTCTGATCACCCCCTCTGATCATCATGTGCAATTCTCCATACTCCAACTCCGCCCCCCCCCCCTCAACATACCCCATCATTCTGCATCCCCCATCTTGGACCTAGCTGAGAGCTCTCTGGTGCTGATGGAGGCAGGAGCAGTCTCCCTCTGCAAAGACCCCATCTGCTGGGATTTCCAAAATGCTGCAGCTAACTCCTAGCGATAGTCTTGCAGTACCACCGGGTCAGTCCAAAGTTGTGACCATGGGTTGTTAGTGCGTGCTGTCAGACGGCTGCCTGGGTGAGAATCTTCACAGTCTTGGCAAGTGCATATATCTATATGATTTGCAAGGTATTGTGGGCAATGCCGTTCATTCACACCAGACACAGCTGCTCACAATAATTAGTTGTGCTTTTGGGTAAAGCCAATAAGATATTTATTTATGGGGTTATTTCTCCCAACACAGATATGCTTGGTAGCACATAAATCAGGTTACTTGCTTCCAGTGTTTAACTTGGAAAAACAAAATCAAAATCAGGAAAACAACATTCAAACTTGTCAGGCATTAGCTAATGTTTTCTTAGCATATATCAAACAACAAACGAAAAGCCACAAAGAAAGAAAAAAACTGTTCTTTTCAGGTTAACTTCTGATAACTTCCCACATAGATTCAGAAGTGATTCTCTCCTAGTTCACAGGCAATTAGGTAAGGCTCAATTGCTAGCAGATATCCAGCTGAAACCCCTTAGCTGGCTTGCTTTCTACTGTGTGGGTCAAATCCTGCTTCAGGAGCTTTTCTGAGTAGATTAAAGAACAAGTTTGTATTTCTTTGTGATGGTTGCTGTACTTTATAACAGAAAATCACCAAAGGAGTTTGGACAGAGAGCAGTCCATATAAACACATTCTTCATCTGCAATCATTCCCCCTTCTTCAACAAGCATGGGTTCAATATCATGGATTGGCACAGATGAATCTCTCAATGGAGCACTTTCAGGAGAATACTTGTTTCCCTGCTGTCTTTCAAGGTTATAGCTAGGGCATAGATCAGTGTTCATACCTGAGCTTCCATTGCTGTTAGAGTTCCTCTCTATATAGCCTGGCCAGTATGTAGTCCAGTTCTTATGTCCAGCCTTCCAATCCAGATCCCTGGACACTGGATCTCTCTTCACATACCTTCTGGCACAGGTCTTAGGGTCCCTTCCACGTGCAGCCGTCTCCCTCACAGGTAGCGTCTGGAGATTCCTAGCTCTGCAGCACCATTCCTCTGGCTTTCCCCAGTCCAATGGTGTATGCTGGCCCTTGGAATACCTCCCAGTATACGTACTGCTCTGGACTCTTCTAGACCTCTCAAAGGCTTTTCTCCTCTTTCTTCCAGAGGGTTTCTTTCCCTCTCTGTCCGTCCGGTTTGGCTTCTGCTTCTGATGATCCTCCTGATGATGAAGATGATCAAGCTCAAGCTGATTCTCAGGATAATGAGGATAATTCTCTGTAGAATAAACTCCACCTTTATTCTGCCCAGATGAGTGCTCCCCCCTAATACAGCGCAGCTGTGCTGAATCAGGCCCTGCCCTTTGAGATTAGTGCTTAGGGATTACCTCATAGCCCTCCTGATTGAACACACGTTTCCCCACTTCAGCTCCTCTAATAGCTGTTGGAAACCTGGTGCATTCTGGGACTGGTAGTCTTTTATGGGAAAATTCTGTTTTCTTATTTCTACCAGAACTGACCGATTGCTTGTTCAGAGTCACTTCACCTTTTCTATAGCTCCTTCCTGAGCTATGATAAGCTTCCTTATCACAGTGCTAAACCCTGTGTTAACTGTTACTGCAGATTAGTAAAAGGACCCCTGGGTTTCTGCATGAGGTGATGGATTGTTAAATGAGTTGCCCAGGATCACAAGCAGCAGAGTGGGATTTGAACCTATCTTTCAGTTTGCTGCTCTAACCATTAGGCTGCTCCACTACTCCACTTTTTTCTGTCCTATGTTATGTGAATAGTTATCTGGATAGCAGCATTGAATATCACCTCTATCTGGATGGTTCCCCACTAAGTTTGCTGCATTGTCTCTTGACTCTCAGGGATTAGTGTGGCATGAGACCTTGTTAGATACATTTGATAACTTGCTTTCTTCAAACCATTGTCCATTTGGGTACAACGTACACAACCTTGGTATCATGCGGGGCTTTGTCTATTAAAGCAGCAGACCCACAGAGCAATGTACTGTATCTTTGGAAAATATATAGATCATTGGTGCCTTTAGCAGAATATAAAGTACAATTAAAGTTTTATCAGGCCATAATGAGAACAGTGAAGCTTCATGTCGCATAACCGAGAGTGCTTCCCCTGCAAGAGAACTCTTCTGGATTGTTAATTAGTAGATGGGACTTTTACTGCTTCTTATTCACTGGCAATTTTATTGCTATCAGCAGAAGAAGATCTGGCAAGTTTCTTTTTAATAAGCTCAAAGACTTGCAAAACTCATTTTGGGGATTTTTTTCAGATACCCCTTGCCAAGATTTTAGAAACATAGAAACATGACGACAGAAAAAGACCACATGGCCTATCTAGTCTGTCCTTCCATATCAACAACTACAACAGTCCCCTTTTTACCTTTAGAGATTCTCTGTGTTCGTCCCATGCTTTTTTAAATTCAGTTACTGTCCTCATCTCTACCACTGCCACTGGGAGACTATTCCATGGCTCCACCACTCTTTCCGTAAAAAAATATTTCCGCATATCACTCCTGAATCTATCCCCCTTCGCCCTCATCCCATGTCCCCTCGTAGCAGAACTTGCTTTCAATTGAAAGAGGCTCTCTCCCTGAACATTTATGCCATGGAGGTATTTAAACATCTCAATCATATCTCCTCTATCCCACCTTTCCTCTAAGGTATACATATTAAGATCCCTAAATCTGTCCTCATATGCTTTATAATGAAGACCACTAATCATCTTAGTAGCCACCCTCTGCACCGACTCCATCCTATTTACATCCTTTTGAAGGTGCGGTCTCCAGAATTGCACACCATACTCCAAATGAGGTCGCACCAAAGATTTATACAGAGGCACTATCACCTCCTTTTTTCTGCTAGCCATTCCTCTCCGTATGCACCCAAGCATCCTTCTAGCTTTTGCCGTTGCCTTTTCTACCTGTTTAGCTACTTTAAGATCATCAGAACAACCACGCCTAGGTCCCGCTCTTCTTTAGTGGACAAAAGTACTTCATCCCCTGTACTATATTGCTCCCTTGGATTGCTGCAGCCCAAATGCATGACCTTACATTTTTTAACATTAAATCCCAGCTGCCAAATTCTAGACCATTCTTCAAGCTTAGCTAGATCCCTCCTCATGTTATCTACACCTTCCTGGGTGTCTACTCTATTGCAGATTTTGGTATCATCCGCAAAGAGGCAAACCTTACCCGATAGCCCTTTTGCTATATCACTAACAAAGATGTTTAAAAAAATCGGACCAAGGACAGATCCCTGGGGCACACCACTGGTAACATCCTTCTCCTCAGAGTGAGCTCCATTTACCTGTACTCTTTGTTGCCTCCCACCCAACCAATTTCTAACCCAAGCAGTAACTTTAGGGTCCATCCCTAGGGTGCTCAGTTTGTTTATAAGTCGCCTGTGAGGAACAGTGTCAAAGGCTTTACTGAAATCCAAATACACCACATCTAGTGCTCTCCCTCGGTCCAACTTCCTGGTCACCTAGTCAAAGAAATCAATCAGATTTGTCTGACAAAACCTGCCTCTGGTGAATCCATGCTGCCTCGGATCCTGTAATCCGCTGGACTCCAGAAACCTCACTATTTTCTCTTTCAGCAGCATTTCCAATAATTTACTCACCACCGAAGTTAAACTAACTGGCCTGTAGTTTTCAACCACATCCTTACTTCCGCTTTCGTGTAAAGGCACCACATGAGCCTCTCTCTAGTCCTTTTTTCATATGATCTAGGGAAAGATAGTTTAGATCGATCTGTTACATGAAGTATCTTTAAATCAATGTGTAAATATGGTTTGGAAAAGGTGCTTCTGTTATTAAATATATGCCCTTTAACCTTTCCCAGCATTCGCGGCTTCACAGGAACAGCCGCCAGCATGAAGGAAAAGGCTCTTCACGCTGCCGGCTGTTCAGAGGGAGCCGGGGCCTCACGCGGGCTTCCCCGGCTCCCTCTAAAGCCTCAGACAGCCGCGGTTTTGGGGGGGGGAGGACAAGGACTGCCTGGGCTGTGATGGGGGGAGGGGGCCTGGACTGGAAAAGGGCTAGGAGGGGGGAATTTGACTGGAAATGGGTTGTGATGGGGGTGGGGGGACCTGGACCGGAAAAGGGCTATGGGGGGGGGGGACTTGGACGGGAAAGAAATGGGATGTGATGGGAGGGGACCAGGACAGAAAATGTGCTATGGGGGGGGGGCATGGACTGCAAATGTGATTTCATGGGGAGGGGGACCTCGACAGGAAAAGGGCTGGGGGGGGGGCATGGACTGGAAATGGGTTGTGATGGGGAGGGGCACCTGGACTGGAAAAGGGCTATGGGGGGGGACTTGGACTGGAAGAGGGCTATGGGGGGGGGGAACGTGGACTGGAAATAGGCTGTGATTAGGGGGAATTGGACTGGAAATGGGTTGTGAAGGGGGGGGGGACCTGGACTGGAAAAGTGCTATGGGGGGCATTGGACTGGAAAGAAATGGGCTGTGATGGGGAGGGGGACCTGGACTGTAAAAGGGCTATGTGGGGGGGGGGAACTTGGACTGGAAATAGGCTGTGATTAGGGGGGCTAGGACTGCAAATGGACTGTGATGGTGGGGGGGGGGGGTAGGACTGCAAATGGGCTGTGATGGTGCGGGGACTCGGACTGGAAATAGGCTGTGATGGGGGACTTGGACTGGAAATGGGCTGTGATGGGGGGGGGGGCTAGGACTGGAAATGGTCTGCGATGTGAGGGCTAGCACTTGAAATGGGCTGATGAAGAGCTGGAATAGGACTGGAAATGGGCTGATGTGGGTCATGGGAGAATGGGATTAGAAGGGAGTGGATGCTGGGTGGATCTAGAACTATAAGGGAACTGATTTTGGGGGAGGACTAGAATAGATGGGGAATGAGTGGAGAGGGGAAAAAATATTTTGTGTGGAAGAAAGGTCTATGATGGGCTGGGTATTGGGAGAGTGAGGGGCTTGAGAATGGAAGGGTGAAATTTAAATGGATGATAAAGGAATAAGGAAAGAATTGGGGGAAAGAGCAAAAGGGAAACAATCAGTATGTTAAAGCAGAAATAGAGAGAGAATGGAAAACATCTAAAAGAGAAGAAAGGACAAATGGATAGCTTGCAGAAGACACGAAGAAACCAGAAGAAAGTTACTGGAGCAATTGCAACTGAAAAATAAAACGCCCAAACAGAAGGTAGAAAAATACTTTTTATTTTGAATTTATTAGCTGGAATATGTTTGGTCTGGGAAGTGTGTATTGATAACATCTTTGCGTTTTTGTTTAGTGCAAGAGGAAATTACTTTATAGTTTTATTTCTCCAGTGTTGTACATTTCATGTTTGGATTTTGGGGTTCCCAGTTTAATTATTATCTGACCAAGGAAGTTAGCCTACACGTATCCTCGGTAATTATTTTGGGTGGGGCTGGGGGCGGGGCAGGGGTGGGACTAGGGGCGGAGAATGGGTGGAGCATGGCGAGCCACAGGTGTCGGGTTTTTCTCGGTGAAAAAGTTGGTAACCCTAGTTAAGTGGCTTGCCCAAGACCACAAGGAGCACCTGTGGGACTAGAAACCCCAGTCCTTCCGGCCCAAGGTTGCTGTCCTCTACTGGGATTTGAACCCCCGACCTTTCAGCCTGAAGTACCTTGCCCCAACCACTAGTTCCCCTGTTCGCATTCCCATTTCCATTTTAGCCCCCAGTCTCCCCCCACCCCACCTCCCAGCCACACACCAAAAAGGGACTTGCACCTGATTGGCTTCAGAGAGAGCCAGGGAGGTCAAGCCCGGATCACCTCTGAGCAAAAAGCAACATTTGCTTTCTCTCTCACAGCTGTGATAAAAAGGAGCTTCCAAGCATTCATCACACCGGGGGGTGGGGGGGGCTCCTTTTTTTCACTGTTGTGAGTGAGAAGGCAAACACTGCTCTTTACTCCCATGGCTGTTCAGAGATGAGCCGGGCTTTCGGTCTCCCTGGTTCCCTCTGTAGCCAGTCAAGCACGGGGCCCCCCAAAGTACGGGGTCCTGTATGGGCAACATTTCTGTACAATGGACAGGTCGGCCCTGTGCCTGATGAGTTAGACAGCTGTGGCCTTGCCTTCTCACTGCAAACTGTGCTAGCAAGCTTGCTGATTTCAGGACTGGGATGCATGGAAGCAGCAACTGAAAACTGGAAGGTCCTGAGCTAAAATTGGAGGGGCCTGTGATCTCCAGGCACACCCTCAGCTATGCTCTTGCTCTGCTTCCTAATGCAACCCTCAAATGTTAATCTTTCCCTTCTGCCCCACAAGAAACAGGAAGGAAGGTGTATAATTCCTGGTCACTTATTCTGTAGATGGTGGTGGTGGTGATGGGGGAGGGGAAGAATATTGTCCTATGTATATCTGCTAATATGTAGCTTCTTTGTAGTTCAGTTTGCTCTGTTTCCCTGATAGGACATTGTATTGCTAATCACAACTATGGATTTTTAGCCAGTCTTCCCAAATAATGTGCAAGGTGGCTTATAGCATTTAAAAAATTCATGTAGCCCCGACCTACAAAACAGCATCAGATGGGAAGTACAATCTGAACTCTGTTCTCAGCCTATTTGTGTAACCGGTAATCCACTCGATTTCCCTGTCCCAAAAACTAGAAATGTTCTTGTAGATTCTAGTGTAATATTTGCACTGCAGCCTTTTACTAGATGGGGCTGCTGCAGTTTGAGAACTGGGAGTTAGTACGGGTTTAGCAGGTTTACATTATAGGTTCTAAGTGACATTATACAGGGTTTGTGTTGATTTTTCATGAGATGTCTGGTGACTGAGGAATCTGTATCACTGTTACAGAGTTACAAAGAGATGTTTTGGGGCATTTATATAAATTAGCAGCCACTACTGACCAGATAAGTGCTGGTAAGAGTGATATTCAGTGATACTATCTGTAGGGTTACCAACTTTTTCACCGAGAAAAACCCGACACCTGTGGCTCGCCATGCTCCACCCATTCTCCGCCCCTAGTCCCACCCCTGCCCCGCCCCCAGCCCCACCCACAAAAATTACCAAGGATACGTGTAGGCTAACTTCCTTGGTCAGATAATAATTAAACTGGGAACCCCAAAATCCAAACATGAAATGTACAACACTGGAGAAATAAAACTATAAAGTAATTTCCTCTTGCACTAAACAAAAACGCAAAGATGTTATCAATACACACTTCCCAGACCAAACATATTCCAGCTAATAAATTCAAAATAAAAAGTATTTTTCTACCTTCTGTATGGGCGTTTTATTTTTCAGTTGCAATTGCTCCAGTCACTTTCTTCTGGTTTCTTCGTGTCTTCTGCGAGCTATCCATTTGTCCTTTCTTCTCTTTTAGATGTTTTCCATTCTCTCTCTATTTCTGCTTTAACATACTGATTGTTTCCCTTTTGCTCTTTCCCCCAATTCTTTCCTTATTCCTTTATCATCCATTTAAATTTCACCCTTCCATTCTCAAGCCCGTCTTACTCTCCCAATACCCGGCCCATCGTAGACTTTTCTTCCACACAAAATATTTTTTCCCCTCTCCACTCATTCCCCATCTATTCTAGTCCTCCCCCAAAATCAGTTCCCTTATAGTTCTAGACCCACCCAGCATCCACTCCCTTCTAGTCCCATTCTCCCATGCCCCACATCAGCCCATTTCCAGT
Source organism: Ichthyophis bannanicus (assembly GCA_033557465.1). Classification (NCBI taxonomy): domain Eukaryota; kingdom Metazoa; phylum Chordata; class Amphibia; order Gymnophiona; family Ichthyophiidae; genus Ichthyophis; species Ichthyophis bannanicus. The sequence goes on from CM066033.1 coordinate 595,092,577, forward strand.
CCTATTCCAGCTCTTCATAAGCCCATTTCCAGTGCTAGCCTTCACATCACAAGCCATTCCAGTCCTAGCCCCCCCCCCCATCACAGCCCATTTCCAGTCCAAGTCCCCCATCACAGCCTATTTCCAGTCCTAGGCCCCCCCCCATCACATCCCATTTGCAGTCCGAGTCCCCCTGCACCATCACAGCCCATTTGCAGTCCTACCCCCCCCCCACCATCACAGTCCATTTGCAGTCCTAGCCCCCCTAATCACCGCCTATTTCCAGTCCAAGTTCCCCCTCTCTCCACCATAGCCCATTTCCAGTCCACGTTCCCCCCCCCCCCATAGCCCTTTTCCAGTCCAGGTTCCCCTCCCCATCACAACCCATTTCCATTACATTTCCCCCCCCCCCCCCACATAGCCCTTTTACAGTCCAGGTCCCCCTCCCCATCACAGCCCATTTCTTTACAGTCCAATGCCCCCCCATAGCCCTTTTCCAGTCCAGGTCCCCCCCCTTCACAACCCATTTCCAGTCCAAGTCCCCCTAATCACATCCTATTTCCAGTCCAAGTTCCCCCTCCCTCCACCATAGCCCATTTCCAGTTCAAGTTCCCCCCCCATAGACCTTTTCCAGTCCTAGTTCCCCCCCCCCATAGCCCTTTTCCTGGCCCGGTCCCCCTCCCAATCACAACCCATTTCCAGTCCATGTCCCCCCCCCCCTAGCCCTTTTCCAGTCCAGCTCCCCCTCCCCATCAAAACCCATTTCCAGTCCATGTCCCCCCCCCAGCCCTTTTACAGTCCAGGTCCCCTCCCATCACAGCCCATTTCTTTCCAGTCCAAGTCCCCCCCCCCCCCATAGCCCTTTTCCGGTCCAGGTCCCCCCCCCCATCACAACCCATTTCCAGTCAAATTCCCCCCTCCTAGCCCTTTTCCAGTCCAGGTCCCCTCCCCCCCATCAAAGCCCAGGCAGTCCTTGGCCTCCCCCCCCCAATCCGCGGCTGTCTAAGGCTTTAGAGGGAGCCGGGGAAGCCCGCGGCTCCCTCTGAACAGCTGCCAGCGTGAAGAGCCTTTACCTTCACGCTGGCGGCTGTTCCTGTGAAGCCGCGAATGCTGGGAAAGGTTAAAGGGCATTGCCTTTAACCTTTTCCACCAATCGCGGCTTCACAGGAACAGCCGCCAGCGTGAAGGTAAAGGCTCTTCACGCTGGCAGCTGTACAGAGGGAGCCGGGGCCTCGCGCGGGCTTCCCCGGCTCCCTCTGAAGCCCTCCGGGTTGGGAGAAAAGCCGGTTTTTTTGCTCTGGCCGCTCCCGATCTTGCGGCCAGAGCAAAAAAAACGGCTTTTCAAGGGCCGGTTTTGCCTCTGCGCCGGCAGCCGGCCTGGCCATGGAAAAAACGGCCAGGCCGGCTGAAAACCAGCCAGTTGGCAACCCTAACTATCTGTATACTGCCACTGAATATTTCCTCCAATCGCCAGATAGTGCCCGGGCAGTTTTTGGCAGAGTTGGCACTTACCCGGATAGTGGCCCTGCAGATCCATATTTTTTTATTCATGGTGGCTGGCATTTTAAAGAAAACATTGAACACTACAGGTTGAATATAACCCCCTAAGAAAACTGAAGATCACCGGAAGGCGTTAAAACTCCCATTCCAGCAGGCAAGTCCAGTTGAAGAACCATCGGAATTTAGGCAGATATAGAGGGTGCAGTTGCTTTGTTCCCCCAAAAGCTGTGATGTCGGGGGAGAGGCCAGAGAAAATGCTCTCTATATTTACATGGATATCACAACCCCAGGGAAGTACCTGGCAGTAAGAGCCTGGACCTCATTAACAAATATTCTTTTAATTTCCTTTGTGTATTCCAAGAGACATCAGGAAACTCATGAATTTTACAGTTCCTAAAAGGACCTTTGAATTGAAATTCCCATACATTCCTCCGAGCCTTATGCATCCTAGAGAGAGAGTCATTGAAATGAAAGTACCAAGGACGCTTTGCAGGTTATCATCGTAGCTGCACTCCAGCTCAGAGTACTCTGAAAGCTCAGTTGACGATGTGGTACATACTGTAGGAAGGAGCCTCCGTTAGCCTGAGTGATGGATAAGTGAAGAGGTAAGAAACAGAAAAGATTTCACCAGGTCGACCTTAAGCCTATCTTGTCTGTTAGAGCTGAAGATGTTCCTGTATCCAAGAGCTGATTAAGCAGTGGACTCAGAAACTTTGCTCATCAGTCTTTGTTATTTGTTTTCTCCTTCAGATCTCCAGGAGTTCAGGATGTGCAGAGAAAACATTATCAATTTAGTTTTGAATATTTTGTTCTGATTTTAGGATATTGTTTTGATTTGTTGCAGAAATTTGTGTTAAATTTTTTATATCTGCATTAGAACTTAGTAACACACACACACACACAAAACAATTTTATGTGCTAATTTATAAGTTAATGCATGGTAAATGGATTTTTCACTCACTGAATTTTTTAATGCACACTAGTGAACCGAATGCATGGCAACACAGGCACATCCCTAGGAGGAATCCATTCGAGTCTGAGGTGTCTTTTGAGTGACCCTTGAATTATGTTTTGTGCAGAGGATTTTCCGAAAAGTTAACCAAGTTCTATTGATTTATATAAGCAAGTGTAATCATAGCAAAAGAAAATATTTGTATTATTTTATGACTTCAAAAGTTGGAGGTGAGAATCACCACTGTCCGTTTTCTCACTTGACAACTTCTTTATAACAGTTTAATGCCTTTCCTGTATTTGGCCAGCAGATGGCCCTATTTTACATTTCAAACTACTGATTACATGGACGCTGCGATTCTAAATATGATAATGATCTTGTTTAATTTGCCAAGATTCTGCTGTAATTTTCACAGTAATCATAAAGTGTATAAATTATGTCTGTTTGTGCCTTATGCTAATTACTATGCTCTCTGTGTAAGTATAGCATTTATTTATTCAACAGGTTTTTATGATACTTTATCATTTCATTCAAAGTCATTTACATTGTAACAAACTTGATAACATACAGTAAACATGGACATTGATAACTGGATTTTTCTGAGGCAATGGAGGGTTACATGACTTGTCCAAGGCCACAAATTAGTGCTTGTGGGAATCAAACCTAGTCTCTTGGTTCTGAAGGCAGTGTACATGGTTATTGGGTGTGAGTTTGAAGAGGAATCAGGGCCTGTTTTCTATTTTTCTAATATGTAAATTTCTGCCCTAAAATTGCACATTGTTTCAAAGCATTTCTAAAATTTCCATTTTTATAAAACATAAATGAAGAATGTGACTGTCACTAATAATAATAGTCCCAAAAAAAGAGGAGGTAACTTCTGCAAAATAGCACAGAAACACACAAACAACAGCCGGAAGGCAGCCATGCATAAAGAGAAGCCTTATTCTAGGGCCTGACCTGGCCAAGTTTCGGCTGACTAGCCTTTGTCAGGGGCCATTCAACCTTCCCCCCAGCTTGTACATTAAGGGTTTGGAGAGCTTCTTCTTTCCCCATGGGGGAAGGTTGAATAGTCCCCGACAAAGGCTAGTCAGCCAAAACTTGGCCAGCTTGGACCTTAAAATAAAGCTTCTCTTTATGCACTAATAATAGGCTTTATATTCAGCCTGCGGCGCTCAGTGTTTTCAAAGGGCTGACCACAGTAGGCAAAAATGAAACCAGATATTCAGCAGTGATGCCCGGATAGCGGCCTCCACGGAATATCCAGTTTCAGGGTGACCACCACTGGCTATCCGGAGAGTGGTGTTATTCAGCCGTTATCTGGATAGCCAGACCGCATGTTAGAACTCCTTTTTCATGGCCTAATTTTATGTGATTATTCATCTAGTTAGGACTCTGACAATTGCTGCTACCTGGATAAGTCCTTGTACCACTCAGCCCGCCCACAGACCCTCCTGGCACTATCTGGATAGTGCTGCTGAATATCTTTCTCAGCGGGATTTACTCAGTTAGCCGGTCCTGCTAACCTGATAAACCCATCTGCATATTGGCAGAGCTTAGACAGAGTGTGAGTGGGGTGCACATTTACGTGCATACTTTATATAATACGGGTATATACACATGGTCATTTAGACCAGCCATAGGGCTGGTATAGGTGATCATGCCTAGATCTGGTGCATAATTCCCACTACTTATGTTCCTCTTTTATAAAGCAAAACACACATGTACTTGACTTTATAAAGTAGGCACAATGCATGTTAAACGCATGTTAGCCTAGGCATGCCTTATAGAGTTGCCAACTTTTGGAAAAGAAAAACCTGCCACCTATGGCTAGGCATGCTCCTCCCATGTCTACTCCTGTCCCGCCCACAAAAAATAACTGCAGAGAGGGCACTGGTGCAGGCTTTAACGTTTACAGGCTATATCAAGGGGGGGGGGGGGGGTACAAGAGATTGAACTATTCAGCACCTACTCAGCCACAGTCCCCTTCTCAGGCCCCTCCAACACACATATGACATTAAATCCAAAAATATATATTCTGCATCACTGAATCCCACCCCCCAGCACCTTCTCCAAAAATCTGAGCAGAGCAGAGCTAGAACTTTCCCCATAAAACTTACCATAAGAGAAAAAATCCCTCTCAATACCAAGCATATTGTGAATTAATCAGGGCCAGACCCAAAGCTGATTCAAAGTGTTGGCACCCTAAGCAAATCTTAACCTGTATGTCCCCCCCATGGCTCTCAGAATTTATTGTTTAGTTTTGAATGCCCTACTCTCTGCTAACCCTCAGAAGCGATCGCCTAGGAATTAATATCTCCTTATGTTCCCTCTCTGTGTCTGCTCTGTACCCCTCCACCCCTTCCTTTGATCCAGCATATATCTTCTGCCCTCCCCACTTCCTATCCAGCACCTGCCTCTGCCCCCCACATGTCCAGCATCAGCACTCCATCTCAAAACTGTCCTCACTTTGCTTTTACCTATGCTCATTCTCTCTATGCCCCCTCCCATGTCCAGTATCTCCCTTTCTTCTTCCTAGCCCCCTTGTCTAGCATGCCCCTCTGCCTCCCTATTCCTCCCTGCATCCAGCATCTCCCCGCCACTTCCCAATGCCCCCCATGTCCAGTATCTCCCCTGATTTCCTGTGACCCCCTTTGTCCACCATCTTCCCTGTTTTCCTATGATACCCCCTGCATTCAATATCTTCTCTTCATTTCCATTGCCGTATGTCCTCTCCATGTCAGGTATCTCCCTGTCTCCCTAGCTCTCCATCCCCATGTCCAGTATCTTCCCCTCCATCCTCTTGCTCCTTTCCTGCTATCCCCGAACTTTGTCTCCTTCCTAGACTCTCCCTTTCTCGCTCCCCCTTTGCCCCCCATCTTCCCTAAACAACTACTGCCTCTTTAACTATGCCAACTTCTCTGCCTCCCTCCTTTGAACTTCTACGTCTTAGCAGGGAGATCTGGCTGGTAGCTCTCCTGCCCACAAGACTTGATGCTCCCATGTGCAGGATCTTCCATTTTGGGCCGGGGCCATGACACTGTAGAGTCCTGCTGCCCGCAGAACCAGTCTTGCAAGAACGGAGTCATGAAGACAGGAAAAGCGATGGTGGCAGTGGTAGGGGCAGGCAGCATGGGGGGTGGGGAAGCAGAGACAGGTGGTCGACAGAAAACTGGCACTTCAATTACTGATATTACCATCCTGCTAGCTGCTGGCCTGCAGCTTCTAAAACCAGCTGGGCCGGCCTAAAACCGGTCAGTTGGCAACCCTAGCACCTTATAAAATTAGCCTCATAATATCTACATAAGATCATACCCAAGAAAAACCTCTGTCCCAAATCAGATCACAGCACTTCTAATACATCCAATAGACACCAGCGCTAAAATAATAATTATCTTAAATTCTGCTGTTCTTATATCATTTCTGACCAATGGTGTTTACGATGATGCAGACTCTCATGGTACTGCCTAACACTGAGATTTTTTTTCTTCCTTTTGTTTAACCCTGGAATTACCGAGATTTTTTGCATACACTGAATACCGTTGGGGTCATAAATGACCACACGACAAATTTTAATTGTTAACCATGAAATATTTAAACGAAACAGACAAAATATTATTCCGAATTCATTATTTATTATATGAAGGTTAAATGTTTTGAAATTTAATGCTTTATCATAAAATTACATGAAGAAGAGTTGCCATGAAAGCAGTTTTTGCATGCACTTGATGAACACAGTAAAGTACTACAGTCATTTGCATGAGACACAGACAATTTCTGAATGTTTTTCTAGCAATTTCTGTGACAGGGATAAACTGCAAAAGAAATTGTCAACAGTAACATTTCTGCCAGATCGCGTCAGTCCTTCAGTGAGTTGCAGCACAACCCTTTCACCCTGATTCTGTTCCCTGTTTTGTCTGAGTTCCCTTCCTGTATATACTTGAAGACACAGAACATACGACGTTGCACCGTCACACCACAACATCCACAGCTTTATGCCATATTTCCCAGGTTTGCTGGGAATATATTGTCTGAATGGAACATGGCCACGTAATGTAAGCAGTTGCTCATCCACGGTAACATTTTCACCAGGAACAAAGGTGTCACTTAGAGTTGCTTCCCAGGTATCAAAAACATGTCTGATTGGAGCAAGTTTATTCACGCCTCGTTGTTCACGTCTATTGGTGGCATCATCAAATCTGAGAGCACAAGAAATTTGCTGAAAACGGTTACGGGCCATATTTTTGCCGAAAACAGAACAACCATCTTCAAGGTTCCACAACTGAACTATGGATTTATTTTGTGACTTGTACACGCCTCAGAGGATAAGAAGTCCAAGAAAACGTTGAAATTCTCCCTCTGTCAAATCTTTCCAGGTGTCGTCATATATGTGTCTTCCTTGTTTTCTCGTCCACATCATGATTTCATTCAATAAGTTCTTCCTCATGAACAAGTGGAATGCTGCGAGAGGGCCATCAACATTTCGTACAGCATACCTTGTAGGACCTTGTTGTACGGGCATGACATTAGCTCTGGCGTATCTTCCAGCAGCTTGCTTTATAGGTTTCCTGTTCCATGATGTGGCATCCTTAGATACATAGTCTTCAATGGCAACATTTGTGCTTATAGTTGATGACCTCTTAGCTCCTCTACGACCACAACTAAGATTCCTCACAGATGATACTGACACCAAGGACTCCTGCCTTCTTCCCCGTCCAGCGCAGCCTCGACCTTTGTCTCAACCTATAACTTGACTCTTTGCTGCAGGCGATGTTACCGGCTCAACATCAGTCCCACATTCACTTGGCGACCAACTGCTTTTGCCATCTGAATCATGACTGTCATCATCAGATTTATCGCCCGAACTTGGCTGGTATGCCTCTTCGCTTGCTGAATATGCTGCATCATCAGACGATTCAGAGCCGTCACTGTCAGCATCTCTTTGCAATATTTCTCTTACTTGGGCAGCTGAATACTTTCTTTTTGACATCATAAACAATAACCTAAAATAAATAAACAAAGATAAAGTTGAATAAAACGCAAAGCAGTTTTACTATAGGTGTACAATAATCGTGATGAACGAGCTGAAAGCCTTTAGATTTCATCGGAAATAATGAGAGAACGTATGATATCAATTACAGAAAATGTGTAATTTTCATAAAATAAGAATACAAAAAAATTAATGATACAAAATTAATGATAAATACCTTTTGTCAGATCAAAAAATTCACAAAACTGCAAATTTTATCACGATCCAAACCGGACGTAAGCAACTGGGGTCAAAAATGACCCCACTGGTACTCTGTGCTGCAGTTCATCACTAGTGTCACCTAGTGGATGAAAATTATTCCTCTCATGGTGCAACATAAAGAGAATATTGACATGTGAAAAGTCATAAAAAGATTGCATTCTTGAACAACTAGTTTCTGAGATACGCGTTGTGAAACTTGCAATGGGGTCACTTTTGACCCCATCGGTACTCCCAGGGTTAAGTTTTCAATGTTGAGGCATTCGATTCATGTAAGCTTGAGTGAAGTTCTGAATGTGGGTTTAGCTGTGCTAAATATTAATAAATTTTTGATCAATAGGCACATTTTAGATAGTACGCGGAGATTGCAATTGCAGTGTTGAAGTCTTGAAGGATTACCAAAAGGGACTGCTGCTTCTGGAAATAAATCTGCACTTGTAAGTATTTACTTCTGGGAAATTCTCTAAATCCTTGGGAAAAAGGAATTCTCTGGGTTAAAATGGATAAATCTGTTTACTTTAGAATCCAGTGCATTTGCTAACTCAGTCAGGACTCAATAACACCAGAGAGATTTTAATTTAAGTTTAAACCTCAGTCAGTTGCAGCAGGAAACTTTTAATTTAAATCAAATTAGAGTACGAGTATAACAGCATAGAAGGAAGAATAGGGTTAAATATTCTTTGAATAGAAAGAAAGAAATTGTTTCTAGAGACCTTTACAAAGAGGCCTTCCAGTTAGGGGGCAAAATTATTTTAAATAAGTGTAAAAGCTAGGTGACAGCTCAAAGGGGCAGGTTGAAAGGCTCCTTCTATCAAACCAAGGGCTGTGTGAATCACCCAGGAAATTAACAGATTACCTTAGAAGCACAGGTCAGGGCACTGTGTAACAAGCCAGCTTTTTACACAGTGTTCATTCCCTTCCACCCACCTTGACTCTCACCCACTCCAGGAATAATCTTAGATTTATAGGCTCTTAAACTTATTAAAGGGGAAGAGTTGGTCAAATCCACTTTTAGTTTCTACTGATTATCCTCACCAGGAATAGATTGATTAATCTTGAGATGAACTAAATCCCTTAAACCTATTAGGTATAGATGTATTAGTACAAGTATCCCCAGCAACCTTAAGTAAACAACTTAAATAGCTAAACAAACCCTTAAAACTCAGATGCAGACAGCATTCCAGCACCGAGATGGAGGCTATCTAATCTTTTGCATTGAGTTTCATATGTATGCTTTTCTCCCAGTTGGTGAGGAGTCTCCCAGTTGGTGAGGAGGATGCAAGGACCTCTTTGACCTCAGGGAACAAGTCCAATCTCTGGAGGCTAGAATGGCAAACTTCGAAGACATAAGGAAGACAGAGAGGTATATAGATGAGACGTACAGAGACGTAGTGCTAAAGTCCCTTTGTAAGAGATAGCACTTCCCTGAGTAAGAGACAGCATTTCCATGTGTAAGAGACAGCACTTCAAAAAGGAAGAGACATCACTTCCATGTGTAAGAGACAGCACTTCCATAAGTAAGAGATAGCATTTTCATGTGTAACAGACAGCATTTCTGTAAGTAAGAGGGAGTATTTCCATGTGCAAGGGACAGCACTTCCATGTGTAAGAGACAGCACTTTCACATGCAAGAGATAGTACTTCCATGTGCAAGAGACACAACTTCCATGAGTAAGAGGCAGCACTTCCAAGTGCAAGAGACAGCTCTTTCAAGTGCAAGAGACAGCACTTCCATGTGTAAGAGACAGCACTTCCACGAGTACAAGACAGCCATGTGCAACAGACAGCACTTACATGACTGCCTGGCCAGAATGAACAAATGGATGATGAAATGCTCAAAGAAATCAGGGAAACAAACAAATGTTACAGCACAGTAGTAATAATGGGTGATTTAAGTTATCCCGGTATTGACTGGGGCAGTGTCACGGCAGGACATGCTAGATAAAATTCCTAGACGAAATAAATGACTGCTTCTTAGAGCAGCTGATTCATGAACCGACCAGAGGGAAAGCCATTTTGGACCTAGTCCTTAGTAGAACACCAGATCTGGTGCACGAGATAAGGGTGTTGGGGCCACTTGGCAATAGTGATCATAGCATGATCGCATTTGATATAATTAATGGAGGAGGGATGGTAAAGAAATCCACAGTACTATCTTTTAACTTTCAAAAGGAAGACTATGATAAAATGAGGAAAATAGTTAAGAAAAAACTAAAAGGAGCAGTTGCAAAGGTTAAAGACTTACATCAAGCTTGGGTGTTGTTTAAAAATACTATCTTGGAAGCCCAGATCAGCTGTATTCCATGTTTTAAGAAAAGTGGAAGGAAGTCCAAAAAACTACCAGCATAGTTTAAAGATGAGGTCAGAGAGGCTGTTGTTGCCAAAAAAGCATCTTTCAGGAAATGGAAAAAAGAGCCAAATGATAGAAACTGGAAAAAAGCAGGCAAAGAGAGAATTTGAGAAGAAGCTTGCTGTGGAAGCAAAAACGTGTAATAAAAACTTTTTCAAGTACATTTATAGCAAAACACCTGTGAAAGAGTCAGTTGGACCATTAGATGATAGAAGGGTAAAAGGGGCACTAAGAGGGGACAAGGCAATAGCAGAGAGACTGAATGAATTCTTTGCTTTGGTCTTTACTGAGGAAGATGTAGGGATGTTACCCGTGACTAAAGTGGTATTTAAAGGTGATACTGTGGAAGAAGTGAAAGAAATATCGATACACCGGGAAGATGTATTCCAACTATTTGATAATCTGAAGATTAGCAAATCACCTGGACCAGATGATGGGTGTTGAAAGAACTGAGGGTGTTGAAAGAACTGATGATGGGTGTTGAAACTGAGGGTGTTGAAAGAACTGATGATGGGTGTTGAAAGAACCAAGGGTGTTGAAAGAACTGAAATATGAGATTGCAGACCTGCTATTAGTAATCTGTGAACTATCATTAAAATCATCTGTAATACCTGAAGATTATAGGATGGCTGATGTAACACCACTTTTTAAAAAGGGTGTCAGGGGTGATCAGGGAAACTGCAGACCGCCGAGCCTGATGTCAGTACCGGGAAAAATGGTAGAAACCATCATAAAGAACAAAATTACTGAACATGTAGATAGTTATGATTTAATGGGAGACAGCCAACATGGCTTTAGACAAGGAAGATCTTGTCTTACTAATCTGTTACGTTTTTTTAAAGCTGTGAATAAACAGGTAGACAAAGGTGAGTCAACTGTAGTGTATCTGGACTTTCAGAAAGCCTTTGACAAGGTCCCTCATCAGAGACTTTTGGCAAAACTAAAAAGTCATGGGATAGGAGGCAGTGTACTATTGTGGATCAGGAACTGGTTAAAAGATAGAAAGCAGGGGTAGGGCTAAATGGCCAATTTTCCCAATGAAGAAAGGTGAATAGTGGAGTACCCCAGGGACTGGGTCCGCTGCTTTTTGACATATTCATAAATAACCTGGAAAAGGGAATGAGTGAGGTTATCAAATTTGCAGATGACAGAAAACGATTTAAAGTTGTTAAAACCCATGAGGATTTTGGAAAATTGCAAGAGGATCTTGATAAATTGGAAGACTGGGCATCCAAATGGCAGATGAAAATTAATTTTGACAAATGCAAAGTTATGAACTTAGGAAAGAACAACTCAAACTATGGTTACACAATGCAAGGTTCCACATTTGGAACCACCACCCAGGAAAAAGATTTAGGCGTCATCGTGGATAACATGTTAAAACCAATCTGCCCAGTGTGCAGCGGTGGCCAAGAGAGCAAATAGAATGCTAGGTATCATAAGGAAAGGAATGGAAAATTAAACAAAGGATATTATAATTCCTCTGTATCGTTACATGGTGCGACCACACCTTGAATATTGTGTGCCATTCTGGTCACTGTATCTTAAAAAGGATATAGTGTTATTAGAAAAGGTAAAGAGAAGAGCCACCAACATGGTAAAGGGGATGGAAGGATACCCCTATGAAGAGATGCTAAAAAGGTTAGGGCCCTTCAACCTGGAAAAGAGATCTATAAATTAATGAATGGAGTGAAATGGGTAAACATAGATCAGTTGTCTATGCCATCAGAATATAGAAAGACCAGGGGACATTCAATGAAGCTACAGGGTAACCTATTTAAGAATAATAAGAGAATTTTTTTTCACTCAACATGTAATCAAATTCTGGAATTTGTTACTGGAGGATGTAGTATAAGCTATTAGTGTAGCTGGGTTTAAAAAGGTTTTGGACATGTTCCTAGAGGAAAGGTCCATAAACCATTATTAAAAGGGACCCAGGATATCACTGCTTGACCCAATACAAGCATTGTGGAACCTGTGTTTTTTGGGGAAACTGCTAGGTACTTATGACCTAGATTGGCACTGTTGGAAACAGGATACTGGGCTAGAGACAAACTTCCTTGTGGAAGAGACAGCACTTCCACGTGCAAGAGACAGCACTTACACAAGACCTACACCCTACCATGACTCAACACTACCAACACCACCAAACAACCTTGAGATCAACACAAATCAAGACCAGTTATGGAAACATTTCCACAAAATCGGAGACCAGCAAATTGCAACCATACTCACAAGCATAAACAGCACCACATCCCCATTCGACCCCTGCCCAGCAACCTGGATCAAGGCAGTGAAACAGGACATAGCAACATACATCTCGCACTTAGTAAACCTATCACTACAACAAGGATTCATGCCCACTGAGCTAAAGAAATCCGTCATAAGACCTATTCTAAAAAACAGTACACTCAGCAGAGATGACCCAGCATCCTACCGCCCAATATCAAGCATACCATTCCTAGCAAAGATCATTGAAAAGGCGGTCCTATTACAACTCCAAGACCACCTGAACGACAATGCTCCTCTAGATGACCAGCAATACGGCTTTAGACAATATCATGGGGTCGAAACCCTATTACTAGTTCTACTTAACAACCTACTCAAGGGCCTGGAAAACAAAAAGAAAATGTATATACTCCTATTCATTGACATCTCAGCTGCCTTTGATACAGTTAACCATCGAACCCTCATAAACAGAATCAAGTCAATAGGAATATCAGGAACCCCACTAAAGTGGTTCACATCATACTTCTCAAACCGAATGCAACAGGTACAATTCAACGGCGAAAAAGCAGAAGCATTCTCTCAAACACAAGGTATACCACAAGGCTCTGCACTCTCAGCACTCCTTTTCAACGTATATATGCAACCACTATGCAAAATATTTACACAGCATAAAATCAACTACCACATTTATGCCAATGATATTATGCTGTACACACAACTTGACACTGACAACCCGGACTACAGCTCACTCGAAACATGTCTTGGCGAGATGCAAAACTGGTTACAACAAAGCAGCATGACAATCAACCACAAGAAAACTGAGGTGATGTATATCTCAAGGAAAGCAAATTTTGACCCACCTACATCTATAACCCTGTGCAACAACACTTATCAAACAAAGAAATAAATAAAATATCTAGGAGTTACATTTGACTGCGACCTAAAAATGGAAACTCACCTGCGCAAAACCAACAGGGCAGTCTTCTACAAACTGGGAACTCTACAACCCATACGGAATATTATTGATCCCCACGACTTCAGATCCGTTGCTCAAGCACTCATCATGCCACATTTCGACTATTGCAATGCCATTCTTCAAGGACTTCCTAAGAAAACCCTGAACATCCTTCAAATGGCACAAAATGTATCTGCCAGGATCATCATGAGGAAAAATCTTACCGAACACATTACACCAGTACTAATTGAGCTACACTGGCTCCCCATAGCAGCCCGCACAAAATACAAAATACTGACGACCACCTTCAAACTCATCCACAGCATAGCACCATCCTTCCTCGACACCCTAATCAGATTGCAACCATCCAACAGAAACAGGAGAACCATCAATTCCAACACCCTCCACACTCCAACAGATATCAGATCAGTCAAAAAAATCACTAGTAACAGGGCTTTCTAATACACAGCACCGACACTATGGAACCAACTCCCACCCGACCTACGAGCCAGCATTGATCTAGCCGACTTTAGAAAGAAACTCAAAACCCACCTATTTCAAAGTCATTTCAACCTGTACTAAACTCGCATAAGGGGCAACTCCCCCACAGCACCCCAGAAAACCTGTAATGTATAAATGTACATATGTAAATTATTATCCCCTTAGCTTAGAAGTAGTTAATTTTCTGCGTGACGTGCTAACCTTTCGAATCTTTATGTACAAATCAAAATTATTCTGTCTTGATTTCGACAGCTTTCTCCATGTAATCTTCCCCGCTTCTGATCGCTGGAAGGAGCGGTATACAAATGCTTGCTAAATAAATAAATAAATAAAATGTAAGAGAAGCACTTCCATGCATAAGAGATAGCATTTCGATGTGTAAGAGACAGCACTTCCATGAGTAAGAGAGAGCACTTCCATGTGCAAGAGACAGCACTTCCGTGTACAAGAGACAGAACTTCCATGAGTAACAGAGATCACTTCCATGTGTAAAAGACAGCACTTCCATGAATAAGAGAGAGCACTTCCATGTGTAACGGACAGCATTTCCATGTGCAAGAGACACACCTTCCATAAGAAAAAGGCAGCACTTCCATGAATAAGAGACAGCCCTTCTATGTGCAAGCGACAGCACTTTCACATGCAAGAGACAGCACTTCCATGAATAAGAGACAGCCCTTCTATGTGCAAGAGATAGCACTTTCACATGCAAGAGACAGCACTTCCATGAGTAAGAGACAAACTTCCATGTGGAACAGACAGCACTTCCATGTGTAAGAGACAACACTTCCACGAGTAAGAGACAAACTTCCATGTGGAACAGACAGAACTTCCATGTGCAAGAGACAGCACTTACACATGTAAGAGAAGTACTTCTATGCATAACAGATAGCATTTCCATGTGTAAGAGACAGCACTTCCGTGAGTAAGAGAGAGCATTTCCATGTGGAAGAGACAGCACTTCTATGCATAACAGATAGCATTTCCATATGTAAGAGAGAGCATTTCCATGTGCAAGAGACAGTACTTCCATGAAGAAGAGATTGCAGTTCCATGTGTAAGAGACAGCACTTGCACGTGTAAGAGAAGCACTTCCATGAGTAAGAGGTAGCATTTACATGTGTAAGAGACAGCACTTCCATGAGTAAGAGAGAGCACTTCCATGTGTAAGAGACAGCACTTCCAGTCAATAACACGTGATGGTTTGTATGGAAGGATACTTTTATTCAATAATGTGAAAACCTGAGAGCCCGACACAGGCCGTGTTTCGTTTAACTACTTCTTCAGGGGATTCAGGTATGCTGCAAACAATAACCATAAATACTGTAATACATACGAGCACATTAAAAATATAAAATCATACATTATACATATATTAAAAACATATAAAACCAATATGAACCTGAAATTTATGAATAGAAATAAATAATGTAAAACCATATATATACATAAAATTATTATAAGAATCTTCAAAATTCTTTATCATCATATACTACAAACGTATTGAAGGGGTGTATAAAGTAACACAGTACTTTGAACACGTAAAAGGCTATGTGTAAATCGAATAAGAGACCAGGAGTGAGTGAGCTGACCAAGATTACTAACCACAAGGCATAATAAGTTACTAAACACCAAAACGATAAATAATACATAAATAAATTAAAACATAAATAATTAAAAAATGATACCTTATAGTACATAACTTTCTCATATAAAACTTCATAAAAAGCAACGTGGGAATGACATTAAAACAAGAAACTTCTCTGCTTTTCTGTGCATAATAACACCACACGTCTCTGCTTTAAAATTATATACATTTTAAACTCAACTACATTACTCATTTAAAAATCCCTGAGCTAAAATTAACATGTGTACATTTCACTAAAATGTCAATAAATAAATGAATAAATGAAAGTACCATACCCGTTTATGCATTCAGTTTAAAAGTGATTCTCTGTAAGAACGGACCAAGCAGAGAAGTTGCTTGTTTTAATGTCATTCCCACGTTGCTTTTTATGAAGTTTTATATGAGAAAGTTATGTACTATAAGGTATCATTTTTTAATTATTTATGTTTTTAATTTATTTATGTATTTATCATTTTGGTGTTTACTAACCACAAGGCATAATAAGTTACTAATCTTGGTCAGCTCACTCACTCCTGGTCTCTTATTCGATTTACACATAGCCTTTTACGTGTTCACATGTAAGAGACAGCACTTCCTCGAGTAAGATACAGCACTTCCATGTGCAAGAGACAACACTTCCATGAGTGAGAGACAGCACTTCCATGTGCAAGAGACCGAACTTCCATGAGTAAGAGACAGAACCTCCATGTGGAAGAGACAGCACTTGCATGAGTAAGAGAGATGACTTCCATGTGTATGAGACATCAGCTCCATGAGTAAGAGATAGCATTTCCATTTGAAAGAGACAGCATTCCATGTGCAAAAGACAGCAGTTCTGCATGCAAAAGACAGCACTTTCACATGCAAGAGACAGAACTTCCATTTATAAGAGACAGCACTTCCACATGCAAGAGACGGCACTTCCATGAGCAAGAGACAGCACTTCCATGTGCTACAGCACTTCCATATGCAAGAGACATTTCCATGTGTAAGAAACAGCACTTCCATGAGTAAGAGAGAATACTTCCCTGTGGAAGAGACAGCATTTCCATGTGCAAGAGACAGCACTTCTACATGCAAGAGACAGCACTTCCATGTGCAAGAGACAACACTTCCATGAGTAAAAGACAACACTTGTGAGAGAGTAAGAGAGAACATTTGCAGAAATAAGAGACAGCACTTCCACATGCAAGAGACAGCACTTCAATGTGCAAGAGACAGAACTTCCATAAGTAAGAGGCATCACTTCCATGAGTAAGAGACAGCACTTCCATGTGTAACAGACAGTACTTCCATGTGCAAGAGACTGTAATTCCATGTGCAAGAGACAGAACATCCATGAGTAAGAGGCAGCACTTCCATGTGTAACACACAGCACTTCCACATGCAAGAGACTGTAATTCCATGTACAAGAGACAGAACATCCATGAGTAAGAGGTAGCACTTCCATGAGCAAGAGACAACATTTCCATGTGCAAGAGACGGAACTTCCTTGTGCAAGAGACAGCTCTTCCACGCGTAAGATATAGCCCTTCCATGTGCAAGAGACCGCACTTGCATGAGTAAGAGAGAACATTCCCAGGAGTAAGAGATAGTACTTCCATGTGTAAGAAACAGCACTTCCATGAGTAAGAGAGAACACTTCCCTGTGGAAGAGACAGCATTTCCATGTGCAAGAGACAGCACTTCTACATGCAAGAGACAGCACTTCCATGTACAAGAGACAACACTTTCACGTGCAAGAGACAGCAATTCCATGAGTAAGAGACATCACTTCTACATGCAAGAGACAGCACTTCCATGTGCAAGAGACAACACTTTAATGTGCAAGAGACAGCAATTCCATGAGTAAGAGACAGCACTTCCATGTACAAGAAACAGCACTTGATGTTAAATACACCTGTATTCCTTATGTGAAATGGAGATTTTTGACCCTCTCTCAGGCTGTTTTCTAACCATGCCTCGATACACTTCTTTGCAATTTCTGTGTTGTAAGGACATCCATGTGTAAATTCAGCCCTTTCTAAAATCACCATTTCCTCATGGATGTTTTTTGCATGTGTAAATGCCTGATTTTCTATGTGGAAATCAAGAATAAGACTTCTAAAATATCCTCCTTAATATCATATGAAATCTCAAACAATCATGACTTACCTTTTTCTAGAATAACACATCATCAATGTTCTTATGAGCTCTGTAGCTTGTTGCAGGGGTTGTGAGGCTACTGTGTGGGGATGGGCCTGGATGCCCTGATTATACCTCAAAGATGCACCCTCAACTGAGTAACAGCATCTTCCTTTCTACAAAAAATCATTGTGTTGCTTTATTGCATATGGTCATGGCAGAAACACTTGAGATATATGGTGTAACTATGTAAGAATTATTGCTAATCAAGTCAAACTCCATGTGTTCAAACGGCATCAGGTTTAGACTTAACAAGCAGTATCCTATGAGAACCGAGGAAGCCAGGTTTCAAATCCTGCTGATGCTCCCTGTGATGTTGAGAAAGTTACTTCACCCTCCATTGCCTTGGGTACACACTTAGGGCAATGGAGGGCTATTATTGCTCTTTAATACAGGACTCATTATTGTCAAGGGAGGCTATATATTTATTTATTTGTTTGTTCTTTTATACCATTTTATCTATACATGAAAGCGGTTTACAGCAAACAAGGAACTAGTAATGAGGAACGTGTACTATAACATGAGGTCGTAAATAAAACCTTTTAACACAGAACATGAAATTTTACTTATAACCATGATTACATTGATGATTTTGACAGGGATGTGTACAGAGCTTTAAATAAGACCATAAGCAATGGAATTAATCTATGGTGTAACCATGTTGATAGGAGGTGTTACTGTGAGCTCATGGTCATGGGTAGTTGCAACATGGGGGGTGGAGGGTAAGCCAGGAAAAGTAGGTTGGGATGGAGTCTAAACTGGACTGGTACTTGGACAGCTTGTTCACCCTTCAAAGTGCTCTGTGAATAAGCGTGTTTTGAGGTGTTTGCGGAATGCTGATAGATCCGGTATGCTTCTTATCTTTTCTTCGAGAAAGTTCCAACGATTGAGTGAGTACAGTAAGAATGCTCTCTTGCCTGTGGACTGGTTGCTCTTTGAGAATTCCGTAGGTATAGCTAATGTGTTCTGTGCACAACTTCTTCTTGTTCTGTTGTTCGGTACTTTTTGTATGAAAGATCTTAAGTGCGTTGAAGATAGGTTGTGCATTATTTTGAAAGTATTTACGAGATAGTAGGACCTTATGTTTGATTCTGCTTGCAACTGGAAGCCAGTGTAGTTGTTTTAGGATAGGGCTGATATCAGGGCTGTAACAAGCCATGATTGACCCCTGTGCGACTTGCATGTCTGGTGTGCCCCCCTCATCACATATGCCCAGCATCTCCCCATCTTACCCCATACCTCCATGTCCAGCTGACTCCCCACCCACACTGCCTGCCCTTTCCCTGCCATCGCTACTTTCTGTGTTCCCTCATCAGTAGTGACTCCAGCAGCAGCAGAACGGACCTGACCTCTTATTGAAAAAAAACCCACACGGGTCTTTCTGACTCAACGCTTTCAAACAGGTCTGATCCCTCTCTCCTCTGACATAGTTTTGTGTCAGAGAAGGGAGGGACCAGACCAGCCATTTAAGCGCGGAGTTGCAAAGACCCGCGTTTGAATGGCTGATCTGGTCCCTCCCTCCTCTGACACAAACCTATGTCAGAGGAGGGAGGGATCAGACCTGTGTGCAAGCATGTATTCGGAAAGACCTGCGTGTTCTTTTTTCAATTAGAGGTCAGGTCGGCACCACTGCAGCTGGTGCTGCTGCTGAAGATGGAACACAAAAAGTGGAAGTGACAGGGCAAGGGCAGCAGCATGAAGGGGAGCTGAGGCTGGCAACCCCAAATGCGCCCCTCATCTTTTGTGCCCTGTGTGGCTGCACCGCTCGCACAGGACTAGTTATGGCACTGGGTGATATGTTCAGATTTTGGAGCTCCGTAGATGAGTTGGATGGCTGTGTGTAGTGCCATTTGTAATTAGTGTAAGGCATGCTTTGGTAGACCCTGGAAGATGATGATGCAGAAGTCAAATTGTGGGAAGATCATGGTCTGTAGCATTGTGCGGAAGTCATGTGGAGATAGAAGTGGTCACAAGTGTTGTAGGATGCTTATTATAGATTGCTCTGGTTGTGTTGTCGATGTGAGTGGTTAGGTTTAGGTGCTGGCCTAAGGTTATTCTAAGATATCGTACTTCTTGTTTGACTTCTAGAGTTGCTTTTTAAGTTGGAGGGGTGAAGATCTTATCCCTAGTGATGTAAGATATCTCTGTCTTTTCATAGTTTATTTTTAATTTATGCGTGGATAGCCATTGTGCGACCTCATTGAAGTAATTTACTATTGAAGTAAGTGTGATTTGGTTTTGAGGTGTTGTATGTTAGATAAATCATAATTTCATCTGCATAAATGTGGTAATGCACCTTGTGCTTCTGGATAATGTTACATATTAGTTGGAGGTATAGGTTAAATAGTAAGGAGGACAGGGCCAAGCCTTGTTGTCACTCCTTGCTGTTCATGTATGGCTTAGGTTTGCTGAGTCCTATTTTCACTTGTTGATTGCGATTGGTTAAGTATGATTTGAACCAGAGTAGTGCTGTGTCTTTGATTCCGATTTCTTGGAGTCTTGTTAGTAGCAGATTATGATTAATGGAGTCAAAGGCAGCCTCAGTATCCAGGAATATTAGTATAAAGCCTTGTTTTGGCTTTTCAATTCCCTTTATGAGCCTGTCCATGAGGGAGGTGAGCAGTGTTTCAACCCTGTGTCCTGATCTAAAACTGTGCTGTTGCAGATCCAGTGGGGCGTGTTTATTGATGCGCTCCTGGAGTTGTTGTTGCACCGCTTTTTTATTTTTGCTAAGAGGGATAGGCTAGAAATTGGTCTGTCTGAGCTTGGGCTTGTTATGTCCAGTGCAGAATTCTTTAGGATTAGCCGTATCGAGGCAATTTATAATGTATAATACTGTATTTTACTGCATAAATGCAAATGAGTAAATCTAGCCCTTAAACTATAAGCCCTTAGGCCTAGGACTGCAGTATATGTTCATGCTTTGATTTTTCAAGGCCGTGTCTAAATTATATTTTATAATATACAGATTCTTTCCTGGTTCCTGTGTCTTCATTCTTGGATTGGCTCCTGCACCTGCATGTCCTGCACGTCAGCCCAGCAAAGCAGAAAAGGGCTTTAAAGAACTGCTTCACTTGGTGATGGAAAAATGGAAGAAGAGAAGGATACCAAATTTGGCGGCAAAGTATGTGAAAGTAACAGGTCCTATGGATGCTCACGTTAAAGCATTGCCCTCTATTTCTGTGCCCGTACCTTCGGTTGTAATGGACTCCTCTTCAAACATGAGTAGCCTCTCTCTTGACTTCCCTTTGAATATGGAGGGTGTTCAAAACCTGCCCGATCAGATTGAGATAGAAATGGTGGAATCTGCTTCTCCTGGGCAGGAGTGGTGGACTCTTTCGTCCTCTTCCCTGCAGCAGTCCCCTATTTCAGTTTCTGAGACATTTCTGGTTACAAGTACTGGTCCATTGCCTAAACCTGTTGGGTTTATTTCTTCTGGCAATTCTGCCCCTCCATCTGACATTTCATTAAGAGATATTTGGGACGCTATTGCATGCATCGCTCAATCTCTTCAAGCTTCTTTGATGCAAGTTTCAGACTTTTCTAAAGAAGTGGTGGTGAAGCTTGCTGGGCATGACCAGAAATTTACTGGTCTTGGAAAATTCTCTCAGAGGGTTGATTCTCAATTGGTTGATCTACTCACTTCTGTTTCTTTAGTTGCCTTAGGCGCTATTGCTATGTCCCATCAGATGGAAGCATTGGATAATATTTCCAGAGCTAAAAATTTACGGTTCCTACATTTTCTGAGCATCCATTTTCTCTCGCCACAAATTTTTTTCATCAAGGGCCCAATTTTCAAAGGCATTTACACGGGTAACTGCCCTTGTTACCTGTGTAAATGACTTATGCGGGATTTTCAAAAGGCACCTACATGGGTAGTGCCTTATGAAAATCCCAGATAAGTCCCTAATGCACCCAGATGCTAAGCGGTTAGCATTGGGGCTTGTTAGAGGCATTCTGGGGTGGAGCAGGGGTGGAGGAAAGAGCTAAATGGGTTTTTCCTTGCCTATCTTTAAGGCGCAGGGGTTAAGCGGGTAGCATCAAAAATCACTGCTACCTGTTTAGCCTCTGTGGCTGGTGGCGTATGCAGACAATGCTGGATGTTCACTTCCACTGCTGTGGAAGTGAAAATGCAGGTTACGGGAGTAGGCGGGCAGGCTATGCGCTGCTGCGGTGCATAGCCTGCCTAATTGAAAATCGGGACCTAAATATCTTGGGATTCTTCAGCATCCGGATGCGGATGCTGTACAGATCTCGAAACTTTACTAGAGGTTGGCGAGGGGAAATGGGGCAGATCTGGATTCCGTTTTGCCAGCAGTCTTGATTTATCTGCTTACTTAGAATCATCTACCGATGAGATTCCATCAAGGGCGACTTTAGTAGTATCTTTTGTTTCCGACTTTTATAAAGCTCATATTTTCCAGTTATTCTTTACTAAACATCAGGATAAATTTTGTGAGCATTTGGTTCAGGTATTTCCTGATGTAACCAGGAATACGCAAAAATGAATAAAGGCATTTTTGGAACTTTGGCCTAAGGTCCTGGCTCAAGGTACTTCCTTTGCGCTTCGTTTTCCATGTACATGTCTTATTTTTTATCAGGGCAATAGATATGTATTTATTAAGGATAGTCAATTGGAGGACTTCTTACAAGGGAAGAGTTTGTAATTTTCAATTTCTTCTTTCTCTTAATTTCTCTCTTTTGATCTCGTATACTGGGTTTAGTAATATTATATAATGAGTCTTTCGTTCTTGTTATGACATCCATTTTATTGTAGTCTAATGTAATACAGTATGTATTATTTCTTTGGTTTAATTTTAAATGCAGATAAGAATAAAATTTTAATTTTTTTTAAACAATCTACATGCGTACTTGTGTGCTCCACCCACACTGCTGAAACTCCACCCACGTGCATGCCCACAGTGAAAATACACCGAGTTGGCATTCTATATGCTAGCCATATAGTGCCGCTGAATATTTATTCTGACTGCCTCAGCACTGTCCGGATAGTGCCGGAGTGGTCTGTGGGAGGAGTTCAACGTTGTGGCTAGCGGCAATATTCAGACTGCTAACTCGAGAACTATCCGCATAAGGTTAGGCCAGGAAAAGGGCTGTGCTAAGCTAGTGGAGGGTAATTTTATAAGGTCTGCCTAGGTTAACATGTGGTTTTATGTGCGCCAATCAAGCTTATTTTTTAAGAAGTCATGTATGTGCATACTTTAGAAAATGGAGACATAAGGAGTGGGAAATGTGAGATGGATGTTGGCGCGATGACTTACAACAGTCCTCTGGCTGGCGTAAACGACCGTGCATATCTTACGCATGTACATGTGTAAAGTCTCTGCCTATGTGAACACCCACAGTGAAAGTACACGCCATCAGCCCAACGTGTGTACTTGTAGAATAGTGACCAGCTAAAGTACACAAATAAAAGACCATCGATGTGTATAAAGCATTGAAAATACATGATTTACGCAGATTGATGGCACATATCTTGATGCAGCTCTTTATAAAACACCTCCCATAGTGCATAAAAGGATCTACTATGATTTCCGTACAGCTTCTGTTACACATGTCGACTGTGGGCAGTTTTAATTCAATTCTATGTGCTGAAGTTCCTTATAAAATTACACCTTATCTGTGTAAATGGCTTTGGAAATTATCCTCTTTTGAAACTGAGGACCTGGTGATACAGGATAAAGTGTTTCTCAACATTAGCATTAGGGAGGAGTGGCCTAGTGGTTGGGGCAAGGTACCATAGGCCAGAAGGTCAGTGGTTCAAATTCCACTAGAGGACAGCAACCTTGGGCCGGGAGGACTGGGGTTTCTAGTCCCACAGGTGCTCCTTGTGGTCTAGGGCAAGCCACTTAACCCTCCATTGCCCATGTTCCCTGTAAGTATTAGTGTATGTGTCTCATATCCCCTCATATTAAATGTATCCCCCAACCGCTTTGACCTGGTGAAAAGTAGGATATAAATGCAGCTAAATAAATAAATATCAACACTGGACTCAGAGAGAAACTTCAGTCTTCAAAGTGGTGAAAATAGCAGATATATACAGAACCAAAGAGGTGCTGAAAGCACAAACATGAGCAATCTCAGTAGGAACAACTGATGTATCTATTTACAGAAAAGAAAATAAGTCAAATTGAGCTTACATTAGGCTGCAAGCTGAACTTTTAGCAGCCACCTGAGACATTGGAAAGCGAAACAAATCCATGTGAGAGGTGTGGTTAAATGCAGCCAGCATATGGACAAGAATGTCAAAAATGTGCACGTTTCAATCACTTCACAAGAATGTGCGGGCCTAAAAAGTCCAGCAAACCACATGAAAGACCAGTTCAAGGAGTATGAGCTATGTGCGGCAGCTGTGAAAAGTAAAGCAAGCAAGTGGTTAGCCACAAGTAGCAACTGCAGGGTGGCTCTCTTGCCTGGAGGTAAAGCAACAGGTTATTAAGTTCAAGTTGGACACTGGGCCTGACGTTAAACTCCTACACACTGTCTGAAGGAATGATCACTCAGCACCCACACAAAGTATGGATAGCATCAACCACTACTGTTCAGGTAGCACAGGGAGGTGCAAAAAAGGAAAACAGGGATAAAGAGGTGTAGCTATTCATCTAAGGGGAGGCCGAGTGCTGTGAACTTCCTAATTTTAAAAACAAAGGGAAAGAGGAAAAGGAGACATACTTGGGCCGTCACATTGGCCCAAGAACAGTGTTCCTTTGACTGTTGCTTGCAAAGTCCACGCTGCTGTCACCATGGAAGATGATGTACAGTTCTATTCATAGGCTCCCTGCAGCTTCAGTCTGTTTTTCAGTAACGCTTCCTTGGACTTCAGCCACAATTTGGTCCTACTGCTGTGTGGAGTCTATTTTTGCAGCCTAATGTAAGCCCACCTCTCTCCTGCCCATCACTTACCCATCCCATCTCCTCACCCTGCAAATTCTCCTGCCCTCTTGGTTCCTTCTCTGCTTCAGTTCCTCACCACACATGGGCACCTTCTCCCTCTATCCCATCACTTCAGGCCTTTGCTTCACGCAGAGCTGTTGAGAGCAGAGTGTAGATGCCGTCTGGACCTGAGCATCAGACAGCGGTAATTTTGTTGCGGTACACTTGATCATATCCGATGGCACATCGGACAGCACATCTGTTGAGAAAAACTGTATTAGCTTAATCTTGAAATATTTCAGTCCTATTTTCTTTATTTCTGAGCTCTCGGCGCTTATGGTTTACGTGTAATGTCTGTAGTTTGTGAGCCAAATTAACTATCGAAGCTGTGAGTGCTCTAGGGAGATTTTGTATTTTGATTGTGGAAAAACCAATTACGACAACCATGATTTCAGTAGCTACCTCTCTAGAATTTTTATTAAATCATTGTCTGGTATTTCTACAAAGTCCTAAATGGTCCTTCATAAACAATTCCCTGAATCCGTCTACTTTATTTCCAGCTGTTTCACCGAAGCTTCTAATATCTGCACTTTTAGGAGGTAATTTTATAAAGTTATTAACACATCTTGATGGCCCGTTATACAATTCCAACGGCATAAAAGTGCACTCTTTGGCCTGAAGATGCCTATTTGGCCAGTAAGAGAGCCAGGGTCTGGTCTGGACAGAGTGCAGGCAGAGCTAGCAAGTACACACCGATTATAAAATACCTTAATTTACATGCGCTTTTCTGAACTTTGCCTGTTGTCATTAATGCCTGCTATAGAGCGAGTGTATATGTCCATGGCTGAATTTAAGGTGCACTCTCTGCTACGTACACTAGTGTTTCATAAAGATAAGTGGCTGGTTGCAGGGGGCACAGCTACTGTGAGGGTGGAGCCACTATCACCTTCAGGACCGTACCAAGCTAGAAATACACCCTGTGCAACTAACAGATCTGGTGCCCTTTCCACACCAGCCACATGTAGTAATGTCCCTTTTTTAAGCTTCCTGGAAGTCCAGTGATGATATCAGTGCCCTTTCTGTGCTTGCGCCCTGTGTGGCCGCACCACTCTTACAGTCCTTGGTACGGCCCTAATCACCTTGGCTCCTAAAACCCTCCCTGTTCATAAGTATCAGAACCTTTCTTTTCTAGAAAGCAAATACTGATCTGCAACCTTAATTGAAAAATACCAGGCACAATGCATAGTAAAAACAATGGGCTGCATTGCTTACCAATGCATGCAGAACAGCTTACTATTTTATAAAATATTAATCTAATCCTTTATTGCATGTCGGAGGATAAAAATAGCTATATTCTAGAGGCATAGGAGCCAACTTTTCAAAACGACTGGGGGCGTTCAACTCAACACATATTACCGTGGCCATTAAAGAAAAATGAAGCATGATGGGTCACAGGCACAACCAGCCAAGCCGGATTTAAACATACTGTAGCGCACATCAGGTGGTGCACACACAGGGAGAACTCATGGCCAAAAGAAGAAGCATTCAGATTCCCAGCAGTCTCTCTTCTTCCCCAGCCCCACATCTCATTTCCACCAGCTTATCCCCACCTCACTCTTCTTCCCCACTCAGCCATTCTATATTCACATACTCTCTCTCTCTCTCTCTTCTAGTCCAGCCTGGCTCATCTATATCACCCTCCTTCTCCCTCTCCCAGCTAGTCCTCAACAGTCACTCTTCCCTACCCTGCCCCTCCGTACCATACACTTTCTGTACTCCCCTTTCTCTTAGCCTGTTCTTTTTCCTTTTCACTTTCTTTTCCTAGCTTCCCCTTGCTTCTTACTCCTTGTCACCTTGTGCATAGTTTTATTTATGTTTGAGGGTAGAGTGCTTACTACCCCTCTATCTGCTCAAATTTCTCATCCTAATTTATCTGCTCCTACTACCTCTTGATCTGGCCTGCTGGACTCCGTCCTTCTAGTTCCTTTCCTTATTAGATTTCCCATCACCCCTCCCTGAAGAGTAGGCTCTGTCATCCTTTCACTGGTCCCCATTTCTCATCTCTCCTTAAAAAATTCAGCTCCCATCTCTATTACTCGCCCTTCCCACAGGTATGGATCACCTACCCACTCCCTCTTCTCAGAGCCCCAGGGCATCTCTGATCCCCCAAGATTATTCCTGGCTTCCCATCCCTCACAGTAGTTCTGGAGCTCATAGGTTGAAAGTCAGAAAGTCCCTTCACCTGCTTGCCCAAGCCTTGGAAGCTCAATAGTCAGCAGCTCCACAGCTTCAGCACCACGGCTGCACATGTTGCTTCCTGCCCTCAGTCTGAAAGCCCAAAGATCTAACTCTATGCTGAACAGGAGATCTTGATACGATACAGAAGTCCTGGATACAAAACTGTGCATTCTTATGCCAGTCCACCGAAGAAAGCTCTAATGGTCGCACAGTGAATGGTCGCACAGGCCTGGGAAGCTGAGTTAGGTCTACCTGTAGGCCAGAGTTTCTCAACACAGTCCTCTGGGACCCCCAGGCCAGTCAGGTTTTCAGGATATCTACAATGAATATGCATGAGATAGATCTGCACGCACTGCTTCCATTGTATGCAGATCTATCTCATGCACATTCATTGCAGATACCCTGAAAACCTGACTGGGTTGAGAACCACTGCTCTAGGTTAACCAGCGTCTTTTGCAAAAACAAAATTAGCACCCCCTTTGGTTGTGGCCACTTTGGTACAGTGCCTCCCACACCTTTCCTTCTACCAAACATCTCCTCTTTTCTCCCCCACCCTTTTTCCAGCCCCATTATCCCTCCAACCATATCTCTTTCACTCTGCCCACATGATGCAGAAGGACGTGAGGGGTGGGACAACATTACGGCAGTAGCCCCCCATTCATGGCCCCCTATGCAGTGCACTAGTCGCACACCCTAAAAGCTGGTCCTGAGCTGAATCAGGAGTTGAGCAGCAGAGCTGTACTGAGCTGTGCTGGGAGTGAGAAAAGAAAGCTAGGTCCCAGTAGATGAGCCAGGAGGGAAACTGAACCAAGAAATGCATAGTTTAGGGGGCAGTATAACCTTTGTCCCTTTCCAAAAACTCCACTCTTCGCCCTTGTCGCATCTTCTTGTTGCTGTCATGCTATTTATTTGGGCTGATGCCACACAATGAGCCACATGATCTACCACTGCTACCTGCCATAGATATAATAATGAAAAGGACTGTTGCATTTTTTTGAAAAGGGGAGATGGTGGTCCTCTCCATTCCCCTCTCGATTTCAGACTTGACTACAGTTTCCCTACATATTGCGCTGTCAAAGAGTTGCAACAACCCCTTCCTGCTGCGCCATGTCCTTCCAGTAAAATACATTATTTATCCTGCTGAGAGCAGGGCTGGAGAAAACGAGCAAAATACCAGCAGCTCCACCTTTGACCAAGCCCAGCTAGCACAAAAATATTAGTTTGACTTTGCTCTTCTGTTCTCGTAGCTTATCTCCTCACCTCCTTGTCTCACCCCCTCCTGCTATTTTCTTCCCTCTATTGCCTCTTCGTTCTCTCCTTTTCTCTCCCCTTCATGACGCTTCTCTGAACCATGCCCCCTCTTCCTCTCATGTTTTTCTCAGACCCACATAACTCATCTCCTCTCTGCAGCTTGTGTTCCCTCTCCCAAGCCCTCTGCCTGCTCCGCTTCCTTTCTCCCAGATCATGTCCTTTTTCTCTCAGTTTGCTTCAACCCATCGCAGCCCAGCTTCTCTCCCTCAGCTCCATGTCCAGTCTCTCCTCCCATCATCTATCCTCTCTTCCCTTTACAGATCCCAGGCCCTTCTATGATCTCTCTCATGGTGCTTCGCTCAGTCCCTTTTCTCTTTCACAATTTCTATCTTCTGCACGTTCACCTTCCATTTGCAGCTTCGGGCGGAAATGAATTTATCCTATGATACTACAGCTCCCTCCTCCCCCTGTAGCCTATTGGTCAGACAGAGGATGAGGGAGGAGGTGGGAACAGCAGCCTAAGAAACCAAATCACTTCCTTCCTCTCTTGCCCTGTGGCTATGCAACCTGGAGTTTTCAGTCTGGGTAGGGGGATAGGTGGTTGTTGGGAGGGCCTTTCGGGGATGGGGCCACAGTGATGGACACATGGAGAGCATGGTTGAGGCATGGGGGCTTGTACAACATGACAGGCAGCAGACAATGATGACAGGCAGACTCTTCTCTCTCTATGTCATGCTCCTCCTAACACAATCACATTTGTGATCGGCATGGACAACAAAGTCCCCTACCTGTTCATGTTTTACAGGTGGTGTAGGCTGCGACACCCAGCATGTCCCAAACATTATACGAAATACGCTTTGGGAAGTCTGCACCCTTACTCTGCCCTAGCTGCACTACAAAATGCCCTCCAGACACACCCATTTTGGGATGCCTAGACTTGGATGTTTTTTCCATGGAGGTGTTCAGATCTGCCCATTTCTGGAATTACTGTACCCTTACTACATACCTACCATTCCAACATCCTTATCACCCATTTCGGACATGTAACACACATCCATCTCCATTAAAATGACCCTCACAGTGCTCATATGTATTGTCCTATTCCCTTACTATGGATTCACTTTGATGTTTTCAGAAAACATCCATATTCACTTAAACCACACACATACATTGGTCACATAACATTCCAACAGACTACCTTATAATACACACCGCTTTGTTTATAGTTTTATACAAGTTTGTAAGTTTACAAGTTACAAATATGTTACAAATAGGTTAACATGTTTATTCATGTTATAATGTAAGCAGCCAACTGTGATCTCTCATATGTTCTGCCTAAGTTTAATGTTGTAATGTAAGCCGCTCTGAGTGAAGGATAGAGCGGTATATAAAAACTGTTAAATAAATAAATATTCTTCAAAAACAATTTAGGGCATGATTATAAAAGGCATTTTCATGTAAACCGTGTAAATGCCTTAAGCGGGATACATGTTTAGTGCTGCTGGATATCCGTGTTTGCAGCCGCTACATGCCCGGATGCTATGTGGGACGTGTCATGAACATTTGATGGAGGAGCAGAGGCAATGCCCATCGTTAACTGGGCAGCAGCGATATTGAACTACTGCCCAATTAGCGATCCGTGGGCAAAATCAGGTGCAGCAAAGGCTGGCCTAACTTTGCCTGTGGGAGCTAGCCGGGCAGAGGTTCAGTATTGCCGCTTCCTGGTTAGCTTCCGGGCTGTGCAATGGCCCAGATGTTCAATGTTGGTGGCTGAATATGGCCTTAGCATTGAATATCCAGAGTTAGTATCCAGCGGCGATGGCTATGTACTTTACAAACGCCAGCTGCCGCTGTTGAATAAATCGGCCCTTCATTTTTAATATGTATGTATAAAAATGACAATATTGACTGTGCTAAATGGACATCAGCCACAGAAAGATGAAGTTCAGTGAGCTAAGTATTTGCTAAATAATGTTTACATCATTTATGTTGTTGAAAAATGAGTTGGATGAAAAATGGATTCCAATTTTAAGGACCTTATAAGCTGATTTTATCTGCAAAGTGGGATCGCTTCTGGGAAAGGAATGAGGTGTGCAGGTAAAAAAAATCATTTTCTTCTGTTTACTGTGTTATTTGTGGAATTTTTCAGTCTTTAAAAAAATTTTGTTTCAGGGAAAATGTTAATAGCGTGAACTATTTTTCAACAGTGCGCACTATTGACCCATAGCGCAAACTAATTACAACAGATGGAAAGTGATGACATTTCAGGTTATTTTTACTCTATTTCAGATTGAAAATGACACAAAATAATTTAGGAAAAATCATTGACATTTCCTGTGTCATTTCAATCAGATGCATATCCCTATAAAGGAAGCAAGGACTGGTTGTACACATGAAAAAATAAAATATTGGTTTTGAAGAGACAAATGATGATAAGTACTCAAGGACTACAATAAAATAATTAGCTGTAGTCTGAGCAAGAAGAGTTTTTGATGTCTTTTCACCTTTATATATACACACACGCATATTAAAATATTTTTTTGAAGAATATGGATGTTTGATGAAAACACAGTGAATCCATATTGCAGCTCAGGGCAGTGGATTACAAACAAGGTGGTTCACAGCATGCACAGAGAAAACTGAGAATATTGACATATGACATATAACTCCTCCACCCATTCCTTGTTGCTTGTTAAAGACCCCTCCCCCTCATTAAAGGATTATATAATAACTAACTAACTTGCATAATGTATCCGCCATGTATACATGTTATCATTTCTTGTGACTTGTAAACTTTGCTGTTGCTTGTAAACCGCTTTGACCCAGTGAAAAGCGGTATAGAAAAACAGTTTAAATAAATAGATACATTTGTAGATTCTGTAAGAAAGAGCTGGAAACAGTGATTCATCTTGTAGCTGACTATGATGTTCTGATGGCACAAAATTTCTAGGCAGGACGTATCATCCAATGGAAATTGTAAACCCAACATCGCTGTACCAGAAAGACACTGGGAATCAATGCTCTAAGAGAATTATAGAGAATAACCGAAAAAATGCTGGATGCAAAGAAACCAGACATGGTAAAGGAGAAAACACTATAATGGCAATGACTTTGATTAGAGAGGTGTCAGTTCCAAACAATTATTCTGTGAAATAGGAGAAGATCCTCAAGTACCAACAAATTCAATTAAAGACCAAGAAAATGTGGAAGATACAGAGATATTTCCCATTGTGTTGGGTGCCACTGCCATAAGTTCGATTAAGAGGAATTTCCAAGCACACCTTGAAACTTCCTATACATGTTACATCTTATGAACTACAGAAGGAGGCCCTCTCATACGATGCAAGTGCTATGCTGAGCAATAAGAGTAAATTTGAGAGATTAAGACCATTCTTCACATACCCTGGCTTAGGAGTGAGGTTCATTAATATGAGGAAATATTTCTTTACAGAAAAAGTGGTAGATGCATGGAATAGTCTCCCAGTGGACTGTATATGAATTCAAAAAAGCATGGGACAAACACCAAGGATTTCTAAGGGGAAAAAGGGACTGTAGAGTTTAGTAGTTGGCATGGAAGGGCAGATCGGATAGGCCAGGCATGTTCAACAGGTAGATCACGATCTATCTGTAGATCGCGGAGGGGTCAGAGGTAGATCGCCAGCCCCACTTGACTCCATCTCTCCAGCAGCTCGCCCCGTCCCAGAGCCATGAAGTCACTTTTGATACACTCAGAGGGATACCTGGCAGTATCATTTGTTCCGACATGGATTAGCAACATTGGGTAATAGACAGTGGGCTTGATGAGTCTCGGCAAACTCTCCATAACATCTTGTATTTTGGCACCAGGCAGACAGCATACCTCTCTGGACATGAAGTCTGGTCGGCAGATGGACACCTCAATACCCCTCAGAAGAGAGTCACCAACCACTACTACCCTTCGCTTCCTTGTGGTCACTGATTCTGCAACTTTGGGGTACTTGAGCTCTGGTTCTTCCCTTTCCAGGGATGCTTTCACCTCCTCCACTTCCAGGGCTGAATAATGGTTCTCCAACTCAAGGGCTGGAGAATTTGGATTGGTGACTCTTCAGGCCCTGGTGACTTGTGTCCAACCTTCATCATTCTGTTGGCACCCATCTTCTCCTCTGCTAGAGAGCTTGGATGTTTGAAGAAGCATCTCATCAATGTACTTCTCCCTGTCTTGAATGCTCCTCAGCCTTGCCACCTCCTCTCTGAGTTCCTCCACTTGTTTCCTCAGAGCTTCAGCATGCAGGCACCTTCAACTGGCATTGGGACCTCTGTCTGGACAGAGGCAGAAGCTGTAATGGGGGCAACAGCTTTAGCGATATGATTTTTCCCAGTCATTGTTCTGTTCATGAAGCTTAGGTATCTGTTAAAGCAAAAGGATCTCTTGTAGAGGACCTGGTAATAGAGCACAGAGAAGAAATGGCAAACTACAGGCCGATAAGCCTTACCTTTGTGGTTTGAAAAGTAATGGAGATACTGCTGAAGAAAAGGATAATGAACTTTCTAGAATCTGATGTGTTGCAAGATCTGGGGCAACATGGTTTTACCAAAGCAAGATCATGCCAAACAAATGTGATTTCTTCCACTGGTGACCAGAGAGTTACACTTGATTCAAGCACATGCAGTGGATGTAGTCTACGGTATATAGATTTCAGCAAGGTCTTTGATACTGTTCCTCATAGGAGACTTATGAATAAACTGAGCAGCTTAGGGATGAGTTCCAGGGTGTTGAATCCAAAGGCGTTGTATGCGATAGAAAGTGAGAGTCTGATGTGCTCGAACTAAGAGGGGGATCTGAGGGTGATAGTGCTCAAAGATCTCAAACAAATGTGACAATATAGTGGCCAAAGCCAGAAGAATATTTGGCTGCATGCAGAGGCGTTACTAGCAGAAAGGAAGTGAGGCCTCACTTGGAGTTTTAGAAACTGTACCTCACCAAGAATATAAAAAGACAAAGTGGTTCAGAAGAGAGTGACCAAAATGGTATGGAGTTTGCATCACAGGGCATATGAGAAGAGACTTGAAGACCAGAATATGTATATTCTAGAGGTTAGGAGACATATGATACAGACATTTAATTACTTGAAAGTATTAATGAGCAAACAAACCTTTCTCAAAGATGGGAAAGTTATAAAATTAGAGGACATGAAGTGAAGCTGCAAGGAAGTAAATGTAAAAGGAACATCAGGAAATATTTTTTCATGGAAAAGGCAATGAATGCCTGAATTGTCTGCCCTTGGAGGTGGTAGGGACAAAAACAGTGGCAGAATTCAAAAAGGCATGGGACAAACACAGAGGATCTCTATCTACCCTTTACAGGCCAGGCTAACTGGACCTACTGATTTTTAGCTATCGCCGTTTACAATGGCTCTGCTCCTGCTCTTCCCTGAATATTCCCTAGCCTCTTCCTCTCCCCCTGCCCTGTCCTTGATGCCCTCATGCTTTCACCTGACACTGATCTCTCTTCATTTTTCCAGCATCTTACTTAATATCTGTTTTTTCTGCGCTAGTAGTCAGAGAGTGACTGGCATGAATATCTGGCAGTATCTGAGTAGCAGCAATATTCACCAGAAGGGTCTGTTCACTTCCCTTGCTCTGTCCAGAACATTTGGCACTGGCCCTGTCCCCAGCCCCAGTTTCTCTCTTTCTCAATATATATCTTCCCCCACTCCCCACTAGTCACTCTCTCTCTCTCTCTACCAATCTCTCTCTTTTCCATTCTTAATCCTTATACCCACCGGTCACTCTCTTATCCTTTCTATAGCACTCTCTTTCACTCTCAATGTCCCATCCTGTCCCCACCACACTCTGTCAAATCTCCTTTGTCTGTCTCATTTCCTATCCTGGCAGAAGACAGCAGATCTTCTCCTCTTGGGCCAGCAATGGTGTGTACTCCACACTTTCCTCCTCCCTTTATCACATGGGCTAATCATATCCCTTGACAACTCATCCTCCCATCCTTGGGAACTGTGAGTGTTATGCTGTCAAAGCAGTTTACATGTTAACAAGTGAACACAATTCAGATTACATGGAACATGTTAGAATGAACATGAAGTGATGGGGTAGAACAGGGCGAATAAGTTTTAAGGAGACAATATAATAAGGAGTGAATAGACAAGGGACAACCAGTTGAAAAATATACAACATCTGGGCTGAGCTAAAACTAAAGCATAATCAGTGAGAGGGTGAAGATTAGTGATAAAATGCAAATTGTCCAGGATGGATGGTAATGCAGGGTGGTCTGGTTATCTGTGCTAGTTGATATTTGCCCCAAAGTGCTCGATGATAGGTGTATTTTTCAACTTTCTACGGAATTCTTGGAGGTCATGTGTAGCCCGGATGGTGTCTGGTAGCGCATTACATAGGCTTGGGGCATAGTAGAAGAATGCTCTGTTTGAAGCAGAGTGAGAGCTCTTCCTGTTAGATGGAGGGATGGTTAGGCTGAATTGAGTATTGGCTCTTCATGGTCTGTCATTTGATGTTTTCTGGATAAGCAACTGTAGGTATTCTGGGGAAAGGTTGTGGTATGCTTTAAATATGGTGAGCATAGCCTTGTATATGATACGAGTCGTGATGGGAAGTCAGTGCGGTGAGTCATATACTCATGTGTGGATGCTTCATTTAGGATCCAAATGGCAGTGTTCTGGCAAGTTCTAGAGGGTGGATTGCATATCCTAGTAAGCCTTGAAGAATAATGTTGCAGTAGTCTAGATGGGGGAGTACCAGGGCCTGGAAGACTGTACAAAAGTAATTGGTGTCGAGTAAGGGCTTCAGGCGAAGGACTTTCTTTTTTTTTGTGGTATGTCAGTTTAATGGTATTGTTGATGTGTGGCTGTAGTGTTAGTCCCTGGTCCAAAGTTACTCCTAGGTAGTGTACCTGTGATTTGACTTGTAGATGTGCTTCTGGGTTCTTTATGTGTGGTGGTGGGATAAAGGTTGTGGCCCTGGTAATGTGGAGAACCTAGGTCTTTTGGAGATTCATGATTAGGTTGTGTCTTGCTAACCACTGCGTGAGGGCTGAGAAGCAGTCGATCTGAAGGGTATACACAGGCTGCAGGGTGGAAAATGGTATGTACAACATTATCTAATACTAAGCTATCTCAGAGCAATAACAATCCACACAACACCACCAAGCTCTGCACTATAAAGTTACATTCAAAAACATTATGTCATCAGCATATATGTGATATGGAAAATTATAGGATTTCATGATTGAATAGATGGACTGTATGTAGATATTAAAGAGGAGGGAAGAGAGAACATATCCTTGGGGCACACTTTGTTGGAGTCCGAACAAAGCGTAAGTGCTGCCAGCTGCTCGGATCTACTGTTGGGGTTGATTCAAGTAGGATGTGAACCACTTCAGCGTTATATTTCCTAGACATATCACATGTAAGCAGTGAAGTTTAATGATTTCAAAACTTTTATACTGCATAAAACTAGGCAGTTTACACAGGGGTGGCCCAAGGAGGGTGTGGGGCCATGTGCAGAGACTCGGTGCGGGGCCTCATTTGCATAAATATTTGCATAATGTTAGCATATGCTAACTGTTAGTAAACATGCCTCTTAATGAGTGTATGGATAAAGAAAGACTAAAAGATTTCTAGATTACTATAATCCAGTGCCAATTAGGAAGTACTACAAACACTGCCCATTTATAACCCATAGCAAACCCACTGTATCATAACATCACTACCAGGACTCACAAAGCACCAAACCCTACCTATCAAAAGGCAACATTGCAAATATTAAACCAAAACATCTCATAATATACCAATACATCTCCTACTGGGGAAACAGAACAAGTGGCACTATCAAATATAAACTACATAAACAGAATACCTCAGCTCGGTTACATATGCAGAACACAGACCATCACCAAACAAAGAACAAGGGATCACAGTTTAGAAATAAGAAGACAATAGTTAAACTGGGAACCCCAAAAGCCAAACTTGAAATGTACAACAATAGTGCAGAAAAAACCCCCTATAAATTAATTTCCACTTGTACTAAACAAAATGCAGACATTAAAGACACACATTTCCCAGAGCTGACATATTCCAGTTAATAAATTCAAAATAAAAAAGTATTTTTCTACCTTTTGTTTGTGGATTTTATTTTTCAGTTGCAATTGCTCCAGTCACTTTCTTCTGGTTTCTTCTTGTCTTCTGCTATCTCTCCATTGTCTGCTGTCCATTTGTCCTTTCTTCTCTCTTCTAGCATTTTCCATTCTCTCTCTTCATCTACTTTAACATACTGATCTTTCTCCTTTTGCTCTTTCCTCCATCTCTTTCTTTATTCCTTTTTCATCCACTAAAATTTTACCGCCCCCCCCCCATCCTCAATCCCCACTTACTCTCCCAATACCTGAGTAATCATAGATTTTTCTTCCCTCCCACACAAAATATTTTTTCCCCTCTCCATTTCACTCTCCCAGCCCCATCCCATTTTAATCCTCCCCCAGCATCCGCTCCCTTCTGGTCCCCGTGTCAGCCCATTTCCAATCCTAGCCCCACATCAGCTCATTTCCAATCCTATCCTAGATCCTCCCATCAGCCCATTTCCAGTCCTAGCTCCCCATCCATTTCCAGTCCTATCCTAGCCCCCCCCCATCAGCCCATTTCCAATCCAAGCCCCCCATCGGCCCATTTCTAGTCCTATCCTAGCCCCACCACCAGTCCATTTCCAGTCCTAGCTCCCCCATCCATTTCCAGTCCTATCCAAGGAACCCCATTTCCAACCATAGCCCCCATCAGCCCATTTCTAGTCCTATCCTAGCCCACCCCATCAGCCCATTTCCAGTCCTAGCTCCCTCATCCATTTCCAGTCCTATCCAAGCCCCCCATCAGCCCATTTCCAACCTTAGCCCCCCATCAGCCCATTTCCAGTCCTATCCTAGCCCAACTAACAGCCCATTTCCAGTCCTAGCTCCCACATCCATTTCCACTCTATCCAAGCCTCCCATCAGCCAATTTTCAACCATAGCCCCCCATCAGCCCATTTCTAGTCCTAGCTCCCCCATCCATTTCCAGTCCTATCCTAGCCCCCCCATCAGCCCATTCCAACCCTAGCCCCATCAGCCCTTTTCCAGTCCTAGCTCCCCATCTAGTTCCAGTCCTATCCAAGCCCCCCATCAGTCCATTTCCAATCCAAGCCCCCAGCAGCCCATTTCGAGTCCTAACCTAGCCCCCCATCAGTCCATTTCCAGTCCTAGCTCCCCCATCCATTTCCAGTCCTATCCAAGGCCCCCTTCAGCCCATTTCCAACCCTAGCCCTCCATCAGCCCATTTCCAGTCCTATCCTAGTCCCACCATCAGCCCATTTCCAGTCCTAGCTCCCCCATCCATTTCCAGTCCTATCCAAGCCCCCCATCAGCCCATTTCCAACCCTAGTCCCCATCAGCCCATTTCCAGTCCTAGCTCCCCCATCCATTTCCAGTCCTATCCAAGCCCCCCATCAGCACATTTCCAACCCTAGCCCCCATCAACCCATTTCCAGTCCTATCCTAGCCCAACCAACAGCCCATTTCCAGTCCTAGCTCCCCCATCCATTTCCAGTCCTATCCTAGACCCTCCATCAGCTCATTTCCAATCCCAACCTCCCATCAGCCCATTTTCAGTCCTTTCCTAGCCCCACCATCAGTCCATTTCCAGTCCAAGCTTCCCTCCACTCAGCCAATTTCCAGTCCAAGCCCCACCACTCAGCCCATTTCCAGTCCTAGCCTCTCCATGAGTCCATTTCAAACCAAGCCCCCCCCCCACATCCCATTTCCAATTCTAGCCTCCCCCATTTCCAGTCCTATCCTAGCCCCTCCATCAGCTCATTTCCAATCCCAGCCCCCCATCAGCCCATT
Source organism: Ichthyophis bannanicus (assembly GCA_033557465.1). Lineage (NCBI taxonomy): Eukaryota > Metazoa > Chordata > Amphibia > Gymnophiona > Ichthyophiidae > Ichthyophis > Ichthyophis bannanicus. Next base: position 595,130,356 of record CM066033.1, read on the forward strand.
GATACCAAAATCTGCAATACAGTAGACACCCAGGAAGGTGTAGATAATATGAGGAGGGATCTAGCTAAGCTTGAAGAATGGTCTAGAATTTGGCAGTTGGGATTTAATGTTAAAAAATGTAAGGTCATGCATTTGGGCTGCAGCAATCCAAGGGAGCAATATAGTATAGGGGGTGAAGTACTTTTGAACACTAAAGAAGAGCAGGACCTAGGCGTGGTTGTGTCTGATGATCTTAAAGTAGCTAAACAGGTAGAAAAGGTGACGGCAAAAGCTAGAAGAATGCTTGGGTGCATATGGAGAGGAATGGCTAGCAGAAAAAAGGAGGTGATAGTGCCTCTGTATAAGTCTTTGGTGCGACCTCATTTGGAGTATAGAGTGCAATTCTGGAGACCGCACCTTCAAAAGGATGTGTACAGGATGGAGTCAGTGCAAAGGGTGGCTACTAAAATGGTTAGTGGTCTTCATTATAAAGTATATGAGGGGATAGACTTAAGGATCTTAATATGCACACCTTAGAGGAAAGGCTGGATAGAGGTGATATGATTGAGATGTTGAAATACCTCCATGGCATAAATGTTCAGGGGGAGAGCCTCTTTCAATTGAAAGCAAGTTCTGCTATGAGGGGACATGGGATGAGGGTGAAGGGGGATAGATTCAGGAGTGATATGCGGAAATATTTCTTTACGGAAAGAGTGGTGGATCCATGGAATAGTCTCCCAGTGGAGGTGGTAGAGATGAGGACAATAAATGAATTCAAAAAAGCATGGGAGAAACACAGAGGATCTCTAAAGGAAAAAAGGGGACTGTTGTAGTTGTTGATATGGAAGGACAGACTAAATAGGCAATGTGGTATTTTTCTGTCATCATATTTCTATGTTCCTATGTTTCTTTTTTTCAAATTATCTTTATTGAGTTTTGCAGACAGTACAGTTTAGACATGTGAGACATCATCTTCCTTTACAATTAGCTAACATTTCAATAACAGTAACATGAACAGTAGAACTAGTTACGTAGTTGCTGGCTAGTATCAACCTATGCTGCATTTTGTTTTAACTTCCCTTGCTTGTTGAGTATTTTCCCGACACATTCTGATGAGACATTGTCCTGTTTGGTTGTTTTATGGTCTATTCCCCCTTACTTTTAGGCCCGTTACACTTTTAAACTTCTATTTATAGTATCCCATTTTCTTAGTAATTGAAAGTTTTGTGGATTTTGTTCTACATAGGCCTTCTCATATTTCTTGTGTTAGCATACTAGATTCCACCAGTACTCCATCTTTAGATCAGAGAAATTTTTCCAGTGTATCATGATAGCTTTTATAGCTAGTATTTGATAGCTTTTATAGCTAGTATTTGATGGTCTGCTTTTTCCAACCTAGGCATTTCTGCTAAGGATTTGTAGATAATTACCCAATATTTCAGTGGCTCTTGAATATCCAACAGCTTAGTTATTCGTTGCCGCACTTGGTGCCAATAGTTCTGTAGATTCGCACATTGGTATTTCATATGCGACAGCGTTCCAACATCCAATCTACAAGACCCCACCTGAGGATTCCATTTGGATACTTTTAGTGGAGTCAGGTATGCTCTATGCACCAGGAAGTACAGTGTTTGTGTAAGAGAGGCTGCATGAGTAATCCTTATTTGTGATCCCCAAAACGTTTCCCACATTTTTGGACACTCTAGTTCCCCTGCTTCAGTTTCCCATACAAGTTGTGTTCCAATACTTTTATCATTTAGCTTTGATCTTATGAGTTTGAGGAACTTTGATATTGGCTGGGAGCCGACCTGGATTTCTTGCATCTTTTGATATAGCGGCCACACAGACTTTATCAAAATTGGAGACACCCCTGCTTTGTTTAAACAGTGACGGAGCTGACACCATTGGTAAAGACACTTATCTGACAGTCCAAACTCTTGTTGCATCTCTTGAAAGGACTTAAATACATCTTTGTGCATTAACTGACCTAATTTCCAAACACCACATCGAATCCACTCCATCCACGTGAAACATTTCCCTGCTATTGTTAAATCCAGATTTAACCAAATTGGTTCATCTTTAGCGTACTTCCCTTCATCCTTGACACATTGCTTTATCTTTTGACATGCCAGTTGCGTGTCCCGCATTATCTCATTATACAGCTTCTGTTTACTCCATCTCGCTTCTACACACAATTCTATTGGTATTGGGCCGCTGATAGCTTGCTCTACTTGTAGCTATCTAGGGCCATTCTCCTTATCCTCTTCTCTTGTCCACTGTGCCCCTTGTTTTAACAAGGAGGCTAGGTGATACCAATAAAAATCTGGAAAATGTACACCGCCATTTGTTTTGGGTTGTTTTAATTTATTTTCCAATATCCTGGGAGTTTTATTTTGCCATAGAAAGTTTAACAGAAGACTTCCTAATTTTTTGTAGAATTTTTGCTGAAATAGGACAGGAATCATACTTAGAATATAAATAATTTTAGGGACTATTACCATTTTTATGGTTTCTATTCTTCCCCACCAAGTTAAATATAATGGCTTCCATTTAGTCATGTATTCCTTAATAATCTTTTCGCACTGTTCCATATTTTGCTCCATTGTTCTCTGCATTGTGATCCCATATGTAATTCCTAGATATTTAAAAGACGATTGCACATTTTGGAATGGATAGTCCTGTACTGTTAATTCTGATGCTTGCGCATTTAGGGGTATTATTGTGGTCTTGGTTAAGTTTACTTTATATCCTGAATTAGCAGAATATGCTTCTATAATCTGTAAAACTGTTGCTAATGAACAAGGCTTCAGAAAGAGGAGAAGGTCGTCTGCACAGGGCCGGATTTACCTTGAGTGAGGCCCTACGCCAACAAAAATTGTGGGCCCCCAGCAGGGGCGGCCCAAGGGGGGTGCGGGGCCTCATTTGCATAAGGGGCCTCATTTGCATAAATATTTGCATAATGTTACCATATACTAACTTTTAGTAAACGTGCCTCTTAATGAGTGTATGGATAAAGAAAGACTAAAAGATTTCTACATTACTATAATCCAGTGCCAACTGCCAGACACATTAGGAACTACTACAAACACTGCCCATTTAGAACCCATAGTAAACCCGCCGTATCCTAACAGCACTACCAGGACTCACAAAGCACCATACTCTACCAATCAAAAGGCAACACTGCAAATATTAAACCAATACATTTCAGAGAACAACAATAAATGACCTACTGGGGAAAGAGAACAAGTGGCAATGTCAAATAGGAATTATATAAACAGAACACCTCAGCTCAGTTACACATGCAGAACATAGACCATCACCAAACAAGTAATCACAATTTAGAAACAGGAAGACAATAATTAAACTGGGAATCCCAAAAGCCAAACTTGGAATGTACAACACTGTAGAAATAAAACTATACATTAATTTGCTCTTGTACTAAACAAAGCGCAGACGTTAATGATGCACATTTACCAGAGCTGACATATTCCAATTAATAAATTCAAAATAAAGAGATATTTTTCTACCTTTTGTGCATTTTTTTCAGCTGCAATTGCTCCAGCCACTTTCTTCTGGTTTCTTCGTGTCTTCTGCTAACTCTCCATCGTCTGCTGTCCATTTGTCCTTTCTTCTCTCTTCTAGATTTTTTTCCATTCTCTCTCTACATCTGCTTTAACATACTAATCTTTCTCCTTTTGCTCTTTCCTCATTCCTATTTCATCCACTCAAATTTTACCCCTCCATCCTCAATCCCCACTTACTCTCCCAATACCCGGCCAATTGTAGATTTTTATCCCTCCCACACAAAATATTTTTCCCTTCTCCATTTTACTCTTCCAGCCCCATCCCATTCTAATCCTCCCCCAACATCAGCTCCCTTCTAGTTCCAGCCTCACCCAGCATCCATTCCCTTCTAGTCCCTGCATCAGCCCATTTCCAGTCCTAGCCATCCATCAGCCCATTTCCAATCCTAGCAACCCCCCAACCCAATACCAGTCCTAGCCCCCCATCAACCCACTTACAGTCCTTAACCCATCACCCCATTTTCAGTTTAAGCCCCCCCTATAACCCATTACCAGTCCTAACCCCCCATCAGCCCACTTCCAGTCCTAACCCCATCAACCCATTTCCAGTCAGCCCCCCATAGCCCATTGCCAGTCCTACCCCCCCCATCAGCCCACAGCCCATTACCAGTCCTAACCCCATCATCCCACCTCCAGTTTTAACCCCCAGCCCATTTCCAGTCCTAGCCCCCCATAGCCCATTACCAGACAACCCCCATCAGCCAACAGCCCATTACCAGTTTTAAGCCCCGCCCCCATAGCCCATGACCTGTTCTAAACCCCCCACAACAGCCCATTACCAGTCCTAACCCCATCAGCCCACCTCCAGTATTAACCCCCCAGCCCATTTCCAGTCCTAGCCCCCCCATAGCCCATTACCAGACAGCCCCCATCAGCCCACAGCCCATTACCAGTCTTAACCCCCCCCAAAGCCCATTGCCAGTTCTAAGCCCCCCCAACAGCCCACAGTCCATTACCAGTCCTAACCCCATCAGCCCACCTCTAGCCTTAACCCCCCCATCCCATTTCCAGCCCCAGCCCCCCCAGTAGCCCATTACCAGTCCTACCCCCCCATAGCCCATTACCAGCCCTACCCCCCAGCCCATTTCCAGCCCCAGCCCCCCCAATAGCCCATTACCTGTCCTACCCCCCCCATAGCCCATTTCCAGCCCCAGCCCCCCCAGTAGCCCATTACCAGCCCTACCCCCCCCATAGCCCATTACCAGCCCTACCCCCCCCAGCCCATTTCCAGCCCCAGCCCCCCCAATAGCCCATTACCAGTCCTACCCCCCCCCATAGCCCATTACCAGTCCTACCCCCCCCGGCCTAAAGTAAAATTTAATTTAAAAAAAAACCTGGTGGCTGCCGCCGCGGGGCCCCCTCTGCTGCCGCGGCAGCACCGACTGACCCGCAGGGGCCCCGTCTACAAGCTGAAGCCGTCGGGTCGGGTCGGGTCGGTCGTTCGTTCCTCCCTCCCTCCCTCCGTGCAGGCTGCAGGCTGTGAGAGACGCGAAGAGAGAGCGTCTCCTCGCGTCTCTGTTAAGCCTGCAGGGGCTGATGGGAAATTTCCCATCAGCCCCTGCGGGCTTATCAGAGACGCGAGGAGACACTCTCCTTTCGCGTCTCTCACAGCCTGCAGCCCGCACGGAGGGAGGGAGGGAGGGAGGAACGACCCGACCCGACCCCACCCAACCCCACCCCCCGGCGTCAGCGTGTAGACGGGGCCCCCGCGGGTCAGTCGGTGCTGCCGCGGCAGCAGAGGGGGCCCCGCGGCGGCAGCCACCAGGTTTTTTTTTTAGATTGTATTTAAAAAAAATTTACTTGTTCTTTTTTTGTGGGCCCCTGCCGGCTGTGGGCCCTACGCCATGGCGTACATGGCGTATAGGTAAATCCGGCCCTGCGTCTGCATATGCCGATAATTTACACTGACATCCTTTAATATTTATCCCCTCTACACTCTTATGCTGTCGAATCATTATAGCTAGTGGTTCTATTGCCAGGTTAAATAGGAGCGGTGAGAGGGCATCCCTGTCTCATGCCTCTGAATAGTTTATAGGATGCCGAGAGCATTCCATTCGCTGCAATCCATGCTGTGGGGTTTGCATATGGGGTTTCAATTCTTCTTATTATTCCATCTTTCATTCTGAACTATCTCAACACTTGAAAGAGGTATAGCCACTCTTCTCTGTCGAATGCCTTTTCAGCGTCTAGTGCTAGGCCAATTATTGGTTCCGAAACTTGCTGAGCTTGTATCAGCACTTGTGCAAGTAGTCTTCCATTGTCCGTGGTAGATCTGTCAGCCATGAAACCACATTGATCTGGATGTATTAACGTGGTAAGAACTTTACTCAATCTGTTGGCCAATACTTTAGCGTATATCTTGTAGTCGGCATTTAAAAGAGAGATGCGTCTGTAGTTTTCTATCCTCTGTGGATCTCTGCCTGGTTTGGGATGTATGACAATAGTGGCTTTGGAAATGGCTCCCACTACAGGACATTCCTCGCTTAGTCAAGAATAACCTACAAGTTAGGCACTATGCACTTCGCAAACATTGAATAAAATTCTAGTGGGAGTCCATCCGGTCCACACGCTTTACCCTTAGCCAGTTGATTGATAGCTAAATTGATCTCTTCCTCATCAATATCTTCCTCCAGCGCTTCTGCCTGGACCTTGGAAAGTTTCGGTCTAGTTATGTTAGAGACCATCTTATCAAATGCTCCTTTATCCCATTCTATTTCTGGCTGATATAGCTTAGCATAGAACCTTCTACCGTGTTCCAGTATATGCTCATCTTTAGTAAGTAGCTCTCCTTCACCATTCTGCAACGTAGTGATACGTGTTTCTCGCTCCTTTGGCTTTTAGTGTGTTAGCCAATAGGGTACCCGCTCTATTGTTTTCATGATAATATACACTTTGTTGTATATTACTGTGTTGTTGTGCCTCTACACTAAGGACTGAGTTATATTGATATCGCAATTTTTGTAGATGTGTAGAATCATCGGATCCGTTCTCTTGGTTAGTATTTTCTCTCCTATGTGAAGTAGCTAGCTATTTCTTTTCGCATGTAGGTCACAAATGCACTATCTGCTAGCAATGCTTTGTCCATTCTCCATCCTACTTGACTTTTCTTTTCCTCCTTTGATTCAAATGTACACACTGTTGCAGCGTGATCTGAAACAGTAGTCGCGCACAACTCTGATGATATTATATGTGGGATTAGAGTACTTGACATTAAGAAAAAATCAATTCTTGTTTGAGAACTGTGTGGCAGAGAGTAGAATGTATACTCTCTATCTTTTGGATGTAATAGTCTCCATGGGTCCACCAGACCTAGATCTTCAATCATACCCAGAATCACTGCTTGAGCCTTAGGCTTACTTTGTGGCTTGTGTGGGGTTCTATCAATTAAAGGATCCTGCACTATGTTAAAGTCCCCTCCAAGAATTATTTGAGGAGCTGCAGCATCTGCCAGCTCTATTGCAACTTCAGTAAAAAATTTTGGATCATCCTGATTAGGGGCATATATTGTCATAAGCGTGTACATTCTTTGATTTAATAGAACTATTGCCTTGGCCCATCTACCATTAAGGTCAACCTTGGTCTCTTTAATAGCCAGTGCAAGGCCTCACCGAACTAGTATTATCACCCCTCCTTGCTTTCTCAATGCTGGCGCTGCCAAGATGTTCTGGTAAAATTTCGATCCTACCTTACTTGATTCACCTACTGTTATGTGCATTTCTTGTAAATATACTATGTCCGCCTTCTGTTTCTGACAGTGTAGTAAGATTTTCTTACGTTTTATCCGATTTGTAACACCGTTCACATTTAAGGTTAACACCTTCACAATATGACTAGCCATGTCTCAACTTCATTCTTTGTTCATCATTATACACTGTGTAAACTCTTTTGACTGTTTGCATACTTAATTCACTAATACATTGATATAGCCAGCATTCTACATCCCTTTTAACTATTAACACTTGTCTGGTGAAGTTGTTCCCACCCATTGTGCTGATAGAGCCCCAAAGAGTCCACCATTGCTAGTATTATTATGCTTTACAGTATCTACTACCCTTCCCTTCCATTCCCCAGCCGGACCTTATACCTTTCTACATTTTGTACAACAATATTCACAGTCTATCTATACTTGCTATTGTACAATCCGCAGCTATAGTTATCGACATAGTTCTAACATATACACAGCATTCCAGTGGATTTCATCTTCCTGTCTCCATTTGCTCCTGATCTTGAAGAAACGTGCGCAATGCTGTAGGATCTTCAAAAGTGCGCGTAGTATTATGTAGCATTACTCGCATTTTTGCTGGATATAGCAAGCCATACCTCGCTTGCAGTTTCTGCATCTCCGGATGGCAAGCTAATAGCTCCTTCCTTCGCTCCATGATTCTTTTGCTTAAATCTGGATAAAAGTCAATCTTGTGCCCTTGCAGGTGCAGCGGGACTTTCTGCTTGGCAATTTGTAGAATCTGAAGAGTTTGTGGATATCGCAGTACCTTTGCTACAAATGGCCTTGGATGTTTACTGCTGTTTGCTCTATGCGAGGGAGTTCTATGAGCATGCTCCAACTCCAAAGTTCTGTGAAACGTAGTTTGCAAAAGTTCTGGAATCAATTTTTCAAGGTACCCGATAGGATCTGTTCCTTCTACTCCTTCTGGAATTCCAATTATTCTAATATTGTTCCTTCTTGCTCGATTACCTTGGTCCTCAACCTGTGCTTCCAACGCTGAAATACGTCTAACTATTGGACCAATTTGGAGCAATAAGCTGTCATGTTTTTGCGCTTGCATTTCCACTTTAGTTAATCGATTGTTCACATCAGTTAGTTTATCTTTAACTTCCGCTAAGTCTTCTTGCACTTAGAGTTTCAGTGTTGTCTGTTATGAACTCTCTGACTAATTTTATTTCCGCAAGGATTTCTCTTAGGCCACCCGTCGCCTCCTTTTCCGACGCCATTTTCTGTGGTGACACAACTTCTTGTTTCGCTCTTTTTGCTGCCGTTTCAGTTGCTTGTTGGAAATCTAACTTTGCTGGTTTTAATGTTGACATCTTCCCGGTTCAGTATTAATTAATCTGACCAGTCACGCTTCTCATTGAATTCTTGGTATGCAATGGGAGCTGATCTTCTAGGCTGCCATTTCGCACCGTGGCAAGCTCCACCCCCCTCTATGTTTCTATGTTTCTATTTCCAGTCCTTTCCTAGCCCCACGATCAGCCCATTTCCAATCATAGCCACCCTCCATGTCCAGTCCTATCCTAGCCCCTCCATCAGCCCATTTCCAGTTCTAACTCCCCCCCAGTCATCCAATTTTCAGTCCAAGCCCCCTCCCCATCAGCTATTTCCAGTTCGAGCCCCCCTCCATTCAGCCCATTTCAAGTCCTAGCTCCCCTTCCCCCACAGCCCATTTCCAGTCCAACCCCCCTCCCCATCAGCTATTTCCGGTTCAAGCACCCCCCTCCACTCAGCCCAATTCCAATCCTAGCTCCCCCCACCACAGCCCATTTCCAGTCCAAGCACCCCTCCCCACCCCTCCCGAATAGCCCCGCGGCTATCTAAAATGATTTAGAGGGAGCCGGAGAGGCCCTGGCTCATCTCTAACAGCTGCTGTGCTGAAGTCAAAGGGACTTCCTGTTTCCCTGCGCTCAGCACGGCAGCGTTCTAAACTTCAATACAGCTGCCGAAGTGAAGGAAAAAGATGCGCTTCACTTTAGCAGCTGTTAGAGGTGAGCCGGGGCCTCTCTGGCTCCCTCTAAAGCCACCCTGCCTGCTATTCAATGCGGGATGTTGTTGGCATGGGACCCTTTGCGAACAATATTCTCACACAATGGATGGGCCACCCCTGGGTTTGCAGCAAGAGCCAATACAACTAGTGCAGCGTGAGGTACTGAGTCAAAGGCCACTGTAATGTCGAAGAATATTAGAATGAAACAATGATGAGGTGTTTGGATACCTCGTGTTAGGTTGTCCATGAGAGCTGCCAAGAGGCCATGATGGGGCCTAAAGCCATGCTGCTGTGGGACTAGGGGTGCGTGCATATTGACTTGGACTTGGAGCTGTAACTCTACCACCTTTTCAATGATCTTTGCAAGGAATGGCAGACTGGAGATTGGGTGATATGAATTTGGAATGTTTGTGTCCAATTTGGTTCTTGATCATTGGATGGACGGATGCGAATTTCTGGATGGTGGGCATGTAGCCCTGTGTAAGCAAGAGCTGGGTGATCCTGAGTAATGTGGGGGAGAGTTCAGAATGAGCAATTTTGATCCTACTCACTGGGCATGGATCTAGGGGTGAGGCAGTGGTGTTTAGATTTGAAAATAGGTTTTCTAGTTGCTCTGGGGATATCTGATGAAAAGTGAGCCATGAAGGAGCAGTTGGGCTGTGATTAAGTGTCTGAGTGTCAGGGGTTTGATTGTTGTTCTTTATGTTAGTCTTGCTCTGAAAATGATTGGCTAGTATCTGAGGGGATAAGGCATCATGCTTAGTATTCTGGGTGGGGTTTCTTAGTAGTTCCTTGACTATGCTGAACAGCACTCTGGGATGGTTCAAGGAAGCTTGGATGAGATTAGCGTGGAAATCTCTCTTAATTCTGTCGACCATGTGTAGGTATTCCTGTAGCTTTGCCATGAAGTTGTCACAATCACGTATGATTCTAGAGCATCACCATCTTCTTTCAAGCTATCAGAGTTTGGACTTTGCATTTCTGAGATCCACAGAGTACCAGGTAGCTGTGTGGTGCACCTTAGTTGGTGGTGCGGCTCTGGCTATGGATATTGTCTGATTCCAATTTAGGATCAGGGCATCGAGGTCTTGAGAATCCTCGTCTAGTTGTGGGAGAATTGTATTCAGGAACTCACCTTTATTCAGGTACTTGAATTTCCTTGTGGTGGGTTGTGAGTGTGTGATCACTGGTGGAGCCAGTATTCAAGGAAGATGAAATGTAATAGGTTTATGGATGGACCAGGGTACTGTTAAGCTGGTGGGCATGGGAGGTAGTTGTTTTGAAGCATGTATTTGGAGATAAAGATGAGGTTGAGGAGTCCTCCTTTCTTGTGAGTTGGTTGGTTTATGACCTGAGAGTATTCCAGTGCTTCCATAGCATCCAAAAAGGTCCTGGAAGATTTGCATGGGGTTGAGGTACTTTAAGGTTGCTTAATAGTACAGCCTGCTTACTGTTTGTAGAATAGTCACAGATAGCTTCTAAAATTCTTCGGTGGATGTGTTAGTTTTTGCACTAAACACACATTAATTGCAAACCCCCATTTCACAGCCCCGTAGTCACTTCCAGCATCAACTCCTCAGGTAAAGCAGAGAAAGAGAATCTGCTATCTTCTCCCCTGTGACCTCAGATGATCTCCCCCTTTCTTTTCTGAAAATTTGAAGTCATTGCCTTCCAAGTCTTTACCACAAATTGGTCCATATACTTATACAATGCTGCTGGATCAAATTCTTCTTCAGCTTGCTGAATGGAACTTAATTTTATCACATTTTACTGGGATGACACCCAAAGCATCAGAAGACAACTCCCCTCTCTTCCCCCATACTTTGGTAGACTTTTGGAACATATCATAATGTACAGAAATTCTAGTTTTCTCCAGTTCTATGCAAATATATGCCTTTGAGTCAGCGCTGTCTCCTGGTGACCCAGAAAGCTCTTGAGCTTTCTTGGCAGTGTGACCAGTAGATTGTCAAGTCTTTATTCCAAGACAATAGAGGGTTAAGTGACTGACTTACCCAAGGCCACAAGGAGTGTTAGTGGGAACTGAGCCCTGGTCTCTTGAAGCCCGATTTTCAGTCATCCAGATTTTGGAAGGGCTATGTGCCTCGTCGGAGCATAGTCCTCCCTACTGACCTCTAAACCAGATATTCAATGCCATGGCAACGGCATTAAATATCCAGTGTTTGCTGCAAGACAGGAAGTCTCCAGAGCTAATCCGGCAGCAGCGATATTGGATGCTGCCCGGTTAGCTCCTGCACCTCAAAGATAGGCAAGGTTATCTCCAAGAACAAGCAGGAATGTAGTCATCACATATGGGTATCGTCGGTACCGACGGAGCCCGCGCGGGAATGCTCCCCAGTGTCCAATTAGAAAGCTTTTGGGAGCATCTCACAGCACCTGCGTGCTGCCTTCCCGCCTTTCCCAACTGCCTCTCTCCAGTTCTTCGTTTTCCGTGGAGCCAGCAGGTCATGTTCCTGTCACCGCAGAAAAATTTCCTTCTTTTTTGTGGTCGCGTCTGCCTTCCTCGATGCTTTACCGGTACCGACGGATTTTCTTTCTTTCTTTCTTTTCTTTAAAAAAAAAAATTTTTTTTAGTAATTTTTTCCCATTTTTTCCAGTTGCACGTGCCATTTTGGGCCTTAGGCCCAAGATTTTTTCCACAATGGAAAAACCCTCTTCGGGTTTTAAAAAGTGCACCAAGTGTGGCAGTACCATCTCCGTCACCGACACCCATGAGTGGTGTCTGAAATGTTTAGGTCCTGACCATTCCATCTCGGAATGTATGGCCTGTGCCATGATGTCCAAGAGAGGTCGACAGAACCGAGCTGCCAAGCTCAGCATTCTGTTTCCCTCTGATGTCTGATGCAGCTTCGGTGGCATCAACGTCTTCCAGGGCTTCTTCTTCCTCCCGTGGATCTCAGGTAACTAAACACAAGTCCAGCCAGTCCTCAAAGGGTAGATCTCCCTCTAAGCATCGAGATGCCTCTGGCGTTGCCCTTGAGGATTCTGCACTGGCAAAATTGCCCCGGCGGGAGGCTTCAGCTTCCAAAGCATTATCGGGACTCCAGGACGTTCTCGAGGCCTCGACCTTGGCAGAACTACTGGTGCCATGCTCTGGGGTACCAGCGGTCTTCTCCGGTACCGACATCCAGGCATCGGCAACATCGATAGACCAGAGGGTCCTGGCTATTGAACGCAGTCTGGCGGCTCTCCTTGTGGCATCGACACCCTCGGAACCGGTTCAGACAGTTCAACCGGTACCGGCACTGACTCCGGCACCGATATCGGTACCGGTACTGACAGCATCCACATCGACATCGGCGTCCGAATTGCCGGCACCCAGTCATGCGATGCCTTCCGGTACTGTTACACCGGTACCGATTCCCCTCGGTACCGACTTCAGTCGGTACGGGTATCGGGCTCTTCAAGAGCATCCCAACAGAAGGTACTTCGAGTCCTCAGAGGAATCTGAGGATTCTGACAGTTCTGTCGATGCGGGAATACCTCTCCCAGAGGAGCCTTCCTCCCCTAAACGCAGGATATCTCCTCCAGAGAACATTTCCTTTCAGGATTTTATCAGGGAGGTGGCTCGGGATCTGTCCATTACTGTGACCCCTGAAACAGAACCCAGAGCAAAGGAGTTGGAAATTTTACAATATCCTAAAACTCCTAAGGAGGCAGCTACCTTGCCCATCCATGAGATCTTGCATGATCTCATGCTAAGAATGTGGGAGACACCTCTTACCACCTCTCCTCACTCTCGTAGACTGGATACTCTGTATCGAGTCCCTCCTTGTCCTGGTTTCCAGAAAACTCAGCTTCCTCACCACTCTATTGTAGTGGAATCAGCTATGAGAAGAATCAGGAGTGCAAAGAGGCATGCCTCTAATCCTCCAGGATGTGAGTGCAGAACTTTGGATGCTTTTGGACGTCGTGTCTTCCAAGCTTCCATGCTTTCTGCCAGGATCAGTTCCTATAGTTTATATATGGAAATGTTCCTGAAGGAAGTCACAGGAGATTTGAAGGCTTTGAGCCCTCTTCTTCCTGTGGATAGAAGGCAGGATTTTCTCACATTGGTCAAACATGCCCAAGATGTTTCTAAATTTGTCAACCATGCAGCTTTTGACTGTTTTGAGTGCATAAGCAGAACCTCTGCCATTGCCATAGGTGTACGTAGAATTGCTTGGCTCCAGGTATCTGATCTGGAGCTCTGGGTACAAGACAAACTGGGAAATATTCCTTGTACTGGTGAGAACCTGTTTGGTAAAGATTGGCAGGAAAAGGCCAATGAGTTGGATGCTGACAACTCCACCTTGGATAGATTATCCAAGTCCACAGCTGATCCTGCAAGAAAGAAATCTTTCAAGAAACCATTCTTTTCTAAAAAGAAAAGATTTTATCCTGCTTTTTCTCAGCAGGCACGTTCTGCAGGTCAATCTGTCTGGAAGGGTCAACAACCACCCATACAAAGGAAAGCAAAGACTGCTAAGCCTCAACCGTCTCAGCAGTCTCAGCCTCCACAAGGCCTTTGACTTTCAGCTAGAGAACGTAGCCTTCCTGGCTCTCAATGGACCAGAGCCTTCCACCATTCCAGGAAGGTTGTGCCATTTTGCCCCCAGATGGGGACAGATAACAGCAGAGCATTGGGCACTCTTCATAATAAAAGAGGGTTACAAGCTTCATTTTTTGAGCATGCCCCCTCCCACAATGCTAAGACAGTTCAATTCTCATACCTCTCTCATCAACCTGTTAAATCAAGAGGTCACCATGCTTCTTGCCCAAGGGGCAATAGAAGAAGTACCCATCCATCAACAGGGTACAGGGTTTTGCTCCCCCTATTTCCTTATCCCAAAGAAAACAGGGGGATACAGACCTATTTTAGACCTCAGAGAATTGAACAAATTCCTGTTCAAAGAGAAATTCAAGATAATTTCTCTAGGAACTCTGCTGCCATAGCTTCAGAGTCAGGATTGGCTTTGTTCTCTAGATCTCAAGGATGCGTACACCCATGTTCTCATCCATCCAACTCACAGAAAGTTCCTTTGGTTCCTTTTTCAAGGAAAGCACTACCAATACAGGGTGCTTCCTTTTGGCCTGGCCTCAGCACCAAGAGTGTTCACGAAATGCATGGCTGTGATAGCAGCATTTCTCCGCACTCTAGGTATATTCATCTTCCCCTACTTAGACGACTGGCTCATTCGAGCCCCAACAGAATCAGAGGCCAGGGCTTCTCTGTCCTGCACAATGCGTATCCTTCAGTATTTGGGTCTGGTCATAAACATCCCAAAATCCAGTCTAACTCCCACTCAATCTCTAGAGTTCATAGGAGCTGTCTTGGATACCAAAAAAGCAAGGGCCCATCTTCCCCAGGCCCGTTGCCTTCGCATGGTGCAGTTAGCTTCTCAGGCAGTGCTAAAACCTCATCTCACTGCCTGAGAAATGCTACAGCTACTAGGTCACATGGCATCTACCATGCATGTGGTCCCTTATGCTCGCCTCCATATGAGAGCAGCCCAGTGGACTTTATCCAGTCAGTGGACCCAGGCATCAGGGTGCCTGTCAGACAAAATAGCAAACACAAGTCGCCTTTTTTTGTCCCTCCAATGGTGGCAGTCCACTCAGAACCTGTTGCTGGGGTCCCCATTTCAACAACCCTTACCCCAGGCAACTCTCACAACAGATGCTTCACCAATGGGTTGGGGAGCTCATTTGCAAGACCTCTCCACCCAAGGCACTTGGACTCCACAGGAGACTCATCTACATATCAATCTCTTGGAGCTCAGAGCAATCTTCCTTGCTGTTCGAGTGTTCCATACCCTGCTCAGCTACAAGACAGTCCTCATTCATACGGACAATCAAGTAGTCATGTTCTATGTGAACAAGCAGGGGGGAACAGGCTTTCTGTCACTTTTCAATGAAGCTTTGCGACTGTGGGCCCTCGCCAGAGAGCATCAGATTCATCTCCTGGCAGTGTATCTTCCAGGCATACAAAACTCTTGGGCGGACAGACTCAGTCGAGTTCTGCTTCCACACGAATGGTCTCTACATGTAGACCAGGTGGCCAAGATTTTTCAAATTTGGGGAACCCCGGACATAGACCTCTTTGCAAGTCCGTTGAATGCCAAACTTCCCCGGTTCTGTTCCAGAATTCCGGCTCAGGGATCTCAGGCCAAGGATGCTTTCCTCCTTCACTGGGGCCAAGACTTCCTTTATGCCTTTCCACCCATTCCCCTAATTCCCAAAACCCTGTTCAAGCTTCAGAGAGACAGAGGCCGTATGATTCTCATAGCTCCACATTGGCCTCGGCAAGTGTGGTACCCTCTGCTTCTACATCTCTCTCAAGCTCCCTCTCTGGAGTTAGGGTCTGCTCCAGATCTCCTATCTCAGGGGGATGGAATGTTATGGCATCCCAATCCCCAGTCTTTGCATCTCAGGGCTTGGTTGCTGAAAGCCTAGATCTCCATGATCTTAATCTCCCTCAGAAAGTGAAGGATATTCTTCTTGCTTCCAGGAAGCCTTCCACAAGACGCTCTTATGCTTTCAAGTGGAAAAGGTTTACCATATGGTGTTCGCAAAAGGGTCTTAACCCCCTTGCGATATCTCTGGAGTATCTCCTTCATTTATCCAGTGCAGGACTTAAGACTAACTCAGTAAGAGTCCATTTGAGTGCTATTGCAACTTCCATCAAGCCTCTAAATGGACAACCTATCTCCTCTCATCCTCTTATAGCAAGATTTATGAGAGGCCTTCTTCTAACTAAGCCTCCCATTAGGCCACCGCCGGTGGCATGGGACTTAAACCTGGTTCTTGGGCAGCTCATGAAGCCACCTTTTGAACACTTAGCTACTACCTCCTTGAAATTCCTTTCTTGGAAGGTTATCTTTCTCATTGCAATCACATCAGCATGTCGCATTAGTGAGTTGCAAGCACTAGTAGCTCATCCACCTTATACAAGGTTCCATCATGACAAGGTAGTCCTTAGGACTCATCCACACTTTATGCCAAAGGTGGTCTCGCCTTTTCATCTAAACCAAGCGGTCTACCTACCTGTGTTGTTTCCAAGGCCTCATGCTTCAAATGCAGAGAGGAATCTTCATACCTTGGACTGTAAAAGAGCTTTAGCCTTTTACTTACAAAGAACACAGCAACATAGAAAGTCCTCTCAACTCTTTGTTGCTTTTGATCCTTCTCATTTGGGACTTCCAGTCTCCCAGAGAACACTATCTAACTGGATTGCTCAGTGTATTTCCTTCGCCTATCAGAGCAAGAATCTTCCTCTGGAGGGCCATGTCACAGCTCACAATGTGAGAGCCATGGCAGCTTCAATGGCTCATCTACACTCTGTGTCTATCGACGACATCTGTCGAGCAGCCACCTGGGCCTCGGTTCATACCTTCACAGCCCATTACTGCTTGGACAAGGACTCCTGCCGGGATGCCTTGTTTGGTCAGGCTGTTCTCCAACACCTGTTCCATACCTAATCAACTCCTACCCACCATCCCTGGTAGGATGCCAGAGATCCATGGGGGGAAGTGGAGCCCTTCTCAGGGACGCACAACTTCTGGGGTCTCTCCCTGGCATCTAAAGCTAGAGAGTCCCCATATGTGATGACTACATTCCTGCTTGTTCCTGGAGATAGCATAGTTACTCACCTGTAACAGGTGATCTCCGGGAACAGCAGGAATTTAGTCCTCACAACCCACCCACCTCCCCTAGGAGTTGTATCTCTCTATCTATATCTTTCCCTTTCCCTCTCTCTCTCTTTGTCTCAGCTTTAAAACTCAACTGGAGAGAGGCAGTTGGGAAAGGCAGGAAGGCAGCACGCAGGTGCTGTGGGATGCTCCCAAAAGCTTTCTAATTGGATGCTGGGGAGTGTTCCAGCGCGGGCTCCATCGGTACCGACGATACCCATATGTGAGGACTAAATTCCTGCTGTTCCCGGAGATGAGCTGTTACAGGTGAGTAACTATGCTTTCTTTGCCTTTCTTTAAGGCGCAGATCGCTAACTGGGCACATCCAATATTGCTGCTGCCCAGTTAGTGACATTCTCTGCCTCTGCTCTGCCCCAGAACACCCCCAACATGTCCTGGTGCTAATTTGATAGCATCAGTGTGTGTAGGGGACTTAGACGGAGATATTCAATGGCACTAAGTGTGTAGGTGCCATTGAAGATTCCCCTTTAAGGCATTTACACGGTTTGTTGTGCTGTAAACTGTGTAAATGCCTTTCGAATATCAGGCCCTTGGTTATCAAGCCAGTGCTTTAACCACTAGGCTATTTCTCCACTCCGTCAAGTTCTGCAGACCTGGATAAAAATGATTTTGAAATATATGACTTAAAAAAGACCAGTTTGTGAAGCAGTAATGTATTACAAAGATCTTTTTCCTACTGGGCCCAAGGAAAGTGTGATGCACAACATATAATGGGACATATACAGTGGATCCCTTTACAGCAACAACAAAATATCAAAATAATCTGAATCATCTAATTCCTTAACAAATAGGGGTATCCTACATGGAGTGGCGGGATCACCCCTGGACAAAGACATGGGGAGGGGGGGGCCTGCACGGAGCGGCAGGTGTACCTACTCTTGGCATCGTACTGGGCAGACTAGATGGACCATACTGGTCTTTATCTGCCATCATTTACTATGTTACTATATCCTTCTATGCTGTTTCTGATGCATCTCTTTTAGGTTGTAAGCGGTTTCGTGGTCTGATGAAATTATTCTCATGCAGAAATATCAGTCAGTGGTTGATGACTGCACATATATAGTTAAGTGTCAAAAAGTTAGTCAAAACTATAAAATGATATCAATGTTTCATTAACTTGTTTACAGGCATAGCTTTATGCCAACTGTGAATTTTGCCTATGGCAAGTACAGGCAATGCACCCAACCTACTGCAGTTCTGTTTCTTGAAACAAGACTGCTAAATACAATACAGTAGTTACAGAAGCACATTATACAAGCATGTAGGCATGCCTGAAAGTTACTATTTCCTTTTTTCCAGACAGTTGTGAACCTAAGCAATAAAATCCAGACAAAATACGCACATACCAATCAGTAAACAACTGCAGCCTCACCAGATCATTATCCCAACAGGTACTTGCCTGATATTACTGCAAGCTTTTTGTTTTTACACACTTTTTTCTATTAATTTTTAAGTTGGAATGAAAGATATGAATTTAAAAAAAGCTTTGTGACTGAGATGAAGGAATTACATGTCCTGGGCAAGGAAACAGCAAACCTCTGCTTGCACACCCCAGTAGTCTGATACACACTTAAAAATAGATGGATAAGTATCCTGCTAACTTTAACCTGACTTACATTGGGCTGCCAAATAAACGCCTAAAATAAACCAAATAACTTATCTAGTAAATTTTAGATACATCAAAAGGATTGCAGAGCCTTTAGTAGAGTCTCTATTACCCACCACTGAAGTGAGGCTACCCAGCCTTTAATTTCCAAATTCCTTCTTATTAGGGATATTTGCTCTCCTGTCCTGTAGAACCAATCCACTCCAAGGTACAATTGAGCAAATCATTTGATGGAGATCGTTCATTGTGAACTTCTCTGAGCTCCCTTAATACTATAGGATGTAATCTATCTGGAATCAGGGGGGGGGGGGGAATATTCAGTGGAGGTGGCCACTTTAAATTATGCCCAGTATTCAATACTGAGGCCATATCTGCCTACCGACATTTATTTATTTTTATTTTATTTATTTCAATTTCTTATATACCGCACTATTCAGAATCAGCGCGGTTTACAGAGAACATAAAAGACCAGAACAACAGGCTGTTCGGTATTACATTGAATTAGACATTGAATATCTGGATTGCCTGGTTAGTGTTCTAGCTAACCAGCCAGCAGTGATATTCAGCTGCTAGCCAAATATCTAAACAGGCTAAAGTTAAGCAAGCCTTTTTTCTGCCTAACTTTAGCCGGTTTAACTGGCCCATGGCTGAATTTTGCTGCTGGCTGGTTAACTCTTATGCCACCCCAGGAATGCCCACGGAACACTCCAATGGTAGGTGGCTAGCATCGGGGTGTACAAACTGGGTAGCAGGGGATATTCAGTGGCACTAAATGGGTTAGTGCTGCTGAATACCCTGCTGACCACAGTTTAACTGGTTAGCAGATCTGCTAATCCTTCCCTGCAAACACTTAGGGTTATGTTTACTAATCAGTGGTAGTGGCTTCTGTGCGATATCAGAGCTGCGGCCCCTTTGAAGTCAATGGGGCCACGGCTCCGATATCGCACAGAGGTCGCTACCACTGATTAGTAAACATACCCCTTTGTTCTACAAATGGTGCGGCATAAATATATCCCTATTACCAAAGGTGCCACTTTCCACTATCTATGGTCCTTCTCCAGTTGTTTCTTCAGTGAGCACTGAACAAAAACTTTAGCATTTCTGATTTTTCCTACATATTCCTCCTTTTCTCCTTGCACTCTTACAATCCCACCTTTGCTCATCCTTTTTCTACAAGCATAGCTGAAAATGTCTTATGGAGGAATAGCCAAGTGATTAGAGCAGCAGATAACAATCTGGGGAAGCCAGCGTTCAAATCCTGCTTCTCCCACCAAAGCTCCTTGTAGCATTGGGCAAGATAGGGCAATAACTGTATTACATCTTCCCGGCTTATTCAGATTTGTTTCAATTCCTCTAATAAATCGCCTTTGAATATCACTTCTGGCAAGGGTAAGTTTCCTACATCTTCAGTGAAAACTAAAGCAGAGAGTAGCAAAGCACCTGGACCGGATGGTATATATTGTGGTGAGAAGGAGGCAGCCCAGCATGAAAATAAAGGAGAAAGAAGAACTTTTTCTTCTTCTCGGGGGATGGGTTCACTAGAACACATACATCACAGTAGAAAAAACCCTGAGAGAAACCAAGAGAGTAGTGCTAGGTTTAAGCCACTCCCAGACCACATGACATCCTCAGGCAAGAGTAGGAGGTACAAGTGGGTGGAGTCAGGAAGGGAGTTGCCCTGCTCAGCATTTAAGTTTGAGAGAAGCAGCAGAGAGGCAAGAGAGCCCAGCAGAAAGGCCAGGAACTGCAGAAGCAGCAGAGAGCCAAGAAGGAACTGCAGAAGCAGCAAACACAGCAGAACCAGCAACCAGGAAAGAAGCAGTTACAGAGTGAGCAGCAGCAGAAACAAGAGCAGCCAGCACTGCAGCCCAGGAAGCTACAGGGAAGGTTCCAGGCAAAGGACCAAGCTGACTGGCAACAGGGAGAAAGAGAAAAGGTTGGCTTTAAGGAAGCTAAGGCAAGAGTGCTTAGACTCACCGGAGGAAGGGTCTATCTGCAGGCAGCAGAAGCCCCAGGAAGGGAAGTGGAGAGCTTACCCTGAGTCACTGTCTAGCTCAGAGACAGAGGGAAGTCCAAGCCGTAGAAGCCTCAGCCAGGAAGGTGCTGCAACCAGACTCCAAGGTAGGAGAGATAAAGCCATAAAGCCTAAACCCTGTGTTATGTGCTCTGACTCAGAAGAGAGGTTAAAGCCTAGGAAAACCCAGAATAGGAGTAAGGGGTTTGCCAGGGACACTGAACAGGAAAAGCCCAGTGAAATCCTACCAAAAGGAGAAAGGGTCATTCAGTGGCATAGGCTATTTAATCTGCTAAAGAATATTAAGGATAAACTGCCAGAACGCTTACAAGCATTGCCAAGTTACAGCTCAGTTGAAAGCATGGAAGTAGCAGGCCAAGAAAGTGACCTAGCTTCAGTTTGTTCTGGGATGGACTGTAATGTGTGCATGAAGGCTGAGTAATGGAAGCCTGAGAAAGGAAAGAAGTGAAGCTTGTGTAAATAGCATTGTTACAACACTGGTTACAAGTGTTACCTTGAGAGGAGAAGAATAATCCTGTATTTTGCTTTGACCTGAATGTGTACATTTGCTTTGAAGATTTTGTCAACCATTTTTGACACGGATGCTAATAAAATTCCTGTGTGCTTTAAAACAACCACTCGGTTCATAATCTCCTTAACACAACTACAATCCTTGGGAAAGAGGAAATTGAGATGGCTTCCCGTCCCTACTAGGCAACCGCCTGGTAGGGGCGCGACCGCCACAATATCCAAGGGTGTTGAAAGAACTGAAATATGAGATTGCAGACCTACTATTAGTAGTCTGTGAACTATCATTAAAATCATCTGTAATACCTGAAGATTGGTAAATATCCAATGCAACGCTAATTTTTAAAAAAGGGTTCCAGGGGTGACTGGGAGACTACAGACTAGTGAGCCTGACATCAGTACTGGGCAAAATGGTAGAAACTATTATAAAGAACAAAATTAATTACTTAACATGTAGATAGCCATGGTTTAATGAGAGAAAGCCAACATGGCTTTATCCAAGGAAGGTCTTATCCTACTAATCTGTTATGTTTTTTTTGAAGGTGTGAATAAACAGGTAGACAAAAGTGAGTCAGTTGATATAGTGTATCTGGACTTTCAAAAAGCCTTTGACAAGGTCCCTTATCAGAGACTTTTAGCCTAAAAAGTCATGGGACAGGAAGCAGTGTACTATTATGGATCAGGACTGGTTAAAAGCTAGAAAGCAGAGGATAGGGCTAAATGGCCAATTTTCCAAATGGAGAAAAGTGAATAGTGGAGCTCCCCAGGGATCTGTGCTGGAACTGCTGCTTTTTAACATATTCATAAATGACATGGAAATGGGAACAACCAGGGAGATAATCAAATTTGCAGATGACACAAAATTATTCAAAGTTGTTAAAACCCAAGTGAATTGTGAAAGATTTCAAGAAGAGCTTGGGTTCTGGTAGATTGCGACCTGTAACACAGAGACATCCTATACATCAAGAGATATCCCTGCACAATGCCTTCTCTGCCTTGGCTAATGAGGATGCCCAATCCAAAGAAACTGAAGGGCCCTTAAATGAGTCAGACAATGCCCAATCCCCTGCTAAAGCACCAAATATGAAGAAAACCTCACCAAACAGAAAACTACTACTACTTTGAGATTCCATCATCAGAGGCACTAACTTAGGAACACAGTTCAAAGGAGAGAAGATAGTCATGTGCCTACCAGGCTCTTCAGCCAGCAGGAATACAAACCAAGTTGTTGAATTACTT
The DNA here is from genome assembly GCA_033557465.1 of Ichthyophis bannanicus. Lineage (NCBI taxonomy): Eukaryota > Metazoa > Chordata > Amphibia > Gymnophiona > Ichthyophiidae > Ichthyophis > Ichthyophis bannanicus. Next base: position 595,152,732 of record CM066033.1, read on the forward strand.
AGCACAAAAAGGGAACACTACAAACTTGATGTTATTATCCACTTACGCACAAACGACCTGGCTAGAAACAGTGCCTCTACAGCCCAAAAGGACTTCCAATCTCTGGGAGAGAAACTCAAGTACGTTGTTAACACTGTTGCATTCTCAGAAGTTCTACCTGTTCTTGGTAAGGGGACAAAAAGGCTGCATCTCATTAACAGCTTTAATACATGGCTCCAGACCTGGTGCAAACAAGAAGGATTCAGATTTATTGGCAACTGGGACAACAGATGGACCACCAAGAGACTATACTGTGCTGATGGACTACATCTCTCTGTCGCAGGGAAAAGAATCCTAAGTGAAAAATTCAGGCAGTATGTGGATATGCATTTAAACTAAGAAAAGGGGGTGACGGATGTGGAAGGTCAACATCTGCATGCCACCCCCAGCAAAAACAGAACAATATCAGCCACAGCCACACTTTTAAACCACACATCAAAAACATGTGGGAAGAAGTGGGCAGAACAAAATCAATGCGAAATACACACAAGCCAGGAAAATGCTGGAATGCAATGAGCACAAATGCTCGAAGCTTAGCCAACAAAATTCCAGACCTGGAAGCCCTAATGGTGGAAACGGATTTGGACATTGTGGCCATTATAGAAACATGGTTTAATGAATCACATGATTGGGATATAGCCATAGCTGGCTATAATCTATTCAGAAGAGACAGAGAAAATGGAAAAGGAGGAGTAGCCTTGTATGTCAAAAGCAATATTAAAGCTACTGAAATGCAGGGGACATGGGGAAAAGAAGAAGTGCTCTGGATTGCGTTGGAACGAGGAGATGGCACTGTCATCCATATTGCTGTAGTCTACAGACCTCCGACTCAAATTGAAGAGAGAGATAATGAATTGATTATAGATATTGCCAAGATAGCAGCAAAAGAGGAAGTGATCATATTGGGTGACTTTAATCTACCTGATGTGGATTGGATTACTCCTTCTGCACATCTGGAAAGAAGCAAATAAATTGTGGATGCTCTCCAAGATGCATTATTTAGACAAATGGTGATGGAACCAATCAGGGAAAGCTCAATGCTGGATGTAGTGCTCACAAATAGTGATAGTGTGTCGAATGTCTGCGTGAGTGCCCCTGTGAGCAACAGCGACCATCACACGGTGTGGTTTGAGATAAAAGCCATGGTACAGGCCAATCATAGCAAGCTCAAAGTCCTAAACTTCAAATACACTGACTTCAATAAAATGGCAGAGTACTTAAAGGAGGAGATGACAGGGTGGAAGGAGATAAAGGAAGTGGAATTGCAATGGGCTAAACTAAAGGAGGCAATAAAAGGGGGAACCGATAAATATGTAAGAAAAGTAAATAAAAACAAGAGGAGAAGGAAACCTATTTGGTTTTCCAAAGAGGTGGCTGCTCAAATAAAGGCAAAAAACACAACTTTCGCAAAATTCAAAAGCTTGCAAACAGAAGAACACAGAAATGAATACAGGATCCAACTCAAAGAGTCTAAAAGAGTAATAAGGATAGCAAAATCAAAGGCAGAGGAAAAGATGGCTAAAGATGTTAAAGGTGGCAACAAAACTTTCTTCAGGTATATTCAGGAAAGGAAGAAGATCAGAGTTGGACTTGCAGGACTCAAAAGTGCTGGGAAAGGACTCGTGGAAAATGACACTGAAAAAGCAAAATTGCTAAACAAATACTTCTGCTCTGTTTTTACTAAAGAAGATCCTGGAGATGGACCAGCTGTGACTCCCAAATATAAAAATGGGAATGAAGTAGATACCACACCATTCACAGAAGACGAGGTGTTAGAACAACTTGCTAAACTGAAAGTGAACAAAGCCATGGGACCGGATGGGATACATCCCAGGATACTGAAAGAGCTCAGAGAGGTTATTGCAGGACCATTAAAGGATGCCTTCAACAGATCCTTGGAAACAGGAGAGGTTCCTCAGGACTGGAGAATGGCTGATGTCGTACCTCTACACAAAAGTGGTGACAGGGAAGAAGTGTCAAACTACAGGCCCGTGAGCCTTACCTCGGTGGCAGCAAAAGTAATGGAGGCGCTCCTGAAAGAGCGAATAGTGAATTTTCTCAAAACCAACAGGATGCAAGATCTGAGGCAACATGGTTTTACCAAAGGACGGTCTTGCCAAACAAATCTGATTGAGTTCTTTGACTGGGTGACCAAGGAACTAGATCAGGGGCATGCGATGGATGTCATCTACCTGGATTTCAGCAAAGCCTTTGATACTGTTCATCATAGGAGGCTTGTCAACAAACTCAGTAGCTTGGGGATGGGTCCCAAGATGGTAAACTGGATTAGAAATTGGTTGACTGACAGATGACAGAAGGTGATTGTACATGGAGCTCACTCGGATGAGAGGAAGGTGATTAGCGGGGTGCCCCAGGGTTCGGTCCTGGGCCCGGCACTGTTCAATGTATTTGTGAGTGATATTGCTGAAGGACTGAATGGAAAAGTCTGTCTTTTTGCAGACGACACAAAAATTTGCAACAGAGTGGACTCCCCCGAGGGAGTGGTTAACATAAGGAAAGATCTACAAAAGCTGGAAGACTGTTCTAATGCTTGGCAACTATGATTTAATGCGAAAAAGTGCAGTGTCATGCACTTGGGTAGCAGAAATCCAAGGGAAATGTATGCGATAGGGGGCGAGAGGTTGGTATGTACGGTTCAAGAGAAAGACCTTGGTGTGATTATCTCAGATGATCTCAAGGTGGCAAAACAGTGCGACAAGGCGGTGGCAAAAGCCAGGAGGATGTTGGGCTACATACAAAGAGGGATTACCAGCAGAAAGGAAGAGGTACTTATGCCACTGTATAAGTCACTGGTGAGGCCTCACTTGGAATACTGTGTTCATTTTTTGAGACCATATCTTGCAAAGGATAAAAAAAGACTGGAAACTGTTCGAGGAAGGCGACCAAAATGATTTGGAGCCTGCGTCAGAAGCCTTGTGAGAAGAGACTTGAAGACCTAAATATGTACACTTTGGAGTAGAGGAGGGACAGGGGAGATATGATTCAGACCTTTAAATACTTAAAGAGAAATGATGAACAAACAAACCTCTTCCAAAGACGGGGAAACTGTAAAACTAGAGGGCATAACATGAAGCTGCAAGGTGGTAAATTGAAGGGAAATGTCAGGAAATATTTTTTCACTGAAAGGGTGGTGGATGCTTGGAATACTCTCCCAATAGAAGTGGTGGGGGCAAACACGGTGACGGAATTCAAAAAGGCATGGGACAAACACAGTGGATCCCTTTACAGCAATAGGATAAAAACAAAATAAACAGTACCATCTAACTTAGGAACCATATAACGTCTCAACAAATATATAACATCTCAACAAATAGGGGTGTCCTACCTGGAGTGGTGGGGTTACCCCTAAACAAAGACATGGGGAGGGGTGGCCTGCACAGAGCGACAGGTGTACCTACTCTTGCCATCTTGCTGGGCAGACTAGATGGACCATGCTGGTCTTTATCTGCCATCATTTACTATGTTACTATGTTGATAAATTAGAAGAACTGGACATTCAAATGGCAGATTAAATTTAATGTGGACAAGTGCAAAGTTATGCATCTAGGAAAGAACAACCCAAACTATGGTTACAGAATGCAAGGTTGCACATTAGGAACCACCACCCAGGAAAAAGATTTAGGCATCTTTGGGGGATAACATGTTGAAACCCTCCGTCCAGTGTGCAGCAGCAGCCAAGAAAGCAAATAGAATGTTAGAAATCATAAGGAAAGGAATGGAGAATAAAACAAAGTATATTATGCCTCTGTATTGTTCCATGGTGTGACTGCATCTTGAATATTGTGTGCTAATCTGGTCATCGTATCTTAGAAAGGTTATAATGGAAGTAGAAAAGGTACAGAGAAGAGCCACCAAAATGGTAAAGGGGATGGAAGGATACACCTATAAGGAGAGGCTTAAAAGATTAGGGCTTTGAACCTGGAAAAGAGATGGCTGAGGGGAGATATGATAGAAGTCTATAAATTAATGAATGGAGTGGAATGGGTAAACGTAAATCGATTACACAGGTACACTACCAAAAAACTGCCTCCAGTTTTGCAACTGATTCCTATAGATTTTGGGGTGCTGAATCCAGGAAAAATAGCCAAAATGTTCCATCACGTCACGTTTTCTTGCAAAATTAGATTTCTTACCCATATAAGGAATGTTCACATAATTTCTTTTTAGCCGACTGCAGTTTATTTTCTTGGCCCAAAATAGAGGTTGTAATGGTTAACTAACTAGAAACACTCCCTCATGATATTTTAGAGTGTTTTGTATTCATTTTATACATTAACAGGACAATTGGGAGGCGGGGGGCTAAATCCAGTACTCGCGCTGGCGCATGTTCTTTCCTGTTCGCCTCGCCTCGTTCGCTCGCTCGCTCAAAACACGGTGGTTGCGACATGAACGTTCCTGTCAAATTTCAGTTTCTTGCAAGTTTATTATTACCTTTTGTTTGCTCAGTCGTAATCCAGCTTTATTCCGAAGTGGTTCACTACAGTTGTAGTTTGCAGTGCTGTGTATTTGTGATGGCTCACAGAGCCAGAGGTTGCGTCAACTCTCCGGACAGTTTTGGTTTTATTTGTGGGGAATATACCGTGAAAAAGCGGCAGAGGAACATTTCTGCATTTATTAAAAAAGTATATTTCGCCTATTTCGGTTTGAAGTTAGGCGATCAAGACAAACCGTGGGCTCCTCACAAAGTGTGCAAGACATGTGAGGAAGATCTACGCTTATGGATGAAAGGTAAAAAACAAGCATTTCGTTTCGGAATACCTATGATGTGGCGTGAGCAAAGAGACCACAGCAGTGACTGCTATTTTTGCTCTTGCATTGTGAAGGGATACAACTTAAAAAATAAGAACGTAATAAGTTACCCCAACCTTCCCTCAGCAATTAGGCCTATGCCTCATAGCAACGAAGTACCTGTGCCTGAACCACCATAATCTTTGGATCATATTTGCGTGGACAGTTCTGATCATGATGAGACTCATCAGATGGCTTTTCCCGATGAGTCCAGTACTTCCGAGTTTGAAACTGAACCAGATCCGAAACCTGAACTTTTCTCTCAAGCTGAATTGAATGATTTAGTCCGGGATTTAGGATTCCCAAAAGATGCTGCCCAACTGCTAGGTTCTCGGCTTAAACAGAAAAATCTATTGTCACCAGGAACAACTTTTTATTGGTACCGCAAATGCGAGACACAATTTTTGAAGTATTTCAGCAAAGAGGAAGATTTGGTATTTTGCAACGATATATACGGAGTGATGGAAAAGTTTAAACTCAAGTATGATCCTGCTGAATGGCGGCTGTTCATTGATTCGTCAAAAGACAGCATAAAAGGTGTTCTTCTTCATAATGGCAACACATTCGCTTCAGTTCCTATTGCTCACTCTGTTATTCTCCAAGAAAAATACGAGAATTTGGCCCTGATTCTTCAGAAGATTCGTTATGATGAGCATAAGTGGATGATTTGTGGAGACTTTAAAATTCTATCCATGCTATTAGGGCAGCAATCCGGTTTCACCAAATATCCCTGCTTCCTTTGCTTGTGGGATAGCCGGGCCCGCGACCTACACTGGGGGAAAAAAGACTGGCCAATTCGGGAGTATTTGAGACCCGGTGAGAAAAATGTTCTTATGAGAGCTTGGTACCTCGTGATAAAATTCTATTACCACCTCTCCACATTAAGTTGGGTCTCATTAAGCAATTCATCAAGTCCCTTCCAAAAGATGGTGAGTGCTTTCGGTACCTTTGCTCAAAGTTCCCCCGACTTTCTGAAGCAAAGCTAAAGGAAGGAGTGTTTGTTGGCCCTGATATAAGGAAACTCATTTCAGATGGAGCATTCGCTGAAACGATGTCTGAGAAGGAAAAAGAAGCCTGGGATTCCTTCAAGGATGTTGTTCTCAAATTCTTGGGGAACAGGCGGGATGAGAACTATAAGGATATTGTTGCCAGGATGCTCAATGCCTTCAAAGAACAAGGCTGTAACATGAGCCTGAAAGTCCATTTCTTGCACTCCCATGTGAACTACTTTCCCGAAAACCTGGGGGCGTACAGTGAAGAACAAAGTGAAAGGTTTCACCAGGACATCAAGGACGCAGAGAGAAGGTACCAAGGAAGATGGAACACCACTATGATGGCTGATTTCTGCTGGTTGCTGCTGCGGGAAACCCCAGATGAAAAATACCCCAAGCAGCGCACCAAGAGAAGCATTCGGGGGAAGAAGAAACGGGCCCACCAGGAGATTGATTGACCCAAGAATGACTTTAAAATCTAAACTGTGTTGACAAATATCGTGTTTTTACTAAACTTTGAAATAAAAATTTGCTAGTTATTACCACAGTGTCGGATCTCATTTATTAGAATTTTATTTTCACAACATCGGGTGTTTGTCTTCATGTATTGCAATGGTGCGGTTTGCGTTTTCTATTCTTACATACATACCTGTACAACATTTTTTGCACATTTCTTTGCTTTGCTTTGTGTCTAACCTTGCTCTTATATGCTCAATGTTTGTGCACATGTATGTGGCTGTTTTAAGTGCAGACAATTTGCTACCATCAGTGTGTTTTGTTGACATTACTCTATTCTTATGTGCTGCCTTGTTACAATTTTCTTTATTCTTATTTGAATAACTACTAAACAATTAGTATAAAGAATTCATCCAAGAAACTTTTATCTCGATCGCACTCAATCTGAAACGTTCACCTCAAACTGCTAACCCAATGTAGCAAAAAATCTGTACGTGATGGAGCAAATTGGTTACCAGATTTGGATTCAGCGCACCAAAAAACGTAAAAATCAATCGAAACATTAGAGGCAGTTTAAAAAATTTTTTTTTTAGTGTACCTGTGTTATTTATGCCATCAAAAAGTACAATGTAATCCATTTGGGAGTGGAGGAGTAGTCTAATGGTTAAAACACTGGCTTGGGAGCCCAGAAACCACAGTTTGATTCCCACTAGCACTCCTTGCAGCCTTGGGCAAGTCAATTCACCCTCCATTGCCTCAGAAAAAAAAAAGTCTATGTTATCAATATCCCCATTTAATGTACATTACCAAGTTTAAATTACAAAGTAAACCACTTTGATTAAAATAATAAAGCAGTATATACAATTTAAGACTAATAAGAGAAAATATTTTTTTCATTCAACATGTAATCAAACTCTGGAATTCATTACTGGAGGATATAGTAAAAGCTGTTAGTGTAGCTGGATTTAAAAAAGGTTTGGATAAGTTCCATTATTAAAGAGGACCCGGGAAATCCACTGCTTGCCCCAATACAAGCATTGTGGAATCTGTGTGCCTTTTTGAGAACCTGTTAGGTACTTGTGACCTGGATTGGCCACTATTGGAAACAGGATACTGGACTTGATGGACCTTGGTCTGACTAGTATAGCATATCTTATGTTTTTATGTTTAAAGAATTTGTTCATGCTCTCTGCTATCGTCTTGTCCTCTCTTAGTGCCCCTTTTAACCCTCTCTCATCTAACTGTTCAAATGACTTTCTCACAGATGTTTTGCTCTGAATGTTCTTGAAAAAGGTTTTATTATGTGCTTTTGCTTCCACTGCAAGCTTCTTTTCAAATTCTCTTTGCCTGCCTTATCAATGCCTTGTATTTAACTTGCAGGTACTTATGCTGTTTCTTTTTTTCAGCATTTGGTTCTTTTTCCATTTTCTGAAGGATTTTCTCTTAGCTATAACAGCCTCTGACTTCATGTTCAAGCCATGCTAGTTGTCATTTGGCCTTCCTTCCACATTTCTGAAACAGCATATTTAAATAACACCCATGACCCCCGGACCCCCACCCACAGTCCCCTACACCACTCACACAGTCATGCTGCCCTGCCCCCACAAAACAGACAATGCCCTGTGATTTCAAAATGGGAACAGTTTATTTGCAAACCTGTAACAAATATAACAATGGTGGTAACAGCAGTACAAACCAACAGTGGTACAAAATGACAGTGGTTCATACAGTAATGGGGACATTGCACACCCATGTCCATAGCCATGCAGTCTGCCCCATTATGGCATATCGCAAGGCAATCTCTGGCATGGGGATGGCCTATGGTGCAGAGGGGGGTGGCCCTGCTTGTGCCCTGTCACTACAGCAGTGAGGGCATCCAGGTGCATGTCGATTGTCTGCGCTGCCGTCCATACATCCTCCATGATGAGCCACAACTCTGCCACCAGAGCAGCCAGAGCCCAGTGCAGCATGGCCATGGTGTGCGTATGGGTGCTGGAGTGGCTGTGGGGGTCCATGGCTGCAGAAGGTTGACCACGGCTCCACTGCCCGTTGCACTCGATCCATGCCAAGCAATGAAGTGGGCACATAGCCCCCTGGTAGGAATGTGGGCAGACATGGCTGTGGGCTGCGGGGCACAGCTGGGGGGGGGGGGTGCAGATCCTCCCCCTCTGGCCCCCACTGCATGCCCATTGTCTGTGCGCTGCACCACACCGCCATACCTGGGGCACTTGGAAGGTGGTGCCTGTATCCTCCCTGCTACTCCCTCTGATCCATCCTCCTCCACAGACTCTCCACCCTGCCCCTGCCCTGCCCTTCTGATCCCTACACCCCCTCCAACTCCCTGCCCTGCCCTGTCCCTGGCCTTCTGATTCCTCTTCCTCCTCAGACTCCCCGCCTTGCCCGTGGCCCTCTGATCCCTCCCCCTCCTCAGACTCCTTTCTCTGCCCCTGGCCCTCTGATCCATCCTCCTCCTCAGACACCCCATCCCACTGCTGCACCATGGCCCCCTCAATGCCCTCCCCCTCTGTGGTGCTGTCCTCCGATGCAGTGTTGCTGGATTCATCCTCCCCATCACTGCTGGAGGTACCACTGAGCTGTGCACCTTGGATCGACTGTGCTGGTGCTGGACCACTGCTTGAGGGTGGTGCCTGTGGTAGGCCAGTGGTATCCAGGGCCTCCCTGGGACTGGCTGTGGGGAGGAGGGAGGGCAGTTAATGGTCTGCACAGGCATGGCCCTTGAGTGGGATTGGTACACCTCCAGGGGGTCCGCAATGTATTATACAACCCACACTGCACACCCTCCCCTTCACCCACCTCCAGCCAGCTCTGTTCTCCCTCTCATATGCCCAACTGTGGCTTAATTGCCCCCCTGAGTGATGAGAACCCACAAGGGGCAGTTGGGCAGGTGCATAATGTACATCTGTGGCACCACTGGTGGTGTGTGTTCCTGTATCATCCATCTGTGTCATGTGCCGGCCATGTGTGTTTGCATCTGGATGTATTGGGTGCTGGCTGGTGCACATACGGGATAGTGGCACCAGGAGATGATATGGCTGCCCAAAGCACTTCCCCATTATTGTGTATAGGGGATATGTCACCAGGTGGTCTTCCTGCACCTGTCTGGCAGCCATGGCTTTCACCTCCTGCATCTGCTGGGCTCCACTGTGTACCCCACTGACCTTCCTCAGCCACCAGCCACTCCCTGATGTGCTGCAGCTGGTTCAGTCACTTCCGGTGCAGTGTCTGATAGTGGCACTTCAGGGTCTCCAGGGTGCATCGCATGCTATATTCATTGTGGAAGAGAGGGGGAGGGGACACACATGGGCTCAGTTGTGTGCTTCCATATCGCCTGTTGTGTATACCTGTATACTGTCTCAGCCTGGTGGCCTGCCCATCCTGGGGCAGGGGCATATCTGTGCATAGCAGGTGTGGAGTACATGTGATGGTAAACCTCTGGCATCTGGCACTGGATTCCTACCCATCACTCCCCTGGTCCTTTGACACATGCCCCATGCCACCACCAACAGTGACATCTGAGCTACTGATTCACCTCTGCAGACCTTCCCCTTTCCCTTGTTCCCATCTGTTGCGTGCATGCGTGCCTTGGCACTATGCCTTGGTACATAGTTGTGGGCCATGTGTGGCCTTGTCTGTGGGCATGTGTCATGCCAAAAGGCATCCACTGCCTCAGGGACCACATCACTGCATGGTTTGTTAGGCGCCATGCAGGACAGGGTGTCATAGTTTGTGCATGCTCGCCATCACACATCTGTCAGGTTCTGTGGCATCATATCATCAACATGCTGCCACAGCTGGATGAGGTTGGTGGGCAGTGGTGGAAGATCCACTTGCAGTTACAGATGGATAGCACATATGTGGATTCTGCCACTGGCCCCCTCAGACCCCTGGGTCAGGATCACAGGGGATGGGGTGGGGTGCGTATTCAGGGTGTCCACACTGGCTGGCAGTGTCCCTTGGGGTGGGCAGCCCAACCACAGCTTCCCATGCACCAGGCACCAGGGATCTGCCCTTGGTCCAATTCTTTTTAACATCTTTGTTAGTGATATAGCGGAAGGGCTGTCGGGTAAGGTTTGCCTCTTTGCGGATGATACCAAAATCTGCAATAGAGTAGACACCCAGGAAGGGGTAGATAACATGAGGAGGGATCTAGCTAAGCTTGAAGAATGGTCTAGAATTTGGCAGCTGGGATTTAATGTTAAAAAATGTAAGGTCATGCATTTGGGCTGCAGCAATCCAGGGGAGCAATACAGTATAGGAGGTGAAGTACTTTTGTCCACTAAAGAAGAGCGGGACCTAGGCGTGGTTGTGTCTGATGATCTTAAAGTAGCTAAACAGGTGGAAAAGGCGACAGCAAAAGCTAGAAGGATGCTTGGGTGCATACGGAGAGGAATGGCTAGCAGAAAAAAGGAGGTGATAATGCCTCTGTATAAGTCTTTGGTGCGACCTCATTTGGAGTATGGTGTGCAATTCTGGAGACCGCACCTTCAAAAGGATGTGAACAGGATGGAGTCGGTGCAGAGGGTTGCTACCAAAATGATTAATGGGCTTCATTATAAAGCATATGAGGACAGACTTAAGGATCTTAATATGTACACCTTAGAGGAAAGGCGGGATAGAGGTGATATGATTGAGATGTTTAAATACCTCCGTGGCATAAATGTTCAGGGAGAGAGCCTCTTTCAATTGAAAGCAAGTTCTGCTACGAGGGGACATGGGATGAGGGTGAAGGGAGATAGATTCAGGAGTGATATGCGGAAATATTTCTTTACAGAAAGAGTAGTGGATCCGTGGAATAGTCTCCCAGTGGAGGTGGTAGAGATGAGGACAGTAACTGAATTCAAGAAAGCATGGGACCAACACAGAGGATCTCTAAAGGCAAAAAGTGGACTGTTGTAGTTGTTATGGAAGGACAGACTAGATAGGCCATGTGGTCTTTTTCTGTCGTCATATTTCTATGTTTCTATGTTTCTATTACTGTGCATGCCCTGTGGTGTTGCTGCCAACCGCCACCAGGGATTGCAGTGACCTCCCAGCTTGCTGAGTCTGGATATGCCTCCTTCTGTGGGTAGCCAGGGATGGCACCTCTACCAATGCATGACCCATACCCTTGCTGACACTTTTTCTGCAAACATTGGGACTGCCACCAGCATGTGACTTGGCACCACAGCCCTGTCTCCCTTTCAGGGTGTTTATGGCCTAGCATGGTGCTCAGCCCCCTCCCCCCATAGACCATTCAGACCTCCTAACCTGAACAGGCAGAGTTGGATGGCCCTCCATATGGCCATGGTTAGCCGCAGGCTCGGCCACTGGCCCCCCGGGGTATAGCACCACTTTGTACCATAGCACGGATCGGGCAAGGGTCTCAGACTCATCAGGACTGAAGTTCACTATCCTCCTTGTCACTATGCCGCTGATGTCTATCCGCCCAGCCACAGGGGGCTCTTGCAAAGGTAGCCCTCGGGGCCTGAGTGACGGTGTTGTCAGTGCATAGGTACACCTGATGGGTGATACATGGGTTCATGCATACTTGCGGTCCCGCTTCTCTGGCAGCTGGTTTGGCACAAAGATGGGTATAATGGGCTAACCATAGGTGCCGAGCCTGGGTTCTGGACCCTGCGCCCACCCGTCTATGCCATGGTAGATGCCTGCCGCTGTGCAGGGTTTGTGCTGCATTTTTGATGCTTGGCCATTTTGAAGGTGCATGACTCGCGATTCAAGCACTTTTCCTGAGCGGGTATCTTTCTGTGGGTATGGAATGCCTCGGTGCCTTGTTGAAAATCGGGCCCCTAGAATTTGCATACAGGCATTTCAAACAGTTTTTTGTTCATATTTTCAGTCTGGCCATTGGATTACAGAGATAATGGATTCTTTCAACTCAGTCTGGTTTTCACTTAAAGGCACCTGGATTACTTTTACCTTTATTGGAATCTCTCTATCGGGATGCACTTACTTCCCTGTTTTGCTTGTATCCTTCAAAGATACATCATTCCAAACCATGTGCTCTTGGGCGACTGTCAGCTTTCCCTCATTTTCTAGTTTAAAAGCTGCTTTATCTCCTTTTTAAAGGTTAATGCCGGCAGCCTGATTCCAGCCTGGTTAAGGTAGAGTCTATCCTTTCAGAAAAGCTCCTCCTTCCCCCAGTTCCTAACAAATCCAAAACCCTTTTCCTTGCATCATTATCTCATCCATGCTTTGAGACTCTGGAGCTCTACCTGCATGTGGAACGAGAAATATTTCTGAGAATGCTATCCTGGAAGTTCTGGATTTCAAATTTCTACCTAAAAGCCTAAATTTAGCTTCCAGAACCTCCCTCCCACACTTTCCTATGTCATTGGTACCAAACATGTACCAAAACAACAGGCTCTTCCCTGTACTCCTAAGGCTTAATGTGGAGGAGTAGCCTACAGGTTACAGCAAGTGCCTAGTCCCCACATGATCAAGGGTTTTATTCCTGCCTGCACTCTTTGTGACCTTGGGCAGGTCATGTTGCCTTAGAAGAAAAGGCCTGGCAATCTACTTCCAGTGATACTTTGTCAAGAAAACCCAGAGGTAGTTGGGTCACCAGGAGTCAACACTAACTTGACAGCACTAAAAAAAACAAGGCTTAATAACTTGCTTATTAAGATAATCAGTTAAACCTGAAAGTGAGTGTTATCACTCCCTTCCCCTTAACTGGTTTAGGAGGCTATAAATCAAGGATTATGCCTGGCATGGGAGGGAGGAAGAGTAATACTATCTGAAACTTGGCTTGTAATAGTAAGTCCTTACTGTCTTTAATTTAAATGAAAGCTGACTTGTTTTAGTATGTCCTAACAAAAACACTGAGATTTAACATACCCAGATTCTATCAGCTTAAACCCAAAGAATTCCCTTTCCCCCAAGATTTAGAAAATTACCCAGCAGCTAAATACACGTGCAGATTTATTCCCAGCATTAACGGTCCCTCTTGGTAGTCTTTCTTACTGACTGCACTGTCTACATCAGTGCTTCCCAAACGTTTTTCTGGTGTGACCCCATTTTAGCTGAGGGAAATTCCGTGACCCTAGATACTAATAAAATAAAATTATCACTCAAACAACATGAATATAAACATATAAATATGTAAATCTCTGTTATTATCCGATGTACTGAACATACCTGACACATATGGGCTTCAAAGTAATGGCACTGCTTCTTGAGCATTTGCAATGAGGGGGGGGGGGGGTTTGAGCATCTGGGGACAGTGTGTGTGTGTGTGTGTGTGTGTGTGTGTGTGTGTGCGCGCGCGCGCACGTGGGGGCCAAGTGTCTGGGAGCAGCGTGTTTGTGCAGATGTGAGGAATAAGTGTCCAGGGGCAGCGTGTGTATGTCTGAAGCTGGAGAAAGCTAGTGGGCTTTAAGTTTCCCTCCCAGGGTTTTGCCCTGAGCTGATCCCCAGTGATATCTATCACCAGTCCTGGCAGATGTACATTCCAAAGGTTCACATATTCCACTCACTAAATAAAAAATATAATTCTTTTTTCTACCTTATTTTCTATCTATTTTATTTTTCTAATTGTGTGGCTCTGGTTTCTGCATTCCTCCATTTTCTCTTAACTCTTGTTTTCAGGGTCTCCTGTCTATTTGCAATTTCTTCTTTCTCCTCCTGTCTTCAGTGTTACAAATTGATGTAGGTGATGATGTGATCTCTTCTTTTCTGTTTTCTTTCTTCTCCTTTTACTATTTAGTTCTCAGTTTCCTGCTGCATTACTGCATTTTTCCACAGCTTTCCATCACTTTCCCTCTTCCAGCCCTCCTATTCCTGTTTCTCTCTCCTTCCCAAGCCTCTTAACAGTGTTGCCCAGTTTTTCACTAACTTTCTCCCACTCTCCTCCACCTCTGTCCAGCATCTGTGCTTTCTCCTCTCTCACCTTCCCCATCCAGGTCTCTCTCCTCTCTATCCCATGTTTAGAAACTCTTTTCTGCTATCACTAGTCCCCACAACATCTCTCCTGTCTCCCTAGCCCTGCCCTCATGTCCAGCATCTCGTCTCCCTAGTCCCCCCCCCCCATTCCCAGTATCTCTTCTGTCTCCCTTCCTCTTTCCTATGCTCAGTATCTTCTCAGTCTCCCTAATCCCACCTTAATTTTCAGTCTCATCAGCATTTCACCTCCATGTCTAGCATCTCTTCGTGCTTGCCTCCCTGTTAAATCAGACAATTTTTTACAACTTTTAAATGCATTTAAAAACTTGAAAAACTTAGCAGTAGTTCTCATTGAAGCCCCAACACTCAGAGCTGGTAATACAGCTACGTTTTTCAAGTTTTTAAATGCATTTAAAAGTTGTAAAAAATTGTCTAATGGCCTATGAAAGAAAACAAGGGTAGATGCTTTGGGTGTGGTGCCGCGGTGAATGGTAACCGTAAGTGCAGCCCCCTGCCCTGTTTATGAGACCACCCCCTTCCCTTAGAGTGGGTATGTTAATGCTGATAAAAGACTCGTTGCAGCATTGAGTCAGGGTTGTATAAGAAGGTGGCTTGTTTCCACTTTCCTTTCTCTTCAGGTATGTTTTAGTCAGTTTAGTTTTCTTTGATTGGTTTCAATAGTTGGTACAGTAGGTATACCCCTGTCCCTGGAGGGCTGACAATCTAAGTTTGCACCTTGGGTTAAGTGAGTTGCCCAAGGCTACAAGGATTGTTTTCAACCTTTAAGACTGTGCATGGCCAAACACTGTCTGGAAAGTCTTCATTTTAAATAAAAGTTTAGCAATTTTTGTGTGATTTTAATGTTTCTTTTTCACAATTGTGGTGCTTGCAGATTCAAATCGATTGTACATGTAGAAATTCATGGGTATATGGGCTCACTTGCAATTTGCATGCACTTTAAGGGCGGTACTTACTAAAGTGTGTTAA
Source organism: Ichthyophis bannanicus (assembly GCA_033557465.1). NCBI lineage: Eukaryota > Metazoa > Chordata > Amphibia > Gymnophiona > Ichthyophiidae > Ichthyophis > Ichthyophis bannanicus. The sequence continues at coordinate 595,167,917 of CM066033.1, forward strand.
GGCAATAATGCACATTATTTGGTCCTTAACAAATGTTATAGGGCAGTTATGTGCATTATTTTGCCATAATGCACACCACAACAGCCAATGATACTAATGAGATGTAAAGCATGCAAATGCATGCACAACACTTAATTAGTATTCAGCTGAATAGCACGCTTGCAGTGATTAACCACAAGTGGCATTATCCAGGGCAAAATAATGTGAGCTCAAAGATGGGATTATTTTTTCTGGCTAGTACTATCATTTTGCTAACACATAGCCTGTTGCTCCGGGCCCCAAATTTAAAGGGACCACATCTAGCAATAGGACTGATGGTCCAGGGAACTCCTTCCCCTGGCACTACCAATAACTTAGTCCCCCCTGAAACTACCCATCCCTCAGTTCTTCTCAAGTCTCATTGCAGATCCCCAAGGGCCTCCTCCCTAATCCCCAAGGTCAACCCCCCCCTCCCCTGATGTTCCACAGCCACTGGGGCCTACCGCTTTAATACCTCGTGGTATAGTGGAATAAGCCGGCAAGAGTGATCCCTCCTCACTCTTGCCAGCTATGGCTCCGGGTACAAAATGATGCATGGGATCCCCACAAGCTGCGTTTATTCCTTTCCCACAGGTGTCAGTAACCTATGGTTCTGAGTTACCGCAGGTTAGTAACTCCTGTGGTAAACTAAGTTGCACTAAAATCCAAGAATTTACTGCAACTTGGTAACTACTCCCTGAAATTTCCACACATCCATATGTACCAAATTAATGCTGAATATTGCACATCTCTATCGGTCTTGTGTGTGAACCCAGCTTATGAAGAGGTGCTAGAAACTGTTAGCTGGCATGGGGCGTCTCCCAGGGGTATTACGTCCAGTGATAAGTGCCTCTGCTGCTGAGTGAACTGGATAGACTATTGGTTTGCTGCCAAACTGAGTGTTTCAAAGCTTATGAGAGAGAGAGAATGCTAAAAGACTTTAAATAAATTATATCGGCGTGGGTGGTTTTAGAAAAAATAGATAGCTATGGATTTTAAACAAAATTTGTGTCAAAGTTTCTTGAAAAATAGCTAAGGATTTTAAACAAATAAAAATGTGGGTAGGAGCTTTTAGAAAAATAGACAACCAGGAACTTTAAATAAATAAAATCTACATGGGTTAAAAGAAATTATGGGGTATGTTTACTAAACCGTCTTAATGTTACCAGCGCTAGTTGCAGCGTTAATGTGAAGAATGCCATATAAGGTAGTGGGCGGTCTGGAGGTCAGGTTGCAAGGAATCGGTATCGTGCAATAGTGGGCGCCGTGGCACGTTAACACGCGTTAACCCTAAGTTCATGCCAGTGCAGTGTTAGAAGCTATAAAGATGTAGCCCACTGGTTACTACTATGACTGTGGAGGCAGAGTCATGGGTTTGGTCCTGCAGTGGTGTTACGTAAGAAGGCTGTCTGAGGCATTTCCTTTTAATTTAATCAGTGCTGCCAGCAAAAACACCCTCACAGTGCCGTAACCTAAGGTGCCGCATAAGGCGCCCTATAAGGCACTCCACAGGGCACATTATAAAGTGCCCTGTCTGCCAAGGCACCTTATAATGTGCCCTATAGGGTGCATTATAGGGTGCCGTAAAGGGCACCCTATAGGGTGCCTTATGAGGCACCTTAGGCTATGGCACTGTGAGGATGTTTCTGCTGGCAGCACTGATCTAAATTAAAAGAAAACGCCTCAGACAGCCTTCTTCAATAACACCACTGTGGGATCAAACCCATGACCTCTGCCTTTGCAGTCATTGAAGTAACCAGTGGGCTGCATCTCTATAGCATCCAATACACTGCTGGCTGGCTACAGAAAGACTGCAGGTCACCACACAAACTGTCTGCTGTGGTTACCAGGATAGGGTAAACCCACCCATATCCATGATGCACTTCACATGCAGATCAGCAGCCTACATCTGATCACCAGATGGGGTATGCGCCTCTATAGCATCCCGGCCTGGTAGGGGGAACTGACCATATGTTTTACTGGCACAGAGTAGCTACAGACCATGACATTGTGTGGTTCCTGTGCTCACCCTGAGGGTGAGGTGGGGTGCCCAGCACCAGGTCCACAGCACCTGGCTTGGTTGAGATAGGCTATGCTGCAGGTCCACATCAGTGCCAGTGTGCGATAGGTAATCCTTGCAGACACACCTAGGATTCACCTGTGACCATCTGTATTTCTCAGTCAAGTCTAGCCCTTGTGGACTATGATGCACCCAGAATAGTGCATAACCTGTGTGGTTGCCATGGTCACATGTTATAAGAGAAGTGTGGTGTTTGGACCCAAAAACAGATTATGTAGCACCACCCAACCCGCCCTCTGTGGGTCAGTATCTCCCACCAACAGATCCACATTCTACATGTCTGCAATGGTGGCAGTAGAGGGGATCATCAACCCCAGTCCTTCTGTGGAATAGGCACCCTCTAGGGCAGTCAATGCAGATAGGTATGCAACACATAGGGCACTGGCAGACAGGCAGTAGGCCTGGAAACACTCAGCTTCCCCCCACCGCTATCTGACATTCACCAGCAGAGGGCACAGTCAGTCTCCACCCACTGCACCCTGCAAGGTAGTCCAGCCATACACATGCTAACTGCAGAGAGTCTGCTAGTTAGTACATGTTCCTGGAGGAACTGTGTGCACCCAAAAATGGGATGTGAGCACACACACCAAGCAGGTATGTCAGTGATTGTGCTCCAGAAAAGGGAACTCATAGAAATCACTTAAGAGAAATACTATATAGCACTATGGGGGAACCTAGCCATGCCATGGTCACTGCTCAGTAAGGGTGAGAGTGACCCCTCCCTGCATGACATGCTGTGGCCACCCTGTCTGTGCAGGTGGTGGTTGAGCACTACAATGTCCCAGCCATTGCCCTATGCCCTGTGCAGATGCATCCTGCCCATGCCGCCCTGTCCGGGCCATACTCACAGTACCTTGCTCCTCATTATGCACATTGGCAGGCTAACACTGGAAACAGTGCAAGCATTGTGGGCTCAGTAAGGTGTAGGCAGCCACAAAACACTGGATAGACATAGACACACTCCCACACCTATTTCAGCATTGTGCAAATATAGAGGTGGTTGGCAGCCCTGGTCGCCACACCAGTCCTGGGCACAGTGCAGGCATTGCTATGGTACTCGATACTGTTAGGGTCACTCCCCAGGGTGGTAAACACTGTCAGAAACACAAACTGAGACACACTCCACAGATATCAGAAAGGTTGCTATGATGAATCTCTGTCAACAAATTGTGTTTAACTTAGGATTTGTTATCTGACATTAATCATAGCAACCTTTTGATATATGTGGAACATGTTAACAAGTTAAAGATGGCATTGCTAAGGTATGCAGGTGCTAGTATTGGTAGATGCTGCTCCGCACAGAGCCCAACAGCCTGACTCTCCATGAGCCGTTGGATATTGGAGCCTGTGGGTGTGGGTGTTTGTGCCCCTGTTGACCGCTGCTCTAGGGCAGAGGTTCCCAACTCTGGTCCTGGTGGGCCAAACATGGTTCAGGTTGTCATGCTGTCCCTAATGAATATACATGAGATACATTTGCATACAATGGGGCCGGTGCATACAAATGCATCACAGGCATATTTATTAGGGACAGTATGAAACCTGAATGGTATTTGGCCCTCCAGGACTGAAGTTGGGAAACTCTGCTCTAGGGATTGCACATGTTTATGGTGTATGTGTTCTGTAGCATGAAATATAGGCGTTTATGGTGTGTTTCTTTTATCTGCAATAAAGGTTCTGTCCTTATTACCACGGTTTAGTACTGTATAAAATATAGGGGCATGGTCTGCAGGAGCTACAGCTGGGACTTGAACCTGTGACCTTCTGCCCCTGAATATGCTGGCTGTGTCTACTGCCCCAAACTGTTGTCACAGAGGCGGATCATTCCCTGGGGATACCATGACTGTTTGTCAGACAGACCGTGTCTGTTGCAGTGCATGGCACCCACCTAAACAGGGCTTGGCCTTGGTCTGCTGTGGGCAGATGCCACTGCCCCCTCCAACACCAGCACCCCTCTGCCACCGTGCTGACATGCCCTTGTGCCGGTGGTGCTGGTGGTACGCAGTTCCAGGCCATCCAGTGTGCCTGTAGGCGGCTGCCTATAGTGCGTGATATGGGGTAGGGGTGCCTGCATAGACATCCACGCTTCCCCCCGGCACCGCCTGCCAATGTTATGTGCCCTTTGGTGTACTTTCTGGGTACTGCCCCCTGGGACACTGTGGGACACACACTCGGGGACATGTTTGCCCTTGGTCAGTTGCTGTCTTGCTGGTTTTCCGTTTCTATATTCCTATGTGAAACCTAGGCATCTGCCTAGTACATCCTGTGGCCCAGCTGACCCACTGCATGTCCTGCCTGCAGCCCCCTGTACCCCATTTGCAACCTCACCGTAGTGCCCTTTCGTACTTGGGTTCTATGCTGTTGCTGCACATGTATCACTATTATCACTTTTCTTGGCCTCCCTGCCTTTGCTGTACATTGCTGACTGAAATAGTTTCTCTCTCCTGCAAATGTGCCTCTAACGCAAGGTTTTCACTGGCATTAATTTCACAGCGTTAGTGTGCCTGGAGCCTCTCCCCGCCCACTCTACGCCCATTGACCCCTTATCTCCCCCTCTGGGGAGCCTTACTCCACCCTCTGTGCGCCTTAACGCCCCCGGAGACGTTATCACGCAATAAGTGACATTATCATGCAGTATTATCCCGCGATAACGTCACTTATTGTGTGATAATGTCGCCGCTGCGATGTTAGCGCTCTTTAATAAACATACCCCTATGTGTCTATGAGTGACTAAGGAGATCATTTTAGAAGGGTTAGACAGGATTTATATTGAAAACCTCTTTACTCATGTAGTGAGCACACACGTATAATTAGGAATTTTAGAAAAACTGCCACTTACAGGTGTATATCTGCAGTATGCACAGTTTTCAAGGGGGCATGGTGTGGGTGGACTTCTAAAACATATATCTGCTTGCTGTTTTACAAGGGGACTATATGTATATTTCCAGAAATGTCCCTGTCAGCATTTACACCTCCTGCAAATCATGCATATGTGTGAGCTGACTGCTTCTTTGGTCCTGGGTTTCAAGGAATGTGCGAGGGGTAATTTTGCTCCCCTCTAGCCTAAACAACCATATTGGAAAGACAAACATTTGAGGTTTACAATGTGGCTCCTTAGTTGGCTCCTCTTGTACATGTAGATTTGCAAAATTCAGTGTGTACATCTGTATTTTCTGGCACTTAGACATGTGAGTCCTGCCGCTTATGTGTGCATCACCCCCCCCCCCCCACGTGAAGCTGCCCCTCTGCTGCATGATACATGTATTGTTCTGTACACCCTTACACACATCTCCACATTCACTGAGCCTTTTGTGAAGTATCAGGGAAATTTGAGCCTTCTGACTTGAATACCCCTTTTCTGACCTAGACATCTCATGCAAAATCTGCCTTTAAGAGGTCTGTCTGCTAAGCTGCGATAGGGTTTTGCAGCTAACTGGAGTGGAAGAGTGGCCTAGTGGTTGGGGCAAAGTACTTCAGGCTGGAAGGTCAGGGGTTCAAATCCCACTAGAGGACAGCAACCTTGGGCTGGAAGGACTGGGGTTTCTAGTCCCACAGGTGCTCCTTGTGGTCTTGGGAAAGCCACTTAGCCCTCCATAGCCCATGTTCCCTGTAAAATAGTTATCTCCAAGTTATAATGCCCTGTTCAATGTAATTTCAGTTTGTTAAATGTAAATTGCACTGATGCAGAATAGCGTGCTATATAAGAGAATGTAAATAAATAAATAAACTCTGCATGTTAGTACAAATAGCAATGTGTTAGCTTTAAAAGCCCTGTGTTATCTGTTGGGGCATGCACAGCATTTCACCAGCAGATAATGTAGAGATTGTGGTCCAGCAGCATAGTGGATGCAGCTAGCGCCACCCACTGAGATGGCATTAGTAGCACATGTGATGCCTACAAAGCATGTGGTTACTGCATGCTCTCAACACTCGCAGTAACCGCACATTGCAGACACACCCACTCTCCACTCACACCCTGCCCACTCACTTGACTAGCGTGTGGTATGCAGGAAGTCATGGTAAATAGTTCCCTGTAAATAGTTTTGTTACTGTTCCATGTAATATTACCTGTACATAGTTTCAATCACCGTTCTATGTAAAGTATACAGAAGTATACAAAATTGTTAACTGTTCCATGTAAACCACCCTTGATCTCTGGAAAGGGCGGTATAGAAGAAATTGATAAATAAATAAATAAAATAAAATTGCGCTATCTGCAGTTGGTTTGTGTTAGCTGCTACCGTGGTGCGTTGTTCCCACACTATCTCTGCATTAACAGCTAACGGGGTTTAGTAGACAGACCCCTGAGTGTTTGCTGAGATTAGTAGTGTTTGGGAAAAAAAAGTTTGCAAATGATATTTTTGGGTTTGAGAAGGTGTGAGAGAGCTGTGGTGTTTCCCATGCTCCCCCTACTCCCATTTTCCACCCATTATACGAAATTTAGGAGGAAAATGGTTTGCTATATGAGTCAACTAGGTCAACAAGTGAATAACCCCAACCTCAATATTAACATCGTATGGAGAGGGAGAAGATCTTCAGGTACCAAGAAATGCAGTCAGAGATCAAGAAAATGTGGCTGAAAGATACCGAGTTATTTCCCATCATGATGAGTGTCAGAGGCTCGATTAAGAGGACTTTCCAAGCACACCTTGAAAAATTACCCATACGTGTTACATCTTACAAACTCCAGAAGGAAGCTGTCTTTAGCATGATGCAAATACTACGTCGAGCATTAGCGGTAAATTTGAGAGACTGAGATCATATTCCACATGCCCTGGCTTAGAAGTGAGGTTCATAATTGTCATGATATGCGCAAAACTCACCCATTTAGAGAAGTTGCTGCAGACTATTCATGTTGATATGATGCTTACAATGTCATCATAATACAAAGAAACATCTTCTTAGGCAACAGAGGCGACAATTGGGACACATTGACAGACAAGATGGGTAAGACAAAGCATTGGGATAAATAAAAGTGGGGGGCTAGATGGAAGGTAAATTATATGTACAGATGCAGGGCTTTTTTGAGGTTGTACATGGTGGTACGGAGTACCAGCACCTTTTAAATTGTCTGTTAAAATTGACTCATGGTCCTCATGTATTAATGAAAGAGCCCTGTGTATGAGTACCATCATCTATTTTTCTAGGAAAAATGTGCTGTACAGTTGAATAAGGTAAATCAAACTGTCTCAGTTACAGGGTGTGTGGACAAGCTAGTCCTTATGGGGTGTGAGTGATTGGACAGACTTTGGAGAAAATGAGGCTTTCACCTACTTCCTGAAGTAGAGGTAGCCTTGAGTTAGGTGTAGGCACTTTGGGAATGAGTTCCAGAGTGTGGGGACTACTCCTGAGAAGGCTCGCTGGCAATTGCCACATCATGCGATTTCCTTTGATGAGAGTACAAATCATAGCAACATGGTAGGTCACATCAAATCAGTGAAGGGGTGCTGATGTATAAAGGATGGCATAGAATCAAGCAGGATAAAAGTCCTGCAGGAAACAAACTTCACTCTGAAATGTCTTTGGATAGACATTCCAAGGGTGATAGGAAAGAGTACAGTAGTGGGGGACATAATACTGCTCATCTGGCCAGGATGAGGAACCAGACTAGAGAATGCTAACAAGATTAAAAAAGCTAATAAAATTTCAATTACCCCAAGGTTGTTGAATAAGGGGGCCATTTTAGAAGCTCTGTTCATGATTTGCACATCTGAAAATGCCCATTCAGACATGGAAATCACATGGAAGGTCTCCAAGCCATTTTTGAAAGTCCAAATATACATGTGCCTAGCATGATAACATCCAAGTCACAGGGGCTATGTCAGGGGAATGCCTGGGATAGGCTGATAAAGGTACATGTATGTGCACAATTTTAGACCTGTTCTGCATGTCTCATTTCACTGTGGGAGACATCCATGACTATACCTGCTCTAGGACATGAATAGGACTCTGAAAAGTGCTTGATCCTGGAAACCAACACCTCTAGCATGAAGAGAGCAATGACCCTCACTTCCCTGATATTTCTGGCTCCTTCAAAAAATCCTGCCTATAAGTAAAAAGTCATATCTCCTGGCTCCCACATTGCTGAACATCCCCAGCAAAATGGAAGACCCGTGACATGTATGGGGGGAAGGACACATGAGCATGTTCTGAGATAAGGCTGCGGGCATGTCTATGTTTCCAGAATGGTTGATATCCAAATCAGGGCCAGTTCAAGAGGTTGTGGCACCCTGAGTCAACTTTTGCTTCTGTGCCCTCACCTTGAGTCGGATCTTGCAAACAGGGTTGAATTTTCAGCCCACTTGCTTGTTCAATGCTACCCCCCCCCCCATTTAACAATCTGCATTCTATGTCACTATCCATATCGATAATGACACTGAATATACAGAGAATGATGGCATGGTCATTGCATTATCTGTTTAGGCTAGGCCTGATATTCTGCAGACCTAAACTAAACATGTAACTTACCTGAATAATGGCCGAATTTTGCTACTATCTAGATCATTTTTTGACCTACCATTGCTCCTGGCCATTTGCAATCTAAACAGTTTTTGCAGCGAATGCTTAATTGCCTTTGAATATCAGTCTGATAGGGCATAATTAATCATTCATATGGAGCACTCCCAGACTCACCAATAAAACTCTTCCAACAACAGATGCAGAGCACAAGTAGGATGTTTTACATTACATCTCAACATACAAAAAAAATATATTCAAAGTCTCCCTCCCCACCCCCAAACTAAGCAAACTCCTCAGCCCTTTCAGTGATATGAAAGTTCCAGTGTGGCCCTCTGTCCAAAAGGTTTGTGAAACATTGCTATAGAGACAAAAACTACTAATAACATTTTTAAAAAAATATATATTTGAAGCAAAAAGGCCATGAAGGAGTCAGCTGGACCATTGCTTGACCAAGGAATAAAATATCAACCAAATATAATTTACAAAAAACTGTTACCTGTTTCTTAAAACAAAATAGAAAGCCTATGAAATTGAAAAAAGGACTATCAGAGAAATGCGGTAAGTTGTATAGTGCTTTGTTCGGTGCCTCAAGTAAACTAGCTGAACTGTGATGTCTACAGTGTACAGACTATCTTAACAAAAATTTCCCTATATACAGTTTAATGTCCAAAACACATTCCACATTTTTTGTTTTCGAATGCATTTAAAATAATTGTTCAAAATATTCCATCAATATCAAGAAACACTTCTCTCAAATCCTTTATCTCTTCAGTCAGATTTTTCCATCCCATTGAGGATAATCCAACATCTCATTCTCAACCAAGAAGATTTAGTAGCAGCCTCTTTTCCAAACAAAACCCCAACGCAGTCCATATTTCGAGATGGTGCTCTGCATTATCGCCGAAGAAACTCTCGACTGCCTTTGAAAGAGAAACAGCACATGTTGATTAAAAAATAAATAAATAATAATTAGGGCTAACCACATCATCCCAATATGTTACAACACTCTGAGCTGTCAGAAGAGGCTTCCCCATGCAACATCCATACTTAATCCAACCGGTTTGGCAATATTCAAGTTCAACATCCAAAGTTACTCCCAATAGTTCCAAAGTTTCTGAAGATCCCCATCCTGTTCCCCAAACCCCATAAAGAGGTTTGAGATCCCCTTTTAATAGCATACAAGATAAGATGGTACATGCATTGTTTTCTCCCAACATGAGAAGATTAAAACTATTCTGACATGTCAACATATTCCTTGTGATTGATGTGACTTCTATAGTCAAATACAAATGGAAGTTGAACAAATATATTCACATGATGGGAGAACCTTTCCATCCAAAACAATACTGGTATCAACTATGGCTTTACACAGGTGATTTATATGATTTGCTCTTGTTACAAAATTTATCTAGGATGTACCAAATGTAAAGTTAAGGTACATTTGGCTGAACATCATAACATCTTCATTCTTTAAATGTACATTTGAACAAAAGCATGGCACAAAATAATCATTAAAATGGCACAGGACTGTGAGGAATTGCAGAAGGATCTTGTGAGACTGAGAGACCAGGCCTCTAATGGCAGATGAAATTTAATGTGGAAAAGTGCAAAGTAATTCACATATGGAAACATAGGGGTATGTTTACTAAACCGTCTTAATGTTACCGGCGCTAGTTGCAGCGATAATGTGAGGAATGCCATATAAGGAGTGGGTGTTCCAGCGGCAAGGTAGCAAGAATCTGTATCGCGCGATAGTGTGCGCCGTGGCACATTAACGTGTGTTAACCCTATGTTCATGCCAGCACTGTGGTTAGAAGCTATAAAGATGTAGCCCACTGGTTATTGCAATGACTGTGGAGGCAGAGGTCCTGGGTTTGATCCTGCAGTGGTGTTATATAAGAAGGCTGTCTGAGGTGTTTCCTTTTAATCTAAATCAGTGCTGTCCAAGGCACTTTCTTTTTCAATTTAAATCAGTGCTGCAAGCAAAAACACCCTCACAGTGCCGTAACCTAAGGTGCTACATAGGGCGCCCTTTAAGGCACTCCATAGGGCACATTATAAAGTGCCCTGTCCGCCTATAGGGCGGCTTTAATGTCCCCTATAAGGCGCTTTATAGGGTGCCTTATAGGGCACATTATAAGCTGCCTTAGCGGACAAGGCGCTTTATAATGTGCCCTATGGAGTGCCTTATAGGGCACCTTATGCGGCACCTTAGGTTACGGCACTATAGGGCGCCTTATGAGGCACCTTAAGGTTACGGCACTGTGAGGGTACTTTTTGCTGGCAGCACTGATTTAAATTAAAAGGAAAAGCCTCAGACAGTCTTCTTACATAACACCACTGTGGGATTAAACCCCTGACCTCTGCCTCCACATTCATTGAAGTAACCAGTGGGCTACATCACCATAGCTACTAATACACTGCTGACTGGCTACAGAAAGACTGCAGGTCACCACACAAACTGTCTGCTGTGGTTACCAGGATAGGGTAAACCCACCCGTACCCATGATGCACTTCACATGCAGATCAGCAGCCTACATCTGATCACCAGATGGGGTATGTGCCTCTATAGCACCCCGGCCTGGTAGGGGGAACTGACCATGTGTGTTACTGGCACAGAGTAGCTACACACCGTGACATTGTGCGGTTCCTATGCTCACCCTGAGGGTGAGGTGGGGCGCCCAGCACCAGGTCCGCAGCCCCTGGCTTCGCTCAGATAGACTGTGCTGCAGGTTCCCATCAGTGCCTGTGTATAATAGGTAGTCCTTGCAGACACACTTAGAATACACCTGTGTCCATCTGTATGTCCCAGTCTTGTCTAGTCCTTTGGACTGTGATGCACCCAGAATAGTGCATATCCTTTGTGGTTGCCATGGTCACGTGTTATAAGAGAAGGGTGGTGTTTTTGGACCCAAAAATGGATTATGTAGCACCACCCAACCAGCTCTCTGTGGGTCAGGGTGGGTGACAGGATCTTCCACCACCAGATCCATATTCTACATCTCTGCAATGGCAGTAGAGGGGACCATCAACCCCAGTCCTGCTGGGGAATAGGTACCCCTACAGGGCAGTCAATGCAGATCTGTACTTATCACATAGGGCATGGGCAGACAGGCAGTAGGCCTGGAAAAGCCCAGCTGCTCCCCACCCCCATCTGACATTCACCAGCAGAGAGCACAGTCAGTCTCCACCCTGCAAGATGTTCCAGCCATGCACATGCTAACTGCAGACAGTCTGCTAGCTAGTATATAGTGCATGTTCCTGGAGGAACAGTGTGCACCCAAAAAATGGGATGTGAGCACACACACCAAGCAGGTATGTCAGTGATTGGGCCCCAGAAAGGGGAACTCATAAATATCATTTGAGAAAAACGCTGTATAGCACTATGGGGGAACCTAGCCATGCCATGGTCACTGCTCAGTCAGGGTGAGAGTGACCCTCCCCCCCCAGCATGACATGCTGTGGCCACCCTGTCTGTGCAGGTGGTGGTGGTCGGGCACTACAATGTCCCAGCCATTGCCCTATGCCCTGTGCAGATGCATCCTGCCCAGGCCACCCTGTCCGGGCCATACCCACTATACCTTGCTCCTCATTATGCACATTGGCAAGCTAACACTGGAAACAGTGCAAGCAGTGTGGGCTCAGTAAGGTGTAGGCAGCCACAAAACATTGGATAGACATACACATACTCCCACACCTATGCCAGCATTGTGCAAATATAGAGGTTTTTGGCAGCCCTTGCTGCCACACCAGTCCTGGGCACAGTGCGGGCATTGCTATGGTAAGCAATACTATTGGGGTCACTCCACGGGTGGTAAACACTGTCAGAAGCAAACACTGAAACACACTCCACAGATATCAGAAAGGTTGCTATGATGAATCTCTGTCAACAAATTGTGTTTAACTTAGGATGTGTTATCTGACATTAATCATAGCAACCTTTTGATATATGTGGAACGTGTTCCCAAGTTTAGGACGGCATTGCTAAGGTATGCAGGTACTAGTATTGGGAGAAGCTGCTCCGCGAAGGGCCCAACACCTGACTCTCCATGAGGCTTTGGATATTGGAGCCTGTGGGTGTGGGTGTTTCTGCCCCTGTTGGCCACTGCTCTAGGGCAGAGGTTCCCAACTCCGGTCCTGGTGGGCCAAACATGGTTCAGGTTTTCATGCTGTCCCTAATGAATATGCATGAGATACATTTGCATAGAATGGGGGTGGTGCATACAAATGCAGCACAGGCATATTTACTAGGGACAGCATGAAACCTGAATGGTGTTTGGCTCTCCAGGACTGCAGTTGGGAAACTCTGCTCTAGGGATTGCACATGTTTATAGTGTCTGTGCTCTGTAGGGTAAAATATAGGCGTTTCTGGCATGTTTATTTTATCTGCAATAAAGGTTCCGTCTTTATTACTGTGGTTTAGTACTGGGTAAAATATAGGGACATGGTTTGCAGGAGCCACTGCTGGGACTTGAACATGTGACCTTCTGCCCCTGAACCCACTGGCTGTGTGTACTGCACCAAACTGTTGCCACAGGGGCAGATCAGTCCCTGGGGATACCATGACTGTTCGTCAAACAGACCTTGTCTGTTGCAGTGCACAGCACCCACCTAAATGGGGCTTGACCATGGTCTGCTGTGGGCATATGCCACTGCCCCCTCTGCCACCAGCACCCCTCTGCCACCATGTTGACATGCCCTTCTGCCGGTGGTGCTGGTGGTGCGCAGTCCCAGGTCATCCAGTGTGCCAGTAGGCGGCTGCCTATGGTGCGTGATATGGGGTAGGGGTGTCTGCATAGACATCCACGCTTCTCTCCGGCACCACCTGCCAATGTTATGTGCCCTTTGGGGTACTTGCTTGGTACTTTCCCCTGGAACACTGTGGGACACACACTCGTGGCCTTCTTTGCCCTTGGTCAGTTGCTGTCTTGCTGGTTTTACGCTTCCACTCCTATTTGTCACCTAGGCATCTGCCTAACCCACCCTGTGCCCCAGCTTCCAGACTGCATGTCCTGCCTGCAGCCCCCTGTACCCCATTTGCAGCCTCACCGTAGTGCCCTCTCGTACTTGGGCACTACGATGTTGCTGCACATGTATCACTACTATCACTTTTCTTGGTTTCCCTGCCTTTGCTGCACATTGCTGACTGAAATGGTCTCTCTCCCCTGCAAATGTGCCTCTAGCGCGAGGTTTTCACTGGCGCTAATTTTCAGACCTTCATTTCACGGCGTTAGTGTGCATTGTGCCTCTCCCCGCACACTCACCGCCCATTGACCCCCTTATCTCTGCCCCTGGGGAGCCTTACTCCGCCCTCTGGGGAGCCATACTCCACCCTCTGCGCACCTTAACGCCGCAGTAGACGTTTTCACGCGATACGTGACGTTCTCGCATGGTAATGTTCCATTACCACGTGATAAAGTCACGTATCGTGTGATAACGTTGCAGCTGCGCCGTTAGCGCCATTTAGTAAACATACTCCATAATCTAAACTAGAGGTATGCAATGATGAGCTCTGCATTAGGAGTGACCATTGTGCTGAGCAGGGGTGGCTCTAGGCCAGCGATGGCGAACCTATGGCACGCGTGCCAGCTGTGGCACGCGAAGGCCTTGCAGCTGGCACGCGGGAAGGTCCGCAATCAAAATATGCGGCATTAAAAAAAAAAAAATAAAAAGCTGCCGCTGCCGGGGCCGGGGCCGCCGCGGCAGAATCGAGTGTGCCGCGGGGCCCCCCCGCCCAGCAGAGCCTGCCCTCCGTCCCCGGTATCACCTTCTCTCAGCTGCCTCTAGTCAAACGCGCCTGCTTTCAGAGCGCGAGTGGAGTTTCTTCCTCGCTGCTCTGTTATGCCCGCGGGGGCTGATGGGAAGTTCCCATCAGCCCCCGCGGGCTTAACAGAGCAGCGAGGGAGAAACTTCCCTCGCGCTCTGAAAGCCGGCGCGTGTGACTGGAGGCAGCTGAGAGAGGTGATACCGGGGACGGAGGGCAGGCTCTGCTGGGCGGGGGGGCCCCGCGGCACACTCGATTCTGCCGCGGCGGCCCCGGCCCCGGCAGCGACAGCTTTCTTTGTAAAAAAAATATCGCTGGGGGGGGGGGGTTCTGAGTGGTAATGGCTGGGGGGGGGGTTATGAATGTTTTTTGGGTGGGGGGGGGGTTAGGAGTGGTAAAGGCTGTGGGGTGTTGGGGGGTTAGGACTGGTGATGGGCTGGGGGGGGGCTAGGACAGGAAATGGGCTGATGGGGGTTAGGAGTGGTAATGGCTGGGGGGGGGGTTAGGACTGGTGATGGGCTGGGGGGGTTAGGAGTGGTAATGGCTGTGGGCTGTTGGGGGGTTAGGACTGGTGATGGGCTGGGGGGGGGGCTAGGACAGGAAATGGGCTGATGGGGGGTTAGGAGTGGTGATGGGCTGGGGGGGTTAGGAGTGGTAATGGGCTGGGGGGGGTTAGGAGTGGTAATGGCTGTTGGCTGTTGGGGGGTTAGTACTGGTGATGGGCTGGGGGGGTTAGGAGTGGTAATGGCTGTGGGCTGTTGGGGGGGCTAGGACTGGTAATGGGCTATGGTGGGGGCTAGGACTGGAAATGGGTTGATGGGGGGGTTAGGAGTGGTGATGGGCTGGGGGAGGTTAGGAGTGGTGATGGGCTATGGGGGGGCTATGGGCTATGGGGGAACTAAGTCTATATGGGCTGATGGGATTAGGACTGGAAGTGGGTTGATGGGGGCTTAGGACTGGTAATGGGCTATGGGGGGCTAGGACAGGAAATGGGCTGATGGGGAGGGGTTAGGACTTGAGGTGGGCTGTTGGGTGGGGTTAGGACTGGTAATGGGCTATGGGGGGCTAGGACAGGAAATGGGCTGATGGGGAGGGGTTAGGACTTGAGGTGGGCTGTTGGGTGGGGTTAGGACTGGTAATGGGCTATGGGGGGCTAGGACAGGAAATGGGCTGATGGGGAGGGGTTAGGACTTGAGGTGGGCTTTTGGGTGGGGTTAGGACTGGAAATGGGCTGATGGGGGGTTAACACTGGAGGTGGTCTGATGGGGTTAGGACTGGTAATGGGCTATGGGGGGGTTTAGGACTGATAATGGGCTATGGGGGGGCTGGGACAAGAAATGGGCTGATGGGGAGGGGTTAGGACTTGAGGTGGGCTGATGGGGTTAGGACTGGTAATGGGCTGTGGGCTGATGGGGGGGTTAGGACTGGCAATGGGCTATGGGGGGGTTAAGACTGGTAATGGGCTGTTGGCTGATGGGGGCTGTCTGGTAATGGGCTATGGGGGGTTAGGACTGATAATGGACTATGGGGGGGCTAGGACAGGAAATGGGCTGATGGGGAGGGGTTAGGACTTGAGGTGGGCTGATGGGGTTAGGACTGGTAATGGACTGTGGGCTGATGGGGGGGTTAGGACTGGCAATGGGCTATGGGGGCTGACTGGAAATGGGTTGATGGGGGTTAGGACTGGAAGTGGGCTGATGGGGGGGTTAGGACTGGAAGTGGGCTGATGGGGGTTAGGACTGGTAATGGGTTATAGGGGGGGCTTAAACTGAAAATGGGGTGACGGGGGGTTAGGACTGGAAGTGGGTTGATGAGGGGGGGCTAGGACTGGTATTGGGTTGGGGGGTTTCTAGGACTGGAAATGGGTTGGGGGGCTGCTAGGACTGGAAATGGGCTGATGCAGGGACTAGAAGGGAATGGATGCTGGGTGAGGCTGGAACTAGAAGGGAGCTGGTGTTGGGGGAGGATTAGAATGGGATGGGGCTGGGAGAGTAAAATGGAGAGGGGAAAAATATTTTGTGTGGGAGGGATAAAAATCTACAATTGGCCGGGTATTGGGAGAATAAGTGGGGATTGAGGATGGAGGGGTAAATTTTGAGTAGATGAAATAGGAATGAGGAAAGAGCAAAAGGAGAAAGATTAGTATGTTAAAGCAGATGTAGAGAGAGAATGGAAAAAAAAAAACCAAGAAGACAGAAGAAAGGACAAATGGACAGCAGATGGAGAGTTAGCAGAAGACACGAAGAAACCAGAAGAAAGTGGCTGGAACAATTGCAACTGAAAAAAATGCACAAAAGGTAGAAAAATATCTCTTTATTTTGAATTTATTAACTGGAATATGTCAGCTCTGGGAAATGTGCATCATTAATTTTTGCGCTTTGTTTAGTACAAGAGGAAATTAATTTATAGTTTTATTTCTACAGTGTTGTTGTATATTCCAAGTTTGGCTTTTGGGGTTCCCAGTTTAATTATTGTCTTCCTGTTTCTAAATTGTGATTCCTTGTTTGGTGATGGTCTGTTCTGCATGTGTAACTGAGCTGAGGTATTCTGTTTATATAATTCCTATTTGACATTGCCACTTGTTCTTTCCCCAGTAGGTCATGTATTGTTGTTCTCTGAAATGTATTGGTTTAATATTTGCAGTGTTGCCTTTTGATAGTTAGGGTATGGTGCTTTGTGAGTCCTGGTAGTGCTGTTAGGATACGGCGGGTTTGCTATGGGTTCTAAATGGGCAGCGTTTGTAGTAGTTCCTAATGTGCCTGGCGGTTGGTACTGGATTATAGTAATGTAGAAACCTTTTAGTCTTTCTTTATCCATATACTCATTAAGAGGCATGTTTACTAAAAGTTAGTGTATGGTAACATTATGCAAATATTTATGCAAATGAGGCACCTTATGCAAATGAGGCTTTAATTGATGTGCTGGCACTTTGAGGAAATTCTTTGGTTTTGTGCGGCAGTTTGGGCACTCGGGCTCAAAAAGGATAGCCATCACTGCTCTAGGCAATCTGCTGCCTGAGGCATAGAATGAGATGCCCCTCCCTGTAGTGGGGGGGGGGGGGGCAGGGCTTTTTCAGAACTCCAATCAGGGACTGAACCAAACCAAAAAGCCGATTAGATTATATGGAGGAAATGCAAGATGTTTGCACACCAAGGAACTAAAAGAGAGCACAGTTTTATAAAACTAAATTATAACTCATTTTTATTTTGGTTCTTGCTTTTTCTTTTTCAACATATATTTTGCATCCACAGTGGGTGCAGAGCAGAACCAGGACATTCACCCACAGAACTCAATATCTTTAAAAAAAAATTGATTCTGATCATCTCACTAACAACAACAACCACTATTCTCCAGTACCAGGCATATTGTGAATTAATACAAAACCCTACAACAAAGAGCACATCTACCATACCATACCGTGCCATACCATACCATATCAGCACCAACTTCCAAAACTCTCATAAAGAACCCATATAAAAAGGTCACTGTAAACACTACAGTGGGCCCTGGAATATCCATACACCTATTTGAAAAGCTGAACAAGTCAAATTACAAAAGTACAGTATAGATCTTTATGTACAAACTCCATGTTAACAGAACACCTGGGCTGAGTCACACACTCAGAACACAGACCCTCACCAAGTACAGAATAAGTAACCACAATCTAAAGTAAAAATAAAAATATGTAGACAAAATTTAAACTGAAACCCCAAAAAGCCAGACTCCGCATGCAGTGCAACATCAGATAAATAAGGGATGCAGTTTTCCCATACGGTGTAAAATAAAAAGATAGCACAAAGTCCAATCACTAAAAATAAATAAAATTATTTTTTCTACCTTTGTTGTCTGACCATTTTATTCTCTGATCATACTGGTCCCGATCTGAGGCTTCTGTTTTCCTGTCTTCTCTTAGCACTCTTTCTGTGGTCTATGGTCCATCTGCCATTTCTTGTCTCTTCGTTTTCTTCACTTCCTTCCATCAGCCCATTTCCAGTTCCAGTAACCCTCACCAGTATCAGCCCCCTTTCCAGTCCTCCCCTCCCAGTACCTTCCAATGTCAACCACCTTGAATTCCCACGACTGCCACTGGTGTCCATTCCCTTCAGGTCCCCCTCCTTTCCCACTGTCCAGCCCCTTCTAGTCCAAATGCCATCCCAGATAACAGCTCATGTCCACTCTCAGTGCCACTCCCCCCCAGTCAGCTCCCTTCCAGTCACCCTACCCTCTATCCATCCCTCTTCCAGTGCCATTCACACATGTCAGCTTCCTTCCAGCCTCCTCCCTATTACCCAGCCACCTACCACTCCCATCCCCATGTCAGCTTTCTTCCAGTCCCCCCTTCAGTACATTCCAGGTGTCAGCTCCATTCCAGCCCCCTCCTTCCCCCGCCATATCAGTTCCCTTCCTGCCTCCTCCTTCCCCTGGCAGACCCTCTCAGTATCCACTTCCTTCCAGTCCTATTCTCCCAACCCCACACATCAGCCCATTTGTAGCCCTAGCCCCTAGTTTTTTTCCAGGGCCATCAGCACTCCCCTCCCCTCCCCCATTAGCCCATTTCAAGTCCCAGTCCCAGCCCATTTCCATTCCTAACTCCCTTATTAGCCCACTTCAGTCCTAGCCCCCCAATCAACACATTACCAGTCCTTGCTCATTTCCAGTGCTAGCCCCCATCAGCCCATTACCAGTCCTAACCCCCCCCAATAAGTCAATTTCCAGTCCTAGCCCCCCAATTAGCCCATTTCCTGAACTAACCCCCCTAATCAGCCCATTTTCAGCCTAACCCCACCAATCAGCCCATTACCAGTCCTAGCACCCCTCCCGATGAGCCTATTTCCATTCTTAACCCCCCATCAGCCCATTTCCAATTCTAAACCCCCCATCAGCCCATTACCAGTCCTAGCCCCCCTCCTGATCAGCCTATTTCCATTCTTGACCCCCCATCAGCCCATTTCCAGTTCTAACCCCCCCATCAGCCCATTTCCAGTCCTAGCCCTCCCATTATCCACCCAATAATATTTCCAGTGCTACCCCCCCCTCCTCAGCCCAGACCCAGACCCTCTGAAGGGAAATCAAACAAACAAAAATGGTCTCAGAAGCTGCTGCCACTGCCACTGCTGCAGCAGCAGTGGCAGAATGAAGTGCCCCATGGCCCCCGCCTCCCTGGAAGAGCCCTGCCTTCTCTTTCCCCCACACTGGCTCAGCTTTGCAGAGCCGCGAAGGGAGAGTGCTTCCCTTTCCTGCGGCTCTGTTAAAGTTGAGCCCGCTGGCACGGATGGGAAACTGGCATTTCCTGCACGAGACAGGAAATGTCTGTTTCTCATCAGTGCTGGTGGGCTCAACTTTAACAAAGCCATGGGAAAGGGAAACACTCCAATTGCAGCTCTGCAAAGCTGAGTTGGCGCTGTGTAGGAGAAATAGAAGGCAGGGCTATACCAGGGAGATGAGAGCCATGGGGCACTTCATTCTGCCACTGCCGCTGCTGCTGCAGCAGAAGCAGCAGCAGCAGCCTCTGAGATCTTTTTTTTTTTTTTTTTGAAGGCCGAATAAGGCGGTCTTTTTGGGGGCAATTTTTGCCTCCCCCAAAAAGATGCCACCTGAGACAACCGCCGCACTTGGCCCCATTATAGAGCTGCCCCTGCTGCTGAGATGATTATGTGCTTTCTTCTCTGGATATCTTTCTGAGATCAAGCAGGGAGGTTCAGTTTTCTCAAACACCTTGGCCATACCTTCATGTTCCTGGAAATGTCCTGGCCATGACTCCTCCAGTCCCCTTTTCAGACTTGGACGTCCCAAGATCTGGCTTCTAAAATGGCTCTGGAGACTCCTCTGTGGTTTGGACATAGAAACATAGAAATATGACGACAGAAAAAGACCACATGGCCTTTCTAGTCTGTCCTTCCATAACAACTACAACAGTCAACAGAAATACCTCCATGGCATAAATGTTCAGGGAGAGAGCCTCTTTCAATTGAAAGCAAGTTCTGCTACGAGGGGACATGGGATGAGGGTGAAGGGAGATAGATTCAGGTGTGATATGCGGAAATATTTCTTTACGGAAAGAGTAGTGGATCCGTGGAATAGTCTCCCAGTGGAGGTGGTAGAGATGAGGACAGTAACTGAATTCAAAAAAGCATGGGACAAACACAGAGGATCTCTAAAGGTAAAAAGGGGACTGTCTCTAAGCCCGTTTTTGCTCATCCAAAGCATGAATAGGGCTTATAAAATGACCCTCAGAGTGACCAAGCAGAGTGGGGGCAGAGCCAAAATTATCCATATAGTAGTGATATTCAGCACCTCCCTAACAATCCGCATAACTTAGGACAGCGTTAAATATCTGCACTATACAGATAGTGGCAGTTCTGGCTGCATTATCTGGATATTCAGTGCCAGCCACATGCTCAATATCCCAATTTTTAAGCCACAGAATCTGGTGTTAAAAAAAACAAACACTGCCACAGCTGAATATTGACCCATAATTACTTAAGCACCTATTTTCAATTAGCCAGTTAATTGTTCTAGGATAGTAGAGCTTACTTTTCATACAAGGATACTTATTTTTTAATCTCTTTGTTAAAGATCAGGGTCTAGATCATTTTTTAAGTACAAAGTATGTGAAAATTCAGACCGTTGGGTGATTCAGAAACTTTTTCTCGGCACTGTGCACTAAGGTCATGTTTATTAAAGCACGCTACCGGATAGTGAGGGGTTCAGCGTGTACCAAGTGCACCGCAGTTAAAGGTACCACATGCTAAAAATGCAGGCATGCTAAATATCCTATGCTGGCCAAGCAGCGTGAGCTTGGGATGAAGAGGCAGTTCTTGGGTGGAGCATTTGCATGGTAGGCAGCACGGGTGTTACTGGTGTGCGCTCCTCATCAATGTGACATTTAGAACAGGTGCACAGAATACCACCTCAATGAATGGCATGAAGCACACCCACACTGATCGTGGCAAAGACAGCGAGTATGGGAGTGGTGCAATACCCGTGGACATGCTGGGCAGGCCTCTATTTACTAGTGTGGGTTGAATGTCACCCCAAGCTCGTTTTTGGAGCCGTATATGTGCTAGAGGCATGTCGTTTAGCAAACCTGCCCCCAGGTGTCTTCTCTAAAGCGCTTACTATGTAAGTGAGTGCCAAAGCAATAGGAAATAAAGAGACTTGAGGAAGGGGAATTTGAAGCACTGGTTTCACTGATTCTTAGCCCACACCTTCTCCCACTCGCAATTATATGCATGATAATCATTCATCCTTACTTATCACCAACTGCACTCAGGATACACAGAACACAGAAATAATGCAAAATAAAACAATTTCTGCAGGAAATGCCTTGACTGCTTATACCTAATGCAGTATATGTAGGCAAAGATTCCACAGTGATTCTGCAGATGTTTTTTGCTGAAACAATTTTTTTTTTGTGGATCTTTATTTTTCCTTATTAGAAGATGAGGAAATGAAACCCTTGGACAAAAGACATGTTTTACTGTGCTAGCAAACTGGCTTGTAGACTTCTTGTACTTTCCCCCTGCATATGAAAATTAAATCTGTCCCTAACACCTTTTAAAGTAATTTTATTGCACTATATTATGAGGTCACTAAATATATTTAAATCTATGTGGATCCTAGATAGGAGCATGACTCTTAAGAGTAGCAGAGTAAGCTTTCAGTGGGCCAAAATGTGTTTATTTACTCTGTAATCACTGGAGCACTCAGTTCTGCAAAATCACGCTGATGATAAATGAATGCGGGCTGTTCTATAGCAATTACTTGCACCATAATTCCACTTCCTGATGATTTTCAAAATGTTTGCCTGCCAAAAAACTTCTTCTAAAAAGAATGCAGTATAATTTTATAAAAACATACCCTATCCTGACCCCAAGACTTCAAAATATAGATTATAAAAACATATATGTGTGTTTTGGTGGGTCTCTGGATTTAGGCTCTGATGATATAGCATCTAATCTTAACATGAGTTGGAATTTTCCACAGATGTTCCTTTTGAGAGCCCTCATGCCATTTTTTTTTTATAATGACAGCTGTGACATGGCTTGGAAGAAAACAAGTCCCATTGGCCAGTTGGAAACTTTATCCAAGATATTATCACAGTACAACATCTGAACCCCATCAGCACCCAGCCTCCAGTGGGAAGCTATCATTGGCACAAGACAAACATTAGCAAGAGCTCTGAAAGGCCAAAACTGTACCAGACTTAAGAATGGCACGTGCAAAGAGAAACTCATGCGGAGACCCCAACCACAAGAAAGGGCCTTTTGCCTCCTTTAAACAGATCTTGTTACCTACTGGCAAACCAGCTATGATCCAACTTGGGGTCAGATTTAAGGACTGGACCAAATTAGAACAAAAACTATGCATAAAAAACTTTCATAGTGTTGTACTATTGCATCTTTTGCTTGAGGTTCTAAAGTCCTGTAACTTCAAGAATGCTTATTCAGTATTAAAACTGAGCAAATAAAAGCCCATTTCAAAAAACGCTATGGAATTATTTTGCCTGATCTTTACTTTGAGCTGTTGGAACAAATTTCCTCTTCTGCTTAAGTGTGTGCTTAAATGGCCTGTGGACTTTTTTTCCCTGTTGCGAAGTGTCAGAAAATGCAAAAACAGGGGCACTAACTGCACTGCTTCCAAATTATGCAAGCAAACTGAAAATGATATGCGCACTACTTGCATTTTTATGTCCTTCTTCCTTCAATTTTTCATGATCTTTAAATCTGGCCCTTGGATGATAGTTCAAATTAGACCATCACAAATTGGATTTTTTTGGTCTAGTTTTCCAGAGTGGATCAATTCCAGTCCACATCAAAATATGAATTTTCTTGAGCCTTCTCAGATTTACTTGATTTGGCTCATCTCAGGAATCTCAATACAGTATAATTCTTTCAGATATTCACTTTAAATTGCCTGCGGTTTGCCAGCTTGCCAAGCAAGGGAACAGAAGATCTGATATTTAAGAATAAACTAACAGTCATCTGTGTCATTGTCTTGGGTTGACTGTGTATTTATTGTTTCAAATAATTTATTGTTACCCACTTATGTTTCTAGGTAAGTGAAATATACATTTTATAAAGTAAAAATAAAATAAAGAACTAAGATGTTCTCCGATCGAATCTGTGAGTCTGGGCTGCAAATGTTCAGGCAGCTGGATTTTAGATGGTTTTCCAGCTGTGACACACCCATGTCCAGACCTCAGCAAGGTCAAAAATGGAAATGAAAACCAAGCTTGGTTTGGCTCAGACTGCACTGAACTGTTCCTAGCAGGATCCGATCTAACCAGAGCAGTGTGGGGCTAGGGGTAGCTGCTGCTCACGTATTCCAAGTCACACTAAAACTCACTGTGCTGATGTGGCTTGAATTAAATTTGTCCTGGTTTGAGCCTGCTAAAGACTTTAACTCACTGTGTTTGAGAAAATCTGATGCCTTTCCTTTTAAATCAATAAAGGTGACTGAGCAGTTGTTGGACAAACCCATGTCCAAGGTAAAGATTGTTTTTGGCACCCCCTTTCTTTTTTGGGCCCACATGGTCAAGGACTCAGATTGACCTGAAAGGGTACTGTGGTACCCCCGGGCTTAGCGCCCTGGGCAGTCGCTCTACTTGTCCACCTCTGCTTTTGCTGAAAGACTGATATGATATTACTCTGGCAATGTGCATAAACTGGGAAGCAGGTAATGGCTCTTTTCTCTGCTTCCTATTCACCCTTCCCAGGATCTTCCCATGTGAAAGATGGGGAAGGAGTCATTGCTGTCTATAGTTTCTACAAGTCTATAACAAATTAAAGAATGGCCAGAAGGCTATTTGCCAACCAGAGTAAAAAAAAGTCTGTGGTAAGGCCACTGATTAAAAAGTCTTTTTGGATCTGTATATTTTATCTAACCATGACCCTGTTGCTAATATCTTTTGGGGGGAAAATTACTCAAAGGTGGCCCTGATACAAATATAGATGTTCTCCTCCATATCCAAGACCTTGGATGCATAATATTCAGATTTCAGAAAATATTTCAGCACAATCAGGAACCATACTATTTACCTTGATGAATGACCTCCATCGAGATCTTGGTCATAGAAGACCAGTTCCGACTTGGTTGTCCTCTTTTTTGAAAGATGCTATAAGTTGCCATGTGTATTTTTAAAGGAATTCTATTCTAATTCATGGTAAGGACAGTGGTGTGACCCAAGGTTCTTCATTGCTGCCAGCACTATTTAGGGGTATGTTTACTAAGGGGGATGTTTACTAAAAACCACAAAGGTGCGCGCCGCACAATAGCGCACGGAAACGCGGCACCTAAACGCTCTTAAATGCTCTTAAACGCCCCGGACATGTGCGATGAACCCCCGTGCATGTGCGCGACACACTAACGGGCCCCGCACAAGTACGGGCCCGCAAATGTCCGATAGAGGCGTGGAAAGGCTAACGGAGGGCGGAGGAAGGCCCCCGAGGGGCGGAGAGACGGTGTTAATGGGCGGGGAAGGGGAGGGGAGAGGCCCCTCGCACAGTTGCGGGGCCGAATTTACAAGTAAAAAATAGCGCGAGTGAAACACTCGCGGTAGAGGGCATTTAAAGGGAAGAGAAACCATTTACGTCAGCAATGTACAGCAAAACCGGGGAAACCTGTAAAACGTGAGCAGTGTGATACATGTGCACAGCACAAAAGTGCTATTAAAAATAGAAAATGACCAGCACAAAAATATTAAAAACAGTAAGTCAGCTGGGGAACAGTGATAGCCATGGGCAAATATAACAAATACACCCAGGAAGGTTCCAGAAACAGGAAATGAATTTCGGAAGGGTCAACGGAGCGGAGACCTTTCCAAAAAACATTTCCTTTGTTTGGAGTTGTCCTGGGAGTGTTTTATATGGTTGCCCATTAATATCACTGTTGCCCAGCATGGTTATATGTCATCCCCCTTCTCTTGTGGTCAATTCCGGGGTTTATTTGCACGTGTGTCACCAGACAGGGTGAATGAGCCCACAGTCAAAATGTGCAGAGCAGGGGTTGAGACTCCATCCTGCAAGGTTAACTATCTCCAGGGACTGCACAGTCTCCGTGGCCACAGTGTGGTGCAGCAGACAGAGCCAGTACCTCTAGGACCAGAGGGCATAGGTTCAAATCCCAGCTGGGGCACCTGCCAGCCCAGTCCCTATATTTTACCCACCACCAAACAGAGATAGCACAGACACTCCTGTATTGCAGGGAACATAAGCATAGTGCAAACACCCACATTTTGCCCTACACTGCACACCCCCCATAACAATGAGCCGTACCTACAGCCCAGTCCCACAAATGCAGTCCCGGAGTGCCACAACGCAAGCAGGTCATATGCTGTCCCTGAGAGAAGGACATGCCAGCATGTTGGCGGACGAGGACAGGTGGTGGAGGGGGTAGTGGGTGCAAGCCACAGAAGACAGTGGCCTAGCCATGTGCAGGCTGACACTGTCCACTGCAACAAACAGGCCCTGTGGGATGTACAGTCATGGTCTGCCCAGGGAATACAGCCTATCCATGGCAACACGGTGGTGCAGTGCACACAGACAGTGTATGCAAGAACAGAACGTCACCGGTTCAATGCCCAGCTGGAGTAACCGACAATCCTCTCCACATATTTATCACACACCCACACCGTGGTAGTGAGGACATATGCTACGCATTGGTAATACCCCTCTATTTTACCCCCCTGAGCACAGACACCATGAACTGGTGCATTACCCAGAGCAGAGTCTCCCAAATGCAGTCCTGGAGGGCCACACACCATTCTGGTTCCATGCTGCCCCTAATACAAATGCCAGTGCTGCATATCTATGAAACACCCCCATGGCATGTAGATGTAGCTCATGCATATTCATGAGGGACAGCACTAAAATACGAAAAGTGTGTGGCATACCAGGACTGGAGTTGGGAACCCCTGCCGTAAAGCAGCAGCCAAGAGGGGCAGACACACCCACACCCACACCCACATGCCCCATTGGCCAATGCCCCCTGGAGAGGCAGGACATTGGGCCCTGCATGCATCTCCCATTACCAGCACCTGCATACCTTAGCAATGCCACCCTATACCTGGGTACACGGTACACAGCTCTCAAATGTTTGCTAGGAGTAATGGTAGATAGACATTCCTACATGAAGCACTGTTTGCTCTCTGAGCA
The DNA here is from genome assembly GCA_033557465.1 of Ichthyophis bannanicus. Lineage (NCBI taxonomy): Eukaryota > Metazoa > Chordata > Amphibia > Gymnophiona > Ichthyophiidae > Ichthyophis > Ichthyophis bannanicus. The sequence continues at coordinate 595,194,390 of CM066033.1, forward strand.
ACATCAGAACAAAATACTAATACAGCTGGGGAACACTGATACTATTAATGGGCAAAAACTAAAAACACACCCAGGAAAGCCCCAGTAGAAGGACAGGAGCTGTGGAAGGGGCTATGGAGCGGAGACCTGACCAAAATTCACTTCCGTGTGTCTCAGCTGTCCTGGGAGTGTCTGTTATGGTTGTCCATAAACATCACTGTTGCTCTGCTTGGTTACATTCATTCCCATTTGTCGTGGTCAGTTGGGGGAGTTATTTGCACCCTTGTCACCAGATAAGGTGAAAGACCCCACATCACAAATGTGCATAGCAGGCATGTTGACTCTGTTGGTCAGGTCTGCCATCCACAGGGACTGCACTGTCAGTGTGGTGCAGTGGACAAAGCCAGTACCTCTAGTTTCTGAGGGTCACAGTTTCAAATCCCATCTGGGGCTCCTGCCAACCCAGTCCCCATATTTTACCCACCGCTAAACAGAGAGAGTAAAGACATACATTTATTGCAGAGAATATAAGAATGGTGCACACACACATTTTGTACCCAACACTGCACACACACCATAACAATGGCCATTACCTAGAGCAGAGTCTCCAAAATGCATTCCTGGAGTGCTACAACTCACACATGTCATCAGCTTTTCCAAGATAAGCACATGGCAGCATGTTGCCGGAAGGGTACAGGTGGTGAAGGGGGCAGTGCCTGATAGCCACAGAAGACAGTGGCCCAGCCATGTGCAGGCTGGCACCGTCCACTGCAACAGATAGGCCCTGTCGGATGTACAGTCATGGACATCCCAGAAAATCCAGCAAATCTGTGGCAGCACAGGGGTGCACTGCACACAGACAATGTGTGCAAGAACAGAAGGTCACAGGTTCAAAGCCCTGCCAATCCTGCCCACATATTGTTTCCACAACGAAAATGTGATAGTAAGGATAATCCTTTATTGCTGGGGACATATGCATTGTTCATACGCCTATCTTTCACCCCACTGATCACGGACACCATGACCAGGGGCACGACCTACAGCAGAGTCTCACAAATGCAGTCCTGGCGGACCACACACCATTCCTGTTCCATGCTGCCACGCATAGAAATGTTTGTGTGTCATATCCCTGCACCACCGCCATGGCATTTAGATGTAGCACATGCATATTCATGAGGGACAGCAGGAAAACCAGAACAGTGTGTTGTAATCCTGGCCTACATCTGGGAACCTCTGCTGTAAAGCAGCAACCAACAGGGGCAGACACACCCACACCCACAGGCCACATTGGCCAATGCCTCCTGGAGAGGCAGGACATTGGGCCCTGCGTGCATCTCACAATACTAGCATGTGCATTCCTTAGCAATGTCACCCTACACCAGGGTATACGGTACACAGCTGTCAAATGCTTGCTATGAGTACTGGCAGATAGATAACCCTACGTTACGCAAATTATGCTCTGTGAGCTCCATCATGACAATCATTCTGTTGTCTGCAGTGGGTGCATCAGGTCTGGTCTCAGACAGTGTTTACCACCCTGGGGAGTGACTCCCAACGGTATTGCGTACCATATCCATGCCTGTACTGTGCCCAGGACTGGTGTGGTGGCCAATATTGACAAACGCCTCTATAGTAGCACAATGCTGGCATACGTGTGTGAGTGTGTGTCTGTCTATACAGTGTGTGTTGGCTGCAAACACCTTCCACAGCCCACACTGCCAGCACTGTTGCCAGTATTGGCCTGCCAATGTGCATAATGAGCAGCAAGGTACCATGGGTATAGATCAGACAGGGTGGGATGGCCAGGATGCATCTGCACAGGGCAGAGGGCACTGGCTGGGACACTGTAGTGGCTGGCTACCACCCACACAGACAGGGTGGCCTCTGTATGTGCTGCTGGGGTTGTACAACACCCTGACTGTGCAGTGACGACAGCATGGCTAGGCACCCCCATAGTGATAGATAGTATCTCTGTCATGTGATATATATGGGTTGTGTTTTGGGGCCTAGTCACTGATCTATCTGCTGGTGTGCATGGCCATCCTAGTTCTGGGTGCATGCATTTCCAACAGGACCAACTAGCAGACTGTCCTCAGTTGGTTTGTGTCCTGATGGAGTGCTGTGCAGCGGGTGATGGCTTGCTGAGGGAGAATATCAGATAGTGGTGGGGCCCAACGTAGCATATCAAGGCATAATGTCTGTCAGATATTGTGTCAGGGATGTGCATGTCTAACAGGACTAACTAGCAGATTGTCCGCAGCTGGTCTGTGTCCTGATGGAGCACCTTGCAGGGTGCAGTGGCTGATGGCTTGCTGCAGGACAATATCAGATAGTGGTGGGGTGCAACCGAGCACATACAGGCCTAATGTCTGTCAGATATTGTGTTATGGATGTGTATACAGCTGCCATGACTGGCCTGTAGGGTGTCTCTTTCACAGCAGGACAGGGGTAGATGGTCTACTCTGCTGCCACCATTGCAGGGAGGTAGCATTTAGAGAGGAGACCCTGTGTTGCAAACATGGGGGAGGAGGGGGACAAATGGTGGTACCTAACCCACCTAGGTGTCCATAAGGGGTTCCCCAGACTCAGACCGACAGAGATATCCAAGTTGTTTCTGCAGAAAGAACCTATCTCACAGAGTAATAGTGCATTGGAGCTCTGCCATGGCCTAAATTTGCCGTGGAGGGTGTTGTGGACCTGGTCCTGGGTGCCTCATCGCACCCTTAGGGTGAGCACAGTACCCGCACAATGTGACGGTGTGTAGCTACTCTGTGCCAGTACAACACCCACTCAGTACACCCTACCAGGCCGAGTTGATGTGTGGGTGCACACGGGCACATCCCCATACCAGGCCTGGAGCTGTCGGGTTGCAGTCCCCATCCTGTGTGCATCTGTGGACTGGTGATTTGCATGTGCAGTGCATCATGGGCACGGATGGCCAAACCCTATCCACCTCACAACAGCAGACTGTCTGTGAGGTGACGTGCAGGCTTTCTGTAGCCAGCCATGGCTTTTGCTTACAGCTATAGTGCTGTAGTCCAAAGGTTATGTCACTGCCTGTGTAGCCAGAGGATATGGGTTCAAAACCACAGTGTGGTAATGTGATAGGGTTGTCCACAGCATTATCCATCTCAAATCCACCTATTTTTATGCATGATAAAACACCCACGGCATACTGTACCCATAAGGTGTGTCTGAGGGTGCTTTATAGGGCGCCCTATAGGCCACCTTATGGTTGCCATCCATATAGTGTGCACCATACATTATCCTGTGTGGCAACATATATGGTGCCCTATAGGGGACATTCTAGGGTGCGTTGGCGGACAGTGCACTGTAACATGTGCCCTATGGGCCGCCTTATGTTAACATGCTGTGAGAGTGCGTTTGCTAGTAGTGATAACAAAAGAAAAAAAAGCCACCTACACCACAACACAACATAATACATACTGTTTTAGCCAGCCGTGTTCACTGGGCGCTGTGAGGTATTGAACCCCTGATCCTTGCACCATTGGTCAGTGTCTTCAGCATTGTGCTACGGCTCTGTTCCTATATGTGCCCAGCAGCGCCCCACTTAGCCTTCCCACGCGCTAATGTCGGGCCCGCAAATGTGCGCGCCGCGCACACGTACGGTCGGCTTTTTTCCTTTTTCTGCCTGACCCGCCCACTCCTTATATGGCACAGGCACACTACCGCGGACCCGCACGATACGAATGTTTAGTAAACATCCCCCTAAACCTTCTTAATGTGCGCTCTGTGATGTTACCGCGCGTTAAGGTACCTTAACACGCGTTAATGGCGCTTTATCAGGCGCTCAGGTACCTTAGTGCGCGTTAACGCGCGCAGTGGCGCAAATGAGCACTGAAGGCGGGGAAAGGCTCCCGGAGGGCGGAGGAAGGCTCCCCAGGGGCGGAGAGAAGGGGACAATGGGTGGAGAGTGGGAGGGGAGAGACTCCCCGCACACTAACGATGTGAAATCCGAGGCTCAAAACTAACGCCAGTGAAACCCTGGCGTTAGAGCTGATTTAAAGGGCAGAGAAACCATTTCTGTCAGCAATGTACAGCAAAACCAGGGAAACCTACAAAAAAGTGATGTGTGATACATGTGCACGGAACAAAAGTGAAAAGAAACATTGAAAATGACCCCAACAAAATATAAAAAAAAACATAACCAAGCTGGGCAATAGTGATATTAATGGGAAACATCAAAAAGCACTCCCGAGAAAGCTCCAAAAAAAAGATATGAATTTTGGAAGGGTCTGTGCTCCGTCCCCATACAAGGTGAATGATCCCACAGTGCAATTGCGCTCATCAGGGTTTCCCTCTCCATTGGACAGGTTTCCTATGGGGTGCACATGTTCCACAACAGCAGGGCGGGCATGTCAGAATGGGCAACTGGACAGATGCTGGGAAAGGGGACACAGAGGGCTGCAGACGGCACATGCTGTACTGCAGCTGGGCCACAGTGCGGAATAGGGTGATGCCTAGGTGGCCCATAGGAATGCTGAAACAGTAGAGCAGCCAGACAGCAACTGATGAGGGCCCAACATGGGCACGAGTGTGCTTCCCACAGTGTCACAGGGAATAGTACCCAGTAGGGACCCCCAAGGGCACAGAACAGTAGCAGGCGGTGCTGGGGGGAAGCGTGGAACCTATGCAGGCACCTCTACCCCAGAACCCGCACCATAGGCAGCCGCCTACCCGTACACTGGATGGCCTGAGACTGCGCTCCACCAGCACCACCAGCAGAAGGGCATGTCAGCAGGGTGGCAGAGGGGCACTGGTGGTGGAGGGGGCAGTGGCAGCTGCCCAGAGCAGACCGTGGCCTAGCACTGTGTAGGTGGGTGCCATGCACTGCAACAGACAGGCCCCGTCTGATGAACAGTCATGGTATCCCCAGGGAATGTACTGTCACTGTGGCAACACAGTGGTGCAGTGCACACAGCCAGTGTGTTCAGGAGCAGAAAGTCACAGGTTCAAGTCCCAGCTGTGGTTCCTGCCAACCCAGCCCCCATTTTTTACCCACTACTAAAACATGCTAATACAGACAGAACCTTTATTGCAGATGACGTAAACATGCCCAAAACACCTACATTTTACCCTACAGAGCACAGACACCATAAACAGGTGCATTACCTAGAGCAGAGTCACCCAAATGCAGTCCTGGAGGGCCAAACACCATTCAGGTTCCATGCTGCCTCTAATAAAGATGCCTGTGCTGCATATCTATGCACCGCCCCCATGGTATGCAGATGTATCTCATGCATATTCATGAGGGACAGCATGAAAACCCGAACAGTGTTTGGCACACCAGGACTGGAGTTGGGAACCTCTGCCGTAAAGCAGCAGCCTACAGGGGCAGACACACCCACACCCACGGGCTCCATTAGCCAATGCCTCCTGGAGAGGCAGGACATTGGGCCCTGCGTGCATCTCCTAATACTAGCACTTGCATACCTTAGCAATGCCACCCTAAACCTGGGAATACGGTACACAGCTATCAAAAGGTAGCTAGGATTACTGGCAGATAGCAATTCCTACGTTAAGCACAGTTTGCTGATTGAGCTCCATCATAGCAACCTTTCTGATGTCTGTGGAGTGCTCTTCAGGTCTGGTGTCTGACAGTGTTTGAACACAAATGCCTTTATTGAGTCCCCTACGCGTTTCGGCTGAAGCCTTCCTCAGGGGGATATACTTTAATGTACAAACATAAAAACATATAAGAATAGTGTTAAAAAATTAATAAAATAGTAAGATAATGAGATCAAACAGGCATGTAACACTTAGGGGTATGTTTACTAAAGTGCGGTAAACGTGAATAACGCGTGTTGTACGACGTTAACGATTGTAAGTGCAGTATAACACGTGTAATCACGCGCCAACGACCGTTAACGTCATACTATGCGCGTTAACCGTAGTTAACGATCGTAAAGCCCCGCGGCACGGTAAAACAATGCAGAAGGTGGAGAGAGGGCGGAGAGAAGGGGTCAATGGGCGGAGAGTGGGCGGGGAGAGGCTCCCCTCACACCAACGCGCTGAATTTCAGAGCTCAAATCCAACGCGAATGAAAACCTGCCGTTAAAGGCACATTAAAGGGGAGAGAAACAATTTAGGTGTCAGCAATGTACAGCCCAGGCAGGAAAACCCAAAAAAGTGATAAGTGTGATACATGTGCACATAGCAAAAGGGCACAGAAACACTGATAATGACCCCAACAAACTGGATAAAAACAATAACCAAGTTGTTCAACAGTGTTATCAATGAGAAACACCCCCCCCCCCCCGAGTAAGCACCATAGAACAGATAGAAACCGTGGAAGTGTCTATAATCTGTCCCCATACAAGGTGAATGGACCCACAGTGAAATAGCGCTGTGCAGGGTTTCCCCCACCACCAGACAGGGTGCCTATGGCGTGCACATGTCCCGCAACATCAGGGTGGGCATGTTTGAACGGCAACTGGACAGATGCTGGAGAAGGGGATACAGAGGGCCGCAGGCGGCACATGTCAAGGTACCACCAGGGAATGCACCATCTCTGTGATAACATGGTGGTGCAGTGCACAAAACCACTGTAATCAGAAGCAGAAGGTCACAGGTTCAAGTCCCAGCTGTGGATCCCGCCAACATACTCTGCATATTTTACTCACCACTACAAAGTCCCAATACAGACAGAACCTTATTTGCAGATGACGTAAATATGCCCAAAACACCTACATTTTACCCTACAGACCACAGACTCCATAAACAAGCGCATTACCTACAGCAGAGTCTCCCAAATGCAGTCCTGGAGGGCCAAACACCATTCAGGTTCCATGTTGCCTCTAATAAAGATGCCTGTGCTGCATATCTATGCACCACCCCCATGGTATGCAGATGTATCTCTTGCATAGCCATGAGGGACAGCATGAAAACCTGAACAGTGTTTGGCACACCAGGACTGGATTTGGGAAACACTGCTGTAAAGCAGCAGCCAACAGGGGCAGACACACCCGCACCCACAGGTCCCATCATCCAAAGCCACCTGGAGAGGCAGGACTTTGGGCTTTGTGTGCATCTCCCAATACGAGTACCTGCATACCATAGTAATGCCACCCTAAACCTGGGCATATGGTACACATCTATCAAAAGGTTGCTATGACTACTGGCAGATAGCAATTCCTAGCTCAAGTACAAGTTTTCTCTGAGTGAGCTGCAGCATAGCAACCTTTCTGACGTCTGTGGAGTGTGCAACAGGTCCTGTGTCTGACAGTGTTTACCAACCTGTGCAGTGACACCTACAGTTTTGCGTACCACAGCCATTCATGCACTGTGCCCCGGACTGTTGGGGGGGGGGCACGGCTGCCCAACACCCCCATAGCTGCACAATGCTGGCATAGGTGTGGGGAGTGTGTGTCTGTCTATCAAGTGTGCGGTGTCGGCAAACCCCCCCCCACAGCCCTCAGTGCTAGCACTGTTGCCAGTAGTGGCCTGCCAATGTGCATAATGAGGAGCAAGGTACTGTGGGAATAGGCTATATAGGGTGGCCTGACCTGGCTGCATCATCTCAAGGCATAGGGCAATGGCTCGGACATTGTAGTGCCCGGCCTCCACCTGCATGAACAGGGTGGCCATAGCATGTCCTGCTGGGAGGTCACTCTCACCCTGACTGAGCAGTGACCACTGCATGGCTAGGTTCCCCCATAGTGCTCTATGGCATTTCTCTCATGTGATATATATGGGTCCCCTTTTGGGGCCCAATCACTGACTTATCTGCTTGGTGTGTATGCTGACATCCCTGTTATGGGTGCCTGCATCTCATCCAGGACCATGCACTCTGGACTAGCTGGCGGACTGTCTGCAGCTAGTATGTGTCTTGCTGGAACACCTTGCAGGGTGCAGCAGCTGGAGGTGTGCTGCTGGAGAATGTTGGGGGGCAGCTGCGCATTTCCAAGCCTGCCATTTGTCGACTATTGACCTATGGATGTGTAGCGCTCTGTCTGTCCCCCAACAGGACTGGGGATGATGGTCCCCTCTACTGCTACCATTGCAGTGAGGTAGACTGTGGATCTATTGGTGGCTGAACCTCTTCTGCACCCTGAGCCCCGGAGGGTGGGTTGTGTGGTGGATCATGATCCCCCCCCCCCCAACAGCAGGTAACCATGCCACCAACACCGGATATGCACTACTTTGGGTGCATAATCGCCCATATAGACTAGACATGAGCGAGACATACAGCAGGACACCGATGTAACCACGGTGTGTCTAACGGAACTACAGACAACACACTGATGGGGACCTGCAGCATGGGGTATGGCAGCCATGAAAGGTGCTGTGGACCTGTTGCTGGCCACCCCACCTCAAACTCAGGGTGGTCACAGTACCCGCACAATGTGACTGTCTGTGGTCACTCTGTACCAGTGCCACACATTGTCTGTTCCCCCTACTATGCCGAGGTGCTGTAAAGTGTTTGGCAGTTCAAGATGAGTTACATTTAGGTACAGTAGGCATTTCCCTGTCCCCAGAGGACTTACAATCTAAATTTGTACCTGAGGCAGTGGAGGGTTGACTTGCCCAAGGCCACAAGGAGTACCATTCTACTTAAGGCCCAAAAGGCCTCTACATTCTTAACTTATGTGAGAGTCCTTTGTGTAGTCCAGCTTGGTCCAGGGTTTGGCCCTGAACTATGAAGTCCAGGTGGTGATCCTGCATGCTAAAGGGGTCACACCCAATGGATTTCATTGGCAGTGCACCCTGATGTCTGCCATTTCCTCAGGAGAGTGAAGCATTTCCATCTGCCTCTGGGCCCATTTTGCCTGAATGAAGTCTATCTGGTTTTGAAGGCACTGAATAGGTCCACCTTTGAGGCCACTCATAAGACCTCCCTCAAGTATTTGACCCTTATGCTGGATGTTTGGGAGCTAAAGTGTCTGTCAGGTGGCTTTCCGAGCTACAGTCCTTGTCTTGCAGGGAATCCTTATTGGTCATCTTGATGGTTTCTCCCTCCTTATGAACTATGCTATCCTTTCTCCTAAAGATACTGTCCCCTCTTCATCTCAACCAGGCCTTCATTCTGCTTTTCTTCTAGGAGGATACGAGGATGTGCAGGGGGTGTTGATCAGATACATGGCAATAGTTAATTCTGTCCACTGCCTGACTCATCATTTGTTTTCAGCAGGCTAAAGAAAGGACTGGCAGCAGCCAAGTCTGCTATTGTCCATAGGATTAAGGAGGCCATTGGATCAGTGTACGATCTGGCTGGCAGGGGCAGCTCAAGACAATCTGCTGCCTGAGGCAAGGGATGAGATGGCTCCCCCCCCCCTCCATAGTGTGTGTGTGTATGGAGGGGGGCTTTCTGAAAACTCCAGTCAGGTACTGAACCAAACCAAAAATCCAATTAGATAATATGGAGGAATTGCAAGAAGTTTGCACACCAAGGAACTAAAGGAATGAGCGAGAACCACAGCATACTTTATAGAACTAAATTATACTCATTTCTATTTTGTTATAAACTGCGTTATGGTTCTTGCTTTTTCTTTTGCATCCACAGAACCCCCTCCCTCAACAATGGGTGCAGAGCAGAACTAGGACATTTACCCACAGAGCTCAATATCTTAAAAAAAAAAAATCGGATTCAGGTCATCTCACTAACAAACATTCTCCATTACCAGGCATATTGGGAACTAATATAAAACCATACAAAAGTCACCGAAGATCTACAAGGCCAAATCTACCATACCATTACCAACATAAACTTCCAAAACTTATACAAGGTGCCTACCCAGAAAAAAGCAGCACTATAAATACCGCAGCAAGCCCTAGAACATCTAACACCTATTTGAAATGCTGAACAAGGCAAATTACTACAGTGCAGATCCCTGCATAAAAATTTCATGTTAACAGAACACATGGCCTTGGTCACACACTCAGAACACAGACTCTCACCAAGTACAGAATAAGTGATCACAACCTAAAGTAAAAATAAAATATTTAGACAAAAATTAAATCAAAACCCCAAGAAGCCAAACTCTGCAAGCAGTGTAACACCAGATAAGAGATGTGGTTCCCAGTACTGTGTAAAATATAAAGAGCGCAAAGTCCAATCACTAAATTGAAAATAAAATTATTTTTTCTACCTTTGTTGTCTGACCATTTTATTCTCTGGTCATGCTGGTCCTGATCTGAGGCTTCTGCTTTACTGTCTTCTCTTAGCACTCTATCTACCATTTCTTGTCTCTTCTTTTGTTTTTTTTTTCACTTCCTTCCATCAGTAGGACCCAAAAGGCAGACAGAGCTCCAGAGTCTCAATGCGTGGATGAGACAATGGTGCAGAGATGAGGGGTTTGGATTTGTTAGGAACTGGGAAACATTCTGGGGAAAGGAGGGGCTCTTCCGAAGGGATGGGCTTCACCTTAACCGGGATGGAACCAGGCTGCTGGCATTAACCTTTAAAAAGGAGATAGAGCAGCTTTTAAACTAGATATTAGGGGAAAGCCGACAGTCGCCCAAGAGCAGATGGTTCGGAAGAATGTATCTTTGAAGGATACTACCAAAAGCAGAGAGGTTCCACAAAAGAGTAAAGTAGCCCAAATGCCCTCAAGTATGGAGCAGACAGAGCTTAAAGATCCCAAATTACTCATGTCTAACAGACAAATTAATATGGATAAAATACATTCTCTAAAATGCTTGTATGCAAATGCTAGAAGTCTAAAAAATAAGATGGGAGAGTTAGAATATATAGCACTAAATGAAAGGTTAGATATGATTGGAATATCAGAGACATGGTGGAAGGACGACAACCAGTGGGACACTGTGATACCTGGGTACAAACTATATCGTAATGATAGAGCTGATCAAATTGGTGGAGGGGTTGCTCTCTATGTTAGAGAGGGCATTGAGTCAGAAAGGATTAAAGTTTTGCAGGAAACAAAATCTGCTGTAGAATCTATATGCATTGAAATTCCATGTAAAAGGGGGAAGGCAATGGCAGTGGGGGTGTACTATCGAGCGCCTGGCCAGAATGACCAAATGGATGATGAAATGCTCAAAGAAATCAAGGAAGCTAACAAAAGTTACAGCACAGTAATAATAATGGGTGATTTCAACTACCCCGGTATCGACTGGGTCAGTGTCACGTTAGGACATGCTAGGGAGATAAAGTTCCTAGATGAAATAAATGACTGCTTCTTGGAGCAGCTGGTTCATGAACCGACCAGAGGGGAAGCCATATTAGACCTAATCCTTAGTGGAACACCAGATCTAGTGCAAGAGATAAGGTTGTTGGGGCCACTTGGCAATAGTGATCATAGCATGATCGCCTTTGATTTAATTAGTGGAGGAGGGATAGTAAGGAAATCCACAGTACTACCTTTTAACTTTCGAAAGGGAGACTATGATAAAATGAGGAAAACAGTCAAGAAAAAACTAAAAGGAGCAGTTGCAAAGGTTAAAGACGTACATCAGGCTTGGCTGTTGTTGAAAAATACTATCTTGGAAGCCCAGACCAGCTGTATTCCACGCTTTAAGAAAAGTGGAAAGAAGTCCAAAAAACTGCCAGCATGGTTTAAAGTTGAGGTCAGAGAGGCTGTTGTTGCCAAAAAAGCATCTTTCAGGAAATGGAAAAAAGAGCCAAACGATGAAACCTGGAAACAGCACAAACACTGGCAAGTCAAATGCAAGGGATTGATAAGGCAGGCAAAGGGAGAATTTGAGAAGAAGCTTGCTGCAGAAGCAAAAACGCGAAGTAAAGACCTTTTCAAGTACATTCGTAGCAAAAAACCTGTGAGAGAGTCAGTTGGTCCATTAGATGATAAAGGGGTTAAAGGAGCACTAAGAGGCGACAAGGCGATAGCGGAGAGACTGAACGAATTCTTTGCTTCAGTCTTTACTGAGGAAGATGTAGGGATTTTACCCATGACTGAAGTGGTATTTAAAGGTGCAGAAGAATTGAAGGAAATATCGATACATCGAGAAGATGTATTACAACTATTAGATAAGCTGAAGAGTAGCAAATCACCTGGGCCGGATGGTATACATCCAAGGGTATTGAAAGAACTGAAATATGAGATTGCAGACCTGCTATTAGTAATCTGTGAACTATCATTAAAATCATCTCTAATACCTGAAGATTGGAGGATCGCCAATGTAACACCAATTTTTAAAAAGGGTTCCAGGGGTGATCCGGGAAACTACAGACCGGTGAGCCTGACGTCAATACCGGGAAAAATGATAGAAACCATCATAAAGAATAAAATTACTCAGCATGTAGATAGTCATGAACTAATGAGAGACAGCCAACATGGCTTTAGACAAGGAAGATCTTGTCTTACTAATCTGTTATGTTTTTTTGAAGGAGTGAATAATCAGGTGGACAAAGGTGAGTTGGTTGATATTGTGTATCTGGACTTTCAGAAAGCCTTTGAAAAGGTCCCTCATGAGAGACTTTTGGCAAAACTAAAGAGTCATGGGATAAGAGGCAGTGTACTATTGTGGATCAGGAACTGGTTAAAAGATAGAAAGCAGAGGGTAGGGCTAAATGGCCAATTTTCCCAATGGAGAAAGGTGAATAGTGGTGTACCCCAGGGATATGTGCTGGGTCCGCTGCTTTTTGACATATTCATAAATGACCTGGGAAGTGGAATAACGAGTGAGGTTATCAAATTTTCAGATGACACAAAACTATTTAAAGTTGTTAAAACCCAAGAGGATTGTGGAAAATTGCAAGAGGATCTTGATAAATTGGAAGACTGGGCATCAAAATGGCAGATGAAATTTAATGTGGACAAGTGCAAGGTTATGCACCTAGGGAAGAACAACCCAAACTATGGTTACACGATGCAAGGTTCCACATTAGGAACCACCACCCAGGAAAAAGATTTAGGCGTCATTGTGGATACCATGTTAAAACCCTCGGCCCAGTGTGCAGCGGCGGCCAAGAGAGCAAATAGAATGCTAGGTATGATAAGGAAAGGAATGGAAAATAAAACAAAGGATATTATAATGCCTCTATATCGTTCCATGGTGAGACCGCACCTTGAATATTGTGTGCAATTCTGGTCGCCGTATCTTAAAAAGGATATAGAGTTATTAGAAAAGGTTCAGAGAAGAGCCACCAAAATGGTAAAGGGGATGGAAGGATACTCCTATGAAGAAAGGCTAAAAAGGTTAGGGCTCTTTAACCTGGAAAAGAGACGGCTGAGGGGAGATATGATAGAAGTCTATAAATTAATGAGTGGAGTGGAACGGGTAAATGTAGATCGATTGTTTACCTTATCAGAATATAGAAAGACTAGGGGACATGCAATGAAGCTACAGGGTAAACTATTTAAGACTAATAAAAGAAAATATTTTTTCACTCAACGTGTAATCAAACTCTGGAATTTGTTACCGGAGGATGTAGTAAAGGCTGTTAGTGTAGCTGGGTTTAAAAAAGGTTTGGACAAGTTCCTGGAGAAAGGTACATAAGCCATTATTAAGAAGGGACCCAGGATATCAATGCTTGAACCAATACAAGCATTGTGGAACCTGTGTCCCTTGGGGAAACTGCTAGGTACATATGATCTAGATTGGCCACTGTTGGAAACAGAATACTGGGCTTGATGGACCTTGGTCTGACCCAGTATGGCATATCTTATGTTCTTATGTTCAGTATATTTTCAGTCCCAGTGCCCCTCCCTGCCAGCCTCCTCCCCATTACCCAGTCACCTACCAGTCCCACCCCAAGTGTCAGCTCCCTTCCAGTCCCCCTCCAATCCCACCCCCAGTTGTCAGCTCCCTTACAGTCCCCCTGCAGTACCATCCCCAAGTGATGCTCCCTTCCATCCCCCTCCTCACTGCCCTAGTGTCATCACCCTTCCAGTCCCCCTCAGTACCATTCTCAGGTATCAGCTCCCTTCCAGCCCCCTCTTTCCCCGTGTCATCTCTCTTCCAGCCCTCTCTTTCCCCCTCTGTCAGCACCCTTCCAGCCCTCTCTTTCCCCCTCTGTCAGCTCCCTTCCAGCCCTCTCTTTCCCCCTCTGTCAGTTCCTTCCAGCCCTCTCTTTCCCCCCTGGCATTTATTTATTTAACCAGATTTGTATACCACTTTATCCTTCAATCAAAGTGGTTAATGATACAATTGAGGGATTACATAGAACATAAGGGAAGGGGTGACAAGACATAAAAATAGACATAGATTAAATATTTCTTTGCTCTATTTCATACATCAGTGGAGCATGTGTTCTTTATGTCCCACAATCATAGACTTCTGTGAATAAAAGGGTCTTGAGGGATTTGCGGAAATCCTTAATGTCATTTATAGCTCTTAATTCATCCAGAAGAGAATTCCAGAGTGCAGGCGCTGAGAATGATAAGACTCTGTTGGAGGTAGCTTGTTTAGTTTTATGGTGCTATGAAGGTAGGCAAAGTTTGTTCATACTCTTAGATCATCTGGGGACTGATAGTTAAGTCTTTGGACAGTAATCCGTAAAGGACATCCACTGACCATAGGTTAAATAATCTTGAATATATTCATGGTTTTCTTAAATCTCACTTGTGCAGTTATTAGTAGCCGGATCCCTTCCAGCCCTCTCTTCCCCCCTCTGTCAGTTCCCTTCCAGCCCTCTCTTCCCCCCTCTGTCAGCTCCCTTCCAGCCCTCTCTTTCCTCCTCTGTCAGTTTCCTTCCAGCCGTCTCTTTCCCCCTCTGTCACCTCCCTTCCAGCCCTCTCCTTCCCCCTCTGTCAGTTCCCTTCCAGCCGTCTCTTTCCCCCCTCTGTTAGCTCCCTTCCAGTCCTCCCTTCCCCCTCTATCAGCTCCCTTCCAGCCCTTTCTTTCCTCCTCAGTCAGTTCCCTTCCAGTCATCTCTTTCCCCTGTGTCAGCTCCCTTCCAGCCCTCTTTCCCCCTCTGTTAGCTCCCTTCCAGCCTTCTCTTTCCTCCTCTGTCAATTCCCTCCCAGCCATCTGCTTCCCCTCAGTCAGCTCCCTTCCAGCCCTCTCTTTCCCCCTCTCTCAGTTCCCTTTGGGCCATCACTTTCCTCTTTGTTAGCTCCTTTCCAGCCCCCTCTTTCCCCTTCTGTCAGCTCCCTTCCAGCCCTCTCTTTCCCCCTCTGTCAGTTCTCTTCCAGCCCTCTCTTTCCCCTGTGTCATCTCCCTTCCAGCCATCTCTTTCCCGCCATGTAGCTCCGTTCTGCTTCCTCTCTTCCCCTCCCCATGTAGCTCTTTCTGTTCCCTTTTCTTCCCCCCATGTAGCTCTGTTCTGCTCCCTCTCCTTCCCCTTGTGTAGCTCCGCCCCATGTAGCTGCATTCCACTCCTCCTCCTGTCGTCCGTGTCAGCTCCATTCCCTCTCCTTCCCCCCCATGTAGCTCCATTCCACTCCCTCTCCCGCTGTCTCTGTCATTTCTGTTCTGTTCCTTCCCCTTCCTCAGTGACTGTGATAGCAGTAATTTAAAATGAAAAGGAAACCGGTGCGGAGCCTTCTGGCCCTATGGAACCCCTGCTGCTGCATCCTGCTCTAGCATCACTCCCTTTTGGGGGTGGGATGCAGCAGCAGGGGTTCCACAGGGCCAGAAGGCTTCACACCGGTTTCCTTTTCATTTTAAATTATCGCTTTCGCAGCCGCTTGTCTGCTTTTTTTTTGTTTGTTGGTTGTTTTTTAAAATTGAAGGCAGAGTGAGGTGGCTGTATTGGGGGCATATTTGCCGCCCCCCAAATGTTTGCTGCCTGAGGTCACCACCTCACTCCACCTCATTATAGAGCCACCCATGCTGGCTGATAGATGTAGCCGAAGTAAATTAGAGCTTACCTCCCTAGAGTGCAGGCCTCCTCCAGGGTGGAGTCCACCTTGGTGTCTCCAAAGGACATCTATAAGGTGACTACCTGGTCTTTGCTGAGCACCTTTTTTGAAGCACTACAGGTTGCTCATGGGAGTTGGTACAGATAGCGCCTTTGGCAGGACAGTTTTGTTATGAGCATCATCTTCCTCCCATCCTGAGTCATGACTGCTTGGGTAAATCCCACACATTCGGATTGCTCTAGCAGGATGATAAGGAAGGAGAAATTTTACCTTGATCATTTTCTTTCTTTGAATCCTACTAGACCAGTCCAGTACCTGCAGGATTGGGAGTCCAGCTGCTGTAAAATGCTTAGTCAGTACCGAGGTCTGACCCAGATATCATTGTGGTATGAGAACAAAATACTTGTTCAAGATATTTGTTGCAAGGCTGAATTGTTGCCTAATAACATTATGGGGGTCATTCAGATTTGTGAATAGCAGGGTTGGACGTCCAACCCATGCACAGCTCCTGGATCTAATTCTAAGCTCTTGTCTCCCCACACATACAGGGCTGTTGTGCATTGAGCACTGGACGGGGGCAGGAGAAGGCGGCGCTGGAGTGGAGTGAGGGTGTGGGTTGGCAACAGGACATACAAAAGCCATTCAGGTCAGGCCTCTGTACGTTCCCCGGCATGGACCTGGACACCCGGCTTATTCCACCCCGAAGGTGAAATAAATGCCAGGCGCCACACTGATTGCAGGCTGCAGTCCGCCTACCTCATTGTGCCGCCATGGGAGTGGAACCGCAGCCTGATTCTGGCCTTGGGGGCCCACTGAAGGCCAGACGGTGGGGTGAAGAGGCTGTATGGCGTCTTGCCAGTGTGAGCCTCCGGCTGGACATGCCAGTGCTAGGCGATGGGACAACGCTGAACCAGCACACCAGCCGAAGTGTTGAGAGGGCTGGTTGGGCAAAGCATGGGACATCTGGCTTATCAGAACTGGGGGCATGCCGGGCCATCTAAGTGCCTTGAGTCTGCAGCTGCAGGAATGTATAGCTCCCGCAGTTGTGGAATTAGGTAAATATTGGCCCTATATATCTTTTGGCCTTCCCAATGGCCCGGACGTTCCCATTTTAGAATCAGCCTCCACATGTTTCTGAGTCTTTAAGTCAGCTTACTGTTTGGGAAGTTTATTACTGGCTTTGCTTTGCTTTGCACCAGTAGATATACTGAGAAATGACATCACTGACTGTTGCTCTACCTACTGGAAACATAGAAACATAGAAATATGACGACATAAAAAGACCACATGGCCTATCTAGTCTGTCCTTCCATATCAACAACTACAACAGTCCCCTTTTTTCCTTTAGAGATCCTTTGTGTTTGTCCCATGCTTTTTTGAATTCAGTTACTGTCCTCATCTCTACCACCTCCACTGGGAGACTATTCCATGGATCCACCACTCTTTCTGTAAAGAAATAGTTCCGCATATCACTTCTGAATCTATCCCCCTTCACCCTCATCCCATGTCCCCTCGTAGCAGAACTTGCTTTCAATTGAAAGAGGCTCTCCCCATGACCATTTATAACATGGAGGTATTTAA
This sequence comes from Ichthyophis bannanicus, assembly GCA_033557465.1. NCBI lineage: Eukaryota > Metazoa > Chordata > Amphibia > Gymnophiona > Ichthyophiidae > Ichthyophis > Ichthyophis bannanicus. Next base: position 595,211,693 of record CM066033.1, read on the forward strand.
ACATCTCAATCATATCACCACTATCCCGCCTTTCCTCTAAGGTGTACATATTAAGATCCTTAAGTCTGTCCAAATATGCTTTATAATGAAGACCACTAACCATTTTAGTAGCCACCCTCTGCACCGACTCCATCCTGTTCACATCCTTTTGAAGGTGCGGTCTCCAGAATTACACACTATACTCCAAATGAGGTCACACCAAAGACTTATACAAAGGCACTATAACCTCCTATTTTCTGCTAGCCATTCCTCTCCATATGCACCCAAGCATCCTTCTAGCTTTTGCAGTCACCTTTTCTACCTGTTTAGCTACTTTAAGATCATCAGACACAACCACGCCTAGGTCCCACTCTTCTTTAGTGGACAAATGTTCTTCACCCCTTATACTATATTGCTACCTTGGATTGCTGCAACCCAAATGCATGACCTTACATTTTTTAACATTAAATCCCAGCTGCCAAATTCTAGACCATTCTTCAAACTTAGCTAGATCCCTCCTCATGTTATCTACACCTTCCTGGGTGTCTACTCTACTGCAGATTTTGGTATCATCCGCAAAGAGGCAAACCTTACCCGACAGTCCTTCTGCTGTATCACTAACAAAGATGTTAAAAAGAATCAGACCAAGAACAGATCCCTGGGGCACATCACTGGTAACATCCTTCTCCTCAGAGTGAGCTGCTAGAAAGTCCCCAAGTTCCCTCAGTATTCTAGGGTGTATCCCATCTGGTGGCATTGCTTTGTCTACTTTAAGTTGAGCTAGTTTCTCATGAACACAGTCTTCTGAAAATTGTTCAAGATGTCCCTCGCTCCTGTTCCTGTTTGTGGGTGTTTTCTGAGGTCCTGCTCCTGGTTCTTCATCTGTGAACATAGAACAGAAATATTTGTTAAGCAATTCTGCTTAATCCTCATCAGCTTCTACATATTCCTCCCCTTCACCCTTGAGTCTGACAATACCACTTTTGCCCTTCATCTTCTCACTAACATATCTGAAAAATGTCTTATCCCCCCATTTTATTGCATTGGCTATTTCCTCCTCTATTTGAATCTTTGTTTTCCTGACTACTTTGCTAGCTTCTCTTTCAAAATATAAATGCCTGTCTTCCTCTCTCTGTGATCTCTTCTATTTCATGAAGAACTCCCTCTTTTTCTTCACCTTTTCAGCTACTTCTTTCGAAAGCCATAGTGGTCTCTTTTTCCTTTTACCTTTATTTACCATTTTAACAAATAGGTTGGTTGCCCTTGAAATATCCCCTTTCAGTTTTGCCCACAATTACATACAAAAATAAAAAGATAAAAAGAAAAATAAAACAGTTTCTCTAAAAATCACATAGAAATTTAAAAGCCACAGAAACTGGATTGTGGAAAGCCATATATCAAAAAGGATAATACATTACCACAGCAGGAGAGCAACAACATGTATGAAAAGGGAGAACATCTCCTTAATCTGTGTAATATAAAACCATAAATATATTTTATTGGGGATAAATAACATCATCTCTAAAAACCATCACATCACAAACACAGGCATATAGAATAAATAATAATAAAAAGCGCAATCATAGGGTAACATCTAAAAACTGTGATGCAGCTTAACGTAGCCGTATCATCGTGCATTGGAAAAGTTTTTTGTCAATCAAAAGCATAAAATGATAAGATTAAACACTCATGTTTAAAAACAGAGGTAATAGCATAATAGAGGCAACAGGATATCGATAAAAACCTATGTGGATGAGAAAACAGTTGTAAAATCAAAAGAAAGAAACCTTAAAAAAGGGGAACGGCATGTGAAAGAACGCCCATGCTATTGTGTAGATTATAAAACGGAACTTTAAACATTGCATGACCATTGAAAAATGCAAGAAAAAGTGTGTGTTGCACCAATCAGCATTTGACAGCGCGCACAAATGCAATCACCCCAAGGAAGGACGCAAGACAAAAGTGAAAGTAAAAACAGGAGCTATGCAAAAAACAATATGAAAATTGTGTCATCGTATATAGAAAGCTACATATAAGGTCACCGCATTTTCTAAAACTGCAGGGGAACCGAAGCAACACAAGGAGGTTGCGTAAAAAGGAAAAATATATATTAGAACTATTTAGGGGCAACACATTGCGTTAAAGGCACAAAAAAGCGGAAAAAAAGCGATATTGCACATTGCACCGCCTATAAAGGGGAAGATATAAAAACAAACAACTAACCATATTATGAGTGTACGACAAAAAAAATGTAGCAACGACTAGAGAAACAACTCGTGGCTACAATCGGGGGTGCATTGCACTACCCATCTTAATCAGAAAGACATTATAAAAAAGAAACATAAATACTCCGAATTGGTGTCTAAGGAAATGAAGTTGATAAATGTAAGAGAAGAAAATTGTACATCGAGGACAACTCAAAAAGGTGATGTATGAAGCATGAAACCATGAAGAAACAGTCACAGGCGTGAATAAGAGGAAAGACAGAGTCCTTTATTGAACCAACGGCCGCCCGACACAGGCCGTGTTTCGTACCCTTCGTAAGGGGCTAGCCAGGCAAAAAGAACTAAAAACATAAACATATCAGGTGTCAGAAATAGTAAAGGAACAAACAAACCAAGACTATACCTATATTGTAAAACACAAATGTTAAAATGATAAATATATAATAATAAATAGGACAAAACATAAAGATGTAAAAACAAGAGAATTAAAATTAATATTATATATGTACACAAATGAAAATTATAAAAAGTACATAAAACAGTGGGGAACGGTAGTGCTCGGGACCTGATGAGAATATACATAAAATAAATTAAAATACTAACCTCTGTTGTGATTCATAAACCACGTGTTATTTCCCGCTGTATTGTGCAAACATATAGATTATATCCTAATGCTAAAAAACAGAAGAGTTATACGTAGAAACATAATAACATAATAAAATAATGAAATCACTACAATACTACATCAGAGTACAAGGTTGCATTAAACGAACAAAAGCAGAGCATGTAGAGAGAGCAGAGCAGAGCATGTGCTTCTTTGGTGTCGCACCTGAAGCATAAAACCATACCGCTATTGATGTATTGTCACAAAATATTAATAAAAGCGCCATAATATGCGCCCAAACAAGATCTTGCAATTAAGAGTAAAAAGGAACAGACTATTACAAAAATATATTAGAAACACAGTGTATGATACGCATTGCAAAACCATAAAACAGGAAGGAAATATATAGAGATCCAAGAGAGGAGAACTTACCAACATTACCAGCGTTGTTACTATGCATGGGAAAACGCCACGCAGGAGCAGATAGACCATTTAAATAGTCTCCTATACAGAGAGGAAGGGGGGGGGAAGGAGGGGGAGGAGGGGGAAAGGAAGGGAAGGGTAGAAGGGGACAAACCTTAGATGCAACCATAAGTGCTGCATACGGGATACATGTGGGAATAAAAGAAAAACTGCACTAATCAGTAACACCATTAAGACAGTTGTATTGCATACTAGTGCCATATCACGGCGGCAAGCATTGCAAAAACATAAACAGGAGGGAATTATATAAAGATCCACGAGAGGAGAACATACCAACATTACCAGTGTTGTTACTATGCGCGGGAACCGCCGCGCAAGAGCAGATAGACCATTTAATTAGTCTCCTATACAGAGAGGAAGAGGGGGGGAGGGGGAAGGGAAGAAGGGGACAAACCTGCATATGGAATACATATGGGAATAGAAGAAAAAATGCACTAAGCAGTAAAACCATTAAGACAGTTGTATTGCATACTAGTGTCATATCACAGCAGCAAGGGCAAAAAAGGGTGGGAAGATCAGATAAAAACCATCTTTCAGAAAAGGAAAATAATAAAATAATATAAAATATAGTAATAAAAAGGGGGGGGAAACAATTCAGAACCACATGGACAAAGGGGTAGTGGACTTTAAATCACAAAAAATGATAATATTCAATCTCCTTATTCAGACCCCGTGGGGCTACTGTATCAAGTAGAAATATATAGCGTTGTTCCTTTTGAGTAAGGCGACAGTCACGATCCCCACCACGAGGGGATTTGGGGATTTGTTTTATGACAAAAAACTTAAGTTCATCGAGGGTGTGCTGAAATGCAGACCAGTGTTCCACTAAGGGAGCTGTAAGGATTTTTCTTTTTATGCAGCTTTTGTTTTCTAGGATACGTGTCTTAACTTGTCGAATCGTCTTACCAACATAAAGGGAGGGACAAGGGCAAATAATCACATACACTACATGTGTAGATTTACAGTTAGTCCTGGTCTGCAATCTATATTGGACATTAGTAACAGGATGTAAAAAAACAGACAATGTAATGGTATGCTTGCACACAGAGCAACCATTACATCTAAAGTGTCCTTTATTTATGGCAGCAGGGCTTGGGCAAAGGGGCATAAAAGAAGAAACCAGCTTGTCAGCCAAATTGCACCTCTATTGTGGGCAATAGTAAGATGTTGGTTGGAAAAACAGGGACTAGTTTGGAGAATGTGCCAGTGAGTCCTAAGAATTTTCTGTATCTTCCATGAGAAATGTGAAAACTTCAAAACACAAACAAATTTATTGTCTAAGGATCTATCTTTAGGTAGAAACAAATCTTGTCTATTGGAAGAACAAGCACGATGGAAACCTTTAGTGATACATTCCATAGGATAGCCTCTGGCTTTAAAACGTGCTGCCATGTCAATGGATTTACTTGTAAAGTCATCATAATCCGTACATAATCTACGAAGACGTAAAAACTGTGAGGTAGGTACATTTCTCTTAATATGGCTATTATGGAAGCTGTCAAATCGCAATAATTTGTTTTTATCAGTGGGTTTGCGAAAAAGAGTAGTTTTGAAACCAGAAGTGGATTTTTTAATAAGTATATCTAAAAAAGGTAAATCCGTGGTGCTAGATTGCATTTTAAATCTGAGATTAATATCGAGAGTGTTAAGCCAATCATAAAATTTAAGAAGCTGATCATGAGAGCCTTGCCACAGAATTAAAACATCATCGATGTATCTTTTCCAAGTTAAAATCGAGGAGGAAAAAGGACAATCAACAAGATAAATTGCCTCAAATTCGGCCACATATAGATTAGCTATATCCGGTGCCATGGATGCACCCATGGCTGTACCTTTAATCTGTTGATAAAAATTACCATTAAAAAGAAAATAATTACGTGTCAGAGCAATCTGAGCCAACTCAATGAGGAAATGAGTAGGTGTACGGACAGGTAGAGGACGTGAGTCTAAATATTTAGTGAGGACCAATAAAGCCTCTTTCTGTGGTATGTTGGTGTACAATGACTCGATGTCCAAGGGTAATAGAAGAGATGTCGACATCAAAAGTATCTAAAAAGGAAATTACATCGGCGGCATCTCTAACATAGGAGGCAATGCGAGGAATGAAAGGACGTAGAAAAACATCGATAAATTTTGAAAGGGGTTCCAGGACAGAACCTATGCCAGAAACGATAGGACACCCTGGAGGGGCAATAAGAGACTTATGGATTTTGGGTATCGTATAAATTGTCGGAATCACAGGATGCTTCACCACCAGGAAGGCATATTCTCGTGAAGTGATAAAACCGGCCTGTAACCCATATAACAAAAGGGAATCAATTTCTAATTTGAGAGAGGATATGGGATCACAAGGTAAAACATGATAAAAATCTTTGTCATTGAGTTGACTAGTGAGTTCCTGGATGTAATATGTACGATCTAAAATCACAATGCCACCTCCCTTATCAGCTGGCTTGATAATTTTTTATTTTTTTTTTATTGAATATATTTAACTTTTACACAACCAAACCTACAACATCATCACTGATATCACAATGGTAAGCTAACATTCGTGTCTTACCTACCACCACCATTACAATAAACAATAACAATAAACAATAAACAATAATATAAATACTCCAAACCCCTAAGGCGCCTTGCAATACCCATCCAAGTCCTGGCTAACAGCAATGGACTTATTAGACGAAATAACATTGCAAGTAAGAGAAAGAAGAAAAGAAAAGAAACAAACAGATCTTTTAACTGCTACTCATACTCACATAAATATCCAGAGCAGACCACCTCTCCAGCTTCGTAGCTTTCCCTTCAATAGAAAGGAGTCTATCTTGTGTTTTCTCATATTTGCTGTAAAGGCAGACCTGGGTCCACCATACTGTCCAACATAACTTTGTAGGATCTTTCCAATTGTATAGGATCAATTTTAAGGCAATCATTATCATGAAAGTTAATAAAAAGAAATGCTTCTTGTCCAACGATGGAATCTCTGCTAACGAGCGCAGTGTGATTATATTCCAGGAGAGAGGGCAGGAGAAATGAAGAACCTGCTGTATTCTAGACCAAATGGGAGCCCAAAAGGACTGAAGGAAGGGGCAATCCAGGAACATATGCCGCATGGTCCCAACTGACTTCTGGCAAGCCCAACAGGAGGAGGACCCCTCCTTATGCCACTTAGCCAATTTTACTGGGGTAATATATGCACTGTGGGCAAAAAAAAAACATCGATTGTGTAAGGGCTGCAGACCTCGAGATGCGAATTAAAGGACCCCCAGAGGCAGCACCACGTCTGTTGCGAGATAGGAGCCCCTATCTCCCCTATCTCCCCTTCCCAAACTTTCCAAAGACCCGTTGGTTGCTTCGAAAAATGGGTTCGGAACACTGCGTATAAGCTCGACGTTACATCTTTTCTAGAAGCAGTCTCTTCCATGATGCTTTTTAGCTCCCATTCTTGATCCAAAACTCCGAAGTTCCTCTTCACCCCGGCAATGCAGTGTATAAGTTGCATCCATTGAAAGTAAACGGTAGAGGGCAAACCGAATTCCCTTTGCAGATCAGAAAAAGGCTTCCATGCCCCTCCTGCAATCAGCTGCCCTACTGTCCAAATTCCACTCCTTTGCCAGATCTCCCAGGCCACTGTAGCCTTGTTGATTTTAAACAAAGGATTACACCATATCGACATAGGAAGTGAAGGAGGATTTCTTCGCTCAATGATGGGACGCAAACAATGAAACGCATCCTGAGTGGCAGAAATTACACGACCCCCCTTAGAGGATACTGGCCATCTCATTCCCATAAGCAGATTTATTGGGTAAGGTCTGACCAAACGCTCCTCTAACTCCAGCCATCTGGCCTTGCTCTCAACCAGCGCTGCCGTAGTCCACACGCTGCCTTGTTTCAGTATGGTAGCCAAATGATACCAATAAAAGTCCGGAAAGTGAACTCCTCCGTCATTTTTTGTCGCCTTAAGCTTCTGTAGTGCTATCCTGGGAGTTTTACCTTCCCACAAAAAAGAGCTCATAATCCAATCTAGGGATTTGTAAACACTGCTGGGAAACAAAACAGGAATCATACCCAGCTTATAGTTTATCCGAGGCATCAGTACCATCTTAATGGATTCTAGGCGCCCCCACCAAGTAAGATGCAAAGGGGACCATTTTAGAGCGAAGGATCGTGCATCCGCCAACACTTGTTCACTATTTATCTGTATCATTTTCTTCAGGGGGGCACAATAATGAACACCCAAATACTTTACAGTAGAAGCTTCCCATTGAAAGGAAAAATCCGCAAGCAAGCTCTTATGAGCAAAATGATTGAGCGGAAAGGCGACAGATTTCGGCCTATTAACTGTATATCCCGAGAGCCGAGAGTATTTGTCAATCAACTCCATCAGGGGTGCTAGTGATTCAGGGCACAGAAAAAGCAACAGGTCGTCCGCATACACCAACATTTTGACTTGCAGATCATCCACATCAATGCCCCTGATCCCTTCATGCTGCCGGATGGCCAACATCAGTGGCTCCAATGCGATATTGAACAGGAGAGGTGACATCGGGCATCCTTGGCGCGTTCCTCTCCGCAAAACAAAAGAAGGAGAAAGATCGCCATTAACCATCACTCTTGCAATAGGATTAGCATAGAGGACCTTTATCATCTCTAAAAAGTTTTGCGGAAAATCAAACCACTTCTGAGTTTGGAACAGGAAAGGCCATTCGACCTTATCGAAGGCTTTTTCCGCGTCAACTGATAACCCGATATATGGTATATCAGCATATTCTGCCACATCCAACAGATTACATAACACCCGGGCATTATCCGCTGTGGACCTTCCTGAAATAAAACCACATTGGTCTGAGTGTATTAAGAGCTGCAACACTTTATTTAAATGGTTAGCCAAAATCGTGGAATACAGTTTGTAGTCTGCATTTAGAAGCGAGATTGGTCTATAGTTGCTCACTTCTGTCGGGTCTCTGCCCGGTTTAGCTAGCACAATTATTGTTGCATTAGCAAAGGCTCCAATATTACTAGAATGCAATCGCAGCTGCGGGCAATAGTCCAGCATATAGGGCATAAGATCTTTTGCAAACACCTGGTAAAATTCTATTGGTAATCTGTCCGGGCCTGCTGCCTTGCCACTTTTCATTCCTGTAAGGGCCACCATCAGCTCCTCCAACTCTATTTCCTTGCCCAAGTAGGCTCTTTGCTCCGAATTTAGCTGGGGATGATCAATCTGCTCCAAAAAACGCTGAATCTCTGGCTCTGCACATTCCGTTTCAGACTGATATAACTGCTCATAAAACTCTCAAAATGCCGCCATGATGTCCTTATTTGCAGATATTGTCCCTCTGTTTTTCTCCTTTAAAAGTGCTATGTGTGATTTCACACGCTGAATCTAGCTGCGTGCCGCCAGTATTTTGCCGGCCTTGTTACTCCCTATGTAATACCGGGCATTTTGCTGAAACACATTCCGTTCCACTTCCCTACTTAGGATCATATTATACTGAAAGCGTAGCTTTTGTAAATGCGTTAGCACTGTGGCATTAAATTTTTTCTGCAGGAGTCTCTCGCCGGCCCTTATATTTTGATCTAAACTGTGCATCTCCGCTTTTGCTTGCTTGTTAGCGGCGATGGAGAAGCTAGTAATTTTTGCTCTGATTGAAGCTTTAAAAGCCTCCCACCAGGCCCACAGAGAAGTGTCCTCTGGAAGGTTAGTAGCAAAAAACTCGTTAATGGCCTGCTGAATACACTGTTTGAATGCATCGTCCGCTAGCAACACTCGAGAGAAAGCCCAGACACGATGATTATTGGGGTCGTCCTCCATGTCCAGCTCCAGCATTATCGCCGCATGATCCGAAATGTGTGAGCTTAATATCTCAGCTCTCTTGACGCCTTGCAGCAGTGATTTAGAGAGTAAGAAAAAATCTATGCGTGAGAAGGAACCATGCAGATAAGAAAAAAACGTAAAGTCTTTTTCCAAGGGATGTAGGACCCTCCAAACATCTATAAGCCCCAGGTCTTCCAGAACAGATTCGAGCACCACCAGGGCCTTACATTTCCTATTTACTCTTCCAGGCTTGCAGTCCAATAGCGGATCCAGCACCATATTGAAATCGCCCCCTAAAATAATTGAAGAGTCTGCAACTTTGTGGGTGGATAACCTCTGCTAAGGTCTGAAAAAACTGTGGGCTATCACAGTTTGGGGCATATATATTAAAGAGGGCAAGTTGACATCCACCCACCTTCAATACAGCATTAGCCCATCTGCCTTCCTGATCCGCCCTGGCTGATATCACCTGAGCATTAAGATTCTTATGAACCAGCAGTACTACACCTCCTTTTTTTCCACATGCGGGAGAGTGGGCCGCTAGTTGATATTTTCCCGCTGCCAACTTCAGCACTTCTTTAGTTGACAGGTGCGTCTCTTGCAACATCACTACATCCATGTTTAACTTCTGGCAATAAGTAAGAATCTTTTTCCGCTTGGAAGGGTGACTGATGCCCTTCACGTTCAAAGGTATTATTTTAAGAGGGCTCATAAGTAAAGCATATTGGAATTTTTGCAGCTGGATTAAAGGTCTGCTCCGGATATAACATAAGCTGGATATAAAGCAGCAGATACAGAAAAATAAAAGGCTTGCAAGGCGCCACTACACCTCCACCATAGGGATATAAACGAAATGGGTGAGACAGTGTGAAAAACATGAAGACCACTGCCCAACCTCACTATACCAATAGCCCTCCAGTCTAGCTCCCCCAATCTCTCTTAACAACAACATAAGACCATCAAATTCTACAAAGAACAATTTCATCTCTTCCAAACCAAAAGCTAATACTACTGTCTAACAACGCTGGCTGTTCATATCCTCCACCTCCCCTTTATCCATCCTGAGTCCACCATGCTAACTTGCTAACCAACCCCAACCAAGAGAGACATAGAGCACGAGGAGAGAAAGAGAATAGAAGAGAGAAAAAGAAAAACATTGGGTACATGCATCTGTGCTTGTATAGTCCAAACCCTAAACTTGAGACTTGAGTCCACTGCCCATGCTCTCCATCAGCCGATTAAAGCCGCTCTAGCTGTCGACTTTACAGAAGCACTTACTCACAAAAATATAACCCCCTCTTCCACTCATCGATTCATTGCATCCTCAAAGCTTCTTGTCCCTCAATGAATTGGATGGTGGCCGCTGGATCTTCAAAAGCCTTCGATTGATTGTCCACAGTAATCTTAAGCCGCGCAGGATAAAAAAGACCATAGCGCGCCTGAAGCTTTTGCAGCCACGGACGGAGTTCCAGAAACTGTTTCCTCTTGATCACGGTCGACTTGCAGAAATCAGGGTAAAATGCTATATTATGTCCTTCAAATTTCAACGGGGACTGTGCCTTAGCCGCTGACAGGATTTGCACAGCGTGTTGATGCCTCAGCACGCAGAATATAATCGGCCGCGTCTTCCGATTGTGCAGCCCCACTTGCGATGGCACCCGATGGGCTCTCTCAATCTCCAATGGAGAGGAGAACATCAGGCGCAACACTTCAGGAAGTAAGTTTGCCAAAAATCTAGACATGTCTGCTCCTTCCGCTCCCTCGGGAATGCCAACAAGTCTGACATTGTTGCGCCGAGATCTATTGCTCAAATCCTCTAAATTCACCTCCAGCTGCTCGATTTTCCAAAAGGCCTTGTTGAGTCGGCCACACAGGGCCATATCCATCCTGTTCATTCTACCCGTAAGCCCCTCCAGCTGCACCTTCATGTCCTGTACCTCCGATTGCACCCGGGCCAGCGTTTCACCATTAGTGGTCACCAAGGCTCTGACCGCTCTGATTTCCCCCAAAATTTCTCTAGTTGTCTCCTCGGATTCTCTCGTAGCGGCCATCTTGAGTGGAGACAGGGGATCAGCCTTTAGCCTCTTGGAACCTGCGTTTCCACCACCAGCAAAGTCTAATTTCGTTGGTTTTCCACTCGCCATGATTCGCACTACTAGAAATCAAGCACAAAACACTGGGGGCCTGTTATAAAAGCGAATACTCGCTGGATTCTTGCCGAGGTTGAGCGGAGCTAGACTCCTACGCAGTCATCATGCTCTCACGCTGGCTCCGCCTCCCCAGCTGGCTTGATAATAATGTCAGGGCGTTTGTTCAAACTGGAAATGGCAGCACTTTCCTGACGTGTGAGATTAGAGTATCTGCAAGTAGTTTTCATTTCCATGTGTTGGATATCTCTTAAAACACACTTCATAAAAGTGTGGATAAGAGGGTCAACCGGACCAGGATGATGCCAGCGGGATTTGGCATGCACCACAGAGGGGTCTGCTAAGGAACAAGGTTTTTCGGAAAAAATTTCTTTTTATCTGTAGTTTGCGGGAAAATTTATGGAGATCTACACGAGTCTGAAACGCATCATAACATGCTGTGGGAACAAAGGACAGGCCTTTCTGTAAAAGATCAAGTTCAGTGTGTGTAAGAGTGGCATGAGATAAGTTAATAACAGGTAGATTTTTATCTTTTTATTTTTGTATGTAATTGTTTTATGTATTGTGTATGAGGTATTTTATGATCGTACAGTTCTATGATTGTACATTTTAATATGTTTGTTTTCATTTTAGACCCCTGAAGAAGGCCTCGGGCCGAAACGTTTTAGTTGGGTCCTCCAATAAAAAAGGTTTTTATATATCCATACACCTGTGTGTAGGCCTGGTCTCTGGTGGTCCACTTTTACTTGTACTAAATCCAAGCCGGCCACTCCCACCAAAGCTTCAACATCAGGGATCTTATTTCCCATGCTACGGGCATTTATACACACTGCTTTCCATATGTTACCCCTGTTACCAATTTCCATAAAGGTATTTAATGTATCACTTACCTGGGGGCTTTCACTTATCTAGGGGCTTTCTTCACCCATCCCCAACGAATCTAGTTTAAAGTCCTCTTCAGTAGATTAGCCAGTCTACTACTGAAGACGCGTCGACCTTTCTTGGACAGATGGATGCCATCTCTGCTCTGCAACCCTTGGAACATCATCCCATGGTCTAGGAAACCAAAACACTCTCATTGACACCGTCCATGCAGCCATGCATTCATCTCCAGGATGCGAGTCTCTCTGCCTTGGCCTTTGCCCTCAACAGGGAGGATTGAAGAGAACACCACCTGTGCACCTAACTGCTTCACCCTCTGTCCCAGAGCCATGAAGTCACTTTTGATATGCTCAGAGGGATACCTGACAGTATCATATGTTCTGACATGGATAAGCAACATTGGGTAATAGTCAGTGGGCTTGATGAGTCTTGGCAAACTCTCCGTAACATCTTGCATTTTGGCACCAGGCAGACAGCATACCTCTCTGGACATCAAGTCTAGTTGGCCTCAGTACCCCTCAGAAGAGAGTCACCAACCACCATTACCCTTCGCTTCCTTGTGGTCACTGATTCTGCAACTTTGGGGTACTTGAGCTCTGGTTCTTCCCTTTCCAGGGATGCTTCCACCTCCTCCACTTCCTGGGCTACTTAATGGTTCTCCAATTCAAGGACTGGAGAAGTTGGATTGGTGATTCTGCAGGCCCTGGTGACTTGTGTCCAACCTTCATCATTCTGTTGGCACCCACCTTCTCCTCTGATGGAGAGCTTGGTTGCTGCAAGAAGCATCTCATCAATGTACTTCTCACTGTCTTGAATGCTCCTCAGCCTCGTCACCTCCTCTCTGAGTTCCTCCACCTGTTTCCTCAGAGCTTCAGCATGCAGGCACCCTGCACATGGAACCGGTCCTTCGAATGGCATTGGGACCTCTGTCTGGACAGAGGCAGAAGCTGTAATGGGGGCAACAGCGTTAGCGATACAATTTTTCCCAGCCATTGTTCTCTTCATGGACCTTAGGTATCTGTTAAAGCAAAAGAGAGAGATCTACCAAAGTACCAGCTCTTTGCTGCTGCTAGGCTCTGACTTATTATGAAATTTAAACTAGAAGCTCTCTGCTGGGTTCTAAATTTAATCAGAAAGTTATCTTCTGTGTTTTAAATTTAAACTAAAAGTACTTTGCTGATACTAGGCCCTGAGTGAGTATTACATTTAAACTGCAAGCTCTCTGCTGGGTTCTAAATTTCAAACCAAAAAGCTGTCTTCTGTGTTTTAAATTTAAATTAAAAGTACTTTGCTGATATCAGGCCCTGAGTGAGTATTACATTTAAACTATAAGCTCTCTGCTGGGTATGAAATCTAACCAGAAAGCTCTCTTCTGTGTTTTAAATTTAAACTTAAACTGCTGCTACTAGGCCCTGACTGATTGAACAAATACACTGGGTTCACAGATTAATCAGCTTTAATCCAAAGAAGTCCCTTCAGAAAAACTCCCAGAAGTATATACTCACAATTGCAGATCTCTCTCCAGAAGTAGCAGTCCCCTTTTCTAATCCTTCAAGACTGGAAAGAAAGTATAATCTGCCTCCACCTACTGGCAAGGGATTATAATCCACATTAGGGACATCCTGCAAACCAGGCTGGATTGTGGTGCACTAGGACTGGAGTTGGCCACCCCAGATCTAAGCGTACCTGAGGCAATGAAGGGTTAAGTGGCTTGCCCAAGGCCACAAGGAGTGGCCATGGAACTAGAGACCCCAGTCCCTCCAACCTGAGGTAACCTGTCCCAACCATTGAACCACTCCTCCCAGGGTGGAGTGGGGGAGTAGCCTAGTGGTTAGAGCACCAGCTTGGAAATCAAGAGACCAAGGTTCAATTTCCACTAGCACTTCTTATGGCCTTGTGCAAATTACTTAACCCTCTGTTGCCTCAGCAACAACAACAACAAAAAATCCAAGTTATCAATGTCCCTGTTTAATGTACATTACCAAGTTTGTTACAATGCAAACTGCTTTAACTGAAATGATCAAGCAGTATAAAAAAACCATTAAATAAATGCATGTCTGATCTGGTCTAGCAGGATTCAATGAAAGAAAAATATCAAGATAAAATTTTTCCTTCTCAGTTTTTTCTCTATTTCTTTTTGAATAACCTCTAACATTCTATTTGCCTCTGACCTACACTGTCTCTTTGCGACACTCAAGTCTCTTTTCAAAGTTTCTCAGCCTCCAACCTCTTCTTCGCTCTCTTCCCAAAATTCAACTTACTACTTCTATGATATGTTTCACAAAATTAATCTTGACTTTACGACAGCACCACCTCCACCTTAATCTCTACCTCCCCCTCTACTCACAAATACGAAGAGTATGGCCCGGCATTGAATATCTAGGTTTAGAGCAGTAGCAGCATCTAACTGCACTAAGGGGCATGTTTACTAAAACCCCGTTAAAGTGCGGGCCCCGGTAGTGTGCGGGTGCCATATAAGGAGTGGACGTTCCGTCCTGAAAAAGGAAAGGCGGAATTTACATATGCGCTAAGGTGCGCGGCGCTCATGTGCGCGGCGCCCATGTGCGCCCCGCACCTTAGCGCATGAGATAGCTGCGCGGGAGGCATAAGTGGCGCGCTGAAGTACAAGGAAAAGAGCAGAGCCACAGCACAATGGTTAAGACACTGACCAACAGTGCAGGGATTAGGGGTTCAATCCCCCACAGTGCCCAATGAAGACAGCTGGCTGAGGTGTTAATTTATGAGGCACAGAAATACTGGGCAGCAGAAGGCAGTGTGCTAATGTTTTTAGCGGCATATTAATACTGGGCGGCATAAGGTGGCGCGCTGATGTTTATGGAGGCATTATAATACTGGGCGGTATAAGTGGTGCGCTGATGTACAGGAAGATGAGCAGAGCCACAGCACAATGGTTAAGACACTAACTAATGGTGCAGGGACCAGGGGTTCAATCCCCCACAGTGCCCAATGAAGACAGCTAGCTGAGGCATTACCTTAGGAGCCAGTGTAATATTGGGCAGCATAAGGCAGTGTGCTGATGGTCATAAGGCAGCACGCTAATGTTTTAGGAGGCCTTTTAATATTGGGCGGCATATGGCGGCGCGCTGATGTACAATCACAGGAACAGAACCACAGCACAATGGTTAAGACACTGACCAATGGTGCAGGGATGAGGGGTTCAATCCCCCAAAGTGCCCAATGAATAAGGCTGGCTGAGGCACAACATATTATGGGGAAGATTGCTTTAGGAGGCATTTTATTCATATTTTAATTATCACTACTAGCAAACGCACTCCCAAAGCGTGTTAACATAAGGTGCCCTATAAGGCACATTTTAAAGTGCACTGTCAGCCAAGGCACCCTAGAATGTTGCTTATAGGGCACTTTAGAGGGTGCCGTATGAGGTACCGCAAGGTCAGTGTACTGTTTTTTATGGCAGCACTGTGCAGTTTAAGGAATGAAAAGCATACATAGGTGCGCTGACAGGCAAGGAGGAGCAGCAGTGGAGCACAATGGTTAAGGCACTGACTGCTGATACAGGGGTCATGAGTTTGCTCCCCAGTGTGCCTAATACTTAAGGCTGGCTGTGGCATCAGCTTTGCATTGTACATATTTTGTCCTGCAGCATTTTATATTTATGTTATTAATTGCTGCCAGCAAACACACCCTCACGTGCCGTAATTGAAGGTGCCGTATAAGGTACCCTATAAGGCACTCCATAGGACACATTATAAATTGCACTGTCCGCCACAGCACCCTATAATGTCCCCTATAGGGCACCCTATAGGTTGCATCACAGGAGAATGTATAGTGCACCTTATATGGATGGGAACCATAAGGTGCCCTATAGGGCGCCCTATAAAGCACCCTCAGAGGCACCTTATGGGTACAGTACGCTGAGGGTGTTTTTGCTGGCATCAAAATATGTACATTAAAAAAAGATAATGCATTGAACCACCCTATCAAATAACCCCACTGTGGGTTTGAACCCATGACCTCTGGCTTCAAAGGCAGTGCAGTAACCATTGGGCTACAGCTCTATGGCTGCTAGCAAGCCCCTGGCTGGCTGCAGAGAGCATGCACGTCACCACACAGACAGTCTGCTGTGGTCACCAGGATAGGATTAGCCTACCCATACCCATGATGCACTGCACATGCAAATCAGCTGTCCACAGATTAACACAAGATGGGCAATGCACCCCCACAGCACCTCGGCCCGGTAGAGGGAAGTGACCATGTGCACCCACACACCACCTCGGCTGGTAGGGGGTACTGACCATGTGTTTTACTGGCACAGAGTAGCTACACACCGTCACATTGTGCGGGTACTGTGCTCACCCTGAGGGTGCAATGAGGCGCCCAGGACCAGGTCCACAACACCTTCCATGGCTGAAAGAGGTCATGCCAG
This sequence comes from Ichthyophis bannanicus, assembly GCA_033557465.1. NCBI lineage: Eukaryota > Metazoa > Chordata > Amphibia > Gymnophiona > Ichthyophiidae > Ichthyophis > Ichthyophis bannanicus. The sequence continues at coordinate 595,228,239 of CM066033.1, forward strand.
AAGGCCAAAGCAGTGTTAATGTGTGAGATAGGTAGTTTCTGCACAAACACCTTGGATATCTCTGTCTGCTTGTCAGGTGTAGCCCCCATGGACCCCCAGGTGGGCTACGTACCCCCCCTCCTCCCCCCCCAGGGCTGAGGGTGGTAAACAGGGTCTCCCATCAATAGATCCACATTCTACCTTCCTGCAAAGGTGGCAGTAGAGGGGACCATTAACCCGGGTCCTGCTGAGGAACAGACACCCGATAGGGCAGTCAATGCAGCTCTATACACATCCATAACACAATAGCAGACAGATATTAGGCCTGGATATGGTGAGCTGCATCCCACCACTATCTGATATTCTCCTGCAGCATGTCATCAGCCACTGCACTCTGCTCCATCAAGACACATACCAGCTGCAAACAGTGTGCTAGTTAGTCCACAGTGCATGTTCCCAGTGGAGATGCATGCACCCAGAACTGGGATGGCAGCATACACAGCAAGCAGATAAATCAGTGACTGGGCCCCAAAAAGAAACCCATATCTATCACATGAGAGAAATGCTATATAGCACTATGGGGGTGCCTAGCCATGCTGTGGTCACTGCACAGTCAGGGTGAGAGTGATCTCTCAGCAGGACATACTGAGGTCACCCTGTCTGTGTAGGTGGTGGCCGGGCACTAAAATGTCCCAGTCAGTGCCCTATGCCCTGTGCAGATGCACCCTGGCCAGGCCACCCTGTCCTGGCCAGGCCACCCTGTCCGGCCTATACCCATGGTACCTTGCTCCTCATTATGCACATTGGCAGCCCAATACTGGCAACATTGCTGGCAGTGTGGGCTGTGGAAGGTGTTTGCAGCCACCACACACTGGATAGACAGACAGCCACCCCCACACCTATGCTAGCATTGTGCTACTATAGATGAGTCCAGCAGCTATACCCACCACACCAGTCCTGGGCACAGTACAGGCATGGATATGGTACGCAATACTGTTGGGGGTCACTCCTCAGGGTGGTAAACACTGTCAGAGACCAGACCTGCAGCGCACACCGCAGACATCACAATGATTGTTATGGTGGAGATCAATGAGCAAAATGTGCTTAACGTAGGAATTTATATCTGCCAGTTATCATGGGCAACGTTTGATAGCTGTGTACCATATACCCAGGTGTAGGGTGGCATTGCTAAGGTATGCAACTGCTAGTATTGGGAGATACAGGCAGGGCCCAATGTCCTGCCTCTCCACGAGGCATTGGCCAATGGGGCCTGTGGGTGTGTGTGTGGGTGTGTCTGGCCCTGTTGGCTGCTGCTTTATGGCAGAGTGTCCCAACTCCAGTCCTGGTGTTCCAACCACTGTTCGGGTTTTCATGCTGTCCCTCATAAATATGCATGAGCTACATCAGCATACCATGGGGGTGGTGCATAGATATGCAGCACAGGCATCTTCATTAGAGGCAGCATGGATCCTGAATGGTGTGGGGCCCTCCAGGACTGCATTTGGGAGACTCTGCTCTAGGTAATGTGGCTGTTTATGGTGTCTGTGTTTGGTGTGGTAAAATATAGGCATATGAACCATGCGTTTGTTCTCAGCAATAACGGTAAGTCCTTACTATCACGGTTTAGTTGTAGGAAAAATATGTGGACTGGATTGGCAGTAGCCCCAGCTGGGCTTTGCACCTGTGATCTTCTGTTCCTGCACATGCTGTCTGTGTGCACTGCACCACCGTGTTGCCACAGCTATGCTGTATTCCCTGGGGAGTCCATGACTGTACATCCGACAGAGCCTGTCTGTTGTGGTGGATGGTGCCAGCCTGCACAGGCCTAGGCCACTGTCTGCTGTGGTTTGCAGCCACTGCCCCTCCACCACCTGTACCCTTCCGCCAACATGCAGACATGTCCCTATCTGGGAAAAAGCATATGACCTGATTGAGTTGTGGCACTCCAGGACTGAATTTGGGGGACTCGGCTGTAGGTAATGCCCATTGTTATGGTTTGTGTGCGGTGTAGGGTAAAGTATAGGTGTTGGAACCATGCTTATGTTCTCTGCCATAAAGGAGTGTCTGTACTATCACTGTTTAGTGGTGGGTAAAGGTATGGGAACTGGGTTGGCAGGAGCCCCAGCTGGATTTGAACCTGTGATCCTCTGGTCCTTCAGGCACTGGCTGTGTCCGCTGCACCACACTGTGGCCACAGAGACAGTGCAGTCTCTGGAGATAGGAAACCTGGCCGCACGAGTCAGACACCCTGCTCTGCACAATTTTACTGTGGGCTCGTTTACCTTGTATGGGGACAGGGGTGCAATTAAACCTCAAAAATGACCTCCAAAAAAAGGGGAAAAAAACCAAAACCAAGCTGGGCAACAGTGATATCAATGGGCAACATGACAAACACTCCCAGGAAAGCTCCATTAAAATGCAGTGCTTTTTGAACGAGTCTACGGAGCGTAGACCCTTCCAAAAATCATTTCTTTTTTTTTTAGCTTTCCTGGGAGTGTATTTTATGGTTGCCCATTAATATCACTGTTGCCCAGCTGGATTATAATTTATTTGAAATTTGTTGTGGTCATTTTCAATTTATATTTGCTATTTTGTTCTGTGCACATGTATCACACTGCTCACGTTTTGCAGGTTTCCCCGGTTTTGCTGTATATTGCTGACGGAAATGGTTTCTCTTCCCTTTAAATCGGCTCTAACGCGAGGGTTTCACTCGTGGTATTTTTTTGTCCAAAATTCAGCCCCGCTCCTGTGCAGGGAGCCTCTCCCCTCCCACTCTCCACCCATTGACCCCGTCCCTCCGCCCCTCGGGGGCCTTCCTCCGCCCTCCGTACGCCTTTCCCCGCCTCTATCGCACATCAGCGCCCCGCACACGTGCGCCGGCCCGTTAATGTGAAGCGCACGCATGCACGGCGCTTAAGAGCACTTAAGTGCATCATTAGTGTACGCTATTGTGCGCCGCGCACGTGTGCGTGGTTTAGTAAACATACCCCTAAATCAGCTAGCCACTACCATCAATTATCCCCCCCCCCTGATAGATTAGAGCTGATTGAAGGTCCTTATTACTTAGAAAGAATTTTACAGAATATAACCTCTTTAAATGGAAAAAACAACTGAATCTTTAAGCAGACCTACTATATTACGGATGATTGGGGCAAAGGAAGGTTATGACCACAATGAAATCAAATAACCCCAGACTTATTAGGATTAAGTTTAAGATGATGTACCTTAAACCAACGAGCAATCTGTTCTAAACAGCAATTAAGGGAGGCAATATCAGGCAAGATAAGATCCACACCTGCCAAAAGCTGTCTGTCATCTTTCTACACTGAGACAGAATGAACGAATGAATGAATGTTAGAAGGAATAAAAAAAGATTTAAAATAATACGAGAGAGCGTAGAGCTCTGTGGTACCCCACAGATGATTGACCTAGAGCCAATACTCTTTAACTCAGTTGGATTCAGTTTATTTAAGCAAAAAAATCTATCTATAATGCTGGTTGATTTTTCTTTTCCTTGAAAGACAAACTCAGGTTGTTGCTAAAAGAAGAAAAAAAAAGAGGATACATTAAGATTCTAAAAAAGAACCAACAGAGAGCAATTAGAGGGCTAAAAAGCATGTAATACAGAATTTATTAAACAGAAAAATAAATGACAACTTAAAAATGGTCTGCTTGTGGCCTCTATGTATATTCCCTATTTCAAAAAGGAAATGAATGTGTAAGCCCAAAATTCTCCACATCCGTGGAAAATGTGTTTCATCCAGAAGGGATTAAAGGGGCTATCCTCCTTAATTCCCCCTAGTTTATTTCTCCTTCCAAATGGAAATCTCTGTAGGTAACTAACTGCTGTTATACATCTACATTTCTAGAATGAGTCACATGTATGTGCAAGGGTTGACATTTATACATGTAAGTTCTGAAATGCAGCGCTTACACGCAGTGACGTAAGTTATAATGAGGGGCCCCCAAGCAATGGTTGGCTGAGGGCCCCCTATTGTCACTGTGGGGTGCATCCCCATGCGGGATTCCCCCTTTCTGGGCCCCCTCCCCATGCAGTTCTCTGCCCATGCAGCGGCGTTGGTAAATTTACTTTGTCTGGTGTGCTGTCTCTGCGCTTCTCAATTTTCCACAGGCCCGGCAGCTGTTTACCATTGGGCCAAAGTCTCGTGGTGTGGCTGTTATTGGGTAACTTTGACCCAGCAAGGAACAGCTGCCAGGCCCACGGCAAATATACAAGAGCGGAAGCAGCATGGCAAACATGATAAAGTACGTTTGCTACACTGCCTTTCCACCACTGTGCGGGTCCCCTTTCGGCCTGGCCCCCCCCCCCTCCCCTGCATTGCGGAGGCTGCTTGGGCAGAATTTATGCCACTGCTTACATGTGCAAGTTGACGGGTTTCCTTTGTTGATTTTTCCCATGTATAAATTTGTCAAATGACACCGCCCACTGCATGTAGATGTCAATCCACCTGCTTTCCTGCACTTTCTTATACGGTATGTATCATAGAACCAGCTCCATGATAGAGTAGAGTTGTTCCTAAAAGAGCATCAGGACTGAGTACACCCTGACTTTGATACCTCACCATCTCAGTTCCAGTATCTTTATTCCGTACTATTTGAAAGGTGCCTTCCATTGACTCGAAGGCACGACGCAGTGCATTGCATGGTAAGTGTAAATGCAGTGTAATGCACATAGAACAGATGAATGAAATGAACATGAAAAAATGCCCAAATATTGGGAAAGGTCCCTTTAAAACAGCACAAACTGCACTCACCTGTGCTCTATGAGGCTAATTTTATAAAGTCATGCCCAGTTAATATGCACGAATGCAGTTTAACATGCATCAGTCATGCCTAATTTATAAAGCCAAGTATGTGCATAGTCGGACTTTATAAAGCAGGGCCAAAAGTGATGAATGATGCAGCAGATCTAGACGCCATCACTTGCACCAAATCTAGGGCTATTGCAAATCCCATAACTAGTTTTCTCAAGAATATGCATAATTCCTAATGTTTTATAACTTATGCATGTAAAAGACCTGTGTCTTTTGGGGAAACTGCCAGGTACTTGTGACCTGGATTGGCCACTGTTGGAAACAGGATACTGGGCTTGATGGACCTTGGCCTGACCCAGTATGGCATATCTTATGTTCTTATGTTAAATTTGTGCTCCACCCATGTGCACACCCACACCCTGATGTATGTACTTATAGAAAAGTGACCAGCTAAGATAAACGTGTAAAGGCCCAACAATGTGTGTAAGACACTGAAAATAGGTTATTTATGTGCATCGATGGTGTGCCTTATGAGGATAATTTTATAAATTCTCACAGAGTTACCATGCTTCGCTATGCGCATATTTGGGATCTAGTTTATAAAGTGAAGTATGTGAGTACTTTTCCTTATAAAATAGGGACATAAGAATGTGCGTCAAACTAGTCTTGACAGGTTTACCATTGACTCGAAGGCACGCATTGCATTGCATGGTAAGTGTAAATGCCCGTGCCTACATTTTCCAGAAGCGCACGGCAGTTGAAGTATTTGATAATTTAGGCATGTAAACTTGCACTCACCCTATGCTCCACCCAAACTCTGCCCCGTGCACGCCCACACTAGACATGCATGTGATAGGACTTACACGCATGCCTACATAACAGCGACCGCCTAATGTCTGTACCTACAATAAGTGCACGTTTGCATGCATACGTCCTTGAAAATAGGTGGTTTACACTCTTAAATGACTCCTTATAAAATCAGCTCCTGTAGGTCTATCCTTTTTCCCCCTACTTCTTGTCTTCATCTGCCTCTCAAACATCTTGCTCTCTTTCATCTCATTTCTGTCTGCCCCTTTTACACCATACACGTATACAGGCACAGGGCACTTGTACACAGCTATACCTTTGGAACAGGTGTAAATTTGTGAGAGAGCATTTCTGCACTAACGATGGTATAAAAATATGAGCGTATTTTATAAAGGCACTTAGGCACCTATGAAATACTCCTGTACCAAGAAACTAACCTTCTCCAAAAACTATAACGGGGCCATCAGACCTGTAAGCCTTTCAATAGCATGTTAAACCACTGTACTCATGCGCTTATATGTTCAATATTTCGGTCATCAGTCATATGACATTTTTTGTATATGCACATAAAAACTCATTCTATGCTCATTTTATATCACCAAGATCCCAAAATGTAATATTTCATGACGGCACTGTTCAAAGTTCCATTCGTCTCCATAAATCGGGAAGATGAAAAAATCTTTAGCAACATCAGGATATGGTTTGTGTAAAGGACAGACTTCATAATGCCATTACAGTAGAGACCATTTACAAAGCAATGCATTCTTCTTAATAAGGCTTATGCTGGAAAAACTCCCTATGCGTTCCTCCAAATGTCTGCCCATAAATAACTTTGGCCAGCCAAACGCTGTTACAGTACCTGGATGGCTTACGCAGTCCTTCATTCTGTGTAATGCAGACCAGATGTGCCTTGTACTATACCATTTATGGGAGGGACATCAAGACTCATCACCAACCAAGGCCGTGAATCAGTTTAGCACAGTGAATTTGTCTAAGGAGGATGGGAAATAAACATCATGAGTCTTACATGTGTGAGAATTATTTTCCTCCACCTCTCATTGCACTTCTTAAGTGTTTTGCTCAGTTTAGCGGGAGAACTAATGTTGCTTTTGCATTGGCTTGGCTAAACCTTCTACATGTGGTCTCTTCTTTGTTTAAACTGGTTATGAGATAAACAGAATCAGCCTGTTCAGAGGAATCCAGTTGGAATGAAACATCTGATGTGCGTTAAAACATCCATCTATACTCTGCACCCATAAATCAAGTTCTTTTTCTGATGCATTACAGCAAGTGACTCTATCAGTATTCCCCAGTAACAGGGTAGTCCTGCTTTTGATAAAAGCCTCTGTATTAAATTTAAACACTGCTGTTTTCATTAATAGAAAACGATGATGTGGAGCCAACCTGCTGATTCAGTACATTAGGGAGCTAATGTGTTGATCCAGCTGCTGTGAGAGACTAGAAATGCTTATTTAGTCTCTGCCATTACACTTTTGAAACATGCATTTCTCAGCTTTGATTGGCTGTATCGAAACATTAGCCTTGCTTAGGAAGCTTATGAAACCTGAAATGCATTCTCCAAGGAAAACAAGAGCAGGCAGCGCTGACTTTAGGGTAAATGGTGCCCAGGCAAAAATTGCCAATTGTCCCCTGTACAGATGTGCATTCACGAACATGAATTTGGTTCATTTGGGTGCCTACAAATTTAAAGTGTATGCAATACACTGGTATGCATATGTACCTACAAATGAACACATATACAATCAATTGTGCAGTTAAAGAAGTTCTAACTCACGTATAATGCATTTCTAAAGAAAGAATATGAAAAAATGTCCACACCAGCAAAAATTCATTTTACATGAACACAAATTGAACATTTTTTGGCTGTGGATAGTCCTAAAGCAATGGCAGGATTTGATCTGACCAGGAACCGGTTCGGATCGATCCCGCCACTGAAGGAGCCAAGCAGGTGGCAGCACGGTATGTGTTTGCATTGACGGCGTCGCACGCTTGGCCCACTGGCAGCCACCGCAGGGCAGAAACTCCCTGGTGGCCCAGCGGCCCAATCCCCCCACCTGCCAGTGGTTTGATGGCATCAGGGGCTTCCCCTCTGCTGCAGTCCCCTCAATGCCATCAAATCACTGGCAGGTGGGGGGATGCCCGCCAGAGCAGTGCTGGCATTGGGACGCTGTTTTCGTCCCGGTTCGGTGAACCCAGCCCGTGGAAGGAACCGGTTCACGTGAATTGGCCAAACCGGCTGTATCCCACAACTGTCGTAAAGCACCATCCATTCCTCCTTCAGCCATTTCCTGCCCATTCTCTCCAACCCTCCATGAATTCTCTTCCTCCCTCCTGGTGTTGTTGTTGTTAATGCCTCTGAGTTGATGCCAGCTCCTGGTGACCATGTGTATAGTAGCCCCAATCCCTTGGGTTTTCTTTGCAAAGTGCAACCAGAAGTAGATTGCCAGTCCTCTCTTGTACACAGTAATTTTCCAGTACCTGGTATTGCAAGATGGTATCTTCCCCGATGCATTTTGGCTAAAAAGCCTTCTTCAGGGGGTCTTTAAAAAGAGAACACACTTCAAAAACAATAGTAAAATATAATAAAACATTAATGTAAATGTTCAAAAAGACATAAAAAATATATGAAATATAATAAAACAATAATCAATATAAAAGATATGTAAAAACAAATTGTTAATAATAGAATATAAAACATATAGAAGATGTAGATCCAAATGGACAAATATAAATACATAAGATGAAACATCAAAAAACTTAAGAATAAAAATGTAAAATATAATTAAGAACATAGATATGATAAAATCATATGGTCAAAGTATATGAGAATAGAAAAAGAGACGATGAGGAGGACACAAGCAAAGAATTGATTAAAATACCTTAATTCTGTCGTGTAGCGCAATAAAAATAATCGCTAAAGATAAAACAAATAAATAAATAATTTAGGTGTTAAGACAATAAATAAATCATTTAGACATTAAAACCAGCTAGAAAGGCATAAGAATAAAAATATGCATACATAAAAGGAAAGAATGCAATGTTTAATTGAATGTTTGTTTGAAAAGAACTCCATATACTGTATCTTAAAAAATGCATCATTTATTGCACCACTATAAAATGAAAATAAAAAGCACTCAAAAAGAGCATTTCATAGGATAAAAAACTCTAAACACATAAATAGATATTTCATATAAAACCTCTGTTAAATATATGTCTAAGCATGATTGTCCGATTTTATAAGACATATATTTATTTTCATTTTATAGTGGTGCAATAAATGATGCATTTTATCTTTAGCAATTATTTTTATTGCGCTATGCGACAGAATTAAGGTATTTTATATTGATTATTGTTTTATTATATTTCATATGTTTTTTTATGTCTTTTTGAACATTTACATTAATGTTTTATTATATTTTACTGTTGTTTTTGAAGTGTGTTCTCTTTTTAAAGACCCCATGAAGAAGGCTTTTTAGTCGAAACGCGTCGGGGCCCATTAAAGAATTTAGATCTGAATTAATTTGTCGCCAGTCTTTGTGTACCTGCTTGGTTGGTCTTCAATATTGCCATTGGCCAGTTAGTGATTAGGCTCTGCAATGACCCCAGATATTCAATGCCAGGGCCGGATATGACCCCTGGAGTCCAGTGGATTGCAGGATCCGAGATAGCATGGGTTTACAAGAGGCAGGTCTTGTCAGACAGAACTGACTGATTTCTTTGGGTGACCAGAGAGTTGGACCAAGGGAGAGCCTTAGTTGTGGTGTACTTATATATCAGCAAAGCCTTTGACACCATTTCACACTGTTTGGGCACCAGTGGAAGTGATAGAGACAAGGACAGTATCTGAATTCAAAAAAGCATGGGAGACACAAAGAAGATCTCTAAAGGAAAAGAAGGGACTATAGTATTTGATATGGAAGGGCAGACTAGATAGGCCATGTGGTCTTTTTCTGCCATCATGTTTCTATGTAAACAATAATGGGAATTTGAAAAGAACTTTGAAAAGAGAGCTCAAGGCTCATTGACAGTGGTAGGCATATAGTGTCCCCCCAATATGCTGGGTGCAGTTTTTACTGGTTATTAGGAACTGCATGTCCAGGAAGGTGGCAGAACACACAAAGAGATGTAGAATGACAATCCAAAGGCACCCATGAAGGTGCAAAGCAGGAGGAGGATGAGGAGTAGCTCAGAAAAAGCCAAAGCATGCTTGTCAGAGTTACATAGCAAGAAGGGTGGAATGAACCACCAAAATCAGCAGTGGAGGGGCAAAGGAAGGCCATGAAACAGATTAGATATAGTAATCTGTCTCTTCCTATTGCCATTGCCAACTATGAAAGTGTTTGTGCACAGTCCACACCTTTCACCAATGCTTAAAACAGTAAGCAATTGCCAATGGGAAAACTGTAAAGGCAGAAGATTCCTAGTTTCTCTCTGCCTTTTTTGGATCTCTTTCCCCGACCCCAGAGAGACACTTCCTATAGGAGCATACAGGAAGAGGAAGCCCACAAAACCTTTAAACTACTAGCAGTAAAAGCAGACAGACATGGCAGCACTCCTAAGTTTAAAACTGGTAAGCAAGGACACTCTGCTCTTTTTAATTGTGCTTTATTCAGTCATTTCATTTGTGCTTTGAACTATGTTTTTTCAGTTTTTTTCTGCTTTATGTCCTAAGTCCCAGAACCTCTTGCTCACTCCCTCAAAGAAAGACTTCAAACTGCTTCTTTTTTTTTTCACTCTTTTCTCATTTGCAATCCTAAGTCCCAGCACCCGTTGCTCAGACTCTGAAAGACACAGGATGGTTCTCGGGGCTTGGGCTAAGTTGTGTCATGCAGCCCTGCTGTAGCTGTCAAGGATTTGCAGCATGATTCAAGTGCCTCATGCTGGCTGCTGGTTACCCCTCTCAGACTGGCTCCAGTATGTCTGGCTGTGCCCATGTGCATGATGAAAATGAAGTTTACGAATGATGGTTCCAGAAAATTTGTGCAATCATTTAGTTTGCCCCAGAATGAATCAAAAATCACAGTTTTCAATGATTTTTCCATTTATATGAAAACTAATGCACATGACTAGTATATAGTATATAAATTCTTGAATCAGTTCTGGAAAGGCAATACAAACTCTCTACTGCCAGACACTTTGGACCCAATATTCAAAAGGATGTGTCCAGTTAGCAGGACCTGCTAACCAGATAAACCTTGCTGAGAAGGATAGTCAGTGGCACTAACTGGAGAGTGCTGTGGAATATCCCCTCTAGCTGCCCAGCTCTGTCCAGAGAGTGCTGGGACAGTCCATGGATGGAGCGAGGGCAATCCCAGCAGTTATCCAGTTAGCAGAGATTTTCAGTCCGCTAACTAGATAAGTGGCCACATAAAGATAGGTCCACACTGGTGAACAAATTAATGGAGTCACTGCTAAAACAGAGGATAGTGTGGTGTCTATAAAACAGCAGATTACAGGATCTGAAGCAGCTTGATTTAATTAGAGATGCATCTTGTCAGCAGGGCCGGCCCAAGGATTTCTGCCACCCTACGAAAAACCCTAGCCGTTCCCACCCCTTAAGCTGTGCCACAACCCCCTGAGCACTGAGCTGCACCCCACCCCCCTGTGCTGAGCCATGCTACCACCAAGTCTGTTCACGGGGGGGGGGGGGGGCTCAGCTCACATGGCCTGCCACTTCTGATCCCCTTCTGACATAACTTTGGGGGTTCAGAAGCGGCAGGCCATGTGTGCCAAAGCACATGGCTTGCCACCGAGCCTAGCCATCTCCCCCCTGCCACCGGAATCAGCAGCAGCGTGGCACAGCTCAACATAGGGGGAGAGAGGGCAGCGCAGCTTGGCATGCAGGGGGGTAGCAGGCCATGTGTGCCTAAGCACATGGCCTGCCACCCACAGAGATGGCTGCCTAGAATACCTAGTGGATGGGCCAGCCTGCTTGACAGATGAACCTGGTCAGTTTCTTTGACTGGGTGATCAGAGTTTTGGATCAAAGTAACACTAGATGTGGTATACAGGTGCATTGCTAAACCTGGTCACATGGTGCTATGCCCCAAATCTATTTAGTAGTGCCTTGAATCCTTCTTCTTTCTGCCCTTTGATAGCATTATCACTGGATGCTGAAAAAGCTTTTGGTGTACTTGCTTGAGGTATTGCAATTGCTTGTACTTAGTGGTAGATCAAGGCACTGTATGCAGCTCCCATGGCCAGGCTGCTGTAAATGGTTTGCTATCCCACCCTATTGTTCTTGGTCAGGGGATGAGGCAAGGCTGCCCTTTGTCTTTGATTTTATTCAATTTAGCCCTTGAACCTCTGTCAATGGCAATTTGTCAATGGTCAGAATATTAGAGAGTTTTCTTTAAAAACCTTTGTATATAAGCTAATTCTTTATGCAGATGATATCTTGTTCTTTTTGGCTGTTGAATCCATCCTACCCTTTTTGGATCTCATAAAGTGATTCTCCATCTCATTTCATGTTTGGTAGCTTGACCCTTAGTGATAGTACTGAAAGACTACCACTAGGGGGCAGAGGTGCCATTTTGAATCCAGGCACCACATGGAGCAGAAATGAATGGGAATCATTACTATTCCCTGCTGGATCATAAAGTAGAGTCAAAGAGGTCTGGAGGTGGCGCGAAAGTATAGATTGTGTTGGGGAGGTTAAAGGGTTAGAAGAGGAGGCATAGAGTGCACTAAGGGTGGGGGAGGGGTTATAGATTAGATCAGGAGAGGGTCTGGAAAAGGATATGGAGTGATGTTGGGGGCTCAAGAGGTGGTTGATGGAGTTATATTGCGAAGGCAGGGGGTTGGAATGTGCATGGGGGGGGGGGGGTTAGGAGCAGGGAGATAATCTTGTGCTGTCAAAGGAAAGGGATAGGGACATGTCTGTATTGGATGATGTAAGTGCCAGTCACTAGAGTATAGGCTGCAAAATCGGCATCTGCAGATGTCATTGCTGATGCTTAAATGTGTAAAGCCCTCCAAGGACCATGCTTTTTTTGCTGTCTGTATTTCTAAAATCTCTGCTGCCACTGTATGTCCTGGCAAATACAGGTATATTTTATGGAGTCCATAGAGGGAGTTTACAAAAGGTTCCATATTCAGCAGATCCTTTTGTAAAATATCAGGGGAACTGTGCATGTCCCGATCTTGCTCAATGCTCCATGTAAAGTGAGCCTTTACATTTTTATTTTTATTTTTATATTTTAGTATTCCTTTTATTAGTTTTATTTCTGGTTTTAACCAGTATTGTTTCAATTTGTTAGCAGTTTTTGTGTATCATGTATTCAGCCCCATCATCACTAAAATGATGAATTTATCCTTTACAACCGGCTCCTTCCCACCAGCCCTCAAGAGAACATCCATAAGACCCCTCTTAAAAAACCATAAACTCGACCCACAAAAGGTTGAATCTTATAGACCCATAGCTAGCATACCCCTACTAGCGAAAATAATTGAAAAGGAAGCTCAAAGACAGTTACAGGACCACATTGACACCGTCTCCCCTCTGGACCACTGCCAACATGGCTTCAGAGAGTTCCACGGTGTTGAAACCCTCCTTACCACTCTCTGCAACAACATCATCACAGGCATTGATAACATCCGCCAAGGCTTTGCTCTTATCTTCTTAGACATTGCTGCGGCTTTTGACTCTGTACATCACGATCTGTTAATAGCGCGACTAAAAGAAAAAGGCATCAATAACACTGCCCTAGAGTGGTGCAAGTCATACCTCGATCAGAGATGGCAGTACGTTACCTCAGGGACCGCAACATCCACACCTTACCACCAAAAGCAAGGCGTACCGCAAGGATCATCCCTATCCTCACTCTTTTTCAATATATACATACAACCGGTTTGCAATATCATCAAGTCCTTCAAGGTTGAATGCTTGATATACGCAGATGACATCCTCCTATACATGCCTTTCTCCACAGTTCACATGGACCTTTCCCCGCTAGCTAAATGTTTTGATGCAGTATCCGAATGGCTGCAATCCCAGAACCTCTGAATTCAACATAAAAAGACCGAGGTTCTCTTCATCACCAGGGACCCACTTTTCACCCCCCCATCCCATATAAAGGTGAAAGAAGCCGAGCTCCAATCAAAACCTTCCATTCGTTACCTTGGAGTCACTTTTGACCAACGCATGGATCTGAAACTACACATATCCAACGTAGTCAGGGCAATCTACCTCAAGATCCGGACTCTTCGACATCTTCGCCCCCTGCTTGATCCTGATGACTTCAGAACTATATTTCAAGCCTTAACCTTACCACACCTTGACTATGCCAATGCCATTCTTCAAGGCCTCCCACACTCCACATTAAACCCTCTGCAACTCGCCATGAATACCGCTGCTAGAGTCCTCTACGGAGCATCAAGAAGGGACCATGTAACACCCATCCTAGAGCAACTCCACTGGCTCCCCATACATGGCAGAATATTGTTCAAAACATTATTACTAACTTTTAAGGCCACCAAAAGCATCACCTCCTCCTCTCTAATAGACCTCATTCAGGCCACTCCACCCAACAGATCCAGGAGAACGATATCAACAAATATTCTAATCATCCCTAAAGCAGCGACAAAATGCCTATCAGTGACATCCAACAGGGCTTTCAGATTCTATGCCCCTAAATGCTGGAACGCTCTACCCCCAGAAATTCGTGCTATCACTGATCTATCCCTTTTCAGAAAGGCACTCAAATCCCACCTCTTCCCCCAATATTACTTAACCAACTAACCAATCTTGATCACTACCCAAACTAAGAACAAATCCTGCCATGTATACTTGTAAATACTCTTGTAAATAGTTGCAGTAATGACTTCCCATGTTTTATCCAAGTTCTCTGACCTTGTTCTCTGTAAAACGAAACAGTTTGCTCATTATGGTATGTTGTTATATTGTGAACCGCGCTGATGCTGAATAGAGCGGTATATAAGAGCCTGTAATAAATAAATAAATACATCTTTTGGATTGATTGTGCTGTACAAAATATATTGATTTTTAATATACAAGGACTTTATTTACTGCAGTTACCATTTTATTCAATGGGACATATTACACAATAACACCATTTGTGTGTGCTAACCTGATAGAATACTTTTTTATTTCTTTTAACACACACCTTTCCAGGAGCAGTTCAAGACAAGGTACAGTAGGTTTTTTCTAAGGGGCGTGTTTGCTAAGTTTGGCTAATGGTTAGCATGGGCTATTTGAAACTAGAACCCATGTTATTCAATAGGACCTAGTTATAAATAGCCTGTGCTAACTATTAACCCAGCATAGCAAACATGCACCTACGTTTGTAACTGAGGCTATGGAGCGTTAAGGAATTCTCCCAAGGCTACAATGGGTGTTAGTGGTATTTCAACCCTAACTTCCCCACTTCCAAGTCCCAACTGCCCTAGCCACTAGACTACTCTGCCACTCCTTTAGTAAAAATAGCCCTGATTTTGTAATAAAATTAAATTTACTTGTAAATTAAATCATTATCAGGAGAGCGAGAGAGAGCAAAGCAAGCTCAAACTCTGTTCATTCTACTTTCCTTTCTAAGCAATAAATGATGTCACTCAGACATTAGAGGAGCCTTACGGTATTTTGGAAAGAAGATTCATGCCCTGGAACTTCAAAGGCAACAAACATTTAAGTTAGAGTCTTTGCAATATCTAGTCTGAATGTTCCAACCCTTTGGTCTAACCAGAATCGCCACAATAACTTATATGAGAGGTAAACATCTTTCTGTAGTCATTGTTGTGGTGATTCTGGCTGGACTAGCCCATAGTCAGCTGGATGTTTATAACCTCCAGCTTAACCATTGTCTTTGGAGTTGCCTAGGTATGCATCTTCTTTTCAAAATGCTTTATGGTTCATCTGCTCTCTGAGATAAAGATTTTATTGCCTGTAAAGGAAGCTGTACAGAATGCAGATTTTTTGTTAGACACCATTATTTATTTTCCCCTCAGTAAATTCCTTTGTGGTACATGCCAAAATTCATCAAGCAGCCTTCTTTCATGATGGATACATGACGCTGAATACTTTGGATATTTTAGTAGTATGTGGTATCGCTTGCATACAGTCTATGAGGGTTTTAAAAACTGATACATTGCTGGCTTTCCGTAGCTAAAATGCCGGCTCACTACCACATTGTGATTAGAACTTCTCTTCCAATATGGCCAGCAGATGGAGATACGCACCATTCCCCTCCGAGCCGAAGACATCCTTTTCAATACCGATATTCTAGTATTCCTTCATTCTTCACAACTTTAGGGCTACCATCTGGTCCCTTAACTAAAGCAGGGGGGGGGGGGGGCTGCATCTAGCTTATGCCTTTCTCAGAAGCTCAAGGTGAGTTATAGTGGGTATTTTCCTGTTTATAGGGAGCTTACAATCTAAGGGGCCCTTTTACTAATGGGCACTTGGTTGTTGCATCTAATGCACCAAGTGTAAGACCACCGCATTGACTGTCATGGGTGTGGAAAGCATTTTTCCAGTGCTTTCCCCTTGCATGGCTGCAGCAGCATGAGGGCCCTTAACGGCACCTATTGAGCTGGCATTAGCACACATTATGGAGCCAACACTAACTACACTAAGCCCACCATACCCACCCTCGGCCCCTAACCCGCCTGCTAGCGCTAACTGCCAAGGCCCCACACCAGCTGATAACACATGTTCCAGCACGCCTTCAGCATGCATCAAAACATGCGCTGTCAGCTAGCACCCTCTACCTGCCAAAGATTACAAGGAGCACCAGTGGCATTCATAGCTCTTTCCTAGTCAGATAAGTTTTAATTTTGGTTAGGTTCATTCTTTGTAAAAACTGTTTTACACGGTGTATAATTAAATAAGTGCTCTGCTAAGCCTTCGATTAGGCTCTGTAAGGAACATTACACTTTCATGACGATATGCATATTGCTTATGGTAGTTACATACAAACAAAAAGAAAACAAGGTGAGACCTTTTTATTCGACTAATTTAATATATTTTTGGACTAGCTTTCAAAGGTTAAAAACTTTTTCTTCAGGTCAGAACAGTATAAGCAACAGCTGATAATACTCTAATATTGTCCTGACCGTTTTTGTTTTTAATTACCATTAAAGTGGACTGACGCAGCATTAAAGGAGTGTTTTTTTAAATCGGTTTCTTATTTAAATGTTATTGCCTAGACCACCACTGGGGTAAGGAGACCTCCCTGTTCCTTAGACCCAAGATCTTGGGCCCCCCCCCCCCCACACACACACTTCTCAAACCACAATCCGCAATGGCTCCCAATGCAGCCCTTGGGCCAAAACATTTGCCTAGTCCTTTGAGTCAAAAAATTAATATCCTCCAAATGATAGAAAATGAACCATAAGGATTGCTAGGTGAAAATAAAGCATGAAATACATTTGAATCCAATGGGCAGCAAGGAGTCCTCACCGACTCAACGGCACTCAAGAAGAACAACAGCTCATCTGAATGACTAACCACATCACCCTGTTTTGCTGGGGAAGAAGATGTTTTAAGAGAATTGCTAAGTGTTATCAGCTTGTAATCTTTCATGCATGGAATTTTAATAGCAGAAACATAATTTGTAGCCCCTGAAAATCAAATACTGCACTTAAGGGGTAACCGAATGACAGCTTCACTTGGCAAGTTCCACTGGAATATTAGAGGTTGTTGAATGAAGGCGAACGCAGTTGTTGCTTCTTGAAAGCAAAGACCAGTGGGCTCAGTGTAAAAACAGGAACATATGCCTCCCACATGTGGACTGGATATAGAACACTAGATGATGTTTTCATGAGCAGCCACACATGCGGCCAAGAAATACAACGAAGGAATGTGCCATCCTTGTAACAGTTTCTACAAAGTCAGACAAAATGATTTTACTTGGTGGTGAGAAAAACAGACTGTTGAAATGCTTTAAAACCAGCAGACGGTATCACAGAACTGCCTTTAAAAAACACCCCAGATTCTACCTTTACAAAAAAATAAGCCCTAAAGGAGCGGAAAGAAACTAACTGGGTCAAAACCAGTGAAATGCTTGAATTTTTAAAAGAAAAAAAATATGCATTTGATGCACCTGCAAAAAAAGAGGTGCCATCATATAAACCAGCCTCAGTGCAGTAAAATGAAACACTAAGGGGTATGTTTACTAAACTGGGCTAACGGTTAACCCGGGCTATCTGCAACTAGGTCCCATTGAATAATATGGGATTTAGTGGCAGATAGCCCGGGTTAACCGTTAGCCCGGTTTAGTAAACATACCCCTAAGCAATCGTTCACTCAATGACATTTCTAAAGTGCAAACTGAGGATGTGGCTTACTTTTCGGAAGCTCTGGTTTTATTAGAGAGAAAATAAAAACAGTAATAAAAGTGTGCCAATAATAGTTAGCTATTTTCTAAGCTGGGTTTGCACATGCATGGCACCCTTCTATGTTACAAGCAAGGCTGGATTAATTTGTAGGCAAACTAAGCATGCGTCTAGAGCTCAACGTCAAGAGAAGGTGCAGACCTGCACAGTCTCCTGGAGAATGACAGGTGCAGGAGGCTTGGCCCTAGAGTAGGGCCACCAACCAATGGGTGCAGCGGCAAAACGGCATCTTGTGAGACTGAATAGAGAAACGGGAAGCATTGTTTAAAGAACTATTCACAGGTCATTTGGGGCATGTTTATTCAGCCCTGTGCTGGTAACACATGTGTTCGCCATATTACCAGCACAAGGTTTCTCACTAACTATGTGTGTGTATGTGTGTGTGTGTGTGGGGGGGGGGGGTTTACATCCCTACAGTTATCGAACTTTAACGTGGCAAACCTGTCAGGAGTGCAAACGATGGCAGGCATTCAGATGGGCACTACTTGCACCGGCATTATCAGCATTAATGACAGCTATCACATGCTGCTAACACCTGCATTAGCTATGTGGCACCTGGAACGCCCCCATCCCATTCAGTCCCTGCCCCAATGCATGCCATCATAGTAGTATGAGAGCTTTAGCTCAGGGACCCCACACTACTTTTTAGCTTGGTGCTGAAACCGCACGCTAACCCACATACTACCTTGGTAGTTCACATTACTAACATGCTATTACTAACATAACATTTAAAGAATGATTTATAAACCCTAAAAAAGGAAGACTGCATTAAACCTAATCAAATTGTATTGAACTGATTTACCAGGAACCGATGATTATAAAGATGTAGCAACATTTGACAGAAGCTCGTCACTATGTTGTATGAAGTTCCGTAAAAGTAAGTGTAGCAAATCATTGATACAATAACAGCAGCTATGGGTGTCACTCTAATGAGCCGCCTGATTGAAGACCGAATACAGCTTAGGACAGCTATCCAGAGGGTTGCCATGAGTCGACACCAACTCAATGTCACTTAGCAACCACAAACATTTGGGCCGATGCAGAAAGACTAGCACACCCTTTGCACGCAGATAACACAACTTGTATGCACACGTTTCACCATGCCAAATGAAGAAAAGAGAGTGACACATGCATAAACAGCAAAAGAAAGGTATGTGGACACTGCAACACCAAGCATAGTGCAATACTATGCAAATGAGCTGTGCATATTAAAATGGCACGCTAATAAGGTCTACGTCCAATCAATGCAGAGAAATGCATAGAGGATTACATAACCAGCAGTAGCGCCGGTATCTCTATGCCTGGTCTGAGATGACGTTAAACACCTTGCACAAGTAGGGAAAGACTGTTTCAAGGGAAGTACCAGGAAACAGTTACCTTCAACGTGAACATTTACCTTCAACGTGAACATTTTCTGCATTTATCTTTCAGCATGTAAGTGAAAGTTTGGTATTCCAGAAGAAATGTTTTTTTGCTTCTTATCCTTGTATGTTTTTTGGACTCATTTATATTATTTATCTTTTATTTTAGGTCACTTTATTGTGATTTCATAAAACAATGTGTTTGGGTGAAATAGTCCTGATTTGGGGTGAGCGCCAAAAGAACTTGCAGATCCTGTGTGCATAACATGATTGTTTGACATTTACGCACATGCGCACATGGCCACTTGTAGCGCGTCTGTTATTTGCACATGAGTTGGCTCCCCTCCTCTCAACTTTAGGGTGATGTTTTGCACAGAGCTCATTTGTATAGATACCCTGTGCTGCATACCAGCATTGAAGTCTTGCGCTGTCGGCATGCTATGAAAACATGTACACAGCTAAAAGCATGCAACTTTCTGTCTTTCTGCATCGACCTGATTATTTTTGATTTGGATGATTTGGGGTTTGTTTTTATTACTGTTTGGGCACCAACTGCACAGTTTTTTTCTATCACGTTTAGTTAAAGGATGCCAGTAGCTGGCAAAACCTTTAAATATGGAGGAATTGATGTCAGGGAGGTGTTGGATAGGGGTATGGATGTTATGTTATGGGGTTATGGTTTTTGGGGTGTCTGGGGGATCTGATGCCAAGAGGAGTGCCAGGGGATGAGGATGATGGATGATGTCAGCAGCAATGATTTTAAAAAGCTGCTCTCATACATATTTGGAGGAAAACTGTACACTCTTGTCGTACCAATGGCTGGGTAAGCAGTGCAGTCACACAGGGCACACCTCTGTCTCACTCATGTCGCTTCATGGATCAGCAATAACTTTCTCCATGTCAACCCTTCTAAATCAGCTGCGCTTTGATTCTCCTTCAACACACCCCCACCTATCTGCTCTCCTCTCTTTCTTTCCACCCCTATCCCTTTACTCTCCTCTCTCCGTTACCTCGGGGTCACCCTCGATTCTTCTCTCTCGTTTCACCATCATATTTCTGCACTCATTCGTCGTTCCTTCTTTTTTCTATGTCAGATCTGAGCTGTTCGCTCCTTTCTCCCCCTCTTCCTCTCTCACCTCTTTAGTTATTTCTCTTGTACTTTCAAGGCTGGATTATTGCAATACAGTTTTAGCAGGCCTCCCACAATACCAGCTCCGATGTCTCCAACTGGTTCAGAATACGGCTGCACATTTACTCACCTATTCCTCTCCCCGTGATCACGTCACTCCCCTCCTTTTTCGTTTACACTGGCTCCCACTCAATTTCCGCTTCCATTATAAAATTCTCATACTCACTCATAAAGCATTACACACCGGCTCCCCTCAATATCTAGCCAATTCCATCCGTCTATAACCCTCTCCCCGTCTTCTTCGTTCAGTGCATGGTTACCGTCTCTACCTCCCTGCCCCATCCTCAGCTCACTTGGAATCAACACGTCACTCTGCCTTTTTCTTTCTGGCTCCTGCCCTCTGGAATTCCCTCCCTCCTTCCCACCGTACCAAACTGTCTTTTCAACGATTTAAATGCTCACTCAAAACTCACCTCTTCCAGCAGGCTTTCGACCTCCCAGACCCTTAAGGTTAGCTTTCTCCACCAGTACCTTTACTAAGCCTATCTCTCTCCCTCATGTCCCGTTCAAATATCTTTCTCTTTCTGTCCTGTCTAAACTACTATTAAAGCTTTGGAATTACAGAGCTTAAAAGGGAGAGAGGAGGCATTGTGGGTTAAACTAGAAAGAGGGAAAGAGAAATCTATTTGCATTGGAGTGATATACAGACCTCCCTCACAAGAGGAAGAGGTGGACAGAGAGTTAATTGAAGACATACGCAGCATTGCTAGGAAAGGGGAAGTGCTACTGATAGGAGATTTCAATATGCCAGATGTTGATTGGCACATTCCTGCTGCAGTATCATCTAGAAGTAAGGAGATCCTGGATTCTCTACAGGGAGAACTATTCAGGCAATTGGTAACAGACCCCACACGTGAAGGGGCCATACTGGACTTGGTGCTTACCAATGGTGAAAGTGTTTCTGATGTTGTAGTGGGAGATCATTTTGCATCCAGTGATCACCAGATGGTGTGGTTCAGTATTAGGACTAGGGCTGTTAGAATCCATTCCAAGGTGAGGATCTTAGACTTTAGGAAGACTAACTTTGCGAAGATGGGCCAATACCTCAGGGAGTCGTTAGTGGGATGGGAACAGCTGGGGGATGTAGAAAAACAGTGGGCAAAACTGAAAGGGGGTATTTTAAGGGCAACCAACCTTTTTGTTAAAATGGTAAATAAAGGCAAAAGGAACAGGAGACCGCTATGGTTTTCGAAGGAAGTAGCTGAAAAAGTGAAGAAAAAGAGGGAGGCCTTCATGAAATACAAGAGATCACAGAGAGCAGAAGACAGGCATCTGTATTTGGAAAAACTTAGAGAAGCTAGCAAAGTAGTCAAGAAGGCAAAGATTCAAAAGGAGGAGGAAATAGCCAATGCAATAAAATGGGGGATAAGACATTTTTCAGATATATTAGTGAGAAGAGGAAGAGCAAAAGTGGTATTGTCAGACTCAAGGGTGCAGGGGGGGAATATGTAGAAGCTGATAAGGATAAAGCGGAATTGCTTAACAAATATTTTTGTTCTGTGTTCACAGATGAAGAACCAGGAGCAGGACCTCAGAAAACACCCACAAATAGGAACAGAAGCGAGGGACATCTTGAACTATTTTCAGAAGACTGTGTTCGTGAGAAACTAGCTCAACTTAAAGTAGACAAAGCGATGGGACCGGATGGGATACACCCTAGAATACTGAGGGAACTTGGGGACGTTCTAGCAGCTCCACTGACTGACCTTTTCAATGCCTCGTTGGAGTCAGGAGTGGTGCCAAAGGACTGGAGAGAGGCTCATGTGGTGCCTTTACACAAAAGCGGAAGTAAGGATGTGGTTGAAAACTACAGGCCGGTTAGTTTAACTTCAGTGGTGAGTAAATTATTGGAAACGCTGCTGAAAGAGAAAATAGTGAGGTTTCTGGAGTCCAGCGGATTACAGGATCCGAGGCAGCATGGATTCACCAGAGGCAGGTCTTGTCAGACAAATCTGATTGATTTCTTTGACTGGGTGACCAGGGAGTTGGACCGAGGGAGAGCTCTAGATGTGGTGTATTTAGATTTCCGTAAAGCCTTTGACACTGTTCCTCACAGGCGACTTATAAACAAACTGAGCACCCTAGGGATGGACCCTAAAGTTACTGCTTGGGTTAGAAATTGGTTGGGTGGGAGGCGACAAAGAGTACAAGTAAATGGAGCTCACTCTGAGGAGAAGGATGTTACCAGTGGTGTGCCCCAGGGATCTGTCCTTGGTCCGATTCTTTTTAACATCTTTGTTAGTGATATAGCGTAAGGGCTGTCGGGTAAGGTTTGCCTCTTTGCGGATGATACCAAAATCTGCAATAGAGTAGACACCCAGGAAGGGGTAGATAACATGAGGAGGGATCTAGCTAAGCTTGAAGAATGGTCTAGAATTTGGCAGCTGGGATTTAATGTTAAAAAATGTAAGGTCATGCATTTGGGCTGCAGCAATCCAAGGGAGCAATACAGTATAGGAGGTGAAGTACTTTTGTCCACTAAAGAAGAGCGGGACCTAGGCGTGGTTGTGTCTGATGATCTTAAAGTAGCTAAACAGGTAGAAAAGGCGACGGCAAAAGCTAGAAGGATGCTTGGATGCATACGGAGAGGAATGGCTAGCAGAAAAAAGGAGGTGATAATGCCTCTGTATAAGTCTTTGGTGCGACCTCATTTGGAGTATGGTGTGCAATTCTGGAGACCGCACCTTCAAAAGGATGTGAACAGGATGGAGTCGGTGCAGAGGGTTGCTACCAAAATGATTAATGGGCTTCATTATAAAGCATATGAGGACAGACTTAAGGATCTTAATATGTACACCTTAGAGGAAAGGCGGGATAGAGGTGATATGATTGAGATGTTTAAATACCTCCGTGGCATAAATGTTCAGGGAGAGAGCCTCTTTCAATTGAAAGCAAGTTCTGCTACGAGGGGACATGGGATGAGGGTGAAGGGAGATAGATTCAGGAGTGATATGCGGAAATATTTCTTTACGGAAAGAGTAGTGGATCTGTGGAATAGTCTCCCAGTGGAGGTGGTAGAGATGAGGACAGTAACTGAATTCAAGAAAGCATGGGACCAACACAGAGGATCTCTAAAGGCAAAAAGTGGACTGTTGTAGTTGTTATGGAAGGACAGACTAGATGGGCCTTGTGGTCTTTTTCTGTCGTCATATTTCTATGTTTCTATGTTTCTATAATGGCGTTCTTTTCCTTTCCCTACTTTAATTGATTATATTGTGCACCGCCCTGACGCATACACTTGGGTGGTATATCAAGCAATGAATAAAGATAAAGATAAAGAAAGTACGCTGATGTCCTCATTGGGCTTTATGAAGCCCACTAGACTATCGGGAACCCTGCTAAGAGCTGGGGGAGGAAGAATGGGGGGGGGAGGGATCTGCAGGGGATGGATTTTGGGATGGTTCCCTAAGGGGGAGGTCTGGTATCAGGGGGTGTCAGGTGGGAATATGAATGCCATAGGGTCATCAGGGGGAGGATGTGATTCCAGGGCTGGTAATCGGGGGAGATAGTTTCTGCCTTTACGCCTTCCCCTTAATGCAAGTACTTCTACTTGCCTCATTGTAAGTGTAGATGCCGATGTCTAGAACATTTTATATCAATGGTTGTTCCCCTTGTAAAATGTGAAGTACATGCTAATATTTTAGACCTGGTCCAAACCATTCAATCTCCACACCTTAACTGCATCTCCTTGCTGCCTCTGCACAGTATCGAGCACGACATCTAAATAGCAGCTTTTTAAATTTGCTATTCACACTTGTAGGTGATCTACATGTTTAAAAGCTGCTATTTACACACCAGGATGCTTCTAAAATAATCCCCATTGTAACATATTGGATGACAGCAGATAGAAATCAACATGACCCGTCGAGTCTGCCCGGCACGGTTGGTAGGGTTGTACCTGCGATGCAGTGCAGGCTCTTTTCCCTGGGTTTTCTTAGAAGTAATGCAGAAACCATTGGACAGCTGCTTTTAGTTTAAGTGCTGCATGTTTGGTTTCCATCCTCTTGCCTTTTCAGGATCCATTGTGTTTATCCCATTCCCTTTTGAATTCCAGCACCATTTTTACTTCTACTACCTCTTTCAGGAGGGCATTCCAGGCGTCTTTTATCCTTTCCATGAAAAACTATATTCTCATGTTACTTTAGATTCTATCTACTTGCAGCTTCATATCATGTCCTCTAGTTCTAGAACTTTCCCTCATTAAGAAAAGGCTCACCTGTTCAATAAAATCTCTCTTTTAGAGTATAAATATTTAGGATCTCCAGTCTCTTCTCATATGTCTTTGATGGACACCTTTTACCATTTTGATCATTTTCCTCTGGACTGACTGCCATTAATGCCTGCTATCTTAATGCCCTTTAGTAAACATACCCCTAAAAGTATCTTCTGAGTTGGATCCTCTCCTTTCTCCTTTGGACCAATGGATCCCTGATTTCCATTATGCTCCATCTCTTGTCCACTGGTAGGATTAACTCTTCTCCTCCTTAGCTGTGGGTGTGCTAGCAGTGTTCACCAGGACACAGTGGATATTGGATGTAAGGCCTAAGCAATCTATGCCACCCTCCAACTCCACTGCTTCCCTTTGTGCTCTTCTTAACTAGGTGGAGAACTGTTTTTGGTTGGGGTTTTTATAACGGTTAAATATTCCCTCACAGAAGAGTCTCCTCTCAGCATGATGACACAGAGAAAGTAACCTTCCCTGTTCTGGAAAATTACCCAAACTCTTATAGATTACAGCACAATACATTCGTAGGACCATTAGAGGTCTCGGCTACTAAGAAGAGCAGAACCTAAGAGGCCTCAACATACATATGTTTTGATCTTTACGACTGTCTTCATATGCTTTATGATGAAGATCATGGACCATTTTAGTAATCTCCCTCTTGTTCAACTCTGACTTGTTTATATCCTGTTGAAGGTGCAGTCTCTAGAATTGCACATAGTACTTCAAATAATATTGCATTGGACCTCAGGGATTTATATAGATGTACCTGATCACTTCCTTTTTCCTGCTGGCCATTCCTTTCCCTATGTACCCAAGCATCCTCCTGGCTTTTGCTGTTGCTTTTTTACCTGTTTGGCAACTTTAAAATCATTAGATATAACCACTCCTAGCATAGGCATTGGAAAAGGGTGGGCCACACAGGCTCTGGCCCTATCTAAAATTCTGGCAGGCACCGTCCCTAATCGTGGTCTGGCAGGCAGCAGGCTACCTGCGGGGATCCCATTCCCCATGAGCAGAAGAGCGGCATGATCGTAGCAAAGACTCCTCCTATCTGTCTGTGGGAGATCAGATCCTTGCGGGCTGAACAGGAGGGAAGGCCAGCGGTTGTAACCTCATGCAGAGATGGGGCAGAGCCTGCGGTGGAGTTAGGGTGGAGCTAGAATGTTCCGCTGCCCCTGACTCCAAGATCCCACACTTCTTTCTCGCACAGAAGTACTCCACCCCCTATACTATACCACTCCCTCAGATTTTTGCAGTCCCATCTGCCCTCAGGCTTCACTGGATCCCTCTTCATGTTATTCATACCTTCCAGGTTTTCACCATGTTGCAGATTTTGGTATTATCCACAAAGAGGCAAACCTTTCCCGACAGCCCTTCCTCAACATCACTTACAAAACTTTTGCAAGGACCAGATCAAGGACAAGTCCCAGTGCTGCACCTTTTTCCTCAGAATGAATTGCATTTGTCACTGCATTCAACCAATCCCTAACTCAATCAGTCACTTTAGGTCTCATCTCAAAGGCACTCAGTTCACTTATTAGATGTCTATGTAGAATGGTGTCAAAGAGCTAGCTGAAATCCAAGTACACAACATCTAATGCTCTTCTCTGATCCAACTTCCTGAACACCCAGTTAAAGAAATTGTCTGACAAGACCTACCTCTAGTAAAACCATGCTGTCTCGGATTCTGCAATCCACTGGATTCCAAAAACGACACTGTCCTCTCTTTTAGCAACGTTTCCGTTAATTTACTCACCAGAGGTCAAACTAACCAGCCTGTAGTTTCCAGCCACCTCCTTGCTTCTGCTTTTGTGGGGAAGAATTACATCTGCCCGTCACCAGTCTTCAGGAACCACTCCCGACTTCAATGAAGCATGAAAAAGGTCAGAACCCTCTGAGATATTCCATCCAACCCCTTCACTTTCAGCTCAATGCAGCAAGTGCACTTAGTGTTTGTGCGGAATTTTCTGTGCCACTGGGAGCACAAAATGCAGGAAGGAATCGAACACAGGTATAATCAATGGGCAAATGCTTGAGCTAATGGCAGCACACCATGCATTTATCCATTTAAATAGATGGTAATAAAGGAATTAGCTATGCAACGTAGGTGCGGAGAAGTGTGCAGAAGACTTGAAGGCAGAGCTCAACACAACACTTTAATGCGAGATGTGATAAGGCATTAAGGGTTAGCTCATATATCTGTGGCCAGTGCTGATGAGGAATTTTATGCCTGTGTCTTCAATGTACAGCACCCACAACTTTTTTCTGGCTTTGTTGAAGAGAGAGCTGGAAAAAAAAAAAACAGCAGCAGGAGTGTGGTGGAACAATGTCACTGTTTATGCACCAGATAGCCATCCAGCACATGCACATATGTGCCAAATTGTTTTTGTTTTTGTAGGATATATGTAAGTGTTGCTAATGCAGACCCCTGCACTCATGTGCCCGGCTTGCTCTCCTTGTTTAGTGCACATGTTTTACACACATCTCATTTGCATGCTGTTTGCTTACAGCATCGCTAAATAAAACTTCTGCTCTAAATTTGTGTTAAGAAACCCTGCGCTAGGTCTTTAACACTGGACCTCTTTATTGTAGGTTTTAAAACATGTCAAACATTTAATGTATGTTGAAAATTTCCTGCAGTGAATTGAAACTCACTATCATGTTAAATCCTTTGTTAAATAGCTAACGTGAATTTGATGAAAATGTGGCATGGGGAGGGGGAAGGTCAGAACTGTGAGGATGGAGGTCAGAACTGCTCACATATTAACAGATGTTATAATCATGCACATTAGCAATAATGTGGGATTGTGGTAAAAATCAACACAGTTATGATCACATTAGTGCACATTAATGTTTAACTTGCTGGTTGTTTCTCCCCAATGCTGGGCATATCCTCCTTTACATAAAAAACTTATCACAGAACTTTTGCCATTAATGTATAATAAAAATTGACAAAAGGGGCCTACTTACTAACCTGCACTAAGGTTTTGCACCTGCGCATGTTAATAATTGACATTAAGGTGCATGAGGTACAAAGCCTTGGCATTAATTGTTGGAGGTAGTCCACGTCCTTTGAGGATGGTAGGCATACAAAGCAATGATTGATAGTGTGTGTTAATGGCATGATTTGGATGTGGATTTTATACACAGTGGATTTTCCCTCTCAAGGAAGTTTCTTCCCAGCCTAGCAGCAAGAACCTCCCATGATCTGGAAAATGCTCCCTACATTTTGCAATAATTAGTAGTGACACTGGATGGTGCAACTGCTCTTAGTGCAACAATCCAAGTAGTCTTTACATAAGATTTAAATAATAATGATCAATCCAGTATAACTCCAAGATATTGTCAACATTCCTGGAAGGCAGTTCGAAGTTGTGCAGGAATCCTCCACTGACATTCCTGCTGGTGGGGGAGGAGGGTAATGCTTCCATATCACATAGGTAGAGGACTCCTGCGCTGCTTTAAACTGCTTAGTGGGAACAGTGGATGTCGTACTTCCCATTGATTTTGAATCTGGTATCTTGCTACATGAATTTAATCAGGGACATCAATGTTTGTATTGCTACTGATGACCAAAATATAAGTCTTCCACATTTGAACTTCAATGATTCACTGATAACCAGGAAGAAATTTCCAAAATTTCCTATCCCATAAACTTGGTGGTGTTAATCAGATCTTTCCTATCATGCAACAATATCATAATATTGTCCACATACAGTTAGGCATAAATTTCACAGTGTATCACATAAATGTCAATTCCATATCATCCTGCTAGACCAGTCCAGACAAGTGAGATATGTTCTCCCACCAGCAGATTGGTGGAGACAAAGAACCAATGAAAAGCCCAGGTTTCAATGACATCACTCCCATGCCTCTATCTGCCTCAGCCACCAGAGTGCTCAGTATTTCTTTGTCTCCAGCAGATACTGTAATGGATGGATTTTCTCCACTTTGAAGAAAATCGGAATAATTGAGAGGAAAATATTGATTTAAATGCTTGGGAATGACCACCTTGAGGCCGACTCTCTCACTTGAGTGCAATGTGGGAGACTCCACTAGACTGCAGTCGTTTTGGTAGCCATAGGAGGAGGGAAAATTGGTTAAGTTCTGCGCTCTTATCATGATAAGAGCCTGTTACAGCCAGAAAAATGGAAGGAAGATTTCAGCAGCCTCACACACCTCAATGCCCCTTCCTCTGTTGCCCCTGCTCTCTCCTGAAAATTGCAGAAGGCTCAGAGGAATCTGCCTGACAACAACCTTAAACACAGTCCCTGCAAAGCAAATTAAACAGTTTCAGGGGAGTAGAGCTGAGCCCAGCATGGATTTCTGCCTGGGATTCTCAGGGGGTGAGTACCAAGGCTTAACCTCATCATTGTCCTTGTTGGGGGCTCCTGATTCCATTTGTCTGGGATGCAATTCAGAGTGGACTGCTGACAACCGTTGGCATGGTGTGGGGGTTTCCTGCCATTTTCTGCACACATTACTGGAATTTTTTACTATTGTGCACCTGGTAGTTATGCAGTCCTAGCGTGCATTCTGCTTGAGCAGCTGCAACGCATGTTGCTACCCAAGCACTCATTTCATGCGTTATTGTGCAAGCACTGTTAACGCATGCCTTATGGCTGCCATGGCCTTAGCACATGCTGCTATTGCATTGCCTTGACTCTTTATGTCTTTTTCCTGTGGCAAGCAAGGTATGCCTTCTGGACTCTGATCTTCTTGCATGGCAGCTTCTGAATCATCCCTGGAGAGCCCGTTCCCCCCTCTCAGCAGGGGTATGCAGTTGGCCGTCTTTGTCTGTTCCAGGGCAGAAGGCGGTGGATGGTGCTGTGGGTAAGGATGACCAGCTGACCAGAGTTTCCAGTGACTGTGCTGTAACCACTCCCTTCTTCTAGGGGTTGGTCAGTGGCTATGTCCCCTGTGGTTGATGGGTCATTTCGTCACCCAGAACTCTTTCTTTTGACTACAGGCCTAGTCTTTTGGCATGGAAATTCAGACCCTGCAGTCTCTGGGTGCCTCCAAGTGCAGTCTCATGAGGGGCAGGCTAAGAGTGGAAGCATTGTTTGCATTGCCTCTGACTAAGCTTCCCCAGCGAAGCTTCCTGGAGATATGGAGCAGCTAGGGTCTATCTGAGATCTGGTCTGTGACTTGGGATCTGCTGTATATGACAAAGTTCTCTCACCTTCAGAGACTTATGAAGAAATTGGTGTTATCTATCTGTTCTGGAAAGCGGAACTGGTGGTGTTGATTACCAGGGTCTTATCCACCTTGGACTTGGTGGATGCTCCAGACACAGAGTAGAGGCCGAAGGTTCATCCACTCCTGCAAGAGTTGCAAAATCCACTTTCTTTCTGCTCCAGGAGGTGATCAAGGTATCCAGTTGGAATGTGGTTCTCCCGTCTTCCCGCCTAAATGTCTAAGGATGTATAAGCAGATATACACTCTCCTGGAAAAGGAGTGCATTGTGTGGTTTGATATTCTCAAGCTGGATGGCAGATTGGCCTTAAAAGATACTCTGGGCCAAAGAGTGGATTCTGCATTGAAGAATCAGTTTGCCATGGTGGCTGCTGCTCTTCATTTAGTGGTCTGCGCAGGCCTGATATCTCAATCCCTGCTCCAGTGGATTCTGTCTCTCCCGCCGGATGATACTACCCCTCTTTTGGAGTTGGCTGTGGCCTTCCTTTCTCATGCCATGTATTACCTAGTATGTCTAGCGGCCAGGGATAGTGCCCTATCAATGGAGACATGGCATTCAATTTGGCTTCAATACTGGGCAGCGGACACATCTCTCAAAGTCTGTTTGATCCATTGGGGCATTTTGGAGTAGCTGATGAAGGACCTGAGTGAAACAAAACCTTACCGCCTGTGAAGTGGGAAGGAGCCCCACAGACACTCTAGTCGGACTCCTGGGGGTCTCAGGGCTCCCGTTGTTACCAATCTGGAAGGCCTTCTTCCCCTCTGCTCCCAAATTGTGGGTTTCCTTTTAAGCCTTTTGGGGAGTGTGTGGGCCCAGGGACTCAGTTCTCTCCAGAGTAGGTCTTTCCTGGACTGCCCGATGAAGGTTTGGAGGCCTTTCCCTGGTTCCTCCAGTTGGAGGCAGGATTTGCCTTTTCTCTCAGGGATGTGTCCAGGTCACCACTGATTGCTGGGTACTAGACACTATTGAGTATAGATATGTCCTCGAATGCCAAGAGCCAATCCTGCATGCGTTTGTTATCTCCCTCTGTTGGTTGGCGAACAAAAGGATGGCTGTTCAAATCACCTTGAGCAAGTTGCTGCTTCTGTCTGCAGTGGTGCCTTTTCCCTGGACGATCGGGACAAAGGCAGATACTCCATCTATATCGTATGGCCCAACATAAAACAAAAAAAGAAAAGGATGGATCATTTCGGCCCATTCTGGACCTCAAGGGAGTCAGCCCACTCTGGTGTGGCCCACACTTCTGGATGGAAACTTTGCAATGAGTGATTCTAGCACTGCATATTTTCATACCTCAATCCAGGAGGAACAGCAGAAGTGTCTGCGCTTTGCCATACTTGGCTCTCCCTTCAGTTCACCACCTTCCCATTCAGATTCTCCACTGCCCCAGGGATGTTCTCCACAGTTATAGTGATGGTGGCTGCAGCGCTATGACACCAAGGATTTTGTATGCACCCATATCTGGATGACTGGTTCATCTGAGCCTGTTATCCTTCAGAGGCGTCTCGGGTAGCAACCCGAGTGATGTCCTTTTTGGGAAGCCTCAACTGGGTGATCAATCAGGGAAAGAGTCAATTGATGTATTTCCAGTCCCTTGAGCTCCTGGGAGCACATTTCAATACTCAAGTGAACAGAGTCTTCCTGCCAGAGGAAAAAGTCAAAAAGCTGTTGGATTGCCTGGTTCTGTTCTAATCACAGAAGGCTTCCAGTCCAGGATTCTCTTCAGCTCCTCTGATTGATGTCAGTGACAATCAAAATGGTGCAATGGGCACATGCTCACATGCAGCTGCTCCAATGGTCCTTGCTGACTTAGTGGTCCTCGAGTGCTCAGGAGTTCAAGCTCAGGCTCCCACTCCTGATGATGGTGAAGGCCAGCCTGCGGTGGTGGTAGCAGCCCAGTTATCTGAGGAAGGGCATACCACTGGACAATTTCTCATGGATCCTTCTGTTGATAGATGCCAGTCTCTTGGGCTGGGAAGCCCATTGCTAAGACCTAATGGCCCAGGGCCATTGGAACCATAGGGAAGTGGTGTGGTCCATTAACTACCTCGAGGCGATGGCCATCAGGTTGGCTCTTCTGTGTTTCTGTTCCCTGATCGAGGATCGGGCAGTGAGTGTTTTCAGACAACCCAACGGTGGTGGCTTATGTCAATCGGCAAAGCGGCATGA
Organism: Ichthyophis bannanicus; assembly: GCA_033557465.1. NCBI lineage: Eukaryota > Metazoa > Chordata > Amphibia > Gymnophiona > Ichthyophiidae > Ichthyophis > Ichthyophis bannanicus. The sequence goes on from CM066033.1 coordinate 595,260,313, forward strand.
GGAGTGCCATGGTAGCCTTGGAGATGGCTCTCCTGTTTTCCTGGGTGGAGAAGAACCTCCTAGCTTTGTTGGCTCAGCACATTGCCGAGGTGAACTATGTGGAAGCAGACTTTCTCAGCCAGCATTCTCTGATGTGAGAGTTGAGGCATTTCAGTTGATTCTGCGCCGCTGGAGTCGCCCCTGATGGCAACCTGCTCAGATGCCAAAGTTTGCCGCTTCTTCAGAGATGGGGTCCAAGGACGTCGGTGCCCTCGATCAGCCTTGGATAAGTCAGCACCTGCTATGTCTTTCCTCTGTGGCCCCTGGTGGGCATGTCCACCCACATAAAACTCACAACCAAGAAAATTTAATATAAACTCAAAATATTAAAACAACTACGACCACTTCTCCCCAACCATGACTTCAGATCTGTCCTCCATTAATCACACCCCACATTGACTTTTGTAACAGCACACTACAAGGCTTATCTAAACAGACCCTAAAACAGCTCCAAATGGCGCACCATGCTGCAGCATGTATCGCTTAGAACGTAAACATTTCGGAACACATCATTCCAATATTATACAAGCTACACTGGCTCTCAGTCCAAGATCACCCCTTCCCACTGTACCTCCCTAATCAGCAACAAGTTGAGATATGATTAAAATGAGGATATAATCAAAATAAACTAACGATTCCCTCAGACTACCAAAAATTCATCAAAGACACAAATAACAGAGCATTCTCACACTTCGCGTCCACTATCTGGAACGCCCTGCCAGATGAGCTGAGAAACCACCGATCTTACCACATTCCACAAAAAAACTAAAAACCCACCTCTTCAAGCAACATTTTGGTGACCCATTGGAACCTCCCAACACAGACCCCACCTAGCTCACCACATAAAAGACATAATTCCGCAAACCCAGAACCCCGTCCTCACACTCAAAGAAAGCACACATAAACTAGCAAACTTTATGAATCATCCCCCAAACTTTATCTAAGGGCACTGTTCTCTGTACATAGTTATCATTTATTTTAGCTTGAGCTAAAGATATGTTCAATGCTTACAGTACATAGTTTAAAATGTTATATGTATCTGACGTATTGTTTAATGTAAACTGCATTTGATCTTGTGGAAAAAGCAGCATATAAATGCTAATAAATAAATGTGCTTCAGCTTGTAGAGCGCCACACGGGAAGGATTATTTTGGTGGCACCAGATTGGGGGAGCAGAGAATGATTCAAAGATCTATTGTGGCTCCTGCAAGCGCCACCTCTTTATTTGCCTCCATCTTGAGGGCCTATTACGTCAAGGGCTGATCATCCAGGAAGACCCAGTTCCCTTCTCGCTTATGGCTTGGCTCTTGAAAAGAGACAGCTAGCGCGAAAGGGCTACTCTCTGGCAGTGGTTTCCACTCTGTTTGGAGCCTGGGGGAGGTCTACCAACCTGGCATATGTGCGGGTCTGGTGCCTCTTTGAGCAATGGTGTGGTGTCACGGCAGCTGGCTCCTGAGGCAACCAAAGTGCCATCTCCATTGACCTTTCTGCAGAATGGTCTGGAGAAGGGCCTTTCTCTTGGCTCCCTGAAGATTCAGGTGGCAGGAACAGTGTCAGAGGAAGGATAAGGATCTTTACTTTGTGGATGTCTGGAGAGTGTTTCTCCGGGGCTTGGCTGTTATTTATTTATTTATTTATTTACATTTCTTATATACCGCACTATTTGAGATCAGCGCGGTTTACATAGAACAAACAGTATCCGACAATAAACAAATGTCTGGTCATTACATTGAACAGGAAAAGTAACTTGGAGAACAGGGTAAACTATATACATATGCAAATGAAATGAGCACGGGTATTGTTGGGTGTTGTACATACTTGGGGATGCGCTATTCTAGGGTGGCTGGGGTTCAGGGCAGTCAGTGAGATATTTGATAAAGAGAAAATGTTTCAGGGCCTTCCTGAACTGGCTCAAGTTGGGGATTGCTCTGATTTGTGGTGGTAGGGAGTTCCAGAGACTTGGTGCGCAGAGTCTGAAAGCTCTGTTGGAAGTTGTTTTGGTGCAGTTTGTTGTATCTTTAGGTATCGATAGCATATTGGACTCTGCGGTTCTCCTTATCCTGTTGGGAGCGAGAGGTTGGATGAGTTCAGATAAGTCAGACCATCTTTTTGTGCTGTTTGCTGGCCCGTGCAAAAGTGACACGACGGTTGGATTAAGGAGGCCACTTTTATTTATGTTAGATTTGTTTTTTCACCTTAACTTATTTTCTGTCCTGCTCCACAGCTGGGCCACCTTTCTGGTATTCTGCCAGAAAAAGGAGGGAAGTGTCATAACCCTCCCCTACCAAAGTCCTGCAAGCCAAGGCCTCTAGCTCCTGCCTGAAAGTAAGGCCCACCTGCAAGAAAAGAGTGAAAGCTGATTTTGCATGTTTTTAGCTTAGAAATGTATTTTTGGTTGCCTTTTGCATTTACCTATCCCTTCCTCTCCCTTTCCAACAGTTTTCCTGGGGACTGTTTCAAAAGGGTTAGTTTTGTGCATACAAACTGTAAGGGTATTTGTTTGCTTTAATTTTATACACACTCTTCCCTTCACTTCCCTCCTCCCTTTCAGCCTGTTAATATCTACTGGCAGTCCCAGACTGAGGGCTGCTTGGTAAAATGTATTGGGGGTTTTTTTGCCAGCCAAGCTTGCACAGGGACTAGCCTCCCCTCCCCCCCCCCCCCCCCCCCCCCCCCCAGGTTTTTTTGTTTCCTCTCCTGCTTGTGTGAATTAAACACAGCAGGGTAATTGTATTTTCTCTTCCCCTGCCCCTCAGACCTCTGCAGTTACAAGTGGGCTAAGAGATATTTTCTGCTGTTACTCCCTCCACTCCCTGGTTTCTTTTTGCTCCTGCTTTCTCAAGCCCTTGAAGTTAAGGGCAGTAAAGGGAGTTCATTTGTTCTGAAAGCACTAGATTTAGATTCAGATAACTTGATTGGCATGCCTATTATGCATGTGTTGCCAAAGTAAAATGTAAATAAAGACACATCTGCAAAATAATAGTAACAACAGTAAAATAAAATTTCAGTGTACAGAAAGGACAATAGCAAGAACAATTCCCAGATTTTGGGTTGCTGGTCTATATTGTCCGGGTTACATTTCTTACCTGGTGGCAAGATACAACATATTTTGCTGCTATAGCTGCTATTCTTCCTAGGAAGATAAGTTTGTTCCACCCTCCTCCCATCCCTCCCCCTATTTATGTATGTATTTATATACACATATTTATAAACCATTAAACTCTAAGTAGTGTACAAAATTTATAAAACGTATAAACAGTCAAACCCCTAACGCAATAACAATACAAAACACAAAATAAAATACAGTAAAATCTTCCGCCATACTTAACACCACAAATCACAGCCTGACTCTAGAACCTAATTACTCACCACTCTAAAAGCTCTCTCAAACAAATCAATTTTTAAACTCCTAAAATCCTGCAAATCCTTGCAGCCCATAAATCAAGGGGCAATGAGTTCCATAAAAGGGGCTTGTAGGAAAAAACTCTAAACCGAAAGTTCTCCAGCACACATTCTTAACAAGACATAAAACATAAGCATAAACCTGGGCACCTGGAACTACCAATGTATGCCCAGCCTGCAAACACAGTACTCACTTTGCTATATAAGGCTCCTACCATACTCTCAGGTACTACGGCACTATCCCATAGTGTTTTGTTCTTTTCCTCCCCTACCTGTCACAGTATGGTAGGCAAAAATAAAAATAACAAGTGGGGAAAGCATGCAGAACAGGACACATGGAATTGTTTCTAATTCCTCTGTGTGTGTATGTGCATGTACACATTTATCTTGTTTATCTGCATCACCTACTGCTGCTACCACGCCATATCATTTGTATAGTGCTACGCAGCATATATAGATGGAAGAAACAATCCCTGCTCTTAATTGAATCGGGACTAAAGTATGGTAAGATACACATAAGTTGTGAGTGAGCACATATACATAAGGAATGAGGAGCATCAGGATCCAAAGGCAGCCCCTCACATGAACTTCCCCAGTTGTGGAGGTATAATTTTTAGGAGTGGGGCAGTTTACAGGGTGGTGAGGCAGTTGTGGGAGGTTGCTTTTGGGGTGGGACAGTTATTGGTACTGTAGGGCAGGTATGGGGTGTAGATTTTGGGGCAGGGTGATGAGGCAGTTGTGAGGGGTATTTTTTGTGGTGGCAGTATTTGGCGGGTTGGTAGGGCAGTTGCAAGGGAGAATCTTTTGGGGGTGGGGCAGTGTATAGGGGGGTTGGGAAATTGTGGGGGTGGGGTATTTTTTGGGGTGAAACAGTTTGGGAGGTTGGGAGGGTAGAGAACAGGGAAAGGGAGTTTGAAAGGAACAATTTCCTAACTGCTGTTTCAGTATGCAAATTTTTATGCTACACAAGCTGAAGCTCCTTCCCCCATAGAAATACATTAGGTGAGATGACTAGCCAAGCATTATGTTTGTAGACTCCATGGTAGTGGCCCACAATGCAGCAGAGCAGGGGATCATGTTGAAGGGACCTTGCCACTCCTTGGAACCCATGGAAGGACAGCATATGAAGGTAGTGTTCTCCAGTGTGCTATCCTTATTTATTTATTTATTTGAACAGTTTTTCTATACCACTCCTTCCATTGAACAGCGGCAGTTTACATCAGAAAAACATACAATTACAGAGAACATATTAGAACTATGTTACAATTGAACTATATACATCCCAGTTGGCCACATATAAGATTATAGAGGTAGCTGGATCCTTCCTCCTGAATTCACTCCTCTGGTGGCATTTCCAGTGCCCCACCATGACAGCTACCTTCTTGGGCACAATTCAAAGACCTCTATCACATCAGCTGCTTCAGATGGCAGGTGTGGGTTGTGCTCCAAGAGGGACTGGAGAAGGTGGAGAGGTAGAAAATATTGAGTATAGTGGGAACACTTTTAAAATCCATTATTCCAGGGGGGATGGGTTGCACCAATTTGTCTGCAGGAAGATGGGGTATACCCAAAGGGATTGCCTACAAGAAGCCAGACATCTTCAGGACCACCTTCTCAAATCTTAACTCCACACTGCTGGAGGAAGCTTCTCTAGTACAGAAAACTGAGGTCCCACAGGTGACTAAAAAAGACCAGTACCACCACTGTCCTTCTAGTGTCCCCTCCACCACGATTGTTACCACTACCCCTACCATCAACAATAAACCTGCTGTCACATTGTGGAGTCTACTGCTAACACCACAATAGCTCCCCACAACCACCACACTCACAAGGATAGTGGGCACATCTGCCCAAAAGAAGGCAAGGGTTGAGTCCTGCCTCAGGATAGTCTCCTTCTTCTTGCTCTGGACCCTTTTTCCAGCCCTCAAGCCCCATGAGGTACCTTAGGAGACCTTCTGTGTGGGGAAGATCCTATCACTCACCTGGAGCAACCTCTTAAGGCAGGCCATGAGAACATCTCAGCTCAGCCTTCTGCTGCTGCCTGCACCCAAGTGAAGACTAATGTTAAGGAGGAGGGAGATGTAGATCTCTCCTCCCATGCAACTAACATAGATTAGGGATCCCATTCCTTGTCCTCCGCTGCCCCTGACTCTGACCTTGCATTTTGGGCAAGTGGAAGAGATGGAGGAAAATACCACTCCTGCACCATAAGACACAAATCTTCCAACAGAGGTGAGATGGGGGACAGTAATAAGACCTCAGTCTAGGATCCTCAAGAAGGACAGAAGACTCCTTTCATTCCAGGAATCAAGGACACCTGGTGATGTCCTTAGAGGATGGGACTTTGACCTGGATTACCTCCTCTTGATGCTGATCACAGTGGATACTCCTTTCCCCTCCCCAATTCTAGAGATGACTGAAGAACTCCCTTCCCTGCCTCCATGTGCACCATAGCCATTGAAATAGCAGAGTCTGTGGAGATCATGGTGGGCAGGAAAGTCCCTTAGTGCCTCCTCCAGATGGTCAGGTAAGAAGCATGGTCGACCCACAGGGACTTGTCTGAGATCCCCCATCCCCTTCCATAACCCAATGCTTAGAGTTAAGCCCCAGGGATGTAGAAGACACACAGAGAAAAAATGGTGAATACCCTTCAGTAACTTCAACTATGGTAACCAGGGGTCCTGTCCCTCCCCTTGAGGTAGGAGTGGCAATGAACATGATACCCTCATTTCTACTATTCCTGAAGCTAATTTATATTGAGATTCATGGCTCATCAGAATTCTTCTGGCCCTTTAGAAAAGAAAAGAATAGGATCTCAACTGTGTCTAGGGACAGGGGCCATGGTTCCCAGTGGCTGCCACTACTGGAAGGCATAACCTGAAGGGAAATTGGCCACTTCAAGCAGATGATACCACCCTATCTTCCCTGGGCTCCAGGTGCCACATCCTATGGGACACCTGTCCATGGGCCTCGCCCACTCGTTGATTAGGGTCTTCCTATTGAGAACTGTCACAGCAAAGTCAGGAATTACCAAGGGAGTAGAAGAAAGGATGCATTTGAAACTATTTCTCTCTGAGAATAACTAAACACCCACAGGCTACACAATGAGGACTCAGGGCTGGTTTTAGGGTTAATACCATGCTAGGTCAGATCTGGTCTTGCCCTAATAGCTACTGACTCAAGCCACCCTGCTTAGGAAGAGTCACAGCCTGAAGTAGCATGCTCCATGTGTGTGCTTCCCATGTTCCTGTCGGGCAAGCCTCTGTGTTATGCATACTCTAGGCTTGCCTCTTTCGGTAAGTACATGGGCTTTCAGTCAGAGACCCAGCATGACTTTGGATTGGAGGGGTGGTGGCAGTGGTGATGGGGTTGGGTCCTAGTGAATGGTGAGGCAGAGCTGTTGGACGCATCCCCCTGAATTTAGCACAGCTTGCAGTGTTATTACCACCACAATAAGCAAATACCCCCACCACCCATTATGCTGGTGGTAGTTGCTCCCTGCCAAGCATTGACAGCATGGGCTTTCAAGGCCCACGCTAGTGGCACTGTGATAAGTATGCATATGCCCCACCCTGGTAGTGCTGGTTTTGTAGTGCAGTGCCGTGCTACTTTTTAGTGTGGCGCTAAAAACATGTGCTACCCCTATGCACTTTAGTAAACATGCCCCAGAGATCCTTAAAACCAGAAATATAAAGGTTCACTGTAATACTTGCCAGTGTGGCCTCATGATAAACCCTGCCCGCTGACCCCTAACCCCAGATATTCAATGTCTGTATCATATGCGGCCCGCCATTGAATATATGGGGATTGCCGCCCACGCTGGAAGCCACATTAGGTAACCAGTTAGCTCCTGCGCTGAAAGATAGGCAAGGGTTTTCTTCGTCTATCTTTTTGGCACAGATCGCTATCTGGGCAGCATGCAATATCGCTGTTGCCCAGTTATCGCTTGTCGCCTCCTCTGCTCCACCCCGGAACACCCCTGACACACCCCAATGCTAACCAGATATCATCAGTGTGTGTAGGGGAGTTAGAAGGTGATATTCAATGACACTAACCATGTAAGTGCCTTTGAATATCCAGATTTAAGGCATTTACACAGTTTACTGGGCTGTAAACCGTGTACATGCCTTTTGAATATCGATCCCATCATGTTTACGTAAGGAAGCATGTAATAAGCAAAAGAGAAGGAAGCTATTAATCATTGATATAGTGCTACAAGGCATAAGCAGCACTGTACAGATACATGCAAAAGACAGTCCCTGCTCGTCAGAGCTCACAATCGCATTAAGACAGACAGTACAATGGCTGAGGACTACAGTACAAATAGGGAAAATTAAGGAGACACAAGGAGAACAAAGGATGCGGATCCAAAAGCCTTTAGCATGGATTTGAAAAGGGGGAGAGATGAAGCCTGATATGCAGACTCAGGTAGTTTGTTCCAGGCATAAGGAGCAGCCAGGTGAAAGGACTGAAGCCTGGAGCTGGCAGAATAAGGAAAGGGCATAGAGAGAAGCAGGCCAGTAGAAGAGCGGAGTTCACGAAGAGGGGTGTAGGGAGAGAAGAGAGAGGAAAGGTAGGAGCAGTAGAATGGTTGCGTTTATAGGTCAGAAGGAGCAGTTTCAATTGGATACGGAAATGAAAGGGGAACCAATGAAGTGATTTGAGAAGAGGGGTTATATGATTATTTCAGGGCTGGCAGAAGATTAGCCATGCAGCAGAGTTCTGCATAGATTGAAGGGGAGAGAGATGACTCAGAGGGAGACCAGCAAGGAGGAGGTTGCAATAGTCATGACAAGACGTGACTAAAGAGTGGATAAGTGTTTTAATATGTGTTCAGAAAGGAAGAGACAAATTTTGTTAATGTTATAGAGAAAAATAAAACAACAGGTTTTAACAATCAGTTGGATATGTGTGGAGAAGGAGAGAGAGGAGGCAAAAATGACCACAAAGTTGTGGGCTGAGGAAACAAGAAGTATTAAGAGTGTTATCAACACAGATAGAGAAAGGAGGTTTTAGGGGAAAAAATAAGAAGTTCAGTTTTAGTATGTTCATTTTCAAATGGCAGTGAGACATCCAGACAACAATATCAGAAAGGCAAGCAGAGATTCAGACCTGGAGTGTCAGAGAGATATCAGATGTAGAGAGATAGATCTGAGAATCATCAGCGTAAAAATGGTACTGAAAGTCATGGGAGGAGAAGACAGCACCAAGGGACTGGGTATAGAGAGAGAAAAGAGGGCTCAGAACAGACCCTTGGGGTACACCAACTGAGAATGGGATAGCCAGTATAGCTGTTGCCTTAACATACACATTCATTTTATTTATTTATTTGTGTTTTTATACTGGTTTTTCCAAAAGATCACAGGCGGTTCACATAGAACAGAATCAGTTACATGAAAGAGTTTAATTATGCACAGGTATTAAAGATTAACTATATAGAAAGTATCATAGATCAACTAAGTTACAGTATACAATATGATATAAGCCATCATATAAGACTATGTTCTGGGGTGGAAGAGTAGGATAGAAAAGATTGAAGGGGGATCTGGGGGAGGTTTTATTCTTTTAAGCATTAGCTGAGGGTTGGATCTATTCTATTTGTCATTGTTTGGGGTTGAACATTGTCAGGGGGAGATGTCAGGATATCAAAATATTTCCTAAAGAAATGGGTTTTCATCTTTTTTACAGAAGGAGGGAAGGTCAGTGATTTCTCTTAAGTCGGTCAGAAGTTATTGGTGTGTAGCTCTATTATTGTCGCTTTATTGGATCAACAAAAGGCGGGTGATATGCTTAATTTATTTTTGTTATTTATTCGCTGTGGATATGTTTCATCCTGAGGGGTGATTAGAGTGGAGAGATGTGATGAGGCTATTTGTCTGATCAGCTTGAAGGTTGTCATAATTATTTTGTAAAGTATTCTGCAATGTATAGGGGAGCCAGTGTAAATCATATAGAATCAGTGTGATATGTTCAGAAATGCTAGTGTGTGAGACTATCCGAGCAGCAACATGTTGGGCAGTTTGGAGAGGTCTAATGTTCTGTTTTGGTAAACCTTGTAATATGGTATTGCAATAGTCGAGATGTGATGTAATTAGAGCCCAGAGAACTGATCTGAAATCTTGGATGCTTAAAACAGGGTGTAGATGTTTCAACAATTTGATTTTGATGAATATATTTTTAGTTGTATTCTTTATGTTTGAGGACATTGTAAGGGTTTGGTCGAGTATGACCCCAAGATATTTAACTTTGTTTTTAATGGATATTTCTGTTATTGATAGCGATTGTAGGGGGTGGGGTAAAGGCTTGGGAATTGATAATGAAATGAGCTTCAGTTTTGTTAAAATTTATATGGAGATTGTAATATGTAAGCCACTTTGTAGCTTCCTTGATGCAGTCGGTGAATAGTTATGGGATGTGGTCTGTTATGTTAAGAGAGAGAAATATCATTATATCATCCATGTAAATAAGGTATGAAATATTAAATTTTTTGAAAATTGTACAAATGGGCTGGAGGAATAGGTTAAAGAGTAGGGCAGAAAAGGCGGAACCTTGTGGAAGTCCCTGTTTTTGGATGTTTGATGGCCTGATCTTACTTCTTGGGTTCTGTCTGAAAGATAGGACTGGAACCACTTGAGGGTTGTGTCTTTTAATCCTATATGTTGTAACTGTGAGATCATTATTGTATGGTTGATGCGGTCAAAAGCAGCTGTGATATCCAAAAAATATGAGTAACAATGCTTGTTTGTAGTTGTCAATTCCACCAATGAGATTGTCAGATAATGTAATAAGTAGGGTTTCTACCCCATGGAAAGGACGGAATCCGTGCTGATGTTTGTCGAGCGGTGCATAGGTTTCGATATGATCCTGAAGTTGGATATGGATTACCTTTTCAATTACCATAGCTAGGAAGGGGAGGCTGGCTATTGGTCTGTAAGCTGAAGAGTTGTTAATATCAATGACTTTAATTTTTTAGGATAGGGTGAATTATTGCAAGTTTTAAGGAGAGGGGCAAGTAACCTTGTTCAAGGGAGTAGTTTATTATATTGAGTATATATGAGGATAATTCTTATTTGGTAGCCTTTATCTAGGTGACAGGATAAGGGTCGAGGTAGGATGTAGTTGTGTTTAATTTGGATATGATGTTGTTAAGAGAATCTCTGCCAATTCTTGTGAAGGTTAACCATGAAATCAATTGAGAGGGTATATTTGGTATTGTAGGAGTGAGATGGGTCTTATGTGGGTTTAGCTTATCCTTATAAAAATCTGCAAGGATTTGGGGGTCGATGGTAGTGTTTGAGTGGTCGTCGTAGGATTTTTTGTATGAAATGGATTTTACAAATTGAAAGATTTCACGGGGGAGGTTGAGTGACTTATTTAGAATATTAGAGTAATATTCCTTTTTCTTATTGTTGAATGTTTCTCGGTAGGTTTGCAATGTGCTCATGTAGAGCATTTGCAGTGTGTTTGATTTATGGCATCTCCATTTGCGCTTTATTCTGCGCAGATTGTTTTTGATTATTTTCAGTTCGCGCTTGTACCATCCTGCGGATTGTTTTTTGAGTGTGGATGGGGGCGGTGTTGTGATGTTGGCAGCGTTGGCTATTGTGTCATTCCAGTTTTGAATTGTGTCAGCTAGGTTTAAAGGAACAGGGTCAAATTGAGGGAGAATCTGATCTGAAATTTTTCTTTTTCAAACCTTTTGAACCTTTTCTGTGGATTGTGAATAGTCTTAGCTAGAGTGGAAGAGATGTGAGAGGGGAGTAGGAATTTGATAATATAATGGTCAGACCAGGGTATAAGTTGGGTTTGTAGGCAGATTGTCTTTAGAGGGTCAAAAAACTCATTGGGAAGAAATATCAAGTCTAATATGTTGCCCTTGCTGTGGGTCGGGGTGTTCACTATTTGGTGGAAACCTATATCGGTCATTGAGTTGAGAAACATAGAAGCATGATTGGAGTGGAGGGAAGGAAAGCTAAGGGCACCTAAAAGGACTATAGTTTTTTTCTGGTAACAGTATGTATATTTTCTGTTATGGTGTCTAAAGTGGTGTGATTTGTATTTGTGGGTCTGTAAACAAGGCAGAAAGCTAGATGTTTGGTTTGGATAGCAAGTATGTCTACAAATTCTCCACCATTTGTGGGGAGGAGGGAGGCATTAAGATTGTCCTTGGAGATGATGAGGGCACCTCCACCTCGTTTGCTTGTTCTGAGTGAGTGATGGACATTGTAACCTGGGAAGTGAATTTGATTCAGAAGAATTGCATCTGAATCAATGAGCCAAGATTCAGTAATGAAGATTAGATCTGGATTGTTATTGTATAGTATGTCATTAATTAATGGAATTTTATTTCTAACGGATTCGGCATTGATAAGTAGGCAAGATAGTATTTGGAAATCAGGTGCGTTTGTTGTAGTTGGGTAGAAGGTGGCTGAATGGAAGATGGGGATTAACCTGGAAGGGTTATAATGGTGGTTGTATGTAGGCCTATATCTGATGTGCACATGAATGAGTCTGGATGGGTTGTGGATTATGGGAATATTGATGTTGGAAGACTTGACTTTGAAGTTAATATGTTTAATGTGATACAAAGGATATATAGGATACATAAGTAGTAGTTGTTTGACATGGTGGAGGGCATATGTGATGTCAGCTGGATGAAGAAGCACGAGAAAATGGCATGTGTTACAGGGAAATGATGAGGGGATGTTGAGAGGGGTGCAACTGTAACTGTTATTGTATATTCTTATTATCTTAATGGGCAGAAGGGTAGTATGTGTGAATATGGGACTCTGTTCAGGGGCAGAGTCACAGCTTGCTGGGTAGAGACAATGCTGGAAAACAGAGGAATGACAGCAATATCATGGCAGCAGCATAAAATACAAATTAGTATACAGTCAAACCTCGGTTTTCATGATTAATCCGTTCGAAAAAGTCTGACTAAAACCGAAACGTATGAAAACTGAAGCAATATTTCCCATAAGAAATAATGTAAATTCAATTAATCCGTTCCAGACACCCAAAAATATTCACAAAAATACATTTTATAGAGAATAACTATATTTTTACATACAGAAAACAATGAGAAATAAATATAAATGACTAATGAAATGGATATAAATGAACATTTAACATCACTGAAAGCAAGCTAAGTTCAGTACTGTACAGTACAGTATGTTAACATCTGGCCTTAGCCACCCCTGACAAGCTGCTGTGCCCAGCTCTCTTCGGAATCACATTGGATTCAGCCCATTAAAATACCTTTACATTATCTGCTCAATGCTTCAGAATGGCAGAAAATCTTAATGATATAGCTTCAGACGTACCATGCAAGAGAAAGAACTGCCTCCCACATTCATGCAACATCTCCTGCTTACGTTGACAGCTTTTCTTCCCTGCTACCTCCGAGCCTGAGGGGGCGCTCCAGAGAAAGGGCAGGCGGTGGACGAGATCAGGGCCTTCCTCTCTGCGCAATCCTTGCCTCTCTGACTCTGACCAGGCTCGAGGATGTGTTTCATTTACGTGCTCAGCTGGCTTTTGCTTCTCATCACGCTGGCGATTGGTGAGTCCGGGGGGCAGTGCTGCCGGGACCGGGCAGGCGTTCTGGCAGTGTATACAGAATGGTGTGCAGCGCGAGGGTGTGTATGTATTTACAGTACTGTACTTTATGAAAAACCGAGGCGATGTACGAGAACCGGGACAAAATCTCAGTCAAAAGACGTTGAAAACCGAAGCGATGTATGAAAACCGAGACAAAATCTCAGTCAAAAAAGACGTTGAAAACCGAAGCGTATGAAAACCGGGGCAAATGAAAACCGAGGTTTGACTGTATAGGCTACAGAAATTCTGTGAATGTATGAAAATCTGTATGTAATGAGTTATTGCTTGATATGAGGTGGCGGAACTGATAAGCAGAGTAGTGGGATCCGTGAAATAGAAGTCACACAAGTCACTAATAACTAAATTGGCTTCAGGACATCAGATGAATCAATGAAACTCTGACTGGAGACAGAATCACTAACAGCTGTGTGGGAAAGTGCTTATTGCTCAGATGATAGGAATAGCATCAATCACGTGTCAGATTTTGCTAGCTAATAGAGTGATAAAACAGAGCATTAAGGGATATGCAATAAGAATAAGTAATCTTAAGAGCGGATGGAGTAAGTAATTCCACATGGTTGTAACACTTGCTATATGAATGAACAAACAATGCAATCGGATAATGCAATAGCGGTAGAGAAATGTATGTAAAAGAGCCTCTGCAGCTAAGATGTTGCAAGAGCGGCAAAAGACAGACCTTGGATAAAAAGAAATCGTGCACAACCCCACACACAAACAAGGGAACATCCTTGATTTGATATTCGTTCCATCAGCAGTCTCGAGCTTAAATAATTATACCAAACCATCTATTATCCCAGTCCCTTGGTCAGACCATAGCCTGATCTTATTCCAGATTCCAACAAATTCATACATACTCGCCCAGCCAGTCACCTCAACAACAAGCGCAGGGCAATTTAAGCCGTTAGACATAGAGACCCTCACTAAACAAGCGTTGCCAAAACTATCCAAGCCAACGGACAATCTGAACGAATTGATCTCTAACTGGAACGACACTCTCCATCATTATGCCCATCAACCAAGCATGAACAAGAAACTCCCACCCAGGAATCGCTCCAATAAAAAACAGGATGCCCCTTGGTTCTCTCCAGAACTACGTACATCTCTACTCCAACTGAGGAAGTTAGAAAGAAAATGGAGGCACACCCACAACAGCCAGGTACAAGAAGAGTATCTCACTCACCTCAAAAAGCATCGCGAACTAACTTGGACTACAAGGAAAGAATTCCACTCCAATCTTCTCAGCAAAACACTAAACAGACCACGTGATCTCTTCAATTTAGTAAAAAACATTAACCAAAGAACCATCGCCACCGCATCAAGAATCCATACAACCACAACTATATGCTAACTTCATCCAATCCAAAATGGTCAAGGCGAACACAATATCATCACAAATACTAATCCAACTCCCGCAAGCTCAAGTCTCACTCGATAAATTTTCACCTCCATCAAGAAAAACCATCGAAGATATCATCGCCACTATTAACACCACCACAGCACCAAATGACCCATGTCCAGCACACTGGATCAAAACCTTACGCGCTGAGCTTAGCCTTACATAGCTAAGATCGCAAATATCTCCTATCTAACTGGGATTTTCCCTACTGCCCTTAAACAAACATCAATTCGCCCTCTGCTAAAAAACAACCAGATGGACCCAACGAAGGAAGAGTCTTACCGCCCAATTTCCAGTATTCCCTATCTAGCCAAGATACTTGAAAAGGAAACTCAGAGGCAGATCCAACACCACATTGACACAGCAGCCCCGTTGGACCCATGCCAACACGGATTCCGAGAAGCTCATGGAACAGAAACACTCATGACTTCACTACTTAACAAACTCATTTGTGGGATTGACAACATTCACATGGCCATTGCAATGATTTTCCTGGACATATCAGCGGCATTCGACTCAGTTGACCATAAGATTATGCTAGCTAGACTTCACGAAAAAGGCATCCGTAACCAAGCCTGGAACTGGTGCAAATCTTACTTAGATGAGCGCTGGCAACAGGTCCGTACAGGCAACATTACATCTGAACCCTTCAAACAGAAACAGGGAGTACCTCAAGGCTCATCTCTATCTGCGTTGCTTTTTAATATATACATGCAGCCAATCTGCCAAATCACCAGAGACTTCGGTATATCTTGCCTATTATACGCAGATGACGTGCTAATATTCACACCGATCAATATATCAAATCCTGACTACTCTCCACTAATCAACTGTTTCAATGCAATAACCGACTGGCTCCTCAATCAGAACATGAGAATAAACTTCAAGAAAACCGAAGTACTCATAGCCACAAGAAACAAGCAATTTTCTCCACCAACCACCCTCATAGTAAGAGATGCAGAACTCCCAATCAAGGCCTCCATAAAGTACCTCGGTGTGATACTCGATCAACAACTCAATCTTAAAGAGCACATAAAGAACACAGTAAGGTCAATTTACTACAAAATAAAAACACTGCGCCACCTGAAACCAATGATGGAGACCAAGGACTTCCGTACAGTTTTCCAAGCAATAGTCACACCGCACTTCGACTATGCAAATATCATCCTTCATGGCCTCCCCAAGAATACACTAAATCCACTTCAACTGGCGATGAACGCGGCAGCCCGCATCTTATCTGGAGCTTCTAAAAGAGATCATATAACACCAATACTGATCGATCTACACTGGCTTCCGATAAACTGCAGAATAATATACAAAACTCTCCTCATCACATTCAAAGCTATTAATAAATTATCTCCTGCATCGATCTCAAATCTCCTCACCCACACACCAAACAACAGACCCAGGAGACTAGTAGCAGAAAACACACTAGTTACTCCTAGTATCTCCACAAAATGGACACAACAAACTATTAACAGAGCTTTTGTGTCCTATGCTCCTAAGTGCTGGAACAAACTACCTCCAAACATCAGATCAATCAGGGATATCACCCAATTCAGAAAGTCCATCAAGCACTATTTATTCACTTTGCACTTCAGGCTACCATACACACAATAGAACCGGCTCCCGCCTCACTCAGCTAACTCTCACACATAACAACAACCCAGAACAAAGGATCAAAATGTGAAAACACTGTATCTTGTCAAATATCAAATCATGATGTAACCTATTCAATGTATATAATTATGTAGATAGTTATCCCAGTTCACACCCAGTTTATCTTCCCTGTTATCTGTAAACCTAGATCAGTCATGTATTGACAGGTATATTGTTGTTTAATGTAAACCGCACTGATGATGAATAGTGCGGTATATAAAAAATGTTAAATAAATAAATAAATAAAAACTATAGTGTAGCTGATGTATCGTAAACACAAGAGCACAATCGCTGGAGAGGTGCTACTACCCAGAAGCTAAAATATGAAAGCATAATACTGAAGGCGGGAGACACAGTGAAGTTAAGCCAGTCTTAAGCATGAGAACTGGTATCCAATGAAGTGATCTTCATTGTGGGCTTGATTTTTCCTTGAGATCCTCGCCAATTGGGTTCAGGGTCAGTCAGCTGCGTTACTTGAGGTTGGACTTAAATTGTTGAGATGAAGAATTGATTAATGCTGCCTTCTATTTCGTTGGAGGTTTCTAGTGGTGCCTAAGTTCCACGCCTAAGGGCCACACCAAAGGGCCCTCTGACAAGGCTCTCAGGTGCAAGTCTGCCAGGTGTGGGAATGCCTAATGGGGCTTTCCTTTTAATGGAGACAGGAAACCCCTGACTGGGCAGGGGCCGGAGAGCATGGTGGAGATGAGCCGCATGTTCTCCTGCTTGACCCCTATCGGGGGAGCTGTGGTAAAGCCGGAGTCCTTTTTTCAGTCCTGCTAAAATTTAGCATAAAAGAAGAACCTTTTTAATGAGCACATGAAATTGTTTTTAAATGTCAGAGTAAACATAAAATTTTAGTATAAGGTTTTGCACATGGGCCTCTTCATAGGCTCAGCCATCTAGGTCAGCAACTCAGCAATAACTTCTCTTTTCCTTAGTTCAGACAGTACACTAGTATATTATTTACATACTTTATTTATTTAAAAGGCTTTGATATACCACCATTCATATACAATATTTCCTCACGGCAGTTTACAATATCCAGTTAGGCTGGGATTTTTTTAAGTACCATCAAGTGAATGCTGACTCCTGGCAACCCAGCAACCTGGGTTTTCTTGGCCAGATATAACCAGAAGTAGATTGCCAGGTCTTTTTCTTCCAAGTGATTTGCTCACGGTCACAAGGAGTGCCAGTAGGAATTGAAGCCAGATGTCTTGGGTATGAGGCTGTTCCTCCAATCACTAGCCTACTCCTCCACTCCGGTGAGGCTGTACTGATATAAATAAGTGAAAAACATGAAGACAGAGAGAAAACATAGGACAAGATCCAAGGGGGAAGGGATAGTGAATAGAACTATAATTTTTCCATATGACTGGAGATGTAAGTACAGGGACACATAAGGTAGAAAAAAAAAACTAAAACCAGAGAAAATTCACCATGTTTCTAATAAACAACTTTCACAATTATCATGCAGCCCCTTTGCACAACTTAATCCAAGGTACCATTACAAACCATCAACAATTTTCCTTAAGCATGGATGATCTGAACCCCCATAATGTAGACTATGACCTATGTGCTTTAATATGCTATCTAATTTTTAGAGCAAACTTGGCATGTCTGCCTCTAAATACTAGGGATGTGCACAGGAAATACAAATTCAGTTTGTTTTCATTTTTTTAATGAATTTTTCCCAGTTTGTGGATATTTTTCATTTCATTTCATGCATTTGTTTCAATAAGGAATTTTTAGAGCACTAATTGCCTTAGCTAGCTTTAATTCACCAGTATGTGCAAATTAAATCAATTTAGCACTCACTATTTTTTTAAGGCACCCTAATAAACTGAATGCACACTAGCAAATGCAGACCCCTAATGTACACCACAGACCTGAACTCGGATATGTACTTAGAAATTCTCCATCACGTAACGTTTTTGAGTGACATGTAGTTTAAATTTAGACTATGTTGCTCATATTTACATTAGATGTATATAGATGCATATTGTAACATAATGTCTCCTAAAAGGTAATTGTATATGATTTTCTGCTGTATTGCGCCTCAAGAACATCCCTCTTAAGGGTCCAACAATAGTCTGCAAGCATACTGGAGCTCCACTGCCCTGGTATCTATTTTCCATTACCGAAATGTCCTGATGAAGCCTTTCCCCATGTTCATCGCTGACTGCTCCTAGATTTGCAGGAAAAAAATCCAGGTGTGAATGCAAAAAGTGCATTTTCAAAGACATGTTACATCCCAGTTTCTGGTAAGATTTCAGTAGAGTATCCACTAATTCTGCGTAGTTTGTCTGCCTTGTTATTTCCCAATAAGTCACGGCAAACAGTCTTAAAGGACTCCCATGCAGCTCTTTCAGTTTCATTCAACTGACCATCAAATTTTCATCTTCCATCAGTTTTCTAATATCAGGTCCTACAAAGATCCCTTCTTTGATCTTTGCCTCACTGATTCGTGGAAATGTCTTTCTTAGATATGCAAATCCAAGTCCACTTCTATCCATGGCTTTTACAAAGTTCTTCATAAGACCCAACTTTATATGGAGTGGAGGTAGATATTTCTTATTCGGCTCCACAAGTGGGTCATGTGCAACATTTTTCTGGCCTGGGACTAGTGATGTTCTCTTTGGCCACTGTTTCCGGATGTAATGATTTTTCCTGTCCCTGCTGTCCCACTCACACAGAAAGCAACAATACTTTGTCCAACCAAGCTGTTGTCCAAGCAAGAGGGCAATTACTTTTAAATCGCCACAAATATTCCACTTGTGTTCTTCATACTTGATATTTGTTAGCAGGAGATGCATACTGCTGTAAGTTTCTTTCATATTGGCGGCATGAGCTACTGGAACTGATGGTAAAATATTTCTGTTGTGGATAAGCACAGCTTTTAGGCTATATTTAGAAGAATCAATAAATAGTTGCCAATCCTCTGTTCTATAATCCGGACAAAGTGTTTCCATCAGAGATTTAACTTCACAACAAAAAGCAATTCTATCTTCAAAGGCAAAGTAATCCACAAACTCGGTATGCCTATTTCTAAAAGTGCACACTTTGTTTTCTTTCTGAAGAAGATTCCAGCCTTTCAATCGTGACCCTAACAATTCTGCTTGTCACTTTGAAAGATTCAAATCTCTGACGAGATCATTCAAATCGCCTTGGTCCAGTAAATGTGGTTCAGAAGAGGAACCGGATGCCTCAAAGCTTGGATCCTGCATTACAGCATCGCCATCATCGTCAACATCATCAGCATTCATTGGTTCTTCTTCTTCTTCATCCTCATTCACTGTAAGATTTTCTGGAGGTTTTGTCATCAGCAATTCTTGACAGTGAGGCTTAGGCCTCATGGCAGATGGTAAATTTGGGTAATTTACAGTGTGTTTTGATTTTGAAGTAATGCCTGCAATGTTTGTAAGGCAAAAGTAGCAATCTGTCAAGTGATCTCTTGGTTCCCTCCAGATCATTGGAACAGCAAAATTCATGTGTCGAACACCCTTTACCCAACCTGTTAGGAGTCTGACACAGGTAATACAGCAGACGTGAGGCGCCCAATTTTTGTCCTGGTCACTGACTTGACATCCAAAGTACAGCTTATAACATGTCTTAACAAGCAGAGTAAAATGTCTTCTCTGCTTTTTAAAAGTAACCTCACTGCAAATGTAGCAAAATGAATCCGGATGATTAACACACTTTCAAGGCATTGTTAAACAACTACAAGCGATAACCGTAATATGTATTAACCAACTGCTGTTTATGAAATAGATTAACGCAAACTCACATCCATTCAGATTCTGTTTTTTTCAAACAATACAAACCACAATCGCTGACGGCGACAGAAAGCATACCAATACATGACTCAGCGTTTTTTGCTTGTATCAGCCGGACCAGCAGGGCAAGGGGCCCGGTTAATTAATTATATTATAACTACATGACTCAGCAATTTTGGTTGTGGCTGACAACATACAATAATAATTATGATGGAATTTTTCGTATTCAACCTTTGTTTACTGAAACAAAACTGTAACGGCTAATTTACAGTAATGTACACTCTTTACTAGATGATATCTCTTGAAGTATGGGTGATAGAAAAATTCTGCTACCATATTTGTAAACAATGTGAAAAATTACATATGAACCAGGTCAGAACGGGTCTGTGACAAAAATTGTGTTGACCAGTGTTACCTTTCCCAGCTTGTCTGTCTGTTCCTCTAGCATAGCTCATATGCTCAAGTATTTTAAAATACCAGGTAAATGCTTTACAATGGCTTCTAATCAGGGTCTTTCACAGCAAACACACTGCCTTCTGGTTAACTTCTTAAACACTGGCATTTCCTTAACTCCTTAATCTCTGTAACAGTATTCATGTTCTTACCTTATTTCAGGGTCTGGCAACTAATCTCCAAGCATTCCCACCTTTGTGTTTCCCCTCATGAATTGTCCTGCTTTGCTGCTCTGTTCGTCCTTCTTCCTATCCAATATGGTTCACTTCCTGACAGATTAGAATTCTCAGTGACTACATTTTCCAAAATTCCCATAAACTCGCTTCCTTTCTGAGCTCTGCTATTCTCTCTACTGCCAAATAGACATAAACAATGTGATATGCTGCCTATTATGTCGCACCCCAATATGTGGAACAAAAAAAAATGGCCTGTTATTGAGACAATGTAGTTACTGTCTTAAGTTATGTACCAACACCAGCTCTTAACTCAGCATGCATATTCAGTGCCATTGTTCACATAATAAGCAGTATTAAACATGTCTGTTCAGCAGTGACTGCATCAGCAGAGTCTCTTTAGATTTTGGCCTGCCATTTAAAAAACTCTGCCCCTTCCCTGACCTGGAACCTAATTATACAGATTAGATCTGATCATTTTGTGATTTAAATGACTCAATATTATCCAAACAATATAAATAAGCAAGATATACATTTGCCACCCACCAGCCCAAATATATTTATTTTTATGACTCACCTCAGTTGTGCATGATGAGGTATGCAAATAAATAACTACATTTTCAGGCATCCATTTCTGAATTGGTAGCATTCTTTGATATGATCCATGGGACGGTAGTGTGTGCTTGTCATGACTGCTGATAGCGCAGCTGCAATTAACATCACCTTAGGAGGTAGCGATAAGCGCAGCCATACTACTGGCAGCCACTACCCAGTTCTAATTGTAAAAAAATACAGCTTCTGAACAAAGTATGATCCCCCACTTGGTCAGCCCTCCCTTTACACCCCTCCACCTGCATACCCTCTATCAAAAAACACTTTTCATGTTGGTCCTCCAACCCTAAGCTTACCAGACATGAACCCACAAGACCCAACCCTCCCAAGAGAACACTCCCCCATGAAACACCCAACCTCTACCCTTCCCATTGCTCCCTGTGGCTGCCCAGTGGTATTGGTGAATGAGGTAGGGGCGGTCCTCCTCCACTTCTGCCCCAGCTGCAGAGACGTTCAAAATAGCAGTGGTATCTCTAGCAGTAGTGTCACAGTACTACCACTTGGGAATCACTGAATTAACATTACTTCGCTAAGCCCATTCTGGCCCTCCGACCTCCGGCCCTCCTCCAGAGCTCTCCCATCGGGGATAGAGCGGGCCGGAGCAACACTCCAAAGTCCTCCCCTCTGCACAGCTGCCCAATCGGGGCACGAGGCCAACTTTAAAACCATCACCGGTCAGGCGATCCGGCCTCTTCATCCGACCTCCGGCCCTCCTCCAGAGCTCTCCCATCGGGGATAGAGCGGGCCGGAGCAACGCTCCAAAGTCCTCCCCTCTGCACAGCTGCCCAATCGGGGCACGAGGCCAACTTTAAAAACCATCGCCGGTCGGGCGCGCCCGCGCCTGAGGGCCTCGCCAGAGGGCTCTTTGGCGTGGCCCTTAGGCGGGGCATGATAATCGGGCACCATAAGTAGCCAACTGGCGCAACCACAATTACCTACCCGAGACCCGGACACCCTCGTCAAGGCCAGCTCATCTGAAACAAGCCTCAAACTAATTTGAGCTTCACGAGCAACTCAGCGAACGAACACTGCCAAATGTAAGAAACTGTTAAGCTCCACTCATCCTTAACGAACACAACATAAAGAACAGGTACTTTAACAAGTAGACAGCCTTTTACTCATAGCTATTACACACTATGTGAAACCTCTATCTCTGGCAAATGATTTCTATTGTACCGATGTCAATTATCACTCCATAAGCCAGTTCATATCGATCCAGTAAATCTGCCAGCTTGTACTCATAACTGTGTCATGTTTACCCTGGACCATGTTTAATGGATGTATACATCTCATTGAACGCTGTACCCATACTACTTACAGATGAATGTCTATTATTCAAATCTCTGTACCTTATATCACTATTTAACCATACGGGTATACACTGTTCCCACAACTGGATTTATCAACTGTTTGTCTAGTCAGGATTTATGATCCTCTCCCTGCCTACTACTATACCTCTTATGCCTTGCCTAGTGAATACAATCGCCTGCAAACGCCTCCTACACCTACAAATTGGATCTCTGTTCTATGCCACCTAGCTTAATGACCTTAGTCCAGCATCTCCTCTTGTGTGCCAGCCGACAGTTAACAGACCGACAGTCTTGTATTAATAATTTCTTAGCGGCCTGTCCATAGCTACCTGAGCCACCTGACCACAATTGCACAGCGCTCAATCAAGATGGGTTCCCCCATCACCACCATAGTCGGATGCTTCATCATCCTTTTGAGTTGGTTTTCCAGCTCTTTTGCCTTAACCCCAACCCTCAACCAGATCCCAATATTACAGAGTCATGGTAGGAGATGGACAGGGGCATCCCGTAACAACATAAATTGAGATACCTGCTTGCACCACCCCCATCTGGTATACATTGTGCTCCAACACTCTATGAAAACCAAACACGATGGAAAACCCTACCCTCAAAGCCTAAAATGCACCCTCATCAATGCCCGCTCAATCCGGAAGAAATGGCCAGTTGTTGCTGACATAATATCCCTCCACGACCTTGATATACTCATGGTCACAGAGACGTGGCTATCCGCCGAAGACAATGTCATACTCAACCAGCTCCTCCCCCTGAATTTTACAGTACATACAAGCCATAGACAAGACAAAAGAGGAGGAGGTGTGCTTATCCTCACCAGGACAGACCTCCATTTCCAGACGGTTGACTCCACCAGTACAAATCACCTGGAGACTGTCACCATTTCCAACAAGCGCTGATCAATCAACTTGCTGTACAGAGCGCCCTCAGCATCCCCGGATGATCTCGCTGCTATCATTGATCTCGCCTCCAACACTCATAATCCAGGCACTCCAAACTGGATTCTAGGCGATTTCAACCTGACAACGCTGCAAGAAAATCAAGCGTCATCCTTCCTCGATGCCCTCGAGAATCTCGGCTTCAAACAATTAATCAAGGAACCTACTCATATTAAGGGAAATATCCTAGACCTTGTATTTGCCCCGCAGATATCTCTCGACTCATCTCAGGACTCCGTAACGTCCATAAATTCTGTACCTTGGTCAGATCACAAACTCATCATCCTCCAGATTCCTACACTCAAAGCCCAGTCAAAAAGCAACAAAATACCAAGCAACACTGCAAGACCGCCCTCGCGGTGTTTCAGACCATACAACAGAGATCTTATCCTCGCAGGAACTCAACAGCTCATCAATGAAACCACCCTGAACCTCGAGGACCTAATTTTTCACTGGAACAATAGTCTTAGTGCAATCGCCTTGCGCACACCTACCAGCAGGCCCCCAAGGAGAAGAGCAAGCGCTCCATGGTACACAGCTGAACTTAGAGCATCACTTACCCATTTACGGAAACTCGAAAAATGCTGGCGCCGGTCTCATTCCATAGGTGACCAGACAGCATACAACAGCATTCCATAGGTGACCAGACAGCATACATCTAGCTGCCCACCACAAGGCAATCACTGAGAAAATGAAACAGTACCACTCGGATACTTTAAAGAGATCACTCAATAAACCACACGACCTTTTCAACCTGGTCAAAACTCTATCTAAGGAACCAACCCCCGGGCCCCAATTTGAGATACACCCGCAGGATTTTGCAACCTACTTACAATCCAAGCTATGCCAGACAAACAAAACCTCTACAATAACCGCCACCACTGAGCAAGAAGGCCCAACAGCTCTAACCGCATTCTCTACCCCTACCAAGAAAGGAATCGAAGACACCATCATGGCTCTTAATATCACCACATCCCAGTCCGATCCCTGCCCAGCCTTCTGGATTAAGGAACTCCGCAGTCATTTCAGCCCAGTACTATCCAAAATAATGAACCTATCCTTCTCAACAGGCTCATTCCCTTCAGCCCTTAAGCATACCTCTATTAGACCTCTGCTAAAAAACTGCAAGCTCGATCCCCAAAAGGTAGAATCTTACAGATCGATATCCAGCATACCTCTACTCACGAAGATAATTGAAAAGAGGTTCAACGACAAATACAGGACCACATCGACACCGCTGCACCATTAGACCCCTGCCAACATGGTTTCAGGGAATTCCATGGAGTGGAAACACTTCTTACCACTCTCCTCTGCAAGATAATCATGGGCATTGACAACATCCGTCAAGGGTTTGCTCTCATCTTTCTGGACATTGCTGCAGCTTTTGACTCTGTAAGTCACGAGCTTCTCTTAGGGCGACTAATTGAGAAAGGCATCAATGGAACAGCGCTAGAATGGTGCAGATCTTACCTGTCTGGAAGATGGCAGCATGTACGTTCTGGAGGGACAACCTCAGAACCTTTCCACCAAAGCCAGGGAGTTCCGCAAGGATCCTCCCTTTCTGCCCTATTGTTCAACATATACATGCAGCCGATTTGTAAGATCATCCGGTCCTTCAACGTTGACTGCATGTTATACGCCGATGATGTCCTGCTCTACATGCCCTTCTCTACAGAACATTTGGACCTTGGGGGCGGAGCCTGATGTCCAGCGGGATGGTCGCATAACGCTGAGGCTCCCGAGAGGCCTACTCAGAATCCTGAATTAACACCTCACATACTTGGAACTTCTACTCTGATCTTGCCGGAGCACATTGGTGAGATGGCGGGGACCAAACCAACGCGCCTGGAATTTGGGTCTCCAGCGGCTTCTCACGGCAAACGTTCCAAAACTGAACCTCCGTCCCCGCAGAAGGGGCCGGCCTTGTGCGAGGGCCCCGAAATGCAGCAGGAAATCCTCGTAGAGATTAGAGGGGTCAAAAACCTTGTGCAGGCAAACGGTGAAGCACTCCGAGCGCTGCGGGACGATTTTGGTGTGCTGCAAAGCAAGCTAGAAGGGCTTTCTTCGCGTCAGGACAAAATGGAGAGCATATTGGACTCCCATGCGGCCCGGTTGTCCAAACTCGACAAAGTTGAACGACAGGTGCGGGCCTTGCAGAAAGAGGTGGAAGATGGCAATAATAGAGCGCGCCGCAACAACATACGACTCGTGGGCATACCGGAGGGAGCGGAATCGGGAGACATGAAAGAGTTTTTATGCAAAATCCTCCCTTCCCTGCTCCAAATCACCTTTACCAAAGATTTGGAGATTGATCGCGCTCATCGTGTACCCACAAGCATAACGCTCAACAGGAAGACCCCGTGGCCTATCATTTTTCGACTATTGAGATATCAACACGTGGAGCAAATTCTAAGTGCCTCTCGGGTAAAGGGCCATATGGAGTTTGAGAGCCACAAGATCTCCTTCTATCCCGACTTGGCTAAACCCACAGTCGACCGCCGAAAGCGCTTTCTGGAATTCCGGCCGAGGCTTCAACAACTACAAGCACGCTATGGCCTGATGTACCCGGCCAAGCTCCGAGTCACGCTTCACAATCAGACAAGAACATTCGAGGACCCTGATCTACTAGCGGAGTTTTTGGATTCCAAAGAAGCCGACTTGATGCGCTGACTTCCAGAACATTCCTGCAAGTCTCCTCATATCCGCTGTACCTGCCATATTGGATCTGCCGCAGCCTAGCAAAGAGTCTGGCGTGGGCAGTCTGTTGCCTTACTCTTGATGGTATCTGTGACCCGACTCCATCTACCCACAGTAGCCTCGATGAGTATCAGAGACAGTGTTATTATGGACTCTGGTGTTTCTTTTCTTTTTTACATGTCTTCTATTTCCTCTCTAGGGCCTCCTCCCGCAGACATATGGTCGCCATATTCTTTGGGGGTTTTGCTTCTTCTCTAAGATACGTTGGTACATACTTTTCAATATGGGGTGTATTAGCCAGAATACCCGGTGATTATGACATTGTTGTACAGATTCTGCTTATGTTCTATGTTATCAAGCGCCCTTACCTAAAATGTCTATTACCGATTGATGGCACCATGTAAGATTTTTTCATTGAACGTAAAAGGCATCAATAATCCGATAAAACGGAAGAAAATCCTAAGCTACCTCAGTCAGGAAGCAGCGGATCTGATTTTTCTCCAAGAAACGCATTTAAATTCGAAGGAAACTCTTAAACTCAATATTAAACCTTACATGGTGGCCGCTTATTCCCCAGCCGTTTCTAAGAAATGTGGGGTTGCCATATTGGTTAGGAAATCTTTGCATGCTACTGTTATTGCGACTAGCTCAGATACAGAAGGTAGATGGTCTAGAGTTCACCTCAAGATAGGTAGCCTATAAGTTACATGTATATGCCTTTACGCTCCTAATGTTGATGACCCTGCCTTTTTTGCTACCATTGCTCAGGTTGCGCAGGCTTCTGCTAATACTTCATTGATCATTGGGGGGGATTTCAATCTAGTCCTTGATCCCCTGATTGACAAACAGCCGCCTAGGACGAGTGGTCCCCCCAAGAGTCACGCCACGCTTACCTCCCTGATCAAGGATCTTGCTTTAGTTGATCCATGGAGGTTACTACACCCCAATGAGCTTGACTTCACCTTCTTCTCCTCCCCTCATAAATCTCAGTCTCGCATAGACTTCTTTCTAATCTCAAAACTGTTAGTTCCTCAGGTGGACACTGCAAAGATTCACTCCCAACATATTTCAGATCATGCTGCCATTTCCTTTCAATTACACACTACTGCACCCCAGGGAAACTCGGGAGCCTGGTTCTTTGATAGAGCCCTGTTAACTCAGCCAGAGTTCCAGTCAGAAATTCGAGTAGCCATACAGGATTACTTCCATTTTAATCTACCCCAAGATACTGCGAATTGGGCTTGGTGGGAGGGCTTCAAAGCGGCCATTCGGGCAACGATCACTAGCTATCAAATCCGCCTGCGGAAACAACGTAAACAGCAGCTGCTCATACTAGACCAACAAATAAAAGCAGGCGAACGAGTTCTAACTTCACGCACTGACCCATGTGTATTAATTCGATTACAGCGTCTCCGTTTTCAATATAATTCAATCCTCTCAACTGCAGCTTCTAAGAGTATTGAGCTTCAGCGAGGGACATATTATCGTGAAAATAACCGAGCCGGTCGACTCTTAGCCAATGCCTTGAAAGGTCAAAAAGAAGCCAAACGCGTTGCGGCCCTTCGAGCTCCACAGGGAGGGGGCATAGTGACCACAGACTCCGACATTGTAGAGCTCTTTCGGGATTTCTATACTCGCCTATATCAATCTGAATGTGAGTTCTCGTCAGAGACATTCGAGCGATTGCTTTCTGGCATTCAGCGGCCGACCCTCTCTGAAGATGATAGGGATGCGATGGATGAACCCTTCTCTACTTCAGAGATCCAATCTGCCCTAAAATGAACAGCCTCGGGCCGTGCCGCAGGGCCCGATGGTCTCCCGACCGAATTCTACAGAACGTTCAGTGCAGATTTAGTTCCCTATTTAAAACTCTATTTTACTGCCCTTGCGGTAGATACACCCTCTTTGGGATCCTTTTCTGCAGCTAATGTGGTTGTATTTGAGAAAGAAGGCAGAGACCCGCTACTGACCGCCAACTACCGTCCAATCTCCCTACTTAATGCCGACTATAAGATCTTCGCAACGATCTTGGCCACCCGGCTATCTGACATGATGGCTACCCTAATTCA
This sequence comes from Ichthyophis bannanicus, assembly GCA_033557465.1. Taxonomy (NCBI): domain Eukaryota; kingdom Metazoa; phylum Chordata; class Amphibia; order Gymnophiona; family Ichthyophiidae; genus Ichthyophis; species Ichthyophis bannanicus. The sequence goes on from CM066033.1 coordinate 595,288,464, forward strand.
CCCCGACCAATGCGGTTTTATACCCGGCAGATCAACTGCTGACAATGCTCGGACCTTGTGCCATGTATTATCTAGTGCTGCCAATCTCGACCATCCATGGGTAGGTCTTTCCCTAGATGCCGAAAAAGCCTTTGATCGTCTAGAATGGCCCTTCTTATTTGCAGTTCTCCGATGGTATGGCTTTGGAGAGGGCTTCCTCCGATATCTCCAAGTCATGTACACTCAACCCGTCGCCAGTATTTGTGTAAATGCCATCAAATCTCAGCCATTTAACCTCCAAAGAGGCACGCGTCAAGGGTGCCCCCTATCACCAATGCTTTTTGATCTCGCTCTTGAACCCCTAGCCCTCCTTATTAGACAGTCTGCACGTATTCGAGGTGTCCCCTTTAGTCATAGGGAGATTAAACTCTCTGCATATGCAGATGACCTTATGCTCTTCGTTTCCCTCGATTCGGTTCCAGCTGTCTTGGATCTGATTGACGGATACTCACAATTATCGGGCTATAAAATTAACTGGACCAAATCTGTAGCATTCCCACTGAACCGCTGGGTACATGAGGCTGACATGCAGGCCTTTCCCTTCCTTTGGCAATCCCGCATGGTGAAGTATCTCGGGGTCCATTACTGTTCTCCTTTAGAAGACACTATCAGTTTTAATGCCAAAGAGGTAGTCTCCAAAGTCCGTGAACTCACAAATCGTTGGTCTCCCTTATCTCTCACATGGTGGGGCCGCTTAGAAACTGTGAAAATGATGATAGTCCCCAAAGTGAACTACATTTTAGAAATGCTGCCATGCTTACTTCCGTTACATACTTATAAAGATATTGAGGGCCTTCTCGTCCGTTATCTCTGGCAGGGCAAGCCACCAAGGATAGCTAAACATAAACTGCAGTCTGCAAAGGAACGAGGGGGTACCAGATTTCCTGATTTTCTTAGATATCATCAAGCCTTTCTACTTAAGCAAGGTGCCCGATGGCTAGATACCTCAACAGACCGCCGACCCGTTTGGCTTGACATAGAAGAGGAGCTTAGTAGCCCAATTCCGTTGACCCATCTCCCCGGTATGTCCTATCAAGTAGACACCCGCCATCCACCAATGATTGTCGATACTCTTGCGGCCTTTAACACTCTCATTCTATCACTGGGTCCGAATGTATGTCCTCAGGACGGACTCCCGCTATGGAATAACCCCAGAATTCAAGTCCTAAATAGAACAATAGCCTGGAAACCCTGGTACTCCAGGGGGATCTGGACACCCCAACAGCTTTTCTCTGCAGCTCGTTGGAAAACCTTTTCTGATTTACAAAAGGAATTTGCGTTACCAGCGAAACACTACTTTCAATTGATGCAGCTTCAACACTGCCTCGAAAGTGCTCGAATCATGCCGCCCTCTGCCCCTACTGAGGATGGGCTATTAGAGATAGTTCACTCCATTAGTAGTACACATGGGGTAGCCTCTAACTTTTATAAAATAATTTGTCAGGGTACAGATACGGACACTTTTAGAGCCCAACAAGCCTGGGAGCGCGAACTGCAAACCACTATAACCCCTGTGCAATGGAGCGTTTTTTGGAGTAAAGTAGTGCGGGTTTCCCGGTCTGCCTCTATTACCCAAACTCTCTTCTTCTTTGCACACAGATGCTTTTATACCCCAGAAAAAATAGCCAAATGGAACCCAAATGCTAGGGACCTGTGTTGGTCTTGCCATACTGCTGTGGGAACCTTCGCTCATGTTATTTATGAATGTCCTCAACTGCAGGTCTATTGGGGGCGGGTCTGGGGTCGTATTCAATCTATCTTACACTTTCATGAACCTCTCTCTTGGAAGGTCGTGGGACTCCGCTCTGTGGCGGAGGTCCCCTCTCTTCCTAAGAAGGGTCGCTTTCTCCTTGATTTCATGCTGGGTATAGCCATATGCTTAATCACGAGGAATTGGAAGGATAGCTCTCGACTTACTGTCAATGAATGGTGGAACCTCGTCTGCTTATATAGTAAATATGAGCAGATACCTCGGAGAGCTATTCCCCATGTCCAAACTCACTCTTGCTTGTCTAAATGGCAGATGCTTAATGATTATGTACAATCTGCTCATTGCTCCAACATGCCTGTATAATGTGCACTCATCATGTTTTAGATCACCGTTAGGTTTTGTAATACAATAATGTAAGTACACGCCCGCTTCGGGAATGCTTAGTTTTCTAGAGAAGAAGCAGGGGGGAGGGGGGTGGTAGGGGTTTACTTTGGTGTATGTATTACACGTTATGTATTTGTCTTTTAGCTGTATGTCTTCCTTTCCTTTGTTGTTATAAAACGAAAATAAAGAATTTTAAAAAAAAAGAACATTTGGACCTTTCCCCATTGATGAGCTGTTTTAACGCAATATCAGACTGGCTTCTGTCCCAAAACCTCTGAATACAACATAAGAAAACGGAAGTACTCTTCATTACGAGGAACCCAAATTTTACCCCACCACAACATCTTAAAGTAAAAGAAGCTGAGCTATAATCTAAACCCACAATACGTTACCTGGGGGTCACTTTGGACCAACGCCTAGACATGAAGGCCCACATAAGAAACACAGTTAGAGCAATATACTACAAGATCCGCTCGCTCAGGCATCTATGCTCCCTGCTTGAACCAAATGCCATTTTACAAGGTCTTCCCCAATCCACCTTGAACCCTCTACAGCTCGCCATGAATGCTGCAGTGAGGGTTCTACATGGAGCCTCCAGGAGCGACCACGTGACGCCTCTGCTTATACAGTTACACTGGCTACCCATCCAGGCCAGGATCGATTTCAAGACCATGTTACTCACATTCAAAGCTGTTAACAAGCTTTCCTCTGCCTCCTTAACTGCCCTCATCCACACCATATCCCCAAATAGAGCAAGAAGATCCACGGCTATAAACTCTCTAAAAGTCCCGAAGGCACTAACAAATTGCACCACATCTACAGCCAACAGGGCCTTTAGTCTCTGCGCGCCAAGATGTTGGAATGCATTACCCTCTAATATCCGGGCCATCAAGAGCCTAACACAGTTTAGGAAGGCCCTCAAACACCACCTCTTCAGCAAGTACCTCATGGAGATCAATGACACTACCCCCTAAGCAAATAATGGAATCTCAACAACACGCCTAGACAGATTCTCTAACCCCAAGTGGTACATATGATTCTATGAAACTTCCTGTTCATATGACTTTACGCAGTTTGTTTTGTAAATAGTTGCCCCTGTTATCCAAGTTTTCTGCCCTGTTATCTGTAAACTCATACGTGTTAACTGTACTGAGCATTTTCGTTCCATGTAAACCGCGCTGATGCCGAATAATGCGGTATAGAAGAGACTGTAAATAAATAAGATAAATAAATAAGTGACTGATGCTGAACAGTCTTCTGTGCTATAGGCTACAACTACCACTGACTCGCCAGCATTTCCCCCAATATTGTGCCACCTTAGTTGGATGCCCGGTCCATCTAGTGCAAGGACCACCTCTGAATTTATAACTGCTCCTTGGCAAAAAGTGCTCATGTCAGTCAGTCATTTACAGGACAGATTAAGGAAGTTATCCTCCTAGCAGAAACGCTAGCTGTGCGCCCCCCCCCCTCCCCAACGTGCTGAGCCACGCTACTGCCGATTCCGGTGGTGAGGTTGAGGGGGACATGGCTCAGCTCAGCAGCAGGCCATAGATTCGGGGGTTCAGAAGTGCCAGGACATGTGTGCCAAAGCAGTGTAGTGCGGCTCAGCACGGGGGGGGGGGGGGGGAAGGGTGGTGCAGCTCAGTATACAGGGGGGGGGGGGAGTAGCAGGCCATGTATGCCAAAGCATATGGCCTGCTGCCCACAGAGATCTGCCGCCCTAGCCTGTCTAGTGGATGCACCAGCCCTGGTGGCACTGAATATACGTAGACTATTCAAATGCTGTAGGAAGCGTTTTAAACAAGTGCTGACAGTGGGGTTTAAATACTGACCAGAAAGATTTTATTTATATTGTGTATACAAAGTACCTGCACAGAAAATGGTGTAAACGCATGTATACAAACACGATAGGAGCAAGTGTTGGCATAGTCCTACCCATGATTCAATATAAGTGTGGAGGAGTAGCCTAGTGGTTGGGGCAAGGTACTTCAGGCCCGAAGGTTGGGGGTTCAAATCCCACTAGAGGACAGTAACCTTGGGTTGGAAGGACGGGGGTTTCTAGTCCCACAGGTGCTCCTTGTGGTCTTGGGCAAGCCACTTAGCCCTCCATAGCCCATGTTCCCTGTAAAAGTAGTTATCTCCAAGTTATAATGCCCTGTTCAATGTAAACCACACTAATGCAGAATAGCACAGTATATAAGAGAATGTAAATAAATAAACTTGATATTTGATGGCCTCTATGTGACTCTGCCCTATGTTTTCAAATCCATCATAGGAACATAAGAAGCATCAGGCTGGGTGAGACCAGTGGTCAAGCCAGGTTAATTGGAAGTACTGTCTCCTGTGGATTCCATGTTGCTCACCACCTGACCAGTACCCATCCTCATCAATCTCCAGAAGCTTGTTAATTTTTAGTGAGTTTATTTGTTATACTGATAAGGGGGTTATTTTAAAAGCCTTAGTTGTGATTTAGACATCCAAAAATATGCATGCAGTCATATAGCTCATGAAGACATCGCTGAAGCCATTTTACAAAGGGCTTTTTAACACATCTGCAGTGTGGGGACAGCCACGTAGGCAGGGGGCATGGCGGAGGTGTGCCTGGGGCAGTGTTATGGACTTAGACATCGATTTCAGAATTGTTGGGGATGTCTGCCACCCTGTTCAAGTTTAGACCTGCTGAAGATAGGTATAGTCATGGAAAAGTGCCCGTGAATCATTCAGAGGGTGTAGAGAAGATGACATTCCACCATCCTCACTACTCTTCAAAATTACAGTGAGAATTGAATCCTGGACCTAGCCAACTACTCTAACCATTAGTCTATTCCTAGATGTCCACAGTCTGGAATACTATTCCGAGAACATCAATGTAAATGTCCATATTGGGCACGTCAAGCTCAATTGGAGAGGCGGAGATATCGATAAAACCATCTTGCGCTTAGAACAACGTTATATTTTTAATTTAAACAGTCTGCACCCTCATGGTTTAAATATGGACCGTTACCTTTCTGTTTTTCTATAATAACATTATATTATATATCTATTTGGTGTTATCACAGTATTGGTTCTTTTAATTATAGCACTCATTTTCTGTTAATGGCAATATTTGTGGCTTTTATAAGACATTTTAAGTAGTTTGGTGGTTTTATTGGTTATTTAGTAGTTTTATATTCATTTCATTTAGCGTTTGGTTTTATTTCTATTTTTACATAACTTATATTATTTATTGGTTATATTTATATTGGTTTTTATTATGAGTGGTTTTAGGTTTTTATCCCTTGGGTCATTTATTTAGCTATAGTACCTCAAGGTTGCACCCTCAAGGTTTGATTATGCATTTTATTTATTTATTTAACAGGTTTTTTATACCGCCTTTCTTATAATCAAAGCGGTTACACGACTACATCAGGTTAGCATAAAATACAAACATACAAACATTAGACTCTACAGACCAAACAATAAATCCAGTTTATACCACCTTATCATAATATCAAAGTGATAAGCAAAGGATCCATAGGTAACAGGGAAAGACTACATCATGTTAACATGTAATACAGACATATCTCTAAACAGCTTAAAGGAGAAACAGAAGGAGGAGGTTGTACAGAGAATACTTTTTGCCATGGGCCCGCGCCTAAGGGCCACGCCAAAGGGCCCTCTGGCGAGGCCCTCAGGCGTGGGCCCGACAGGCGCGGGCCCGCCTGTCGGCGGCAGCGATTTAAAGGAGCTGCTGCTCCCCTCCCACAGCCCCGATTGGGCCGGAGGCAGTTGGCAGGGCACGCGCCTCCTAGGAGACCGGCTCAGGTGTTCTTCCCGCTGTCGGCGGCAGCGATTTAAAGGAGCTGCTGCTCCCCTCCCACAGCCCCACTTATTTTGATTTTTCATAGTGTTTATTGGATAATATATCCCTTTGTGGTGTCCACAGCACTGGGTAGGTCTTTCCACAACAACATTTCCTACCGGGGGTCACGTTTTGAGACCGGGCTATGGCTCGGTTGTGGTCTCATTAGGGTTATTATGTGGTTTTATTCCTTTGCTGCTGCCTAACAAATAATTGGTTTTTAATGCATGTCTCTGATGAGTTATTTGTGATTTGATTTCCAGTTTCATTACTCCCTTTTTTATCTGATGGATACATTTTAAAGACTACATTTATTTATTTATTTTGTATTCACTCTTTGTATTTATATGGGTCATCATTTTTTAATTTTTTGCCCTCCGTTGGGGTGCGTCACAGGCTGATGCCTCCCTTTGGGTTAATTTTTATCTATTGTTACCCCCTTTTTTATTATCAGTCATTTTTATTATCAGACATTCTGGGGTTCCAGTCCCTTGAAGGGTTCGCACCCTTTGTCATGATGGTGACATAATCATATTCATACTATAATTCGGGTTTTTTTGGTGCTCATGGGGTTCGCGGTCAGCTCGGATTATTCAATCACCATCACTTGTGGGACAATTAGTTACCTTGAAATTTGGCGGCACATGCAGGGTCTCAGGTTCAGTCATGTCCCCAGTCGTGGGTAGTATTGGAATTTTAATTTGGGTTTCTTACATCATCCTTTTTTACATTTTTTCTGCCTTGGTATCTTATAAAACCGAATCAGTTTATTAAATACATGCATCTTTTACAGATATATTCTTTTAGGGGCATTTTTGGCCAGTGCGTCATTAGCATTTCACGTTTTACATGGTGTTTTAAAATTCCCGTGTACGCATGCACTGGCGTTTTTACTTCTGAATGAAGCAACAGCGCACGGTCTAATTTGTATCATCGTGGGTGATATTTCTTAATAATAATGGTTTGGTATGTATTACCCTTTACCCAGCACGAACAGAGCACGGTTTATCAAGTTTTTATATTTTGGTTTCTTTTATGACACGTTCCTATGATTTGTTTAATGTCTCTTTTCAAGGTGCACTTTATCATTTGTCAGAAAACCCCCTTTCTCAGTATCACTTTTGTGGTTAGTGAGCTTATATATTGTTATGCAGTCTTTTAATATCCTCCAGCGTAATTTGTGAGTATTTTGGGACACAGAATTATTTACATTCATTGGTTTTGAATTCGGCTGGAGGTCCGTTTGCACGATGTTGCAGCGGCACTGTTCAATTTGCTCCTTTGGGGATAGTGCGTTTTTTTATATAACACACATACAAAAAAAAGGGTTGGTAAGGGCATCCTTAATTCTAGTATGAACAGAACACATCATTTCAGCCTTCCCTCATGACATGTTCTCATTTTAATGTCCATCCCGCTGGAGTGGTTGATTTAATATTGTTTAAAAAAAACCCTCCCCCTCTTTTTTCAGCGGTTTCTCGTGGGTCAGTGGGTGTACAAATTCATATGCAATTGTCAATAACCTTTAGTGTAAACAATTTGAATAATAAATTTATTTACACTTATGCATTTTATCCTGGATGAATGCCCCTCCTCCTTTATTATTATTTTTCAGAATTCACTATGGGTGCATGTTAGGTGTGCAATACCATAGGTGGCCAAAGGTATAATAGTCAGGTTACTAATACATGATTTTGCCCTTTATAGATGTTTTGAACAGTGCGGTACTTCATGGTATTGCATGCACCCATTCATCTGGGTCTGTGCTGTGATAGCCACCTTGTTACAGCAAGATCAGATCTCTTCTATCAAGATAACAATGGAAGGTTAAAGAACAGGTATGTACTGTACCTTACATATGATCTTCCTATCTTCACCCTTTTACTTTATTTTTACGATTCATAGTCTCTAATTTATTTATGATTTTACATTCATGTGGTTCTTCCTTTCCCTTCGTGGTCAGGTTTGAGATTCCTTTTAGACAATCCCGCTATAATCTCTTTGTTGTCACACTCCTATAGCCTATGTGCTCACTCATATATGGTTATATTGTTTATTTTACTGTACATGCATACATTTTATTTTATTTGATTATGAGTATTTATGGTTTTACTATGACCTATTATGTACATGTCAGTAGATTTCTCGATTCCTTTGTGTAATTCTGGTTTTTTAGTTTTTTAGGTTATATTTTTACATGACATATTAATTATACGTCTTAAATATGTTTTTATTATATTTGTTTACATGGTTTTCAGTTCATTTCTCCTCTTGTCTTATCCTTATTTTGTTATAATGTTTGTTGTCATTCATTATTTATTTTATCATTTTGTGTTTAAGAACATAAGAACATAAGATATGCCATACTGGGTCAGACCAAGGTCCATCAAGCCCAGTATTCTGTTTCCAACAGTGGCCAATCTAGGTCATACGTACCTAGCAGTTTCCCCAAGGGACACAGGTTCCACAATGCTTGTATTGGTTCAAGCATTGATATCCTGGGTCCCTTCTTAATAATGGTTTATGGACCTTTTCCTCCAGGAACTTGTCCAAATCTTTTTTAAACCCAGCTACACTAACAGCCTTTACTACATCCTCCGGTAACAAATTCTAGAGTTTGATTACACGTTGAGTGAAAAAATATTTTCTTTTATTAGTCTTAAATAGTTTACCCTGTAGCTTCATTGCATGTCCCCTAGTCTTTCTATATTCTGATAAGGTAAACAATTGATCTACGTTTACCCGTTCCACTCCGTTCATTAATTTATAGACTTCTATCATATCTCCCCTCAGCCGTCTCTTTTCCAAGGTTAAAGAGCCCCAACCTTTTTAGCCTTTCTTCATAGGAGTATCCTTCCATCCCCTTTACCATTTTGGTGGCTCTTCTCTGAACCTTTTCTAAAATCGCTATATCCTTTTTAAGATACGGCGACCAGAATTGCACACAATATTCAAGGTGCGGTCTCACCATGGAACGATATAGACGCATTATAATATCTTTTGTTTTATTTTCCATTCCTTTCCTTATCATGCCTAGCATTCTATTTGCTCTCTTGGCCGCCGCTGCACACTGGGCCGAGGGTTTTAACATGGTATCCACAATGACGCCTAAATCTTTTTCCTGGGTGGTGGTTCCTAATGTGGAACCTTGCATCGTGTAACCATAGTTTGGGTTGTTCTTCCCTAGGTGCATAACCTTGCACTTCTCCACATTAAATTTCATCTGCCATTTTGATGCCCAGTCTTCCAATTTATCAAGATCCTCTTGCAATTTTCCACAATCCTCCTGGGTTTTAACAACTTTAAATAGTTTTGTGTCATCTGCAAATTTGATAACCTCACTCGTTATTCCACTTTCCAGGTCATTTATGAATATGTCAAAAAGCAGCGGACCCAGCACAGATCCCTGGGGTACACCACTATTCACCTTTCTCCATTGGGAAAATTGGCCATTTAGCCCTACCCTCTGCTTTCTATCTTTTAACCAGTCCCTGATCCACAATAGTACACTGCCTCCTATCCCATGACTCTTTAGTTTTGCCAAAAGTCTCTCATGAGGGACCTTGTCAAAGGCTTCTGAAAGTCCAGATACACAATATCAACCGACTCACCTTTGTCCACCTGTTTATTCACGTCCTTCAAAAAAACATAACAGATTAGTAAGACAAGATCTTCCTTGTCTAAAGCCATGTTGGCTGTCTCCCATTAGGTCGTGACTATCTACATGCTGAGTAATTTTATTCTTTATGATGGTTTCTACCATTTTCTTCCCGGTACTGATGTCAGGCTCACTGGTCTGTAGTTTCCCGGATCACCCCTGGAACCCTTTTTAAAAATTGGTGTTACATTGGCGATCCTCCAATCCTCAGGTATTAGAGATGATTTTAATGATAGTTCACAGATTACTGATAGCAGGTCTGCAATCTCAAATTTCAGTTCTTTCAACACCCTTGGATGTATACCATCCGGCCCAGGTGATTTGCTACTCTTCAGTTTATCTAATAGTTGTAAGACATCTTCCCGAAGTATCGATATTTCCTTCAATTCTTCCACACCTTTAAATACCGCTTCAGTCATGGGTAACATCCCTACATCTTCCTCAGTAAAGACCGAAGCAAAGAATTCATTCAGTCTCTCTGCTATCGCCTTGTCGCCTCTTAGTGCTCCTTTAACCCCTTTATCATCTAATGGACCAACTGACTCTCTCACAGGTTTTTTGCTACGAATGTACTTGAAAAGGTCTTTATTTCGCGTTTTTTGCTTCCGCAGCAAGCTTCTTCTCAAATTCTCTCTTTGCCTGCCTTATCAATGCCTTGCATTTGACTTGCCAGTGCTTATGCTGTTTCCAGGTTTCATCGTTTGGCTCTCTTTTTCCATTTCCTGAAAGATGCTTTTTTGGCAACAACAGCCTCTCTGACCTCACCTTTAAACCATGCTGGCAGTTTTTTGGACTTCCTTCCACTTTTCTTAAAGCGTGGAATACAGCTGGTCTGGGCTTCCAAGATAGTATTTTTCAACAACACCCAAGCTTGATGTACGTCTTTAACCTTTGCAACTGCTCCTTTTAGTTTTTTCTTAACTGTTTTCCTCATTTTATCATAGTCTCCCTTTCGAAAGTTAAAGGGTAGTACTGTGGATTTCCTTACTATCCCTCCTCCACTAATTAAATCAAATGCGATCATGCTATGATCACTATTGCCAAGTGGCCCCAACACCCTTATCTCTTGCATTATATCTGGTGTTCCACTAAGGACTAGGTCTAATATTGCTTCCCCTCTGGTCGGTTCATGAACCAGCTGCTCCAAGAAGCAGTCATTTATTTCATCTAGGAACTTTATCTCCCTAGCATGTCCTGTTGTGACACTGACCCAGTCGATGCCGGGGTAATTGAAATCACCCATTATTATTACTGCACTGTAACCTTTGCTAGCTTCCTTGATTTCTTTGAGCATTTCATCATCCATTTGTTCATTCTGGCCAGGCGGACGATAGTACACCCCCACTGCCATCGCCTTCCCCTTTTTACATGGAATTTCAATCCATAGAGATTCTACAGCAAATTTTGTTTCTTGCAAAACTTTAATCCTTTCTGACTCAATGCCCTCTCTAACATAGAGCGCAACCCCTCCACCAATTTGATCAGCTCTATCATTACGATATAGTTTGTACCCAGGTATCACAGTGTCCCACTGGTTGTCCTCCTTCCACCATGTCTCTGATATTCCAATCATATCTAACCTCTCGTTTAGTGCTATATATTCTAACTCTCCCATCTTGTTTTGTAGACTTCTAGCATTTGCATACAAGCATTTTAGAGACTGTATTTTATTCATATTAATTTGGCTATTGGTAGACATGGGTAATTTGGGATCTTTAAGCTCTGTCTGCTCCATACTCGAGGGCATTTGGGCTACTTTACTCTTTTTTGGAACCTCTCTGCTTTTTGTAGTATCCTTCAAGGATACATTCTTCCGAACCATGCGCTCTTGGGCGACTGTCGGCTTTCCCCTATTATCTAGTTTAAAAGCTGCTCTATCTCCTTTTTAAAGGTTAATGCCAGCAGCCTGGTTCCATCCCGGTTAAGGTGAAGCCCATCCCTCCGGAAGAGCCCCTCCTTTCCCCAGAATGTTCCCCAGTTCCTAACAAATCCAAACCCCTCATCTCTGCACCATTGTCTCATCCACGCATTTAGACTCCGGAGCTCTGCCTGCCTTTTGGGTCCTGCGCGTGAAACGGGAAGCATTTCGGAGAACGCTACCCTGGAAGTTCTGGATTTCAACTTCCTACCTAAAAGCCTAAATTTAGCTTCCAGAACCTCCCTACCACATTTTCCTATGTCATTGGTACTGACATGTACCAAGACAGCAGACTCCTCCCCAGCACTATCTAAGACCTTATCTAGGTGGCGTGTGAGGTCCGCTACCTTCGCACCAGGCAGGCATGTTACCAGGCGATCCTCACGTCCACCAGCCACCCAGCTATCTACATGCCTAATGATCGAATCACCAACTATAACTGCTGTCCTAACCCTTCCCTCATGGGCACTTTGCCCTGGAGAAACCTCCTCAGTGCGAGAGGGGTTTACATCACCTGGAGGACAGGTCCTAGTTACAGGATCACTTTCTGCCACACCAGGGTGATGCTCTCCTGTCACGTGACCTCTCTCCTCCATGGCAACAGGGATGCTGCCAGACTGGAGGTGGGACTTCAGGACTATATCCCTGTAGGTCTCGTCTATGTACCTCTCTGTCTGTCTTATGTTTTCCAAGTCTGCTACTCTAGCCTCTAGAGAACGGACTCGTTCCCTGAGAGCAGAGAGCTCCTTGCACCTAGTGCACACGTAAGACCTCTCACCAGCTGGGAGAAAATCATACATGTGACCAGGGCCGGATTTACCTTGAGTGAGGCCCTACGCCAACAAAAATTGTGGGCCCCCAGCAGGGGCGGCCCAAGGGGGGTGCGGACCTCATTTGCATAAGGGGCCTCATTTGCATAAATATTTGCATAATGTTACCATATACTAACTTTTAGTAAACGTGCCTCTTAATGAGTGTATGGATAAAGAAAGACTAAAAGATTTCTACATTACTATAATCCAGTGCCAACTGCCAGACACATTAGGAACTACTACAAACACTGCCCATAGTAAACCCGCCGTATCCTAACAGCACTACCAGGACTCACAAAGCACCATACTCTACCAATCAAAAGGCAACACTGCAAATATTAAACCAATACATTTCAGAGAACAACAATACATGACCTACTGGGGAAAGAGAACAAGTGGCAATGTCAGATAGGAATTATATAAACAGAACACCTCAGCTCAGTTACACATGCAGAACATAGACCATCACCAAACAAGTAATCACAATTTAGAAATAGGAAGACAATAATTAAACTGGGAATCCCAAAAGCCAAACTTGGAATGTACAACACTGTAGAAATAAAACTATACATTAATTTGCTCTTGTACTAAACAAAGCACAGATGTTAATGATGCACATTTACCAGAGCTGACATATTCCAATTAATAAATTCAAAATAAAGAGATATTTTTCTACCTTTTGTGCATTTTTTTCAGCTGCAATTGCTCCAGCCACTTTCTTCTGGTTTCTTCGTGTCTTCTGCTAACTCTCCATCGTCTGCTGTCCATTTGTCCTTTCTTCTCTCTTCTAGATTTTTTTCCATTCTCTCTCTACATCTGCTTTAACATACTAATCTTTCTCCTTTTGCTCTTTCCTCATTCCTATTTCATCCACTCAAATTTTACCCCTCCATCCTCAATCCCCACTTACTCTCCCAATACCCGGCCAATTGTAGATTTTTATCCCTCCCACACAAAATATTTTTCCCTTCTCCATTTTACTCTTCCAGCCCCATCCCATTCTAATCCTCCCCCAACATCAGCTCCCTTCTAGTTCCAGCCTCACCCAGCATCCATTCCCTTCTAGTCCCTGCATCAGCCCATTTCCAGTCCTAGCCATCCATCAGCCCATTTCCAGTCCTAGCAACCCCCCAACCCAATACCAGTCCTAGCCCCCCCATCACCCCACTTACAGTCCTTAACCCCCCATCACCCCATTTTCAGTCCTTAACCCCCATCACCCCATTGTCAGTTTAAGCCCCCCCTATAACCCATTACCAATCCTAACCCCCCATCAGCCCACTTCCAGTCCTAACCCCATCAACCCATTTCCAGTCAGCCCCCCATAGCCCATTGCCAGTCCTACCCCCCCCATCAGCCCACAGCCCATTACCAGTCCTAACCCCATCATCCCACCTCCAGTTTTAACCCCCCAGCCCATTTCCAGTCCTAGCCCCCCATAGCCCATTACCAGACAACCCCCATCAGCCCACAGCCCATTTCCAGTCTTAACCCCCCCAAAGCCCATTACCAGTTCTAACCCCCCCCAACAGCCCAGTACCAGTCCTAACCCCATCAGCCCACCTCCAGTCTTAACCACCCAGCCCATTTCCAGTCCTAGCCCCCCCCCATAGCCCATTACCAGACAGCCCCCATCAGCCCACAGCCCATTACCAGTCTTAACCCCCCCAAAGCCCATTGCCAGTTCTAAGCCACCCCCAACAGCCCACAGTACATTACCAGTCCTAACCCCATCAGCCCACCTCTAGCCTTAACCCCCCCCAGCCCAGCCCAGCCCAGCCCATTTCCAGCCCCAGCCCCAGCCCCCCAATAGCCCATTACCAGCCCTACCCCCCCCAGTCCATTTCCAGCCCCAGCCCCCCAATAGCCCCTTACAAGCCCTACCCCCCCCCCATAGCCCATTACCAGTCCTACCCCCCCCATAGCCCATTACCAGTCCTACCCCCCCCATATCCCATTACCAGTCCTACCCCCCCCCTAGCCCATTACCAGTCCTACCCCCCCCCATAGCCCATTACCAGTCCTACCCTACCCCCCCCCATAGCCCATTACCAGTCCTACCCCCCCCCGGCCTAAAGTAAAATTTAATTAAAAAAACAAAACCTGGTGGCTGCCGCCGCGGGGCCCCCTCTGCTGCCGCGGGGGCCCCGTCTACAAGCTGGTCGGGTCCGGTCCGGTCGGGTCGGGTCTCTCTCCCTCCCTCGCTGCAGGCTGCAGGCTGCGAGAGACGCGAAGGGAGAGCGTCTCCTCGCGTCTGTGTTAAGCCGGCAGGGGCTGATGGGAAATCCCATCAGCCCCTGCGGGCTTAACACAGACGCGAGGAGACGCTCTATCTTCGCGTCTCTCGCAGCCTGCAGCGAGGGAGGGAGGGAGGGAGAGAGACCCGACCGGACCCGACCCGACCCGACCAGCTTGTAGACGGGGCCCCCGCGGCAGCAGAGGGGGCCCCGCGGCGGCAGCCACCAGGTTTTTTTTTTTAATTGAGTTAAAAAAAAAAAAACTGGTTATTTTTTTGTGGGCCCCTGCCGGCTGTGGGCCCTACGCCATGGCGTACATGGCGTATACGTAAATCCGGCCCTGCATGTGACACTCAATGCAAAAGACTGGAAAGCCCACATCCCGCTGCTGGACTGCTGTCTGCATCTTAGTTTTAAGTTTGTGTTTAGATCTTTAAGTTCTTTATGTACTAAAGGGTGCTATGGATATTTATACCACTAAAACTGTACCTAAGAGGTTTAATATACCTTGTTCACCTGACGCTTAATTAATATCAGGTCCTTAGTGTATGACTGATTTGGGTAATGAGCTTCACCTGAGAGCACCTCCTGTCTTTTAAGTTGTGCAAGTACCTATAAAGCTGTGATTATCCCAGGGGAGGGTGGATGTGGGGAGGGAGGGAGGGATATAACACTTATTAAAAGAGGGCTGCTACACAGTACCCTGTCCTGTGCTGCTGAGGTAAGCTATATTCTGATTTGATTTAAATTATAGCTCTTTGCTGCTGCTAGGCTCTAACCTATTATGAAATTTAAACTACAAGCTCTCTGCTGGATTCTAAATTTAACCAGAAAGCTCTCTTCTGTGTTTCAATTTGAAACTAAAAGTACTTTGCTGATGCTAGGCCCTAACCTATTATGAAAATTTAAACTACAAGCTCTCTGCTGGATTCTAAATTTAACCAGAAAGCTCTCTTCTGTGTTTTAATTTGAAACTAAAAGTACTTTGCTGATGCTAGGCCCTGAGTGACTATGAAATTTAAACTACAGCTCTCTACTGGGTATGAAAGGTAACCAGAAAGTTCTCTTCTGTGTTTTAAATTGAATCTTAAACTGTTGCTACTAGGCCCTGACTGATTTAACAAAAAATAGTGGGTTCACAGATTAATTAGCTTTAAAAGAAAAAAAAATTCCTTTCAGAAAAATTTCCAGAAGTACATACTCACAATTTCAGATCTCTCTCCAGAAGTAACAGCCCCCCTTTCTATTCCTTTAGCCTACTTAGCTCCTGAAGAAGGTGTTGCGAAACACGGCCTGTGTCGGGCCTGGCTGTCTTTATCTACTTGAATAAATTGTTTCCTTCCATTGCCATCCACGTTGTCGTTGGGTCTTTGTTATTGCACGTGGATTTGTGCCCCTGTGTTGGACTCATATTGGGCACGTCTACATTTGCGAAATGGTGCGTGAACTTAGACGTGCCTGCTTTTTATTCTGACATTCTGGCTTGGATGTCCCAGATTGCACTTGGATGTCAGTTGTAAAATGTCACTTCAGATATTTAAACATATCAAAGCGGTTCACGGTAATCAATAATCAGTTGTAAAATAAAACAAAATAAATTAATATATAAAATAAACAAATAAAGAAGTAAAATAATAAAATAATAAGCTATCCTATCAGCCTTGAACGCAATGTTTGCAACAAATTCTACAGTGAATTGGCTGAAACAATGCTGAATTAGATTTGCCTTAAAGCCATTACCAGCTAGATTCATGGAGTCTCCTCTTGTCCTATTAACTTGTTCCACTCCATTCATGATTTTATAGACTTCTATCACACCACTTCTCAGTTGTCAGCTCTCCAAGCTGAAGAAAATGAAAGAAAAAATCGTAAATGCAGTAAAACGAGGGGATGTCTCTTTTTTTTAGATATATTAGGAGCGTGTTTACTAAATGCGGTAATGTTTTTTGCTATTCTACTACTACTACTGAGCATTTGCATTGCTTCAAGACGGATGCAGCGCTGTACAGACACATGTAAGAGACAGTCCCTGCTCATCAAAGCTTACAATCTAATCAAAACAGACAACACTGTAGCAGCAGACACGGGATACATTTAGGGGGAATGGTAAGGAAACACAAAGGAGACCGGGTGAGTCAAGATCCAAAAGCGCGCTTATAAGTTCCATCGTGTGTACTCTCTGTAGGCGTGTGCCTGGGGGCAGCACTTAGGTAGAGCCTATGCAAGGCCTATATTCACATGCTTATGTTAGGGAATACCATAAAATACCCGAGTTTCTTCACAAATCTAGTCGCGTGCAGTTACGCCTGCTCTAACTGCCACAACTGGGTTCAGGCATGCCAGTATACCCCTATTCTATTAAGTAAAGTACACGCGTAGATCATTTTATAGAATTGGCCTAAAATATATATGTGAGTTTACAAAATTCTCCTTTTAATGTGGCAATTAGCAAGTGCTAACAGTTCATGCACCACATGCATCCCATGTTTCAACAACTAACACAGCTTAGTAAAGAGGGGGCCCAAGTCAACAGTCCCAGTACAAAAAAAATAATTTAATGAATAACCTCTTCCATTATTTCAGTTAGCACTGTCACTAGGCCCACTGGTCAGACGAATTACTAGAGACAGCACCAGAATCCGAGTATCCCGCAGTGCTGAGCAGACAGCAATGATATTCAGCCGTTATCCGGACAGTAAACCGTATAAAGTTAGTCCTTGTTATCCAGCTACTGGACTAAATATCACCACTAACAGGATAATGCTGGTTACCACCCACGGACCCTCCCCTCCTCCCCCCTCCCGCCCCCAACACTATCCAGAAAGTGCCATGGCAGTCATAAAGATATTCAGGGGCACTATGTGGACAATGTTACTGAATATTCCTCTCACTGGCACTTAGCGTGTGAACAGGCGCTGCTAACTGGATATGTGTCCACGAATATTGGGCCCAGGGAGCTTATTTGCAGCAGCAGAATGACCTGACATTACAAAGCAATGGTATGCTACAGTTCAGAGCTAAACTAGGCAGTTGCTTAGAGTGCCGGCTCTAAGGGGCACCTCTTGCACCCATTGCCGCTGTTAGCACCCCTCTCCGTGGCCGGCAATTACCCCTGAAGCCGTGACATGGCACTTGTCTTCTGTCTCCAGAGCTGCACTGTGCTTTCATTCTATTGAATCTGCCGCTTTGGCGCCCCTTCCGCTGCAGACTTCCAGAAGTAGGCATGGGGGGAGGGGGCGGCAGTAGGGTTGGCGGAATGGAGAACCCATCTAGGGAGCCCCTGGTCCTTGCACCAGTCCTAGTTCAGAGTAACAGGAGATGGTAAAGCAAATCACCATATTTCTTTTTCCTCTCCCCCTTCCCCAACACTGGTAGGTACCTATTATTTCAGCTATAGCTACCTACATTTAGCAATCTTTCCCACATCTAGTTATTCTATATTCCTAGTTACATATAGTGGTTTGGTATGTAAAATAGGTGCAGGTAAGCCTCAGCAAAGTAGCTGCTGATTTATCTAGATCTGTTTTCAAAAGCTTTAGACAAGAACATCCTCTTGGGAATTCAACAGAACATAGAATAATAGAAGGATGAGAACTTGATGCTGGCTGCTTAAACTGCTGGCTGACTTATCAAATTCCTTTGTCGTCAGTGCCGATAGCACTGCTGCTTTAATAATGGCATACACTAGATTTGGACAATAAAGAGGAGACGGCAGACAAACAGCTTATCAGAGCCAAGTAGTTCTGTAAACAAAGACGAGACTTTAGATTCCAAATCTTTACTGCACTGGAAACATTCTTTGAACTAACTGAGATAACAAATGATGAAATGCCACATCCATGCAATTAAAAAAAGGATTTTATAGAAAAATACTTTCCAATCCTACATTACTACTAGTTTAATTTTGGATAGGGTACATTTTGTATGTGAGATGCTTTTCTTTGAACTCTGATTTTAACTTCGCTAGGTTGTCTGACCTTCTGCTTCGTGGCTGACAGTGACTCGCCGCAGCTGGATTTCAGCAGGGATATAGCACAGAATATCTGCTTGTCGTATGATACTGTGGGGGTAGCTACTAACTCGCACATTATTTGGTCCTTAACATGCATTAAAGGGCAATAATGTGTGTTCTTTTACCATAATGCAACCGTTAGACAAACTAAGCAGCCACCTACAGTACCAATGGTCCGGGGCAGTCCATTGCCACTGCCGCTTCCCCTTCCTGGGAGCTGCAGCGGCAGTAATGGGGGCCATAGGGGGGAGGGGTCACAAGGGATGAGGTTCACCGAGGGCACCTCATTTCCTTGCACTGGCCCTGACCACAAGTCGCATTATTCAGCTCAAAGTTGGCATTAGTTTTCTACAGGAAGCATTAGATCACTTAGATGCAGCCCAATGCTCCAGCCTTCAGCATTAACGGGGCCTCACCTAGCAATACAAAAGGTGGTTTGGCGGTCCCCTTGCCCAGTACTACCAGTGACCTGGCCCTCCCAAGACATCCCACCCCTGATCTCAAAAGACCCCCCCCCAAACCCCCTCCAATCACTGAAAGTCACTAGGGCCTAACTTTGATGTGGATCTGGAGGGGCAGACCGGCAGGAGCAATCTCCTCCCTTGTTCCTGCCAGCATGGACTCTGGGTTCAAAATGGTGCCTAGGATCCCCTAGTGGTAGCTTCATGGCTCATGTGTTAGGGGCTCAATGTTCCTGGCCAGAATAAACACTAGATATGAGCTGGCGTTATTTTTCCTCTTGGAATAAAGTGACTTGTGGTAATCACCTCAAGCTGAGTTATTCCTTTACCACCAGAGTTACTAACTTGCAGTACAGAGTTACCAGGGCTGTACCAAGGGCTGCATGAGTGGTGCGGCCATACAGGGCACAAGCACAGAAGGGGGCACTGATATCATCACTGGGTTTCCAGGAAACTCAAAAAGAGTGAGTTACTGAAGGTGGCTGGGTGGAGGGGGACACTAGATTAGTCGCACAGGGCATATTTCTAGCTTGGTAACTACCCCCTATATCTGATTTAGGGGCTGATCTTCTAAGGAGCCGCATAAAGATGTGCCATTAACATTTGTAAGTCACCAAGTTTCAAGGACTTACCCATGCAAATGGACACTTGCTCATGTACTGTAGGCCATCACTATTCTGTAAGCACACAGATGTTAGCCCCTTCGCGTGTACTTTCAGTGTGGGCATACACACAGGTGGAGCACAGGTGGCGTGCAAATTTATGCAGGTAAGTTAGAAAATACAATAACTTACATGCATCCTGAAAATCTAGGCACAGGCATTGCCACCTGCCACAGAGCAGGCATAACTGCCACAACTAGTTTGATGTGCGTTTCTATATCACTTAATGTTCCTATTTTATAAAGTCTGCACATATTTTACAAAATAGACCTTAAATACACGCATGCTAACATATATTAGCTCTACGGGAGTTTTATAAAATTGTTCTCTTTAAGTTACATCTAAGGACAAAAAGACCCAGCCTGACGCAAATAAAGATCACAGAGTCTATCCAATCTGCCCTTCCATACCAACCGCTAAGCTCTACAATCCCTTTCTCTCCTTCACAGATCCTCTGTGCTTGTCCCATGCTTTCTTGAATTCAGATACACTCCTTGTCAGAATGGAGCTTGATGAGAGTGTGAAGGATATGAGAGGAATATGGGCTGGGGAGAGGACCAAGAAGGAGAACATCAAGGAGGACATAAAGATCAACATGATCAACATAAGAGGAGAGAGGGGGAGATATCAGAGGGAAAGGAAGGATAAGGTAGAGAAAAACCTGGAGGTGGAAAATAGAATAAATAGGAGGAGACAAAGAAACCTGAACAGGTGAAGATTGGGAAACCTGGTAGATGGGGATGGCGGGGTAGGGAAAGGCGGAGAAGGAGCAGAAGGGAAGATGAGATGGGGAGGAATAAGACTGCTGTGACTAATACTTAGGATCCTTCCCAAGTACCACAACTATGCAAGCTAATTGGTAGGTGGAAATCTCTGCTTATTTAATATTATCCCTATGTTCCTGTGTGCCTATATGCTATGGTGATCTTTATCTGGTTTCATTTCTAGGGAGGTGGAAATCTTTAAAAAAATACTACAATTACTACTGATCATTTGTATAGCGCTACAAGGCATATGCAGCACTGTACAGACACATATAAAAGATGGTCCCTACTCATCAGAGCTTACAATCTAGTCAAAATAGACAACATCAAGGATACATCAATGAAAATGGTAAGGAAACATAGGAGACTAAGGGGCGAATAGCGGGACGTCTATCTTCGCTATTCATGCCAACCCCTTCCCCACCCACGTATAACTTGTGCAGGGAAGTTATACGGGGGTGGAGAAGGGGCGGGTCAGGCCGGGGGTGGAGAGTGGGTGGGCAGTGGGCGGTTGCTGGCCCTGGACGTACAGGACTGATTCTGATGTTGGCCCTGTATGTCCAGGGCCGGCAAAATGTCCAGGGAATTTATTCTACCCCTTTGGTGGAATAACTTTCCTGGATGTGTTCTCTCGGCAGCTCCGGGGTGCGGAAGGGGCTGTGGGGGGCAAAAGTTAATTCCCCACAGCCCGATCCTGGCCTTAGGAGGCTGGATCGGGGGTTAGGCTGCGGGGAATTAACTTTTTAGCAGGCGGCTAGCATCGCGGCATTTAAATGGAGCCGAGGCACTATGGCAACATGACTCCATGGCGCCGCAGCTCCATTTAAATGCCCTGACTGAGTTAGTTGGGCTTTGCTGTACATGCAGACCAGAACTGCATTGCAGCCCCGGCCTGCACGTACAGTGCTGTTCGCAATTCTGATCCCGCGGGGCACGTCTAGCCCTTCGGGATCAGAATCGCAATCTCCTTTGTACTTCCGGGTCAGCCCGGATGTACAGAGGAGATCTACGTCGGGATCAGAATCGGGCCCTAAGCGAATATGTATTTGAAAAGGGCCAGAGTTGAAACTGCCATACAGACTCAGGTAATTTATTCCAGGCACAAGGAGCAGCAAGGTGAAAGGATCAAAGTCTGAAGTTGGCAGTAGAAGAGCAGGGAACAGCTAGAAAGGATCTGCCAGAAGACCATAGTTTCCAAGGAGGGGTGTAGGGAGAGATAAGAGATGAAAGGTAGTGAGGAGCAGCAGAATGAGTTATTGGTCAGTAGGAGACATTTGAACTGGATATGGAAATGGAAAGGGAGCCAATGAAGCAACTTGAGAAGAGGGATTAAATGTGCATATTGAAGCTGGTAGAAGATTAGCCATGCAGCTGAATTTTGAACAGATTGAAGGGGAGAGAGATGATTCAGAGGGAGACCAGCAAGGAGGAGGTTGCAATAGAAGGAAGGTGACTAAAGAGTGGATAAGCATCTTAGTAGTGTGTTCAGAAAGGATGGGAAGAGTTTTACCGATGTTATAGAGAAAGAAACCACAAGAGCGGCGGGCGCACCTGCTCTTGCCACCTTGCTGGACAAGCTAGATGTACTCTACTGGTCTTTATCTGCCGTCATATACTATGTTACTATGTTTTAGCTGTCAGTAGGATGTGTGTGGAGAAGGAGAGGGAGGAGTCAAAGATAACCCAAAGATTGAGAGCCAAGGAAATGGAGAAGTAGAGCGTTATCGACAGAGACTGAGAAAGAAGGAAGAGGCAAAGTGGGTTTAGGGGGAAAAATAAGAAGCTCAGTTTTGGCCATGTTCACTTTCAAATGGCGGTGAGACATCCAGGCAGCAATGTCAGGTAGGCATAGATCCGGGTCTGGATTGCCAGAGAGATTTCAGATGTAGAGAAATAGATCTGAGAGTCATCAGTGCAAAGATAGAAACATAGAAACATACAATGATGATGGCAGAAAAAGACCACATGGCCTATCTAGTCTGCCCTGCCATATCGGCCATTACAACAGTCATCATTTTTCCTTTAGAAATAGTCTGTATTTGTTCCATGCTTTTTTGAATTCAGATACTGTCCTCATCTCTATTACCTCCACTGGGAGACTATTCCTATTTGCATGAGTAAGAATACTAACAGTGATATTCTGTATAGTCTGAAGATGCTTAAGTTCAGCATTGGGCAAGCCTACATATATGGCATTACAGTAATCAAATCTGGATATAACTGTGGCAAGAATAACAATAGTCTTAGATTGTGTATCAAAGAAAGAACAGATAACCCGAAAATGTCTCAAAGAGTTGAAGAATGCCTTGACCACCTACCTGATGTGCTGAAAGAAGGTGAGACTGGAGTCAAAAAGAACACCTAAATAGTGAAAAGAAGAGGTCAAGGTAGTGACATGACCCTTGACATTCGCTGGGATATCTGGGGCAGTGAAACCTCCAGTGAGCCAGGTAGCCGATTACTTACTTGGGTTAAGTTGAAGACAGTTCTGGTGCAACCAATCCACAACCAAAGCGAGACAATGATTCATTGGGGCAAGATATGGATTAACAGGATCTGTAGGAGTGAACAGGAGAATGTCATCTGCATATATGTAGGCTGATACCACAGTACTCTGAATCAGTGTAAGTAGGGGCTCAGGAATATGATAAAAAGGAATGGGGCAAGGACAGATCCCTGTGGGACCCCGCATGTGGTTGGGACATGGAAAAATTATTGTTGATGTGAACATGAAAAATGCCCAGTCAGAAAAGACTGAAACTATTGTAGAATGGTGCCGAAGAAACTGATTGAGTGTAATTGAGATAACAAAAGATTATTTATTTATTTATTTAACAGTTTTTATATACCGACTTTCTACAAATCAAGACGGTTTACAGGGAACATAACAACAGTATTTTTCAACTGAATACATTGTAACATTAGAACATTAGAACACAGTGTAACTAAACAAACAAGGAACTTACTCATTACGGAGGCTTAAGAACTATTTACATGGCTGCTTAGGGATTATTTACATGGACTTATAGGGGAGTTTAGGGGGAGCTTATGTAAGTAGGGAGAAGTGTTCCTGGAAGAGATGAGTTTTCAATTTCTTCCGGAATTCAGAGTGATTGGGACAGTTCCTTAGTTCATGTGGTAAGGTATTCCAGATAGATAGGGTGTAAAGGGAGAATGCCCGATTGCATGTAGTTTGGCTGTATTTTCTCTTAGATGATGGGATGGATAGAAGGTTTTTGGTGGAGGTGCGGTGTGCTCTGTTGTTGTTGGAATTGGATAGGAGCGAGGAGAGGCAGGGAGCGGATTCATTTGAAATGATTTTATGAATGAGGGTGATTGCTTTGAATTTAGTTCTGGACTGAATGGGGAGCCAGTGTAAATCAAGGAGGATTGGGGTTATGTGTGAGCACCTGGGGTTATTCATGATGAGCCGGGCTACAGTGTTCTGTGCCATTTGGATAGGATGTAGGCTGCTTTTAGGAAGGCCATGATAGGTGAGATTGCAGTAATCAAGGGTTGGGATGGTGAGAGCCTGGCAGACAGTGCGGAAGGAGTCTGGGTTTAGAAGCGGTTGGAGGTTTCGAAAAGTACGTAGTTTCATGTATATAGTGTTAATAGTTTTTTAAATCTGTTCATGGAATGTAAGGTTCTCATCAAGGATAAGACCAAGATATTTCACTTGTTTTTTTATGGTAAGGGTGATATCTCCAAGTGTAAGGGTAGGAGGTGGGGTATAAGAAGCATTGGTGTATATTTGAAGTGCTTCAGTTTTTGATTGATTGATTATGAGGTTATGATTTGAAAGCCAAGTTTTCAGGTTTGTGATGCATTCAGTTAGGTTTGAAAAGTTAGGGTTTATTAAATTGAAAGGGGTACAACACATAATGTCGTCAGCATATAATTGGTAATAGATTCCATGGTTTTGAAAAATTTTACAGACTGGTTGAAGGAATATGTTAAATAAAAGCGCAGATAAGCTGAAGCCTTGGGGAACTCCCTGTTTTAGGATGAATGGGAGGGATATGTCATTGCCTATACAGACCTGTTGAGTTCTATTTTCTAGATAAGAGTGGAACCATTTTAGTGTTGTATCCCTTAATCCTATTTCATAGAGTCTATCTAGAAGTTGGTGAGGAAGGGAATCAAAAGCTGAGGATAGGTCGAGAAATATAAGGAGGCATCCTTGGGTGGGATTCTGGGTAAATTGGTACAGTGAGTGTAAGAGAGAGGCAAAGAGGGTTTCCACTCCATGGTTCTTTTTGAAGCCATGTTGGAATAAGTCGAGAGGAGAGTGCTCATCTATAAAGTTTTGAAGCTGATTTTGTACTAGCTTTTCTGCTATTTTAGCAAGGAAGGGGATACTACAGGGGATATTCCCTGTAAAATAGTTATCTCCAAGTTATAATACCCTGTTCAATGTAATTTCAGTTTGTTCAATGTAAACCGCACTGACGCAGAATAGTGCGGTATATAAGAAAATGTAAATAAAATAAAAATAAATAAAAATAAATAAAAATACTAGAGATAGGTCTGTAGGAGGTAGGGGAGGTAGGGTCAAGTTTTGATCCTTTTAGGATGGGACAGATAGAGGCACGTTTTAGGGGCACTGGAACAGAGCCAGTCTGGAGGGAAGATTGTAAAATTTGGAGTATGTAGGGATTAATAGAGGTATTAGTGGTCTTAAGCCAGGATACAGGGCAAGGGTCCAGGGCAGAGGTTGAGGCATTTAGATCTTTGATGGTGTTGGATATGTCTTTCAGGGTGAGGGGTTCAAAGTCATTCCAGGTAATTGAGGAGTTGGGAGTGGGAGGTCGGGTACTATGGTCATGTATTGATTGGGGGATAGTTGTGGAAGAGGGTGGGGGGAATTTTGAGATAAGATGGTTGGCTATAGTTTGAGAGGTTATCTTAGAAGTCGAGTCCTGGGGTTGGGGTTCCAATATTAAGGAATTAGCGATAGAAAAGAGCTCTCTTGGTTTATTGAGAGAACGTAGGATCAAGTTTTCATTGTATTCTCTTTTATGTTTTAGAGTTTCGGAGCAGTAAGTTTGGAGTTTGTTTTTGTAGAGCTCCTGTGTGTTTGGGTTAGGGGTGTGTCTCCACTGACGTTCTAGGCATCTGAGTTCCCTTTTTAAGTCTCTTAGCTTCGAAGAGTACCAGGGGGTATTTCTGCGTTGGTTTTGGGAAGGTTGTTTGGGTGGTAATAGAGCAGCGGTGGAGAGAATGTCATTCCATTCTTCAATGTGAGGGTCTAGGTTCTGGTGTTTTTTATTGAGTAAATCTAAGGGTGATCAAGGAAGGTTGCAGCATTGAATTGTTTGAATTTGCGGGTATTTTGGTGCGGAGTTGAGATTTTTTATGTGGGGAGTGTGGGATTGAGAAGAGGATGAGGGCATGATCTGACCAAGGAATAGGTTGAATGGTGTGTGGGATCTGTTTAGAGGACAGTGTTTGCTGTGGGATAAATAGTAAGTCTAGGATATTACCTTTGGAGTGTGTGGGTAGTTCTAGGATTTGGTTAATGTGGAGGGCCTCCATTGCTTGGAGGAATGAAGAGGACTGTTTTGAGGTTGTTGAGTTTAGGTTTAGGTCACGTAGGATTATGAGTGGGCGAGAGAAGGTTTGGGGGGAGCAAGCTGTCTCAAGTATTGTAGAGAGATTGGTTGAGTCAGTTTCTGGTGCCCTATAAATAAGATGTAGGGAAATGGTAGGACTAGAGACTCTAATGGAGTCCATACCTGGGGTGGAGAGGGATTCAACTGTGGAAAGGTTTAGGTTAGCTCGTGAAATAATAGCAACACCTCCGCCTCTGCTGGATATTCTGTTGCAGACGTTGATAGCATATGTATTAGGATATAATTGGTTTAAAAGGACGGTGTCAGATTCTTGGAGCCAGGTTTCAGTAAGGCAAAGGATGTCCAAGTCATGGTCAGTTATAAGGTCAGTAATTAAGGGGATGATTTGACTCGAAGGCACACATTGCATTGCATTACAAGGTCATGATTTACAAGATCATGATTTACAAGTTCGAAAGCACTAGAGAGATCCAAAGAAACAACCAAAGCGATATAATTAGAATCAAGTGTGCTACAAACGTCATTTAAAAGAGCTACCATAATAGTCTTAGTACAATGATTTGTACAGAAGCCTTATTGGTGTGGTTGTAAGATAAGCGAATGATCCAGATGGTTGTTAAGTTGAGTAAAGATTCTTTTAGCAGATTTTGAGAGAAAGAGTAAGTTAGAGACAGGATGATTACTAGAAGGGTCCTGTTTTAGCAGGTTCGGCTTCCATAGTAGAGGCTGGATCAGAGTTTGTCTCTAAGGAGACAGAACCAGATCTGTTGAAAGACTATTGTTGAATATCAGGCAGACAATTGGTAACAATCCTAAAAAGACCTCCCCTATCCAAGAGGCTGGGATGGGATCCAGGGCACAAGTTATTTTCCGAGTGGAAGTGAACAACTTCTTCAGGTTACAATCAGTGACTAAGGTAAAGTTTACCAGTTGTGAGTTGAAATTGCTGGTGATGTCAGAGGAGCAGTAGGAAAAACAAAGGATGCCTGGAGCTGGGACTTGATGAAGAAGATAAGGGGATACAGTATAGTGTTTGTCTGAGACAGTCGGAAGACTACTGAGAAAAGCTATCCGAGGGATCGAGCAGAGGTAGTGATTGCATTAGTGAAATAGGTTTTTTGGCTGGTAGTATCTGAGAACCATAGTAAGAATGCATATTTTGAAAGGTGAAGGCAGCACGTGCAGATCTATCTCATGCATATTTGCTGTGGATATCCTGAAGACCTGACTGTCTAGGTGTATCATGAGCAGGGGTGGCTCAAGGCAATCTGCTGCCTGAGGCGAAGTATAAAAAGGCGCCCCCCCCCCACCTTAGAGGGGGGGAGGAGCTTTTTCAGAAATCCAATCAAAGACTGAACCAAACCAAAAAGCCGATTAGATTATATGGAGGAAATGCAAGATGTTTGCACACAGGGCCCTATCGAGCTGAAATCGCACCCTGTGCGACTTGCAGCTCGGGCACATGCCCTCCCCCTCTCCCCATACCTCCGTCCAGTGCTGCCTACTCTTTCCCTGCTGCTGCTGCCCTCTGTTTTTTTCACGGAGGCGCCAGCAGCAGGGAAAGAGCAGGCAGCGCTGGATGGAGGTATGGGGAGGAGGAGGGGGGGCATGTGCCCGATCTGAAAGCCGGTACTTTAAGCAGATCTGTCCCTCCCTTCTCTGACATTGCGTCGGAGGTGGGAGGGATCAGACCTGTTTAAAGTGCTGCAAAAAGGCTTGGGGAGAGCATTTTGGCTGCCTGCTATTGTCCTGCCAGCGGCGGCAGGGCAACAGCAGACAGCCGAAATGCACCACCCAAACCTTTACGCCCTGTGCGGCTGCACCACTTGCACAGGGCTAGTTACGGACCTGTTTGCACACCAAGGAACTAAAAGCAAGAACCAACAGCACAGTTTATAAAACTAAATTATAACTCATTTTTATTTTGTTGTTATAAACTGCGTTATGGTTCTTGCTTTTTCTTTTTCAACATATATTTTGCATCCACAGTAGGCGCAGAGCAGAACCAGGACATTCACCCACAGAACTCAATATTTAAAAAAAAAATCTGATTCTGATCATCTCACTAATAACAACAACAATAATAACCACTATCCTCCAGTACCAGGCATATTGTGAACTAATACACAACCCTACAACAAAGAGCAAACCTACCATACAATACCATATCAGCACAAACTTCCAAAACTCACATAAGGAGCCCATCCAAAAAAAGCATCACTATAAATACTACAGTGGGCCCTGGAACCTATTTGAAAAGCTGAACAAGTCAAATTACTACAGTACAGTATAGATTTTTATGTGCAAACTCCATGTTAACAGAACACCTGACCTTAGTCACACACTCGCAATGTTGACCCTCACCAAGTACAGAATAAGTAACCACAATCTAAAGTAAAAATAAAAATATGTAGACTAAATTTAAATCGAAACACCAAGAAGCCAGAGTCCACATGCAGTACAATATCAGATAAATAAGAGATGCAGTTCCCCAATACTGTGTAAAATATAAAAGTAGCACAAAGTCCAATAACTAAAATTAAATTAAATTATTTTTTCTACCTTTGTTGTCTGACCATTTTATTCTCTGATCATGCTGGTTCCGATCTGAGGCTTCAGCTTTCCTGTCTTCTCTTAGCTCTCTTTCTGTGGTCTATGGTCCATCTGCCATTTCTTATCTCTTCTTTTGTTTTCTTCACTTCCTTCCATCAGCCCATTTCCAGTTCCAGTAACCCTCCCCAGTATCAGCCCCCTTCCCTCCCAGTACTTTCCAATGACAACTGCCTTGCATTCCCATGACTGCAACTGGTGTCCATTCCCTTCCAGTCCCCCTCCTTCCCCACTGTCCAGCACCTTCTAGTCCAAATACCATCTCAGATATCAGCTCACTTCCACTCTTAGTGCCACCCCCCCAGTCAGCTCCCTTCCAGTCGCCCTACCCTCTGTCCAACCCCCTTCCAGTGACATTTGCATGTGTCAGCTCCCTTCCAACCTCCTCCCCATTACCCAACCACCTACCACTCCCATCCCCAAATGCCAGCTCTCTTCCAGTCCCCCTTCAGTACATCCCAGGTGTCAGCTCCTTTCCAGTCCCCTCCTTCCCCCGTGTCAGCTCCCTTCATGTCCCCTCCTTCCCCTGGCAGACCCTCTCATTATCCGCTCCCTTCCAGTCCTATTCTACCATCCTCCCGCATCAGCCCATTTGTAGCCCTAGCCCCTAGTTTTCTTCCAGGGCCAGCAGCATTCTCCTCCCCTCCCCCATTAGCCCATTTCCAGTCCTATCCCCCTTCAGACCACTCTAGTCCTAGCCCCCCAATCAGCCTATTACCAGTCCTAGCTCATTTCCAGTGCTAGCCTCCCATCTGCCCATTACTAGTCCTACCCCCCAATAAGTCAATTTCCAGTCTTAGCCCCCCAATCAGCCCATTTCCTGTCCTAGCCCCCCTAATCAGCCCACTTCCAGTTCTAAACCCCCGATCAGCCTATTTCCAGTTCTAACTCCCCCATCAGCCCATTTCCAGTCCTAGCTCTCCATAGCCCACTTCCAGTCCTAACCCCCCATCAGCCCATTTTCAGTCCTAGCCCCCATAGCCCATTACCAGTCCTAAACATCCCCATCAGCCCACTTCCAGTCCTAACCCCCCCATCAGCCAATGACCATTCCTAAACCTCCCCATCAGCCCATTACCAGTCCTAGCCCCCCACAGCCCATTACCAGTCCTAAACACCGCCCATCAGCCCACTTCCAGTCCTAACCCCCCATAGCCCATTACCAGTCCTAAAACACCCATCAGCCCACTTCCAGTCCTAACCCCCCCCATCAGCCAATTACCATTCCTAAACCTACCCATCAGCCCATTACCAGTCCTAGCCCCCCATAGCCCATTATCAGTCCTAAACACCCCCCATAAGCCCACTTCCAGTCCTAACCCCCCATCAGCCCACTTCCAGTCCTAGCCCCTCTTAGCCCATTACCAGTCCTAAACACCCCCCTATCAGCCCACTTCTAGTCCTACCCCCTCCCCCCCCCCCCGCAGCCCAATTCCAGTCCTAGCCCCCAGGGGAAAAACAACCACTCAAGTTGCTGCCACTGCCGAGTCCGCTTCTCGGCAGCGGCAGTCTCCAGCAGACTCACCTGCCTCTCCTTCCTATAGCAGCCACAGCTCCTGCTTCTTGTAACCGCGGCTGTGCTAGTGACATCAACTTAAATACAAAGCAAAACTGGTGCAGAAGACTGCGGAGCCTTCCCGTGCAGTGGCGTCCCGCCCCCAAAGGAAGTTGTATGCAAAGGAAGTTACTTCCTTTGGGGGCGGGATGCCGCTGCACGGGAAGGCTCCGCAGAATCTGCCCCGGTTTTACTTCGTTTAAGTTGATGTCGCTAGCACAGCTGTGGTTCCAAGAAGCAGGAGCCGTGGCTGCTATAGGAAGGAGAGGCAGGTGAGTCTGCCGGAGACTGCCGCTGCCGAGAAGCGGACTCGGCAGCGGCAGCAACTTGAATGGTTGGATTTTTTTTATTTTTAACTTTAGAAGTTGAAGTGAGGCGGCTATTTTGGGGGCATTTTTTGCCGCCTTTAAAACTTCGTCACCTGAGGCAGCCGCCTCACTTCGCCTCATGGTAGAGTCGCCCCTGATCATGAGGACAGAGATTAGAAACCAGTGCCATGCATCAATAAGGATGGTGATAGTTGCCATCTCTAACTGCAGTTGTGTTTTGCTCTGATACTATCTAAGAAGGTCCCCTTACAGATTTTGTTACAGATCCCACTATTAGAGAGTGATGAGAATGAAAAAGAGTAAATCTGCTGTCCTATAGGCAGGGCTGGCGGAAGGAGATGAGGTGCCCTAGGTGAACCTCATCCTGTGTGTCCCCTGCACAGTGCCCATTACCATCACTGCCATCCCTCTATGGGATAGACGTCAGCAGCAAAAGCCAACAGCCCTGTAGAGCTTACCTTCAAACTTCATCAGCGCAGGGCTATTTGCTTCCACTGCTCTCTGATGCCCAAAGCCGACTTCCTGTGCAAACAGGAAGTCAGCATTGAGAGTTGGAGAAGGGCAGAAGCAAACAGGCCTGCGGCTCCGAAGCTTGAAGGTAAGCTCTGTGGTGCTGTTTGTGGCTATTACCGACACTGTTGGTCCCGAAGACAGGTGACAGTGACAGCAATGGGTGCACCTGGAGGGCCAGCACTCTAGGTGACTGCCTAGTTTGCCTAAGATAGTGCCGGCCCTGTCTATAGGATTCAGATTTGCATGCAACTCATCTCAACTATCAAGAGCAAAGGGTCCTTCCTGCAACCTTTGCTTCCCGGTCCAAAGCCCATATTCCACACTGATCTCATTTGAACATCTTTGTAAGTGATAATGCGGAAGGGCTGTCTGGTTAGGTTTGCCTCTTTGCCGATGATACCAAAATCTGCTATAGAGTAGATACCCCAGAAGGAGTAGATAATATGAGAAGGGATCTTGCTAAGCTTCAAGAATGGTCAAGAATTTGGTAGCTGAGATTTTTGGCACTGATCAGGTGCAAACTTTCTAATTTATACTCTCTGATGTTACCTGTTGAAACTTGTTAAGATATAACGGTTCCTTACTAGTTATTTGTAAACCACTTTGATTTTACAGAAAAGGGGTATATAAAACCATTCAATAAACAAATAAACAAAATAAATAATGTTAAAAAAATGCAGGGTCATGAATTTGGACTGCAAAAATCCAAGGAAGCGGTTCAGCGTAGGGGGCGAAATACTTCTGTCCACGAAAGAAGAGCGGGACCTGGGCGTGATTGTTTCTGATGATCTTAAAGTGGCTAAGCAAGTAGAAAAGGTGACAGTGAAAGCCAGAAGGATGCTTGGGTGTATAGGGAGAGGAATGGCCAACAGAAGAAAGGAGGTGATAGTGCCTCTGTATAAGTCTGTGGTGCAACCTCATTTGAAACATTGTGTGCAATTCTGGAGACCACACTTTCAAAAGGATATAAATAGGATGGAGTTGGTGCAGAGAGTGACTGCTAAAATGGTTAGTGGTCTTCATTATAAGGCATATGGGGACAGACTTAAAGATCTTAATATATGTTATGGGGGTCATTCTGACCCATGTTTAGTGGGGATATATGTCCAGAACAGATGTATAGTCCCTGCTAAACTCCCGGGTACTGTTCTGGCAAATGAACTCCCCACACGTACAGCAGAGATGTGTGGGGAGCTCATTATGAGAGTGGGAGGGGGCAGGCCTAGGGAGGAGCAATGGTGGGCCAGAGGCGGGACAGAGACCCGTGACATTCAGGGCTGATTTTGATGTCGGCCTTGTACATCCAGAGGTTGCAGTTTGGACAGGAAACTTATTCCACCTCGGTTGGCGGCGGCTGAGGAATGGACCAGGAGAAGGGGTGAGTAGGAGCAGGGGGTTCCCTGCAGCCCAATCCCAGCCTCAGAAGGCCCAATCAAGGATCAGGTGGTGGGGAACAGGGCTTTGACTGTAGCACCGGTGATCGGCCATCGGCCTGGCACTATCACCACATGTTAGGGACAATGGCAGCAACTCTGGAAGTTGTGCCATGGGCCAGAGCTCACATGCGTCCCTTACAGAGGTCGCTTTATCTTTATCTTTATTTACGGATTTAATATACCGCTCTTTACCGGTGGCATCAGAGCGGTGTACAATGATAAAAATACAAGCTGCAGAAACAGAAAAAGAACGCCATTATGTAAAGAACAGGACAGGAGGAGAAAGGAAAGGCTATAGATAGTACATCAAAAGAGGAACAAAATCAGGTAACAATAACATACAGTTGGTACTATCGTGGGGGAGGGGAAAGGGAGACAGGTGGGGGATCACCGGATCGACTCTCTGTCCAAGCGTCTCCCCTGTCCATTGTAGGTCAGGAAGTCTCTTCAATGGTGGCTTCGTCCGCAGAATCTCACAGCGGGCATGCCTCTTGAACAACGGCAGCGGATGCCTCCCTCCTCCATGGGATCTCAACCTGGTTTTAGGAGCCTTGACAAGGGAGCCTTTTGAGCCTTTGCATCAGGCTTCCCTACAGGAGGGCCGAGCCCCGTTACCTGCCCGTGGGCAATCTCGGGATTTCAGCCGTTTTTGTACCTCCCGTTTGGGAGATTTTCAAAGAGGACGGTTTTCCTCTCAAGGTCAAAGTTTTAGACACTGAAGCATATTTACCACTGTAGATATCCTGCTGGCACCTCCCACCAGCTTCCAGTGATCTAATGACAAAGCAGACTCAAAGGAGCAACAAATAAGTAGCTATAATATTAAATACAATTTAACTCTTATCACTGAACTAAAGCCCCGTAAATGAGAGGATAACGCTCCCTCTTCCGTTTGCAGAAATAGGATAGAAAGGAGAGAGAAGAAAGACTACAAGGTATACTTTGCCTGAATACAGATCACATTTGCTGAACTTCTCCTACTGGATTGTCATCACTGCGCATCACAAAGCAGGCTTTGCGGAAGCTGACCAAAAGACCCCCGGGTGGGAATCAGGACTGAACTGGAGTTCCTCAAGGAACAACAATTAGCAGGTAAGTCTAATTTCTCTTTCCTTATTGTCCCTCCAGTTCAGTCCCTCACCTCTGGGATGTAACAGAGCAGTAAGCTATTGGGAGGGACCTGTCCACCCGGACCGCAAAACTGCTGACCTGAAACAGGCATCTCCCGCCGCTTGAACATCCAGGCGGTAATCTTTACTAAAAGTATGCAAGGAAGACCAAGTGGCTGCTCTGCAAATCTCAATCGGTGGAACTAATCTATGCTCCGCCCACGAAGCCGCTTGCGCTCTAGTAGGATGAGTCCGCAGCCCCAGGGGCACCTGACACTATTGCTTCACGAACCCATCTGGAAATTGAAGCTTTATCCACCACTTCACCTTTATGCAGCCCACCAAAGAGAACGAACAAATGGTCAGACTTGTGGAAGGACTCCGAGACCTTCAAGTATCGCCGAAGTACCCTCTTAATGTCTAACAAACGCAAACTACGGTCTGATGCGGTCTTTCCGAAACACCAAAATGGGCAAAGAGACTGACTGATTCACATGAAATGGCAAAACTACCTTTGGTAGGAAAGATGGTATGGGACGCAACACCACTTTTTTCCCTAGAAAAAGTCAGAAATGGTTCCCGACAGGACAAAGCCTGCAACTCAGAAATTCGACAAGGGTGCTTCTGTATTGCCATTCCACCACCCTTCAAATTCTGCTACAATAGCCAAACCCCTAGTCCTCTTAGTTGTAGGGCCAGTTTTGCATACTGAAAGGGTGGTGGATGCTTAGAATGCCCTCCTGATAGAAGTGGTGCGGGCAAACACAGTGAAAGAATTCAAAATGGCATGGGACAGACACAGTGGATCCTTTTATAGCAACAGGATAAAATCAAAATAAACATAACTATCTCTTATATCTCAAAAAATAGGGGTGACCTACACGGAGCGGTGGGTACATCCCTAAACAAAGGCAGGGGGAGGGGTGACCTGCACGGAGCGGCAGGTGCACCTACTCTTGCCACCTTGCTGGGCAGACTAGATGAACCATACTGGTCTTTATTTGCCATCATATACTATGTTACTGTGTTAATTGGGGCATCTCCTGGACGACCAGGCCCTATGCTTCAATTGTGCTCCCGCAGGGCCACCTAGCCCCTATGGCAACAGAATTGGGTGCATCTCTGGCCATCCAGAGTTCTGGAAGCCCAGGCGGCCTAGATGTGCACCTACAGAATTGGCCTCCACACATATATATTAGAGGAAAGGCGGGATAGAGGAGATATGATAAAGATGTTTAAATGCCTTTGTGGCATAAATGCACAGGAGGAGAGCCTCTTTTGATTGAAAGCAAGCTCAGCAACAAGGGGACATAGGATGAGGGTGAAAGGGATAGACTCAGGAGTAATATGCGGAAATATTTCTTTATGGAAAGAGTGGTAGATGCGTGGAATAGTCTCCAAGTGGAAGTAGTAGTGACAAGGACAGTATCTGAATTGAACAAAGCATGAGACAAGCATAGGAGATCTCTAAAGGAAAAAAGGGGACTATAGCAGCTGAAATGGAAGGGCAGACTAGATAGACCATGTGGTCTTTTTCTGCTGCCATGTTTGTATGTTTCTTCCCTTTAGGTTTTAGAGAGCATAGATCCCTGAATAACTAAAATAGTTTGTCATTTGTACCTGAATCTACACCCGTCCTGAATATATATCTGTTGGTTGGATGATAAGCTCCTCAGATCAGGGATCCTGTACTGCAGGATGAGCACTCTGGTCCTCAAAGTCTACTTACCGGCAAGCTCTCCAAATAGTGCAAATGAGCATGAGACAGATTTGCCTCTGATGTATGTACATCTACTTCATGCATATTTGTTAGGGTTCTGTGGAAAATCTGGCTGGTGGGCTGCCCTCGAGGACTGTACTGCCAGTCCCAGCTGTACAGTATTGTGCATTGCTTGTAGCATCACATACATCAGAGGTTCCCAACTCCATTCAGGTATTCAGGCTGTCCCTAATAAGTATGCATGAGATGCATTTGCATGCACTGCCCCCATTGTATTCAAATGTATCATATGCATATTCATCAGGGACAGCCTGAAAACCTGAATGGTGTTTGGGCCTCCAGGACTGGAGTTGGGAAGCTCTGACATACATGTTTAATAGTGGTAATAAACAAAAGAGGCATGGCTTGGAAAATTTTTAATTTCACTTTGTTTGTAACTTTGTTTCCAATTTTTCTGACTTGCTTTGTGCAAAAGGTTTTTTATTTCAGGTCATCAATACTGCATTCTATTGATGATATGACTAATATAAGGGTTTCAAGTTTCTTCTTCATTTCTAAGCAGGATATCCTCAGATGCCGCCGCTGTAGGCCCTGATGATACACAGCTTCGGGGCACTCCAGGGCAGGTACCCAGGGATAACCGGTCAGCAGCAACTCAGCCGCTGCTCAGTTATCCCTCAGCGGCAAACGTTAGGTGCAGCAAAAGCTGTTTTAACATTGGCTGCCGAATATCGCCGCTGCCTGGTTAGCTTCTGGCTTCTGCAGCAAACTCGGAGATTCAGTGCTGGTGGCTGGATATGATCCCAACATAGATATCTGGGTTAACTCTTCAGCGGTGACGGCTAGGCACTGTACTCACCCTAGCCGCCACTGCTGAATTTTGGGCCCATAGGATATATGGTCAACATTTCCTATGTTGTGGCCAATTCAATGCCTCTGGTGCAGACCTAAGATTTTGAAATGATGAATGCATTTGCTAGTCCTAACCCTCCCATGAAAACAATTTCAAACCAATGTGAACAAAATTTCATTTTCATATCACTTTAAAACCAAATGGAGTGAAACTGGAAGTTTTGCTTCCAATGAAAGCCCATCCTCAATGGGGCCATTTTCTCACTACAGTTTTCATTGTATCACTATATAGTTACTGCAACCTATTTTTTTATGAAAAGTCTCATCAGCAGTTGAAACTAAGGATCTGTAGCCACTTAATGTCATGATGTTGCTGGGATTAGAAGGTCATGCACCTCTCCCTATCACTCCCAGGAGACCCCCAGCCTGAGAGGCTTAACAGGACACTATTGAACATGCTGTAAACATTGAAGCCATCTCAAAAGAGAACGGGAGACAGTACGCAGAAATGGCCCTACAACTAAGAGGACTAGGTGTCTGGTATTGTTGCAGAAATTGAGGGGTGGTGATGTTGGCAAAACAGAAGCACCTAAGGTGGCTGTGAGTGTAGAGTGGGGCCTTTCAGCCCATGCCCGTGTGGCTGCACTCAAGCCTTTCAACTTCTTGCCTCCCTTTAACAGGACATGTGTGCCAAAGAGGGTGGGATATGGAAGGGCCTTGAGCGCACCTGCAGGACATGTGCTGAAAGGCCTCATGTCATGCTGAGCTCTAGCAGTCTTGGGCCCAAGTGGAGATAGGGTAGCAGCAATAGCAGGCCTCACAGGAGGTAGTGAAGAGAGAGGAAATGCTGGACATGGAGGGGGAGGATAATGGGAGGGAAGATGCTGTCCTATGGGAGAGAAGGGAAGGTGAAATGATGAAGAATGGAGGAAAAGGGAAGGGGAAATAAAATGTTGGATACCTTTTAGGGGGCTAGGGAAGAAAAGCAAATGATGGACACCTTGGAGGGTGGGGGGTAGTAAAGGGGAGATTCTGAACAATGGAAAGATAGGGAAGGGGTACTGAGATGCTGGAAACCTTGGAGGAGGGCTAGAGAAGGGAAGGGGAGATGCTGAACAATGGAAAGATAGGGAAGGGGTACTGAGATGCTGGACACCTTGGAGGGGGGCTAGAGAAGGGAAGGGGAGATGCTGAACAATGGAAAGATAGGGAAGGGGTACTGAGATGCTGGAAACCTTGGAGGGGGGCTAGAGAAGGGAAGGGGAGATGCTGAACAATGGAAAGATAGGGAAGGGGTACTGAGATGCTGGACACCTTGGAGGGGGCTAGAGAAGGGAAGGGGAGATGCTGGACATAGAATATAGGGAAAGGAAGAGAAGATGAGATGCTGTACACTTGGGGTAGGGGTAGGAAGGGGGGGGAGATATTGGACACCTTGGGATAGTAAGAAAGGTAAGGGGAGATACCTGACTATGGGAGTGTGGAGCCTTGGCTTGCCCCTGGGGGAGTGCATTGTTGAAGGTTCAGCTAAGGTATCAGATAACCTTGGGTCATCCTTGCCAGTATTTAAGTATGAATGCATGTACAATGATGTTACAGGGTCTTCACCCTACTTTCAATTGTTTGAGTGAGACTGAGGCTCAATTGCCAGTTTATCTATGTTTCAAGGTTGCAGCTGATGGGACATTGCCTCAGATTTTCAGAGGTATGTAAACATGTTAAAAGAACAAATGGGGAAGGCCTATAGATGGGTTGCAGAATCTACCTACAAGCTGAGCTAGAGGATCAAACAGTAATATGAACAGAGTGAGGCAGTATGACTCAACGGAAGGAGACAGAGTTCTGTTAGAAAACTGAAGGCTATTGGGAAACACAAAATTGCTAAGAGGTGGGTTTACCCCTTATGTCATTGAAAAAAAAACCTGAACAATTTTTCTGTCTCATAGATAAGACCAGTGGTGGGATTCAGCTGGATCAGCCCAGATCAGGTGAACCAGCTCCTGTCGCAGCCTGCGTTCCACAAAAAGGGCCAAACACAGCATTGCAACACTGGCACTGTGTCCTCAGGAAACCCCCCGCCCAACACTCAATTGATGGCATCAGGGGGATCGTAGCATCGGGAGATGTCCCTGATGTTGTCAATCCAGTGTCAGGTGCACAGCTGTGGTCAGGACATGCAGCTCCCACAACACTACCACGTGCGGTGCTCCAGCCATGCTTCCTGATCACAGGCAGGATGGACCAAACCAGTTCCTGACCTGTTCGGATCCTGCCACTGGAAAAGACCAATGAGGGTAAGGGGCCAGTAAAGATTTTACGCAGAAATTACCTCCTACCTATTGGGCAGTTGGTGTTTCCACAAGACAAAACCTTGACAGCCTCTGAATTCCACCCTGGCCATGAAGTAGGGTAACAGTGCACTAATGTTATATAATTGTATTAGGTTCTATGAGGGAAAATGCACAGAGCAGAGTCACACTAACATAGTACAAGCAGCCCTGTTACTTTCCCAGTGCTTCTTTGCTCTTGTGTAAAGTTGTGCTTGAAG
The DNA here is from genome assembly GCA_033557465.1 of Ichthyophis bannanicus. Classification (NCBI taxonomy): domain Eukaryota; kingdom Metazoa; phylum Chordata; class Amphibia; order Gymnophiona; family Ichthyophiidae; genus Ichthyophis; species Ichthyophis bannanicus. Next base: position 595,327,211 of record CM066033.1, read on the forward strand.
AAAGTAAAAACGGCCAAAATGCATGACCGAAGAAACTCTGGAAATTGCCCAGAAAAGCAGAGAAGCTAAAGCCAGAGGAGAAAGAGAAGCAATCACAGAACTCAAGAGATTTCCAATGTGCAGCAAGATGAGTCAAGGAGAAGTAGTACAATGACATAAGCAAGGAAATATAGTCAGAAACTATTAAAGGAAGAACAAGATCAGCTTTCCTAAGTTAAAGAGAAAAATCCAGCCTCAGTTTGGAATGCTACAAGAGGCTCAAGGATCCATGCTGAATGATGCTGAGATAGATCAAGAAGAGGTAAAAAAGAATATACAGAGTCATTATACCATAAAGATCTAGTGGACAAACAGCTGTTTCAAACTAGGAACCATTGGTGATGAAGGGAGAAGTTAAAGCAGCATTGAAAGCATTATCAAAAAATAAAGCACCAGGCATCGATGGCATTCCCATTGAAGTATTACAGCAATTGGATGCAGCTGTTACCATAATTTTCCAGGAAATTTGGAAGACAACATCATGGCCAACTGAATGGAAAAGATCTGTGTTCATACCGATACTGAAGAAAGGTGATCTGACTGACTGTGGAAATTATTGCACAATTTCTCTGATCCCACATGCCAGCAAGTTTCTACTCAAGATCATTTAGCAGAGACTTCTACCATACCTGGAATGAGAACTGCCTGAAGTGCAAGCAGCATTCAGGAAAGAGCGAGGAATGAGAGACATCACTGCGGATGTGAGTTGGATCCTTGAAAAGACAAAAGGAAATCTATATGTGTTTTATTAACTATAGCAAGGTTTTTGACTGTGTAAACCATGAGAAACTCTGGGCCACATTAAGAAGCAAGGGTATATCAGAACATTACATTGTTCAAGAGCAACAATTCAAACAGAATGTGGAGAAACAGAATGGTTTAAAATCAGCAAAAGTGTACGGCAAGGCTACATACCTTTCCCTACCTCTTTAATTTATATGCAGAACAAATCATCAGAGAAGCAGGACTGTATGAAGACAGCTGAGCTATGAAGACTGGTGTAAGATTCATCAACAACTTTTGCTATGCTGATGATACCACAATACTGGCTGAAAGCGAAGATGATCTGAAACATTTGCTTCCCATGATCAAGGAACATAGTCTTCAAATGGACCTGCACTTTAACATAAAGAAAACAAAGATCCTGACAACTGGCAAAATCAATAAGTTAATCATTGATGGAGAAGAAATTGAAATAGTGGATAACTTTAACCTGCTTGGACCAATAATCAATAAAGAAACAACTAGCAGTCAAGAAATCCTATGATGCATTGCTCTTAGCAAAATGGCTATGAAGGGCCTAGACAAGATTCTCAAGAACAAATACAAAGATTAGATTTGTCCAAACCATGGTATTTTCAATAATGTCATATGGATGTGAAAGTTAGACAGTGAAAAAGACAGGAAGAAAAGAATACTTTGTATATCATGGACTGCCCAAAGAACAAACCAGTCAGTACTAGAGGAGATCAAACCTAAGCTCTCTTTAGAATTTCAGATGACAAGACTTCCACTTTCATACTTTGGACACATTATGCAAAGAGAGAGATTATTACAGAAAGACATCATGCTTGACAAGGTTGAAGGTCAATGCAAAAGAGGAAGACTAACAATGAGATGGATCAATACAATAACAACACCTATGGATGCTACTCTATCAACAATGAGCCACCTGATTAAAGACTGAACACAGTTTAGAACAACAATCCAAAGGGTCGCCATGAGTCAACTCCAATTTGATGGCACTTAACAAAAACACAACAATTTTTCCTTGACCAGGCCGGTCATGTTATCTCAATTAGAGTGGACAAACTCATCTAGCTCAATAGTTTTATTGCCCTTCTTCGTATATTATAGGACTGCATATTTTTGTTTTTTGTTTTTTAAGTCAAAATCCTTCTCCTTATTGGGCATTTTGCTATCAATAGCTGTTAAATTCATATTGCAGTACGGAAAATTGTTTGAGATGCTAAGAGTTCATTTATAATTTGAACAACATCTGTGTATTACTTATAAATATGAAGAAGTGGCTGCAAAAAGGTACAGAAATACAGCCCGTTTTGTAGCGATGTGGGGATTGTTGGATTAAGTTATGGTTATAGAGGACCAGGGGGGGAGGTTTTTGGGGGGAAGGGGGGGGGAGAGTGGATGTGCTGATAGTGTCTTATACCTTTCCTATTGGGGATAGTGGTATATTTTCCGCTGATTTTGTCTGGTGTCTTGTATTATTACTGCAAATGTAATAAAACTTGTTGGAACTAAAAAAAAAAAAAATCCTGCTGTTTATAACTCAGAAGGACATGAAGCGTTCAGTGGGGATTAAAGGCTCTCCCTTGTCTATTCAAGTTCAGGTCAGAAGGCAGCAGGCAGTCACCAGTCCGATACAACCTTCCTGAGCAGGGGATACCGACAGACAGACAGTGTCCTGGCTCTGTGTCAGATGGAGCTGTAGCCTTGGCATGTAAGCTCCTACTTAGAAATCATCGTTCTCTGGCAAAATAAGATTGCTGACTGCCAAAATCTTTTCTCTTTAACTCAAAATGTTTTTGCATTGGTGAAATGTTAACCTTAAATAGATTATGAGTTTTCAGATACCAAACACTGTATAATCAGAAGGCCCAAGCGCTCACCGCCGCATAGCTGTGTTTTTTCAGTAGACTATAATTGTCTGTTTTTCAGTTTCTTGGAGATGAGTGCAAGAAGTAGATCTGAAGCCCTTGAAATAATGATGTTGAACCCCAGGTTTTTCACAGCCTGGATCGCATTATGTATGTATAAAGACTGCCAGTATATGCCCTGCCAAGGCACATTAAGGCAAATTACAGGACTGGTAATAAGTCCATTCAGCCTTAAAAGAATAGTAATTCACAGAGCTAGGAAGGCGCTAGGCTTGTCTGAACGTTCATTCATTAGGCCTGGATGCAGAAACCCTGTGTTAGAGCCCAGCACTAAAGCTCTAGTTAGTGCAGGGTTGCCTAATGCAACTTTAGCGCAGACGTTTCGTTCAGCAATGCTACAAGCAAACAGCATGCAAATAAGTTGTGTGCAAACCGTCTGCACTAAACAAGGAGAGCAAGCTGGGCACATGCGCACAAGGGTCTGCGTTAACAGCACGTATACTCCGCTCACAAAAACAAAACAAAACAATTTGACCCTTGTGCGCGTGTGCTGGAAGGCTATGCTATGTTATGCATGACGGCAGTATTACTCCGTGCAGAAGGAGAATAATATTGATGGGCCCAATGTAGAGCACTGGCGGTAAGCACTACTTACGCGGATACCTGCCGGTGCTGAACATTAAACGTGAATATTCAATGCCAGGGTCATATCTGGCCCCAGCATTGAATATCCAGGTTAGCAGCATAGACTGATCAGTACCCGGGCAGCAGCAATATCGAGTCGCTGCCCAGTTAGCGATATGCGGCAAATGTTAGGCCAGGGCTACCTGTGTATGACTTTCGTCACATATCACTAACCAGGCAGTGGCTCAATATTGTCGCTGCCCAATTAGCGGCACCACCTCTGCTCCACCCCGGAATGCCTCTGACGTGCTCCAGTGCTAAGCAGTTAGCATCAGGACATGTAGAGATGGCAGCTGAGGATATTCAGCGGCATTGTGTTAGCGACACCGAATATCCCATTCAACGTGATTAACGCAGTTAGCAGCTCTGCTCACCACATTAATCACGTTGAATATCAGGCCCGATGTTCATAAACACCGATATTTGTGCAGAATAATATTGCTCTTAATGCGCCCGATAGCATTTCTATGCTACTGTAATATCAACCTTTTTCTGTGCATAGCTGGTGGTCATCGTTACCCTGAATCAAGCACTATTTTACTAGCTAGATAGCATCCCAGAACATGCACATAACATTGTTCCAGCACACTTTACCCTGGCATTTATTTTTCGGCTCTCTGTTCAACAAAGCCAGAAAAAAATGAAAGGGGTTGTGTGCTTGAGAAACAGACATAAATTCCTCACTAGCAACTGCGGCAGGTTTATGAGCTAATCCTTAATGGCTCCTCAGGCTTTGCACTAAAAACCCAATGTTGAGCTCAGCGATGTGCATTTCTGTGCAATTCTCTGCATCCACACTGCTTAGCTCACTGCTTTATACCATCTACATAAATGGATTGGAATGTGTTGGGTGCTGCTGTTAGCACAGGCTTCTACTCATCAGTGAGGCTTGCGCTAAATCCCTTCCTACATTCAGCACCCACAGGAGCACAGAAAATGATGCACAAACATTATGCTATCACCTGTGCTAATGGCAGCACACTTTTCTTCATTGAGTCCTTAGTCTGTAAAGGTTCCAGAGGGGGTGACTATCAGTCTGTAGTAGCAATAGCAATATACAGACTGGTGGCACCTATATTAAGCCCACAGCAGTTAGCATGTTTTTTAAATGCTAAGGAGGCCATTCCGAAACATGAATAGGCACTGGAGAGGTATTTCTCACAAAGATGTCTACAGCCATATTCTAAAACCCTGGGCCCATGCACTTCCAAGGTGCTAGCACAGGGATCTCAGAATGTCTCTGGGAGGGGTGGAACGGGGGCATGGTTAGCCACGGAGATGAGCAAAGCGTATTCCGGAAAGGCCTGTGTACATATTTTCTGACATCCTCATAGGCGTCCACATTATTCCTGCGGAGACGTGGAATAAGGCTAGGACTTAGAAAATATTTCTGCTATGTGCCACAATTCATCCCATGGTGAAGAATGGTTGTGACTGAACTGGTGAGACTGCAGACTGGAAAAACACAAGATGTAGTTTCAAAGAACAGAAAGAAGAGGTAAAGGAATGTTCTAAGAAAAATAAACATTAGTAAACATCCTCACAGAAATAGAAAGAAAAGCACTAGCGGGGATTCTAGCTATGCAAAAATTTGCTGTGTGTCTTAGAGCAAATCCTGGGGAGCCAAACAAAATCTGTGTTTGTGAAACTGGGAAGATTGATGTAAGAATAGTACATGAGTGACTCTGGAAACAAATCATGTTAGAATGAGGAAGGACGATATGGATGACAGCAGTGTCACCAGGTGCAGCCATACAGCAGCTGTGCTAGGCACTGGGAGACATGACTGATGTCCCAACATTCCTCAGATTGTGCCATGAGGCTGCCATCCATACCCAGTGCACAATCTATGCAAGCTGTGACAGTGGTGATGTATCTGGAGACTGACTACATGGTATGATGGCACAGGGATCGCCCATCCCATGGCCACACAGGCCTGAGCAGGGGTGCAGTGCCACAAAGCAGACTATGGCAAGGCAGGCAGAGTGGGCCCACAATAGGAGATGAATAGAGACTGAAACTTTATCTTTATCTTTATTGTAATCTTAATATACAGCTCAAACAGGAGAGCATCAGAATAAATGTATCATTACCATGAGATGCCCATTTAAAACCAAAGAGATGCATATATAACCCCGAGGGTGTGATGCTCACGGAGACATGCATGCGTGCTGATGTGCATCTTTCCAAAATACGGAGAGCGCGGGGACGTACCACCAAAGTAAACATTTCTGCCGGAGCTAGCTGGCCTACATGAAATCCGCCTCTAAGTGAACTGAAGTTAAACTGAAAGACAATGGATTTGTTTCTCAGAGCTGTATATGGATATTTAGTCTGCATTGCAAGATGAGGAATGGGAATTGCACTGCACACAGAAAGCTATATGTAACTGCAAGGCTGGTCCCAATGATATCTTGCAGGACTTAGGGGACATATTAGCTTTTAAAACAAGTGTTGGAAACCATAGCACTTTAAAGCCATATGGCGTTTGGGTAAAATGTGTTCCTACAATGTCCCCTCTGATAACTCAATAGAAGATATAAATGTTGTCATGACGACTAACCATTTTTCATAAAACACATCATCATTTATACATATTTGTAGACATAATTATGAACATATGTTGACCTTTCTGCTATTTCCTGATGGTCTGACTTTAGTAAGAACATAATTGTTAGGGTAAATTGTTATCAGTTTTCCAGTGCACTAAAGATATCATTATGAATCTCTCTGACAGGGACCTTGCAGTTACCTCCTGCTCTTAAGGCTTTATAGTTAAACTGGAACTGGTACCTACTGTTCAAAGGCACAAAAAGCCTTCATTCTCAACTACCCGCAAGTTTTCCCTACATGATAAACCCTACATGCGTGGGCAGTAGGATGTCATAAAATAGACCTATGGCCTGGGTCCAGAGACTATAAGACCCTGAAGACCCTGATGTTATTACACCTCAAGTCCAGCCAATGGGCATCGATGTTGATACATGGCTGAACTCTGCAGAATCCTTGGCTCTGGCAGACCCAAGCGATAGAAAGTAGGTCTGGGAATCAAACTCTACTCTCCTGTGTTCCAGGGCATTGCATACATTTATGTAGCTGCATTTAGCTCACCCTTTCAAGTAATAGTCCAAAGCAAATCACAACCAGGTACAGTAGATATTTTCCTGTCCAAAGAGGACATCTAATCTAAGTTTTGTGCCTGAGGCTATGGAGGATTTAAGTATTTGCCCAAGTCCAAGTACCAGTGGGATTTGAATCCTGGTATCAGGGGTTACCAGCCGCTGTTTTAACCACTAGGCTACACCTCTATTCTCCTAAGCAACCAGACTAGCACTAATTCTGTGCACTGATTCACTTAATTTATCATCTATTCCTGCAGTCTAAAGTGATATACAAAGTATAAATAGTAATAATCTATTCAGAACAATAAATAAAATAGCAAACAACAGTAAACATAAGAAAAAACAATGCATTAGAAGAACCAATGCTTCTACCAATGAGGTACAGAAATGAGCAATACAAATGATAAAGGGGATGGAATGATACCTCTACGAGGAAAGGTTGAGAAGGCCAGGGTTCCTCAGCTTGGAAAAGAGACGGCTGAGGGGAGATATGATAAAGGTCTCCAAAATAATGAGTGGAGTGGAACAGCTAAATGTAGATCAGTTGTCTACCTCTGGAAAAAATAGAAAGACTAGGGGACAAGTAACTAAGCTACAATGTAGCACAGTAGAGACTAATCAGGGAAACAATATTTTATCATTCAACGCTTGAACTCGAGATTTTATTGCTGGAGGATGCAGTCAAAGCTGGCTGTCAAAGATGTTTGGACAAGTTCCTGGAGGAAAACTCCATGCATCATTATTAAAGGGGACTGGGGCAATCCATTGTTGACCCCTGGGATAAGCAGCATTGAAATCTGTCTAGCTTTTGGAAACCTGAGAGTGATAGAAATAAAAATGGCATGGGACAAACACAGTGGATCCCTTCATAGCAAGAGAATAAAAGCAAAAGAAACAAAATTATCTTTTTCAACACATAGAGGGGGTTGACTTGCATGAAGCAGTGGACATAACCCTAAACTAAGACAGAGAGGGGGTGTCATGCACTGAGGGGTGGGCAGACTAGATGGACCACACTGGTCTTTATCTGCCGTCATATACTATGCGATTATGTTACTTGTAGTCTGGATTGGCCACTGTTGGAAAAATGGGTCCCCATTTGCCAAGGCTACTATACAGTTAACAGAGCTCTAAAATGTGTAATTGCACCTAAGTGGGATATTGAGTGGTGATAACGCGGTTAGTGCTGCTGAATATCCCAGAGTAATGCCGCTACATGTCCCAGTGCTAACAGCTCAGCAACGGGGTGTGTTGGGGGCGTTCTGGAGGTGGTACCCGGGGACAAGTGGGCAGCGGCAATATCCAGCTGCTGCCCGATATCCCTCAGTGGCCAAAGTTAGGCACAGCACAAACTGTCCTAAATATTGCCGCAGAAGCTAACCAGCCAGCCACTAAATATCTCTGCTGCCCAGTTAGCTTCTGCGCCATGTGGGGCTGTCTGGCAAACCTGGATAGGACCCTGGCAGTGAATATCCAGGTTAGGTCCTCAGCAGCAAGGGCTAGATGCTGTTCTCATACTAGCCACTACTGATGAATCTTGGGCCCATCATACAGGGCCTGATGGACCCTTGGTGTGACCCAGTATAGCAATTCTTCTGTTCTTATTTCAAAACAAATACTAGCCATATATGGCACTGCACGCATACACATAAGAGACACTCGTGCTCCACAGAGATTAAACTCTTTTCACGACAGACAGCAGAATAAACAGGGGACTAGGGCACATCTCAAAGGCAAATGACTAAAGTGCACATGGGTGAAGACAAGAGAGCAAGGATGTTGCAGCCTAATGGTTAGAGCACTGGCTTAGGAATCAGGGTTCAATTGCCACTAGCAAGGACTGAGGTTGGAGAAGTGATTGGGGAGCATGTGCTGCTAATGGAAGGGAATCAGAGTGGATGTAGAGATTAGGAGCAGTGATTTCACCAAGCAGCTCCCACATACCTGTGGGGTATAGCTGTACCTTTTTCCCTATGTGCAACCTTCTAAAATTTCTGCAATCACAGGAAATAATGTGATATCAATGTGCAGTCCTGCATGTCTGTACATATATTACAAAAGGCGCTCAGCATCTGGCAGAAGATCTTGACAAATACAATGGGACTATTCAACATCCCTATCTGTTTCCATTAATAGCCATCTCCACATCCTTTCCAAGATTGGCCTTTAAACATATACACTATCCATACCATCTAAGTATACATATAACAGTAAATATCACTGCTATATGTATAGTTTCAGATTGCCCACCCACCCATCCACTAACTGGCTTGATGGGGTGTGTCTCAACCATGAGTGACATAATCTCCTAGTCAAGGCCCGCAGAAGTGCCAGGAGGCAGTACTGTGAGTGTAGTTATGATGACGGGTAACTAGGATGTTATCAGGAAACTTATGGCAAAGAGTGCTCCATGGCAAAAAAACCCATTTAAGACAAGACTTTCCCTTGGTGTTCTTTTTTATTGTCTTTGCTATTATTTCTTACAGCAGAAATACATCACATCATGCTCCTTCCTCTGTACCCCCACCCTGGCCCACCCAATCCCCATACCCCACTCCCCACAGCTGACACCGTCACACTCACCCCAACCCCACAACACTCTACCACTCTTGATATATCCCACCATCCCCCAAGCACCATACCCTCTCTACTTACCCTGCACCTCCCCTTGTTCCCCCCCCCCCCCTTCACAGAGGGCACATGCACTGAGCCTCTGTAACTACAACGTTAGGGGTGGAGGGTGGTGTGCTACAAGATTCCAAGCTCACACTATTTTCACTCATCTCCTCCTCATCATAAAAGGCCAGGAAGACCATGGCTGCACCCTGCCCCATGGAACGGACCCCAGATTGTTGTGCCAGATGTGGAGGCCTGACTGTGTGAGTCGCATGGACACCCCGTTGGCATGTGCAAGAAGCAGTTGTTGGGATGTGCACCAGGCAAGTGTGGATCTGCCATGGCTCATGCAGAAAGTCACCCACAGTGTTCTGAAGGAGGCTGATGGACTCATTAAGGTGTTTAGTTGCCTCCAGCTGATACCCCTGCGATGTAACATTCTGTTGGAGGAGCTCAAGCTTTTCATGTGACCATGCCCGATGTTCCACCTGATATACAGTCATACATAGAAAGACTGAACCAGAAGTGGCATTAACCAACAAGACCAAAAAACCTTTGGATCTTATTCAATGTCTAAACTTATGCTTTTATAGCCTGTGCTAATTTGCATTCAATATTACAGCCGATTAACTCTCACTGTACAAACATTTTACTCAAGAAATATATACAATAGTCAATGAGAAAGCTGATTCCTAAAATTCTCTCAGAAGTCCTTACTTACATCAAAACAATTTTTGAAAGTGCAATAATACATATAGGGTGTCATTCCAAGCAGCATTTAGTGGGGATGTATGTCCGGTTTGGATGTTCATCCCCCACCAAATGCTTGGGCCCAATACCGATCCCAAAGCTCCTCACAAGTACAGATGAGATGTGCGGGGAGCTCTGGATGGGAGCAGGAGGGGGTGGGCTGGTGGAGGAGCATGGGTTGGGCAGAGGCGAGCTCATGACCTCAGACATACAGGGCCGATTCCATTCACGACCCTGTACATCCAGGTTTGAGGAGATAAACAGGGGACTTATTTAACCTCGGAGGTGGAATAAGTCCCCATCGGCAGCCATTGCGGCAGGACCCCCCCCCCAACCAGGTGAGCAGGGCAGGTGGATCCCTACTGCCAAATCCCAGCGTTGGCAGGCCCCTCCTGAGGTTGGGTGATGGGGAAAAGCAAAGTAAAGGTTGTGTGAGGCAGTGGGGTTCCTACATGGTATCCTGGTGCCATGGCGACGGGATGCCATGGCACTGAGGCTCTATGCAGGAGCTCTGGAGTATTGGAAGGGTTAAATGGTGTGAGAGCTGTACGTTTGGCAACACAGAATTCGGGCCCATCCAGCCCGTCCAAGACCTTTTCCCCAATTCTACCCCTGCGGGAACATCTAGCTCCTGCAAATGCAGAATCAGGTGCACATCTAGCCAGTCGAAATTTTGGACATCCGGACCTCTGGATGTACCTCTGGGCCTCATACTAAAGAGGAGAAAAGACCTCAGTGTTCAGAGCTATTATCCTTCTACTCAGCGGTTGCGTGCCAAGAGGAATTGCTTTGCAAAAACATCAGTGGTCAGCCACCGCTAAAACATTTCTTTGTAGCAGTATTAGAATTTGCCCCTGATGAATCCATATGGAGAGGGCTACTCTGTCTTCACAGGATGCTGATCAATTTTGGAAGATAAGTTATTTGAATGTTCTTTAGTAGTGCAGGTTCTTCTGGCCTCTGAGTGTTCTTTATTTCTGTAATAGGCATGCTGTCCCTTGGTGGTCACCTGCAGGATGCAGGGAGTTAAAACAACTTTGTTGCCGTATTATGGAAAACTAAATTGATTATGATTTAGGGTTTATGAAAATTTGATATACCGTCCTTCAAAATATCAGGGCAGTTTACAATAAAACTACAAAAATAAAAAGAAACAAAGAAAGAACTCCATTAAAGTCAAGAGAAGAATCAACAGGGGAAGGCAAGGGAAGGGATATAAACAAAAATCTCTTTTTGATATAAATCGTTAGTAATAAACTAAGCTTAGCTTTTTGATTGCTTGTTGATAATAAATGTTTATATATTGGGAGGATTTTTTCTGAGCTCTAGTGTTTTTGCAAAGCAATTCCCCTTGGGCGGGCAACCGCTGAGTAGAGGAATAATAGCTCTGAACACTGAGGATATTGTGGGATTCGTTGATGCAATTGGACCATTTTGCATTGGTCTCCAGGGTATATGATGGACCTTGAACACATGACAGTTGGTTTGAGGGGCTGACAGGTTCCCATGGAGACATGCAGATGGGGGGTCAACTTCTCTGCTAATTTGTTCTGCTGTCTGTCGTGCCCACCACCGCCCAGGCAGTTGCCTAGGGGCGGGGGCGTGTTGTCCCTTTCAAGCAGGGGGTCCAGAGCCGAGGCTTCTGGAGGTTGTAGTTGTGTCAAATAATAGTGAATGCCGAGTGTTTTAAAGGCAAGTAGAGGAATTTTTATTTACTTCCTTTCCAATAGAAACTTCTTTGAAGTTCAGCGCATGACAACAAAAGTAGGATGCTTCTCCAACACAAAACTTCTTCACAAAAAGGATTCTTACAGTGACATAACGTTACAATGGCTTCGCTCAGGTTGTTACACAGATAGGTGCTTCTTCTAGACTTCCTTCAGTCAAGAATATAGCGTTTACTGTTCCTTCCAATTACAAGAACAGGAATCTGCTTTTCCCACAGTGTCCAACATTCTAAGCAAATCTTAAAATGTTTCTGTCTGTTTTACTCTCAGACAGTAGCTTCTTCTCAAAGCCTCAGATATTCAAATTAACCCTTTAAAATGTTTGCTCTTAGCTTTAGGCATTGGCAACTTTCTCTCTCAAACTTCTCAGCATTCAAGGTATAACTCATTCAGGTAATTAGCTTCTGGGTTTTTCTTTCTCCTTTTTAAAAACCCAACACTTCTCTACCCCGTCTTTTTACAAAGGGAACAATCCATTACAGACTCTACGGACTCTTGCTCAGAATCACAAACTTCTGTCTGCATATCTTCATAACCAGGGTTTGTTATTTCTGGGGTTGAATCAGCTTGTATAAATGTAGGCTTAATTTCTTCTAACAGCTCTAAACGTTTTTCCCATCGAGACCTCTCTTTACACTCATGGCTTTTAGTAGGGCTGTAGAGATTCTTATCCTTCATTAGACGGCTCAGGGCCTCTAACTGGCTCACATTATTCTTAGTAACAGGTCTATTCACACACCTTTTCACAGCTGATGATTTTCCTGCAGCCTCTTGCACTGCTGCTCTCGTACCTTGCTTAAGGTCAGCAACTCTCTCAGGCCAAACCATCCTATCTCCAGACCTAGCTGCAATTCCTCTGCAGCCCAGGCTTCTTTCTGGACTGTGGCTTTCTGTGTGCTGGCTGCTTTGGGACTCCCCAGTGAGGCTGTCCCTGGAAAACCTTTCTCCTTCAGCTCTTCTGAAGCTTCTTTTTCCTTCCGTTCCCTTGGAAGTCCTTTCTCCTTCCTTTTCCCTGGTGGACTTCCCTCCTCCTGTTCCCTGGAGTTTAAATGAGTGTGGCTGCACTACCGGTTCCAACTCCTCCCCCAGGTGTCTCCCATTACCTCCCCAGCTTGCCTCAGAGCTTGGGCGTGGCCTGCACTCAGCAGCTCTGTGTGTGTGTTTTTTTTTCCTTGGCTGCAATTTGAAACCTACTGCTCTCTGGGCTATCCCTCTGGTTGAAGGTAAATGTTTGTTTTTCCCCTAATTCCATGGGTTCAAATGCACTTTCGTCATCACATGTCTAACTTGCACTCGGTGTCCTTGTACATTCAGGACATGGGTAGTCTACAGCTGACTGGTCTTGGACTGCAGGGCCTGTCCCATTTTCATCTGTTTGCCCCAGCAGTGGAGATATGCTCCTCTGATGTGCACATGGCATATGTATGTATGTTGATGGAGTGTCTGGACATGCTTGCTGGGGAGGCATATGAAGCTGGCTGTTCTAGGTGGGTGATGGGTTAGTTTGCTATCCTGTGACCTCAGGGACTGTCTTGGCCAGAGAATCACACTGTGAGCCCTTTTGGAGATTTATGGGACCCAACCTTTCCCATGTACGCGCACCTACTGGCAGCGATGAGGCAGGTGTTATTGACCTATACCTGCAGCGTCTGATTACATCCTCTAGTGCATCTGGGCTTTCTAATGGACACGGGGTGGGCAGTGGATTTCCTGGGTACTCTTTTGTTATGTTTTCTGGACCTTTCCGCCAAGTGCTTGTCCAAACCTTTTTTCAACCCTGCTACAATGACAGCTTTTACTACATCATCCAGTAACAGATTCCAGAATTGGATTACGCATTGACTGCAAATAATTTTTCTCTTCTTAGTCCTCAGTGGGTTACATTGTAGTTTCATTGTGTGTCTCCTAGTCTTTCTACTTTTTGATGGTTTAAACAAACAGCCTAGGGGTAGCCTAGTGGTTGGAGCAACTACCTAGTACTGAGACAATCAGCATTTGATTCCTGCAATTGCACCTTGGCTGAGTCACTTCTTCAATTGCCTCAGAGGAAGAGGCCAGGCAAGTTACTTCAGGTCATAGTTTTCAAAGAAAATACAGGGGCCACTGGGTCACCAGGAGTCTGCAATGACATCAGGAACATTTTACACCAAAAGACATTGATGTACGTTTACCTATTCCTTACTTTATAGAGCTGTATCGTATCTCCCCTTAGACATCTGTCTTCCAAGTTGTGGATCCCTTAGCTTCTTGTGTCTTTCCTCACTGGGGTATCATTCAATCCCCTTTATCATTTTATTGTTCCTTCTCCATCCCTTTTCTAATTCCACTCTCCTTTTTATGAGATGGCAACCAAGACTGCACTAACTACACAGATATGAGAGTGGAGGGCTATCCTAATGAAGACCAGTTCCCAGTAGTACTCATTGTGGCCTAGGCCATGTCACTTAACATTACATTAGATGTAAGTTAATGTTTGATCCGAGATCCCTGTTTTATGCACATTACTAAGTTTAGGTTACAGTGTACAGCACTGTGGCTCCATGATGATGTGATATGAACACCCTGCTCAGTCACTAATCACACCCTTGGCTTTTTTCTCCACTCCTTTCCTAATGATGCCTAGCATTCTGCTTGCTCTCTTGGCCACCGCTGTACATTGCGCAGAGGGTTATTAAATAATTAATGTTTAATGAATTATTTATATGACGTGTGTTGTGTACCATTTTTCTGCTAGGGAAAATGCTTTCCACAATGACAACAATATCTTTTTCCGGGCTGGTGCTTCCTGACGTGGCACCTTGCATCCTATAACCCACATCTGGGTTGTTCACTGGTGCTGCTGTCCTTTGAATCAGCCCTTATGTTGCTGCTCCACATGCATGTATGCTGCACATAACAGATCCTTCCCGTTTCTGCCTCTCTCCCTCACTTTGAGCTTGACTGTTTCGGTCTATGTATGTGTGCTAGTGCTGGATGCCTGCTTATTGCTATTTATATACTTACTGTGCTTTGTGACCCTGATTTAGTCCCAGCCCTGCATGCTGCATCCTGGGCTGGCCTCCGGTGCCCTATGGGCAGCAGCACCTCCTCCTCTAGCAGGACAAGCCTAATGAGCAGTCTGGTCTCCTCCTCAGAAAAATTGGGCAGCCTGGTACCCATGTTGTAATATGTGTGATATGGATTTCTCGGCGGTGGGGGCGGGTGTACACTCCATCCTGTTTTCTGTTGCATGTGCACCTCACTTCATGAGGGTGGAACCGTTTTTGCAAATACACATGGATGGACAGGCACACCAAAAACGTGTTCAGGGATACACAGCAGGATCCGAAAGATGCGGGCTTTGTTTAGATGGCCCATGACAGACAATTTCATTGTTTGCGCATGCACACCCCGGACGTCTAGCGGGCACATGTTAGACATGCAGCTGTAAATACATCTTCAACCTGAATCCGGACATGCACATGAGTCTAACCACGTGGATCTGGAATTAGGTTGAAAACGTGCACGTTCCAGACATGCACCTTTCTGCCGGAATTGGATGTCTTTTCTGGAATTTGGATCCATTAGGGTAAAGTTAGGGCGGCCTTTTGTTCTTCTAACTTTATCTGGTTAGCAGGCTGAATATTGCCACTAACCGGATAACTATGACCTCAGTGCCAGCTCTACCCACAGCGCGCCCTGGCACTATGTGGATACTGCCAAGGCAGCCTGCAAGGATATTTAGCAGCACTATCCACATAGTGCCACAGAATACTGCCAGATAGCCGCAGCTAAGGGAAATATCCAGATAACTTCTGCCGTCCCCTGTACACTTCCCTTTGAATGTTGGGCCCTCAGTCTGTAAGATGCCACCAGCCTTGTGCCATTTTTCTGTGGTGTTTAGCATTTCTCTCTTATCATGCAGATGGGACCAGTACAGTCACTGAACGACTTTAGCTCCAATGTTTCTGAAACTGGTTTGAAAACAGTCTTAACAGGATAATTTTATAAAGGTCCGCGTTAAGTTATGCATCATTCTAGATGCATAAATCATAGATTTTTTGTGACTCCCATGAATAAATAGGCCTTTGCTCACGCACAGTAGCTGCTTGCCGTTCTATAAGTGCACACACAAGCCAGATGGTGTGTACTTTCACAGAGAGGACAGAGCACACAGGAATATTTGTAAATGATCAAATGCTATAATTCCTGCTTGTTCTGAAATCTAGTTTGGGCATTTACAGCAGCTGTAGGGCTGACATAAGCGATTGTACCTTCATTTAACATGCATTCTCAACCAATTATGCCTCTATTTTTTATAAAGTATGCATGTACTTGACGTTATAAAACAGTCATGAGATAAGCACAGACAGACGTGTGTTACCATAGACATGCCTTATAGAATTCCCCTCCACATGCATACCAAGAGAGTGGGAAAAAGCTCAGTTTGACCCCATTTTGAAACTGCAAGCATGCTGAATGCTTATTAATGTGCAGTGCCTTTGCAGTTATTCTAGGGGTCCATTTTCAAGTAGGGAGTGTGTCCTGATTAAGATATAGCAAGGACATTCCTGCAGCGCCTTCTCTCTGCCCCCCCCCCCCCTCCCGCCAGCAAGGGCCTCCTTTTTTGCCTATCACAGAGGCTGTCGTTGATCTCACGTGACCAACTTAGAATTTAGCAAGGCAGGATTAACCATATTTGTGTTTCTTTAGTCAATTTTCCTTCTGGTCAGGATAAAGTAGTGAAATCTTAACAGGAATCACAATGCCATTTTGTCCATCCCTTCAGATTCAGAACCCTTAGCTAATTCATATGGAAGGGATGACACCCTTGTTTGTCACACTCTTTAAAACACTGTGAGTTTCTGCAGCTTTAACAGGCATTGTTCATCCTCACCGTCTAATAAGTGATCTGAGCTTTCCTTGGTGGAGGGGCCACAAAAATCTCAGTCTTTCGAAACTGGGGTTCATAGAGATGGAAATTGGTGAGTCTCGTTTTACTGAAATAGTATTTTTGCTAAGAGCAGATACAAAGACGATAACATAGAATTTATGAGAAACCTTCAAGGAATTTATAAGTAGTGATTTTGGATAATGTCTCCTTATGCCATGACAGAAAGAACCGCACTCCTATGCCAGGCTATGTTGTGGATTATCTCAATCCCGAGAGACTGAGTGTTTATCTCAAAAGATTTTCCTTGTGGCATTCTTAAGGTCTAATATGCACAGGTAACATATCAAGATATGTTTGGAAATTCTTTTAATCAGGTCAATGATACCTACTACAGTTCAGATCATTTCTGCATCTTTCACTGGCATTTTCTTTGTCTCTGATTGCCTTTATTGGTACTGGAGGATCTTCTTTTTCCCAGCACATAGTACAGAATAGTCACTTGGGAGGATCCAAGATGGCGTCTTAATCTGATTCTGCTTCCGATCGTTATCTTTCCACTATGCCTAAGAGGAAGGGGAAATCTAGCAAGAAACCTCCCCCTACTCAGAAATCCTTCCCTTCTTTACTTGTTTCCATGGTGGGTCCCTTGGACTCATTTGTTTCACGGTCAGAGCATCAGCCATAATTGAAGTCCAGCGGAGAATCCACGGCTTTGTTGATACCAGGGCTGGACAGCTCGGCATCTTCTGGGAGTCTGACCTACCATTGTCGGAACTACAGAGACCCTCTGCACGGCCCGCTGGAATGGTTGGCCCAGAGTTTCCCGAACCAGCAGGTCCTAAGCTGGATATAGCCACTGTGCTAGTCAGAGGAGGTATGTCCTGATCAACTGCAGCAGTGGCAGACACCTTAAGAGTTACGGCTGCCAGAGGCAGGAGGCCCACAGCATCTGGAGCAATGGAGTCTGCACCAATGGATGCTGTTCGGGTGCAGAGATCAGATGGAGATTCTTCCACTTTTATGGGTCCAAGAGCTGGGCAGATTTCTGGCTTTAGTGAGACTGGAGAGCTTTACCCTAGAGTCCATTTGGACTGCAATATTGAAAATGGGGGAGACTTTGGTTCCTCAATTGCAAACCTTATTGCTATAAGTTGAAGGGAATTTTTCCTCAATTAAAAGGATCTCTGAGGAGATTGCTGCTTTGAAAGTGTCTCTGGAAGAATAAATGTTAAATCTCAGAGGCTGGAAGGTTGTACAGTAATTCTACATTTGTTAAGGATATGACTGCTAGTAAGTTGAAGATTGAAGCATTGGAGAACCAGATCAGGTCTTCCAATTTGTGACTGACTAATTTTCCATGTTTGTCTGATTTCAGCTAGGGACATGTTAGAGAAATATTTGGAAGAGGTCCTCGGGATTCCTCCAAATTCCTAACCGCCTTTCTCTAGGATTTATTATGTGTCAAGTGCCAAGAAAGAATCAGTTGAGACCCAGAAACAGCCATTGGCAGAGACGCAACAAATGGATATTTTGAACATTTCTGAGATCTTGGAATCTTCGGATTTGGAGTCATTGATACCTTCTACCTTATTGGTTTCCTTTGCATTGCCTCTGATCATAATTGGTTATTGAAATTATATTTTAAAAAGTGTTTTGTTTCCTTTAAGGGTTTTCTATTTGTATTTTTCCTGATTTATGTAGCGAAACCCAGAAAAGGAGGAACAAGTTTCTTCTCTTGAAGCCAGGGCCGGCCCGTCCATTGAGCAAGAATGTTTTTTGCACAGGGCCCCGCGTTTCAGGGGGCCCCGCGCAAAAAAAATCTTGCATCCCAGCAAAGTTTTAAAAAAATCATAAACCGGCTGCGGCTGCCGCTGCCGCCGTGGCAGCGGCAGAATGGAGAATCCCGCGGGGCCCATTTACAGTCCTTACCACCCCCCCCCATCAGCCCAGCTAAGTTTAAAAAACAAACAAACCAGAAACCGGCTGCTGCTGCCGCTGCCGCCGTGGCAGCGGCAGAATGGAGAATCCCGCGGGGCCCCCCTGTCCTGCAGTCTTCTATGCGGACTCGGTCGGCTGTCAGAGCTGCGCGAAGAGAGAGAGCTTCTCTTCTCGCAGCTCTGTTAATCACGCCGCGGGGCTGATGGGAAATACCATAAGCCCCGCGGCGGGATTAACAGAGCCGCGAGAAAGGGAAACTCTCCCTTCACGCGGCTCTGAAAAGCCCGCGCTGAGGCCGCATAGAAGACTGCAGGACAGGGGGGCCCCGCGGGATTCTCCATTCTGCCGCTGCCACGGCGGCGGCGGCAGCAGCAGCCGGTTTCTGGTTTGTTTGTTTTTTTTAAACTAAGCTGGGCTGATGGGGGGGGGGTGGTAAGGACTGTAAATGGGCTGATGGGGAGGGAGGGAGGGGGGTAAGCTGTAAATGGGCGGATGGGGAGGGAGGGAGGGAGGGAGGGGGGTAAGTACTGTAAATGGGCTGATGGGGGGGGAGGGAGGGGGGTAAGGACTATAAATGGGCTGATGGGGGGGGGTAAGGACTGTAAATGGACTGATGGGGAGGGAGGGAGGGGGGTAAGGACTGTAAATGGGCTGATGCGGGGGGTAAGGACTGTAAATGGGCTGATGGGGAGGGAGGGAGGGGGGAAAGGACTGTAAATGGGCTGATGGGGGGGGGTAAGGATTGTAAATGGGCTGATGGGGAGGGAGGGAGGGGGTAAGGACTGTAAATGGGCTGATGGGGGGGGTAATGAAAGTAAATTGGCTTATGGGGAGGGAGGGGGGGGGTAAGGACTGTAAATGGGCTGATGGGGGGGTAAGGACTGTAAATGGGCTGATGGGGAGGGAGGGAGGGGGGTAAGGACTGTAAATGGGCTGATGGGGGGGGTAAGGACTGTAAATGGGCTGATGGGGAGGGAGGGAGGGGGGTAAGGACTGTAAATGGGCTGATGGGGGGGGTAATGACTTTAAATTGGCTTATGGGGAGGGAGGGGGGTAAGGACTGTAAATGGGCTGATGGGGAGGGAGGGAGGGAGGGGGTAAGGACTGTAAATGGGCTGATGGGGAGGGAGGGGGGGTAAGGACTGTAAATGGGCTGATGGGGAGGGAGGGAGGGGGGTAAGGACTGTAAATGGGCTGATGGGGGGGGGTTAGGACTGGTAATGGGCTATAGGGGGTTCGGACTGGAAGTGGGCTGATGGGGGGGGTTAAGACTGGGAATGGGCTATTGGGGGTTAGGACAGGTAATAGACTATGGAGGGGCTAAGACTGGAAATGGGCTGATGGGGGAAGTTATGACAGGTAATGGGCTATGGGGGGCTACGACTACAAGTGGGCTGATGGGGGGATTAGGACTGGAAACGGGCTATGGGGCGGTGGGCTAAGACTGGAAATGGGCTGATGGAGGGTGTTAGGACTGGTAATGGGCTGTGGGGGGGTTAGGACTGGTAATGGGCTATGGGGGGGTTACAACAGGTAATGGGCTATGGGGAGGTACGACAACAAGTGGGCTGATGGGGGGATTAGGACTGGAAATGGGCTATGGGGGGGTTAGGACAGGTAATGGGCTGATGGGGGGGGGTTACAACAGGTAATGGGCTATGGGGGGGCTAAGACTACAAGTGGGCTGATGGGGGGTTAGGACTGGTAATGGGTTGATGGGGGGGTAAGACTGAAACTGGGCTGATGGGAGGGTAAGGACTGGAAGTGGGCTGATGGTGGGGTTAGGACTGGTAATGGGCTATAGGGGGTTCGGACTGGAAGTGGGCTGATGGGGGGTTAGGGCTGGTAATGGGCTATAGGGGGTTCGGACTGGAAGTGGGCTGATGGGGGAGCTAGGACTGGTAATGGGCTGATGGGGGGTTACTAGGACTGAAAATGGTCTGTGTGGAAGGGTCATTAAAAGGCAAATAGCTGATGGGGACAGGGGAATGGAATGGAAATGGGCATAGAGGAGAGGGAGCTAGGACTGGAAATGGGCTGAGTGGGGGGGGGGCTAGGACAGGAAATGGGCTGATGGAGGGGCCAGGATAGGACTGGAAATGGGCTGTTGGGGGTGCTAAGGTTGGAAATGGGCTGTGGTGGGGGCTTGAATTGAAATGGACTCATGGAGGGGCTAGAACTGGAAGTAGGCTCATGGGGGGGCTTGGATTGGAAATGGGCTGAGTGGAGGGGAGCTAGGATTTGACATGGGCTGATGGTGGGGCTAGGAAAGGAATAGAAATGAGCTGATGGGGGGCTGGGATTGGAAATGAGCTGATGGAGGAACTGATAGGACTGGAAATGGGCTGATGAGGGGCTGGGATTGGAAATGAACTGATGGATGGACTCGGATAGGACTGGAAATGGATGGGGGAGCTAGGACTGGAAATGGGCTGATGGTGGGTCTAGGATAGGATTGGAAATGGGCTGATGGGGGACTAAGACTGGAAATGGGCTGATGCAGGGACAAGAAGGGAGCAGATGCTGGGTGGGGCTGGAACTAGAAAGGAGCTGATGTTGGGGGAGGATTAGAATGGGATGGAGCTGGGAGAGTGAAATGGAGAGGGAAAAATATTTTGCGTGGGAGGGAAGACAAATCTACAATTGGCCGGATATTGGGAGAGTAAGTGGGGATTGAGGATGGAGGGATAAAATTTGAGTGGATGAAATAGGAATGAGGAAAGAGCAAAAGGAGAAAGATTAGTATGTTAAAGCAGATGTAGAGAGAGAATGGAAAAAAAAACCAAGAAGACAGAAGAAAGGACAAATGGACAGCAGATGGAGAGTTAGCAGAAGACACGAAGAAACCAGAAGAAAGTGGCTGGAACAATTGCAACTGAAAAAAAAATGCACAAAAGGTAGAAAAATATCTCTTTATTTTGAATTTATTAACTGGAATATGTCAGCTCTGGGAAATGTGCATCATTAATTTTTGCGCTTTGTTTAGTACAAGAGGAAATTAATTTATAGTTTTATTTCTACAGTGTTGTTGTATATTCCAAGTTTGGCTTTTGGGGTTCCCAGTTTAATTATTGTCTTCCTGTTTCTAAATTGTGATTCCTTGTTTGGTGATGGTCTATGTTCTGCATGTGTAACTGAGCTGAGGTATTCTGTTTATGTAATTCCTATTTGACATTGCCACTTGTTCTTTCCCCAGTAGGTCATGTATTATTGTTCTCTGAAATGTATTGGTTTAATATTTGCAGTGTTGCCTTTTGATAGTTAGGGTATGGTGCTTTGTGAGTCCTGGTAGTGCTGTTAGGATACAGCGGGTTTGCTATGGGTTCTAAATGGGCAGTGTTTGTAGTAGTTCCTAATGTGCCTGGCGGTTGGTACTGGAGTATAGTAATGTAGAAACCTTTTAGTCTTTCTTTATCCATATACTCATTAAGAGGCATGTTTACTAAAAGTTAGTGTATGGTAACAGTATGCAAATATTTATGCAAATGAGGCACCTTATGCAAATGAGGCCCTGCACCGAGTCTCCGCACATGGCCCCGCACCCCCCTTGGGCCGCCCCTGCTTGAAGCCTGTGGGTGTTGCAGATGGAGGTGTGGGGGTGGGTTCCCCTGTAAATGTTTATTTAAGCTCCAGACAGTTAATTAACCAATTGCTTTTATTAGTGCTCATAGAGCCACTGATCATCAGTTTTTAGGCTACATGTCCATAGCATATTAAGGTGTATGCTGGCTGATATAAGCTGATTTGTTCCCTACATGTTATGATACTTGATTTTCCTTTCCTGATTGATTCCCCATTGGTGAAGGGCTAGAGGAAAATGGACACTTAATTGACTATGTTTTTCCTTTCTTCTTACTCTTTTTTGGAGGATATCATTATTTGTATTTTCTATGCCCTTTCTATTTCTGTTACAAGTGTTAATGCTTGGATCTATATTATAAATTGATAAATTTTAAAAAAAGGAATCATCACTTGACACGGACATCTCTGTTAATAATGCTATTCTTGTGCTTTTCTCCTTTCCCACAATGTTTGCTTTTCTTGCAGGGTAGGGTGTGAAGCAGGGCTGGTGCAAAGTATTAGACACTCTAAGTGAAACTTCAGTCTCGTGTCCCTTGCCATCAGCTTTTAGGCCCCTAGCGCTTCCCCTCTCCAAAGCTGTAATTATTATCCCTGTTCTCGGTCAAATCAAATAAAAAAGCTCTCTTAACCATATTCAGAATTTCACATAACCTATCCACAGACTGCTTCACATGCAAGCTACAAGAGGCTCCAACTCACAGAACCAGGAGGCAGGGCCAGCCCCAGAATTGGTTCAAGGTGCTAGCACCCTTGGCAAACCTTAAGCCTTATTTCTTCCCCTCCCCCCCACCCCAGCTGTCAGAATACATTGTTTAACTTTGAATGCTTTACTCTTTGCCGCTCCCTAGAAGCTGCCATCCTAGGTGACCACCTAGTTTGCCTAATAGTTGGGCCGGCCCTGCAAGGAAGTCCTGCATGCAAAACACCTTCAGCATCCGACCAATCAGTACTCATAGTAACATAGTATATGATGGTAGATAAAGATCAGTATGGTTCATCTAGTCTGCCCAGTAAGATGACTACAGTTATTGTATATGCAACTCTGTGCAGGTCACCCCCCCTCTATGCCTGTGTTTAGGGTATACCAGAGGTACTCAAATCCAGTCCTGGAGGGCCGCAAACCAGTCTGTTTTTTGGTATAGCCCTAATGAATATGCATGAGATATATTTGCATGCACTGCCTCCATTGTATTTGAATCAATCTCATGCATATTCATTAGGGATATCCCGAAAACCTGACTGGTTTGTGGCCCTCCAGGACTGGATTTGAGTACCTCTGGGAAATGCACACTGTTCCGTGCAGGTCATCCACCTCTATTTATTGAAGTATAAAAGATATTTAAGGAATCCACTGTGTCTGTCCAATGCCATTTTGAATTCCATCACTGTATTTGCCCCACCACCTCTATCAGAGGGGCATTCCAAGCATCCATCACCCTTTCAGTGAAAAAGTATTTCTTGACATTGCTTTTAAGTTTACCTCCTTGCAGCTTCATTTTATGCCCTCTAGTTTTACAGCTTCTCCTTCTTTGAAAAAGGTTTGTTTGTTCATTAATACCTTTTAAGTATTTAAAAGTCTGTATCATATCTCCCCTGTCCCTCCTCTCCTCTAGGGTATACATATTTAGATCTTCAAGTCTCTTCTCATATCTCTGCTTGTATGCAAATGCTAGAAGTCTAAAAATAAGATGGGAGAGTTAGAATATATAGCACTAAATGAGAGGTTAGATATGATTGGAATATCAGAGACATGGTGGAAGGAGGACAACCAGTGGGACACTGTGATACCTGGGTACAAACTATATGGTAATGATAAAGCTAATCGAATTGGTGGAGGGGTTGCGCTTTATGTTAGAGAGGGCATTGAGTCAGAAAGGATTAAAGTTTTGCAGGAAACAAAATTTGCTGTAGAATCTCTATGGATTGAAATTCCATGTAGAAAGGGGAAGGCGATGGCAGTGGGAGTGTACTATCGACCGCCTGGCCAGAATGAACAAATGGATAATGAAATGCTCAAAGAAATCAGGGAAGCTAACAAAAGTTACAGCGCAGTAATAATAATGGGTGATTTCAATTACCCCGGTATCGACTGGGTCAGTGTCACGGCAGGACATGCTAGGGAGATAAAGTTCCTAGATGAAATAAATGACTGCTTCTTGGAGCAGCTGGTTCATGAACCGACCAGAGGGAAGTCATATTGGACCTAGTCCTTAGTGGAACACCAGATCTAGTGCAAGAGATAAGGGTGTTGGGGCCACTTGGCAATAGTGATCATAGCATGATCGCGTTTGATTTAATTAGTGGAGGAGGGATAGTAAGGAAATCCACAGTACTACCTTTTAACTTTCGAAAGGGAGACTATGATACAATGAGGAAAATAGTTAAGAAACAACTAAAAGGAGCAGTTGCAAAGGTTAAAGACTTACATCAAGCTTGGGTGTTGTTTAAATATACTATCTTGGAAGCCCAGACCAGCTGTATTCCATGCTTTAAGAAAAGTGGAAGGAAGTCCAAAAAACTGCCAGCATGGTTTAAAGGTGAGGACAGAGAGGCTGTTGTTGCCAAAAAAGCATCTGTCAGGAAATGGAAAAAAGAGCCAAACGACGAAACCTGGAAACAGCACAAGCACTGGCAAGTTAAATGCAAGGCATTGATAAGGCAGGTAAAGGGAGAATTTGAAAAGAAGCTTGCTGCGGAAGCAAAAATGCGTAATAAATACTTTTTCAAGTACATTCGTAGCAAAAAACCTGTGAGAGAGTCAGTTGGTCCATTAGATCAGTGTTTCCCAACCCAGTCCTACGGGGCACACCGGCCAGTCAGGTTTTCGGGATATCCCTAATGACTATGCATGAGATATATATGCATTAGAGATATCCTGCCAACCTGACTGGTTTGTGGCCCTCCAGAGCTGGATTTGGAGACCCCTGCCTTACACCTCTGTCATTTAAGATTGTGAGTGGGCAAGGTGCAGATGTCCTAGACATCGAAAGGGTATATAGAATGTGACACATTCCTCCTCGATTCTCACCACCACCAAAAAGTTGTCTAATAGACAATATTTTGGTGGTGGTGAGAATCGAGGAGGAATGTGTCACATTCTATATACCCTTTCGATGTCTAGGACATCTGCACCTTGCCCACTCACAATCTTAAATGACAGAGGTGTAAGGCAGGGGTCTCCAAATCCAGCCCTGGAGGGCCACAAACCAGTCAGGTTGGCAGGATATCTCTAATGCATATATATCTCATGCATAGTCATTAGGGATATCCCGAAAACCTGACTGGCCGGTGTGCCCCGTAGGACTGGGTTGGGAAACACTGCATTAGATGATAAAGGGGTTAAAGGAGCACTAAGAGGCGACAAGGAGATAGCGGAGAGACTGAATGAATTCTTTGCTTCGGTCTTTACTGAGGAAGATGTAGGGATGTTACCCATGACTGAAGTGGTATTTAAAGGTGCGGAAGAATTGAAGGAAATATTGATACATCGGGAAGATGTATTACAACTATTAGATAAACTGAAGAGTAGCAAATCACCTGGGCCGGATGGTATACATCCAAGGGTGTTGAAAGAACTGAAATATGAGATTGCGGACCTGCTATTAGTAATCTGGGAACTATCATTAAAATCATTTATAATACCTGAAGATTGGAGGACGGCGAACGTAACACCAATTTTTAAAAAGGGTTACAGGGGTGATCCTGGAAACTACAGACCGGTGAGCCTGACGTCAATACCGGGAAAAATGCTAGAAATCATCATAAAGAACAAAATTGCTGAACATGTAGATAGTCATGGCTTAATGGGAGACAGCCAACATGGCTTTAGACAAGGAAGATCTTGTTTTACTAATCTGTTATGTTTTTTTGAAGGTGTGAATAAACAGCTAGACAAAGGTGAGTTGGTTGATTTAGTGTATTTGGACTTTCAGAAAGCCTTTGACAAGGTCCCTCATCAGAGACTTTTGGCAGAACTAAAGAGTCATGGGACAGGAGGCAGTGTGCTATTGTGGATCAGGAACTGGTTAAAAGATAGAAAGCAGAGGGTAGGGGTAAATGGCCAATATTCCCAATGGAGAAAGGTGAATAGTGGTGTACCCCAGGGATCTGTGCTGGGTCCACTGCTTTTTGACATATTCATAAATGACCTGGAAACGGGAATAACGAGTGAGGTTATCAAATTTGCAGATGACACAAAACTATTTAAAGTTGTTAAAACCCAAGAGGATTGTGGAAAATTGCAAGAGGATCTTGATAAATTGGAAGACTGGGCATGAAAATGGCAGATGAAATTTAATGTGGACAAGTGCAAAATTATGCACCTAGGTAAGAACAACCCAAACTATGATTGCACGATGCAAGGTTCCACATTAGGAACCACCACCCAGGAAAAAGATGTAGGCGTCATTGTGGATAACATGTTAAAACCCTCGGTCCAGTGTGCAGTGGCGGCCAAGAGAGCAAATAGAATGCTAGGTATCATAAGGAAAGGAATGGAAAATAAAACAAAGGATATTATAATGCCTCTATATCGTTCCCTGGTGAGACCGCACCTTAAATATTGTGTGCAATTCTGGTCGCCGTATCGTAAAAAGGATATAGCATCATTAGAAAAAGTTCAGAGAAGAGCCACCAAAATGGTAAAAGGGATGGAAGGCTTGAAGAAAGGCTAAAAAGGTTAGGGCTCTTTAACCTGGAAAAGAGACGGCTGAGGGAGATATGATAGAAGTCTATAAATTAATGAACGGAGTGGAACGGGTAAATGTAGAGCGATTGTTTATGTTAACAGAATATAGAAAGATTAGGGGGCATGCAATGAAGCTACAGGGTAAACTATTTAAGACTAATAAAAGAAAATATTTTTTCACTCAACATGTAATCAAACTCTGGAATTTGTTGCCGGAGGATGTAGTAAAGTTTGTTAGTGTAGCTGGGTTTAAAAAAGGTTTGGACAAGTTCCTGGAGGAAAGGTCCATAAACCATTATTAAAAAGGGACCCAGGATATCAATGCTTGACCCAGTACAAGGATTGTGGAACCTGTGTCTCTTGGGGAAACTGCTAGGTACTTATGACCTAGATTGGCCACTCTTGGAAACAGGTTACTGGGCTTGATGGACCTTGGTCTGACGCAGTATGGCATATCTTATGTTCTGACGCAGGCTCCAAATCATTTTGGTTGCTTTCCTCTGAACCATTTCAAGTCCTTTGTGAGTTATGGTCTCCAAAACTGAACACAATACTCCAAGTGAGGCCTCACCAAAGACTTGTACAGTGGCATTAATACCTCCACCTTTCTGCTGGTAATTCCTCTCTTATGCAACCCAGTAGCCTTCTGGCTTTGGCTACTGACTTGTTGCACTGTTTCGCCACCTTGAGATTCTCAGACACTAGCACGCTGAGCTCCTTCTCCTGGTCTCTGCACACCAACCTCTTGCCCCTTATTGCATACAATTTCTTTGGATTTCTGCTTCCCAAGTGCATGACTGCACTTCTTCACACTAAGGGGCTTGTTTACAAAGCCGCGGTAGTGGTTCGCGA
The DNA here is from genome assembly GCA_033557465.1 of Ichthyophis bannanicus. Taxonomy (NCBI): domain Eukaryota; kingdom Metazoa; phylum Chordata; class Amphibia; order Gymnophiona; family Ichthyophiidae; genus Ichthyophis; species Ichthyophis bannanicus. The sequence continues at coordinate 595,354,699 of CM066033.1, forward strand.
TCGCGATCGCAGCCGCGGCCCCATTGAAATCAATGGGGCCGCGGCTCCGATTACGATCGCAAACCGCTACCGCGGCTTTGTAAACAAGCCCCCAAATCTTAACTGCCAAACATTAGATCATTCTTTCAGTATTTGTAGATCTTTCCTTATGTTGTCCACTCCCTCAGAAGTGTCCACTCTGTTTCAAATTTTTGTGTCATCTGCAAAAAGATAGACTTCCATTCAGCCCTTCCACAATGTCACTCACAAATACGTTGAACAATATTGGCCCTAGGACTGATCCCTGAAATATGCCACTACACATCTATCTTTCTTCTGAGTGAGCTCCATTTACTAACACCTTCTGTAGTCTGTCAGTCAACCAATTTCTGATCTGAGCTCGGAGTAGTCAAGCTACCTGCAATCGAGCCTTCTCTTTCTATTCCCCAGGACTCTGGAATGCCCAACCTAATAAGATACGGGCTCTCCATAACCTCACCAACTTTCGCAGGAAACTAAAAACCTTTTTCTTCAAGGAATACTATGGTAAAGAGATGTAAACGAATTCTCCCCGCAGTACCTCACTAGAGTTACTCTTGAATCATCTCATCCCTGACCCTTCTCACTTTACTCTTCTCCATTTCATACTCACTCAGCTGTTACATCTCCAATTATTATCAATGTAATCCTCTATAATATCCATATTATACGATGCAGCCTACCCCGGTTCTCTATATGTAATCTGCAGATGCATTAGCATTTGTCTCTTAATTTAAATCTCATATATATATACTTTATATACATTATACTTTATCCACTTTAATGTTACTGTCCATCTTATAATTTAATCTCCTATTTATGTTATTTGTAACCAGGACCGGCCCAAGGATTTCTGACACCCTAGGCAGAAACTCTGGCCTCGCCGCCCACCCCTCTAGCTGCCACTGATTTCGTCTCGGGAGGGGGAGGCAGGCAGCGGCAGCATTTCCAAAAGCGGCAACTTTAAAGCGGTCACAAAAAGCAGCTGCTTTTGGAAATACTGCCCGACCCGCCTCCCCTTCGCAAACGGAATCGGTGGCAGCTGGGGGGAGGGGCGGTGCAGCCAGCATTGTGTGTCGCTGCCGCAACCCACCCGGGTAAGCCATCTAGCTCACCTAGTGGATGGACCAGACCTGATTGTAGCCCACTTTGTAGTTGAGGCAAGCTTAAACAGGCTAAAGAAAAATAAATAAATATTAAATTCAATCACAATTATCTCAAAACTATCCCTCCCAGAACAATCCTTTAAAATGCATATTTGGATATCACATTTTTAAATATATGAATAGGGAGATTTCAAAAAGCTACTTACAAGGGTAAACAAACTATTTACATATTACCCATTCTTCGGCTACGAGGGGACATAGGATGTGGGTGAAAGGGGATAGACTCAGGAGTAATATGTGGAAATAATTCTTTACAGAAAGAGTGGTGGATCCGTGGAATAGTCTTCCAGTGGAGGTGGTAGGGATGAGAACAGTATCTGAATTTAAAAAAGCATGGGACAAACACAGAGGATCTCTAAAGGTTAAAAGCAGACTGTTATAGTAGTTGATATGGAAGAACAGACTAGATAAACCATGTGGTCTTTTTGTGCCGTCATGTTCTATTTTTCCTATAGTTAAAAGTGCATACTGATGACTCAGTTTGTGTGTCTGTCATGACCCATTCTCCTCCTTTAACTGTAGCTGCTCTTTGCTGTCCTCCTCAAAAGCTGATTCCCTAGGCAATGTCCTTGTTTGCCTAGTGGTTGGGCCAGCCCTGGTATTAAGATTACAGAATTTTTTTGTATACACCTGGCCCTGCAGCTCAGCATTGCCCTGATACTCATCAGCATAGACAGAAAACATGTTGGAAGTGCTATTGTAGCGAAGACTGTAAACATTTTAAAAAGGAATTTATACTAGGCCGATTCACCAGAAATGCTTAGCATTCCATGCTCTCTGTAGAGGGCAGGTCAAAAGAAAGGGAACGAGCAGTTGGGAGGCAGCACATGCCACAAATATTTTTCAAGTAATACTCAGCACAGCATATCTGGTCTCATAAACATCTATTACAAGCAAGGCACACTTGCTTTGGAATGTCAGATCTTCCAGGCTAATTGTATGTGCAAGGCTTTAGCTGAAATGACAGAGAAGAATCACAGAAGCTGGTTTCAGTAACTGCCCACATGGCAAGGAACAAGAAAACCCAAACGTTCTTCAAAAACAGCTGTTCTCAGTCTGCAGTGGCAGGCATTCCCATCAAAGCTATATATGCAGCCAGGGCCAAGGCAAGGTTTTCTGCCGCCCGCCATGCCATCCCTCTTCTCCCACCACCCCACCCGAATACATGTCTCACCTTTTGGGGGGGGGGGCAGCAGCACGACCCTCTCAGTGCTCTTCAGTGCCTCATGGTCCAGCCGCTAATGCCTCCTCCAACAAGAAGTTCCATCGGAGAGGAGCAAGAGCCGCAGGCCACGGTTTCCACACCGCGGGTGCCAAAGTGTTTGGCCTGCCGTGGGCATCAAAATGTCAGCACAAGGCAAACACTTTAAAAAAGCATGCGCGCTGCCCACCAGGATGCAGTTCATGAAAGTGTCCCACCAAAATGTGGTCCATGTCTGTACAGACAAATATCATAAAACTACAAATGTTTTCACAACTATTGAAAATCAGAGGCATGAGGGAAGATTGTTTCAATTAATTAACAATATTATTTTCTGTTTATATAGGAACTAAACACAAATGAAGCATTTATTTATTTAGCTGAGTTTATATATCACTTTTCTACAGGGCAAAGCGGTGTACATTGAATGGAGGATATGGCTGTTGCATCAAATAGAAGTTGGCTTATGTACACGGGAAATATCAAACAGGGGTTACATCAACCGGGTACATCAAACAGATGTTGGCTTATATACATGTGTCAGATAGGATCTAGCTTATAATATGTGTAACAGTTTAACTTATATACATAGGAGGACTAACTTCTTTACAAAGAGTAACTGTTTATGTGTTCAAGTGGGGGTTGTGTGTATTGGTTTCTGGTTGTGTGGAGGGGGGGGGGGGGTTATGTGGGTGGGCCAAAATGTTCAATGATTAGGGGTTTTTTTTAAGCATTCATGGAAGGTAAGGAGGTCAATGGTGTTTCTGATTTGGTTGGGAGGGTGATCCATAGGGAGAGTGCATGTAGTTCAAAGGATCGTGTGCAAGCTTGTTTGTTGCTCTTTGTTTTGGCGTGTGGGATAACCAGTGTGTTGCTCATGGACTGCCTTGTAGCTCTGCTGGGGTGGAATGTTTGGAGTAATGTGTGAAGGTGTGATGTGGGGTTGGAGTGAATGGCTTTGTGTGTGAGTAGTAGAGTTTTGTACTTGATGCGGCTATTCAGGGGTAGCCAGTGAAGCTGTTTTAGAAAGGGTGTGATGTGGTTGTTATTTCGAAGCTCCTTGTATAATGTGGGCTGTTGTGTGGAAGGCAATGCATAGGGGGAGTAGGGTGGATTGAGGCAGGCCTTGGTAAATAGTGTTGCAGGAGTCGACATGAGGGAGTATCATAGTCTGAAGAGCTGAGCAGAAGTTCTATGGTTGGAGGAGGGGGGTGTAGGTGTTGTAGTGTTTTGGTTTTATGATAAATTGCCCTGGTAGTTTTGTCAATTTGTGGTTTGAGTGAGAGTTTGGTCTAGGGCAGCGATGGCGAACCTATGGCACGCGTGCCAGCTGTGGCACGCGAAGGCCTTGCAGCTGGCACGCGGGAAGGTCCGCAAAAAAAGAAAAAGCTGGCTCTGACTGCTGCCGCGGACGCGGCAAGGGCAGAATGCAGCGTCCCGCGGGGCCCCCTCCGCCCGCTAAGCCCCTCTGCAAGAGCTTTCAGATTCGCGAGGGAGAGCGTCTCCCTCGCGTCTCTGTTAAGCCCGCAGGGGCTAATGGGAAATTTCCCATCAGCCCCTTTAGACGCGAGGGACTGATGGGAAATTTCCCATTAGCCCCTGCGGGCTTAACAGAGACGCGAGGGAGACGCTCTCCCTCGCGAATCTGAAAGCCCTTGCAGAGGGGCTTAGCGGGCGGAGGGGGCCCCGCGGGACATTGCAACTGCCGCGGCAGCAGCCAGAGCCTGCTTTTTTAAAAAAAAAATTTGCCAGAGGGGAGGGGAGGGGAGGGGAGGGGGGGGTTAGGACTTCTAATGGGCTAGGGGGGGGGGGTAAGGACTTCTAATGGGCTAGGGGGGGGGGTAGGACTGCGAATGGGCAGGGGGGGTTAGGACTGCTAATGGGCTAGGGGGGGGTTAGGACTGCTAATGGGCAGGGGGGGTTAGGACTGCTAATGGGCGGGCGGGCGGGGGGAGTAGGACTGCTAATGGGCAGGGGGGGGTTAGGACTGCTAATGGGTGGGCGGGCGGGGGGGTAGGACTGCTAATGGGTGGGCGGGCGGGCGGGCGGGGGGGGTAGGACTGCTAATGGGCTGGGGGGGTAGGACTGCTAATGGGCTGTGGGCTGATGGGGGCTGTCTGGAAATGGGGTGATGGGGGTTAGGACTGGTAATGGGTTATAGGGGGGGCTTAAACTGAAAATGGGGTGATGGGGGTTTAGGACTGGAAGTGGGTTGATGGGGGGGGGCTAGGACTGGTATTGGGTTGGGAGGTTGCTAGGACTGGAAATGGGCTGATGGGGGCTAGGACTGGAAATGGGCTGATGCAGGGACTAGAAGGGAATGGATGCTGGGTGAGGCTGGAACTAGAAGGGAGCTGATGTTGGGGGAGGATTAGAATGGGATGGGGCTGGGAGAGTAAAATGGAGAGGGGAAAAATATTTTGTGTGGGAGGGATAAAAAATCTACAATTGGCCGGGTATTGGGAGAGTAAGTGGGGATTGAGGATGGAGGGGTAAAATTTGAGTGGATGAAATAGGAATGAGGAAAGAGCAAAAGGAGAAAGATTAGTATGTTAAAGCGGATGTAGAGAGAGAGAATGGAAAAAAAACTAGAAGAGAGAAGAAAGGACAAATGGACAGCAGATGATGGAGAGTTAGCAGAAAACATGAAGAAACCAGAAGAAAGTGGCTGGAGCAATTGCAACTGTGTAACTGAGCTGAGGTATTCTGTTTATGTAATTCCTTTTTGACATTGACTTGTTCTCTTTCCCCAGTAGGTCATGTATTGTTATTGTCTGAAATGTATTGGTTTAATATTTGCAGTGTTGCCTTTTGATAGGTATGGTGTGGTGCTTTGTGAGTCCTGGTAGTGCTGTTAGGATATGGCGGGTTTGCTATTGGTTCTAAATGGGCAGTGTTTGTAGTAGTTCCTAATGTGCCTGGCGGTTGGCACTGGATTATAGTAATGTAGAAATCTTTTAGTCTGTCTTTATCCATACACTCATTAAGAGACATGTTTACTAAAAGTTAGTGTATGTTAGCATTATGCAAATATTTATGCAAATTGACGTGCTGGCACTTTGAGGATATTCTTTGGTTTTGTGCGGCAGTTTGGGCACTCGGGCTCAAAAAGGTTAGCCATCACTGGTCTAGGGTGTTTGTATGTTGTTTAGGGTAAGGTAGATTGGGGCCATGAAGGTGCTGTCTTTTGTTATGAATAGGGCTTTGGGTTTTTTTTGTAGTTTATTTATTTTATTTATTTATTTAGCTGTATTTATATCCCGCTTTTCTCCGGGTCAAAGCGGTGTTGTATCAAAGTAGTTGATTGCGAAGTTGTTGTCCAAGAGCTACTGAGCTTCTTCATTGAAGAAGCGCAGGAGTTGTGGGTTGTTCTGAGTTGAAATATCCATACAGCATTATGTTTTCAGCGTAGATGTGGTAGTTGATGTTGTGGGCTTTGATGATGGAACAGAGTGGTTGTAGGTATAAGATGAAGAGGAGAGTGGATAGGGTGGATCCTTGTGGTACAGCTTAGGTCTGGCGGTTAGGGGTGGATACAGTGGCTCCTATTTTTATCTGTCGATATCTATCAGTCAGATAGTATTTGAACCATTGTAGTATGGTGCCTTGAATTCCAGTGGAACTTAGTCGTTGGAGAAGTATGTTGTGACAGACTATATCAAAGGCTACAGAAATATCCAGGAAGATCAGGATGAATCCTTGTTTGGTGTTTTGGATCCCCTTTATTAAGTTGTTCAGAAGGGAGACCATGACTGTTTCTACTCCATAAAGCAGTTATCATCCTCTTCTGTTCTTCTACTTCTGTGGAAAGGACCCATATTCTCCCATCTCCAGTCCTCGAGGATCATGCCCAACTCTAAAGAAGCACTGAAAAGATCAACTAGAAGAGCCACCAGGACTCTCCTTAGTTCTTTCAATACCCTTGGATGAATCCCATCTGACCCATTGCTTTGTCCTCTTCTAGTTTTGCTAGTTCCTCATGAACACAGTCTTATGAAAATCATTCAACTTTTACCTCAATTCCATTTCTATTTATGTTTGTTTTCTAAGGTACCATTCCTGGTTCTTCTTTGTGAACACAGAATGGAAATTCTGCTTTATTCTCATGAGCCTCTATATATTTCTCCCCTTTATTCTTGAGTCTTACGGTGCTACCCTTGCACTTCCTCCTGTCACTAACATATCTAAAAAAAAGGTCTCATCCTTATGTTTTACTCTATGGGCATTCCTCCTCCCCCCCCATCTTCAATAGTGTGCCATTTCTGTTTTCAATGACACCATCTATTCAGTCAGGCATTCCTCTCCAGGATGTAAGCCTTTCTACCTCTGCCCTGACCCTCGACAGGGAGGATTGAGGAGAATACCTTCTGTGTATCTAACTGCTTCACCTTCTCTCTGAGTCACAAAGTATCAAAATAATCTGAACCATCTAATTCCTTAACAAATAGGGGTGTCCTACATGGAGTGGTGGGATCACCCCTAAACAAAGACATGGGGAAGGGGGGCCTGCACAGAGTGGCAGGTGTACCTACTCTTGACATCATACTGGGCAGACTAGATGGACCATACTGGTCTTTATCTGCCATCATTTACTATGCTACTATGGTATACTCAGGTGGGAACCTAGCGGTATAATTTGTGCTAGCATAGATTTTATTTATTTATTTAGACAGTTTTGTATACCGCCTTATCCTTCAATCAAAGTGGTCACAACACAATTGGGAGATACATTTAACACACGGGGATATGAGACACATACACTAATACTTACAGGGAACATGGGCAATGGAGGGTTAAGTGGCTTGCCCAAGACCACAAGGAGCATCTGTGGGACTAGAAACCCCAGTCCTTCCGGCCCAAGGTTGCTGTCCTCTAGTGGGATTTGAACCCCTGACCTTCCGGCCTGAAATACCTTGCCCCAACCACTAGGCTACTCTTCCCTCTAGATGCTACTCTAGATGAGTAGCATCAGATACTAGTCAGTAGGCTTGAGGGGTCTTGTCAAACTCTCTGTAGTGTCTCAGATCTTGGCACCGGGCAGATAAAACACATCCCAGGACATCATGTCTGGATGGCAGATGAACACCTCTGTACCCCTCAGAAGAGAGAAACCAAGCACCACTACTCTTTGCTTTCTAGGGGTTGCTGATCCTACAGCTTTGGAGTTTATTCCTGGGATGTTATTGTCTCTTCTACTTACAGGACTACATATCGATTCCTCAGTTCTAGGAAAGGTAGAGTCGGAGTGCAAGTCTGCAGGCCTTGATCTGTATCTGGCTCTCATCTTTTCGTACCATGTCATCTTCTCTTCTACTGGAGATCTTAGATGCTTCTAGAAGCATTTCATCTCTGTACAGTACCTCTCGTTGTCATTGATGTTTCTTAGCCTCACCGCCTCCTCTCTCGGTTCTTCAACTTGCTCCATGAATGGGTTCCAGACCCTGGATCTGGCTATCTGGCCTGATGTTGGAGGCACCAGCTTTGGCTCCATGTTGTTTCCCAGCCATATTTCTGCTGTTGAAGCTTTGGTTTCTTTTGGTGAAAAAATGAGAAAAAAAGACCTACCAATGTCACTACCCTGTCAGCAGCTGTCCTATCAGTTAAAAGTAGCCTTTCTTACGTTCATCTCCAGAGAGCTCAGTTAGAACAGGAATTGCCGGACTTGACCTGTGGGTCCGTAAGTACTTCCTCAGACTTGTCTCCTAATGCACAGGGGTTTTCCCTACCCTGTCAGAAAGTTACGGCAGAGAAGGTGTTATCTCCCAGAGTTGATGACCTGGGTGTGGATCCTTTGTGAGCCGTTTTGGAACATTCAGTTTCGCTTGTAGAGAAGGATAAATGTAAATTGGTTTCTTTACCTTCTGCTTTGGAATTCCCCACTTCTGTCCCGTCTGTTGTTCCCCCAGCTGATGTTTCTTTGAAGGATGTCTGGGAATTGGTTGCACGCATGGAGTTGTCCCTGCGTGCCTCACTTTCCCAGGTATCCCAGTTCTCAAAGGATGTTGAACAGAGGTTGGGGGTTCATGAGGAGGCTATTGTTAAACATAATGTTGCTTTGGGTAAGTTAGAGGGGCAGGTTTCTGTTATGCAGGCTGCTGCATCTTCCTCAATTAGAGATAATCTTACTATGCATCATCAAATAGAATCCCTTGAGAATGCTGTGCGTGCAAAAAATTTGAGATTCTTAAATTTTTCACAAACTCATTACCTTTTCCCATCTATTTTGCTGCATAAGTATTTTAAGGAGGTTCTGTTAATTGATGATCCAAATTCTATAAAATTTTCCTCCGTTTATTATGTGCCTCAATTGGCCTCAACAGAAACCTCCTCCCCCATTGCTAAAGGCTTAGAGAAGGAGTTAATATCTCAGTCATTGGATGTTTCTGCCTTTTTGGAATCTTCCAATGATGAGATTACCAGACGTGCTACACTAATTGTTTCCTTTATATCTTTATTGGATAAAAATTTAATATTGCGCTTACATTCCTCAAAAAAGGATCAATTGTTTTGTGGACGCACGGTTCAGGTTTTCCTGGATGTATGTAGACTTACTCAAAGGCGGCGTAAGGCTTTTCTAGCCTTTAGAGCGCGCGCTTTGGCAATTGGGGCTTCTTTTTATTTAAAATATCTATGTAAGTGTATTTTGATATATGAGCAGACAAAGTATATATTTATGGAAGCTGACCAATTGAATGTTTTTTTGCTTAGTAAAGAAAATGGTTAGAAGAAGTTACACACTTCCTTTCTTAGTAAATAGGGTTAGTAGTGATATCATGGGACCAGTGTATATGTTTTGGTTTCTTAATTATGGTGTTTTCTTGTTCTCCTTTCTCCCCTTGATGTGGACTTGATTGTATTTCTTCTTTTTTTTTTTTTTAAATAAAGATTGTTAAACCTAAAAAAAAAAAAAAAGTAGCCTTTCTTATGCAAAAACAAATATCTTTGCTTAGATTCCCTGTGTGTAGTCCTGCTTGTTTGCTCCCTTCTATTGGGGTCTGCAATAGTTTCTTTATCTCTTCAGACTGCAAAATGTGTTTATTTATCTGGGTGTTTAGTACAGTGTGTCCCCTTTGTCAAATTACCTCAAGGATTTATTAATATAATACTAATCAAGGACCCCTGAATTATGCTATTTTGATTTATTTACCCAGAGAACCTACATATGACCTATATCTTTACATCCCTAATCTACCAAACCAAACATAAAATTATCTAAGCTAGCCCTTTCATTGGGGAACTAGTCTAAATAGCAAGAGTCAACACTGGGATGAGTGGGAACTGGGGTGGAAAAGGAAGATTCTAACACCTCAGTAGTGCAGTGGCTTCAAAGAATATTTGCTAGTTTCCCTCCTCTTTGAACTTGCAAGCTAGAGAAAAGGGGGAGAAAAAAGCAGCATAACAGAAAGCCTTGCCTAAAACAGAAAAATCTCCTACTTCAATCAGCTACAAAAAATAAACCTATAATTTTAAGCAACAAAAAATTGTATCTAACAAAAATAAACCCTTTTCAAAGAACTTTCAGGAACTTGTAGCAAAAATCACAGAATTACCTTGCTTTAAATGAAGCCCCCCCCCCCCCCCCCAAGCAAGGCAGTGTTTGCAGGGTAGTGTAGACTTTTATATAATACTCAGCAACCTGATTCTTTGGGGTATGTTTACTAAAGTGTGCTAGGACTTTGTAACAATTGTGCATTTAATGTAGAAATCAACATGTGGTATGTGCGAACTCATGTACTATATGTTGGAGGTATGTACAGTATAGCCCAGGCAGATACCACACTGATTCATACCCTAATGTGCACTGGGGGCAACATGGATACACTTAATGCCATCTATCAATGTGGTGTTAAATGCACCCATACTAACTGCAATATAAATGGTGAACTGACATTGTCTTCTTCCGTACTAACCATTATGTGCAAATCTGCCCAGGCTCTACCCCAATCACGCCCATTTTCCTCCCCATCTTGTGCTAAGCAGATAGTATGAAATTAGCCCCATACTGCCTGTTTACAATGTGCGCAGTTATTGTGGCCTATTAATGCACTCTGAAGCCCACATTAACAGCTAGTGTAGCTTAGTAAACAAGGGCCCAATAATGAGTTGTGTAGGCTATGCGCCATGGCGGCACATAGCCTACCCACAGACCTCCTTGATCCAGATTTTCACTTCCGCACCGGAGGAAGTGAAAATCCAGGTTAGCCTGCACGCCCCGGCAGCCACAGAGGCTACACAGGTAGCAGCAATTTTCGATGCTACTCACATAGGCCTTTGTGCCTTAAAGATAAGCGAGATTTTTCCTTGCTTATCTTTAAAGCACAGAGGGCTATGCGGGTAGCATTGAAAATCGCTGCTACCCATGTAGCCCTTTCCTCTGCTCCTGCTCTGCCCCAGATTGTCCCTAACACGCCCCGATACTATGCTGATAGCATCTGGGCGTGTTAGGGACTTAGCTGGGAGATTCGAAGGGCACTATCCATATAGGTGCCCTTCAAATATCCCAGATATGGCCCTTACATAGGTTACCCATGTAAGGACCTTCGATTATTTTTATTTATTTATTTATTTATCTATTTCTTCTATACCGCCCCTTCCAGAGATCAGGGGCGGTTTACATGGAACAAATTAACAGTTTTGTATACATTCGTATACCATTACATTGAACAGAAATTTTTTAACTTTTTACATATAACACAACTAATTATCAGGCCCCATGCTCCTTAGGCAATAAAGTGCTTTCATACCTCAGCAGTGCAGTGACTTCAAAGATTATTTTCATGCTTCCCTCCTCTTTGAACTTGCTGGCTAGAGGAAAGGTAGAAAAGCAGCAGCAAACAGAAAGCCTTGCATAAAAGAGAAAAATCCCCTACTGCCACCAGCTACAAAAAAATAAACCAGTAACTTTTAAGCAACAAAAAATGTTATCTAACAAAAATAGCGATCTTTTTTTAAAAGAACTTTCAGGCATATAACTTGTAGCTAAAGTCACAGAATTATCTTGCTAAAAAGTCACAGAATTATCTTGCTTGCTTGAACAATGGCAGGATCAGACTTCATATATCAAGACAGAGGAGATGCCTCTGCAGTCCTGATTCTCTTTCTGGTGACTGCTCAGTTCTAGATTGCTCCAGAGTAATATTGACTTGTTCGATTGAAATGTTATGAATGCTCTGCCCTAAGCTACCATTTTCTTATGGAGGCAGTGAACTGGTAGTGAGATTTTGGTCATTTCTAATGCATAGTTACCAAACGCTAAAACAGGCTGATTAGAAAAATTGAACTAAGAAAGGGAACAATGGCATAAGTGGTATTAGAATAATAATAATGAACAGTATTACTGGGCATCTCCTATATTATCCAGTGGTACTTTCATTATTCCCAAGCCCTTGGGTAGGGCTTGAATCATGAAGAAGAAAACCAGCCAGCGTTGGCTGTGACATGCTGTTTGTGGACTGAGGATAATAAGTACATTACAAAAGCCAACTCTGAAGCAATTGTTGATTAAAACTCAACAGAAGCAGTTCAGCCACTCTTGTATCAACTGAATATGTTTTAGGGGCCCGTTTACTAAAGGATTTTCTCATTTCGGGTCTATGGGAAAAATGCTTAATAAACGTACCTCTTAGTGTGACTTTTAATTGGTATAAATAAACTAGCACCACTGAGGATAGGACTTGCTTATACTGTAGATTGCATTGCCTCAGGCTTAGCACTGTGAGTTCAATGACTGTTCTGTACTGCTGTCTTCCTTTCATAGAGCAGGGCTGCAAAGTAGCTTTGTAGAATTAATGCACATTATATTAACTATTTTTATAAACTAAGTCATCATAACTTACAGTAAACTGAGTCACAGTCCTGAAGGAGGGGGGAGAGGAGGTTGAGGAATGAAAAGGTTGGACTGTTTCACAATTAGGCTTCAGTTCCTGGCACGGCTGTACTTGGTGAGAAAGGATGCAGTGATCAATGAATAGTAAGGAGTCTTTTCCTCATGACGCCCGGAGAGAACATCGGAGGAAGTGACTGTGTGCATGGGAAATTAGTTTGAAGTACCACCAGAGGCTTTCATCCCAGTCAGATGCTTCATTACGTTTCTGGATGACGACCACTGAAGGTTCTTTGAGAGAACAGAAAAAGAAGCAACTGGATGTAAAGAGAAGGCTGACACAAGAGTAGGTTTTCACCAGGGTAGAACACTACTGTTGTTAAGATTACCTAGGAAAAACCATGGAATAAATGCGCACAAATACTTGAAATGTTTATTAGCAAAGCAGATTAACCTGCTAGTAACAGATTAACCAGACTAGTAACAAAAAAATTGAGAAATCTGAAATTGACCTTTTTGAGATATGGGCTTCTACGGTAGGTCAGCCGTTGTTCCTTATTATTCTTATTGAAAATATGCATTTATAGCTTAGAATACATAAGACTCTCAACTAAACAGCAGTAAGACCTTCTTTTTGTTATCATGGTACAGATTTTATACTCTTGCTATGTTCTATGATTTCTAAAAACGTTTTATTGACAAATTCAAAACCAGTGATATTGCCAATAAAGCCAAAAACTGAAAACATGTTCTGAAGTACATCATCAGAAACAACATACTGCACAAAGTAGCAAATCAGACACTCTTCAGCAGACGGCTCCTTTGCACATACACACCCACACAATGTAATCTCATTGAGTCTGACCTAACTAATCCCTCATAATTTCAATTGCAAAGAACCATTATGGCTTCCAAATCTGACGAATCTCTCCCATTTCCCTCCCAACATATAAGTAATCCTTTCCACTGTTGGACAGCCAGGTACCAAACCTCTATGTTACCTTTCAGAACTCAGCTGTTGTGAATCTTGTGGTCAGTTGGAGTTGAGACTCCAGGAGTTTAATGCTCTCAGCAATCTCAAAAATATGATGCAAATGCATTAAAATAAGAGCTTGTTTCACTGATGTACATGACATGCTCTACATTTTCAATGTGAAAGAACAATCATAGAAATATTCAAAAAGTAATTAAGAATAAGAAACCAAAACTATGGATTACATAAGTTTTCACCTCCTTTGTCATAGTAAATCCAAATTAGCTTCATTTTTAAAAATGGCTTTAAAAATGCTCATAAGTTGAATACACACTAGTTGAGCTGATTTGAGTAATCATGGATGAAGAATCAAGCTACTCCTGTTGTCTGAGATAGATTTGAAGCAAAGGTCTAAATATGGCAAACATGGAGTTGTCAAAAAATCTGTGGGACAAAATTATTTAGTGGTACAGAAAGACTATACAAAAATATCAATGTGTTTGACAATCCCATGGGACATTCACACCCATCTTTGTAAAGTGGAGATAGCTTTGCAAAAATAAGGAAACCACTAAAGAACGTCACCGAGGGGGCTAAAACAATTTCAAAAGAATTAGAAAGTTATTGGCTCTGACTAGGAAAAAGGATGAGTGTTCAACAATTTCAAGATTACTCCACAAACATGGCCTATATGGGAGGGTGGTAAGATGGAAGCCACTGCTGAAGAAAAGCCTTATGATATGCTGCTTGGTGCTTGCAAAGAACATTTAGGAGTTAATGCATGCATGTGGGAGAAGGTTTTATGGTGTGATGAAATAAAACTGGAGCATTTGTCTAAGTACTAAGCAGTATATGTGGCATAAAACGAACTCAGCACATGAACCCTACTATCACCGTCTCTACAGTAAGTAAAAGTGGTGGCAGCATTTTGTCACAGGTAGATCCCAGAGTTAACCTTGGTACAGCCTTACCATAGATCGACTACTGGGGAGAAGATTCACCTTTCAGCAGGACAATGATCCTAAGCACAAAGCAAAAGCATCAATGGAGTTTTCTCAGCAAGAAGAAAGTGAAAGCTCAAGAATGGTCCAGTCAAAGCCCAGACCTGAATCCAATAGAAAGCCCATGGCAAGACTTCAGGACTGCAGTCCACAGATTATGTCAAACCAAATCAAAAGAGTTTATTCTGCTGAGAAGAATGGGCAAAAATTGCATCAGCCTGCTGTGCAAAATTAGCAAATACTTATCTTAAATGGCTCATAGTTACTGCAACAAAAGGGACTTCCAATAAGTAGTGAGTCATGGAATGTGAAGATGTCGCCAAACAAGACTTTTCAAATAGCTCTATGATTGCTCTTTCAGGCTGAAAGAGTAGAGTATGTATAGATCAGTGGAACAATCTCCTATGCTAGACATCAGAATGTGAAAAATGTACAAGGATCTGAAGACTTTTGAAAGTACTGCACATGAATGAATACGAGCAACTGCAATAATAACATGCAGTTGTGATCCTGATGGTTCATGAGACTTGATATACTGCCCTTTATGGTGTGTGTCCGAGCAGTTTACAGATATATGCTAATAGGCACCCTTTATTTCTGTGACCTCTGACCTGAAGTCATTTGTCCCTACTTGGGAATTCAACCACTGGCCCTACCAGCCTGAGGCAATCTGTCAGTCACTGAGCCACTCCTTTTGACTTGGGTTATGGTGATGGGACCAGGGATTCACGATTATAAAGTTGGAAACAAACCCAAACCTTTGTCTAAGGCTCCCCTAGGAAACAGAGAAGCAGATATAATTGTTTTAGGTTAGTGAAAGATGTAATTAGAGTAAGCCTGAGGACTTTTTGACCAGTGCCAGAATCTAACATATCTCCCTGTGTGCGGATGAAAAGGTTACTCACGTTCCCAAGGACCTCTCTCCAGTAGCATCCTGTCCTTCCCATGTATGCTGGGACAATCCACACTTCAGTCATGGCTCAGAGAAGTAAGCAGCCTATCTCAGGAGTTCTGAATAAACAGAGTTCAGTAGACCTAAAATCAGAGTCAGAGGGCACATCTGCTTCCTCTTCTGTCTCTCTCTCAGCCCTTATGCAAAAAAACCCTCAAAACACTGAAGGGAAAAATACAAACAAAATACACCTTAAGGCTCTACCAAACAATATCCCAGGTTACAAAAAGAGGGAAGGATTTGTCACCATTGCACTGCCCCTGAAGCAGAACACTAAGGGGTAGGTTCCGAATGGCGTTTAGTGGGGATGGACATCCGGATCGTACATCCATCTCCGCTAAATGCCAGGGTGCTGATGCTGCAGACAGAGCTCCCTGTACATACAGGCAAGTTGTATGGGGAGCTCTGTTCATGGGCAGGAGGGGTGTGCTGGAGGAGGGGCGAGGACAGGGAGTGGGTGGGAATCTGACCCCAGACATGCAGGGCCAATCCCGAGGTTGGCCCTGTATGTCTGGGATCAGACATTTGCACTGGGGACTTATTCCACCTCAAAGGTGGAGTAAGCCCCCCTAGATGTTACAGAAGGAGGACATCAGGCATGGAAAGTGAGGTGAGAGAGTGCAGGGGGTTCCCTGCAGCCCGATCGGGGGTTGAGCCACGGTGTAAGAAGATTTTGATGGTTGGCTGGGGATCGCTACTCCTGCATGGAGCCGCAGTGGCATGGCAACAGGATGCCATGCCACTTCTGCTCCATGTAGGAGCCTGGCTGGGCTTACCGGGTAAATGTCGGGACATCTGGGATGCCTGAATCAGAGCACGTCCTGGATATCCCAGCCTTATCCACGATTGTGCTCCCACAGAGCCGTCTAGCCCCTGCGGGAGCAGAATCAGGCACATCCCTGGGCTGTCTGGATGTCTGGACATCCGGACGACCCAGGGACGCACATGTCTGAATTGGCCTCCACACCTTTTTGGCAAAGTCAAGGTTGGGCTCAGATGCGAATGGAGGTGGAGTGGTGAATTGTATGTGTGATCATAGAAACAGAAACATAGAAACATGATGGCCTATCTAGTCTGCCCTTCCATATCAACAACTATAGCAGTCCCCTTTTTTCCTTTTCCTGGCAAAAGGGATACGTTTTGAGCAGGGCTTTGAAGTGAGGAAAGGATAGCTCGGTACGGATAGCATGTGGAAGAGAGTTCCATAAAGTGGGACTAGCGAAGAAGAAGGCAGCATGGCGAGTGGATTCAAGGTGAGCCTGGGTTGGGGAAGGGAGGAAAAGGCGGTTACCGTGGGCGGAACGTAACAGGCGAGGGGTAGGTTGAAGAAAAATAAGATCGGCTAGGTACTGGGGGGTATTAGTGTAAACAAACTTTTCAAGGATTTTGGACAGAAAAGGAAGGTTGGAGACAGGGCGCCAATTTGAGGGGACAGCTGGGTCAAGAGTAGCCTTCTTAAGCAGGGGGCGAACCAATGCATGTTTCCATGCAGAGGGAAAGCTCCCAGGCGAGAGACTAGAATTGATAATGGTGAGGGCAAGGGGGAGGAGCGCGAGAGAGGGATCAAGGAGCCAAGGAGAGGGCAAAGGGTTGAGCAGACAGGTAGTTTTATGAGAGAGTGAAATAGCTTTGGTTAACTCGACTGAAGTGACAGGGCGGAATTCAGACCAGGTGTGAGGAAATATAGGAGCAGAAAATGGGGGGCAACAAGCAGCTAAAGTAGGGGAGGAGGGGGAAGGTGAGAGAGGAAGAGGACAAGGGTCGAAAGT
Source organism: Ichthyophis bannanicus (assembly GCA_033557465.1). Lineage (NCBI taxonomy): Eukaryota > Metazoa > Chordata > Amphibia > Gymnophiona > Ichthyophiidae > Ichthyophis > Ichthyophis bannanicus. Next base: position 595,371,602 of record CM066033.1, read on the forward strand.
GGAACGGAGGGTCAAGATCTTGGTGGAGAAGAAGGTGGCAAGAGCTGTAGAGCTGGCGGCACTGGATGGGGGGGACGAAGAAGGCAGGGTAGAAGCCGAAGAGAGAGAATTCAAGACTCGATACAGCTGTCGAGATGAATTTGTTGCAGTATAAGTTTTTTTCGTGGTTTACATAATAGTGCCATGGCTTTTTATGGATACAAAAAAAAAGTTAACAAAAAATGTGTGGTTGAATAAAGGACTTTAATGAGGGCTTATAGTACTGATGACTGATAAGGGGAGCCTTGTGAATGATATGGTTCTGATATATATGACCTCTGCTGGCTTCATCTGATGGTCCCTCCTTCATTTTACATGATTTTTAGATAAACATAGTAACAATATCATAAAATATTAAAAAGAATACAATTTTATCTCCCTCTTGTAATCTGGGATTTTGTTTGTTTCTCTCAGCCCTGGCAGATTTAAAAGAAGCCCCTTGACCTCTCTAGTTTCTCATTGCCAAAATCCTCTGCTGATTCCTGTTAGCTCTTAGAGTCATGTGGCCCAGAACGCATTGCAATCCCATGCAGCAGTAACATGCCATGGTGGCCATGCTGGTGAGAGCAGCTAAACTGTCACCATACTTTGCCTAGGTCTTGGCTGTATATTGAGGACAGACATGAAATCACAGGGTGATTCCACAGAACAGGGTGTCACATGTGTGTAAGACTGAAATCTGCTCCATATTGGAAGATCTGAGGTACTGGTGTAGCAATCGGCGTGGAAGACGTGCCAGTGAACTGATCCAGTCACCTGACGCCAACTGAAGGACCCTCCATGGGGTTAAAAGCCAGCATTTGGTGAAATCCTTTGGAGCCCCTTTGGAGCACCTCTGGACATCAGTATGCTACAGAACTCATTTGGAAGGTTAGCCTGAGTGGCTGGTTGAAGATCTCCCATGGTGAAGAAGAAGTAGAAGAACAAGAGTCAATCTGGAGTCACCAAAACTGTGAGTACTGTGAGTGGGGCCCTATGGGTAAACATGTAGTGGTGCCCGAGAACCCCTCACTTCCTTCTCCAGAATGAGCTTCTTTTAGCATTGAGTGGTCTCCTCCCCTCCCCCCCTATCGACCCCTTTGTCTTCGACAGTATTATCTGATTGGGACCCTGAGAACCTTGCTTCCCCGGAGCTTAGAAAATTATTCATAAAAGTGACAAGTTGAGCCTCCAATTAGAATGATATAGGCAAAGTTTTGGTTGCAGAACATTTTGGGCCTTGTGTAGTAAGACTTTCACCTATAGAAACAAAATAAAAGAAAACTTTCAGCACAGTGATTCCTAAGTTTTAGTTGACGTGACCCCATTTTAGTACTTGAAAATTCATTCAATCCCAGATGATTACCAAAACAAGTTAACAGAAAGGGGGGGGGGGGCAGGGGTAACCACAACCCTCTCCAAAATTCTGAAAATGTCTATGAACAGAAAGCATTTGTGATGTTTCTTGAACTTTTAAGACCGTGTGTAGTAGTGTAGAAGTAAATCTTTTTTTAATTACTGAGGTATTCCCCTTTCAATCAGCCCTTTCTGTACTTGATTGCCTCTCTTAACTCTTATCCTCCAGCCAATCTCCTCACTCAATCCCCTTTCCTGTGGCATAAATTCTATCCAAGCAGCCACTGCAGTACAGGAAGGCCAGAGAAGGAGGGTCCCACTAATAACTGCTCCATATATCCTGGAGTGGATTCCTGCTGCTTTAGGGTCCCTTTATTTTGCTTAGGAGGGGCCTTTATTTGAATTTCTGCCACCATCCATTCCTCATCTCTAGTCAATATCCTCTCTCAAGTTCTCCATCACCTCCAACTAATCTCCTTAACTACTTCCCAACCTCCAGCCAATATCCTTACTCACCACCAGCAAACAGTAGAATCGGACTGGGATATCTGTGGATTCAGAGCATTCATTCAGTTTTAATGGAGACCGGAATGCTTGTTTAGACCCTGGTTTAGACAGATTCTCACAGGTACACACGGTGTCTATGTCAGGCTCCATCTCTGGCCTTATTCAAATCCAGGCTACAAACTCACCTCATTGTGACTGCTTTTGGGTCCTGATCCACTTAGTCTCCTGTTCTCCATTCCCCTAGATATATCCTAGCCTGCAGTTGTTGTGTTGTCTGTCTTGACAAGATTGTAAGCTCTGATGAGCAGGGACTGTCTCATACATGTCTCTATACAGTGTTGTGTATGCCATGAAGCACCATACAAATGATTAATAGTAGTAATAGTAGTAGGTTCTAAGGACCTAAATAACTTCAAACATTTCCTATCCTTGCAATGTAAATGTTTAAATGTTGAAAAATTGCTTTACTAATAATATGCATAGGAAAAGTACACTATGAAAGTAATCTAAACATACAGTAGCATTCATGTACTCTGAAACATGGTGCGCGTATTAGTGCATAGCACCTTAAATTTTCCCTTGACTGTAGCTAGGACCTGCCCTCCAGGTGATGCGGTGTTCTCTCACTCAGAGGATGGGTTTCCATGGGCACATGCCAAGGAGAGAAGGATTAGGATGACAAATGTAGTTGGTGATTCAATCTTATGAATATAGATAGCTGAGTGGCTGGTGGCCATGAGAATTGTCTAGGAACTTGCCTGCCTGGTGTGAAGGTAATGGACTTCATATGTCACTTAGATAAGAATTTTGACAGTGCAGCAAAGATGTTGACTACCATGGGACATGTGGCTAGCATAGGAAGGTGGGGAGGGAGGTTCTAGAAGCCAAGTTTAGGCTTTTGTAAGTCTTGGAAATTCAGACCCTCCAGAGTAGCACTGTTAGAAATTCTCCCCATTCCAAATTCCAGACCCTAAGGCAGCCAGAGCTCCAGAATCTCAATACATGGATGAGATGAAAGGGCACAGAAGAGGGATTTACATTTGTCAAGAACTGGGCAACATTTCAGGAGAGAGGTCTATTCTTAAAGGATGAATTTCACCTTAACCAGGGTGAAACAAGCCGGTTGGTGCTAATGTTTATAAACAAAGATAGCTCAACATTTAAACTAGATCTTAAGGGAAAGTCAACAGTTGTCCAGGAGTGCATGGTTCAGAATAAGGTACACTATCTTCAAAAGATACTGGCAAAATGTTAAAGTTAGAATATCTTGATAGGGAGGTTGTTGTAAAGGCCAAAGTAGCTGAGCTTCATTGAAATAAAGAACAGAAATAGATAAATGATCCTAAATTACCCCATCAACTGCTGGGCAAGTTGTGAATAGACATAAAAAGCATAAACTGTCTCTTTGTAATGCTAGAAGTCTGAAAAATAGGGGTCAATTTTGAAAGGTACTTCCTTGGTTAGCAGCGTCTGCTAGCTGGATTGGGGCCATTGTAGAGATAGTGCTGCTGAATAATCTCTCGGAAGGCCTCAGCACTATCTGGAGAGTATCAGGGTGGTCTGGGGGCAGAGTGAGAGAGGTGTCACTAGTTATCCATATAGTGGTGATTTTCAGAACTGCTATGCGGGTAGCTTAGGATACTGCCCTAAATAGATATCTGCATAGCTATTCATATAGTGGTGCTGAATATCACCAGCATACAGGGAGTGCTGACACTGACAGAGGAATCTGGCGATAAAGCGCCTGCCACTATCCAGATACCGGCACTGAATAACTGGATTTAATTTAACTGAAGTGGAGGGCATTAAAAAAACACTGACTAGTCTGTCTAAATACTGACAAATATGAACGAAAAGTTAGACCGCATAGCACTAAATGAAGATGTAGACAAACTAGGCATCTTAGAGACCTGGTGGAAGATAACTAATGGGACACTGTGAAACCAGATAGAAGTTACATCAAAATAATAGGACAGATCAAATTGGTGGAGGGGTGCCCTAGATTGTAAAGATGGTATAGAGTCAAACAGGATAAAAGTAGAATCTTTATGGATAGAAACTGCATGTGTGATGGGGAAGAGTATAGTTGTGAGGGTATAACACCGCCCACCTAGACAGGATAAAGCCACAGACAGTGAGAAGCTCACAACTATTAGGAAGGATAACAAATGTGATTGTAAAATAATAATGGAATATTTCAATTACCTTCCTGGTAATTGAGAAACGTTTCATCAGAACATGATATGAAGGTATAATTTCTATAAACTACATTAGGTGTGGTCCTTCCTGGAACACTGGACTGGTGTGAGAGATAAGAGTACTGGGGCTCTTGGCATTAGTGATCACAATGTAAGATCTGTCATAATCCCTGGAAGGAGGACACTAAGGTATCATTAGTGGTCCCAAGGATGTCCTCTGTGGCTGCACCCATGTTTTGGAACGAGATGATTGTAGCTTTGCAGTTGGAACTAGAGTAAGGTAATTTCACAAGGTATGAAAACTTGGCTATTTTCTGAGGTGGGAGAGAGGGTGAGAGTCTGATCCTGGGTGGGTGTATTGACTTTTAGGTGAATTTATTGTGGGAGTGTGAATAGGAATTCATTGCTAGGAAAGCACTAGTCTGTTTTAATTTGTTGTTTTAATATGTTTTTATGTACACATAATTGTATACTTTATTGAAGAAACAATTGTTTTTATTGTGGTATGTATGAGTTTTATAAAAAAAATAAGTAAAATAACTGCTCTAGTGTTTAATTTTCAAAAGTTAGATTATTATATAATAAGGAAATCATTTTGAACAAAATAAAAGAAATGTTGCCTGGGTCAAATATTTACATGATGTATAGGCATTATTAAAAAGAACAACAATTTGGAAACCCAGATAAATTATAATCCATGCATTATGAAAGGTCAATAGAAGACCATATGACTGTTAGTGTGATTTAATGGTGAAGTGAAATAGGCAGTTGAAGCCAAAAGGTAATCTTTCAAAAAATGGAAAGCAGACACAAATGAGGAAATTGGAGATGAGCATAAGCATTGGTAAAATAGATTAAAAATAGTAATAAGGTGGGCCAAGAGAAATTTTGAAAAGAAAGTTGCTGTAGAAGTAAAACTGATATTAAAAACTTTCTGAAGTATATTTGAAGTAAAAGTTCCATGAGAGAGTCAGTTGGATCACTAAATGGCCAAGATATGAAAGGGGCACTCATAGAAGACAAGCTCCTAACTGAAAAACGAAGGCGGTACATTTACTAAAACGTGGTAAGTTTTTGCACTTACCGTGCTTCGGAAGCAAAACTCAATGCATGGTAAGTGCAAAGGCCACATGCAAATTGTTGAGGGTATGCCCAGCATGTTTTCTGCAGTTACCATATCAAAAGGTTCCTTCCTATGTGTAATGTATAAAAGCAATTAGCGCGGATGCACAATTCCTTCTGTTGAGATAGCTTTAGGTGCATCCGCTTAAACTGCAAAATTGACATCACATGTGTTAACTGCAGTGCCCAGTCCCCACTCATCCTCTGCCCAGTCACCACCATATCACATTTTAAGCATGATAATACTTTGTTGTGTTGGCTGTTTTTACCGCACAGGAGCCATTACCTTGGACCCACGCTAACAGGCACTGCATTTTAATTGGTTAGCACACTTAAGTAAAAGGACCCCTTAATGATTTACCTCAGTCTTTATCAAGGAATATGTTGGGGTCATAGCCAGGCTGGAAACCTTTAGAACGGTGTAGATTCAGAGGAACTAAAACAAATCATCAAAAATCTTGAAGATATTCTAGAGCAAATTGACAAAATAAAGAGTAACACGTCATCAGGACCAGATGTATTCACTCCAAAGTTCTGAAAAAGCTCAATATGAAATTGCTGACTGTAGCTAGTAATAGGTATCCTATCATTTTAGACGGCTACAGTACCTGAGGATGGTGGCCAGTGTAACACAATTTTTTAGAAAGAGTTCCAGGGTGATTTGAGCAAAATGGTAGAAGCTATTCTAAAAAGAATTTACTGATAATGTAAATAGACAAACACTCTTAATGAGAATGAATCAGCATGGGTTAAGCAAAGGGATATCTTGCCTTGCCAAATCATTAGATTTTTTTGTGAAGATATAAACATATGCATAAATATGAATCAATTGAAGGCACATTTTAGAAATGACATCTAGGTGCATTCTGGAATGTCCAGGCCAAAACGTCCCAAGAAGAAGGCTGGCACGTTTGAGTTCAGGCACAATTGCAGAAACTGCATGTCTATGGTTTGCCCATCACTGGGGATGTCTACATAGATGTCCCCACAATGGTTTAAACAGGGGATGCTTCCCTAGTGCAAAAATCACAAAACATGCTTCTCCGTTTCCTGGATTCTTGGACAAGGGTGGAGACATGTCTGGTGTTTCTGAAATTGGGTGCACATGTCTAAGACCATAGGAATATCCCATACATGCCCCCTGCCCCACCTCCATCCCAGATGGACATCCCCTCGCCAGGAACCTATCTCGAGCCATTTGCGAAAACGGGTCTGGGGATGTCTCTGTGATTTGATGTCTGTGTATCCATTTTCAGACATCCAAAGCAAACATAAGGCTTCTAAAATGACTCTCATAGTGTATGTGGATTTTTAGAAGGAATTTTTAAAACAGCTCATGAGAAATCCTTATGAAATTAAAAATTCATGGGCTAAAATATGATGCTATAGGTGAATTTGGGAACTGCTTAAAAGACAGGAAACAGAGAGTAGGGATAATTAGTCAGTTGTCCACATGGAAAAGGGTCAAAAGTGGAAAACCCCAAGGGTCTGTACTAGGGCATGTGCTAATGAAACATATTTATAAATGATCTGGAAAGAGGAGGAATGAACACAAAATTATTCAACATCATTATTCAATGTCATTTATTCAGATCATATAAAATTATTCAATGTCATTAAAACAGCTGAGAATTTGTGAGGCATTGCAGAAGGAATTTCTGAAATTTGGGGGGGGGGGTCATTTTATAAGGAGTTGCCTAAAGTTACATGCTATCAATGCATGTAAATCACATTATTGTAGTGCTTTATGCCCATAAATGGGCATTTACCTTTGCATGTGACGTCACTATTTCCTAGTACATGCATTGCACCAACGACACGTACTTTCACTGTGGGTAAATACATGGGCCGAGTTTCAGTGGACTGCACAAGAGCGCGTATTTATTATTTAATCTTATAATTTATGCACGTTCTTTTCCAGTCTAGGTGTAAACATTTACACCAGCTTTAGGCCTGCTGTAAATGATCATATCTTAAATTAAGGAGCATACATTCACACTTACGCCTTATTTTATAAAGTCAAGTATGCACACATTTGACTTTATAACATAGGCATAATATACATGTGCAAAAACGCATGCTGAGTGGTGTCAGTTTAAAAAATGAGCCTCTTGGAAACTAGGCTTCTCAATGTCATATAAAAGTTGCCATAGGCAAGTGCGAAGTGTTGTGCATAGGGAAAATAATTCCAATTAAACATTCACAATGCTGGATTCTGAGTTAGAAGTTGCCATCCAAGAAGCTACTATTGCTACTTCTACTAGTTCTACTTCTACTTATTTGTATAGTGCTACAAGCCATATGTAGTGCTGTACATATACACATGGGAGTCAGTCCTTGTTCAATAGAGTTTCCAGTTTATGCAAGACAGAAACACAGAGAGGGGACTAGAGATGGTTTTGGCACACAAGGGCAGCCTTAAAGGGATGGGTTTTCAGCTTGGATTTGAATAGGATCAGAGATGGAGCCTAACACACCAACTCAGCTCGTCTGTTCCCAGGCATATATGGTGCTGCAAGGTGGAAAGAACATAGTCTGGAGTCAGCAGTGGAAGTGAAGGGCACAGATATTTATTTATTTAGTTTATTGATTTATTTATCCAGATTTGTATTCCACTTTCTCCTTCAATCAAAGTGGTGGGTTACACACATTGGGTTTATATTGAATAGGGGTGACACTACATACATAAAATGTTGGACAATACGTACATAAAAGGTTAGAAGTAGGTTATCATTATGTTCATGTGCAGTTAGTGGGTCCTTTGTCTGATTGGCCGTAGTAATCCCTGAATAGGAAGGTCTTACGAGATTTACGGAAGCCCTTTAGGTCATTTATCTCCCTCAGTTCATCCAGGAGATTATTCCAGAGGTCCTGTGCTGAGAGGGATATGGCTCTGCTGGAGGTAACTTGTTTTGTTTTTTTGATATTCAGGTGGTGTGCGTGGTTTATTGTTGTTGCCAGATTGTCTGGTCGGTAGGTTGTGTCCTTGGTTATCAGGCTGTGGAGTACGTCTGCTGTGCATTGGTGCATGATCTTGTATATGTTTGTGGTTGTTTTGAATCTTGCCCGTACATTTATTGGGAGCCAGTGCAGTTGTTGAAGTACAGGTGTAATGTGTTCATTCTTGTCTGTGCCAGTTATGATGCGGGCTGTTGTGTTTTGCACCAGTTGGAGCAGGTGGGTTGCCTGTTTAGGTAGGCCTTGATAGAGGGAGTTTCCGTAGTCTAGTACTGGGGTGATGACCGCCTGACATACTGTTCGGAAATGGTCTTGGCTGAGGATTGGTTTGAGTCTCCGGATGATCTTTAGTCGCTGGTATGCCTTTGCTGCGGTTTTGTTTATATGTGTATGGAGGCTTAGGTTCCTGTCCAGGGTGATGCCTAAGTGTTTCACCTCTTCATTTATTGGTATGATATGATCCAGGCAGGGCCAGCCCGTCCATTGAGCAAGAATGTTTTTTGCACAGGGCACCGCGTTTCAGGGGGCCCCGAGCAAAAAACATTCTGCTTCAGCCACTGTTCCCTCTAAGCTGTGCGCGTGTGCGTGCACACACACCTCGACGAGCGAGCGCACATACTTTACAACAGAGCGCACAAAAATTACGGTTCTGATTCTGATAGAAAACAACATACACGTCTCGAAATTTAAAAGTTGTGATTGTAATTACTAGAAATTTTCCGCTTCATTTAGTAATCGTCTATTTTCATTTAATTTGATTAAAATCAATGTGGTGTACATACTGTATTCTGACGTGTAGTCAAATTTTAAAGTCTATAACTCTGAGTGTCATTATGTGGCGCACAAAAATTGAACCTTCCTTCAAAAGCTGCACAGCTGATATTTTATGCGCACACAGCCTACAGAAAATTAGAGGGAACATTGGCTTCAGCCCAGGTAGACTAAAAAAAAACAAAATGGCTGCTGCTGCTGCTGCCACCATGGCAGCAGCAGAATCAAGGTCCCGCAGGGCCCCCCCTACCCAGCACAGCCCTCTCTGCAGCATCAGCTCCCTCAGCGGCGGCTTTCAGAGCCACAAAGCGAGAGCTTCTCTCTCGCGGCTCTGTTAAGCCCGCCGGGGCTGATGTGAAGTCATGGGCTTAACAGAGTCGCGAGAAAAGGAAATTCTCCCTTCACGGCTCTGAAAAGCCCTGCTTTGGGAGCTGATGCTGCAGAGAGAGAGAGAGGGCTGTGCCGGGCAGGGGGGGGGGCCCCCGCGGGACGCTTGATTCTGCCGCTGCCATGGTGGCAGCAGCAGCAGCAGCCAGTTTGTTTTTGTTTAATCTACCTGGGCTGATGGGGGGAGGGGGAGTTAGGACTGGTATTGGGCTATGGGGGGGGGGGGCTAAGACTGGAAGTGGGCTGATGGGGGGTTATGACTACTAATGGGCAACGGGAGGGCTAGGACTGGAAATGGGCTGATGGGGAGGGGGGGTTAGGAGTGGAGGTGGGCTAATGGGGGGTTAGAACTGGTAATGGGCTATGGGGGGCTAAGACTGGAAATGGGCTGATGGGGGGGTTAGGACTGAAAGTGGGCTGATGGGGGACTTAGGACTGGTAATGGGTTATGGTGGGGGCTTAGGACTGGTAATGGGCTATGGGGGGGGGCTAGGACTGGTAATGGGCTGGGGGGATTGCTAGGACTGGAAATGGGCTGAGTGGAAGGGGGCTTGAACTGCAAATAGCTGATGGGGTGGGGGGCTTGGAATGTAAATGGGCTTTGAGGGGAGGGAGCTAGGACTGGAAATGGGCTGAGTGGGGGGGGCTAGGAGAGGAAATGGGCTTATGGCGGGGCTAGGATAGGACTGGAAATGGGCTGTTAGGGGGTGCTAAGACTGGAAATGGGCTGTGGTGGGGGCTTGGATTGAAATGGACTCATGGAGGGGCTAGAACTGGAAGTAGGCTCATGGGGGGCATGGATTGGAAATGGGCTGTGGAGGGGAGCTAGGATTTGACATGAGCTGATAGAGGGGCTAGGAAAGGACAAGAAATGGGCTGGTGGGGGGCTGGGATTGGAAATGAGCTGACGGAGGGACTCGGATAGGACTGGAAATGGATGGCGGAGCTAGGACTGGAAATGGGCTGATGGTGGGGCTAGGATAGGCTTGGAAATGGGCTGATGGGGGGCTAGGACTAGAAATTGGCTGATGCGGGGACTAGAAGGGAGAGGATGCTGGGTTGGGCTGGAAGTAGAAGGGAGCTGATGTTGGGGGAGGATTAGAATGGGATGGAGCTGGGAGAGGGAAATGGAGAGGGAAAAAATATTTTGTGTGGGAGGGAAGACAAATCTACAATTGGCAGGGTATTAGGAGAGTAAGTGGGGATTGAGGATGAAGTTGTAAAATTTGAGTGGATGAAATAGGAATGAGGAAAGAGCAAAAGGAGAAAGATTAGTATGTTGAAGCAGATGTAGAGAGAGAATGGAAAAAAACTAGAAGAGAGAAGAAAGGACAAATGGACAGCAGACGATGGAGAGTTAGCAGAAGACTCGAAGAAACCAGAAGAAAGTAGCTGGAGCAATTGCAACTGAAAAAGAAATGCACAAAAGGTAGAAAAATATCTCTTTATTTTGAGTTTATTAACTGGAATATGTCTGCTCTGGGAAATGTGTATCATTAACGTCTGCACTTTGTTTAGTACAAGAGGAAATTAATTTATAGTTTTATTTCTACAGTGTTGTTGTACATTCCAAGTTTGGCTTTTGGGGTTGCCAGTTTAATTATTGTCTTCCTGTTTCTAAATTGTGATTCCTTGTTTGGTGATGGTCTATGTTCTGCATGTGTAACTGAGCTGAGGTATTCTGTTTATGTAGTTTCTATTTGACATTGCCACTTGTTCTCTTTCCCCAGGTGGTCATGTATTGTTATTCTCTGAAATGTATTGGTTTAATATTTGCAGTGTTGCCTTTTGATAGGTAGGGCATGGTGCTATGTGAGTCCTGGTAGTGCTGTTAGAATATGGCAGGTTTGCTATGGGTTCTAAATGGGCAGTGTTTGTAGTAGTTCCTAATGTGCCTGGCGATTGGCACTGGATTATAGTAATGTAGAAATCATTTAGTCTTTCTTTATCCATACACTCATTAAAAGGCATGTTTACTAAAAGTTAGTGTATGATAACATTATGCAAATCTTTATGCAAATGAGTCCCTTATGCAAATGAGGCCACACACCGAGTCTCCCCACATGGCCCCGCACCCCCCTTGGGCCACCCCTGGATCCAGGAAGTTTATGATTCGTGGTCTGGTAGCATTGGGATTTCTGGATATGATGAGTGCTTCCATTTTATTGAAATTGATTTTAAGGTTGTTGTCTGTGAGCCAGTTCTTCAAGTCCTCTAGGCAGTTGGTCATGGGGGTTAAGTCTGGAGCGAGGATGTTTATTGGGGCATACAGCATGATGTCATCAGCATAAATGTGGTAATGTAACATGTGACCATTGATAATGTGACAGATTGGTTGTACGTATATGTTGAATAGTGCAGATGACAGGGCTGATCCCTGTGGTACTCCTTGGGTGGTAGTGAACCGTGATGAGTATCCTTGGTCTTCTTTGACTTGTTGCGTTCTGTGACTTAGATATGATGGGAACCATTTCATTGTGGTGTTGCATAGCCCAATCTCGTGCAGTCGGTTTAGCATAACTGGGTGGGAGACCATGTTGAATGCTGCTGTGATGTCTATGAATACTAGTAACATAGTAAATGACGGCAGATAAAGACCAATATGGTCCATCTAGTCTGCCCAGCACAATGTCAAGAGTAGGTACACCTGCCGCTCCGTGAAGGCCACCCCTCCCCATGTCTTTGCCCAGGGGTGAACCCACCACTCCATGTAGGACACCCCTATTTGTTGAGGAATTTGATGGTTCAGTTTATTTTGATATTTTCTTGTTGCTTTAAAGGGATCCACTGTGTCTGTCCCATGCCCTTTTGAACTCTGTCACTGTGTTTGCCCCCACCACTTCCATCGGGAGGGCATTCCAAGCATCCACCATCCTTTCAGTGAAAAAGTATTTCCTGACATTGCCTTTCAATTTACCCCCTTGTAGCTTCATGTTATGCCCTCTAGTTTTGCAGCTTCTCCGTCTTTGGAAGAGGTTGTTTGTTCATTATTTTCCTTTAAGTATTTAAAGATCTGACTCATATCTCCTGTCCCTCCTCTCCTCCAAAGTGTGCATGTTTAGGTCTTTAAGTCTCTTCTCATAAGGTTTCTGACGCAGGCTCCAAATCATTTTGGTCGCCTTCCTCTGGACAGTTTCCAGTCTTTTTACATCCTTTGCAAGATATGGTCTCCAAAACTGAACACAGTATTCCAAGTGAGGCCTCACCAGTGACTTGTACAATGGCATAAGTACTTCTTCCTTTCTGCTGGTAATTCCTCTTCGTATGCAGCCCAACATCCTCCTGGCTTTTGCCACTGCTTGTCGCACTGTTTTGTCACCTTGAGATCTTCAGAAATAATCACTCCAAGGTCTTTCTCCTAATCTGTGCACACCAATCTCTCACCCCTTATCGCATATGTTTCCCTTGGATTTCTGGTACCCAAGTGCATGACTTCGCATTAAATCTTAACTGCCAAGCATCAGACCATTCTTCCAGCTTTTGTAGATCTTTCCTCATGTTAACCACTCCCTCGGGGGAGTCCACTCTGTTGCAAATTTTCATGTTATTTGCAAAAAGACAGACTTTTCCATGCAGTCCTTCAGCAATATCACTCATAAATACATTGAACAGTGCCGGGCCCAGGACCGACCCCTGGGGCACCCTGCTAATCACCTTCCTTTTATCCGAGTGAGCTCTATGTACCATCACCTTCTGACGTCTGTCAGTCAACCAATTTCTGATCCAATTTACCATCTTGGGATCTGTCCCCAAGCTACTGAGTTTATTGATAAACCTCCTATGAGGAACAGTATCAAAGGCTTTGCTGAAATCCAGGTAGATGACATCCATCGCATGCCCATGATCTAGTTCCCTGGTCACCCAGTCAAAGAACTCAATCAGATTTGTTTGGCAAGATCGTCCTTCGGTGAAACCATGTTGCCTCGAATCTTGCAACCTGTTGGCTTTGAGGTAGTTCACTATTCGCTCTTTCAGGAGTGCCTCCATTACTTTTCCCGCCACTGAGGTAAGGCTCACAGGCCTGTAGTTTGACACTTCTTCCCTGTCACCACCATCCTGTCTCGTGCAGTCAGTTTAGCATAACTGGGTGGGAGACCGTGTTGAATGCTGCTGTGATGTCTATGAATACTAGTAGAAAACCATTTTTTATATTATCCATACCTTTCAGTAGATTGTCAAAAAAAGATGTAAGTAGAGTTTCCACATTGTGTATTGGCTTGAATCCATTCTGCTGAGGGCCCAACGGAGCTTGTAATTAGATGTGTTCTTGTAGCTGTCTCTGCATCACCTTTTCAATAACCTTCGCTATGAATGGAAGGCTTGATATGGGTCAGTATGATTTTGGGTCTGTTGGGTCCAGCCTTGCACCCTTGAGGACAGGTCGTATTGTGGCTTGTTTGAGTGCCTGTGGCATATGTCCTTGCAGCAGTGAATCTTTTACCATTTTGTGGATGTGTTTGGATAGCTGATGCTTGGAGTTTTTAATCCATTCGACTGGGCACGGTTCTGTTGGGGATGTGGTTGTATTCAGGGTGTTCACGATATCTTCTATTGGCTGGACTGTTGGAATGCTGAAGTTTCTCCATGCTTGGTTGTTAGGCTTTGCTGCTTGTCTGGGTTTTTATGTTGTTCTTGTTCATTAGATAGTTTGCGTATTCTTGGGAGTCGATTTGATGGGTGTTATGTCCAGAGTGTTCTTTGGTATTCACTCCAAAGTTTTCACAATGCTGAAGAGTTCTCTTGGCTTATTTGATGCTTTCATAATGAGGTTTGTATGGTGTTGTTGTTTATGTTCGTTGATCATTTTATTGTAGCTTTGCTGTTCAGTTCTGTACTGGTTTAGATTGTCTGGTGTTTTGTTCTGTCTCCATTTTCTTTCTGCTCGTCTGAGGGATCGCTTTGCTTCCCTGATTGCGTTTGAGTACCACGGAGCAGTTTGTCTCCTGTGGGTGGGTGTGTTGTACTTTTTTGGAGTGGTCACGGCTTTGGATATGATATGGTTCCATTTGTCTATTGTTTCGTCCAAGTTGTTGCATTCTTGTTGTATTTGTGATGTTATTTCCTTCAGAAAGGCTTCTTGGTTGTAGGGCTTGAATCTTCTTGTATTATGTTTTCCATCATCGCTGTGGTTGTGGACCTAAATGTGGATTGTGAATGTGAGGACATGATGATCTGACCAGGGGACTTGAGTGGGTGTTGGGCTTGTGAGTTGGTTCAGCTTGTATAGCTGATTTGGTATGAAAATGAGGTCTGGCGTAGTTCCATGTTAATGAGTGGGAGTATTGACTGTTTGTCTGTAGTCAAGCACTTCCATGGCTTTGAGGAAGGCTCTGGCATCTTTTGGTGGAGCAGAGGTTAAGTTGTAGTCTCCCAGAGCGATGAGAGGTTTGTGTTTGTTGTTGGCTGCACAGATTGACTCCAGTATCACTGATAGGTGATCGTCCTTGGCGTTGGGGGGTCTGTATGTGAGACAGAGGCTGATGTAGTGGTTTGAAATGACTATAGTGGTTGATTCTGGGGAATTGGATGTAGTTATGAGTTTAAATTTGTAGCTTCCTCTAGTCATTATTAGCAATCCACCTCCTCTTTTGTTTATTCTGGGGGAGTTAAATGCCTTGAAGTCAGCTGGTGTAATCTGGTTCAGTATGACTTGGTCCGTTTCTGCTAGCCAAGTCTCTGTGATGCACACTATGTCCAGTTTGTTGTCTGTTATGTAATCGTTGATGGTGTGGAGCTTGTTCCTAATTGACCTTGCATTTATTAGTGCACAATTGACAGTGGTGGCGAGCATGGGGTTGCTGGTCACCTTTTTTGTTGATGGTCTCTGACCGGTTTTGTGCTTTTTGTGTGCTGCTTGGTGCGTGGGATATTTATGAGGGTGCGGGGCAGTATGGCATGGCATGTAATGTGGGTATGCCAGTAGATCTGCATTTGGTGGTGGTCGTATGAATGCTTTGGATTGTTGCTCTAGAAGGAGTAGTGTTAGGCTGACAGTGAGGTAGTGGTTTAGAGCTGTCATGTCTGGTTCTGCTCTAATTGCTTGCGCTCGTGTGGGCTGAGGTGTGGTGTGCTCAACTTTGCCTGCCTTTTATTATTGGAGTGAGTGGTGCTGAGATTCGTGTCTCTTATGGTTAGTTTGTGCTGTAGTGGAGTTGGTGTCTATGGGTCCGGTGTGCCGGCGTACAGGGTTTTGCTATACCTTTTCTGAAGTTAGTGAAACAGGTGGGTTCCCAGGTCCGTATTCTTCTTGGTGGGTCTGTTCACCAGTTTGTCCTTCTCCTTGGGCAAGTACGCCTCCGTGCCCCTGCCTAAGGGCCACGCCACAGGGCCCTCTGGCGAGGCCCTCAGGCACGGACCCGCCTGGTGCAGGCGCGCTGGGAGGCACTTCTTTCTTTAACACTGGTGTCCCACTGGAGAGGGACCCTGATTGGCCTCCGGTGGAAGAGCGGGAGGGGTTGCAGCCCTCCGCTCTTCTTCCTGCTGCCGATTCAGGCAAGCGTGCTGGTGGTGTGCGGCAGGCTGATGGTGCCGGGAGGCACTTAAGCAGAAGGGGTTGCAGCCCTCCGCTCTTCTTCCTGCCACCGATTGAGGCAAGCATGTTGGTGGTGTGCGGCAGGCTGATGGCACCGGGAGGCGCTTCTTTCTTTAACGCTGGTGTCCCGCTGGAAAGGGGCCCTGATTGGCTGCCGGTGGAAGAGCGGGAGGGATAGAAGGGATTTCCCTATTGAGACGAGTTCCTGAAGAGGAGTGAGGGCAGGACCGGCCCAAGGGTTTATGCCTCCCCAGGGAGAAACCCTGGCCGCATCCCCCCCCCCCAATATGACACCCCACCCTCCCCCCCACGCTCTGCCACCCTGCCAGGCTGTGCCGCTGCCCCCTGCTGCCATTGATTCCATCTTGGGGGGAGGTGGGTTGTGGCAGTGGTGGCAGCAGTATTTTAAATGCAACAGCTTTGTGCCTCCTCTTTGTTGCCCAAAGCAGGCAATGTGCTTAGGCACACATGGCCTGCCATTTCGGATCCCCCTCTGACAGTAAATTGTTTCAGAGGGGGATCAGAAGCAGCAGGTCATGTGTGACAAAGCACGTGGCCTGTTGCAAGCGCACTGAAACAGTGGCACAAAGCCGCCCACCCGGGTCGAGTCTAGCTCGCCTAGTGGACGGACCGGCCCTGAGTGCAAGGAGAGATAAGAGAGGAGATATAATGAGAAGCAACAGAATGAATGCACTTATAAGTCAATAGGAGAAGTTTGAACTGGATGTGAAAATGGACAGGGATCCAATGTAGTGTCTTGAGGAGAGTGGGTTTGTGATCATAGCGACTCTGGCAGAGGATAAGCTATGTGGCTGATTTCTGAATGGACTGAAGAATAGAGAGATAATTCAGGAGGAGACCAGCAAGGAGCAAGTTGTAATAGTCTGAACGAGAGAGTGGATAATTGTATGTATTTATTTATCAACTTTTTAATACCACTATATCTACCATTCATAGTGATAAGGGATAAGGGTAGTGTATTCAGAAAGGAAGGGGCAAATTGTGCTGATGTTACAGAGAAAGAAATGACAGGTTTTAACTATCTGTTGGATATATAGGAAGAAAAAGAGAAAAAAGTCAAAGATAACCCCAAGGTTGCAAGCTGAGGAAACAGGGAGAATGATAGTGTTTCCACTGAAACAGAGAAGGAAGGAAGCAGTGAGGTGGGTTTAGGGGGAAAGATAATGAGCTCCGTCTTAGCCATGTTCAGTTTTAGATAGTAGTGGGACATCCAAGCAGCAACATCAGACAAACAAGCTGCGATACGGGCCTGGATTCCAAGACTTCAGGTGCACAGAGGCAAATCTGAGAGTCAACAGCATAAAGATGGTACTGAAAACCATGAAAGGAGATTAGAATACCAAAGGAATGAATATACAGACAGAAGAGAAGAGGTACAAAAATAGATCCCTGAGGTCACCGTCGGAAAGGGGGATAGCAATGGAAGAAGATCTGCCAGAACATACAATGGAAGTGTCAAGAGAGAGATAAGAGGAAAATCAAGACAGAACAGAGCTCCTAAAGCCAAGTGAAAATAGACTATCAATGAGAAGGTTGTAATCAACAGTGTCAAAAGCAACAGACAGATCAAGAAGGATGAGGATCAAGTAAAGACCCTTGGATTTGGGCAAGAAGAGATCACTGAAGACTTTGGTAGGGGCAATTTCAGTAGAATGTAGAGGGTGAAAGCCAGATTGTAGTGGACCTAGAATGGCATGGGGGGGGGGGGGGCAATCAACACAGTGGTGATGAACTTCAAAATGGATCCCCCTCTCTTCTCAGGTCACTTCATTGGCTCCCTATCTGTTCCTCTTCCAGTTCAACCTTTTCCATCAAGTGCATTCATTCTGTCACTCCTTATTACTTCTTCTCTCTTCTTCCTACACCTTTCTTTGCAAACTCCACTCATCAAGCAAATCCTTTTTATTTGTGTCCTTCTGTTCCACTCCAACTCCAGACTTGGTTTATTCCGTCTTACTGTGCCACATGCCTCGAATAGATACCTAAGTCGATACGTCAGGCTCCATCTCTGGTCCTACCCAAATTCAGGCTAAAACCCCATCTTTTTGGGATTGCTTTTGGATCCTGAGCACCTTAGTTCTACTCTTGTTTGCTGTTTATGTATTTGTCTGTCTGGGATAAATTGTGAGCTCTTTAGAGCAGGACTGTCTCTTACATATAGAGGTAGAGGGCCATGTATGCCTTGGAGGGCTATACAAATGATTAATAATAATAATAATAATAATAATAGCAGTAATGATTTAAGAAATAAGTATATGTATGAAAATTTTGGTCTAATCCATTAATTCCAGTGGGATCAAAGTGAAATTTTGCATATTTAAAATACAAATTAAACTATGTATTCATGCCTTACAGATTATTTTGTCATTATATATGATTATATGAGTTTTTATAAAAATATAAAGTTAATTCATCAAATGTCATCCCCATAAATACACATGCAAATGTTGGCAAACCAATAATAACATAAAAGAACTGAAAGAGAATATCATGTTCACTGGTGTTAGTTTATTTATTTATTTGCATTTATTTATTATTATTATTATTATTATTATTTATTACATGCACTTATATACCGCACTATTTTCCATCAGTGCGGTTTACATAGAACCAGTTAAATACACATCTCAAAACTTTCGATTTGTGTTTACAATTAACAGGCAACAGAACTTGGATAGATAACAAGGGGGTAACTATTTACAACTGTACAGAAAGAGCGGGCTGAACGTCTGTTTGAAGTGGTTAGTTTAACAGTGAACAAAGAAATAGTGCAAACAAGATCACATTAAACCACACAAAAATGCAACACCATCAGGAAGGAGAGGCTCCCTATAATATTAGAAAACCCAACTTACTTGATCAGAAAGGAAACAGAATACCAAGAAACAGTAAATTAAACACTCTTCCCTTGTAAGAATCCCTCTAACTGGCCTATCACCCTGATAAAGAATAAGACATTTACATGCCACTTTGGATCACGCGCCCACGGGCACACGCCTGCTGCTGCGTTCCGCAGGGAGGAAGCTCTTTAAAGCTCTTCACTACAATGCTGGACCAACATGCAGGAAACGCGGGTGCAGGGGCCAATCCAATAGCAGGAAACAGTAGTCAGGAAACAAGGCCTGACTGCGTAGCCTGTATATGGTTACTTCGAAGAGCTGCCACGCTGCTTAGCTGTGCAGCCTGTACATAGTTACCCCAGTTAATCCAAGTTGCAAATCCTGTTCGTTGTAAGTACAGTACCGGCCCTGCCGGGACTGTACATATTTGTTGTTGACTGTAAACCGAGCTGATTTTAAAAAGTGCGGTATAGAAAAGACATTAAATAAATAAATAAATAAGTTGAAAAATCATTGACACACTACCGCGGGGGGCAGCTCTTTAATGCCCTTCACTACAACGCTGACTGACGTCCAGAAAATGCAAGTGCAGGAGCCAATCCAATAGCAGGAAACAGTAGCCAGGAAACAGGCTGAAAAAGCGTCCCACTGGTATTAGTTAAGAGCAATGGTGATATATGATAGTGTAGTTACTCATCTGCAACAGGTGATCTCTGGGAACAGAAAGAACTTAGTCTTCACATAAGGGTGACGTTGGTACTGATAGAGCTTGCATGGAATGCTCCCCAGCATCCAATTGGAAAGCTTTTGGGAGTGCTCCACTGCACCTGCATGTCTGCCTTCCCACCTTCCCAACTCCCTCTCTTCAGTTGAGATTGTAGCTGAGAAAAGATAGTAAATGAAACCCTATAACTCCTAAGGGAGGAGGGTGGGTTGTGAAGACTAAATTCCTGCTGTTCCCAGAGATCATCTGTTAAAGGTGAGTAACTACACTATTGACAGGAACAAGCAGGAATACAATCTTCGCATATTGGGACTTCCTAGCTCCCAGATGCCAGATGAAGTGACCTCAGAATTGATAGAGGTTTGTCTCAGAGTACGCATGATGAGGTCATGGAAACCACGGTTGCCGCAGCCAGTGAGGGCTATGAGAATCATGGCGCCCTTGTTGGAGGCGTATAGGAGGGGTATAGGAGGGAAAGCATAAAGCAGACCCTGAACCCAGTATAGGTTGAAGGCATCCACTTGCTGGTTGGTGGATGTCAGAGTTCTATTGCAGAAGCGTGGAAGCTTGGCATTTTGTGTAGTTGCAAAATGTTATATGTCTGCATTCTCCAGGTCTGGAAGATGTAGGACGTTGTGTCTGGATGGAGAGACCATTCATGGGGAAGAAGGATGCGATTCAGTCTGTCTGCCAAAACATTAGACTCCCCCGGGAGGTACACTGCTTAGAGGTGTATTAGATGAGCAATGGCAAAGGACCAGAGTATCACCTCCTCGCAGAGGGCCCAAGATCCTGTTCCTCCCTGCTTGTTCACATAGAACATGGCAACCTGATTGTTCGTCTTGACTAGGACATGTTGTGCTCTGAGGTGGTGTTGAAACTCCCGGAGGGCATTCGAAATAGCACGAAGTTCCAGGAGATTGAGCTGGAGTTGTGACTCTTTCATTGTCCAGAGCACCTGTGTTGTCAGGTTGCCTGGATGGGCTCCCCAACCCAGTTTTGAGGCATCCATCATCAGGGTGCATTGAAGTGGAAGCATCCTGCGAGTAGGATTTCTGAAGAACACCACCACTGAAGGAATGTGGTGCACTCGTAGGGTGCATTGAAGTGGAAGCACCCTACGAGTAGGATTTCTGGAGAACACCACCACTGAAGTAATGTGGTTAGATGGGTAGTGACTTGGATCCGTCCCAGAGATGGCCTGAGGCCTGCATCCACTGAGAAGCAAGAGTCCACTGGGCTGCCCACATATGTAGTCAGGCATATGGAACGACATGTACTGTAGAGGCCTTGTGTTGAAGGAGCTGCAGCATCTCGTAGGCACGTCTGGGACACTAGTTTGACTAGACAGGCATAACAGAGCTGGGGCAGAAATGCTCTGGACTGTTGGGTGTCTAGTAGGGCTCCAATAAACTCTAGTTTTTTAGTTGGAGTGAGTTGAGATTTTGGGAAGTTTATCACAAATCTCAAGTTTTGTACTACAGTGATGGTACAATGCAAGGAAAGCAGTACCTCTTGGGAGGTGTCTGCTTTTATGAGCCAATCGTCTAAGGAAGGGAAGATGAATATCCCCAGAAATCTTAGATATGCAGCCATGACCACCATGCACTTTGTGAAGACTCTTGGAGCAGAGGTGAGTCTGAAGGTAAGACTCTGCATTGATAATGTTTCTCTTGAAAGGTGAAGCATAGATATTTCCTTTGTCCTGGATGGATGAGAATATTGTGTGTACTTCTTTTAGATTTAGAGAACAAAGCCGTCCTGACTCTGGAGGTAGGGAAAAAGAGTCCCAAGAGAAATCATCTTGAACTTTTCATGGACTACAAACTTTTTGAGGTTTCTGAGGTCCAGAATGGAATGAGAAAGTACGGGGAGTAGAAGCCCGTTCCCTGTTGTGGTGTTGGGACATCTTCTATGGTGCCCTGAGACAGAAGAGAGGACACCTCGTCCTGTAGGAGAGCAGCGAGTGTGGGTTTCATTTGATATTTCCCCGTGAAAGTGGAGGATGAAGAGTTTTCTGATGAAGCTTGTACCCTTCTTGGACTATGGTGAGTGTCCAGTGCTCTGAGGTGATGAGGTGCCATCTGTAGGCGTAGTAACACAGTTTGCCTGCTATGTGGAGGGGGTGGAGGTCCAGAGGCAGGGTGGCAATGTTCTCTAGGAAAGAGTCAAAAAAGAGGCGCAGACTGTGGCTGCAGAGCTGGTTGAGATTAACCACCTGTGACTTCTTTTGTTGCTTAGGAGGCTGCTGCCTCTTCTGTGGGGCCTGACCCTGGTACTAAGAAGTAGGAGGGTAAGAAGAGAAGAAAATTTTCTTCTTATTGTAGAAAGACTTCTTTGCCGGTGTCTTTTTCCTAGCAGGGTCAGCTGTTACTCTGGATAGTCTCTCTAGAGTAGTATTTTCTGACTCTAACTGAGAGGCCTTATCTTGCCAGTCTTTGCCAAAGAGGTTTTCCCCTGTGCAAGGTATGTTGCCCAGCTTATCTTGAACCCTCTAGTCCAAATCTGAGGCTTGAAGCCATGCAATTCTACGTGCATCAATGCATATTGCCAGGGCTGTACTGAGCCAGAATCACGCTCTGTGCGACTTACACATTGGGCGTGTGCCCCCCCCCCCAAATACCTTCGTCGAGCTGCTGCCTGCTCCTGCCCTGCTGCTGCTGCCCTCTGTTTTCTCCATGGCAGCACCAGCAGCAGGGCAAGAGCAGGCAGCGGCTGGATGGAGCTATAGGGTGGGTGCACGCCTGATGTGCAAGTCGCTGGTAGCAGCAGCAGATCTGATCCCTCCCTGCTCTGATGTCAGAAAGACCTGCAAAAAGGCTTAGGGGGTGCATTTCAGCTGCGTGCTGTTGCCCTGCTGCAGCTGAGAGAACAAAAAGTGGCTGCAGCAGGACAACAGCAAGCAGCCAAAATGTGCCCCCTAAGCCTTTACGTCTTGTATGGCTGCACTGATCGCACAGGGCTAGGTACGGTACTGCATATTGTTGAGGCCCTGCTTCTGCATTCAAAGGCATCAAAAGTAGCCCTACTGATAAACTTCGAAACATTTTGGCTATGCTTAACTAGGGCAAGATAATCTGCCCTCTTGTTATCTGGGAGGAGAGGGGCAAAGGCCTCGAGATCCCTGGAGACCTCTTTGAGGAATATTCCCATGTAGAGGATATAGGAGTTGATCCTAACCGAAAGCATGGATGTTTGGAAGCATCGATGTCCAAAGGCAATTTTCTACCTGGAGGATTAGAGGAGTAAGTCTTCGAGCTTTTGATTCGGCACATTGCCAATTCAACCACCATAGAGTTCTGGGGAAGCTGTGGCTTTTGGAAGCTGGAACACTCTGGTACCCCATACATGGTATCGAGATGTCTACTTTGAGGTGAGACTGTGAGAGGTGTCTCCCACATACGGCGCATAAGGTCATGAAGGATGCGGTGCACTGGTAAAATGTCTGCCATGATAGAGAGACCTTTGGCTATGTCTCGAATGAGTTCCTGGAAGGACATGTCTTCCAGAGGCTATATGCATTGCTGTTGAAGTGGGGAAGAGTCTGAAAGTAGGTCCCGGGGCCCCTGGGAATTGAGTGACTCTGCACCCAAAATGGGGGAATCAGAATCGGAGGACTTGAAGAATCAATGGGCACGATGTCCGCTGGAAGCTAGATGCCAGTACCGATGCTCCGAGATATCAGCCTCAGTGAGCCGCATGGGTTTGGCACCAGTATCGGTAAGAGTTTCAAGAGAGGGCCTGGGTGGGAATGATGTCGATGTCATCTGAAGCAGTCCTGATGCCATGCCCGGAACCGGTGTTGATGTTAGTATCGTAACCTGTATCAATGGGGCAGTACCTGTAGCCAAGGGTTTTATCGGTACCAAGGCTGCAAGGAGGCCTGCCAAGCTCTGCTCAATGGCCAGTATACGCTGGTCTATCGAGGTTGCCGATGCTTGGGTGTCAGTGACGGGTATTTGCGCTACCGTCCCAGAGCATAGCACTAGTAGCTCTCCGCAGGTTGAGGCCAACCCCTCGATGGCTTTGGAGGACAGGACCTCCCGCTGGGGCTGTTTAGCAGGCCGATCCACCTCTGAGGCAACACCCAAGGGTTATCAATGCTTTGAGCAAGATCTTCACCTGGAGGTTATTGTCAGACTTCGATGTGGTCTTGGGCTTGGACTTTGAAGATACCTGAGATCCATGGGAGGATGATGAGGCCCTTGACGAAGTAGATGTCATCAATACTGCGTCCGAAGTGAAGAATGCTCCAAATTTAGAAGCCCAGTTTTGTAGGCCTCTCTGTGTCATTTTCTGACAGAGGGAACAGTCTTTTGACTGGTGGTCTGGGCTGAAGCATTTTAAACACCAGTCATGTGTGTCAGTCGCTGAAATGCTACTGGCACAATTAGAACATTTTTTTGAAACCACTAGTTGGCTTCTCCATACCTTCGAGGAAGTGAAGGGTATGGTAGGCTTAAGGTCTAAAAAGGGCATTGATGCCAAGACTTTTTTTTAAAAGAAGTAAAAGAAAAAGAATAAGGGATCCAGCAATTTTCTTGAAGGTGCCAGTGTCAACGGGAAGGAAGAGGTGCTATCCACAAAAAGACGTTTTTCTACGGTGGCAGGATTTGCCTCCTGCTGGCTCTGCGGAAAACAAAGAAGTGAAGACAGGAAGTTGGGAAGGCGACAAGGCAGTTTCGCAGGTGCAGTAGAGTGTTCCCAAAAGCTTTCCAATTAGACACTGGGGAGCGTTCCCACGTGGGCTCCGTCAATACCGATGTCACCCATATATGAAGACTACATTCCTGCTTGTTCCTGGAAATAACAAGATACTCCCTGAAGAAGCCCAGTAATGGATGGAACTTATGGCCATGCTGGCGTTACAACATTTTTTTCACATTTTCGGGTTGATGGAAGAGATGCATGAATACCACCACAGTGACGAGAATTATTTGATTGACGATAAGTCAATATTGGTGTTAGAATACCAAAAGGATACCTATTTGTGCTTTATTGACTACAGCAAGGCTTTTGACTTTGTAAACCATGAGAAACTCTGGGCCACGTTAAGAAGCATGGGTATATCAGAACACCTGATCGTTCTCTTGTACAATCTGTACATTGATCAAGAAGCAACAGTTCGAACAGAAGGAGAAACAGAATGGTTTAAAATAAGCAAAGGTGTATGACAAGGCTGCATACCTTCCCTCTAACCTGTTTAATTTATATGCAGAACAAATCATCAGAGAAGCAGGATTGTATGAAGACAAAAGAGGTGTGAAAATTGGTGGAAGACTCATCAACAACCTTCGCTAGGCTGATGATACCACATTACTGGCTGAAAGTGAAAATGATCTGAAACATTTGCTTCTCACAATCAAGGAACATAGTCTTAAAATGGGCCTGCACCTTAATGTAAAGAAGACAAAGATCATGACAACTGGCAAAATCAATAAGTCCATCGTTGAAGGAGAAGAAATTTAAATTGTGGACAACTTTAACCTACTTGGATCAACTATTTAATAAAGAAGCAACAAGCAGTCAAGAAATCCGATGACACATTACTATTGGCAGAATGGCTATGAAAGACCTAGAAAAGATTCTCAAGAGCAGAGATGTCTCTCTCCATACAAAGATTTGACTCGTTTAAGCCATGGTATTTTCAATAACATATGGATGCAAAAGCTGGACAGTGAAAAAGATAGACAGGAAGAAAATTGATGCCTTTGAATTATGGTGCTGGCGGCGAATACTGTGTATACCATAGACTGCCAGAAGAACAAACCAGTCAGTACTAGAGGAGATCAAACCTAAGCTTTCTTTAGAAGCTCAGATGACAAGACTTCAACTTTCATACTTTGGACACATCATGCGAAGAAAGAGATCATTAGAGAAAGACATCATGCTTGGCAAGATAGAAGATCAATGCAAAAGAGAAAGGCCAGCAATGAGATGGATCGATACAATAACAGCAGCTACAGATACCAGTCTGTCAACAATGAGCCACTTGACTGAAGACCAAACACAATTTAGGATAACTATCCAGAGGGTCACCATGAGTCGACACCAACTCGACGGCACTTATGTCACCACGTGGCCAGCCCTCCGCCTAGGGCACAGAGGGTTGGTCTGCCATGATAATTTCTCTATGCAGAAAGTGAGACTACAGCTAGGGCTCTTGCAAGGCCTCTTGGGATTTGTAGTCCCTTTTTAGCTCTCTGATAAAGAAGCACTTGTAGTCCGAGTGATTAAGGCAAAATGACAAGGATTTATTTCCCTCACAAACAGAACTTCGGTGCAGAACAAATAAGAACAGTGTCCAGGAGTTTAGCATGAGGATTATATACAATAATTAAGGTAAGTGCTTCTTCACTCTCTGGTTCCCAAAACAATACAGTGCTCGTAGTAAGTACAAACTGAAAATAAACAGCTTCTTGGAACAAAGAAAAATACCTCCTTTTTCTTTGCTGTTAACTCAGCATTCTTATTTCAGGTTTAACACAGTGACTCAATGTTGTCAGCCAAACACAGCGTGCAATCCATTCTCATATCTGCTATGTCCTCAACATTAGAGTCTATCTGCATATCTTCTATATCAGGGCTGGCAGTGTTTGTTTGCAGACGGTTACTAAGGGATTTAAAATAACTTCCCTCTCTGTACCCAGGTATTTTCCCTTTATACAACTCTACACAGCAAGGGTTTAAAATACCTGTTGCACGGGAGTTTCTTCTGTGGCTCTTCTCTAATTCTTGGCAGTTATAAGGGAAGGTTTCTGTGCTGGGCTCCCACCTGTGTAAACTCTGAAGGCTCCCTTCTGATTGCAGAGCTCCCTGCTCTCTCCGTTCCAGCAAGTTCCTGGTCACAGGGCGTGCCTTCCTTCCTTCAAGTCTGCTGCCTTTTCTCACAGACCGGTAAGAAGTTTCTTTATCAGGTCTCCAACTCCCTGCAGTTTCTGAGCCTCTCCAAGCCTGCCTTACAGGAGCTCTCTCTTCTCTCCTGTTTTTCCTTCCTTGAGCTGCTTCTCTGCCACAACTCCAACTCTCTCTGCTGCCACGGCTCCAACTGCCGTTCAAGCTGCAATTACCCATCCCGCTTGCCCTCTGGCCTCTTCTCCAGCCTTTGTCTGCTGCTTCTCCTCCTGGCTTTGCTTCCTTCTCTGCTTCCCTCGTGGCTCTCTTCCTGGGAGCTAATGACGACCTTTTATAATTCTGTTCCCCTGGGCTTGGCTCTGCTCTCCCCCTGAACAGGTGTGCTTGATTAAGCTCGAGGCTTGTTACCATGTCAGAGTCTGGGCGTGTCAATTCAGCTCCTGTCTTTCCCTGTTTACCTTTTCTATGTAAACAGTGAGCCATGTGCTCTAGCTGCCTGTCAGTTTTAAAGGTGGAATCTTCCTTTCTCTCTATTTCCATGGGTTCGGTAGGGGTCTCTACATCACACTTAATAACAACAACAAGTCCATATTCCTTCAGTAATTATTATGCAGCAAAATCCATATATATTTATGCACTGATAAGAAAGAGGAATGATAAAATACCTTATCTGGCAAATGAAATTATATTTGCCTTTATTTCAGCTCTGATAATTCTGCTGTGTTTTTATGTGCATATATATGGTATCATAGAGGCATATTTACTAAAGCAGCGCAGAACAAGTGTGTGATATCAATATTGCAATGTAAACCGCCCCTGATCTCTGGAAGAGGCGGTATATAAAAGTTTACAAGTAAATAAATAAATAAATAAATAAATTGCGCTATAAAGTAGATAGTGCATGTCAAAGCTGAAACTGGATGGGACGGATACATTCCCACAGCGGCACAGCTATGCAGGCATTTGTAACCCATGCTACCTGCACTCGGGGTAAGTACCATTGGTGCAGCTAACAGCACCTTCAATGGGAAGCATTCGTTGTTTCCACGGCTGTTTTTTTGAGATGAAGCATTGTAAATGCAGAGGGATGGCTATATCTGCCCTCCTGCAGGTAGCACGCAGCCCCACGCTATTAGCACAGCCCACACACTCATTAACAACACAGAGCCTTGTAAACATGACTCATATACAATGGAAAATAAGGTATCAGGTACATATTGATAGAGCAACACATATTTTAATTTAGTAAAAATTCACTTTGATCCTATTAGAATGAATAGGTTACACCACGATTTTCATAAATATATTTTTGACTATTTTTGTGGCATTAGGAGAATAATTAATTTTTGTACCATAAGAAATAAGTATAAATCATCCATTGAAATGGAAATGCAATGGCCTAGATCTGGGAAAAATGGCTATCGATGATAAAGATAAGTGAGGCACTGAGTACGGATGGACTTCACCTACAGACACTCTGGGCGCTAAAGGATGTGATAGCTGAGGATTCCTACAAAAACCAAAGGAAAGCTGAATGGTAAAAAAAATATGGCCGCCATTCAAATTTGGAATCCTATTTAACATTGTGGATGATTTATAATGCGGCCCATGAATGAAGGTTTAAATTGTGCACCACCCTGCTCTTGTGAAGGTGCGGTATATCAAGTTAAATAAACCTAGAACATACTTGAGAAAGAGTTTGACTATGCATGTTTCTTGTAGGACTACAGATCTAACCAGGACTCCTACTTGCAGTCCCTTGAGCCAATTTTCAGTAGGGTTGATTTTAAACAGCATGGCGGTTAGTTGTGGCGCTTATATATCAGCGGGATATTCAGTGGCAGTATCTAGATAACAGCTGCTGCCGAGTATCCAGGCTGAGGGATGCGATTCAAACAAGTGCCAGCACTTATCTGATTAGCGTGATATTCAGCCCTGTATAGCAACATAGACCCCACTTTTCATATGGCCTAAGTTGTCTGGATAAGTACCAGCTAAATATCATGCTACCCAGATAAGTGCCATGCCATGTCCTCACGCCATCCCCAGACTGCTCCTGCACTAACTGGATAGTGCTGGGTGGTCTGTTGAGCTATTCAGCTGCACTATCTGGATGGTGTTGCAGAATATCGCCGTCAGTGCTGTTATCAGGAGGTCGACTGGCTAAGGGCTCTGAATATCAGGTCCCTTATTTCTCAGGCTTTCTTGTGTGCAGCTCCAGCTATGTGAACTCCCTCCATCTTCATGGGGATCCTGTTATTTTTCACTGAAATCTAACAATGTGGCTTTTTATGCCATTGTTTTTCTGACTTTGGGTTGGGAGATAGTAGGTGCACATTTGTTAGTATGTGCTTGATTCGTTAGTATGCCATGTTCAGCAGATCCCAGAACTGTTTTTGTTGCTGTGGTAGAATCGAAATGCTGATAGCATCGGAGAATAGCTGATGAATACTGGTGAATTTTTTTCAGTGAAATATTTCCTAAGATGGAATATCTACAACTACTACTACCACTATTACTACTTGTCATTTGTATAGCACAGGGGTTCTCAACCCAGTCCTTTGGGACCCCCAGGCCAATCAGGTTTTTAGGATAAATACAATGAATATGCATGAGATAGATCTGCATGCAGGGCAGAGAGGATTTGGTTGAGAACCACTGGTATAGCGCTACAAAGCATATGCAGTGCTATACAGACACATGTAAAAGACAGTCACTGCTAATCAGAGCTTATAATTTAATTAAGACAGACAACACAACAGCTGAGGACAAGGACACATCTAGGGGAATGGCAAGGAAACACATAGGAGACCAAACAGATCAAGATCCAAAAGCAGCCTCGAAGAGGTGAGTTTTCAGCCTGGATTTGACAAGGGCCAGTGATGAAGCCTGATGCACAGACTCAGATAGTTTGTTCCAGGCATAAGGAGCAGCAAGGTGGAAGTCTGGAGCTGGCAGTAGAAGAGAAGGGCACAGATAGAAGGGATCTGTCAGAAGAGCAGAGCATCCAAGGAGGGTGGGGGAGAGGAGTGGCCTAGTGGTTGGGGCAAGGTACTTCAGGCCAGAAGGTCAGGGGTTCAAATCCCACTAGAGGACAGCAACCTTGGGCCAGAAGGACTGGGGTTTCTAGTCCCGCAGGTGCTCCTTGTGGTCTTGGGCAAGCCACTTAACCCTCCATAGCCCATGTTCCCTGTAAAATAGTTATCTCCAAGTTACAATGCCCTGTTCAATGTAATTTCAGTTTGTTCAATGTAAACTGCACTGATGCAGAATAGCACGGTATAGAAGAGAATGTAAATAAATAAATAAAAATAAATAAATAAATAAGAGAGGAAAGGTAGTGAGGAGCAGCAGAATGAGTGCACTTAAAGGTCAGCAGGAGAAGTTTGAACTGGATACAGAAACAGATAGGGAGCCAGTGAAGCAGCTTGAGAAGAGGGCTTATATGAGCATATAGAGGCTGGTGAAACATAAGCTGCGCAGTTGAGTTTTGAACAGATTGAAGGGGAGAAAGAGGATTCAGAGGGAGACCAGCAAGGAGGAGGTTGCAATAGTCTAGACAGGAGGTGACTAAAGAGTGGATAGATGTCTTAGCAGGGCCGGATTTACCTTGAGTGAGGCCCTACGCCAACAAAAATTGTGGGCCCCCAGCAGGGGCGGCCCAAGGGGGGTGCGGGGCCTCATTTGCATAAATATTTGCATAATGTTACCATATACTAACTTTTAGTAAACGTGCCTCTTAATGAGTGTATGGATAAAGAAAGACTAAAAGATTTCTACATTACTATAATCCAGTGCCAACTGCCAGACACATTAGGAACTACTACAAACACTGCCCATTTAGAACCCATAGCAAACCCGCCGTATCCTGACAGCATTACCAGGACTCACAAAGCACCATACTCTACCAATCAAAAGGCAACACTGCAAATATTAAACCAATACATTTCAGAGAACAACAACACATGACCTACTGGGGAAAGAGAACAAGTGGCAATGTCAAATAGGAATTATATAAACAGAACACCTCAGCTCAGTTACACATGCAGAACATAGACCATCACCAAACAAGTAATCACAATTTAGAAACAGGAAGACAATAATTAAACTAGGAATCCCAAAAGCCAAACTTGGAATGTACAACACTGTAGAAATAAAACTATACATTAATTTGCTCTTGTACTAAACAAAGCGCAGACGTTAATGATGCACATTTACCAGAGCTGACATATTCCAATTAATAAATTCAAAATAAAGAGATATTTTTCTACCTTTTGTGCATTTTTTTCAGCTGCAATTGCTCCAGCCACTTTCTTCTGGTTTCTTTGTGTCTTCTGCTAACTCTCCATCGTCTGCTGTCCATTTGTCCTTTCTTCTCTCTTCTAGTTTTTTTCCATTCTCTCTCTATATCTGCTTTAACATACTAATCTTTCTCCTTTTGCTCTTTCCTCATTCCTATTTCATCCACTCAAATTTTACCCCTCCATCCTCAATCCCCACTTACTCTCCCAATACCCGGCCAATTGTAGATTTTTTTATCCCTCCCACACAAAATATTTTTCCCTTCTCCATTTTACTCTTCCAGCCCCATCCCATTCTAATCCTCCCCCAACATCAGCTCCCTTCTAGTTCCAGCCTCACCCAGCATCCATTCCCTTCTAGTCCCTGCATCAGCCCATTTCCAGTCCTAGCCACCCATCAGCCCATTTCCAGTCCTAGCAACCCCACAACCCATTACCAGTCCTAGCCCCCATCAACCCACTTACAGTCCTAACCCCACATCACCCCTTTTTCAGTTTAATCCCCCCCTATAACCAATTACCAGTCCTAACCCACAATCAGCCCACTTCCAGTCCTAACCCCATCAACCCATTTCCAGTCAGCCCCCCCTTGCCCATTGCCAGTCCTAACCCCCCCATCAGCCCACAGCCCATTACCAGTCCTAACCCCATCAGCCCACCTCCAGTCTTAACCCCCCAGCCCCTTTCCAGTCCTAGCCCCCCCATAGCCCATTACCAGCCAGCCCCCATCAGCCCACAGCACATGACCAGTCTTAACCCCCCCAAAGCCCATTACCAGTTCTAAACCCCCCCCAACAGCCCACAGCCCATTACCAGTCCTAACCCCATCAGCCCACCTCCAGTCTTAACCCCCCCAGCCCATTTCCAGTCCTAGCCCCCCCATAGCCCATTACCAGACAGCCCCCATCAGCCCATAGCCCCCCCAGCCCATTACAAGTATTATCCCCCCCAAGTCCCTTTACCAGTAGTAACCCCCCCCAACAGCCCACAGCCCATTACCAGTCCTAACCTCATCAGCCCACCTCCAGCTTTAACCCCCCCAGCCCATTTCCAGGGCCAGCCCCAGCCCCCCCAATAGCCCATTACCAGTCCTACCCCTCCCCCCCCCCCCCCATCGGCCTAAAGCAAAATTTAATTTAAAAAAAAAACCTGCTGGCTGCCGCCGCGGGGCCCCCTCTGCTGCCACGGCAGCATGGACTGACCCGCGGGGGCCCCCTCTGCAAGCTCGATCCGTCGATCCGTCCCTCCCTCCCTCCATGCAGGCTGTGAGAGGCGCGAAGGGAGCGTGTCTCCCTCGCGTCTCTGTTAAGCCCGCAGGGGCTGATGGGAAATTCAGCCCCTGCGGGCTTAACAGAGACGCGAGGGAGACACGCTCCCTTCGCGTCTCTCACAGCCTGCACGGAGGGACGGATCGACGGATCGAGCTTGCAGAGGGGGCCCCCGCGGGTCAGTCCATGCTGCCGCGGCAGCAGAGGGGGCCCCGCGGCGGCAGCCAGCAGGTTTTTTTTTTTATTTTATTTTAAAAAAAAAAAGCTAACTTGTTCCATTTTTGTTGGCCCTTGCCAGCTGTGGGCCCTATGCCATGGCGTACATGGCGTATAGGTAAATCCGGCCCTGTGTCTTAGTACTGTGTGTAGAAAGGAAGGGATGACTTTTGCCATCGTTATAGAGAAAGAAGCAACAGGTTTTAGCAATCTGTTGGATGTGTGCAGAAGAAGAGAGAGTAGACTCAAAGATGACCCCAAGGTTACGAGCTGAGGAAACAGGGAGGAGTGTAGTATTATCTACAGAAATAGAGAAGGGAGGAAGGGGGGAGGTGAGTTTAGGGGGAAAGATAAGGAGTTCAGTTTTGACCATGTTCAGTTTCATACAACGGTGAGACATCCATGCAGCAATGTCGTATAAGCAGGCAGAGATCTGGGCCTGGATTCCTAGCAAGAATTCAGGCACAGCATAAAAATGGTATTGAAAACTATGAGAAGAAATAAGTGCACCAAGGGACCAAGTGTAGAGAGAGAAAAGGAGAGGACCCAAGACAGAGCCCTAATGTACACCAACTGAAAGCGGGATGGCAGTAGAGGAGAAACCAACAGAACATACACTAAAAGTGCAATAGGAGAGGTAAAAATAAAACCAGGACAGAAGCGAGTCCCTAAATCCAAGCGAGGACAGGGCATCAAGGAGAAGGTGGTGATCAACAGTATCAAAAGCAGCAGAAAGGTCAAGAAGGATGAGAATCGAGTAGAGGTCTTTGGATTTGGCAAGCAACAAGTTGCTGGAGACTTTGGCTAGAGCCGTTTCTGTGGAATTTATAGAACAAAAGCCAGATTGCAGTGGGTCTAGAAGGTCTCGAGAGGAAAGAAAGTCAAGATAGTGGCGGTAAACAGCTCGTTCAAGTACTTTTGAAGCAAAGGAGAGGAAAAAGATAGGTCGATAACTGGAAGGACGGGTAGGATCTAGTGAAGGCTTTTTGAGGAGAAGTGTAACCACAGCATGTTTAAAGGCCACAGGAACAGTTGCAGTGAAAAGCGAAAGATTAAGGATATGACAGATGGAAGGGATGACGGCAGAAGAGATAGAGTTTAGTAGACGGGAGGGGATGGGATCAGAGGAGCAGGTATCAGGATGCTCTGCTCCGGGCCTTTTCAGAAGTACTAACAAAAATGGTTGTGGTGTGGTGCTGCCTCCTAGCGTCAGATCAGCCCTTATAGAAGGGGCAGGAGTGAGGAGGACTGCACATGCCCCCTGTGGCTAGTAGACCACCATGGAATTAAGGTAAGGGCTTGGATGGGGGGCCAGGAGTTCCCCCTTAGGCTGACTGATTAGCCTGGATTTCACATTTGGAAGGATGGAGAAGGGGAGAGGGGCCCTGGCTGGCTAGCCGGAATTTTAATTTTGAACGCCTGTCTGAGTAGCGAGGATGGTGTTCTGTGTCTGGGGGTGCACTGATCTTTCCCAGGACTGGTCCTGATGGGGATTGGAAGCTGCCCGGGTGAGACTGGTGCTGAAGGGAGGCCACTTTTTTATGGTGTCGGTGCTGCAGATCTGTACATCCGCAGCACCTATAAAATTGTCTGATTGTGGTGCGGCCCAATTGCGGTACTGGAGGCCGCTTGCCTCCAGGCCAGTGGCTGTGATGCCTCGCAAACAGGATCACCTGCAGATAACAACACGTGGGGTCAATTTTAGTAGCCATCACGCAGAACCTTTTCCAGCGATGACTGCTGAACATCAGCATGCCTACTCTCCACACTGATCCCACCCCTGACTACAATGTGCAAAATTCAGATAGTGCAGAAACGTGACTGCAATATCTGTATTTCACCCATGTTAGCTGCTACCACTGGGCAATAATTCTGCGTTAGCAGCTAACGCTCTTTAGCAAACATGCCCCTGTATGTTAGTGATGCAGAAGCTGAAGTAGCGAGAATAGTACCAGAGCACTACAGCAAAACTATTGCGATGCCATTTTGTAAATGAAATGGGCAGTTTTAGACCAATCACGAGGCAGGAAAATCACACTCCATTGCTAGGAAAGAAATAGTCATTTAGGACTCAGTGGGTTTATGACAGAGCCCGAGGTACTGCATGGGTTTAGGCGGCCAACATGTTCAAGCAGAATTAATTTCAGCAAGATTCTTAGCAGAGGAACAGAGGCAAGAGATTACAATTTATGGCTTTGATGTGCACAGAGCTATGAAAGGAAGTCACATGGCCTTGAATGAGGGACTACAGATAAGCACGTGGATCAGGTCGGTAGTATACACAGTGCAGTGTTATAAGATATGTGTCCTGGCTGCTTTAACGTGGACGGAGGGGCGCTGCAAAAATCTGTCCTGGAAACCCTGATGTTGGTGACATACAGAAATGTAAAGAGTAACATTATACTATAAAAATGATTAGATAAGACTGAGGGAAGATTTGCATAAGTTAGGGTCGTGGATTTACAGGTGCTAAATATGATTCAGTTATTGGAGAAGTGTGAGGTCATGCTCTTGGAGAACAAAAATAACTGTGCTATTTATAAATTAGGAAGCGATGGTTTAAGTGCACGTGAGTTAGGAAAAAAAACCCTCCTCGTGTATCCAGTTAGATAATAAACTAAAAATGACACGACAGTGTCATTTGGCAGCTGTCAAAGCATCTAGGGCCTGAAAAAGGGCGACCATCAAAAGGGAGATTTGAGGGCTGCTACCGCTCACTGTATAAGGCTTTGGAGTCATCTTGATAATAGGAATAAATGTGTGAGCTTGAGAGAGCGACAGAACTTGCAGGGGGTGGAAGCAACTCTCAGAAGTACTGAAAAGATGCAAAAGTGAGGATCAGAGGGCATATGATTAAAAGATAAATCTACTCTGTAGAAGGCTGAATAACTGTCTTTATCCAGTCTAACAGCTATGCCACGCCGTACTGTAACCAGTTCTGAAATGATTAGTGGGGGATTCTGCTAAAATAAAGTGTTGCAGCCGTCATTTGCTGCCAGTTCCCTCGCTGTCTACATATGCGCTGAAAGTCCTGCAGGGACGTGTTGCTGTCTACCTCTGTAACAAAAGGCCACATTCTTCATAGAAAACGCAGTTTGCTGGGAAAGAAAACTCCTCGAGTCTGTCCTTTGCAGTGGGATTCATGGCACAGTTCAATAGCCCTACGGTAATGAAATTTCTGGCTGAAGAAAAAAGTCTGCAGTGCATCTTTTGAAATCAGGACCCAGCAGGGGATGGAGGAGGGGGCGGGACCGGTTCAATATTCATCAGCCGTGCTTGATTCCGCGTGAAACATTCCTTTCGAACAAGTGGAGGTCGAGTACAGCAGTTCCTAATAAACCCAGATCCACACCCAGAAGACTGCAGCATTTCCTAATTAGGTTATATGCGATCTTTTATCATGTGCTTGTAATAGATAAATTACAGTATAAGCTCAGCCGCTATTATTCACGTCCAAGGAATGCACAGTCAAAGCTCTTTTGCTGGTCCTGAACGAAACAATGGATCTGCTGTAGCTGAAAAAAAAAATAAAGTAGGTGTTCTTCATTCCCCAACCTATTTGATTTTTACTCTTTAATTAAATTCAGTGATGACTGCCACGCAGGTATTCCAATTAGAGAAATATGCACAGTAAGCAGAAGATGGAGCTGAGCTGACCCAGAGGGCCTGGGAGGGTCATTAGCAAAACTTGGCTATGTGATGCTAATGATAAGAAACAAAATGGCTGTGTTATTTTCTGCTGTGATATTGGATTATAATGTTGACTTACAAATAGTTTCGGCCTGCAATTGAAGAAGGAAACCAGTACCACATGTGATAGGACGGGTTCATCCTTCAGTCCAGGAGATCTGCCTCTGGTATAAATGCCACCCAAGCAGTCCCTGTAGTACAGGGCGGGAGCCCAAGGAAGAAAGGGTCCCCTAGCAGGTACTTCCAGATGCTCTGAGGTGACACTCACTCGCTTTGGGGATCTTTCCAAAGCTCATTCTTGGGGATGCTTAGTTTGAAATTATGCTGCTGCCTTCTATCTGGTGTCTTTCAGTTGTTTCCAGAGTCTAAAAATGAATATGGCAATATTTACAAGCACTTATAAGTTAAGCGGCTAGTTTTATGTCATGCCAAATTTACATTTGTGCATACAGATCTAGATATTTTAGTCATCCTCAGGTATTTCTGTGCATATTTGATGCCACCACTATTCTGAAAAATTCTTTGATTTCCCTACCTGCCTTAACTACAGGTAGGGAAATCAAAGAATTTTTTGGAGTTTTTGTGGTTGATTTCCAAGGGTGTAAAATAGTAAGAACCACTATTCTGAAAGCACATGCGCCGGGCTGACTGTGTGCACGTTCACTGTGGGTGTGCACAGGGGTGGAGTTTGGGCAGAACACAGAATTATGCAGGTAATAATAATGTGTGCACATTCTTGAAACAAGCAGGCACAGGCATCTATACCAGTCATAGGGCTGGTAAGTGCTCACGGCTTAAATGAACGCATGTATTTTCAAACATATGCCCTCATGAAGTCGAATGCACTCATACTTGACTCTTGACAAATTTTCTTGAAATGTAGGTGCCAGCTTAAACAATTAGGAGCAGGTTGCTGAGATCGTACTGGGCAGATTAGATGGACCATACTGCCATCATTTACTATGTTACTATGTTACTATCTTGGTCCCAGTGCCACCCTTGCCCCCAAAAGGGCCTGATTTACTGTTTTTCCATTTTTTTATGACAGCAACTCTTCTCTTCTGTGTTAGTAGCATATTGGTGACCCTGAGGCAACTTCCTTTTTAATTTCACACATCACCATGGCCTGGTAATACTGGTAATATGTGAAGTAAAAAAAAGCCCAAATGTCTCATAACCTCCCCTCCCCCCAACCATCACCCAGTATCTCTCCTTCTCTTGCCCCCAGCCATTACCCAGTGTCTCTCTCATTGCCCCTCCAGCCATCACCCGATGTCCATCTCTCTTATTGCCCCTCAGCCATTATGCAGTCTCTCTCTCATTGCCTCATTAAAGGTTCTTGTTCCCTGTACAACAGTGCATTCCTGCACTTCTATGCTACCTGTAAACCGCCTTGAATAGTAGAAAGACGGTATATAAATTACTTTAAATAAATTGTCCCCTAGTTATCACCCGATGTCTCTCTCATTGCCCCCAGCCATCATCCAATGATGTTCTCTCTCTCTTTCATTGACCACCCCAGTCAATACCCAATGTCTCTCTCTCTCTCTATTGCCCTTTCAGCCATCACCCAATGTCTTACCATTCTTGTTCATGCCTCCACTGCAATCAGCTCTCTGTATGTAGCTTGAGCCATGCGATGGAGGAAGTTTGGGCTGACCTTGCTGATTCATGTCTCACAAGATTTGAAACTGTGAGATCAGCAAACTTCCCCCCACCATTAGGATTAAGACAGGCAGGCAGCAAAGAGTGGAGAGGCCATGTTGGTGGTGAAGACTACTGCAGTCTTCGCATGGGGACACCATCTCTTGAGGGCATAAGAGGATGGTAAGGCTTCAATTGTGCAAAGACTGCTTCCGTCTGCCCACAAAGACCTCACCTCCTGCCGGCAGAGGAAGAAAGAAGAATGCACAGCACTGAGCCTACCTGCAGGTCTGGAAAAAGGTTAGACATGGGGGAAGGGAGATCCAGAGAAGAAATTTAAAGGGACAGTGGGCTTGGGAATGGAGGGGAAGGGTTGAGTGTGCAAGAAGGGAGGAAGAAAGGGAGGGAGGCTGGGAAAGGTAACAAAGAGTGGGGGAGCAGCAGGCGAGGGGCTGGAGGGGTGGAGAATGAGTGCAGGGGGTTGGAGTTGAAGAGATGAAGGCATAAGGACAAAAGGCCACAATGTGTATATGTCAAAAGGTCCATCTCCCCTCCTCTTGCAGCACACACAGAGGCATCCCACCACTGCACCATGCGCACACACACACAGACACTCACTATCTGAAGACAAAATATGTAGACAACAGTCCCTGCTACCATGAGACACACTTTATCATTCTCTTCAAACTCTTCCTCTCCCTCCCCCCCCAGATGTCATTTTGTCATACTTTGGGGGGAATTTTAGAAGCCCTATTTGTGCTTTGGGTGTCTAAAAATGGGCACATAGATGTGCAAAGCATGGAGACGTCCCTGGAGCAATTTTAGAAGTGGGAATATAGACGTCCCAAGCGAGAGATCGTCTAGCACAGGGGCATGATGGAAGCATGACCTGGAAGAGGTAAGGGAGATGCATGTCCTGGTGTGATTTCAGAATGGCAGAAACACCTGGCCTTAGTTGTTGAGGCGTCCGTGCCGATACCTGCTCCTGGAAAAAAGCGCTCGCTTCATGGATCTAACTCTCTCAGGAAAGCACAAAATGCGCTTACATCATCACAGTTATCATTTTCTGCCCCATGAAACCTGAATGTAAATGCAAACTCTAAACATATTACTGGGCTGCCACTGCATGTCTAAGTATCTGAAATGGCAAGCTGGGACATGCGAGTCCATAACATAGACACTCTGACCTACTCAGGCAGGACATCCAAGTACCTGCTTCTGGAGGCATGCACTTTTTGTAAAATGGCCTCGCTATCTGCATAGGGCCCGACTCCAGAATCAGTTTCAGGGACATTCATGGGGACGGAATAATTTCAGAAGGCACTGCTGCCACTTCCCCATTTTTTGGACATTCTGCTCTGGACATCCCAGATTCTTCCTAGACATCCCCTCTAATATGCCATTTTACAGGTGTACTGTTTTAAACTTGTTATTACTGTTAGTTTCCAAGAGATCGCCATTTTTAGCTGTTTAGGCTAGGAGTTCTTTTCATATATACGTATATTTATCTATCTATGTGTATATGTATGTATGTATGTATTTCTGAGACCCAGGAACTTCAAAATCCTTTAAATTTTAATATGTTTTAATGAGGGAGGATGTAAAAAAATTAGAAAGAAAAATAAGTCTAATAATCCTAACTCAGCTACTAAAAGGAAGCCACAGCAAAAGTAATATATTGCTGCTTTAAATCAAATGAAACGTAGTTGGTTTCAGAAGAAAAACATGGTAAAAGGCAGATGTCCGTGCTAAGCATGATAAACAGGAACTTTTTTGAGTAATCAAACTTTATTTCTTGCTTTTACTCACAAGTAAACAATGATTCTCTGTTTGCAGCCGTGTAACCGTTTCTATGACAACAAGTTGCATTTTCAAGATGACGTTTTGCCGGTATTTTTATACAAATGTAAGAAGGAAAGACCTTTGAGGTGGAAGAGGGAGGTAGAGAGGGGGTGGGGAGGGGGAGTGAATAGACTGGAAATGTTTTTAGTGCCCTAGCAAATAAAAAACCCCAACTGATAGAAAATCAGTAGCTGCTGGGGCACATGAGAGCCTTGAAGAACTGCTACCACTGGGAAACGAGTCCAAAGTGCACTGCAGTCCTCTGAATGCCTTCTGCCCAAAGTGCACATCAACTTATGCATGTAAAGCCTGTATGCATGTAAATTAGCCTGAACTGAGTAGAGGCATTCCCAGGGGCAGGACTGAAGAGGGTGTTTCTATTTAGACACGTACTTTTGAAAATTGACTTGTGTGCTCATAAATTATTCCTGAAAATGTGTACATGCTAAAGATCAGTGGCCCGATATTCAGCGGTGGCAGATAGCACGACTACAGTACCTAACCATTGCTGCTGAAGAGTTAACCCGGATATTCAATGCTGGGACCTTATCTGACCACTGGCATTGAATATCTGGGTTGCCGCACAGCCGCTCACGACACAGAAGCTAACCAGGCAGTGTCAATACTTTTAAACGGGCACTGAAGCACCGGAGTTACCTTCAGCTGTGGCATAGTGGTGCCATTCGTGCTTCTGCCTCCTTCGATTCCATTTCTTGTCTGCATGGTGCTAAAGCAGCTTCTGCCCCCATGCAAAACAAAGTAGAGGGGGATGGAAGCATAAACGGCATCAGTTCTTGACTATATCTCGCAAAGAATATAAAAAGACTTGAAACGGTACAGAGGAAGATGACAAAAATGATTTGGAGCCTGCGCCAGAAGATATACTTAAAGAGTATTAATGAACAAACAAACCTTTTTCAAAGATGGGGAAGCTGTAAAACTAGAGGGGGTAAACTGAAAGGCAACGTAAGGAAATACTTTTTCACTGAAAGGGTGGTGGATGCTTGGAATGCCCTGCCAGTGAGTGGGGGCAAATACAGTGACAGAATTCAAAATGGGATGGGACAGACATACTGGATGGGACAAACACAGTTGATCCCTTTATAGCAATAGGATAAAATCAAAATAAACTTAACTATCTCTTATATCTCAACACATAAGGGTGACCTGCATGGAGTGGTGGGTTCACCCTTAAATAAAGACATGGGGAGGGGTGGCCTGCACGGAGCGGCAGGTACACCTACTCTTGCTACCTTGCTGGGCAGACTAAATGGACCATGCTGGTCTTTGTCTGCCATCATATACTATGTTACTATGTAAGAATGAGATATTAAAAATTAGCAAACGTATGCAGGACTGACCCAAGCATAAGAACATAAGAACTGCCCTACTGGGTCAGACCAAAGG
The DNA here is from genome assembly GCA_033557465.1 of Ichthyophis bannanicus. NCBI lineage: Eukaryota > Metazoa > Chordata > Amphibia > Gymnophiona > Ichthyophiidae > Ichthyophis > Ichthyophis bannanicus. Next base: position 595,412,259 of record CM066033.1, read on the forward strand.
TCCATCAAACCCAGTGTCCTGTTTCTAACAGTCGCTAATCCAGGCCATAAGTACTTAGCATATTCCAAAGGTAGCCAGTTCTATGCTACTTTTCTCCAAGGATACACATTGATTTTCTTTCAGTATTGTGGTTTATGGACTTTTCCTCCAGGAATTTGTCCAAACGTTCTAGGCATGTTTTGCAAGAGCAATAGTGCCTACATGGAAAGGTCTGTCCATCTGTTTATACACATGGGCTTCTTTGCACATGTGTTAAAGACAGATGAGAGAAAAGCAAAGAAGTAAATAATTACCTGGGTCCCATGGGACTATAAACACACACAAACACACAAACCAGACACACTCATTTTCCTGTTACTCTGCCGCACTGTGTAGACATATCCACCCTCTCACTCAGCAAAACGACAAAATGAGCTTATTTTTAATGTTTCTAGCATTCACTTTCCAACTTGTTTAAACTCAGCTACACTACTTGTTTTTACCACATTCTCCAACAATGAACCCCAAAGCTTAATTATATGCTGAGAGAAAAAATATGTTCTCCTATTTGTTTTAAATATATGACTTTGTAACTTCATGGCTTGTATTTCTTGAAAGAGTAAACAACCAGTTTGCATTTGGCCGGTCCACTCCACTCATACCTCCCTTCAGCATCCCTTCTCCAGGCTGAAGAGCCCTAACCTCTTTAGTCTTTCCTCAAAGGAGAGTCCTTCATCCCCTTTTTCATTTTGGTTGTCCTTCTCCATATTTTTCTAATCCTGCTCTATCTTTTTGAGATGCAGAGACCAGAATTACACACAATACCCCAGATGTGGTCGCACCATGGAGCAATACAGAGGCATGGTAATATGTTTTGAACTCCTTTCATTTATTTATCTAGGCTTATATACCACTTTTCTACTAGTCAAAGTGGTGCACATTCAGGTACTGTAGATATATTTTCTCCAGGACCAAGCAGGAAGTCAGTCCTCACATATGGGTGACGTCGGCGCCGACGGAGCCCCCGTGCGGAGCATTTCCCCAGCTTTCAAGGAAAGCCTTTGGGAATGCAGCGCGCATGCGCGGTCCCCTTCCCGTCCAAGGGTGCCATCTTGCTCAGTCTTCTTTTTTCCGCGGAGCCTGACGGACGTGAGTTTGTGTCACCCGGTAAAAAAGTGATTTTCTACAGTTTTTTCGTGGTTTACGCGGTTTGACGCTGGTTCCCCTTCCGCCTGGGCCAGGTACACCAGTATCGAGCCCGGAGTTAGTTTTTCGTTTTTTGTCCTTCGAGACTAGCGTTCACATTTTTTTTGTGTGTTTAACTGGCAGCCCGGTCTTTTGACCTCGGAGGGGCCCTTTTTCCCCCCATGGCTGCCAGCGGGTTCAAGAAGTGTGATCGGTGCAAGAAACTTATGTCTCTCACTGACACACATGACTGCTGCCTCCGATGCCTCGGGCCCGACAATGACCCGCTGACCTGTGGCCCATGTGGCAAGATGTCGTCGAAGGTGCTGAGGAGCCGTCAACATCAGCGTGAAAGAATCTTTTCTGACTCCGTGTCCGACCGGGCCTGGACTTCGTCAGAGGCCTCGACATCTCGGGAGTCCGATCCCAAGCACCATCGAGGCTCCTCTGAGAGGGGGTCTCCTCGGGAACACAGAAGGAAGAAAAAGCCCGCAAGGGCGATGTCAGTGGACACTCCTGGCCCCTCGAGGGCCAGGTCGCACAGCCCCGACCGACGCCCCGGGCTCTCGGAGTCGGAGAGGCCTTCGAAATTACCTCGTGTGGAGCCGGAGTCCCCGAGTCACGTGAGTGCAGTTGTCCTCATGGACTCTCCCCCGGGGGAGCTGACGTCGGGCCTGATGCCGTCGGGGCCCGAGTCGGGGGCTGCTGAGTCTCCTGAGCTCAGACTCAGGTCGACGGCCTTGGAGAGAAGCTTGGCTGCCTTCATGGAACAGCAGCGGGTGCTGATCGCCGGTCTGACCGGTGCATCTGCCCTGACCACCAGGACCTCGACGTCCAAGTCGACCCCGGAGACCGAGCCGATCCTCGAGTCGATGAAGTCTCGAGTCAATCCTCGGTCAAGGTCCCCCTCGACCTCCTGTGCGGGGCCAAGGTCGTCGACGCCGATATCCTCGGTGTCGGGGCGGGTGGCATCGAAGCTCACATGGCCGGAGCCGCTCGATTCCTCCTCGGAGGAGTCGGACTGGGAGACGGAGGACGAGGAGTCCCCGGACACCTTCCGAACCTGGTGCATCCCCTCAGACTCACCGGAGTCCGAGCCTCGGAGAAGGTCCCCCCCCAGAGGATACCCGGTTCTCGGACTTCGTGAGAGACATGACCAAAGCTTTGGCCTTCCCCGCGGATGCCGAGGAGGAGCCTCGAGCCGAAGAGCTCGATGCACTCCAGTATGACTCTCCGCCTAAGGAGGCCTTTACTGTACCGGTTCCTCCGATGCTGGAACGGCTGCTCTTCCGCATGTGGGAGGCACTGGCCTTGGCGCCGGTTCTTAGAAAATGGGTCGATTCCATCTATCGAGTCCGTAAGAGCCTTGGGTTCCAGAAGGCACAGCTACCGCACCACTCCATGGTTGTGGAATCGGCCATGCATCGTCTGAAAAGTCAGAAGATGCACTCCTCGGTGCCCCCCGGCCGGGAGGCCCGGAACCTGGATGCCGTCGGTAGAAAGTGCTTCCAGGGCTCTATGCTGTCTTGCCGTGTCCAGACTTACTAGCTGTACATGGGCATGTACCTCCGAGACCTGGCAAAGGAAATTGCCGGGTTCTCAGCTGGCCTCTCCGAGGAACCTTTGCAGAGGTTCAAAGCTTTGTCATCGGGGATTCGAGAGTGCTCAAAGTTTATCTCTCGAGCAGCCTATGATGGCTTCGAGGCTTCGGCCCGGGTAGCCGCGGCCGGCATTGGTGCACGCCGTCAGGCCTGGCTAGAGTCATCAGATCTGGAGCCATGGGTACAGGACAAGTTGGTCGATGTCCCTTGCCGAGGTGAGAACCTTTTTGGCAAACCCATGGCTGAAAAGGCTGCAGAAATCGAGAGTGAGACTCTCACCAGGACAAGGCTGTCCAGAAAGACTTCTGCCCCTTCTCAGAAAAAGAAGGGCTCGGGGAAGAAGCCCTTTTTCCCGAGGAAGCGTACTGCCTACAAATCCTACCCTCATTTCCAGGCCTGTACAGCTCCCCAACAGGGTCAGTAGGCCAAGGGGCAGGGACATGGGCCCTGTAGGCAGAAAACCCCCAAGCCTCCAGCTCCGGTTCCTGCACAGTAGGGAGCGGGGATTTGACTCCCACTGCATAGCCTCTCCTCCACAACTGGCTCCACTCAGCACAGGAGGCCGGCTGACACTGTACGCCCACAGGTGGTCAGCCATAACAGGGGATACCTGGGTACTGAACATAGTCCAGAAGGGCTACTTGCTCCACTTCAACCAGTTACCCCGCTCCTATTTTCCAGGGGAGCCTCCAAGACTCCCTCTTCACAGGAGCCTCCTCCTTCAGGAGTTTGCAAGTCTTCTAAAGGAGCAGGCGGTGGAACCGGTGTCTCGCCACCTGAAAGGGCAAGGCTTCTATTCCAGGTACTTTCTGGTACCAAAAAGGACAGGAGGCCTCAGGCCCATCCTAGACTTGCGAAATCTCAACAAGTTCCTGGAGAGGGAAAAGTTCAAGATGCTTACCCTTGAGATACTGCTGCCCTACCTCCAGCAGGGAGATTGGCTATGCTCCTTAGACCTAAAGGATGCTTATACTCACATCCTCATTCATCCAGACCACAGACAATATCTCAGATTTGTAGTGGGAGGAAATCATTTTCAGTACAGGGTACTTCCATTTGGCTTAACCTCCGCTCCCAGGGTTTTCACCAAGTGCCTGGTGGTGGTGGCGGCCTATCTCAGAAACCAGGGCATCTTTGTCTTCCCATACCTGGACGACTGGCTCATCAGGGGTCAGTCTCCACAGGAGACCAGACAAGCCACCCTTCGCACTGTATATCTTCTCCAGCATCTAGGCTTTGTCATAAATTTCGCAAAGTCCACTTTGCTCCCCTCACAGAACATAGAGTTCATAGGGGCAAGACTAGATACCCTTCAGGCAAAGGCTTATTTGCCCAAGGGCAGGGCCCATAGGCTGATGGGCTTGGCCAAACAGTTCCAGAGCAGTTCTCTGGTCTCCGCCAGACACTTCCTGAGGCTCTTAGGCCACATGGCATCCACGGTCCATGTAACTCCGAATGCCCGTCTGCACATGTGGCCTGCTCAGTGGTGCCTCAGAGCTCAGTGGGTGCAAGCCACAGGAGACTTAAGAGACAGAGTAAGGGTGTCCAAACTACTAGTGGACTCCCTGCGGTGGTGGCTACATCTTCCAAACCTTGTCAGGGGAGTGCCTTTCCAAGTGCCGCCACACACACAGGTGCTGACAACTGATGCTTCCTTACAGGGTTGGGGGGCACATTGCCAGGGTGCATGCACTCAGGGCCTCTGGTCTCCTTGGAAGGCAACACAGCAGATCAATCTTTTGGAGTTGCGAGCTATCCGCTTGGCTCTACAGACTTTCTCTCATGTTCTCTCTCACCAATCTGTCTTAGTTCAGACAGACAATCAAGTGGCAATGTTCTATGTGAACAAGCAGGGAGGCACAGGATCCAGGCTTCTGTGTCAGGAAGCACAAGCTCTTTGCTCCCTGGCAGTCAAACAAGGCATGTTTGTCAAAGCAGTTTATCTACCTGGCCAGGAGAATTACCTAGCAGACAGGTTAAGCAGGATTCTACAGCCTCACGAATGGCACTTGAATCCACTAGTGGTCCAACAGATCTTTCTAAGATGGGGCCTTCCAACTATCGATCTCTTTGCGAGTCCACTGAACCGGCAGCTGCCCAGGTTCTGTTCCAGACAACCACATCCTCTGAGAATAGCAGCAGATGCGTTTCTAATTTCTTGGTCTACGGGCCTACTGTATGCGTTTCCTCCCACCCCTCTAGTGGCCCGTACCTTGTTCAAGGTTCTTCAGGACAAGGCCTCGGTGATTCTGGTAGCCCCCAGATGGCCGAGGCAACTGTGGTTCCCACTCCTTCTGCAGTTGGTGGTGGATACTCCACTCCCTCTGGGGGTGCGACCCAATCTCCTTACTCAGGACCAGGGATCTCTCCTGCACCCCAACCTCAGATCTCTCAATCTGTTGGCCACCCCGACTCCCATCCACCCCTAGTGAACAGCCTTGCTTTATAGGGCTCCTCCCCCTTTAACAAATCACAGAGAATTGGACCAGCACATTTTGAATATAATTAAAGAGATTTGACTGTTTTTTTCTCTGAAAGGACAGCTGGGAAACTGCTGGTACTTGGTAGATCTCTGTCTTTTGCTTTAACAGATACCTAAGCTCCACGAACAGAACAATGGCTGGGAAAAATCGTATCGCTAAAGCTGTTGCCCCCGTTACAGCTTCTGCCTCAGTCCTGACAGAGGTTCTAATGCCAGTTGAAGGACCAGTTCCATGTGCAGGGTGCCTGCATGCTGAAGCTCTGAGGAAACAGGTGGAGGAACTCAGAGAGGAGGTGGCGAGGCTGAGGAGCATTCAAGACAGTGAGAAGTACATTGATGAGATGCTTCTTGCAGCAACCAAGCTCTCCAGCACAGGAGAAGATGGGTGCCAACAGAATGTCGATGGTTAGACACAAGTCACCAGGGCCTGCAAAATCACCAATCCAACTTCTCCAGCCCTTGAATTGAAGAACCATTATGCAGCTCTGGAAGTGGAGGAGGTGAAAGCATCTCTGGAAAGGGAAGAACAGGAGCTCAAGTACCCCAAAGTTGCAGAATCAGTGACCAGAAGGAAACGAAGGGTAATGGTGGTTGGAGACTCTCTTCTGAGGGGTACTGAGGCGTCCATCTGCCGACCAGACTTGATGTCCAGAGAGGTATGCTGTCTGCCTGGTGCCAAAATCCAAGATGTTACAGAGAGTTTGCCGAGACTATTCAAGCCCACTGATTATTACCCAATGTTGCTAATCCATGCTGGAACAAATGATACTGCCAGGTATACCTCGGAACATATCAAAAGTGACTTCATGGCTCTGGGACAGAGGGTGAAGCAGTTAGGTGCACAGGTGGTGTTCTCTTCAATCCTCCCTGTTGAGGGTAAAGGCCAAGGCAGAGAGGCTCGTATCCTGGAGATGAATGCATGGCTGCGTGGATGGTGTCATCGAGAGCGTTTTGGTTTCCTAGACCATGGGATGCTGTTCCAAGGGCTGAAGAGCAGAGATGGCATCCATCTGTCCAAGAAAGGTCAACGCATCTTCGGTAGTAGACTGGCTAATCTACTGAAGAGGGCTTTAAACTAGATTCGTTGGGGATGGGTGAAGAAAGCCCCCAGGTAAGTGAAAGCCCCCAGGTAGGTGATACATTAAATACCTTTATAGAAATGGGTAACAGGGGTAACATATGGAAAGCAGTGTGTATAAATGCCTGTAGCATGGGAAATAAGATCCGTGATGTTGAAGCTTTGATGGGAGTGGCTGACTTGGATTTAGTGGCAGTTACAGAAACATGGTTGACAGAAAACCATGATTGGGATGTAACTATACCTGGCTATACTTTATTCAGAAAGGACAGGGTAGGAAGAAGGGGAGGAGGAGTGGCACTATATGTAAAAACTACTATTAAAGCTTTGGAATTACAGAGCTTAAAAGGGAGAGAGGAGGCATTGTGGGTTAAACTAGAAAGAGGGAAAGAGAAATCTATTTGCATTGGTGTGATATACGGACCTCCCTCACAAGAGGAAGAGGTGGACAGAGAGTTAATTGAAGACATACGCAGCATTGCTAGGAAAGGGGAAGTGCTACTGCTAGGAGATTTCAATATGCCAGATGTTGATTGGCACATTCTTGCTGCAGTATCATCTAGAAGTAAGGAGATCCTGGATTCTCTACAGGGAGAACTATTCAGGCTATTGGTAACAGACCCCACACGTGAAGGGGCCATACTGGACTTGGTGCTTACCAATGGTGAAAGTGTTTCTGATGTTGTAGTGGGAGATCATTTTACATCCAGTGATCACCAGATGGTGTGGTTCAGTATTAGGACTAGGGCTGTTAGAATCCATTCAAAGGTGAGGATCTTAGACTTTAGGAAGACTAACTTTGGGAAGATGGGCCAATACCTCAGGGAGTTGTTAGTGGGATGGGAACAGCTGGGGGATGTAGAAAAACAGTGGGCAAAACTGAAAGGGGATATTTTAAGGGCAACCAACCTTTTTGTTAAAATGGTAAATAAAGGCAAAAGGAAAAGGAGACCGCTATGGTTTTCGAAGGAAGTAGCTGAAAAAGTGAAGAAAAAGAGTGAGTCCTTCATGAAATACAAGAGATCACAGAGAGAGGAAGACAGGCATCTGTATTTGGAAAAACTTAGAGAAGCAAGCAAAGTAGTCAAGAAGGCAAAGATTCAAAAGGAGGAGGAAATAGCCAATGCAATAAAATGGGGGGATAAGACATTTTTCAGATATATTAGTGAGAAGAGGAAGGGCAAAAGTGGTATTGTCAGACTCAAGGGTACAGGGGAGGAATATGTAGAAGCTGATAAGGATAAAGCGGAATTGCTTAACAAATATTTTTGTTCTGTGTTCACAGATGAAGAAACAGGAGCAGGACCTCAGAAAACACCTACAAATAGGAACAGAAGCGAGGGACATCTTGAACAATTTTCAGAAGACTGTGTTCGTGAGAAACTAGCTCAACTTAAAGTAGACAAAGCGATGGGACCGGATGGGATACACCCTAGAATACTGAGGTAACTTGGGGACGTTCTAGCAGCTCCACTGACTGACCTTTTCAATGCCTCGTTAGAATCGGGAGTGGTGCCAAAGGACTGGAGAGAGGCTCATGTGGTGCCTTTACACAAAAGCGGAAGTAAGGATGTGGTTGAAAACTACAGGCCGTTTAGTTTAACTTCGGTGGTGAGTAAATTATTGGAAACGCTGCTGAAAGAGAAAATAGTGAGGTTTCTGAAGTCCAGCGGATTACAGGATCCGAGGCAGCATGGATTCACCAGAGGCAGGTCTTGTCAGACAAATCTGATTGATTTCTTTGACTGGGTGACCAGGGAGTTGGACCGAGGGAGAACTCTAGATGTGGTGTATTTAGATTTCAGTAAAGCCTTTGACACTGTTCCTCACAGGCGACTTATAAACAAACTGAGCACCCTAGGGATGGACCCTAAAGTTACTGCTTGGGTTAGAAATTGGTTGGGTGGGAGGCGACAAAGAGTACAAGTAAATGGAGCTCACTCTGAGGAGAAGGATGTTACCAGTGGTGTGCCCCAGGGATCTGTCCTTGGTCCAATTCTTTTTAACATCTTTGTTAGTGATATAGCGGAAGGGCTGTCGGGTAAGGTTTGCCTCTTTGCAGATGATACCAAAATCTGCAATAGAGTAGACACCCAGGAAGGTGTAGATAACATGAGGAGGGATCTAGCTAAGCTTGAAGAATGGTCTAGAATTTGGCAGCTGGGATTTAATGTTAAAAAATGTAAGGTCATGCATTTGGGCTGCAGCAATCCAAGGGAGCAATACAGTATAGGGGGTGAAGTACTTTTGTCCACTAAAGAAGAGCGGGACCTAGGCGTGGTTGTGTCTGATGATCTTAAAGTAGCTAAACAGGTAGAAAAGGCGACGGCAAAAGCTAGAAGGATGCTTGGGTGCATACGGAGAGGAATGGCTAGCAGAAAAAAGGAGGTGATAATGCCTCTCTATAAGTCTTTGGTGCGACCTCATTTGGAGTATAGTGTGCAATTCTGGAGACCGCACCTTCAAAAGGATTATAACAGGATGGAGTTGGTGCAGAGGGTAGCTACTAAAATGATTAGTGGGCTTCATTATAAAGCAGATGAGGACAGACCTAAGGATCTTAATATGTACACCTTAGAGGAAAGGCGGGATAGAGGTGATATGATTGAGATGTTTAAATACCTCCGTGGCATAAATGTTCAGGGAGAGAGCCTCTTTAAATTGAAAGCAAGTTCTGCTACGAGGGGACATGGGATGAGGGTGAAGGGAGATAGATTCAGGAGTGATATGCGGAAATATTTCTTTACGGAAAGAGTAGTGGATCCATGGAATAGTCTCCCAGTGGAGGTGGTAGAGATGAGGACAGTAACTGAATTCAAAAAAGCATGGGACCAACACAGAGGATCTCTAAAGATAAAAAGGGGACTGTTGTAGTTGTTGATATGGAAGGACAGACTAGATAGGCCATGTGGTCTTTTTCTGTCATCATATTTCTATGTTTCTATGTTTCTGAAAGAATAGTTCTAGCTCCCTTACTTCTACCTAAGGAAGTGGAAGAGGTGGTTTTGGCTTCTAGGAGGCAATCCACCCGGAAGTCTTATGCCCTCAAGTGGTGTAGGTTCTCCACCTGGTGTGCTCAGCGCCAGGAGGATCCTTTTTCGTGCCTGGTACCGGTGGTGCTGCAGTATCTGCTTCACCTGTCGGACCTAGGCCTTAAATCCAACTCTGTTCGGGTCCATCTTAGTGCTCTATCGGCGCACCACTCACTGGTGGAGGGACAGTCTCTGTCGGGCCACCCCTTGGTGTCCCGCTTCCTCAGAGGCCTGTTGTTGCTCAAGCCTCCGGTTCGTCCACCAGCCACTGAGTGGGATTTGAATGTGGTCTTGCAGCAACTTACTTGCCCACCGTTTGAGCCGATGGCTACCTGTCATTTACGATTCCTTTCATGGAAGGCGTTGTTCCTGGTAGCTCTTATCTCGGCCAGGCGTGTGAGTGAACTCCAAGCTCTGGTTTCTGATAGACCATACACACGGTTCTATAGGAACAGGGTGGTCTTACTGACTCATCCTAAGTTCCTTCCAAAGGTTGTCTCCTCCTTCCACCTCAATCAGGAGGTGGTTCTCCCAACATTCTTTCCCAGGCCGCACGCCAGCCGGGCTGAAACAGTCTTGCATACCCTGGACTGTAGAAGGGCATTGTCCTTTTACATAGACCGTATGCAGGGGCATCGAAGGGCGGCTCAGCTCTTCGTATCTTTTGACCCTAATAAACTGGGGTTACCTGTCTCCAAGCGTACGTTGTCCATTTGGGTAGCAGATTGTATTGCCTGGGCGTACAGGGCAGCCGGCCTCTCCTTTCAGGGTCGAGTCACGGCCCACCGTGTCAGGGCGAAAGCCACGTCAGTAGCTCATCTCCGCTCTGTTCCGTTGGCAGATATCTGCCGGGCAGCTACTTGGTCTTCAAGCCAGACTTTTGCGGCCCATTACTGCCTCGAGAGGGAGTCCCGAAGGGACAGTGCTTTCGGACAGGCGGTACTCCGTAATCTCTTTGAGGTTTAGGCAACTCCTACCCTCCGGCCCTTGTGTTGGGCTACTGTGCGGGGGCATTCTCAGAGAAGATTCTTATCACGGATGTTGAAGCTCTAGAGGGAGCTAATTTTTTCAGCTTTGGGTTCCCGGTAGCCTAGAGCTGGGGAGTCCCATATGTGAGGACTGACTTCCTGCTTGGTCCTGGAGAAAGAGTAGTTACTCACCTGTAACAGGTGTTCTCCATGAGCAGCAGGAATCAGTCCTCACGACCCTCCCTCCTCCCCTGGGAGTTGCAGTCACATACTTCATTTTTGTTTTTCGCTGTCTTTTAGCTATGTCATCAGACTGAGCAAGATGGCACCCTTGGGTGGGAAGGGGACCGTGCATGCGCGCTGCATTCCCAAAGGCTTTCCTTGAAAGCTGGGGAAATGCTCCGCACGGGATCTCCGTCGGCACTGACGTCACCCATATGTGAGAACTGATTCCTGCTGCTCCTGGAGAATACCTGTTACAGGTGAGTAACTACACTTTCCCCTTGTTCCAGAAGGACTTTCAATCTACTTTTATGTACCTGAGGCAACATAGGGTTAGGTGGCTTGCCCAAGGCAGACTTGTGGGGCTAGAAATCCCTGTCCATTATAGCCCAAGGTTGCTGTCTTCTAGTGGGATTCAAACCCCTGGCTCTGTTGCCGAAAGTAACTTGCCCCAACCACTAGGCCACTCCTCCCTTTCCTGATGAGTCCTGACATTCTCTTTGCTTTTTTGGCTTGATCTAGGGTGACAGCTTCTGAGGTGCCGCAAACTGCAGCAGAGGTCAAAGCAAAACAGTAGACGTTGGCAACTACACAAACTCAAAGAGCCATCAGCACCTTTTTTTACTGGAAGGGAGAGTGGGCACGTACATATATAAAAAGCAAAGTTTAATATTTAAAAGCATGATGTTGGGTTACGCAGTCCACTTGTTGGAAGGGTGGTGTTCAGATGATCATGATTTTTGAGTTTAATTATCAAAATCTTGAGGGAGGGGGCATAAAGCTGAAGGTTTGCCTAGGGCGCCCAAAACCTTTCACTGGCCCCGAGTGTATGGATGGTTTTGAACTTAGTTTGACTAATGCTCAATAAGTAGAAACAGCTTTTATTGAAAGATAAGACAACGTTGCATAATAAACTGGCGGTCCAGGAAAATGTGACTGGACGTTCTCCATTTCATAAACTTCCTAAATTTATTTTTATTTATATTCTCTTATATACCGCGCTATTCTGCATCAGTGCGGTTTATATTAAACAAACTGAAATTACATTGAACAGGGCATTATAACTTGGAGATAACTATTTTACAGGGAACATGGGCTATGGAGGGTTAAGTGGCTTGCCCAAGACCACAAGGAGCACCTGTGGGACTAGAAACCCCAGTCCTTCCGGCACAAGGTTGCTGTCCTCTAGTGGGATTTGAACCCCTGACCTTCCAGCCTGAAGTACCTTGCCCCAACCACTAGGCCACTCCTCCACTCCTTAGCCTTGGTTAGCCTTGGTTTCTCCTAGAATATTGTGCAAAAGATGTTTGATTGAAATTTTGATGATTTCCCCAAAGCTTATCCCAACTGTCTCTCTGATATCTTGTTTACTTTTTTGAAATAAAAAATACAAACAAGACCTGGGAGATGATGAAGAAGTATCCAAAAGTATCTAGATTTTGGACGCATCCACTTTGCTTGAAAAACTGGAGGTCAGGGCTGGTGCAAGGGTATTCGGTGCCCTGGGTGAAACTTCAGCCTTCTGCCTTCTCACAGTTAGCTTTTAGACCCTTAGCACCTCCTCCCCTCCCCCCCCCCCCCAGATTTGGGTTATCAAACTCAACTGTAACCATCTCAACAACATCTCTCTTAGAACAATCCTATAAAAATGAATATTTGGACATCCCACTATTAAATATTAAACTTTGTTTTGTAAATACATACCTAGGGCAGGGCTCGACAAATCTCAGGTGCCAGGTCGCCATGGTGAATAGAAATTTACACCTGGTGCCTGGGATTTTCTTGCCCTCTCTTAAAAAATTTGGAGCAGAAGACCCCTTCTGTTTGCTTGCGGGATCCAATCTCCTGTAGGCAGAACAGGAGGGGAAAGCAATCATGGCTGCCCCACGGGCAGAAGACAAGAAGAGAGCAGTGTTCGCTAAGGCCCCTTCTATCTGCGCACAGGAGAACGGATCCCCACAGGCAGAACAGGAGGGGAAAGCAATCGCAGCTTCAAGGCAGCTGGCTGCCTATGGAGATCCCATCCCCCATGGGCAGAAGACAAGAAGAGTTTTGTGATCACTACTAAGGTGCTTTCTGTCTGCCCGCGGGAGATCAGATCCCCACAGGCAGGGGCGGCCCAAGGGGGGTGCGGGGCCAGGTGCGGAGACTTGGTGCGGGGACTTATTTGCATAAGGGGCCTCATTTGCATAAATATTTGCAAAATATTACCATACACTAACTTTTAGTAAACATGGCTCTTAATGAGTGTATGGATAAAGAAAGACTAAAAGATTTCTACATTACTATAATCCAGTGCCAACCGCCAGGCACATTAGGAACTACTACATACACTGCCCATTTAGAACCCATAGCAAACCCACCGTATCATAACAGCACTACCAGAACTCACAAAGCACCAGACCCTACCTATCAAAAGACAACACTTCAAAATATATTAAACCAATACATTTCAGAGAATAACAATACATGACCTACTGGGGAAAGAGAACAAGTGGCACTGTCAAATAGAAACTACATAAGCAGAATACCTCAGCTCAGTTACACATGCAGAACATAGACCATCACCAAACAAGGAATCACAATTTAGAAACAGGAAGACAATAATTAAACTGGGAACCCCAAAAGCCAAACTTGGAATGTACAACACTAGAAATAAAACTATAAATTAATTTCCTCTTGTACTAAACAAAGCGCAGACATTAATGATGCACATTTCCCAGAGCTGACATATTCCAGTTAATAAATTCAAAATAAAGAGAGATCTTTCTACCTTTTGTGCATTTTTTTTCCAGTTGCAATTGCTCCAGCCACTTTCTTCTGGTTTCTTCGTGTCTTCTGCTAACTCTCCATCGTCTGCTGTCCATTTGTTCTTTCTTCTCTCTTCTAGTTTTTTTCCATTCTTTCTCTACATCTGCTTTAACATACTGATCTTTCTCCTTTTGCTCTTTCCTCATTCCTATTTCATCCACTCAAATTTTACCCTTCCATCCTCAATCCCCACTTACTCTCCCAAGATGGCACTTAACAACAACAACCCGGCCAATTGTAGGTTTTTCTTCCCTCCCACACAAAATATTTTCCCCTCTCCATTTCACCCTCCCAGCCCCATCCCATTCTAATCCTCCCCCAACATTAGCTCCCTTCTAGTTCCAGCCCCACCCAGCATACGCTCCCGTGTAGGCCCCGGATCAGTCCATTTCTAGTCTTAGCTCCCCCATCTATTTCCAGTCCTATCTGAGTCCCTCCATCAGCTCATTTCCAATCCCAGCCCCCCATCAGCCCATTTCTAGTCCTTTCCTAGCCCCACCATCAGCCCATGTCAAATCCTAGCTTCCCTCCACTCAGCCCATTTCCATTCCAAGCCCCCGTCCCCATCAGCTATTTGCAGTTCAAGCCTCCCCTTCCACTCAGCCCTTTTCCAGTCCTAGCAAACTCCCCAACCCATTACCAGTTCTAAGCCCCCCATTAGCCCACTTCCAGTCCTAACCCCATCAGCCCATTTTCAGTCAGCCCCCCCATAGCCCATTACCAGTCCTAAGCCCCTATCAGCCCACTTCCAGTCATAGCCCCATCAGCCCATTTCCAGTCTTAGCCCCCCCATAGCCCATTACCAGTCCTAACCCCTCATCAGCCCACAGCCCATTACCAGTCCTAACCCCATCAGCCCACCTCAAGTCCTAACTCCCTCCATCATCCCATTTCCAGTCCTAGCCCCCCGTAGCCCTTTGCTAATCGTAACCCCCCCATCAGCCCACTTCCAATCCTAAACCCCCATCACTCCATTTTCAGTGTTAGCCCCCCCATAGTCCGTTACATCCTAAACCCCCATCAACCTATTTTCAGTGTTAGCCCCCCATAGCCCATTACCAATCCTAACCCCCCATTCACTCCATTTTAGCCCTCCCCATAGACCATTATCAGTCCTAACCCCCCCATCACTCCATTTTCAATTTTAGCCCCTCCCATAGCTCATTACCAGTCCTAACCCCCATCACTCCATTTTCAGTTTTAGCCCCCCCATAGCCCATTACCAGTCCTAACCCCCCCATCAGCCCATAGCCAGTCCTAACCCTCTGTCAGCCCACTTCCAGTCCTAACCCCATCAGCCCATTTCCAGTCTTAGCCCCCCCATAGCCCATTACCAGTCCTAACCCCTCATCAGCCCACATTCCCTCTCGTGCTGGCTTTCAGATCTGCGAAGGGAGAGTTTCCCTTTCGCGGCTCTGTTAAGCCTGCCGGGGCCTGGGGCTGATGGGAAACAGGAAATGCCTGTTTCCCATCAGCCCCAGCGGGCTTTACAGAGCCGTGAGGGAGAAACTCTCCCTTCGCGGATCTGAAAGCCAGCACGAGAGGGAACGGATGTAAGGAGGGAGGGCTCTGCCGGGCAGGGGGGGCCCCGCAGACACTCGATCCTGACGCTGCCATGGTGGCAGCTAGGGTTGCCAACTTTTTCACCGAGAAAAACCCGACATCTGTGGCTCGCCATGCTCCACCCATTCTCCGCCCCTAGTCCCACCCCTGCCCCGCCCCAACCCCACCCACAAAAATTACCGAGGATTCGTGTAGGCTAACTTCCTTGGTCAGATAATAATTAAACTGGGAACCTCAAAATCCAAACATGAAATGTACAACACTGGAGAAATAAAACTATAAAGTAATTTCCTCTTGCACTAAACAAAAACGCAAAGATGTTAGCAATACACACTTCCCAGACCAGACATATTCCAGTTAATAAATTCAAAATAAAAAGTATTTTTCTACCTTCTGTTTGGGCATTTTATTTTTCAGTTGCAATTGCTCCAGTCACTTTCTTCTGGTTTCTTCGTGTCTTCTGCGAGCTATCCATTTGTCCTTTCTTCTCTTTTAGATGTTTTCCATTCTCTCTATATTTCTGCTTTAACATACTGATTGTTTCCCTTTTGCTCTTTCCCCCAATTCTTTCCTTATTCCTTTATCATCCATTTAAATTTCACCCTTTGTCACGAGGTAACGCTAGCAGAGCCCATAAATGTAAGGGAGAGTGAGCAAAATAGCAGGGAAAATGACAGCTCAGCTTCACAGATGGGAAAGGGTTGCCAAGAGCAACGGTGGAAAACACACTCACAAGGTGTTAGGGAACGCCCGAGCAGAGACGGAGCTCAGAGCTCATTAGAGAATAGAGAGCACCTGCAGGGAGGCGGAGCCCAGGCTAACACCAAGTGCAATATATTGAGGACTCACTCACCAACAGATAGAACACGTGGGAGAACACAGCAGGGAATGAGAACACGAGAGGGACTGAGAACATGAGAGAGAGCTCAGGAAGGAACTCGTGAGAGAGCTGTGAGGACAGAGCCAAGGAAAAACTCCAAGGAGTCAGAGGTTGGTGACTTGCAAAGAAGCTGTGGGGAACAGCAATGCATATCCTCCCAGTATCCTCTGGAGTATTGCAGTGAGGCAATAAGGAAGGGCAGTCCTACAGCTAAACTTACAAGCTACAAACAATTCAACTCCAGGCAAGCAGAAGGGAAAAGTTCTTACCCTGAGGCACATTGGCTGGAGTTAGAAAAACGCCGTGAGAGAAGGGGAACAGAACAGAGCTATACACGTCATAGAAAGCAGGAAGCATTAGGATCTAGAGAGAGACGTATTCTTCCTAGTAGAAGGGATTTAAATCACCCAGACTTCCTCTGCACATACGAAGAGCTATGTAGAGCTCAGGACTCTAAATACAAACATTACGGTGATTTCCCACAAGCCACTAGGATAGTGGAAGAAGAGAATCTGTTCACTCCTCGACAGAGACAGTTTAACTTAAAGGGCATTTTGGAGCCAGAAGTTCTGTCTGACGAGGGAGAAATGCAAGTGGAATTTCCTGAAGATATTTCAGAGGGTATAGAAATGGACTGTACTTACACTTTGTCAGATTGTATAAATTCTCTATGCTAAAGCAGCAAGAAGTGCTGATTGAAGAAACAGCTGCAAGTTTACACGTGAGTGGAAAGAACTGTTTCTGTTGTTTTTGTGCTGTTTAATTAATGCTGATGGAAGCTTATTTTTGTTCCAGTATTTTCCTTTGATTGTTACCAGACGTATGGTCTATATTTCTTTTGTTCCATGGTTTAGAATCCGCCCCGGACGGGGAATAAAACCCAAGTTAAACCTTACCCTCTGCCTCAACTACAATTATTGGTACAAGGTACAAACTACGGGAACCAGAAGGCTTTGCTACTGCCTTCCCGGGGACATAACTGCCAGTAAAATACTGTCCCCTCAAGCTGTCCAAGCACTCCTTAGCCTCTGGGCCAGCTAGTGGGTCACATGAAAGTGGCGTCGTCTTAAGGATTTTTTTTACTGTGGAAAAAAAGGACATTTTTAAAGGAGAAAAATACTGCTGGACAACAAGACCCATAAAGAAGCAAGCACCCAGGACAGGCCAGACGCTGACCAAGAGCCTCTCTTGCCAAAGCCTGAGTCTACGCAGAACCTAAGGTAAAGGGTACCTGGGGCACTCGCGTAGGAGGACAGCAGGCTAGTAAGGAAAAACAGAAACGGTACTATGACAGGAGCACAAAAGAAAGGCACCTGAACATAGGGGATAAAGTCCTTGTGCAAGTAGCAGACCCGGGACCCAGGTTCGAGGCCCACTGGAAGGGACCGTGCACGGTAATAGGGAAAGTAGGTCCTGTAACGTACAAAGTGGAAAATGAGAGGGGACGTCAACAGGTGTACCACCTGAACGTTCTCAAACCATGGAAGGAAAGATTGGCAACGGTCAGTTTGGCCTATGCAGAGCAACGAGACAGAACCCATGAGTTGATTACGTGCTGTCTGGGTATTGTCCCAGCAGCCCGTAATATTTTAAGGGGGGGGATCTGTCACGAGGTAACGCTAGCAGAGCCCATAAATGTAAGGGAGAGTGAGCAAAACAGCAGGGAAAATGACAGCTCAGCTTCACAGATGGGAAAGGGTTGCCAAGAGCAACGGTGGAAAACACACTCACAAGGTGTTAGGGAACGCCCGAGCAGAGACGGAGCTCAGAGCTCATTAGAGAATAGAGAGCACCTGCAGGGAGGCGGAGCTCAGGCTAACACCAAGTGCAATATATTGAGGACTCACTCACCAACAGATAGAACACGTGGGAGAACACAGCAGGAAATGAGAACACGAGAGGGACTGAGAACACGAGAGAGAGCTCAGGAAGGAACTCGTGAGAGAGCTGTGAGGACAGAGCCAAGGAAAAACTCCAAGGAGTCAGAGGTTGGTGACTTGCAAAGAAGCTGTGGGGAACAGCAATGCATATCCTCCCAGTATCCTCTGGAGTATTGCAGTGAGGCAATAAGGAAGGGCAGTCCTAAGCTAAACTTACAAGCTACAAACAATTCAACTCCAGGCAAGCAGAAGGGAAAAGTTCTTACCCTGAGGCACATTGGCTGGAGTTAGAAAAACGCCGTGAGAGAAGGGGAACAGAACAGAGCTATCCATGTCATAGAAAGCAGGAAGCATTAGGATCTAGAGAGAGACGTATTCTCCCTAGTAGAAGGGATTTAAATCACCCAGACTTCCTCTGCACATACGAAGAGCTATGTAGAGCTCAGGACTCTAAATACAAACATTACGGTGATTTCCCACAAGCCACTAGGATAGTGGAAGAAGAGAATCTGTTCACTCCTCGGCAGAGACAGTTTAAATTAAAGGGCATTTTGGAGCCAGACGTTCTGTCTGACAAGGGAGAAATGCAAGTGGAATTTCCTGAAGATATTTCAGAGGGTATAGAAATGGACTGTACTTACACTTTGTCAGATTGTATAAATTCTCTATGCTAAAGCAGCAAGAAGTGCTGATTGAAGAAACAGCTGCAAGTTTACACGTGAGTGGAAAGAACTGTTTCTGTTGTTTTTGTGCTGTTTAATTAATGCTGAAGGAAGCTTATTTTTGTTCCAGTATTTTCCTTTGATTGTTACCAGACGTATGGTCTATATTTCTTTTGTTCCATGGTTTTGAATCCGCCCCGGACGGGGAATAAAACCCAAGTTAAACCTTACCCTCTGCCTCAACTACAATTATTGGTACAAGGTACAAACTACGGGAACCAGAAGGCTTTGCTACTGCCTTCCCGGGGACGTAACTGCCAGTAAAATACTGTCCCCTCAAGCTGTCCAAGCACTCCTTAGCCTCTGGGCCAGCTAGTGGGTCACATCTTCCTTTCTCAAGCCCCTCTTACTCTTCCAATACCCAGCCCATCATAGACTTTTCTTCCACACAAAATATTTTTCCCCTCTCCATTCTCATTCCCCATCCATTCTAGTCCTCCCCCAAAATCAGTTCCCTTATATTTCTAGACCCACCCAGCATCCACTCTCTTCTAGTCCCATTCTCCCATGCCCCACATCAGCCCATTTCCAGTCCTATTCCAGCTCTTCATCAGCCCATTTCCAGTGCTAGCCCTCACATCACAGGCCATTTCCAGTCCTAGCCCCCCCCAAACACAGCCCATTTCCAGTCCTAGTCCCCCATCACAGCCTATTTCCAGTCCTAGACCCCCCACCATCACATCCCATTTGCAGTCCTAGCCCCCCCACCATCACAGCCCATTTGCAGTCCTAGCCCCCCTAATCACAGCCTATTTCCAGTCCAAGTTCCCCCTCCCTCCACCATAGCCCATTTCCAGTCCAAGTTCCCCCCCCCCCCCCATAGCCCTTTTCCGGTCCAGGTCCCCCCCATCACAACCCATTTCCAGTCCAGGTCCCCCCCCATCACAGCCCATTTGTAGTCCTAGCCCCCCCCAATAGCCCTTTTCCGGTCCAGGTCCCCGCCCCATCACAACCCATTTCCAGTCCAAGTCCCCCCCCATAGCCCTTTTCCAGTCCAGGTCCCCCCCCCATCACAGCCCATTTGTAGTCCTAGCCCCCCCCCATCACAGCCCATGCAGTCCTTGGCCTCCCCCCCCCCCAACCAGCACCGCAGCTTTCTGAGGGGCTTTAGAGGGAGCCGGGGAAGCCCGTGCGAGGCCCCAGCTCCTTCTGTACAACCGCCAGCATGAAGAGCCTTTTCCTTCACGCTGGCGGTTGTTTCTGTGAAGCCGCGAATGCTGGGAAAGGTTAAAGGGTATTGCCTTTAACCTTTCCCAGCAATCGCGGCTTTACAGAAACAGCTGCCAGCGTGAAGGAAAAGGATCTTCACGCTGGCGGTTGTACAGAGGGAGCCGGGGCCTCGCGCGAGCTTACCCGGCTCCCTCTGAAGCCCTCCGGTGTGTGGGCCAGCCCTGGGTAGTTTTTTTTTGGACTTCGGGTCAGAAGAAAAGCCGGTTTTTCCTCTGGCCGCTCCCGATCTTGCGTCCAGAGCAAAAAAACGGCTTTTCAAGGGCCAGTTTTACATCTGCGCCGGCAGCCGGCTTGGCCATGGAAAAACCAGCCAGTTGGCAACCCTAGTGGCAGCGGGAGCAGCCAGCTTTTTTTTTAAATTTACCTATGCAGAATGTTCTTTGCGCGGGGCCCTTGAAACGCGGGGCCCTGTGCAAAAAACATTCTCGCTCAATGGACGTACTGGCTCTGCCCACAGGCAGAACAGGAGGGAAAGCCTGGGCCAGGAAGGTAACAGGGTGCCCCCAGGGATCCCATCCTCCATGCAAACGACAGCAGTGATTGGGCCTACAGAAAAAAAAAAGGTTAGATTTTATTTATTTAACATTTCTTATATACCGCCTTTCGTGATATCAAGGCGGTTTACATTGAACAAACTGAAATTACATTGAACGGGGCATTATAACTTGGAGATAACTATTTTACAGGGAACATGGGCTATGGAGGGGTAAGTGACTTGCCCAAGACCACAAGGAGCACCTGTGGGACCAGAAACCCCAGCCCTTCCGGCCCAAGGTTGCTGTCCTCTAGTGGGATTTGAACCCCTGACCTTTCTGGCCTGAAGTACCTTGCCCCAACAACTAGGCCACTAGGGGGATGAGGCAGCAAATATTTAAAGGGACAGTAGTCTAAAAAAGAAAAAGGAGGATAAGGATGGGGCTGGAATGGAGGGCAGGGTGTGGGGTGCTAGGAGGTAGGAAGAAGGGGAGATGGAAAAATGCAATGGTTGGAGGTTAAAGGGATAAATGCATAGGGACAAAAGAACACAATCTGAATAAGCAAAAAGGTGCATTCTCCCCATCCTAACCAAAACACATACAAGCACCCTACCTACACATGTGAACACACAAACTGGCACTCCACCTCTGTATATCAGACAGCCAGGGGCACCCTGCACATACACACACACACACAGGCACCCCACCTCTGCATTACATACATACAGGCACCCCACCTCTGCCCCCCTACACCCAGACGGTACCCCACCTCCACCCCCCCCCCCACACAGAAAGGGCACCCCACCTCTCCCCCCCCCCCACAGACAGGTACCCCATCTCTACCCCCCCCCCCCAACACACACACGTGCACACAACACAGGCACCCTCACCTCTGCACCACACATAGGTGTAGCTTAAAGGGTCAGTAAGGATGATGAGAGAGGGGGGAGGAGGAGTGGGGCCTTCTGTTGGCACTGAGGATAGGCCCATTAAGAGCCTGATTTCTTAAGTTTTTTTCACAATAGAAAACAGTCTTAGTAAATCAGGCCCTAAAATCTAAAACAGAAGCTGCGATACACCTTTCCGGGAGTGGGGGCGTGCACTGTGACCTAGATTTCGATCGCCAGCTCCTAGATTTTTAGGCTGGCTCATAGATTCCAAGAAAACTTGTCAAAGCCTAACATAGGGCCCTTTTACTAAAGTACACTGAGGAGGTAGCGTGCGTTTTGGTGCCCGTTAAGTGCACACTCAGGCCCATGGTATGTGTTAATGTGGGCCAACACAGCACAGGCTGATTTCCACACTGTGAATTGCACGTTGGGGTGGTAAGGAGGGGAGGAGAGTGGGCATGGTGAACACTGCACAGTTAGCATGGGGTAAATACCGCGTGCTAAATGTGACCCTAGGAATTAGCACGGGTTCACCTAATACCACTCAGTAGGTGGGGCTAAGTGCACCTGCAGTAATTGTGCATGTTACTGTGGTGTTAAGGTATCGGTCAGTGTGGTAATTGCCCGGAACATGCTGGACACACTCTCCGGTAGTTAGCACACAACAGTTGCAATACCATGCATTCGATTTTGCATTAAACACGTGTTAGTTGCAAAACCCCGACACACTTTATTAAAAAGGCTCCATAGTGAGGGAGATTTCAAAAAGCCGCTTACAAGGGTAAATGGGCTATTTGCAAATAGGGTTGCCAACTTTTTCACCGAGAAAAACCCGACACCTGTGGCTCGCCATGCTCCACCCATTCTCCGCCCCTAGTCCCACCCCTGACCCGCCCCCAACCCCACCCACAAAAATTACCGAGGATACGTGTAGGCTAACTTCCTTGGTCAGATAATAATTAAACTGGGAACCCCAAAATCCAAACATGAAATGTACAACACTAGAGAAATAAAACTATAAAGTAATTTCCTCTTGCACTAAACAAAAACGCAAAGATGTTAGCAATACACACTTCCCAGACCAGACATATTCCAGTTAATAAATTCAAAATAAAAAGTATTTTTCTACCTTCTGTTTGGGAATTTTATTTTTCAGTTGCAATTGCTCCAGTCACTTTCTTCTGGTTTCTTCGTGTCTTCTGCGAGCTATCCATTTGTTCTTTCTTCTCTTTTAGATGTTTTCCATTATCTCTCTATTTCTGCTTTAACATACTGATTGTTTCCCTTTTGCTCTTTCCCCCAATTCTTTCCTTATTCCTTTATCATCCATTTAAATTTCACCCTTCCATTTTCAAGCCCCTCTTACTCTCCCAATACCCAGCCCATCATAGACTTTTCTTCCACACAAAATATTTTTCCCCTCTCCATTCTCATTCCCCATCCATTCTAGTCCTCCCCCAAAATCAGTCCACTTATAGTTCTAGACCCACCCAGCATCCACTCTCTTCTAGTCCCATTCTCCCATGCCCCACATCAGCCCATTTCCAGTCCTATTCTAGCTCTTCATCAGCCCATTTCCAGTGCTAGCCCTCACATCACAGGCCATTTGCAGTCCTAGCCCCCCCCCAATCACAGCCCATTTGCAGTCCGAGTCCCCCTGCACCATCACAGCCCATTTGCAGTCCTAGTTCCCCCCCCCCCATAGCCGTTTTCCAGTCCAGGTCCCCCTCCCCATCACAACCCATTTCCAGTCCATGTCCCCCCCCATAGCCCTTTTACAGTCCAGGTCCTCCCCCCCATCACAGCCCATTTCTTTCCAGTCCAAGTCCCCCCCCCCATAGCCCTTTTCCGATCCAGGTCCCCCCCCCCATCACAACCCATTTCCAGTCCATGTCCCCCCCCCATAGCCCTTTTACAGTCCAGGTCCTCCCCCCATCACAGCCCATTTCTTTCCAGTCCAAGTCCCCCCCCATCGCCCTTTTCCGTTCCAGGTCCCCCCCCATCACAGCCCATTTGCAGTCCGAGTCCCCCTGCACCATCACAGCCCATTTGCAGTCCTAGTTCCCCCCCCCCATAGCCATTTTCCAGTCCAGGTCCCCCTCCCCATCACAACCCATTTCCCGTCCATGTCCCCCCCATAGCCCTTTTACAGTTCAGGTCCCCCCCCATCACAGCCCATTTCTTTCCAGTCCAAGTCCCCCCCCCCATAGCCCTTTTCCGGTCCATGTCCCCCTCCCCATCACAACCCATTTCCAGTCCATGTCCCCCCCCCCATAGCCCTTTTACAGTCCATGTCCTCCCCCCCATCACAGCCCATTTCTTTCCAGTCCAAGTCCCCCCCCCATAGCCCTTTTACGATCCAGGTCCCCCCCCTTCACAGCCCATTTCTTTCTAGTCCACGTCCCCCCCCCCATAGCCCTTTTCCGGTCCAGGTCCCCCCCCAATCACAGCCCATGCAGTCCTTGCCCCCCCCCCCGACCAGCACCGCAGCTGTCTGAGAGGCTTCAGAGGGAGCCGGGTAAGCTCGTGCAAGGCCCCGGCTCCCTCTGTACAGCCGCCAGCGTGAAGAGCCTTTTCTTTCACGCTGGCGGCTGTATCTGTGAAGCCGCGAATGCTGGGAAAGGTTAAAGGGTATTGCCTTTAACCTTTCCCAGCAATCGCGGCTTTACAGATACAGCCGCCAGCGTGAAGGGAAAGGCTCTTCACACTGGCGGCTGTACAGAGGGAGCCGGGGCCTCGCGCGAGCTTACCCTGCTCCCTCTGAAGCCCTCCGGTATGTGGGCCGTCCCTGGGTGGGTTTTTTTTTGGACTTTGGGTCGGAAGAAAAGCCATTTTTTTGCTCTGGCCGCTCCCGATCTTGCGGCCAGAGCAAAAAAACGGCTTTTCAAGGGCCGATTTTACATCTGCGCCGGCAGCCGGCCTGGCCATGGATAAACCGGCCAGGCCGGCTGAAAACCGGCCAGTTGGCAACCCTATTTGCAAATTGCCCATTCTTCTTGCAGGTAAAAGTGTGCACTCTGCATTTATGTAGCTGCCAGGATCCATTGCTTTGCTTTGATGGTAGCTGGTCTTACTGCCCCCCCCCCCCCTCCCCAAAAGCTATGGGACTGTCTTGTTTGCCTAGTGATTGGGCCAGCCCTGCTGGAGATGCAATTCCTGCAGCAATGGTTGTATCCTTATGTGTGAGGATGGATTGTGATTGGCATTGACCGTACCGATTACCGATCCTACTGAGAAGGGAGAGGAATCAGCAGCCGGCAGGGCTCATCGCTTGCAGAAGATCTGCCTGCTGAAGCGATTAGAGCCGGCAGCTTGACTGACAGCATGGGGGAGGGGGAAGAGGCTTGTCTCTGGCTTCCCTCCGTTCCAGCCGGTGGTTGCAGCCCTCGATTTGCGGTTGAGGGCAGTGAGTCAGACAAGGTAGGTCAGCAGAAGAGGCCGGGGGAGCACGGATTCCGGCACGGCATGCCAGACCGGGTGTCTCCCACGCGGGAAACGCGCTTGCCGTTTACTTTTTTTGAGGCCCTGTACTCCGGCCGGGGAGCCTCGTTTTGAGTTCTTTTCTTCATAGTTTGTCTGGGGGAACGTATCTGAAGAGAAGACAATCAAAAAAAAAAAAAAAAGTCAGCCCATTTTCAACGGACAGGATTTCATTGAGGGGCCTGGGTAGAATGGGAAGGAGGCTCCGGATGGTCAGAATGCCTTCTAGACCGCTCTGTTTGATGTGCGGTGCTAGAAGGGGTTCAGTGTCAGCGGACGTTGTCTGAAGAGGTTGCTGTCAGGAATCAAAAGCGATGGATCAGAGCTCTGACACTGGGGCTGCAGTTCTGGAAGGGGCTATGGGCCCTATAGAGGCAGCCTTAGATATTTTAGCCACAAGGGAGCCGGTGCCCAGTACTTCTGCGGTTCTAGAACCTCTGATGGCGCAGCCTCCCTTACTGAGGGGTTTGGCAGCGATTTTTGCGCCAGATTTTGTAGCCTTGCTCCAGCAAGCCTTGGGCAGTTCCCTCAATAGCTCTCCAGTCAGCTCCTCGGCAGCGGGGCTGGGACATAAGAGACCGGGGACACCGTTGACAGCAACAGTGATGGGTGTGGGTACGAAGAGACCCAGAGGAGAGTTGGGCCGAGCAGATGAGTCGGTCATTTCGGAGGAGCTTCGGTTGGAGGATCTGGAGCCGGACATGGGCCAGGACGAAGAGCTTGAAGAAGGCGAGATTGCGGAACAGGAGGATCAAGCGAGGGTGGTCCGGGTGTTTCGTAGGGACGAGTTGCTGGCTCTACTTGCAGAAACTCTCTGAGCTCTTAATATGCCGTCGGAGGGGCCAGCAGAAGATCCTATGCTGAGGATCCACTGTTGCAGGCTGTTCGAAAGACTCAGCGGGCTTTCCCGGTACATAGAGTGTTTAAGGAGATGATGCAGGAAGAGTGGGACATGCCTGAATCCGCACTTAAAGGGTCTCGGGTGATGGCGCGTCTTTACCCGCTGCTAGATCAAGATAAGGACTTGTTAAAGTCTCCCAGGGTAGATGCAGCGGTGTCGGCGGTTACCAAGAAAACCACGATTCCGGTTGAGGGCAGCACGGCGCTCAAGGATGCGCAGGACCGTAAGTTAGAGACCTTGTTAAAGCAAGTGTTTGAGGTCAACGCGCTCTCCTTACAGGCTTCTATTTGTGGAGCCTGGGTGGCGCGGGCTTGCCTACGCTGGGCGCAGCAGATTCAAGGGGAACCCTCTGAGGAGATGGCCAAGGAGGCGTCCAGACTGGAGTCTGGAGCGGCTTATCTGGCCGACATTCATTATGACCTTATCAGAGGTTGGTCAAAGAGTATGGCTTCGGCAGTCGCGGGGCGCAGATGTCTTTGGCTGCGCAATTGGGCAGCAGACGGCTCTTCCAAGGCGAGGTTAAGTAAGCTTCCTTTCCGGGGAAAGCTACTATTTGTTGAAGATTTGGATAAATTGGTGAAGGACTTGGGAGAGTGTAAAGGCGGAAGGTTGCCAGAGGACAAGCTGAAGCAGGGATGATTCCCTCCCATGCCTCGCGGTCAGTAACGGGAATTTTGGCGTTTTCATACCCCCAGGTTTGGTCAAGGTCAGCGGGGGCGTTTTCCCAGTAGAAATCAGGGGTTTCGTGGATTTCGAGGAGCGGGTAGGGGATTTGGGGCCGCCTCCCCTTCCTCAACTTTCAAGAAATCACAATGAAGTCAGGGGGGACCAGATGGGGGTGGTTCCCGTAGGGGGTTGGTTACGGGAGTTTTACCCTGCCTGGGTCTGAGTCACCTCAGATCAGTGGGTGTTGGAAGTGATTCGAGACGGTTATGCATTGGAGTTTCAGCGGCCAGTAGCAGATTCTTTCATGCAGTCCCCATGCAGAGCAAGAGAAAAGTGCAAGGCGGTGCGAGAGACAGTGCAGAGACTGCTCTCCCTCAAGGCCATAGTACTGGTTCCCCCGACCAGTGCGGTTGCGGTCAATACTATTTATTTCGTGGTTCCAAAAAAGGAAGGAACTTTTCGGCCTATTTTGGATCTCAAGAAAGTAAATCGTTGCCTGAGGGTGTTCCATTTTCGCATGGAGACTCTCAGGTCCGTCATAGTGGCAGTGAGACGGGGCAAATTTCTTACGTTTCTAGACCTCTCGGAAGCGTATCTTCACATTCCGATTCGACAGGAGCATCAGAAATTTCTCAGGTTCGCAGTGCCTATGGGGCATTTCCAATTTCAGGTGCTTCCTTTTGGCCTAACTATGGTGCCGCGTACATTCACCAAGGTGATGGTGGTGGTGGCAGCGGCCTTGCGAAAGGAGGGGGTGTTGGTACACCCTTATCTGGGCGACTGGTTGATCAGAGCGAAGTCCCAAGAAGAGAGTGTGGCGGCGACGACCAAGGTGGTGTCCTTTTTGCAGAGTCTTGGTTGGGTAGTCAACATGGCAAAGAGCAAGCTGGTGCCATCCCAGAGTCTGGAGTACTTGGGGGCGCGCTTCGAGTTTTCCTGCCACAGCAGAGGGTGCTAGGGCTCAGAAGGTTGGTCAGGCGTTTCCTCAGCAAGCAGAGTCCCATGGCCTGGGATTACCTATGGGTCCTGGGGACCATGGCGGCGACGCTCGAGTTGGTTCCATGGGCGAGGGCCCACATGAGACCGTTGCAGAGGGTGTTGTTGAGGAGGTGGTCACATCAGAAGGATCAGCTGTCTCAAAGGCTGCCATGTCCGCTGCTAACGGGCAGGGCACTTCAGTGGTGGCTGCATCCGGGGTGTCTGGAAAAGGGGACGCCCTTGGAGTCACCTGCGTGGATATCTCTGACGACAGATGCCAGCCTTCTAGGCTGGGGAGCTCACTTTCAGGGACGTTTTGCGCAGGGCAATGGTCCAAGTTGGAGAAGAGTTGGTCAATCAACAGGCTAGAATTGAGAGCGGTAGCGCTGGCGTTGCGAGTGTTTCAGTCGGCGCTCTGTGGACAGGCCATTTGAGTGTTCTCAGACAATGCGACCACGGTAGCTTACGTCAACCGGCAAGGAGGCACCAGCAGCGTAGCACTAGAGATGGAGGCAGAGAGTTTGTTGTAGTGGGCCGAGAACAATCTCATGGCTTTGTCGGCAGCACATGTAGCCAGGGTAGACAATGTGGAAGTCGACTTCTTGAGTCGTGTAAGGGTAGACCCGGGGGAGTGGATTCTACATCCAGACGTGTTCGAAATGCTGGTGCGTCGATGGGGACAGCCGGTGATGGATCTCATTGTGACCTTCCAGTCAGCAAAGGTTGGGCGCTTCTTCAGCGGAAGGAGAGAGAGAATGGCGGAAGGCTTGGACGCTCTTATTCAAGTATGGCCGGAAGAACAGCTCCTTTACGTGTTTCCATCTTGGGTGCTGATCGGTCAAGTCCTGCAGCGCATAGAGCGGCACAAGGGTCAAGTGATTCTCATAGCGCCGGAATGGCCCAGAAGGCCATGGTACGCGGACTTGGTGCGGCTGTTGGTAGGGGAGCCCTGGAGGCTCCCGACTCGAAGGGATCTTCTGACACAAGGACCCCTGTGCATGCCCCAGGTGGATCGATTCTCGCTTATGGCTTGGCTCTTGAGAGGGCTAGGATGAGCACAAAGGGTTATTCGGCGGGGGTGATTTCCACCTTGCTGAAATCTCGGCGGCGGTCTACCTCGTTGGTGTATGTCCGAGTGTGGCGCATCTTTGAAGGATGCTGTGAGCAAAATGGGTTTGTTCCCCTAAAGGCTTCAATCCCGCAGGTGCTGTTGTTCTTGCAAGATGGCTTTCAGAAGGGTTTGGCGGCCGCTTCATTAAGAGTTCAGTTGGCGGCACTATCCTGCTATAAGGTGCAGGGCGAGGCGCTTGGGGGACATGCGGATGTTAAGTGTTTTTTGCAGGCAGTAACCCTGTTGCGGCCGCCACATAAGCACGTAGTTCCGTTGTGGGATCTCCCTTTCGTGTTGGGGGTGTTGGGCACAGCGCCCTTTGAACCATTGGCAAAAGCGTCTCTGAAAGATCTCACTCTTAAGGTGGTATTCTTGGTGGCCATTGCTTCGGTGAGGCGAATTTCAGAATTGCAGGCGTTGTCTTGTAGGAAGCCCTTTCTGTCTTTCTTCGATACTAAGGTGGTCTTGAGGCCGGTGCCATCTTTTTTGCCCAAAGTTGTATCAGTTTTTCATATGAATCAAGTGGTATCGTTGCCGGTATTTGCGGCAAAGAAAGAGGGTCACTCCACAGGACAATTACATCTCTTGGATATTCGAAGAGTGTTGAAGAAGTATATCCGCAGGACGTCCAGTTTCCATAGGTCGGATAGACTGTTTGTGCTGTTTGCAGGAGCAAGAAAGGGTGAAGTGGCGTCTAAAGCTTCTATTGCCTGATGGTTGAAAGAGGGGATCTTGTCAGCATATCTGTTGAAAGGCCGGGTGGTTCCGGAAGGGCTTAGAGCTCATTCCACTAGGGCACAAGCTGCCTCTTGGGCGGAGTGTAGTCTGGTGCCGGCGGTAGAGATCTGTAAGACAGCGACCTGGTCTTCTTTGCACTCGTTTGTGAAACATTACCGTCTGGATGTTCAGGCGAAGAGGGACACCTGTTTTGGATCGGCGGTGCTTCAGGCTGGTCTAGCAGGGCCCTCCCGTTGAATCTATTCACTGCTCTGTTACATCCCCAGAGATTCCGGGACTAGACTGGAGGGACGATCAGGAAGATGAAATTAGACTTACCTGCTAATTGTAGTTCCTGGAGGAAGTCCAGTCTAGTCCCGTGTCCCTCCCTGGTGATGATTGGATTAAGGCCTGAAGCAGGACTAAGATAACAGGTAAGAGTCTCAAGGGGGGGGGGGGATGGATCCAGTCTGGTTTTCCTACGTCAGGGGGTAGCGTGAGGATGGTCGGCAGATCAATTTTTCTTTGCACGAAAAGGGACCTCAGCGAGTAAGACAGTTTTCAGAACATATGTACATAGTTAGGCCTGGGAGTCTCTAGGTTTCAGTTAGTGATTTACAAATGCCTTATGGTACAGTTTGCTACTTACTGGTTGCTCCGGTGAGTCTGCTTTGTCAATAGGTAACTGGTGTGAGGAGGCGGATCCGGGGCTTAAGTACCAGCGATGTCACAAGAGTGACATTTCTCAGTCTCCAAGCTGCTGGAAAAGGATGACAACCCCAGAGATTCCGGGACTAGATTGGAGTTTCTCCAGGAACTACAATTAGCAGGTAAGTCTAATTTCATCATACATGCTTCACTTCTCTTTAAAGGCAATGTTTCCCTGCTATCAAGAAAGAAGTGGAGAGGAAAGAGGAAGTCACATCCTACTAATCTGCGACTTACTGGAGAATAAAATTAAATGCCAAAATGCAAGTGTCACTTTACTGAGGAAATGAGGATGAGATTTCGCTGCTTTTGGAAGGACTGGGATGCTGAGGGCTTACTTCAGTGTGGGTAGGAATCCCAAATGGAGTCCCATCATCGGTGCATGGAGTCACAGACACAGGGCTGCTGTCTCTCCCTCTGGACCTCCACTGTGACCTATGTGACAGCCAGCATGGAGCCTGTGAGTCAGGCCTTCGGTTAATACCTATAAAAAAAGTCATAGAATACTTCTTAGATTTTTTCGCCTGTCTCTTGTACAGCTGTTCGGGAGCTTCTCTGGGGAGTGTCCAGCAGTAGTCAGCCAGCATTGTAGTGGACCATTTTCCCTGGTATCTTTGCTCCATCGTTGCGATATCCTGGTGAAAACATTCACCCTGTTCATCACTAACCATACCACAGTTGTCAGGAAAGAAATCAAGATGGGAATCAAGGAAATGGATCTTTAGAGACATATTGCAGTCAAGTTCTGATACTGTATCAGCATGTCTTCTGCTAGTTCCTTGTAGTTTTCTGCCCTAACATTCCCGAGAAAGTTTGTTGACACTAGGCGAAAAGCATTCCATGCTTGTTTCTCATCACCCTGCAGCAAGTTGTTGAACCGGTCATCTTTGAAGAGTTCTCAAATCTGAGGACCTACAAAAACTCCCTCTTTAATCTTTGCTTCACTGAGTTGAGGGAATTTTTCATGCAGGTATCGGAAAGCTGGTGAAGTGCGGTCCATGGCTTTCACGAAGTTTTTCATCAAATCTAGTTTGATGTGAAGGGGTGGTAGCAGGTTTTTGTGAGCCTCAACCAGAGCTGGGTGCTCGATATTCTTCTCTCCAACTGTTACATTTTGTCTGTGATTCCATTCCTTCCGCAAGTAGTGCCAATCCCTTGCTCGGCTATCCCACTCACATAAGAAACACATATATTTTATATATCCCTGCTGCAGTCCCACTAAAAGGGCAACTACCTTCAAGTCACCACAGAGGTGCCAGCTGTACTTGTTATAGTTAATGGAAGTCAGTAGATGCTTTAAGTTATCGTATGTCTCTTTCATGTGGACGGCATGCGCTACTGGAATAGATGGAAGACGGTTTCCATTGTTCAAAAGCACAGCCTTCAGACTCAGTTTCGAAGAGTCTATAAATAGTCTCCAGTCTTATGGGTAATGAGTGATTTTTTTTTTTTTATAAACTTTATTTAATAATCACCAACCAAAAACAGAAACCAACAGGCAACTAACCTCCAGAGGGGTGGACTCTCATCCCCAACTGGAGTAAACACACACAAATGATGATTACAGTTTTTATAGTTACTTTCCCTCCTCCCCCCTATCCCCACCCCCCCAACTCCCCCCCCCCAGACACAGCCCATGCACTCTACCACCCCAGCCCATGCCCCATTGACAGCCCCTCCATTGCTAACCCCCCACCACTCTCAACTACCAATATGAAGAATTTCGTTACGACAGCGAGCCCCTAGTGTATCAATATAGGGGCCCCATACCAAGAGAAAGGATGTCCAGCGTTTGACACTGCCCCACGCACTCCACCGTTCCGTCAACATGAGCTGATGGAAGCAATTGCGCCATTCTCCGAATGTAGGGGAAGTCTGCTCTCGCCACAGATGCAGGATTGGGCCCTTACCCACCAGACAGGCCTTACGCATGAGCAAGCACGTCCATTTCCGTGTAGGGCAGGGGGGATCAATCCGATCCAAAACCACGAATGCTCCAGTCCACCTCAATCTCTGCTGTACCAAACCACCAACAAAGGCACTAATCTTGCCCCAATATGATTGTATATTCGGACAGGTCCACCACATATGCAATAAGTGTGCCAGAGGCGTCAAGCAACGCGGACAGCGACTGTCATCGGTCAGATGGCTTCGTAGGGCTCTCCGGGGCGAAAAATGGGCTCTAGTTAGACAGCGGAATTGTACCTCCCGCCATCGCGCCCCTTCTGCTATGTCAACAATCCGCCTCAAAGCCATACGAATAGTATTGGGATATACTTCCCATCCCAATTCAGCTCCCCACGCCGCCTCCACACCCCCGTAGTCCGCGAGAGGCCGGACACTATCCAGTCGACGTTTGTAATCCGCAATAGTCGGAGGCGTTTCCTCCCCCAAAGCAAAAAATCCCACTAGCTGCATCGAACGCTTAGGCGCCAACGCCTCTCGGGGTAGGGAAGATACATAGTGGGAAACCTGCAGAAATGCAAATAAATGCCGGGAAGGCAGCTCATATTCTCGACTAAGAGAGGGGAAGGATTTGCACCTCCCTGCGGGATCAACAAGATGGCCTACATTCCGAATACCCCTTCTCCTCCAGTCCCGAAAATCCCGGGAGCCGGAGCCGGGAAGAAAATGCACATTGCCCTGCAAAGTGAGCCAGCTAGATACGGTCCAAGATGTCTTCCAGAGGCCATTTAAGTATCGCCAGGTCTGCTGAGCCGAACGAAACAGGACACTGCGCATAAGGCGAGGCGGCAGATCTTTAGACTCCATATGTAAAGCCCCCAATAATGACAGAGGAGCAGCATATTCCTCCTCCAGAAGCGTAGGAGTATAAACCGCAGTCCCACCTAGCCAGTCACCGAGATGACAGGCCTGACATGCCAAGGCATATGCGCCCACGTCCGGAAAGCCCATCCCCCCCTCCCTCCACTTCCCCATTAACCATACCAAGGGGATGCGGGCCCGCGCCCCACACCACAAGAAGGTCCGAAGTATAACCTCGAGGCGTTGCAAATCTCGGCGAAGCAGCCACACTGGTAAAGTCTGCAACCAATATAACAGACGGGGCAGAACTACCAGCTTAATCGCCGCCATCCGCCCCGAAAGGGAGAGCGGTAAGGGCCCCCACGCCTGTAACTGCATTCGCACTCGGTCTAACATCCATTCTAAATTACATCTATAAAGGTCACGGGGTTGGCTAGTCAGACGTATGCCCAGATATGTAAAGTAGGTATCTGCCCATCGAAGTGGGAAGTCCCCCACCCAGTCCCGCCTCAGCCTCCCAGAAACATCCAAGGCCTCAGATTTATCCCTATTAATATGCAAGCCAGCAAACCGGCCAAATGTCGCAAATTCACACAGCAAGTTGGATAGCGAGTCCCCTGGAGATACAAGGTGGACCAAAAGATCATCGGCAAAGGCCGATACTTTAAAGGCTTGAGAGCCAATCTTCACCCCTCGTATCCCAGGGGACTGCTCCACTGCACGAATCAGCGGATCTAAGGACAAAACAAATAAGAGAGGGGAAAGAGGACAACCCTGCCTCGCACCCCGCTCCAGCGGGAAGGCTTCTGATACTACTCCGTTACAGAGTATGCGGGCCGTGGGGTTCGCTTATAAGCTGACCACCATGGCACAGAAAGATGCACCTAAGCCATACCAAGGCAACAACGTTCTGAGATAGCACCAATCCACTCTGTCAAAAGCTTTCTCCGCATCAAAGCTAACAAGCAGAGATGGCAATTGCTGGTCATGCACCCATTCCAACGAGGTTAAAATTTTACGAAGGTTCCGCACTATATATCGACCCCGCATGAAGCCAACCTGGGAATCATGTACAAAGTAGTCAAGATGTCCCGCCAGGCGGTCCGCCACAATCTTGGCAAAAACCTTAATATCAAAATTCAATAACGAAATGGGGCGATAGGAAGAGGGCAGGACCGGATCCTTACCCGGCTTCGGAATCAGGGTGATATGAGCTTGGTTGGCACCCCACCGAAAACCCCCCTGTGCGACCCGCTGCGCATACACCGCCACTAGGGCCGGACTAATATAACCATTGAGCAGTTTATAAAACTCGGCCCCTAGGCCGTCTGGTCCCGGGGATTTAAAACAGCTAGCTGAAGTAATGGCCGACTGCACCTCTTCCAATGTCACCTGACGCCCTAGTTGAATGCTCTGCTCTTCTGTGAGCTTAGGCAAATTCAACCGCTGCAGGTACTCCTGTATCTCCGATGGGGAGCCACTTTCTGCCGAATAAAGCCCATAAAAGAATGTCCGAAACTCCCGGACAATGTCCGTACTATTCCTATGTAACCTCCCCTGACCATTCCGCAGTGCTGCCACGGCATTTGATCCACGTGGACCTCTCAAACAGCGGGCCAGCAACCGCCCCGGTTTGTCCCCATAACATTGCAACCGATAGCGGTAATATAGAATAGACTTCTTGGCCCGCTGATGTAACAGCTCGTTAAGATCTACACAAGCTTCCCACAACTCCTTCTTAATCCCGGCGGACGGGGCCCGAGCAAGCTGTCTCCGCAGCAGGGACACGTGTTTCTCCAATCTGAGTATCCGGTCCGCCAGCATTCGACGTTTACGCGCCGCGAACCCAATAATATCCCCGCGGAGGACTACTTTGGCCGTTTCCCACACCAATTCCGGGTCCTCCTGGTGACATCGGTGATCGTCCTCAAACTCCTTCCATCGTTTTTCCAAAAACTTATGAAAATGGGCATCTTTATACAGGTCTGGGGGGAACCGCCAAATCCGCGGTCTATCTGCCTCCCCCCACCAGCACAGTTCCAGCCACACCAGTGCGTGGTCTGAAATTTCCAGCGGCCCAATCTGTATGTCTCCCACATTAGCAAACGCCCCACTGGATAGCAATAGAAAGTCAATACGGGAACTGGAACCGTGGGATCGGGACTGGTGCGTAAAGTCTTTCTCTAAGGGGTGCAACACCCTCCACGATTCTACCAGCCCCAAGCGGGTCTTAAAACGCTGCAACACCCGTGTCACTGGCCCACGCTCTCACGCCTCTCCTCCCCGGGACGTATCCAGGTCTATATCTAGGACACCATTAAAATCGCCCCCTAAAAGCAGGGGGAGCTCTGGAAGCTGCTCTACTCTGGAAGCCAAATGCGCATAGAAATGCGAATCTAATGTATTCGGGCCATACACCGTCCCCAAGATTACTGGCCGGCCTTCAAGAATGCACTGTAATAGCAAGAAACGCCCGTTCGGATCGCGGAATTCGGCATCCACAGTACAACGCACTCTTTTATGAATCAAAATGGCCACCCCCCCTTTTTTCCCCAGAGCAGGGGAGCCCCACACCTGCCCTACCCAATCTCTGCGCAACTTGGCATGCTCCACAGCCGTCTGGTGGGTCTCTTGTAAAAGAGCGACATCACATTTTTGTCTGGCTAGGGCCTGTAAAATTTTATAACGCTTGATGGGGTTCCCCAAACCGCACATTCCACGTAACTATTTTCAGAGTGGCGGGGCAGTGTCAAGTCTCAATCGCACGGCGTACCAAAATGTTAGGGACAGGGCTCTCCCAGCCTGGAACCCCCTCCCCTCTCTCAGCCACTCGACAGGGTAACCAATGGGGCTTAACTCCCCCCCCAAACCCCCCTCTCCCTCCCCCCCATCCCCACCCCCCCATCTCCTTTAGCTGTTCTCCCTCTAATAACCCTTCTTCTCCCACTCCTATAGACATCCCTAGTGATACGCCCCACCGCCCCCTCCCCTCAATACCCAGCAAGATCCGTTTTACCCCTCACCCCCACCCAATATCAACTAAACCCCTGACTAAAGTACAGCCATACAAACGGGGGCCTATCTATCTCTATCCCCCCTCCACCCCATACAGAGATAGCCCTCTCACCAAACAGTTATGAATATGGGCCATCCAGGAAACCGCCAGCCAAGGCCGTTAAAGCCCTCTGGAACAGTTCTGATTCCCCCGTACAGGGAGAGAGATGGTGGGCCAAAAAGCTAGTGACTCTGTCCCCTCTCCACGCACACAGGGACAATTACACAGTCCATGTCCGATGAAAGTCCCACGTTGACAGCCAGGAACACTCAACCCGCTCCTTCTCCCGAGAGGATACTGTCCACGTAAGGCAGGGCTGTATCTGCAGACTCAAAGATTTTGTGGGAGCCTGCGTGGTATACATGCAGGCGAGCTGGGTACTGGACCGAGAATTTGATCTTGTGGTCAATTAACTTTTGACATAAAGGCGCATAAGCCCGGCGCCGTTGGCTCAGTAAAATAGAATAGTCCTGTGCAATCCGTAATCGTACATTGTCCACTACCACCGTGCCTTTTAGGCGGGCAGTGCGAAGAATTGCCTCCTTCTGTGGAAACTGGAGCAGTTTAGTTAGGACCACCCATGGTCTTCGGGCTCCCGCTGCCTTACTGCCCACTCTATGTGCCCGCTCGATCTGAAGGGTTCCCCGAGCTTCTGACTCCTCGAGCAATGATGAGAAGAGCGCCCCCAGATAGGTTTTAAGATCTTTGTCCAGCACCATCTCAGGGATGCCCATCATCCGCAGGTTATTGCGACGGGAACGATTCTCCAAACCGTCACGTTTTTCCTCCTGCAGCTGCAGTCGGGTCTTTAGGCCTGTCACCTCGTGGTTCAGCGCTGCGATTTCATCCTCCACGCGCCCCACACGCTCCTCTGCTTCCTGCAGCCGACTACCAAAAGTCTCGACGGAATTCTGCACAGCATCGAGCTTCTCGCGGAGTGCTGTAAATTGCGCCGCCAAGGCCGCTGCCACTGCTGCCGAGATCTCTTCCACCCGGGCCGGGGAAACCGGGGAGCTGGGCCCTCCCACGCTATCCGCCATTTTGCTGGTAGCAGTTCCGCGGTCCCGCTCTTTCTTCCCCGCTCGGAGTGCGGCTGCCATCCCCGTTTGCTGCCCGCTCACCTCCAAAATTGCAGGTAATGGACCGGAGTCTGGGGCGGTCACGTTCAGCCGGTTTAGGGCTTGTACAAGGCTCTAAAAAGCCGGTTTAGGCGGGGGACGGTCGGAGTGCGAGCCGAACACGACCACTCGCTCTCACCACATCACCGGAAACTCTAATGAGTGATTTTTAGGGCATTCATGAGGCTTTCAATATCGGAACAGAATACCAGATTACTTTCCTTTCCGACTGCGTATAGTACACTGCTGACGTCAGATGGCTTCAGCAGCCATCTGGCAGTAGTATTGCATTGCATCAGAAAATGATGCATCTGGCAGTAGTATTGCATTGCATCAGAAAATGATGCAATCAACTCTGGATGATGTGTGCAT
Source organism: Ichthyophis bannanicus (assembly GCA_033557465.1). Classification (NCBI taxonomy): domain Eukaryota; kingdom Metazoa; phylum Chordata; class Amphibia; order Gymnophiona; family Ichthyophiidae; genus Ichthyophis; species Ichthyophis bannanicus. Next base: position 595,449,130 of record CM066033.1, read on the forward strand.
GCTGGTATTATGCAATGTGATGCAATATTACATCATTCAAGGCTTATTTGGGATGTTGTTGATGTCCTACTGGATAAATTTACACGGTGAAATGTCAAAAATGAACTACATGCAATATCTTCATAACGAGAGGCAATACATTTTTTTTAATGTTTTATTTGTGTTCAGCTCACCAAGATACTACAGATTAGGGCCTTTTAAAGTCAGTAACGATTTCAATGTTGACCAGTGAAACCAGGCAGTTGTCCACCCTAACTGTTGCTGGCTTCATACTTTGGATAAGCATGGGAAAGGAGAAAGTGGACGTGAGAAAGGAGGGGACTGGAGGTCTACTATTTTGTCTTAATCATCACATGGGGTCACATGAATTATTATGTATGAAATTGGGGTCATGCTGTGGATTTAATATCCAAGGTTCTAATGCTACTTATTACACTGGTCAACATGAAAAAATCATCACAAATAATTTCATGTGTATTAGATAACCTATGATGAAGAATGTTTAAAGCCAGTTTTGTTTTTGTCATATCACATTAGGTTCAAAAGATGATAGTGTCGGAAGTTTTGCTATACTAGCCGAATTGACATAAACAGTGTCAGTGATTATTCTACCAATATCGATTGGTATTTATTTTGCTTTTCAGGTTAATTATTTTGATTATGTATTTGGTCATAATAATACTGAAGAAATCATCAGAAATAAAATAATCATGCCAAGACTGTGTAGATATCATTCTGATGTTTTTTGTTACGTTTGTGGTTCATTTGATACTGTATCTCAATGTCAAACCATAACGTCAGATCTTTGTAAAACATATAAGTTATATTTTGGATGCCCACTGGGTGACCAAGATAAGCCATGGGCGTCTCACATCATTTGCACTGCCTTTGCAAATGGACTACGTGATTGGTTAAATGTAAGGAAAACAGTGATGTCATTTGCTGTACCAATGATATGGAGGGAAACAAAAAAACATCATGACGACTGCTATTTTTGTCTGGTTAATATCATGGGTTTCTCTTCGAAGAACAAGCATAACTGTGTATTGTGATGGAGCTGAAGCCATTGAAGCGATGGATGTAGAAAAAAACTCTCTTTCTTATGAAGCAACTGAGTTACAGAGGGTGCAATTACCTAGAAGTGCAGCTAGAGGGAGCAGGCACAAGGCTGCAGAAGTTAAGCTGACACACCCAGGTTGTAGCAATGCAGTACCTAATCAAAGGCACCTGGGTAGAAAGCCAGGAAACTCAGTTGGAGAACGCCTTCTTAAGCAGTGCTCACAAGGAAGCAGAGAGAGAGGATCTAAGGGGGAACTCGAGAGAGGATCTGAGAAGGAACTCAAGGGAGGACCTTTGAGAGAGAGAGAGAAAGGATCTTTGAAGGAAGGACCTGAGGAAGGAACCTCATACACTGCAAGGCAGAGAAGCTTGGATACATGGAAAAGCAGAGTTAAGTTCCAGGGAGAACAAGCCCAGCTTAGAAAGCTCCAGAAGCCAGTCTTCAAGGAAGATGGTGACAAAGGGAGAGTCTCTGGTGGAGAGAACACTAGCAGCAAACGCTACAGAGATCCAAGGTACAGTGCTACTTCATTTATTAAATGGATGCCAGGTCCTAGGAAGGCTGATAACCTAAAAAGCCATTCTGAGAAGAAACAAAGCTGGAGGAAGTTTTGTAACCCTGTACAGAGAGGTATAGGGAAAAGCCCTAATAGTTATTTACTAAACCCAGGCCAGCAAGGCTGGAAAGTGGGGGAAAGAAATACTGAACTGCAACCTGTGTTAACCAGGGAAAGCTCAGGATTAGAAGACGCCACGAGTGAGCTAGAACCCATGCAAATTGAGTTTGTGGAACCAGAACCGTTGATGCTTGAACCAATGGACTGTTCTCTGTGTATTACCAAGCGCCTGGAATCTCTTACCAAGATATAACAGCAGCACATGTTTTAAAGTACCTTTTGCTTCTGTTAACACTGAAGGAAGAAGTTTTGTCTTGTTTTTCTTGCTGTTTGAGAAACTTGCTTGGATACCGAGAACTGTGAAGCATTTGTAACAGTTGCTGACCTTTTGTAAATATTCTTGGCACTAAACCTGAAGTAAAGTAATTCTACTTTGTTTCCTGGAGAACCTTTTGCATAACAAGGGAATAAAAACCTTTTTGTTTCACCCTGCTCAAGGCACACATCTATTTTCTTGTGAAGAGGGACTACAAGGACCAGAATGCACTTGGTCTAAAAGTTTTTCTTTCTTCAACAAAATTAAAAATGTCCACCCTGACCCTTTGGCACACTGTCACTAGGAGGGGCTGTGACAGTATCCAAATCTTTTGTTTGCAATGTGATCAGTCCCACATGATGAAACACTTCCTGTTCTAGTTCCTCCACAGGATGGGCTGTCTTTTATACCAGACAAAATGGCATTAGATGAAGATGCAAGTGGCGGCCAACCTAAAGAGTCAGAAGATGCAGACTACGTGCCAGATGAAAGCGATGGCAACTCAGGGAAATTCAGCCAAGAAGAGCTTGGTCATCTTATACGAGACTTGGAACTCTCAAAAGATAAAGTTGAACTCTTTTCTGCAAGGCTGAAGAAAAAGAATTTACTTCAAAAGAATGTTCTCATTTGCCATTTTTGCACGTGCAAACTTAATTTAGCAACATTCTTTAAAGTAGATGGTCCAATGTGTTATTGCAACGATATCGATGAACTTTTTGGAGCCCTTTCACAGGTTGTCAGACGGCTGCCTGGGTGAGAATCTTCACAGTCTTGGCAAGTGCATATATCTATATGATTTGCAAGGGATTGTGGGCAATGTAGTTCATTCACACCAGACACAGCTGCTGACAATAATTTAGTTGTGCTCAAGTGTTAAAGCCAATAAGATATTTATTTATGGGGTTATTTCTCCCAACACAGATATGCTTGGTAGCACATAAATCAGGTTACTTGCTTCTAGTGTTTAACTTGGAAAAACAAAGTCAAAATCAGGAAAACAACATTCAAACTTGTCAGGCATTAGCTAATGTTTTCTTAGCATATATCAAACAACAAACGAAAAGCCACAAAGAAAGAAAAAAACTGTTCTTTTCAGGTTAACTTCTGATAACTTCCCACATAGATTCAGAAGTGATTCTCTCCTAGCTCACAAGCAATTAGGTAAGGCTCAATTGCTAGCAGTTATCCAGCTGAAACCCCTTAGCTGGCTTGCTTTCTACTGTGTGGGTCAAATCCTGCTTCAGGAGCTTTTCTGAGTAGATTAAAGAACAAGTTTGTATTTCTTTGTGATGGTTGCTGTACTTTATAACAGAAAATCACCAAAGGAGTTTGGACAGAGAGCAGTCCATATAAACACATTCTTCATCTGCAATCATTCCCCCTTCTTCAACAAGCATGGGTTCAATATCATGGATTGGCACAGATGAATCTCTCAATGGAGCACTTTCAGGAGAATACTTGTTTCCCTGCTGTCTTTCAAGGTTATAGCTAGGGCATAGATCAGTGTTCATACCTGAGCTTCCATTGCTGTTAGAGTTCCTCTCTATATAGCCTGGCCAGTATGTAGTCCAGTTCTTATGTCCAGCCTTCCAATCCAGATCCCTGGACACTGGATCTCTCTTCACATACCTTCTGGCACGGGTCTTAGGGTCCCTTCCACGTGCAGCCGTCTCCCTCACAGGTAGCGTCTGGAGTTTCCTAGCTCTGCAGCACCATTCCTCTGGCTTTCCCCAGTCCAATGGTGTATGCTGGCCCTTGGAAATGCCTCCCAGTATACGTACTGCTCTGGACTCTTCTAGACCTCTCAAAGGCTTTTCTCTTCCTTCTTCCAAAGGGTTTCTTTCCTTCTCTGTCCGTCCGGTTTGGCTTCTGCTTCTGATGATCCTTCAGATGAAACTGATGATCAAGCTCAAGCTGATTCTCAGGATAATGAGGATAATTCTCTGTAGAATAAACTCTACCTTTTTTCTGCCTAGATGAGTGCTCCCCCCTAATACAGCGCAGCTGTGCTGAATCAGGCCCTGCCCTTTGAGATGAGTGCTTAGGGATTACCTCATAGCCCTCCTGATTGAACACACGTTTCCCCACTTCAGCTCCTCTAATGGCTGTTGGAAACCTGGTGCATTCTGGGACTGGTAGTCTTTTATGGGAAAATTCTGTTTTCTTATTTCTACCAGAACTGACAGGTTGCTTGTTCAGAGTCACTTCACCTTTTCTATAGCTCCTTCCTGAGCTATGATAAGCTTCCTTATCACAAGGTACACAGACTGTCAGAATGGCGCTTACTCATTGATTCTTCAACAAAAAGCCTCAGGACCTTTCTTATTCATAATGGCAACGTAAAGCCGTCTATCCCAATTGCACACTCTGTCCACCTCAAGGAGACATATGATAACCTGCAGATATTTTTCCAATCTATTTGCTATGACAGTTACCAGTGAAAGATTTGCAGGGATCTTAAGGTTAGTGGTATGCTGATGGTCATGGAAGGTGGATTTACCAAATATTGCTGTTTCCTCTGCCTCTGGGACAGTCGCACTGTTAAAGATCATTATGCTGTTCACAACTGGTCTTTAAGAACTGCCTATAATCCAGGAAGCAGCAGTGTTAGTCATGTTGCATTAGTTGATTCAGCAAACATTTTGCTTCCTCCTTTGCATATAAAACTGCGTTTAATGAAAAAGTTAGTGAAAAAAGTGGCGCAAACAAATTCAAAAGGATTTCAATATCTTGTTTCTGAATTTTCAAAGATCACTGTTGCAAAATTGAAAGAAGGCATTTATGTGGGGCCACAAGACAGTTGATGGAGGATGAAGAATTTGAAAAATGCCTGGATGCTTTGTAATTTGAAGCGTAGCAAGCCTTTAAGCAGATCTGTGAAAACTTTTTGGGTAATCACAAATCACCAAATTATGTTGATCGAATACAAAGGTTACTTGACACATATCGTAAACTTGGTTGCCGCATGTCATTGAAAATGCACTTCATGCACTCACATTTTCACTTTTTTTCACCAAACTTGGGTGACGTTAGTGACGAACAGGGTGAAAGGTTTTCACCAAGACATTCAGGCCATGGAAAAACGTTACCAAGGATTATGGGATGACAGCATGATGACATAAGATTACTGCTGGATGTTGTATTACATTATAGTAATCTGCCATCATGCTCACAACATCATGACAATCCTAACAAACTTCCCAGCAGAAAGTCTTCTGTAAAACACTTTTAGTGCATTTCTTACATGCAAACATGCCAAATATAGTTATTAGCACGTGTGACATCTGACATTTTCAATGTTTACGATATGTAACGTTTTACAGAAACTTCTATGAATGATGGGCCTGAATTTGAGCTGGGAGGTGCTATGCATCACATCAGCGCATAACTCGCCTACCTCCTGCCTAACCTGGATTTTCCATGCTGGGGTCATATGCGGCCTTGGCATCAAAAATCCGGGTGTCGCCGCACAGACAGGAAGTCACAGGAGCTACCTGTGTAGCACCGATTTTCTATTCTACACAGTTAGCCCCAGCACCTTAAAGATAGACGAGGTTTTCCCAGGCCTGTGTGGCATCGAAAATCTGTGCTACACAGATAGCGCCATGGCCTGCCTCCACTCCGGCCCGGAATGCCCCCAACATGTCCCGATGCTATGCGGATAGTATCTGGGCACATTAGGGACATATTTGGAATTTTCGAAGGGCACTACCCATGTACATGTAGGTGCCCTTTGAAAATCCAGGATAAGGCCTTTACACGGGTAACTAAGGAAGTTACCTGTGTAAAGGCTTTCGAAAATCGGGCCCCATATCTCTAAAACTCTATATTCTAGAAAAATACTAATTATAGATTTAGAATGCCTTTAGAATATCGAGCCCTATGTTTTTTTATCATTCTTCTCTTCGCAAGATGTAGACTTTTGGAATTTTTTTTCCATTTAATTGTTTAGTTAGTATTTTTTCCATTTCTTGTTGAATCTATTTGGAATGTAATTTTCAGAAATGCTTAATAAAAAATGGGTCCTATTGGATAAAAGCTTAGGAAGCACTGGAACTACAAACGGTGCTGGTGATTTACAAGCTCACATACTATAGACTCAGACAAGCATAAGATGTCTGTTCAAGGAGAGAGCTCATCTTCAAAATTAACAGGCTATTTTTGTAAAACCTTGCAGTAATAGGAAGTTGATGTATCTGCGGCTGAAGGTGTTTTTGCTTTATAACAGTTATAAGTCGATGGACTACATCTCTATCCTGCTAAAGAAAGCATTTTCCAATTCAGAAATAGTCAATACATTTTTGAGTACCTGGAGAAAGACAGAAGCAATCCTTAACTCTCTGCTTGCACCATAATCTCTTGACTGTGTCCTGAAAGCATTAGAAGATGATGGCATGCCTTACTGTGGTGCAATCATGGCACTACCAAAATTGTTTCCATGAGAGATAACAATATTTTCTCTGAAAAAATGATGGTTTGCAAACCAAACTGATAGAACCTCAGAGGACAGCCGCTGAGATTGTAGATACAGTTGCCAGCTATGTTACTGAAATTCTGACAAAGAACCATTTTGCTTGTGAAGTGTGTGATGTTTATTAACCCGTGTTAATGGTTAACACAAACTACTTAGTGCAGGCTGACGATAAACGCTACCACATGTTAAAAGTAGTCAGCAAAAATCCTGTGCTAACTGCTTAAGAGTCTGGGCAGGTGAGGGACAAAGAGTAAGTGAGGACTTCATATTGTAGTTAGATTGGGGAGAATTGCTAATTTTCCGTATTGCATGTAGCACAAGTGGACTTAATGATACCTCAGTGGGTGGAATTAAGTGCATCCACATTAATTCTAAATGACATTTGCTGCATGGGAAGGAACATTTCTGTGTGGTACTTGGGGGAAGCACTCTGGACATGCCCCAAGGATGAATGCACAGCCTTTCTACTTATAGCACACTAATGTTTGACACCTGGTAGTGAGAAGTTTAATGCATGGTTTTTATTTCTTTCTTTTATACTGTGCTCTTTAGAATCAGTGTGGTTTACATGTATACTAACAGGTACTTTTTATTCCCTTGTCCCCACAATCTAAGTGTACCTGAGGCAATTGAGGGTTAAGTGGCTTGCCCAAGGCCACAAGGAGTGGCCATGGGACTAGAGACCCCAGTCCCTCCAGCCTGAGGTTGCTTGTCCCCATGTGGGAATTGAACCCCTGGCCTTCCAGCCTGAAGTAACCTGTCCCAACCACTGAGCCACTGCTCCCTGACATGGCTTGGGCACCATGCAAAGAAGTAGTGTGGGGCCCTCATGCTAAAACTCCCTGGTAGCATGCATTGTGCTGGGGACTGGGCGGGACATGGGCAGAGCACAGGTGTTGCTGGTGCATTGCAGTTAGTATGGGTGTTAATGGCCCACTCTGAGCTTGGTGCCATTAGTGCAGGTACCTGCACGTAACACCACCTCAATGGATGGCATTAAGTGTGCCCACATGCTGGCTTGCATGGCGCCACATCTAGAGCCCTCACTAATTGCTTGAAGTGAGCGTTGACCTCCTGTGCTAGTAACACAGCCCTCATGTATGTTATTAGAGCAGGGCTTAGAAAACATGCCTCTTAGTGCGCTGAGAGTGGAACAACGTGCTGCACTTTAGTAAACATGCCCCAGTGTTTGGTGGACTCTGACGAGATGAAGAGGAAAGAACATACTGGCTAAGCTGAGGAAGGTGATGCAGAAAGGGACTTGAACTGGTATCTGGGAAATGTACAAGTGTAGGCCTGAAACAGTTTAGCTCAGCTGTTAGTAGAATTTCTGTGACCCCCCTCTCTATGCCTTTGCTCATTGCTCCCTGCCTTCTATACTGGCAGAACTTCCTTCTTTCCTGACTGATAGTAATGGTCTAGGTTGGCAGCAAGTACCCCAGACTCTGAAGATTTCCAGGATGTGTGTTTTGAAAAGTTCTAATGTTAATTTGGTTTCTCACATCATTCCTGAGGTCGTGTTATCTGTAGGAGTAGAAGGTGGAAAGGATTGTCAGGGGAATCTGAATCCTACTCTCAGTTCAATTAAATTAAAAACATGTGAGTCTCCTTGGTCAACCTGGAAGAGGTCATCAATAATTATGTCTCCCCCTCTCCCTGAGTGGAGACTGATAGCCAAGATGGAGGCTAAGGTAACTGGATGCTTACCCCAATTGTGTAAATTCTCAACTGAGACTGTTCTTAAATTTGACATCCTTGATGTTGAAGTAATGATGATCAATGAGAAGCTTCAACTGCTGGATCAGAACTCTGTTTCTAAGCTATTACTTAATTAGGTTTTTACCAAAGTAACAACGTCCTGGAGTATTAAGCAGAAAGACAGGAGAACATACTGGCAATGTTCCTGCCAAGCTGCGCGAGAGTCCTCCAGCCAAGCTGCTGCTGCTGGCAGGAGGAGGTGCTGCGATACTGCAATATTGCATCAACTCCCCCTACTGGCAGTAGCTCAACTGGAGGACTCCCGTGCAACTTGGTAGGAAAATTGCATGCTGCTTTATAATAATTTATACTTTTTGAATTTTCCCTGTTGTATATTGATCTTGCCTTATGAAATGTTGAAAAATTATTTCTTGAAGGTTTAATATATAGATTCTTTCTCACTTCTGGCTGTCTCCAGAGTTTATTATATTCCTAGTTCTGTGAGATTTTCGGTAAAGGGAAAGGAGACAGTTGATTTTCCTGATTTTTTAAATTTAACTACTCAACTTTTGATGTCATTAGAAGGGACTGCTACATGAGCAGCTCTGGTAGCACTTTCAGTTTGGCCTCTTATGACAGGATAATAAGGATGCTCTTTAGGGCAAAGTCAAAATGATTTCATAGTGATAGGATTTCTGTTTTCACTGATTTTACTGTCAATATTCAAAGATTACAAAGAACTACTTGATACATCATTGCAGAGCTTTGGCCTTGGAAATGAGTGTTTTCTAGGAAAATTGTAGTCAGATTTATAGGAAACGATTATGATTTTTGGGATTCAGGTCACCTGCTTCAATTTATACAGGCCCAGGAACAGGTGCTGGAGAAACACAGGGATGGTAAACCCTGAATTTTCCAGCTAGGTGGGGAAAGTTGTGAAGAAGCTGTAGATTAGTATTTCATCAGGTGATATATTTTGATTTCTCTTTAGTTGTTCTACTTAAGTTCTCCTCTTCCATTTTGAGGAATTTAATTTGAATTTACATGTTTTCTTTTTTTCTTGCTGTTCAGATGGATGTAAGCTCCTTTCTTGTTAGGGCAATGTTTTCTGTTCTATGAATGTAGGGGCATGTTTACTAAACCGTGGTAGGCGTTTGCAGCTAACTCAGGGCGATAGCTGCAAAAAGCCAGCGTTAGCTGCAAATGTCCCGCGGTAGGTGCAGGGGGCGTTCTTGGCATTTCCTCTGTGGATATTGTGGAGGAAATGCTAGTACTGAGGGGTGCAAACCACCCACTGAGGTAGCAATAGCTGCACTTACAAAGCCTTCAAACTTTGGCAATTACTTCGTCATGGTAACTTCTGCAGCAATCGCCCCTTACAAGCACACCCATTCTCCTCCTACTCTCCACCCGAATCCCGCCCAAACCAGCACCTGCTGTGTGAAATGCAAACATCATGGAAAAGCACCGCGATTCTGAATTTTTCCCATGTTAGCTACTATTACTACTACTACAAATAATTTGTATAGTGCTACAAGGCGTACACAGTGCAGGACTCCATTGCAAAGCAAGGTAATACTCTGCTTGAAAGCTCTTAAAGAAGTTAAGGTATTCTTTTCTAAAAGCTAATTCTTTAAGGGGTTTTGCTGTTCATTGTTAAAAGATAAAGTCTTTTCTTCTATACAACAAAGGGGAACCTTTTCTGTGTGTGCTTGTGGAGTTGGGCAAGGCTGTTGACAGTTCATTCACAGCTAACTCTTTGAAGCCATTGACCTCATCAGGTGTTAGGTCCCTCCCTACCCACCCTGATACCCACCCACCCCATGTGAGAATTCTTGCTTTATAGGGCAACTCACCATTTAGCTACATACAGGGACATAGACAAGCACTGTTAGAAAACACTTACAAGAGGTTAGTCACTTTTTTGCTAAAGGACAGCAGTGGAACAGGTTGGGGCTTTGGAAGGTCTCTCTCTCTTTTACTTCAACAGGTACCAAAGCTCCACCAACTAAGCAATAGCTGGGAAAAATCATATTGCTAAAGCTGTTGCCCCCATTACAGCTTCTACCTCTGTCCAGACAGAGATCCCCAATGTCAGTTGAGGGACCGGTTCATGTGCAGGATGCCTGCATGCTCAGGCTCTCAGGAAACAAGTGGAGGAGCTCAGGGAAGAGAATGTGAGACTGAGAAGCATTTGAGATGGTGAGAAGTACATTGACAAGATGCTTCTTGAAACATCCAAGTTCTCTGACAGAAGTGAAGATGGGAGGCTACAGAAGGAAGAAGATTGGACACAAGCCACCAGAGCCTGCAGTATTAGCACTCCAACTCCTCCAGCCCTTGAATTGAAGAACCAGTATGCAATCCTGGAAGTGGAAGAGGTGGAAGTATCCGAGGAAAGGTAATAACCACAGCTCGAGCACCCCAAAGTTAAAAAATTAGTCACCACAATGAAGTGAATGGTAGTGGTGGTTGGTGACTCTCTACTGAGGAGTACTGAGGTATGCATCTGCCAAACAGATTTTGTGTCCAGAGAGGTGTACTGTCTGCCAGGTGCCAAAATAAGAGATGTTGCGAAGAGTTTGCCGAGACTCATCGAGCCTACTGACTATTATCCTATGTTGCTCATCCATGTTGGCACAAATGATACTGCTAGATATCCCTCTAAGTATATCAAATGTTACTTCATAGCTCTGGGACAGAGGGTAAAGCAGATAGGTCCCTAGGTGGTCTTCTCTTCAATCCTCCCTGTTGAGGGTAAAGGCCCAGGCAGAGAAGCTCACATCCTGGAGATGAATACATGGCTACATGGATGGTGTCATCGAGGGTGTTTTGGTTTTCTGGACCATGGGATGATGTTCCAAGGGCTGCAGAGCAGAAATGGTGTCCATCTGTCCAAGAAAGGTTGAAGTGTTTTCAGCAGCAGACTGGCTAACTACTGAAGAGGGCTTTAAACTAGATTCAATGGGGATGGCTGAAGAGAGCCCCCAGGTAAGTGAAACATTAAATACTTCTGTAGCATACTTCGCTGCTGCTTTTAGATCTTGACTCACCTGATCTCCTTTTTCTTTCCCCTTACTTTATCCCTGCCTACACCTTCTGTGTTTGTCTTGACTAGATTGTAAGCTCTGATGAGCAGGGACTGTCTTGTACATGTCTGTGCAGCGCTGCGTATGACTTGTAGCGCTATATAAATGCTCAATAGTAGTAGTAGTAGTAGTCATAGGGACAACATCTGGAAAGCAGTGTGTATAAATGCCCATAGCATGGGAAATAAGATCTCAGATCTTTAATGGAAGAGGCTGACTTGGATTTAGTGGCGGTAACAGAGACACGGTTCATAGAAAACCATGACTGGGATGTAATTATACCAGGCTATACTTTATTCAGGAAGGACAGGGTAGGAAGAAGGGAAGGTGGTGTGGAACTATATGTTAAAAATAATGTTAAAGCTGTGGAACTACAGGGCTTAAAAGGGAGAGAGGAGGCACTGTGGGTTAAACTAGAAAAAGGGAAAGAGAAATCCATCTGCATTGGAGTTATATACAGATCCCCATCACAGGGGGTAGAAGTGGATGAAGATTTAATACAAGACATACAGAGTTTTGCCATGAAAGGAGAAGTGCTACTGATAGGTGATTTCAATATGCCGGATGAGGATTGGCACATCCCTGCTGCGGTGTCATCCAGAAGTAAGGAGTTCCTGGATTCTCTACAGGGAGAACTATTCAGGCAATTGGTAACAGAACCCACACATGATGGGGCCATACTGGACTTAGTGCTTACCAATGGGGAAAGTATTTCTGATGTCACAGCGGGAGACCATCTCGCATCCAGTGATCGCCAGATGGTGTGGTTCAGTACTAAGACTAGGACTGATAAAATCCATTCAAAAGCAAGCGTCTTAGATTTTAGGAAAACTAACTTTGCAAAGATGGGACAATACCACAGGGAGTTGTTAGTGGGATGGGAACAGCTGTGGGATGTAGAAAAAAGTGGGCAAAACTGAAAGGGGATATTTGAAAGGCAACAAACCTTTTTGTTAGAAAGGTAAATAAATGTAAAAGGAAAAGGAGGCCACTATAATTCTTAAAAGAAGTAGCTGAAAAGGTGAAGAAAAAGAGGGAGGCCTTCATGAAATACAAGAGATCACAGAGAGAGGAAGACAGGCATCTATATTTGGAAAAACTTAGAGAAACTAGCAAAGTAGTCAGGGAAGCAAAGGTACTAAAAGAAGAATAAATATCTAATACAATAAAATGCAGGGATAAGGCATTTTTCAGATATGTTAATGAGAGGAGGAAGGGCAAAAGTGGTATTGTCAGACTCAAGGGTACATGGGAGGAATATGCAGAAACTGATGAGGATAAAGCAGAATTGCTTAAGAAATATTTCTGTTCTGTGTTCACAGATGAAGGGCATGGAGCAGGACCTCAGAAAACACCCACAAACAAGAACTAAAGCGAGGAGCATCTCAAACGATTTTCAGAGGACTGTGTTCGTGAGGAACTAGTTAAACTGAAAGTAGACAAAGCCATGGATCCAGATGGGATGCATCCAAGAATACTGAGGGAACTTGGGGACATTCTAGTGGCTCCACTGACTGACCTTTTCAATGCTTCTTTGGAGTTGGGAATGGTGCCAGAGGACTGGACAGAGGCACATATGGTTCCTTTACACAAAAGTCGATGTTAGGATGACCTTGAGAACTACAGGCCAGTAAGTCTAACCTCTGTGGTTAGTAAACTATTGGAAAGGCTACTAAAGGAGAGAATAGTGAGGTTTCTGGAGTCCAATGTATTGTAGGATCTGAGGCAGGTGACCAGGGAGTTGGACTGAGGGAGAGCCCTAGATGTGGTGTATTTAGATTTCAGTAAATCCTTTGATACTGTTCTGCACAAGCAACTTATAAACAAACTGAGCACCCTAGGGATGGACCCTAAAGTACTGATTGGGTTAGAAATTGGTTGAATGGGAGGCGACAAATGGTACAGGTAAATAGAGCTCGCTCTGAGGAGAAGGAGGTTACCAGTGGTGTGCCGCAGGGATCTGTCCTTTGTTCAATTCTGTTTAACATCTTTGTTAGTGATATTGCAGAAGGACTGTTGGGTAAGGTTTGCTTGTTTACAGACGATACCAAAATCTGCAATAGAGTAGACACACAGGAAGGAGTTGACAACATAAGGAGGGATCTAGCTAAATTTGAAGAATGGTCTAGAATATGGCAGCTGAAATTGAATACTAAAAAATACAGGGTCATGCATTTAGGCTGCAAAAATCCAGAGGAGCTGTACAGTGTAGGGGGTGAGGTACCTCTGTCCACAAAAGAAGAGTGGGTCCTGAATATCTTAAAGTAGCTAAACAGGTAGAAAAGGTGATTGCAAAAGCCAGAAGGATGCTTGGGTGTATAGGGAGAGGAATGGCCAGCAGAGAAAGGAGGTAATAATGTCTTTGTATACATCTCTGGTGCAACCTCATTTGGAGTATTGTGTGCAATTCTGGAGTCTGCACCTTCAGAAGGATATAGGCAGGTTGGAGTCAGTGCAGAGGATGGCTACTAAAATGGGTAGTGGTCTTCATTATGAAGCATATGAGGACAGATTTAAAGATCTTAATATGTATACTTTAGAGGAAAGGTGGAATAGGGGTGATATGATAAAGATATTTAAATACCTCCGTGGCATAAATGTACAGGAAGGTCTCTTTCAATTGAAGGCAAACTATGCTACGAGGGGGCATAGGATGAGAGTGAAATGGGACTCAGAAGTAATATAAGGAAATATATTTTTACAGAAAGAGTGGTAGATGCATGGAAAACACTCCCAGTGGAGATGGTGGACACAAGGACAATATCTGAATTCAAAAAAGCATGGGACAAATACAGAAGATCTCTAAAGGAAAAAAGGGGACTATTGTAGTTGATATGGAAGGACAGACTAAATAGACCATGTGGTCTTTTTCTGCTGACATGTTTCTATATAAGACCCAGTCCCTGCTCATTAGAGTTTACAATCTAATCAAGATAACACAGCGAAACTGGGGACTAGAGGATGGTAAGATGTTGTTGTTGTTATTAAGTGCCGTCGAGTCGGAGTCGACTCATGGCGACCCTCTGGATAGCTATCCTAAATTGTGTTCAGTCTTCAGTCAGGCGGCTCATTGTTGACAGACTGGTACCCGTATCTGCTGTTATTGTATCAGTCCATCTCATTGCTGGCCTTCCACTTTTGCATTGACCTTCTATCTTGCCAAGCATGATGTCTTTCTCTAATGATCTCTCTCTTCGCATGATGTGTCCAAAGTATGAAAGTCGAAGTCTTGTCATCTGAGCTTCTAAAGAAAGCTTAGGTTTGATCTCCTCTAGCACCGACTGGTTTGTTCTTCGGGCAGTCCATGGTATACACAGTATTCGCCGCCAGCACCATAATTCAAAGGCATCAATTTTCTTCCTGTCTATCTTTTTCACTGTCTAGCTTTCACATCCATATGATGTTATTGAAAATACCATGGCTTGAACAAGTCAAATCTTTGTATGGAGAGAGACATCTCTGCTCTTGAGAATCTTATCTAGGTCTTTCATAGCCATTCTGCCAAGAGCAATGCATCATCTGATTTCTTGACTGCTTGTTGCTTCTTTATTGATAGTTGATCCCAGTAAGTTAAAGTTGTTCACAATTTCAATTTCTTCTCCTTCAACGATGAACCTGTTGATTGTCATGATCTTTGTCTTCTTTACATTAAGGTACAGGCCGATTTTGAGACTATGTTCTTTGATTGTGAGAAGCAAATGTTTCAGATTATCTTCACTTTCAGCCAGTAATGTGGTATCATCAGCATAGTGAAGGTTGTTGATGAGTCTTCCACCAATCTTCACACCTCTGTTGTCTTCATACAATCCTGCTTCTCTGATGATTTGTTCTGCATATAAATTAAACAGGTAGGGGGAAAGTATGCAGCCTTGTCTTACACCTTTGCTTATTTTAAACCATTCTGTTTCTCCTTGTTCCGTTCAAACTGTTGCTTCTTGATCAATGTACAGATTGTGCAAGAGAACGATCAGGTGTTCTGGTATACCCATGCTTCTTAATGTGGCCCAGAGTTTCTCATGGTTTACACAGTCGAAAGCCTTGCTATGGTCGATAAAGCACAAATAGATATCCTTTTGATATTCTTTAGTCTTTTCAAGGATCCATCTCACATCCGCAATGATGTCTCTCGTTCCTCACCCTTTCCTGAACCCTGCTTGCACTTCAGGTAGTTCTTGTTCCAGGTATGGATGTAGTCTCTTTTGAATAATCTTCAGTAGAATCTTGCTGGCATGTGGGATCAGAGCGATTGTGCGATAATTTCTACAGTCAGTTGGATCACCTTTCTTTAGTATTGGTATAAACACAGATCTTTTCCAGTCAGTTGGCCATGATGTTATCTTCCACATTTCTTGGTAGAGCCTTGTAAGTACAATAAGAGCGCATCAGATTGCTGTAATACTTCTATGGGAATGCTATCAATGCGTGGTGCTTTGTTCTTTGATAAGGCTTTCAATGCTGCTTCAACTTCTTCTTTCATCACCAATGGTTCCTGATCATAAGGTACAGGTTGAAACGGCTGTTGGTCCACTTGATCTTTATCATATAAAAACTCTGTATATTCCTTCCACCTTTTCTTGATCTTCTCAGCATCATTCAACATAGAACCTTGAGCATCTTGTAACATTCCAATTCGAGGCTGGAACTTTTTCTTTAACTCTCGTAGCTTTAGGAAAGCCGATCTTGTTCTTCCTCTAATAGTTTCTGCTTCTATTTCCTTGCATGCGTCATTGTAGTACTTCTCCTTGTCCCGTCTTGCTGCACGTTGGAAATCTCTGTTGAGTTCTGCGATTGTCTTTCTTTCTCCTCTGGCTTTAGCTTCTCTGTGTTTCTGGGCAATTTTCAGAGTTTCTTCCGTCATCCATTTTTCACCTTTTGTAGAGACTTCTCGCTTTCTTCCAACACAACCTTCTTGATGTCATTCCATAACTCTTCTGGAGCTCTGTCATTTGTATCTAAAGCAGCAAATTGATTTTGCAGGCAGTCTTTAAATTCCAGTGGTATATTCTCAAGGTCATATTTTGCTGCATTCATGAGTGGTTTGCTCTTTTTCAACTTTAGCTTGAGTTTGCATACTAGTATTTGATGATCTGCACCACAGTCAGCTCCAGGTTTTGTCTTTGTTGATGTTACAGAGCTTTTCCATCGTTGACCTCCGCAGATGTAGTCAATTAAATTTTTATACATTCCATTAGGTGAAGTACATGTGTACAGTCACCGCTTGTGTTGCTGGAAAAAGGTATTTGAGATGAATAGATCGTTGGTCTTGCAGAATTCTATCAGTCTTTCTCCAGCTTCATTTCTGTTGCCAAGTCCATATTTTCCAACTACTTTGCCTTCTTCTTTGTTGCCAACTTTTGCGTTCCAGTCACCCATGACTATCAGGATATCCTGTTTGCATGATCTGTCAATTTCAGCTTGTACTTGTTCATAGAACTCTTCAATTTCATTCTCTTCTGCAGCTGTTGTTGGGGCATATACTTGAATTATAGTTGTGTTGATAGGCATTCCTTGTAGACGAATAGAGATTAAGCGTTCGCTGACTGCATTGTATTTCATTACAGTTCTTGCAAGTTTCTTCTTTATTATAAATACAACACCATTTCTTCTTTGTCTTTCATTTCCAGCATAGTAGACCATGTGAACATCTGATGCAAAGTGCCCAATGCCAGTCCATTTCAGTTCGCTGACACCCAAAAGATCAAGTTGTACACGTTCCATTTCATTCTTGACCACCTCCAACTTCCCTTGGTTCATGCTTCGTACGTTTCATGTTCCAATGTGTAAGACATCTTTACAGTTTCTGACTCTCATTTCATGCGTAGCTACATCAGCAGATGGTAAGATACACGTAAGTTATGGACAAGAGAGTGAGGAGCATCAAGATCCAAAAGCTGCCTGAAAGAGGTGGGGTTTTAGCCTGCATTTGAATACGGCTAGAGAAGGAGTCCTACGTACACACTCTGGTAGTTTGTTGCAGGCATATGAAGCAGAAGATGAAATGAACAAAGTCTGGAGTTGGTAGTGGCAGAGAAGGGCACAGATAAAAGGGATCTGCCAGAGGAGTGGAGTTCCCGAGGAGTATAGAGTGAGATAAGAAAGGTAGTGAGGAGCTGCAGAATGAATGCACTTGTAGGTAAGTAGGAGAAGTTTGAACTGGATGTGAAAACGGATAGGGAGCCAATGAAGTGACTTAAAAAGAGGGGTTATATGAGCATAACAACACTGGTGAAAGAAAAACCATGCAGCTGAGTTTTGAACAGATTGAAGGGGAGAGCGATGATTCAGAGGGAGACCAGCGAGGAGCAGGTTACAATAGTCAAGGCGGGAGGTGACTAGTGAGTGGATAAGGGTCTTGGTAGTGTGGGTAAAAAGGAAGGGATGAATTTTGTTGATGCTATAGAGAAAGAAGCATCAGGTTTTAGCCATCTGTTGAATGTGCGTGGAGAATGAGAGAGAGGAGTCAAAGATGACCCCAAGGTTGCGAGCTGAGGAAACGGGGAGTTGTGGTGTCATCCACAGAAACAGAGAAAGGAGGAAAGGGGAGGTGGGTTTAGGGGAAAAGATAAGGAGCTCAGTTTTGGCCATGCTCATTTTTAGATGGCGGTGAAACATCCAGGCAGCAATGTCGGATAAGCAGGTAGAGGTCCAGGACTGGATTTCTGGAGAGATTTCAGGCACAGAGATGTAGATTTTAGCTGTCTTTGCTGCACGACAATCCCCCTTATTGTCTGTGTTTACTTCTAAAAATGTAACAAATCTTAAATTTAAAAAAAAAGTTCTGCCCCTCCTTTCATTAATTACCCTTGGTTGAAGGCCTACTATTTTTTTTATAACTGAAATTCTTAAGTGTCAGTTACTCATGATAACTAGGTCAAACTTGTAGAAATTGCCTGTTTTGTAAGCCGACTGGGGTATATATATCCTCTGCTTTACTGAGCTAAATATAACAATAGACTAATTAGCAATAACAACCAACACCAGAGCTCAAATATTTAGTCCTACCTCACTTGATGATAATCAAACTTATTGCATCACATTCTTCTCTTAATGGTTTTGCGTTGTGTATTCTGCATATCTAGCTTGATTAGAAAGTATGCTCAAAATAGTAGGGGCTGCCCATTATTGAGGTCATTTTACAAGGAGGAGCCTACTCTAAGTGTGAAAGGAGGAACCTAAATGTGGCCATTTTAATTATTTCAGGCCCAGTATTCCAAGGCATTTACATGGTTTACGGAGCTGTAATCCATGTAAATGCCGCTGAATGGGATATTCAACAGCAGTAACATGGTTAGTGCCACTGAATATCCCCAACTAATGCTGCTATATTCTCTGATGCTAACCGCTTAGCATCGGGGCGTTTCATAGGCTGCGACAGTAGATAACCGAGTAGGGTAATATTGCACCGCTATCTGGTTAGCTACTGCGGGTGAAAGATAGACGCAGCAAAAGCTGGCCTATCTTTTATCCAGGGGAGCTAACTGGGCAACAGTGCAATATCGCCGCTTCCCAATAAACGTCTGCAGCTCCGGAGCATATGCAGCGACCCCGGATATTCAATGCCAGGGCTGCATATGACCCCAGCATTGAATATGCAGGGTTGAGGTTCAGTGCCGATAGCTACGCACTGTACTCGTGCCTAGCCGCTGACGTTGAATATCGGGCCCTTCATGTTTATGTGGCCACATAGGCATGTAAACGGCCTCTTATAAAATAGCACTCAGTGTAAAATTACGTGCGTTGATTTGATGTGGCATGCACATAGGCAGAGATTGGGTGGGGCTTAGGCAAAGCACGCAAGTATACACATAGATTAATTTATGTCCAGATTTGCAAAATATAAGTGTGGGCATTTACACCAGCTATAGGGCTCTCTGCCACTTATGTGTTTTATAAAGCCAAGTAGTCACCTACCTCTCTTTATAAAATAGTGCCTACACTGGACAAATATACCGTAGAAACATAGAAAACGATGGCTGATAAAAGACCATATGGCCTATCCAGTCGGCTCATTCATAATCCCTTCCTCTCCTTCAGAGATCCTCTGTATAAGTCCCGTGCTTTTTAGAATTCAGATGCAGTTCTTGTCTCCACCACCTCCACTTGGAGGCTGTTTCACTCATCCACCATCCCTTCCATAAAGAAATATTTCCTCCGATTACTTCTGAGTCTATCCCCTTTCACCTTTATTTTATGACCCCTTGTTCCAGAGCTTCCATTCAGCTCCAAGAGGGCCATATCCTGTACATTTATTCTATGGAGATATTTAAACATCTCTATCAAATCACCGCTCTCCCGCCTTCTTTCAGAAGTATACATATTGAGATCTTTAAACTTATCCCCACATGCCTTATGTTGAAGACTGCTGACCATTTTATTAATTGCCCTCTGCACCAACTTCATCCTGTTTATATCCTTTTGACCTCCAGAATTATATACAGTATTGTAAATGAAGTCTTACTAGATTTGTACAAAGGCACTATCATCTCCTTTTTCCTACTGGCCATTCCTCTCCTCGTGCACCCAAGCATCCTTCTGGCTTTTGCTGTCACCTTTTCCGCCATGCTTAAAGTAGGAACCTCCGTATAAGATTATCCTCCACATGTCTGTAAAGTGATGAGTACATTTTATATGCACTGCACAAATCATGATAATAATAATAAACCACTAAGAAAATTTATTTTTGTTTGAATTTCTAGCTTCAAACGTTTCATTCATTGTATATATCTGAAACTAAAAGAATATGATTATCTGCATTGAAAACAAGCCTGTTCATTTTGGACTCTCTTCTAGTATAGTCAACAGGTAAACCAAATCTGGGAGGGGGGGAGGGATATTTAGAGGTGGCAGCTAGAGTGGTTTCAGTGGCTAACCATCACCGCTGAAACTTAAACTCTGATATTCAATGTCAGAGTCATCTGCAGGTCCCGGCATTGAATATCCGGATTGCCTGAATTGCCAGGAAGCTAACCAGCCAGCGGCGATATTCAGCCACTCCTCTGTTAGTTTCCGTGCTTTCAGGCCAGCCATGGCTGCACCTTACTTTCGCTGCTTTGCCATAATGGGCAGTGGCTCAATATGGCTGCTACCTGGATAGCATCGGCGCATGTAGTGGCGGCACTCACAGATATTCAGTGGCGCTTACCATGTTAGTGCCTCTGAATATCCCGGATAAGGGGCTAACCGGTTAATCCCTTTGAATATCTCCCTCGTATATTTAGTTGCAGTATCCAGACAGTGACTGCTGCTGACTATCCAGATTTTGCGGTCCGCGCTCATAGCTATCCAGATAGTGGCAATTTTCAACTTTTTTCCTGTCCCAAATTATGTGGAAACGTATTGGCATAAGTTGCTGAAAATCAGTGCTATCCAGATAAGCCTCACTATCCAGAGAGTGCTGTGGTGGTCAGAGGAAATATTCACAAGCGCTCTCTGGATGGTGGTGCTGAACACTGGGCTCAATGGGGATCATCCTACTAACTGGATAAATGCTTGGGGAAGGGGTGATATTCGGCGGCAGTGCCTAGCTCTTGCATAGCTGCTGAACCTTGCATCTGGATAGTCAATGCTGAGGCTATATCTGGCCTCTGTCATTGAATATCTGGGTTGACTGCATAGCACCAATGCTAACCAGATAGCAGCGATATTTAGCTGTTGCCCGGTTAGCTCCAGTGGTGGACGTTAGGCGAGTCTTTCAGTGCCTAACTTTCACTGCTTTGGGTAACCGGCTGGCAGCTGAATATCGCCGCCACTCAGTTATCCTTAGGTACTGCCTCCAATCTGCCCCTAGAAGGCTCTGATGCTAGCCAGTTTGCATTGGGACATCCAGTAGAGGCATCTGGAGATATTCAATGGCACCAACAGTGTCAGGGCTGCTGAATATCCCACACAGCGCTTATTGGGCAGTTTGCAGATCTGCAAACTGCTTAAATGGCTTTGAAGATGCCCCCTTGGTTTCTTCATGGTAACGAATCAAACTGACGCCTTTCACTGCTGGTGAACATTTATTAGTCTGGAGTAACCTTTGCCATCTTTCACTGGCCCTATGTATCAATGTTTTCAGTGTTTTGACAATAATCATCTCACCTGTGTTTTATTTGAACAAAAGTTATCTGAGGGCATCTTAGGTTTCTTTAGGCCTATAGAGGACAGAGAGCAAACTTTTACTTTGGTTTCCAAGTGGTTTGCTGTTGGAAATGGAATTCAAGCATCAGCAATACTTTGTCAAAATAAGAGACCTTCTGTTAACTAACAGGCAAAGAAAATAAACGTCTTCCAAGTCTAACAACAAAAATCTGAATGGGAAGTTCAAAGATTTTAACTTTTTACCATAAACAGAAAAAGTAACCTCCAAATATAACTAGCCCTTAAAATAGTGAATTATCTTTACATGAGGTTTGTTAACTTCTGAATTCCACAGTAGACTGAGAAAACATAAACGTCAGCAAAACCGAACTCCTTATCTGTCCCTCTAAAATCACTTTCTCCTTTCTCTGTTTCTGTGGATAACACTATACTCCTCCCTATTTCCTCAGCTTGCAAACTTGGCATCATCTTTGACCCCTTTCTCTTTCTCTGCACACATCCAACCTGTTGTTTCCTTCTGTATAACATCCAAATACAAACAAAACAGAGCAGATAAAGGAGGTGCTACGGTGATACAGTCTAAAATTCATTATTGCCAGTCGGTCATGTTACATCTTAATGATGTTAAATATTACCGTTTATTGTCACAAGATCCTTCTGCTCAATTACAGGCAGAGATTAAAGACCTGATGACACTGGCTTTGGACCAAGGCTGGATAACTACTCGTGAGTTTAAGTTTTTGACTCCACCTTTTCCTTTAATTCCATATTTTTATACTGTACCCAAGATTCACAAGTCTTTAAGTGCACCTCCGGGTCGACCTATAGTCTCTTGTAGGGGCTCTCTCTTGGAACCATTATCTAAATATTGTGACGTTTTTCTTCAACCTTGTGCTCAGAAAGTAGCCTCTTTTGTTAAGGACACGACCCATTTTTTGCAGCGGTTAGACTCCGTAGTTTGTCCAATTAAGGATGTTTGGTTAGTATCCCTTGATGTCACGGCACTTTATACTAATATTGCCCAAGATGAAGCCTTGAGGATTGTGGAGAATTTGGACATCTCTTTACCTTCTAGAACACCGAGGAGGTTCTTTCAACGATTACTTACTTTAGTGTTGACCAAAAACTTTTTTCCAGTTTGATGGTCAGTTTTACCAGCAAATACACGGCATAGCAATGGGTGCCACAGTGGCTCCATCAGTAGCCACTTTATATTTAGCTGATTTTGAAACTGAGATTGTTTACCCTTCCTCCTGGTTTTCATCAGTTTTACTTTGGGTCAGATTTCTTGATGACATCTTTTTTCTGTGGAATGCTATTATCTTTTATTGACTGGTTGAATTCACGGAGAGAACATTTAAAATTTACTTTACATCATGACTTAGTTGAATTAGAGTTTTTGGATGTAAAGATTTTTAAAAGGGACTCTAAATTACATTCCACGCTTTTTCGTAAAGCAGTGCAGAGAAATACGCTCTTAGAGTTTTCTAGCTTTCATCCGCCTGCCTTAAAAAGTGATTTGCCCTATGGTCAGTTTTTACGATTGCGACGGATTTGCAGTTCTCTTGAAGATTTTGATCAACATGTGAGCGAATTAACTCAGTGTTTACTCAGGAGAGGATACCCATTGCCTATAGTTAAACGTGCATGGAAAAGGGCTCGCTTCACACATAGAGAATGGTTGGTTGATCCTGCTGCTCGGGCAAATGCTGGTAATCAGGTATCTGATATGGAATATATCACCGGAATTTTGCCATATATGTCAAATATCTCTAAAGTTTGCCAGATTTTGACAAAACATTGGCATTTATTAGCACTACATCCTTGTTTTCGGAAATCTTTGCGTATAGCCTATACCAGGGGCCCGAATATTGGTGATTTGATTGGTAGTACACGGAGTTTCAATAATCCTACAATTTTTTCAGATACACCATTGGGTCATTTTCCTTGTTCTCATTGCGATTTTTGTGCACAAGTGATAGAGGGACATGAATGGGTGATCCCTCAGAAAGAGTTCCGTCACATATTGAAATGGTCCACTTCTTGCTCATCATCTTTTGTTCTTTATGTGCTATTATGCCCTTGTCAAAAATTATACATTGGGCGTACTATTCGTGTGGTGCGATGTCGCTTGCAAGAACATGCTTCAAGAGTGCGGAATTTGGTGACATCTGCACCCATAGTACAGCACTGTATCGATTTCCAACATAAATTCAGTGATTTTAAATGGCGAGTTTTGGATCATGTTCCTTTCAGCTCCAGGGGGGGCAATAGAGAGAAGAAACTTCAATTATTGGAACAAACATGGATTTTTCGTTTGTCAACGGTGGTACCGAATGGGTTAAACCTTGAACAAGATTGGGCTAGCCTTTTATGAGGTGTCATTGCTTGATTGGCTGTTGGAGTTTAAATGCCCTTATATTTTCACATCATATGGTCATGACGTTGGACTGAATCATCAATGGCGTCTTTCTGAGCGTGTTGCAGCTCTGTTTGAAATGTTTGAAAGTTTTTTGATCTGCAGTATATTTGAACGTTGAAACAGGATCAGATTGATTGGACTGGATCCTAAACGCAGTGCTGTGTTCGTTGATCTAACTGCAATAACGAAGACGTTATATTAACAACATCGGTGAAGAGCCTTGACTGGGAAGGTTGTCAGTTTTTTCCTGCCGGTTTGGAGAAGAAGACGGCGGTTTTTCTATGACAAGCTAGTGGCTTTTCTTCACATCTACATGAGAGTGATGAGTATTCACATATAATTTTGTTATTGTGATTTAGCACTGTGAAGTGTTCATATTTCACGATTATTTAGTGGTGAATTTTAATTATAGTTTGAATAAAAGGGAAGTTACGCTTCAAGAGAGGTTTACCTCCCATGGCAAAAACTTCCGACAAAAAAATAGTTTCGTAGATTCAGTTACTACCATTATTATTCACTCTTGTTTTTTGATATTTTCTGTATAACATCAGCAATATTCATCCCTTTCTTTCTGAACACACTGCTAAGACTCTTATGCACTCTTGAATCGCTTCCCGTCTAGACTATCAAAACTTGCTCCTTGCTATCTCCCCGTGAATCATCTCTTTCCCCTTCAATCTGTTCAAAACTCTACTGCATGGCTAATCTTCCACCAGTGTTATGCTCACATAGCCCCTCTTCTCAAGGCACTTCGCTGGCTCCCTATCAGTTTCCGCATCCAGTTGAAACTTCTCCTACTGACCTACTTCTCCTACTGACCTAGCTATGCTTACTGTTGATTTCAATTATTATTACTGTATTTAACTTATGTTAATTTATGTAAATACTTTGTATATACCATGTAAATAGTTTCCCCTGTTATTCCCATTATTGATTATTCCTGTTCTATGTAAGCACATTGTGATATTTTTGCATTGTTGCACTGTTCAGTTCTAATGTAAACCGCCCTGATCTTAATAGCGCGGTATATAAGAAATAAAAATAAATAAATAAGTGCATTCATTCTGCTGCTCCTCACTACTTTTCCTCTTTTATCTATCTTCGGGAACTCCGCTCTTCTTTTATCTGTGCCCTTGTCTGCCACCGCCAACTATAGACTTTGTTCATTCCACCTTGCTGCTCGAAACAAACTAACCGAGTCAGTACATTGGGCTCCATCTCTGGGCCCTATTCAAATCCAGGCTAAAAACCCACCACTTCACAGCTGCTTTTGGATCCTGATCCCCTTATTTTCCTGCTCAGCACCTACTGTATATCTTTATCACCCCCCTAGATTTACCCTGCTCCCTAGTTTGTTTTGTTGTCTGTCTTGATTAGATTGTAAGCTCTATAGAACATGGACTGTCTCTTACATGTATATGTACAGCGCTGCTGCGTATGACTTGTAGCTCACTATAAATGATGAGTAGTAGTAATAATGCTCTTGTTTTTCTAGAGTAATAAGAAATGTATGTAAAGGAGCTCCCATGCCCTTGACTACAGGCCTACGTTTCTTCACTGGGTAAGATATGGCAAAAGAAATAGTCAGTGGGACTACACTATCTGCCATGGTACAGCTTAGTAGCCATGACTAGAAGAGTAGTTCTATGTGAGGGACTGATGGGCCTCTAAGAGGAGCTTTGGAGGGAAGAGAAGAAGCAAGAAATATTTCCTGTTTCTCTGCCTGGGATTGGTGGTTTTAGGGGAGGTGGCAACCCGCTGGCCTGTTTTCAGGAGTTCCTGAAGGAAGGAAATGGGCCCCTCTCTCCTTCTCAGCCTGCGATATTGCACTTCTGCCTGCTTAGCGACCTGAGGTTAAAGATAGGCATGGCAAAAGCTGATCTATCTTTACCTGTAGGAGATAACTGGGCAACTGCTCAATATTGTCACTGTCCGATTAGCTGTTGCGGTGGCGGAGGCTGTGAAATGACCCCAGATATTCAATGCCGGGGCCGGCTATGACCCCAGCATTGAATATCCAGGTTTAGTGTTCAGTGCCGGCAGCTAGACACTGTACTCGTGCCTATCCACCGGCACTGAATATCGGATCCTACATGGATAGTGCCTCGGTGGACCCGGGGTAGAGTTCAGGGCGGAGCAGTAAATTATGCAGATAGGAGCAATTTTCAGTGCTGTTATCTGGATAGTAATGGCAGCCATTGCTAAATCCAGATTTTCAGCACCAGTCACCTTCTGGATACTGGAACTGACTGTCAGAGTGGAAGAGTAGCCTAATAGTTAGAACAGT
Source organism: Ichthyophis bannanicus (assembly GCA_033557465.1). Taxonomy (NCBI): domain Eukaryota; kingdom Metazoa; phylum Chordata; class Amphibia; order Gymnophiona; family Ichthyophiidae; genus Ichthyophis; species Ichthyophis bannanicus. Next base: position 595,475,175 of record CM066033.1, read on the forward strand.
GGGCTAGATCCAGGGCAACCAGGGTTTGAATTCCAGTGTGGCTTTGGCAAGTCACTTAACCCTCCATTGCCTCAGGTTCAAACTTAATTTTTATGACCTCTGGGGACAGAAAATTGTCTACTGTACCTGAATGTAACTTATGTTTTTATTACATTTGCTATACCACCTTTATCAAGCAATAAAATGGTTTACAATAAAATAAAATCCTTAGAAAGGTGAAGGAACTCCATTAAAATGTATTAAAAGGCTAGAGAACAATAAGGAAGGATCAAGGAAAGGGGGTAAACAGCACCGACTAGAGGCACTAGAGCACTACCCTAAGACCCCGAAGGCCTAGTTAGAGTTGCTTTAAAGCATTCAAAAACTGGTTTGAGATGCAAATGAGGTAGAACAATATATTTCAAGCCATAAGGGCAACACATAAAAATGCTGATTGTTGGGTAGACTCATATTTAGCCTTAGATAGAGGGGGAATATGTGCAATATAATGAGTGGCGTGAGCGTGCTGGGGGGCATGAAAGGTAATTAGTGCAGAGATATATTCAGAAACATCATCATGGAGGGCCTTATGAGTCACAGTGAGAATTTTATGGAGGATATGGGATTGGAGTGGGAGCCAATGGTGCTGAATCAGTGGCAGGAAGACATGATCATATTTGCGAGCCCGGGAGAAAATGCGTACTGTGGTATTTTGGATGGTCTGTAAGCATTTCGTTTCAAATGCTGTTAAACCAGAATAAATAAAGTTACAGTAGAAAACTGTGAGATTACTGTGCTAAGGAGTACTGCAAGTTGAGCCTGTAAGTCCAAGAGACGGTGAACAGCATGGAATTTGTGTAAGACTAAGAATGCCGATTTCACCTCCTGACTTATATGAGAGGAAAAGGAAAGCTCAGAATCTAGAACAATTCCTAGGTATTTAAAATAAATGACACATTTGAAATAAAATGGTAATTGGTTGGGTCAAGAGCATACTGCTATTTTTTTCCAGGCCTCTGGATCCTGGCCAGATGTAGACTTGTTATTTTTGAAGATACGTATAATGGAAGAAACTCCTAAAGATTGTTCTCCTAACCAGGAGGATGGTATAGGGTCTAAGGACAAGCAGTTTTCTGAATGGAGTTGACCAGTTTACTTTTAGCAGATTGAGTAATAGGCCAGAAAGAGGCCCAAGTGTGTGTTAAACTCTTAATAGAACAATCTGGGGTGCTGGGAAGGAAGGAAAACTATGGAGTATACTTGAAATTTTATTATGAAAAAAATTTACAAGAGTATGAGGAATTGGGCCCATCCAAGGAGCCACATTCAAGGCCTGATCCTGGGAGTAAAGCTGAGATACCACAGAGAAAATTTCCATAGGACAGAGAAGACTTTCCAATTAAAGTGGAATAGTGGTCTTTTTGGCGATTCAAATCTGTTGGTGATAGTAGGATTGTCACTCTTTGACCTTAGAAAGGGCTATTGGAGATCTAGACTTCCTCCAGGATCTCTCAGCAGATCTGGTTTGTTGCTTCAGTAAGTGTAAGACTGCATGAAACCAGGGTTGGGATACTTTATCTAGGAAGAGGCTTCTCAGGAGCCCATTATCCATTGTCTGATGGAGTTTGCTAGACCAGAGGTTGGCCTCGTCATTAAGTGGCTGAGTGTTAAAATCTGCAGGAAATGGTGTATCTGCAGGAAGGAAGGAGCAAGAGTGCTGGATATGATTTTCCTATGATAGGATCTCAAATTATCCTTAACATGATTGAGAGGCAACTACACACCCAGCATTTGGAGAGAGAGAAAGGCATGAGCTACATCCAATTCCCTTCCCATCTGGATTTTACTTAAATGCTGAAACTGACATTTAAAAGAAATGGTGATCGTGGAGTTTAAATATTGCCCTGTATAGTACTGCCTGTGCTGGTCATTCTTTTCATTCAACCCCCCCACCCTCTCTATTATTCAGTAAAGGTTTTTATTTTGGAACACCATCCCTGTGTCTAGATTATCTCCTTCAATTAGAAATACACAGCTGCCCATATTACCTCTAGACGAAAACCGAACACATCACCCCAAATCTGAAACAAATACACTGGCTTCCATTAGCAAGCCGCATCAAGTATAAAGTCCAACTATATACTTTCAAAATCACATATAATTTGTCATCAATCTACCTGAAGCCCATTGTACAGGTGTCACCAAACAACACAACCAGAAGACGCTGCACACAAAACACACAAACCTTCCCATCTGAGATAACAAAATGTAATCAGACGACCAGCAACAGAGCATTTTCACTTTATATCACCGGTACTCTGGAATGCCCTCCCCGAAAGAATGCAAAATATATCAGAGCTCAGAGCTAAAAATTCGCCCATTTCTAGAACACTTTAAGGACAAACCATAAACTACTGAAGAATCAATGAACTAGTCAATTAACCCGCATTAGCTCTGCTCATCCCCTATGGTAATAAGTCACCACGACTCTAATAAGTGCAGTGTTTAAGCAATACCGGTCATTTATAATTGTTATGTTTATTTCAACAGTGTCAACTTAAGTTTCCAATTAGTACATAACAATCTTGGGTTTACCATTCTATGTAACACATAAAGCATTTGTATATATTTATCTGTAAACCGCTGTGACTCTGAGATAAAGCAGTATAAACAAATAAATAAAATAGTGAATTTGGACCCAGAACTACATAATTCATTCCTCCCACTGAAAAACCTAGGCTAGGTTTTCCTTTCTGCATTGTGTGAGGAAACTCGGAAATATGTCTCCCTTTTTTGCACTATGAGTTCCCAGCAGAAGGTAAAAACCAAGAAGGCATTATTGTACAGGATAAGGAAAACATTATTATGGGACAATTTGGAATTCCATTATGACAAAAGTTGTGTGTCTGAGGATTAACTCTGCTAGTTGTTGAAAGTTGTGTGTCTGAGGATTTCTGCTAATATCATGTATTTTGGTACTACAGAGCTACCTGTGACCCAGGTAGCTGTATAATGTAATAACTGGGAAGGTTTATGTAGATGGCCTCGGCATTTCAAAAGTCATGGGAAGAGATTGGGTGACATGATACAGAAGAATAAAGTCTTTAGTTTTGGAGAGAAAATTATCTTTTTGTCTATTTTCTGTCACTGAGAAGCAAGCTGAGCATAGCAGTCTGCAGGATCAGGCCTTATGGTTTTATGGTTTATTAGCATCTTCGTAAATCGCAGAGCGGTGCACAAAATAAAAGTACATTAAAACATAAATTAGAGAGAAAAGGGAACGCCATTAAAAATGATAGGAAAGTCAGGGAAGTAGGGTGAGGGGGGAAAAGCAAAGGAAGGGGGGAGCCTTCTGTGGGTCAGGCTCTGAAGGTCCAAACTGGTCATGGGGTTAGGAAAAAAGAGAGAATTCATCATTCTTTTGCTTTAATCCTGCCATTCTATGGCAGGTGGAGAGCTCAAGCAATCTAGAAAACCAAGTCTTGGCTTTTAGGTCCCAGAAAGCAAACCGGTGGGGTAAAGGCCCAAAGGGAAGAAGTCTCAGGTTTTGAAAGGTTAGAATTACTAGCTGTGGAAATCTGACTGAGAAAAGTCAGCATCCAAAGTTTTAGAGTGGCTGGGCTGCTAGTTAAAGGTCCTGCAGGACTGAATAAGCCAGATAAGGATACTGTTCTCCCAGGGGGCGTAAGAAGCTCCAGCCAAAAGAGAGGAGATTAACTATTTATTTATGTATTTATTTTATTTATTTATTTAAGGTCTTTTATATACCGCACTCTTTAAAATCAGCTCGGTTTACAGTTAACAGCAAATTTGTACAGTGCAGGCGGGAGATATTTAGATATCTCCCCTTGAGTGAGCTGAGCAAGGATATGTTCAGAGGTACCTTGTAGGTCAGACAGGAGAATTCCTGCATATAAGATGGACGATAGAAAGACGTTATACTGCCAGAAAGCAGACTTTGAGGTCTGTGCGTGCGAATCTGTGATAGCATTCTATAAAAGGCTCACAGGACATAGATTTTCATAAAATACATAGAGGGCCACAAAAAAATCTGTGTACTTGGTGTGGCACATTTCAGAAGGAGCCGTTTTTCAAAAGAAAACCTACCAAAAAGAGTGGGCGACATTGGGATCTCCGTATGTGGAAGTAGTGCCGTTGGTTAACGTTTCTCTGCTGCCTTCGTGGTTGCCCAGGACAGGAGAAGCCGCCACAACCTTTCCTTCCCTGTTCTTTTTCTTTCATATTAAGCATTCCACTTTTTACAAATGAAAGATTTATTTATTTATTTATTTATTTTATTTAACAGTCGCTTATATACCGCTACCTTCCAAAGATCAGGTGCGGTTTACATAGAACAGGTAAATAAACAGTGTAACATAACTGTTTTTACATTAAACATCGCTTGAATTATGTACATCTTAACTTTAACAATTAAACTTTAGAGAACTATGTACAATCAACGGATGTTGAATTTAACAAGGAAGGTAGCTATTTACAAACATCGTAGACTGTGAATAATGGTTAAGATAAGCAGAAGATGAATAAATGATCAAATGAAAGTAAAATAGCAATGTCAAATATAGTTAACAAGTCCACATGGTGGCTTAGCTGGAGTATAAAATAAAAAGAAAAATACCATCAGTTACAGGAAATATTAAATTAAAATATCTAAGAGAAAACTACTGCTGGGTGCCCATTTATAACATATAGCCCACATTTTTCAGTATAACCAGGAAAAACATAGTATCAAACAGCATTACTTTTCAGGAAATCTGAGTTATGTCGAAGAACCAGGCACTTACAGGGAAATTTAAGGAAAAAGGTTGCCCTTGAAGTCACAGCTCAAGGTTTCAAGGCCAAAAAGCCTTTTGCCTCAGCGATTTTGGCCTAGAAACATCCAGAAAAATGCTAACCTGACCACAACAAACTTCATTTTTCTTTGGAAAATACAGTACCATTTCGAAATAACATTTTTATCTAATTCAGTATTAAAGGATACCAACAACATGGCTCACGTAGGAATTTCATCCTTTGAGGATTCAAGAAACACTAATAAATTTAAACTATCCACAGGAGAAGCTGTTCTGCAGCTCTGCAACTTTCATATAGGGCCGGCCCGAGGCATGTGCGGGAATGTTGTCTGTACATGATCCCACGCTGCGCCAACTGCACAGAACCCCCTCCCCTCCAGATTCTAGGAGCAGCAGTGCTGTGGCAGCCCAGGCCGCTTCAACCCCTAAAGCGCGCTTGGAGCATCTGTTACCTCCTCTCATCTGTGCCCCTCTCTTTGTCAACACTCTGCTCTTGTCCGCCACTGCTGTCCCTCTCTGGAACCTGCAGCGGCGACAAGACATAAAAAAGGCATCACAGCACCGGCGTTACTTTCTTTTCTGGCACCATGGAGTCCATAGAGAGATTAAAAACAAGTAAGTGGAATAAAGCTGAAAAGTAAAAAAAATCAGTGTAAGAGATGGATGTACAGGAGAGAAGTAGTGGATGGACTCGATACCCTGGAAAGAGTTAAGAGAAGATGCAGAAAAACAGAAACCAGAGATTGGCACCAATGCAATTAGAAAACTAAACTGGCTGAATGACTAAGGTAGAAAAAAGTATTTTATTTTCGGTTTAATGACTGGACTATATTGGAGGGGGGCAATATTCAAAGGCATTTGAACGGTTTGCAGACCTTCAAACTCTGTAAATGCCGCTAAGCAGGATATTCAGCGTGTTAGTGCCGCTGGATAGCTGCCGCCACATGCCCTGATACTAAGTGGTTAGCTTAGGGACGTGATGTGGTGGCACTCTCAGATATCTAGCAGCATTAACCATGTTCCAGGGCTGAGTGCAGGCAGCACCCATCGCTAACCGGGCAGCGGGGATATTGAGAAGCTGCTTGGTTAGTGACAAGCAAGAAAAATCAGGTGTGGCAAATGCTGGGCTAGCTTTACCCACGGCAGCTAACCAGGCAGCGGCTCAATATCGCCGCTGCCTGGTTAGCTTAAGGGTTCTGCAATGACCCGGATATTCAGTGCCAGTGGCCAGATATGGCCCGGCATTGAAAATCTGGGGTTAGTATTCAGTGGTAAAGGCTATGTAATTTACAAGCACTAGCCGTCGCCACTGAATATCTCCCCCATTGGTTTTTGTAATTTACATGTGCTTTCTATGTAAGAATCTGGCTTGTGGATGTTCTAGGTTCCACTGCAATATTCATGGTGCCGTCCTTTTTTGGGTACGCTCCTTGTTGTGTGAGATTTGTTCTATGGTTCCTGTTCTTGGTGTGTAGTCAACTATAGTTGGTAGTGCAATCTGAAATTTAAAATATTTTGTTAGTTCAGATTCAAGGAAATCTCAAATTTTAAGAGGACGTGTCAGTTTAGTTTTGCTAAGTAGCCTGATAGCTTCACTGCTGCTGTTTTCTGGGCTTTTCCATTAATACGGTCCAATCCAGCCCAAGCACTATGATCTTGAACTCCTGGTTACCAGGATTTATTATTCTTATTTTATATCTTCCCTCCTCACCAATAAGCTGGTCATAGCACTGATCAAATAAATATGGTATGCAGATATTTATAATGGTTTGCTTTTTTATGGGTCTGTGAAAGTTGTTTTAAGCTAAATTTGATTCATAATTATTATTATGTTTTATTGTAATGTCTTTTTTTAATTTATTGTATATATATGTTTGGAAGCCATCTCGGATTTTAGATAGGTGGCATATACATTTTAAAATAAATTATATTTATGCAAATGAGGCCCAATGGATATGTAAATATTTATGCAAATGAGGTCCCACAATGAGTCTTCGTACATGGCCCCGCATCACCGTTGGGCCACTCCTGCTTTCAAATTAAGCTTAATAACTCTAGGTAAATAATAAACATTATTCAAATATAAGCTGTCACTATCCTGATACCTCAAAATCTCTTTAAGATATTTTTGAAATAGAATTAGAGGGGACAAATAATATGCTAGAGAGAAATTCAAATGATTTTTAGCTCTAGAAGCATTTTCTAAATTTTCTATTTGGCAGTGCAGCAAGAGACTGTCCTTCAGACAAGGTCATCACCCCTTGAAATGTTAACACCTGGGATTCAAATTTATGAAGGTGAGAGAGTCTATTAAACCTATTCTGTCCCAGCTTGTTAAACCTCCACAGAGCAAAACCCAAAACAGACAGCACTTCAGGGAAAACAAAATCAATTTTACTTCTCTCCCAGCTTGTTAAATCTCCACAAGCTGGTTCTCCCAGCCCTTCCTCCAGCCCCAGTTAAAGTTCCTGCTTCAAAACTCCTTTGCACGGCTTGTCTTGGAAAGAGCCTCTCTCCCTCCTTTAACTTGCTGGCTTCTTTTTATTTTATTTTATTTTAAATATTTTTATTTTGCCCATGGCAACAATACAGCCAATACAAAAAAGAGTCACCGAGTATAAACACTGAGCAATGAAGGGAAGGTGATGATCGAACTTCCACAACACCTAAACGCATAAGAGGCAGCCAACTAGAGAAATCTGCCAATATTGTTTAGAGGCCTCAGATAGTTAGCTAAATAGGCAGTAAGCTCAAACCAACAACTGTTTTCCTCAGATATTATTCCTTTCCTGTCCTGATGCAGCCCGGATAGCAGTGACAGGTGAAATTCGAGTCAACGCTTCTCCAGCTTGCTAGACATCTAGCTTTTGAAGAGAGTGAATTATAGCCTTCTAAGAGATACTGCAGCTAAGCTAAGTATTTTCTGCTTTTTGAATGCATTTAGAAAATTGTAAAACACACTTTGGCCTATGAATGATATTTGAGGAAAACGGGTGCTGTTGGCTTGAGGCTTACTGCCTAATTAGCTAACTTTTTTCTCGCACCCCCTCCTGTCTGAGGCCTCTCAACAATATTGGCAGATTTCTCTAGTTGGCTGCCTCTTATACATTTAGGTGTTGTGGAAGTTTGATCATCACCTTCCCGCGACTCTTTTTGTATTGGCTTCTTGAGTGAGTGAGAGTCCCAGAGGATTTTGTTCATGTTTGCATGGCAACAATACAACATTTCCACATCAACGTTTTCAAATTAGAACTATTTAACAACCTTCCCAATCCCCAACCCGCCCCCTCATCACTCTACCCACACCCTCACCCCCTTTACCTAACCGCCCCTCTCCCCTGCCCCCAAGGCCTGGATTAATGTTTTCCATTCCCTTTCATATTTGTCCAACCGCTGTCTGCGATAGGCAGTCAAATGCTCCATAAGCACCACCTGTCGGAGCGGAGATTCACACTGCTCCAGCTCTAGTACCCCCTGTTGCTTCCAATGAGCAGCCACTTCACATCTTGCTGCACAGAAACAAGCCATCATTGCCTACTCCTTTCTCCTGTTTGTCCTCCCTCCCTTCCCCCCACCAAGACAGCAGATAAAGCTCTGGATCCACAGTCAGCCTCACCCCAAGCAACCTTCTGCACTGAGACCCAGTACTCCTGGATCCTTGGACATGTTCACCATATATGCCAGAAGGATCCTCTGTCCCTACATCCATGCCAACACTCTGGAGATACTTCCAGAAACATCCGATGTAGCCTCTCTGGAGAGTAGTACCACCTCATCATAATCTTATAGCAATTTTCCTGAATAGCTATAGACCTCGGAGTCCTCTTTATCTCCGTCCTCCACAAATTGGTGAAAGTATACCAGACCCTGTTTTGCCCAGTGCACTAATAGCCCGCCCTCCCACCCTGGGACAAATTCTGCCGGGATCATCAGTGAGAAATCTCCCCCCTCCTGTTGTCGAACCTTATCCCAGATCTGGAGGGCCTGCTGTATGCTCAGGCTGACTCTACCCCACTGCTCCCAGGTCTTGTTCTTAGCCCATTTTAAGGCCCTTAGCTTACCTTTTTTAACATATTGTCCTAATCATACATAATTCTTAAATTTCCCTTCCTGCCACTAATCCATCAAATGTCTCACCTGCTCTGCCCAATAATAGGCCCTTACATTCGGTACCCCTAACTCTCCTGCATCCCTTGATTGATAGAGCATTGCATTGGCAATCCTTGGGGGTCTATGCTTCCAGATATACTGGAATATTTTCCTCTGCAACATTCGAAGTGCTCCGACTGGGACTTGCACTGGTAGCACCTGGAACAGATGCAGCACCTTTGGGAGAACATTCATCTCGACCGCTGCTATGTGGCCCAACCAGGACATTTCCATCCTCATCTACCCCTCCAGGTCCATTCTGACCTCCCAAAACATGCTGGGATAATTCACCCGGTAAAGACTCTCTACCTTTGCTGGAATCCAGACCCCCAGATATTTGAGCGAGCCCCTTACCCATCTGATCGGGAACAATGCCTTCAACAACTCCTCTACCCCAAGGGATTCTGATATGTTTAAGACTTCTGTCTTGTCGATGTTCATTTTGAAGCCCGACACTAGCTCATATTTCTGTCGGGACCAAACTGCCTACAGTAAGGAGTGTTGGGAATCCGCTAGACTAAGCAAGATGTTATCGGCAAACAAGGAGATGATGCCCCTCCTTTCCACCCCTCCCCAAACACTATTTTGTCGGATCGTCTGTGCCAGAGGTTCCACCGCTAAGGCAAACAAGAGGGGCAATAGTGGACAACCCTGCCTCATCCTCGCCCCGCTCTCTGAGTACCGCCAATTAATTTTGACCCGCGCTCTGGGATTTCTATAAAGGCCCCATATCCATCCTGCAAATTTGGGGTCAAATCCCATTTGAGCCAGGGTCTGAAATTTGATTGACAGGATCATAACCTCTTCTGCGCCTTGTCGAGCTGCCCACAACAGTTCCACTACCCACTTAATATTATCCACTGCCTGCCTCCCAGGGAGAAACCTCATTTGATCTTGATGTACCAAGGTCCTCATCCAAGGGGACAAGCGCATGGCTAAGACTTTTGCCAAATTCTTGGTATCCACATTTATAAGGGATGTCGGTCTGTACGAACCACACCTTAAATGGTCCTTACCTGCCTTAAATAACACTGTGATCCCTGTGATTAACATCTCAGGGGAAAGCTCAACTCCCTCTGCCACCATCCCATTAAACAGACTCCTCAACACATCATTGAGCTCTTCCCGGAAAGCTTTATAAAAACTCCTGTATAGCCCATCCAGCCCAGGGGCCTTCCCCAGTGGTAGAGCTTTAATCACGGACTCTATCTCCTCCCTCTCTATTTCTTTATCTAGGGCCTCCACCACCTCCGCCACCAGGCTTAGAAGGTCTGCTCCCTGCAGAAGACCGGTCCCACTGAGGCTGAAAGACAATATTAAAATCCCCCCCCCCCCCACGATCAGATTCCCTTATCCTCCAACAATTCTCCAACCCCTTTCCAGAGCTTAACGTCCCGCAATTGGAGCATAGATCAATATCACCGTAACCACCTCTTCCCCTATCTGCCCCCTAACTCACACCACCTGACCCTCTGTGTCCCTAAAGGAGTCCCATATTTGAAATGCCCCACTTGTCTGAATTAGAATTGCCCCCCTTCCCCTCCCCCCCCCAGTTCCACCGAGAAATACTAATCAGGTACCTCCGATGTCTTAGTCTGCCTTCATCCCTATGTCGCAGATGGGTTTCATGCAAAAGAATAACATCCCAATTTCCTCTCTCTATCTCCTGAAACAAGCTCTGACACTTATTGGGTGAATTTAGACCCTTAATATTCAACGAGCCAATGCGCATCATGTCCCTAGTTGATCTCCATTCCCCTTGCCCCTTACTTCTAAGCCCCTCCCCATCCCTCCCGCTCATCCTCCTCCCCATTCTTGCTCCTCTGCTGAGGAGCCACACCCCCATGATGTCAAGCACCCTCCCATTCAACTCTCCCCCTCTCCCAGCACATCACATACTCATACCCTTCACCAAAATTTACCTCCCCATCCATACAGTCCCCTGCCCACCCCCTCCTTCCCTGTTCCTTCCATTCAGCCCTTGACAACTCCCCCCCCCACACCATACTGCTTCCCTTGTATCCCTCCCCCCCCCCTCAGCTTTGTGGCAACTGAGGCCCTAACAGTTCAGTGTTCTTGCCCCTTCAGGGCCTGAAAAACCTCACCCCAGTGAGGGCTTCTCCACCATTCAAGTTCCAGCTCCTGTGGATTCCTCGTCCCATAGTTATCCCTGAGACAATCTCTTGAGTCGCTTCCCCTTCGCTGCCACTCATTGCCACTGTAGCGCAGCCCCTTGTGAAGTAGGATCCCTCAATGATCCTGGCTGTTTATGTCCCTGGGCAGGTAACTCCTCACAACCCAAATCTCGTAGGTCCTGCCAAGCCTCATCCACCTCTCTCACCCAGTGGGAGGTCCCATTGATGGTAAAAAGAATCCCAAATGGGTGCATCCACCTGTACCTGATGCCCGCCTTCCTTAAGTACATCATCACCTCCCACATAGTTCTTCGTCTCAGCAAGGTCCTTTGAGAGAGGTCATTGAAAAATTCCATCTCACAATTTTTCCACGCTACACACCCAAATTTCCTGGCAAATGCCTAAAAGTCTCTCCTTAATTGGATAGTAGCTCAGGCATACCATAATATCCCAGGTCCTGTTTTTCCGTGGTGCTCCCAAGCCTTGATGCTCTCGCTCAGTGCTCACCGGATTGATGGTTCCATCCTCTCTTTCCCCTCTGAGCTGCAGGATGTGAGCAAAAAGTGCTCGCATCACCAAAACACTGTCCTTAAATTCCTCCCCTTCCTTAATGCCGCACACTTGCAGATTCCCCCGCTACGCTCTGTCCTCCAGGTCTTTCAATTTTTCTTGGAGCTGATCTTGCCTCTGCTGGATACTTTCCCAGCCATGCTCTAGTTCCACCAGCTCCACCACGTGGCGCTCCACGCGGTCCTTCACCTCCAAGACTCGGCGTCCCAAATCCGTCATATCTCACTGCAGTGTCTCTGATGCCATTTTCAAATCCTGTCAGAGGGAGGTTATCTCCTCTTTCAGCTTCTGGTGGAATTCCTGAAACCAGTTTTTTAAATCCTCAGTCAGCCTTGTGGTGTTTCGCTGAGGCTGCCTTCCTTCTGACCCGGCTGACTCCCGCAAATGCTCAGATTGATCTGAGCTCCGCCCGTGAGACCGTTCCCGCTGGGCATAGCTAGACTGAAACACCTCCAACTTCTTCCTCACTGACATGAGCACTGTTACTGAGGGGATGAACTCACTCGTGGTTGAACTCTGCGCTAATTTTTTGTTTAAACAGAGAGTCATACAGAGCTTCACTCAGCTCCGTCCATTCATCTTGCTGACGTCACCGTGCTGGGTTCTTAACCTCTCCATGTGAGCCCTGAACTCTGGGCTGCAGACTCTCTTAAAGGGACTGTTAATACTCCCTTTGGAGAGGGATGGGTAACATTCTATAGACAAACCAAATACTCCACAAAAATTACAATAAACTCTCCCAACACACTCCCAACATAAACAAATTAGCTTTCTATAATACAAAATGCAAAGGGAGAAAAAGACCTCAGGATTACTTCATAACTCCACTATGCGGTGAAATTAATATTATACTATAAATATTCAGATTTTAAAAAGTACTTTTTCCAAATCATCAATATAGTTTAACTTATTAACCAATATTATTCCGTCAATACAGCACTACCACCGTGCTCCATAACTCAAACAATTTAAGATATGTCTTCTTGAACAGGCACTGCAGGCTCCAAACCAATCACTAGGGTTCTGAAACAAAACAGATACCCCTAAAAACTGTTGTCATCTTTGCTATAAACCAAATAGCACAATTTCTAATTATCTCTAAACTTTAATCCTCGAATTCCAGAAACATGAAATTTCAATCCATAGAGATTCTACAGTGCATTTTGTTTCCTGCAAAACTTTAATCTTGTGTGACTCAATGCCCTCTCTAACATAGAGAGCAACCTCTCCACCAATTTGATCTACTCTATCATTGTGATATAATTTGTACCCAGGTATCACAGTGTCCCACTGATTGTCCTCCTTCCACCAGATCTCTGAGATGCCAGTCATATCTAACCTTTCATTTAGTGCTATATATTCTAACTCTCCCATCTTATTTTTTAGACTTCTAGCATTTGCATACAAGCATTTTAGAGGTTGAATTTTATTCATATTAATCTGGTTATTGGTATGCAAGGGTAATTTTGAATCTTTAAGCTCTGCGTGCTCTGTACGTAAGGGCATTTGGATTACTTTTGTCTTTATTGGTTACTTTTGTCTTTATTGGAACCTCTCTGTCAATATGCTCCAACTTCAATCTTTTGCTAGTATCCTTCAAGCAGGGCCGGCCTGTCCATTGTGCAATAATGTTGTTCGCACAGGGCCCCGCGCTTCAGGGGGCCCCGCGCGAACACCATTAATGCACAATGTGGATGGCTAGCATGAGGAGTCTTTTCCCTCTGTGAAGCAATGGCCTTTAACCTTTCCCAGCATTTGTGGCTTCACAGATACAGCCGCTAGCATGAGGGAAAAGACTCCTCACGCTAGTGGCTGTGCAGAGGGAGCCGGGGCCTCGCACGGGCTTCCCCGGCTCCCTCTGCAGCCCCTTAGATGGCCGCGGGGCTGTTCGGGGGGGGGGGGGGAGCTAGGACTGGATGAGTTATGATCGAGGGAGGGGGAACTGGGGCTGGAAATGGGCTCTAATGGGGGGCTAGGACTGCAAATGGGTCGTGATGGGGGGGCTAGGACTGGATGGGCTCTAATGGGGGGGCTAGGACTGCAAATGGGCTGTGATGGGGGACTAGGACTGGATGGGCTGTGATGGAGGGGCTAGGACTGCAAATGGGCTGCAATGGTGGGGGGGGGCTAGAACTGGAAATGGGCTGTGATGGGGGGGAAACTTGGACTGCAAATGGGCTGACGAGTGGGCTGGAAATTGGCTGATGGGGGAGCTTAGAGTGGAAATGGGCTGATGGGTGGGCTGGAATGGAACTGGAAAAGAGCATATGGGGGGCTAGGACTCGAAATGGGCTGATGGGGGCTGGAATAGGACTGGAAATGGGCTCATGGTAGCTGGAATAGGGCTGGAAATGGGCTGACGAGGGGGGGCTAGGATTGGAAATGGGCTGATGGGGGAGCTTAGAGTGGAAATGGGCTGATTGGGGGGCTGGAATGGAACTGGAAAAGAGCATATGGGAGCTAGGACTGGAAATGGGCTTATGGGGGCTGGAATAGGACTGGAAATAGGCTGATGAGGGGGCTAGGATTGGAACTGGAAAAAAGCATATGGGGGGGGGGGGGGCTAGGACTGGAAATGGGCTAATGTGTTTCCCCCATGGGTTCTGATCGGCAGAGTACTTCAGCGGATAGAAAGGTTCAGTGGACAGGTAATTCTCATCGCCCCAAATTGGCCGCGTCGACCCTGGTACGGTGACTTAGTATGGCTGTTAGTGGCAAAACCGTGGAGGCTACCGGTCCGGCCTGATCTGTTGTCTCAGGGGCCCCTCTTCATGCCTCATGTGGATCGGTTCTCGCTTACGGCCTGGCTCTTGAGAGGGCGCAACTGCGGTCCCGGGGGTACTCGGGGGCAGTGATTTCTACCCTGTTGAGGGCCAGAAGAAAGTCTACGTCATTGGCTTATGTTCGTATATGGAGGGCCATGGAAGGTTGTTAAACAAGTGAGCCCAGTATCTTATATGGTAGAAAATGCAAGAGGGCGTAGGCAGACCTACCATATTAATGTACTTAAGTCTTGGAAGGAGAGGCCTGTAAATAATAATGACCCTGAAGCCAGTCAGGAAGTAAGTGAGCTTCAAAAGAGAACACTCTCGTAGGTATTACGGACTGTAGGAAAGAGGTTTCACCAGTTAAACCAGTCCGTAATAACTTAAGCAGGGGGGTATGTGATAAGGAAGCTTATCATAGCTCAGGAAGGAGCTATAGAAAAGGTGAAGTGACTCTGAACAAGCAACCTGTCAGTTCTGGTAGAAATAAGAAAACAGAATTTTCCCATAAAAGACTACCAGTCCCAGAATGCACCAGGTTTCCAACAGCCATTAGAGGAGCTGAAGTGGGGAAACGTGTGTTCAATCAGGAGGGCTATGAGGTAATCCCCAAGCACTCATCTCAAAGGGCAGGGCCTGATTCAGCACAGCTGCGCTGTGCTATGGTGGAGCACTCATCAAAGCAGAATAAAGGTAGAGTTTATTCTGCAGAGAATTATCCTCATCCTCAGAATCAGCTTGGAGATCCTCAGCTTGGACGTCTTCATCATCTGGAGGATCATCAGAAGCAGAAGCCAGAACGGACGGACAGAGAGGGCAAGAAACCCTTTGGAAGAAAAAGAGAAAAGCATTTGGGAGGTCTAAAGGAGTCCAGAGCAGTACGTATACTGGGAGACATTCAAAAGGCAAGCTTACACCATTGGACTGGGGAAAGCCAGAGGAATGGTGCTGCAGGGCTAGGAATCTCCAGACGGTACCTGTGAGGGAGATGGCTGCACGTGGAAGGGACCCTAAGACCCGTGCCAGAAGGTATGTGAAGAGAGATCCAGTGTCCAGGGATTTGGATTGGAAGGCTGGACATAAGAACTGGACTACATACTGGCCAGGTTATTTAGAGAGGAACTCTAACAGCAATGGAAGCTCAGGTATGAACACTGATCTATGCCCTAGCTATAACCTTGAAAGACAGCAGGGAAACAAGTATTCTCCTGAAAGTGCTCATTGAGAAATTCCTCTGTGCCAATCCCTGATATTGAACCCATGATTGTTGAAGAAGGGGAAGGAGCGGTCTTAGATACAGGCTGTGAATATATGGATTGCTCTCTGTCTAAACTCCTTTGGTAATTTTCTGTTACAAAGTACAGCAACCATCACAAAGAAATACAAACTGGTTCTTTAATCTACTCAGAAAAGCTCCTGAAGTAGGATTTGAGCCACGCCGTAGAAAGCAAGCCAGCTAAGGGGTTTCAGCTGGGTAACTGCTAGCAATTGAGCCTAATTGCTTGTGAGCTCTGAGGGAATCACTTCTGAGTCTATGTGGGAAGATATAAGAAGTTAACCTGAAAAGAACAGTTTTTCCCTTCTTTGTGGATTTTGTTTGTTGTTTGATACACTGCTAAGAAAATATTAGCTAAAGCCTACAGAAAAGACCAGTTTGTTACCAACCAGGTCTTTATTCTTTTGCTTTGATTGCCTGACAAAGTTCAACTGTTGTTTTCCTGATTTTGTTTTTCTAAGTTTAACACTGAAAGCAAGTATCCTGTTTTATGTGCTACCAAGCATATCTGTGTTGGGAGAAATAACCCCATAAATAAATATCTTATTGGCTTTACACTCAAGCACAACTAATTATTGTGAGCGGCTGTGTCTGGTGTGAATGGACTACATTTCCCACAATCCCTTGCAAATCATATTGATATATGCCTTTGCCAAGACTGTGAACATTCTCACCCAGACACCCGTCTGACAAGCTGCAGCCAAATCAGTAGCATGAAATTCCAGGTGCCAGGGTGCAATTTTTAGGATCCTTCTTCTTTACCTGATTTTATTGTAAACAGCGCTGCTGCGAACGTGAAGAGCGGTATATCAAGCTTAATAAAAAGAAACATTTGCTGAGCCAGTGGCTGCTGCTTCTTGCTGCTGTTTTGAAGTATGTGGGGGACTGCAGTGCCACCCCCAGGACTGCGGCTGTAGGCAGATGCTTAGTCTGCCTTGTGAATAGGCCAATTCTATGAAAAAAACGTAGGTAATAAACGTAGCCAGTCCTCCTCTGTTAAGGTTGGTTTAAAAGACTAGATGCCGGTTGATGATGTCAGTTTCTGGGCGAAGGTTATCAGCCAAGTTTACAGTTTCCAAGGCAGTTTTCAAAGTCGAATGTCATGATAAAATCTTCGGGCCCGATATTCAAAAGGCATTTACACGGTTGACAGCCATGTAAATGCCTGCTAACCAGATATTCGACAGCACATACATGGGTAGTGCCATTGAATATCCCTAATGAAGTCCCAGCTAGCATCGGGATATGCCGCGGTGCTCTGGGGCAGAGCGGAGGGAGGGATTGGAGCTAACCGTGCAGCACCGATATTGGAAGCTGCATGGTTAGCGCTTGGTGCCTCTAAGATAGGTGAGGAAAATCCTTGCCTATCCTATAGGCGCTGAGGCTAACTGTGCAACATCCAATATTGATGCTGCACGGTTAGCCTCGGCGATTTCCAGGCAGCGCAGCCAGACCCGGATATTCACTTCTGTTGCCGCGGAAGTGAATATGTGGGGTTTGGGAGTCAGCGGGCAGGGCTCAATGGTTACGGCGCTTAGCCCTGCCCGTTTGAACATCAGGCCCTTCATTCATATTGTGGGAACGTTGCTCTCTAAACTCTTAATACATATCCTCCAAGCAGGCCAGGAACTATAGGGCCATCTGGAGATTAACAAAGTAGGTTTCTGTCCTTTTTGGCACCATATGTTTCTTATGTTCTAGCAGGTGTTGCCCACCCTCATCCTCAACCCCTGTTCCCATGGGTGCTGATCAGCCCAAGTAAAGGGGACATAAGCCGAGTAATCCATCGAAGTCCCCTTCTACATGGTACTATGATGCATAACTTCTAGAACATTAGGTTGGCAGTCAGATTTATAGATATGAGAGATGCCCAATAGAAATTGCCTCAGGGTATTGCGATTCAAAAATCACACACATACATCTTTCTATAGTTTTCATAGGGAAGGGCAAATCATTTTGGAGATTTAGAAGCTGTGTCTTGTCAGAAGTATTTGTGTGCTAGCAAAACATGAAACTTGTTCCAGAACTGAATCTACAAGTATGAGATGTGGTTCTTAATCTTTCAGGGAAGGTTGGGGATAGGAATATTTTTCCCATTACATCCACCAGACAATTCGCTCCGTCATTATGGTATTTTTATTTGAACTGAAAAGGGGGAGGGGGGGGGGGAGAAAGGGGTGAAATGTTTTAAGTAGCTCTAGAAGATGAAATGAAGAAAAGCTCATCATTTATAACTACATGTATGTCCAGGTCTGATAAAAGAAATACACATGGGAGATGTTTCCTAACAGTGTGCCTAAGCTATCAAGATGCCTTTGGGGCATGTGCCACACCTGTTTTATAAAGGTAACATATGCTGCCATGCTCCTTTATAATGCAGCCCTAGGAAAAGTAGGCGCACAGTGTTATACCGGCATGTATGTGTTTATAAGAATAGGGGCGTATAAAAGACATGCAGAAGTACTAATCCCACCTTAACTCCTCTGGCAAAGCCTACATGCACATCATCTGTGTGCCTAATTTCTAAGGGGGATGTCTACTAAAGTGCGTTAGCTGTCTTTGCAGTGCTAATGCAGGTTTGTGGTGTTGCAAAGACAGCTAACGTGGGAGAAAGCGTAGTTACTCACCTGTAACAGATGATCTCTGGGAACAGCAGGAATTTAGTCTTCACATATGGGTATCGTCGGTACCGACAGAGCCTATGCGGGAACGCTCCCCAGCGTCCAATAGGAACGCTTTTGGGAGTATCCCTCAGCACATGCGTGCTGCCTTCCCGCCTTTCCAACTGTCCCTTTTCAGTTAAGTTTGTAGCTGAAAGAAAGGATAGAGGGAGAGAGGAAAGAGACAAAGAGAGAGAGAGACAACTCCTAGGGGAGGTGGGTGGGTTGTGAAGACTAAATTCCTGCTGTTCCTGGAGATCACCTGTTACAGGTGAGTAACTACGCTATCTCGAGGAACAAGCAGGAATGTAGTCTTCACATATGGCGACTCCCTAGCTGAAGATGCCAGGGAGATAGCCCCAGGAAGGTGCCAACCCAGAAAGATAGGCATCCTTCCTCCCATGGATCTCTGACATCCCACCAGGGTTGGTGGGTAGGAGTTGGTTTAGGTTTGAAAGAGATTTTGAAGAACAGCTTGGCCAAAGAAGGCATCCCGACGGGAGGCTTTATCTAGGCAGTAGTGGGCTGTGAAGGTGTGTACCGAAGCCCAGGTGGCTGCTCGACAAATGTCATCGATAGACACAGAGTGGAGATTAGCCATAGAAGCTGCCATGGCTCTCACATTATGAGCTATGACATGGTCCTGAAGAGGAAGACCCTTACTCTCATAAGCAAAGGATATGCATTGGGCAATCCATTTAGATAAAGTTCTTTTGGAGACTGGAAGTCCCAAATGACTAGGGTCAAAAGCTATAAAAAGTTGTGAGGACTTTCTATGTTGCTGTGTTCTTTGTATGTAAAAGGCCAAGGCTCTTTTACAATCCAAAGTATGAAGATTTCTTTCTGCATTAGAGGCGTGAGGCCTCGGAAAAAATACAGGAAGGTAAATTGATTGATTTAAATGAAAAGGCGAAACCACCTTTGGCATACAATGTGGGTGAGTTTGAAGAACAACCTTATTATAATGAAACCTAGTATAAGGAGGATCAGCCACTAAAGCTTGCAATTCACTAATGCGACTGGCAGAGGTGATTGCAATTAGGTTGATGACCTTCCAGGTCAAAAACCTAAGGGTTGCAGTGGCTAAAGGCTCAAAAGGCGGCTTCATGAGCTGCCCGAGAACTAGATTTAGATCCCATGCCACCGGTGGTGGCTTGATGGGAGGTTTGGTTAATAGAAGGCCTCTCATAAATCTTGATATGAGTGGATGAGAGGAAATTGGTTGTCCATTCAGAGGCTTATAAGAAGCTGCAATTGCACTAAGATGGACTCTTATTGAATTGGTCTTTAGACCAGAATTTGATAAGTGAAGGAGATACTCTAGTATCGATTCTAAGGGTATGACAAGGGGGTTTATTCCCTTCTTGAAGCACCATATAGTAAAACGTTTCCACTTGAAGGCATAAGATCTTCTTGTGGAAAGTTTCCTAGAAGCTTGAAGGATATCCTTTACCTGTTGGGACAGGTTGAGATCCTGGAGGTCTAAGCCTTCAGCAACCAGGCCGTGAGGTGCAGGGACTGGGGATTCGGGTGCCATAGCATCCCGTTCTCTTGGGAAAGGAGATCTGGAGCATTCCCTAACTCCAGAGGTGCTGCTTGAGAGAGATGTAGAAGCAGGGGATACCATGTTTGGCGTGACCATCGTGGTGCTATGAGAATCATGCGACCCCTGTCTCTCTGAAGCTTGAAGAGTGTTTTGGGGATGAGGGGAATGGGTGGGAAGGCATAAAGGAAGTCCTGACCCCAGTGAAGGAGGAAGGCATCCCTTGCCTGACAATTTTGAGCCGGAATCCTGGAACAGAAACGGGGAAGTTTGGCATTCAGTGGACTTGCAAAGAGGTCTATGTCTGGAGTGTCCCAGAGATGAAATATCTTTGCCACCTGGTCTAGGTGGAGGGACCACTTGTGAGGCAGCAGTACTCAACTGAGTCTGTCTGTAAGGTTTTGAATGCCTGGAAGATATACCACTAGAAGGTGAATTTGATGCTCTCTGGCGAGGGCCCACAGTCGTAAAGCTTCATTGCATAACGACAGAGAGCCTGTTCCGCCCTGCTTGTTCAAATAGATAAATAAACATGGCTACTTGATATATAAATAAACATGGCTACTTGATTTTCCGTCTGGACAAGGACTGTCTTGTAGCTGAGCTGGGCGTGGAATACTCGAAGAGCTAAATAGATTGCTCTTAATTCCAGGAGGTTTATGTGTAAACCAGCCTCCTGTGAAGTCCAGGTTCCCTGGGTAGAGAGATGATTCAGGTGTGCTCCCCAACCCACCTGTGATGCATCTGTTTTTAGGGTGGCCTGAAAAAGGGGTTGATGAAAAGGAGACCCCACTGTCAGGTTTTCTAGTGATTGCCACCATTGGAGGGACAAAATTAGTCGTTGAGAGTTTATTATTTTGTCCGACAAATGACCTGTGGCCTGTGTCCACTGTGTGGATAGGGTCCCCTGAGCTGCTCGCATGTGTAGGCGAGCATATGGGACTACATGAACTGTGGATGCCATATGTCCCAATAAATGTAGTAGCTCTCGAGCAGTGAACAGTGAGGGAGGATTTGCCTGCTGCTTGAGAAGCTAGTTGCATTATGCGAAGACACCGGGCCTGTGGAAGGAAAGCCTTTGCCTGTCTGGTATCTAGACAGGCTCCTATGAATTCCAGGCATTGGGAAGGAAAAAGTTGGGATTTTGGGAAGTTTATTACCAGTCCCAAGTATTGGAGAATTCGCATTGTATGGGACAGTGCAGTGCTGGCCTCTGCAACTGTAGGGGCTCAAATGAGCCAGTCGTCTAAGTAAGGGAAGACAAATATCCCCAGGGTTCGTAGAAATGCAGCTACTACTGCCATGCATTTCATGAATACCCTTGGTGCTGAAGCCAGACTAAAGGGAAGAACCCTGTACTGGAAATGTTTTCCCCTGAAAAGGAAATGTAAGAATTTCCTGTGATCTGGATGGATGAGAATGTGAGTGTATGCATCCTTTAAGTCTAGTCTAGAGAGCAAAGCCAATCCTGGCTTTGAAGGTATGGCAGAAGAGTTCCTAGAGAAATCATTTTGAACTTCTCTCGAAACAGATATTTGTTCAATTCTCTGAGGTCCAGAATGGGTCTGTGTCCTCCTGTTTTCTTTGGAATAAGAAAATAGGGGGAGTAGAACCCTGCACCCCGTTAAAGAATGGGTACCTCCTCTATTGCCTCTTGGGCAAGAAGTGTCAAGACCTCGTGATCTAGCAGATTGTCTGCGGAGGTTTGAGAATTGAATTGCTTTAGAATTGTAGGAGGGGGCATGCTGTGAAAATGAGCTTGTACCCTTCTCCTACAATGGACAGAGTCCAATCTTCTGCTGTTATCTGATGCCATCTGTTGGCAAAGTGGCATAACCTGCCCGGGATATTGGGGGGTTGGGGACCCCTCAGAGGCAGGAAGGCAAAGCTCTCTAGGAAGGAGTCAAAGCCCTTGAGGGGCTGAACCTGGAGAGCTGGTTGGGCTCTCGGGTCTTTTGGCTTCTTTTGCTGTCTAGTTTGTCCCTTTTGGGCAACCTGACCTTGAGTTTGACTCTGCTGGGTATAGGAAGGATAAAATGTCCTCTTTTTGCTGAAAGAGAGTTTTTTTATAAGGCTTCTTTTTGGCTGGAGTGGCTGTAGATTTTGCCAATCTATCTAGAGTAGTATTGTCAGCATCTAACTCGTTAGCCTTTTCCTGCCAGTTCTTGCCAAAGAGATTCTCCCCTGTGCAAGGAATGTTGCCCAACTTGTCCTGTACTCAAGTCTCCAAGTCTGATGCCTGTAGCCAGGCAATCCGTCGTGCACCAATGACAATAGCAGAGGTTCTGCTGATGCATTCAAAGCAGTCAAAGGCTGCACGATTAACAAACTTGGAGACATCTAGAGCATGCTTAACTAGAGCAAGAAAATCTTGTCTCTTGTCATCTGTGAGAAATGGGCTCATAAGTTCCAAGTCTCCTGTGACTTCCTTGAGGAACATTCCCATATATAGAATATATGAACTGATCCTAGCTGAAAGCATGGAAGCTTGAAATGTTTGGTGCCCAAAAGCATCCAGAGTCCTGCATTCACGACCTGGAGGATTGGATGCATGCCTCTTTGCACTTTTCATCCTATGCATGGCTGACTCCACTACCATTGAATGGTGTGGCAGCTGAGTTTTCTGAAATCCAGGACATGGCGGAACTCAATACATAGTATCAAGTCTCCTAGAGTGAGGAGAAGTAGTCAGAGGTGTCTCCCACATTCTAAGCATTAAGTTATGCAGAATTTCATGGATAGGCAGAGTGGCTGCCTCCTTAGGAGCTTTAGGATATTGGAGAATTTCCAATTCCTTTGCTCTGGGTTCCTCTTCAGGAGCTACTGTGATTGAAAGACCTTTGGCCATATCACGGATAAAATCCTGAAAAGACATGTCCTCTGGAGGTGACATTCTGCGTTGGGGAGAAGAGAGATCTTCTGGGAGAAACCCTCTAGTACCAGCAGAATTGTCAGAGTCTTCGGAATCGGAGGAATCAAAGTATTCCTGACCCCGATGCTCCTGCAAAGCACGGTCCCGGTATCGATCAAAGTCGGTACCGAGTTGACCCGATACCGATCTGTCAATTCCAGCCAGAGATGGCATGGGAAGAATTCCCAACGGGGCCAGTACCGGTACCGGTGTCTGTACCGGTGTCGGTACCGGCATCGGTGTCGATGTCGGTACCGGCATCGGTGTCGATGTCGGTACCGGCATCGGTGTCGATGTCGGTACCGGTGCCCGTTGGACCAACGGTACCGCAGCTGAGAGAAGAGCTGCGATGCTGCATTCGATAGCGAGGAACCTCTGGTCTATTGATGCTGCCGATGCCTGGGTGTCGGTACCAGTAAAAACGGCTGGAAGCCCTGAGCATGGCACAGGTAGTTCTTGCGAGGTTGGGGCCTCGAGAACATCCTGTAGCCCCATCGATGCTTTGGAAGCCGAAGCCTCCCGCCGGGGCTGTTTTGCCGGTGTGGTTCCCTCAAGGGCAATGCCAATGGCCTCTCGATGCTTAGCAGGAGAGCTACCCTTTGAGGACCGGCTTTTATGTTTAGTTACCTGAGATCCATGGAAGGAAGAAGAGGCCCTTGACGATGTCGATGCAATGGATCTGGCATCCGAAGAAAAGAGGGTACCGAGCTTTGCAGCCCAGTTCTGTCTTCCTCTTTTAGTCATCCCCATACAGGAGAGACATTCAGTTGTAGAATGTTCAGGCCCTAAACATTTAAGACACCAATCATGGGTGTCAGTGACGGAAATAGTACCGCCACACTTAGTACATTTTTTAAAACCACTAGTTGGTTTTTCCATGTTTTAGGAATATGGGGACCTAGTGCCCAAAATGGCACCTAGCACCAAAAGAGAAAAGTTTCTGAAGAGAAACAGTTTAAAGCATAAGTTGTCTTTTTTTTGTTTTTTTTTAAAGAAAAGAAAAGAACCGGCAGTACCGGTAAGCGTCGTGCGGCAGGCAAACCCGACCACAAGAAAACAAATTTAAAGACGGAATTTTCTGCGGTGACAGGGAATAGATCCTGTCGGCTCCGTGGAAAACGAAGAACTGAAGAGGGGCAGTTGGAAAGGCGGGAAGGCAGCGCGCATATGCTGAGGGATGCTCCCAAAAGCGTTCCTATTGGACGCTGGGGAGCGTTCCCGCACAGGCTCCGTCGGTACCGACGATACCCATATGTGAAGACTACATTCCTGCTTGTTCCTGGAGATAGGCAGCTACCCCGGGCCTTTTTCCATGGTAGCTGCATTTCATGAGGTGGCTTCCCAAATGGGTGGGATGTGAGCAGAGACTGGGCATTCCACTTCCGTGCAGCTGCATGTTTTTGCAGACATCATGGATCCAGCTATTGCTTCCTCACTGGGTGGCATTAGCTGCATCCGCAAAGCTGCCACCAGCCAATCCCAGCAGGGGAAATGCCGGGAACACTCCCTGTACCTACTACAATGAGCATTAGTTGCAAAAACCAATCACACTTTCGTAAAGAGACCCCTGGGGGATCTTATAAGCACGCACTCGAGCACTGAAAATGCTGTTCTTTGCAAGCAAGCCCCTTAGAAAACTATCCCCCTTAGAAAATGAAATCTCATGTCAAAAGAACACCATGAAAACCTTTGCAAAATGTTCCCTCGTTTCAGTCTGAAGAATGTCCCCATTGTGATGTGCCTCCTGGCTTCAGGACATTTAAATATGGAACTTGACAGGTTACTGCCAAACGAAACACATGCTTGAAGAAATGAACTTTTAGGAAAACAGTGAGGGGTCTGGCGGCAAACTCAGGTGTCTCACTCTGCCAGCAGAAACCTCGGAAAAGGATGTCATTGGAAGGCATGAAACAATGCTGGGGGAAGAAAGAATCTGTGTCATCTGTGCCTAAAAGATTAATCACGGTATACTGCTGACTAAATTTCCCACATTCTGCTGAGTCTATTTGTGAACTTCCTTCCTATTCTGCAACCAAATGAGCAGACACTATTTTTTTTATTTCCCTGAGGAAGTTATCTTTTTCAAATTCTTTGCAGAAAGGAATTTGCTATCTCCTTTTCAATTCCGCATCAAAATTGTCCTTAAAAGTGGGACATGAGAAAACAAACACGCATACATCCATAGTCCTCCAGTGGAGTGGCAGGAATAACCATGCTTTTATGTTTGGAAGTGCTCCAGCCCCAGCGACTGCTGCCTGCCAGTTTTCCAGACCAGCCTCCAGCTCCACTTTCCTTACTTGGGGCCCTGCCCACAGCCCACTCACTCTTTGCGATATCCAGCACGCTCTGTGTTCTCTGCTCTGACTGGTGTTCAGTAGTTCCAGCCCTTCCTGAGTGGGTCTGAAATCAGCTGAAGCCAGCCTTTTCAAACTGCTAGACGCTCAGCCTTCAAGCAAGTCTGTAACCTGCCCTCTCTCCTTCTGCACTGACTACAGGCATCGAGTCAGCGTAGCTTCTTTTTGCAAGCACCTCTCTGCTCTCTGCCCTGCTGCCTCCATTCTGGGCTTAAGTCTGTGCGGCACGAGCAAAGCCAGAATCACTAACAATTGAAGTGGTTTTATTGTTATTTGCATCCAGAAATAAAAGAAACAATAATCCAAAACATTTGAAAAAGTACAAGTTTGCTGAGAGCAGCTTTAGGAATCTGACAGGAAGCTGTGTTGCTTCGACTGTTAAATCTGAGAGAAGAACCAAGTCATCTACTATGAAATCTGCTGCTGTCCTCCTTGCAATTGCATAAAAAGACAGGGTTTTTTGGCTTAGTTTCACCAAACAACCAGCTCAGATTCTTTTTCCCAGGATAAGGCACTTGCTAAAGAACAAAAGAATTCAGAATGTACTTCGGGAAAAAGGGGGTGATTAAAACCAGTCGGTTCTTCTGCAAACAAGCAGAACACATGGAAGGAGTTTGCTGAGAAGGACACAGGCTGGTGGTGGAAGTCAATTCTCCAGCGACAGAACGGTAGGTATTGAAACCACTGAAAAGATTACTCCAAACTGCTTGTCCTTACTCTACCACTAGAGCTGCTTCTCGTGTGTATTCATGGCTGATGTTAATGATATGCAAATGTTACTGCAGGTGTTTCTAGAAGTATGGCACATGGGATTGTACTGCAGAAACGTAACTATACCTCACCAAAGTGGACTTTGGTTTCTTGCATTAATGCATTTGCAAAGCAGCTGACACATGTATGTTTTTGCTGCGCTACGAGGTTATGCTCTAATTTGCATAGTTTTGCATCTCACAACTCCATTAGCATAGATTTCACATTAAAGCTGTTGCAAGCTAATTCACTGGCGTTAGTGTTGCTAACCCAAACACACACAAACTAGCTTGTGCTCGTTGAGAGTGCTTTTAACATGCATCAGTGCTTGCAACAACTAACACAGTTTGGTCCACTTTTATTTAAAGGGTTGGACTGTAAATAAAATGCTAACAGAGAAGTATTAGGAATCCTTTAGGTTCACCCCCGCCATCCCTGTTCTTTCCATGCTACTAACACCGACATGGTAAAAGCAATCTAATTATCCAGGTAAACTTCAGCGTCAGAGCTGTAGAGCAAAGCATGGTGATGTGATTCTAGTGAGGGAAGAGGAGCAGTCCTAGTGTAAATATGGGGTTTCAGCAGCAGCCGGTCTGTTACATGAGCAGTCACAATTACTTTTTAATGAAAAAAACTTACCTATAGGTAAATAGAGCAGTATACCGATGATAGCTAAAACACCAGAATCAAGAGCACTCTATGAAAGAGAAATGTTTATTTTTATTTATTTAACAGGTCTTCTGTACTGCATTTCTTAAATTCAATGCGGTTTACGTCAGCATAAAATAGATACATTAAACAGGGAATGTTATCTTGGAGTATTACAAATGGAGACTAGGCTAACATATCAGATCCCAAACTGCTCCCTGAAGAGCTTTCCTAAAATCCTTGATATCAGATATGGATCTTCATTATAGCATGTTGCGGAACTATACTGAGAACCCATATAGAGGATAACATGCATAAGAACCCATTAAGGCTATAGTGATCATAAACCCTTGAACAGGGTTATTCACATTCCAGTTACAGCCTGGTTAATCTTATGGGGCAGAGAGCGTGTGAAGGAAAGTAGGCTTTCTCCAAGAGCTAAATTTCAGGAAGTTATACTGGGATTTCTTTCAAGATACTGCCTAAATAAGGTAACAAAAATGTAAGCCTTTATTAACATGCTCTGGGAATATGACCATCAATTTCAATTAGAATTAGTACATAAGACCATGTGTTGCACAACAATAACTTCTAAAACCATTTGAAAATTCCATGCACATGGGTAGCATTCAACTGAAAAATGATTTGTGGGACCTAGGAAAATGTCAGTCATAGCAAGACAGCCCTGGCTTTGAAGAGTCATGGGTCAGCCTCCAGTTATGTTCTGGCAGCGATAGGACAATCCCGCAGAAAACCAGGATGTTGGCTCATCATTCAAATCAGCAATGGAGAGGGCCACCATGGGATCCAAGTGAAACATGAGAATCTGATCGAGTTCTTGGTTTGTCCCCCCTGCATCTCTGGACTTGTAGTTCCAGTTTTTCAAGGAAAGGCCACATTACAGGTCCATAAATGCAATGAGGCAAAACCAGACTCAGGAATGCACTGAAAACAATCTGGATACTGGTCAGTAGGTAGCACATAGCTTCTTTTGAAAATATCCTTTTCCAGCTTATAATAGAAGTTATTCTTGTGCAGTATTCAAGTGGATAACAATAACTTCTAAACAGGTTTCCAAATGATACCTGCTCAGAAACGTTCACTTCAATATGAAATATCCTTTTAAAAGATCGATATGCTACTGTTATAGGAAACACTAGCGTGCCTGATACTGTACTGCATGTGTGTTAACAGTACAAATATCTCAGACACCATGCATGATTAATCTCAGATGAAAAACAGGAACAAGCAAGAAAGAGTCTAGTGAGGGGAAACTAAAGAGAAAAAAAAGAAATAAACGGTGGAAGAATTGCATTGCAGATTAAATTTGTCTATACAGTATATATAGTGTATATTTGAATTGCCTTGTTGCATCAGTTTTCCTGGAGTCTTTACAGGTTAGGATAACTTTTATGAGGCAGATGTGAAAATTATCTATAGATGCATAACTAGCAACCTAGTCTTCAAGATTCTTCCACGATTAGTGCGTCTATTCAGCATAAGAGTGGAGAGCCCAAATTTGGATTGTTAACTTCAAGCCTAGGGTGGGGTGGGGGGGGGGGGAGTATTCATTCTTCCCTGTTCCCCCATCACCTGAAAAATGCCAAGAAGCAGAAATAACATTTACTGGCCATAGCGAGAGCTACCAAGCACAGAGAGTATCACATGCCAGTACACCCAAAATTTAAAAAAAAAATGTTTTAAACGATACGTACAAACTATACAGTAATTTAAAACTCGCTTTATGCCAGATTTAAATTAAAAGCATACTGTTTTCAGGCTGTCCTCTGCTGTCAAGTTATCTGTCTTCTCCAGATTCCGTTTCCTGCTCCTCCTTTCCT
The DNA here is from genome assembly GCA_033557465.1 of Ichthyophis bannanicus. Classification (NCBI taxonomy): domain Eukaryota; kingdom Metazoa; phylum Chordata; class Amphibia; order Gymnophiona; family Ichthyophiidae; genus Ichthyophis; species Ichthyophis bannanicus. The sequence continues at coordinate 595,503,567 of CM066033.1, forward strand.
TCTTTGAGTCTGCTTGCTTATGTTATCATTCCTCTCCTCTCTGGGGGTCATTTTAGAAGCCCTGGTCCTGACTCGGATGTCTGAAAATAGCCATTCAGGTGCCCCATCGCATTTTAGAATGCCCCAAACTTACATGTGTCCAGTGCAATCCAGTCCATGTTGCTCAAGGGCACGGCGGAGGTGTGTTCGACGCAGTCTGGGAAAGATACACGTGCAGCTGATTTTAGAACGGGGCCTCACGGGGTCTCGTATACCCGGTGGTGAACATGTCCATGTCTATACCCGCTCCTGGTCATAACTAGACGTTTGAAAAGTGCTCCTTTCTGCCAACTAGCAACAGTACAAGGAAGAGGAGAATGTTCCCTCCCACAATATTTTTCGCCAACTCAAAAATACCTTGGTGAGGCCTTATTGTCTGCTGCTGCAAGCTCTGATGAGCAGAGACTGAGTCTTATGTCCCTATGTATAGCGCTGCGTATGCCTTGTAGCACTATACAAATGATAAGTGGTAGCAATACACATGTGCATCCCTAAATACTGGCGCTGGCAGGTCTATGTGGCCGACACTGCTAACATCAATAGCTCCTACGTCTACGTTTCTGAAATTCACTAGTTGTCTGCACGTTGGACCCATTATTCTGCGTACCCCCGACCCTCTCTATATTGCAGAAGGCACGTTTATATTTGAGGGAAGAGATAGGGCAATTTTAGACGGCATCGACATGTGCCCACCTTCACTACTGCCCCTCCCTCAGAATTTCAGATGTTTTGTCATAGATGTCCCAGATTTCACCTAATCAGCCTTTCTAAAACGCAGCTTCATGCGTCTAATATCATTTACTCTGTCATTCCAGTCTTCTCTCTGCTCCGCCTTTGTTTTTATTCTAGCGCCAGCCTTACCTAAGAACATAAGATGTGCCACACTGGCACAGACCAAATGTCCATCAAGCCCGGTATCCTGTTTCCAGCATTGGCCCGTCCAGCTCACAGGTTCCCAAAAGGTAGCTAGATTCCATGCTGCTTATCCCAGGGGTAAGCAGTGCATTTCCCCAGTTCACAATGGTTTATGGACTTTTCCTCCAGGAACTTGTCCAAACCTCCACCTAGGGTGGAAGGCTTTGGGAAGGGGGACAATGCAGAATTTTGCTCTCTTCCTACCCCTCTATCACCACAGCTGCTGCTCCCACCATCTTACCTTCGCAGCATACCCAAAATCAGGCTTTGCAGAGTGGCACTGCAGTAGTGAAAAATGTTGGGAAAACCCTTTAAAAATGTTTTCAGTGGCCGGCTTTCTAGTGTTTGTGTGTGTGCATGTGTGTTCACTCAAGGACTGAGGCATCCTGACACAGCAGGCCTTGAGCATGCACATGTATGCGCTAACAAACCCGCTGTTGAGAAGGAAGAGGAGAATGCCCCTCACATTTGATTTGAAATTCAGCTTACCCATCCATTTACTTTAGCACGGCAACAAAGCTCCCACTCTCTATTCCTCTTCTAAAGGTTTCGAAAAGGCACGTCATGCTGTGCTGAAATATTTGTGTTTACTGGGTTTTCTTTGAAATTGTGCTGAATATTTGCTGCCTTGAAGTTTAAAAGTAGGACTTAAATTGTAATTTGGTAAACATGATTTCAGAGTGGAGGAGTAGCCTAGTGGTTAGAGCAATAACCTAGGACACAAGATATCAGAGATTAGATTAGATTTGATTGTAAACTTTGTTGAGCAGGGACCATCGCATTATATGTGTCTCTACAGCACTGCACACGCTTTGTAGCGCTATATAAATGATTAATAGTAGTAGAGTACCATAGGCACTTCCTGTGGCCTTGGGCAAGTCACTTTACCCTCCATTCACTGGTGTAAATCCTGCCCAAGAAGCCCCCCCCCCCACTCCCCGCAATGCAGGGAGGCCCACACAGTGACAACAGCATGGAAAACTTAATTTATCACGTTTGCTGCGCTTCTTGTATGTCTGCTGCAAGCCCTGTAGCTGGTCCTCGCCGGGCCAAAGTCTCACAATAACATCCACGTCCATGAGACTTTGGAGTACAGCCATTGGGCCCACAGCAAATGTGATAAATTAAGTTTGCTGCACTGTTGCCGCCACCGCTGCATGGGGGGCTGCTGCATGGGGGGCACCACTGCCATGACAATGGGGGCCCTCAGCAAACGTTTGCTTGGGGTCCCCTCATTGTAACTTATGCCACTGCCTCCATTGCCTTGGAAGAAAAGGCCTGACAATCTATTTCTAGTCATATCTTGTCAAGAAAACCCAGGGGTGCTAGGTCTCCAGTCAACAATGACTTGATAGCACTTAAAAATGTTTAAAAAAACCCTATGATTTCACATCAGTTAAAGGTCCCCAGGATCTGAATATGAATCATGATCACTTACCCACTTGATTTCCAACATCAACTACTTCTACTTCCTGTCTGCTCCAGCCCTGAGAGGCTGAGCACCAGAGTAAACAGGAAGTAGATGTGAACACTCAGTTCTAGTGAATCTATGGCTGCAACCAACAGTGGCACAAGCTCCATGAGACCCTTTAACTGGCAGAGAAGATTTTTTTTCCAAATGGCAATTTAGATTTTAATTTAAGGAAACAATATGCTGTGTTATCTACTAGAAATCACAATTGAAGAATGGACTATTGTGGTCTCAAACATAGGCTAAAGCAGAGGTGTCAGTCATAAAACCCATGACCTGTTTCCAGACAGCCTGGCCCTTCAAGCATCCCTTAGCTATAGTCTAGGGTAAAGTTATCATATCTTTGGAGGGCAAATCTGGGACATTGAGAGAAAAGGTAGCATCTTGTTGTCTTTGGGACTGAGGAGCAGGAGGGATGAGGAGTCCCTCACACTTACAAAGGATACTGCTTCCACATGGCACAGGAAGCTTGATGCTATTGAGCACCATTCTTGCTGCCAATGAGGAGGGAGGGGGAGAATTAAGAAGACTTGTTAGGCCACTTGCACTCCATTGGAGGGGTCTGTGGATGAAGAAAAGTCCTATGACTCAGTCTGCACCGAAATTGGGGACAGGAGGTGGTTTTAGTCCATGGAGCTGGGGACATTAGTTCAACATCAAGGACAATCTCTGAAAATTGGGGTCTGGTAACCTTAGTCTAGGGCTGTTGTCTTGCTCCCCTCGCTTTAATTGTTTGTCAGTGCTGGCTGAGGGCCCCTTTAAGGACAGCTGAATGCAAGACAGCCTCAGGGGCTGCAGTCTGTGGGTGCTTGTGTTTTCTCTGTATGGCCTTGGTCATGGTAGTAGAGAGGGCTGTGGCAAGAGCTTGCAAATGGTTTTCATAATCACCTACTTGATCCATGGCTGCAGAGGAAAGGACCTGTCAAAGGAAGCAGGACAGAGGCAGCAAATCAATATCTGGGAGAAGAGTGGGTGAAGCAGCGGCTGTCCTCTTCTTCCTTCTCTCAACCTTGTGGAGTGCTCAAACCAGCTTGATAAGTGGAAGAGTAAGACAGAGGTATTGCATGAGTCTGGAACTCAGACCGAGTGCATTATGTTTTGAACCGCAGAGCACTGTAGTGTCCCACAGAATTGAAAGTGCAATGTCAGCCCTTGGCAGCAGAGAAAGAGGATTCGAGTTGAGATTCTACTTTGCTGCTGTCATCCTCCTAGCAAAGTGGGATGAGAGCATGAGTGAGAGTAAGTGAGGGGTGAGCGGCAAGAGAATGAGAGAATTGGAGGGGATTTGAAGTGAAGGTACAGTAAGAAAACAAGCAAGCGAACGTGATGGGATCTAGAGATGGAGGGAACTGGAGGTACTGAAAGAAGAAGGGAGAAAATTGAGTAAGGGCAGTACATTTTTCCTGGAAAAAAAGGTGCCAGAATCCATATGTAGAGCTCTTTCATTCATACGTGAGGACAACGGGTCAATTTTATCAGGCACTGAAAAAGGTGCTGGTACTCTGTACCACTGCGTACCCCCCTAAAAAAACCTGAGTAAGGGGATGTTGGGCGAGGGGGAATTAGAGCTGGATGTTAAGAGAGAGAGTGTAAGGGCTTGGAAGGGGTATGGCAGGATAGGGAGAGAGTTAGTGAGGGGATTGAGGGGCAGGAGTAACTGAAGGGATTGAGAATGCCACAGGGTGACAATGAGGAAAGTGAAGGTTGCTGGGAGAGTGAGGGGGATCAGAAAGTATGCTGCTGGGTGAAGAAAGAGTAACTGTGAGGATAGGGGGTGCTGTGAGGTGTGAGTAAAGGGACTGCAGCTTTGGAATGTGAATGGATCAACCCCCCTGATCCCAGGTAAGAACATAAGATTTGCCATACTGGGTCAGAACAAGGTCCATCAAGTCCAGTATCCTGTTTCCAACAGTGGCCAATCCAGATCACAAGTACCTAGCAGGTTCCACAATGCTTGTCCCACGTCACGCAGTGGATTTCCTGGGTCCTCTTTAATAATGGTTTATGGATCTTTCCTCCAGGAATTTGTCCAAACCTTTCTTAAACACAGCTACACTAACAGCTTTTATTACATCTTCCGGTAACAAATTCCAGAGTTTGATTACACGTTGAGTGAAAAAATATTTTTGCTTATGGGTTACATTGTAGCTTCATTGTGTGTCCCCTAGTCTTTCTACATTTGATGGAGTAAATAACTGATCTACATTTACCCTCTCTACTCCATTCATTAATTTATAGACCTCTATCATATCTCTCCTCAGCCGTCTCTTTTCCAAGTTGAAGAGCCCTAACCTTTTAAGCCTCTCCTCATAAGGGTATTCTTCCACCCCCTTTACCATTTTGGTGACTCTTTGTACCTTTTCTAATTCTGCTATATCCTTTTTAAGATATGATGACCAGAATTGCACACAATATTCAAGATGTGGTCGCCCCATGCAATGATACAGAGGAATTATAATATTCTTGGTTTTATTCTCCATTCCTTTCCTTATGATTCCTATTATTCTATTTGCTTTCTTGGCCGCCGCTGCACACTGGGCAGAGGGTTTCAACGTATTATTCACGATGACGCCTAAATACGTTTCTTGGGTGGTGGTTCCTAATGTGAAACCTTGCATCGTGTAACTATAGTTTGGTTTGTTCTTTCCTAGGTGCATAACTTTGCACTTGTTCATCTGCTATTTGGACATCTAGTCTTCCAATTTATTAAGGTCCTCTTGCAATTTTTCACAATCATCTTGTGTTTAAGAACTTTAAAAAATTTTGTGTCATCTGAAGATTTGATCACCTCACTCGTTATTCCCATTTCCAGGTCATTTATGAATAAGTTAAAAGCAGCAGGTCCAACACTGATCCCTGGGGTACTCCACTATTTAAGTTTCTCCATTGAGAAAATTGGCCATTTAGTCCTACTCTCTACTTTCTATCTTTTAGCCAGATCCCCTTCCCTTATTCAAGATCCTCTCATTCTTTTCCCTTTCATTCCCCTCATTCGCTTTTGCTCTATTCCCTGATCCTCCCATCGTCCTCTCCTACATCTCTTTTCCCCTTTCATTGCCTATACCTCTGCACCCCCCCCTCCATCTCATGAGACCTCCTTCTCTCTGCCCACACCTAGATCCCTTCCATTCATCTCTTGAATGCCTTTCCCTTCCTTTATTCGCTAACCTCTCTCTCTCCACGTACCAGTCACTAAGAACTCTTTCCCCACAAAAATGGACTACGTTGATTAACATAGAAACATAGAAATATGATGGCAGAGAAAGACTATATGGCCTATCCAATCTGCCCTTCCATATGAACCACTAAGCTCTACAGTCCTTTTTCCTTTAGAAATCCTCTGTTTTTGTCCCATGCTTTTTTGAATCCAGATACAGTTTTTGTCTCTACTACCTCCACTAGGAGACTATTCCATGCATCTACCACTCTTTCTGTAAAGAAATATTTCTGTATATTACTCCTGAGTCTTTCTCCTTTCATCTTCTTCCTATGTCCCCTCATTGCAGAGACTTCTTTCAGTTGAAAGAGGCTCTCCTCCTGTGCATTTATGTCACAAAGGTATTTAAACGTCTTTATCATATCTTTCTCTCCCGCTTTTCTGCCAAAGTATATCTATTGAGATCTTTAAGTCTGTCCCTATATGCTTTATAATGAAGACCACTAACCATTTTAGTAGCCACCATCTGCACCGACTCCATTCTGTTTATATCCTTTTGAAGGTGTGGCCTCCAGAATTGCACACAATACTCCAAATTAGGTCTCACCAAAGCCTTATACAGAAGCACTATAATCTCCTTTTTCCTGCTGGCCAATCCTCTCTCTATGCACCCAAGCATCCTTCCAGCTTTCGCTGTTGCCTTTTCTACCTGTTTAGCCACCTTAAGATCATCAGAAACAATCACACCAAGGTCCCGCTCTTCCTTCATGAACAGAAGCACTTCGCCCCCTATACTGTCCTCTCCCTTGGAATGTTGCAGCCCAAATGCATGACCCTGCATTTTTTAGTGTTAATTCTGAGCTGCCAGATTCTCAACTATTCTTCAAGCTTAGATAGGTCCCTCCTCATGTTATCTATACCTTCTTGGGTGTCTACTCAATTGCAGGTTTTGGTATCATCCGCAAAGAGGTAAGCCTTACCCGACAGCCCTTCCGCTATATCACTAACAAAGATGTTAAAAAGAATCGGACCAAGGACATATCCTTGGAGCACACTACTGGTAAAATCCTTCTCCTCAGAGTAAGCACCATTTATCTGTACCCTTTGTCACCTCACACTCAACCAATTTCTAACCTAGTCAGTCACTTAGGGTCCATTCCTAGGGCATTCAGCTTATGCCTGTGCAGTATAGTGTCAAAGGCTTTACTGAAATCTAAGTACACCACATCCAGGGTACTTTTTTGGTCCAACTCTCTGGTTACCCAGACAAAGAAATTAATGAGATTTGTCTCACATGACCTGTCTCTCGTAAAACTATACTGTCTCAAATCCTGCAATCCATTGAATTTCAGAAATCTCACTATCCTCTCTTTTAGCTGCATTTCCATTAGTTTACTCACAACAGAGATGAGACTAACCAGTCTATAGTTCCCAACCTCATCCTTGGTTCTGCTTTTGTTGAAAGGCATCACATGCACCTTTCTCCAGTCTTCTGGGCCCTTGCCAGACTCTAACAAAGCAATGAAAGGTCAGACAGTGGAGCCGCTGGGACTTTCCTAAGTTCCTTCAGCACTCTCGGATCTCATCCAGCCCCATTCCTTGTCTACTTTTAGTTTAGCTAGCTCCTCATGAAAACAGTCTTCTGAAAACTGTTCAAGATCCAGTTCACTTTTGTTCCTATTTGTTGGTGTTTTCTGAGGTCCTGCTCCTAGCCCTTCATCTGTGAACACAGAAGAGAAATATTTGTTAAGCAACTCTACTTTATCCTCATCAGTTAATATACTGTATATTCTTTCTCTTCACCCTTCAGTCTGACAATACCATGTTTGCACTTCTTCCTCTCACTAACATATCTAAAAAATATTTTGTCCCCCATTTTACTGCATTGGCTATTTTTTCTTTCATGTGTATCTTTGCTTTCCTGACTACTTTGCTAGCTTCTCTAGGCTTTTCTGAATACTGATGCTTGCCTTCTGTGATCCCTTGTATTTTATGAAGGCCACTCTCTTTTTCTTCACCTTTTCAGCTACTTCTTTTAACAACCATAGTGGCCTCATTTTCCTTTTACATTTATTTACTTTCCTAACAAAAACGTTTGTTGTCCTTAAACTATCCCCCTTCAATTTTGCCCACTGCTTTTCTACATCTTCCAGTTGTTCCCATCCCTCTAAGGACTGCTTAAGGTATTGTCCTATCTTTGCAAAGTTAATTTTCCTAAAGTCTAGGACCCTTACTTTTGAGTGGACTTTATCAGCCCTAGTCCTAATACTGAACTACACCATGTGATGATCACTGGATGAATGATCATCCCCCACTGTAATATCAGAAAGAGTCTTCCCAAAATGGACATTGAAATGAGTTTGACATCCCTGTGCTAGAACCGCTTTGGAGAATTGTCTTGCTAGTTCCATGCCTTGTAACGCTATACAATGATTAATAGAAGTAGTAGTAGTTTCATGAAATCCAGTTTTCTTCAGCACTAATATGTCTATTAGAACACTACATACCTGAAGACATGAACGAGCAGAAGCAGTTGAAACAATTTTGTCCAACATATGGGCTTTTTATCACATTATAAACCATACATTTTTACAGTTTGGTCACCTTCTGATCACTTATCCATCCCACCTTTTCCTCCCCTCCCTCCACCCTCTTTTATGGTTCACTTATATATTATGGGATCGTCGTCTGTTGATCATACTGCCTTACCTGATGAAGAAGGTTTTTACTTTTGAAAGCTAGTCTAAAAATGTACTAACAGGTCTCACCTTATTTTCATTTTCTGTTTTTATTTAATTACTATTAAAGTGGACTAACGGTATCCACACTGCTCTGTCCCAACATCAAGCAAGTTTTAAAGGAGAATAGCATGATACTAACTCTAACTGTTGGTCAGCTCTGGACCTCATCTCCCTCAGACGGTATGGTTTTCCGGTTATCCAAAATAGTTATAAAGATGTTTAAATTATGCACAGTGAGGGAATTTTATAAATCTTTTTTTGCACATAAAACGCCTTTTATAAAATTAGTTCATCCCTGAAAGTACAAACCGTGTAAACCGGTGGGTACTTATAGAGTTAGGGCGGAGTTTAAGTGTGTGCTAATATTTACACCTGCTTTCAAACGAGCATAATGTCCTCATCTTTAATGTAGGCATGATTTCTGCTACTACTGTAATTTATAAAGATGCATAGATGCTTATGTGTCTTTATAAAACAGGATACGACTGGCACCTTCCTGCCCTGTTAACCTAGGCACCCCGTTAGAAAATTACCCCCAGTATGAATATCCTAAAAGCAAACTCTGTTTGTAGCTCCTGAGGATTGCACTTGGCCAATCCTATAGGAAAGGAAGCGTGGCCTCATAGTTTCAGAGGTAAACAAAGTGATGGAACCAGTCAGGCAAGTAGTTAATCCCAAGGGAACATAGTGGGAGCAGTTGTGTGGCATTATTGCTTTGATGTGTATTTCCGCAATATTCAGTTTGTTATTATAGAGAATTCTTTAAGGCCTTACCCAAGATTTTAATTTTGCCTCAGCTAGATTTTGCATCGCCAAACAATTAGCATTTATGAAAGTAGAAGGAGATTTTCTTACAGAGTAGGGAGAAGCAGTTTCCCTGAAATACAAAATCAATATTTTTTCAGCAAAGTCCTTGAATAAGGGCGGATACTGTGTAGTCAACAGCTGGGTGTTTGGATTTTTAAAGGGTTTTTGGAAAGTTAATCTTCCTTCAGACTAATTCTTTGTTAAATTGGGTCTTTCCAGCAAAATTCTTTGGCATATTCAAAAAAAAGTACTTCACGGTTGGATAAATACTAGCATCTATTTCATCTAGCATGAAGCATCAGAACACTGTGGAATACATGTATTACAAGTCCCAATACTTGAGTTTATACCATTTGAGCCAAAGTAACAAAATACAAGTTGGCTTATTTTCCTGACCTCCCCTTGGCATTTTGTCCTCACTAGGGTGGCCATTTAGGAACAAAGATTTAGAGGAAGAAATCCTTCTGTCTTCATTCTTAGCGATGCATATTTCAAGAGCACTTTTCCAAAGCAAAGAAAAATGTTTTCAGTTCAGCCTAGCAGGCATTAAGTAACAGTGCATACTCACACAATCAATTAGCACTGCTGGGAAATGCTGAATTCTCAGTGGAAGTGTTTCTTGATCTCACTTTATCCACCTCTTGTGATGGGCGAAATAGAATATAGCAAAGGATGTCTCGTTCTTGCTTGCAAGGAGAATAGGGGTTTTGAATTCTGCTTTGAAACAATGAAATGCGCCCTTCAGTTTGGGCGCAGAAGGTCAGAAACAGGTAACTTTAATTTCTATTCGGCCTTGTTCTTGGCTTTTTTTAAAAATTGACTGACTCATTAATGGGACTTGGCTGGAAGTGATGCGGTACTTAAATTCAGATTAACTGAAAGATTACAATGCAGCCTGAGAAAACGAGAAATTAGGAGGCCTCATGCAGCAGTCCTTGTAATAAACCAAGCAGCCCCTGAAACGTCAGGATCCACATGAGAATAACATTTACAAAGCAGTCATTATTTATCAGTGTAGCTCAGTGTTTGTCTGTAAGGCCATCAGACCTCTATCAGGGTTCCCTTTCTCCCTCCTACCCACAGAAAGCATATATCAGTGTTACCTTACATCACAGGACAACCTGCAACTTTTAACATATACAACTTTTATTATTTTTTTGTTTTCTGTAAAGTGTAACCTCCTTTACAACTCCATTAGATGCAATGCTTAATTTTTATCGTGTCTTTGTGTTTACATTGATCATTTACTAAATGAATTTGCTTATTATGCAATCTGCGCCTTACCCTAGGAAAAGGCATAAATACCAAATTAATATAAATAGCACTGCAGTCCTAATAGAGCTTCAGGCCAATATTTAAAGGATTTATGCTCCTTTGAGAGTTAATGCTCCTAAATTGGCCTCTTTAAAAATGTACTAGATTACCTAAATTTATACTCCAAATTTCACTGAACTTTAATTTTTGGAGCATAAAAAATGGGCAGCAAGAAAGATTTTTTTTATACCGCTTTATCATCTCAGTCAAAGTGTTTTAGATTATAACTTAAACTTAGTAATGTACATTAAACAGGGACACTGATAACTTGGATGTTTCTGAGGCAAGGGAGGGTTAAGTGACTTGCCCAAGGTGCTAGTGGGAATCAAACGCTGGTCTTTTGGCTCCTAAGCTAGTGCTGTAAGCATTAGGCTACTTCTCCACTAGGGCAAGGAAAAAAGTTAGGAGTTGAGCACTGATCTTCATAAATCCAGGCAAACAAATGGCAAACCTACTTTAGAAACTAAGGGGTAATATTCAACTCATGGCAGTAAAAAGCTCTGGATATTCAGATCTAGTATCTGGATAGCGGCCAGCGTGGAATATGCAGATTTTGCAGTCAATGCCAGGACAATGCAGCAATATTCAGCTGCTTTCCAGAAAGCCAGTGTGCATACAACGTAGGACAGCTGTGGATTGCTATCTGGACAGCAGTGTTGAAAAATGCCAATACCTGCATAAAGGCTGGCTTCCCCTCGGCTCCACCCACACATTGTCCAGACACTATCCGGATAGTGCTGAGGAGGTCAGAGGAAATATACAACGATATTATCCAGGTCGTACCATTGCATATCTCTTTCACCAGGACTTATCTGGTTGTCAGATCCTGCTAACCAAAGAAGTCCTTTCATATATTGACCTCATATGGGCCAGCGGTACCATTAGGTAAACTAGGCGGTCTCCTAGACTGCCAATGGTCCAAGGGTGACCCATTTCCACCGCTGATGCCACGCCTCTCTTGGATTTGTAGCTGTGGCAATGTCATTAAACAGTATCTCAGCTATAGGACTGCCAACTCTGGATTTGCCTGATGGGTTGGATCCAGTCCTGGGTTTACCCTATTGCATGCAGGGATTTGTAGTTCTGATTTCTCTGTTACACAACATAAGACAAGCAAGAAAACAACCACAGCGCTTACCAAAACCTGCAGCACTGAGTGCTGTTCCTGCTGCTGCTGCCCCCTCCGATGCAGACTTTCAGTTTGCATGGGGCAGAAGTGGCTAGAGCAGCTGCTACTACCCCCATGCAAAAGGAAGTCTGCATTGGAGGGCCGGCAGCAAGAACAGCACGCAGTACCGGAGATTTTGCTAAGCGCAGCATTGCTCTTTAAAGACATTGCTGTTTCTGCAGGCCCTGGAGAGGGGGGTGGGTGTTGGAAACAATGGGGGAGGGGTGGGAGCAGGGGGGCACTGGGAATGAGTTTCACCTAGCACTGGCCCTGGACTCCATTGGTATGATATTTAGTGCCGGCACTAAACTTAATCCCGGATGTTCAATGCACATGCCTTCCAGTCGCTGCAGTTAACCGGGCAGCAGCAATACTGCGTGCTGCCAGGTTAGCTCCTGTGCCTTAAAGATAGGTGAATATTTTCCTCTCCTGTCTTTTCAGTGCAGGTTCCTATTGCTGCTGCCCAGTTAAGGACAGTCATAACTTCCACTCCTCCCCAGAATGCTCCGACACGCTCCTGTGCTAAGCGGTTAGCATTAGGGCACATAAGGGAGAAGAGCGGGGATATTCAGCTGCACTAACTGTTTTAGTGCCCTTGAATATCCCTCTGAGCAGCAGTTGCATGGTCTACAGGGTTGTAAACCGTGCAATTGCCTTTCAAATATCGAGCTCCCTAACTTTTAGGCTCCTAAATTAAGATGAATTTTGAGCTGAAAACTTAACAACCAATATTTAAACTCCATGGCACTGAATTTCTGGTTTCAGCGCTGACCAGTGGTGCTATCCAGGGATGGCCTGTGGGGGATGAAGGGGGATGTGGGGCCTCAGTTGCATAAATTAATAGGAGCTAAAAAGTGGGGCCATGTGCAAAAACACAGTCGCTGAATGGTAAGGCCTCTGTCTGGACAGCACCTGCCTTGCTTGTTGCTTATCGTGATGCGGTTTGCTATCTAATTAGCTGCTAACCGAAGAACACCAGGAACCGTTTTTACTCTTCTTATGGGCCACTCTGGCCTCTATGTACAGAGCTGTGGTGGTCAGCGGAGATATTTAACAGCACTATCTGGATAGTGCTACTGAATTTCTCTCACTTGCACTGATCTGATCAGCAGGTGCTGCTAACCAGATAAGTGTCTTTGAATATCGCACCTTTAGGCTCTTAGGTTTGGCTGGAGATAGAGCACAAATTTAGGAACCTAGCCTAGGAGCTTAAATGTAGGAGTTTGGGACCCGTTTTCGAAAAGGGTTGATATTTGAAGTGCGGTGCTTAGAAATCAGTGGGCTGTTCAGTGGTAGTATCGAGATACGAGCTGCTGCTGCTGAATATCCGGGTTTGAGTGGTACTATGCGGGTATGTGCCAGCATTAAACTGGTGAGCATCATTCTCAGTTGGCACATATTCGTACAGCACTGGTACAGCCTTTGCTCCTCCCATGGACTACCCCTGCACTAATCAGATAGTGCCACTGAGTATCTCATTCAGCACCCTTCTCCGGAGAGCCCCCCATTGGCTGTCTGCATAAGGGTTTTGATTATAAGCTCCTTAGTTTTTTTGAATATTGGGCCCTTTAATTTTAGTGCCCCCTAGAGATGGAAATTGGCAATGGCAGACCAGTCTAAATTCAGCTAATACTGTAGGATGAGTTCAGTATCTATATGCATTCTAACTTATTTATTTAGGGACATTTGCCATACCGTAAAAAGGATGAGCCATTGAAGCAGTTTACAGCAAATAGAGTTATAAGAGAAGGAGAGAGAAGGGATAGAAAGTAAGAACAAGTTAACAATAAATCATTAAAAAAGATACATCATTTATCAAAGAAAAAAGGGGTGCGAAAGAGACAGATACTACCCAGGGCTAGGAAGAAAAGGACTCATGAAAGGAGAGATGGAAGAGCCAGGCCTTAAGTCCTTTCTTAAACTTAGCGAGGGAGGGTTCCTGTCAGTGGTCACGAGGGAGGGAGTTCCATAGATATGGGCCAAGGTAGGAAAAGGAGGACTTCCTGGAGATGACCATGTAGAGAGCAGAAGATGGGGGGAAGGGAGAGGAGAAAGGCCTGAGAGGAATGGAGAGTGGGAAGGATGGTAGGGAGAAATGAGGGAAGTGAGGTAGTGGGAGGAGGAGGCATAGAGGGCCCAACGGGTGAGGGTAAAGATCTTAAATTTGAAATGCGCAGAGACTGGAAGCCAGTGGAAGGACACTAAAAGCAAAGTAGTATGATCGTAGTGATGGGCACCATAGATAAGCTTGGTGGCAGTTGACTGAGTTGAAGATGATGGACAGAGTAGGAGGAAGGCAATTGTAAAGGGCGTTACGGTAGTCAAGAGGAGAGATCACAAGCGCAATTACAAGCTGTTGTAGTTGAGGGACCATGAAAATGGAGCAAGTGACACAGATACACTGTAAGGCAAAAAACAGAATTGGTGACAGATAATTGTGATTGGCCATCAATGATACGTCCTTTAAGAATATGCTTTCAATAAGATAACTAAATGGCACATTGCACATGCCCTTTTAATCCCAAACATATCAAGCTGATATTCAAAGTAAAATGACCTGCATGCATTTTGTCTGAATATCCCTGTGGCATGTCCTGAAAATAGGATATGGCTTGAACACCAAACATAAAATTTAAGGGAACCCACCTACAAAGACATAGCAATCTCAGAAACTATCTTTTTCTCTGTAAAGGAGACTTAAAAAAACGCCTTTGTACTAAGTGAAAGCTGGAAAAGCAGTATATTAGTATTCTAATCAAAACCAGTAGATGGCACCAGTAGCCTTGATGTCATGGCCAGGCAGCACCGCAGAGCTGCAAGGACTGCTGGGTGCAGCCCTAGAATGCTGACAGACTACCACAGGTGGCGAAAGGGATGCTGTTGGGTCCCATCCGAAGACAGAGAGGAAGGCGTCTTCCAGGAAAACAGCTGTCTCTCCTTCCCCTTGCCAAAAAGACATGCAGATCTCGCTTCAGGGAGGTTGGATCTCTATCTCAAAACAAAGCACCGTTTTGAAGGAGAAAAGGGAAAGAAAACTGCTTCTGCAGGGGGCCCAATAAAACCAAATGATGAGTTCCCGTGATGACAAGAAGCGGAAGGAGTCTGCTGAGAAGGGCAGGCTGCTGTTGGGAGTCGCAGGCCTGGAAATCCTGGACAGACGCTTCAGTGCCGCAGCAAGGGACTGGCTCTGAGGAAGGGTAGGTCTGTTCATCACTGAAAAACAATGTCTTACATCAGCTGGTACCACTGCTGCTCTTCTAGTTATTTCTTCCATCGACGTTGTAGGACAGCATTTAAAGGCTAGGAGTATTAATAAGATGTGCAGCAAAAACCTTTGAAATGTTCAGGATTTGTCATTTCCATGGGATTAGAAAACAATACAACCTAATTGTCTAGACAAGGCCTGGAGTCAATTTAAGGGACTGCAGCAAGGAAATGACAGTGTGTTATGGTTTTGCTTATGGAGGGGGAAGGGGGGACGGGAGGAAGGGGGATTTTTTAACAAGTGATGAGCCTAATACTTTTGCTGTGGATTTTGCATATTAATGGTTACTAGCTGTCTTTTTCGAATTGAAGGCTGTATGCTAAAAAGAAATTGCCTAGCATAGGTTTCTTTTGTCAGCGTATTTGCATATTTGCAGTGGAGCGATAGTGGGTGCCAGGGAACTGGTTTAAAAATAAACTTGCATTTGAATGTTACATTGTTGAGTAGCTACGTAACCAGCGACACCAGTGAGAAAGCTGTTTGCCAGAGGGGAGGCTATTTTGAGCTGCTTAATTGAAAATAACTGATTGCAGCACTGGACTCTTGGCCTTATAATAAAAATTGACTCCACTGTCGTGCAATAAATTTAAAAGCACTGAGGTTGCTGATAAGCCTCACCACAAGCAAGTTTTTAATAAGGTTGGGAGAAGTGGAATTTTCCATAGAAAAGGAGTTACAAGGACAGGGGGTCATGACATGAAGCTGAGGGTTTAAAGGGAGCCTGAGAGAAGAATGCTGAGAGGGTGGTAAATTCCTGGAGGTGGCGGCAGTGAGAACCAAAGCTGTGACCCAGTTCAGATATTCTTCGTACTCAAACAGTGAGTGGGGAAGAGGGGATTAACAGGTAAAAAAAATGAAGGAGAGGTAGAGTGTTTTCTCAGTTATAGGAAACTTCTGAGGGTCAAAGAAGGGGGCCTACAAGTCAATGGGCAGAAAATGGTGGTACAGTTGTATTAGGTTCTCAGAAAGAATGTGGATAAACTGCACAGAGTGACCACGGTGACAACCCTACCCAGTCCAGAGACGTGGCAGTTACCCCTGTATATGGTATAATAAAATAGCTCTGTTCTTTCCATTCACCACGTTTCTGGACTGGGTACTTTTGTTTGACATGGTTCCTTGCTGCTTGTGGTGGCCCCATGGTGACAACCCTGACATCAACAGTAGCTGGCATGGAGCAGTCATGATTAAACCTTCATATCGGTGATATGGCTGCATCAGATTTCTAAGAGTGACCCACACGGAATGATTAGGGTTACATCAATAAACCTGTAGACGGAGCAAAGTTGAAAAGTCAGGTAGAAGGCATGGGGGAGCTGTTATTGACTTAAGTATGTGAATTTAATGTAGTGATTCTCAGCTGGGGTGTTCTAACAGACTAGCAAACGGCTGGGAAGCGTGTAACTGGGCCAGCAAGAGACTGCTCTCTTCTCCTCCACCTGGGCAGGAGGTGCCTGGTTACTCCTTTGCTGGGCCCAACAGGATGCCGTTTGGTCTTCCTCCAGGCAGGACATCATTGGCTCCTCCTGTTCTGCGCCCATGCCAGGAAGTGATACCACTATTGCTCTCTTCACCTCATTGGGGCCATTGACTAGCTTCTTGTGCTGGATCCAGCACCCAAAACTGACAGAGGCAGTAGGAGAAGGAGGGAGAGCGGTGCATACTGCACATGCACAGAGCCTACTGCCTTCTCCCACTGCCAGACAGAATGGGCGAGACGTTCCCTTATGTCCCCAGCTACTCCTGGTCCTGCCAGTCTAAAGGCAAGAAGAAAGCACCACCACTGTGTTTCTGGCAGAAAGGAAGGAGGAGGGCTGGGACTGATGGAAATAATTGGGAGGACTGAGAGGAGATGGTTGCAGAGAAAGATTCAACATGGGAATGATGAAAGCGCCAAGGGGAAAAGCAATAGGGTGAAAGTGGAGGAGTGGCCTAGTGGTTTGGGCAAGGTACCACAGGCCAGAAGGTCAGTGTTTCAAATCCCACTAGAGAACAGCAACATTGGACTGGAAGGACTGGGGTTTCTAGTCCCACAGGTGCTCCTTGTGGTCTTGGGCAAGCCACTTAACCCTCCATTGCCCATGTTCTGTGTTACTGTATGTGCCTCATATCCTCTCGTGTTAAATGTATCCCCCAACTGCTTTGACCCAGTGAAAAGCAGGATATAAATGCAGCTAAATAAATAATATGACATTTTTTGGAAGGTGCATTTATTCTGTCTTTATTTTTGCTTAGTAGAAGAGGAAGCTTAATTCTATTTCTAATTCTCTAGTTTTGCACTACATGCGGAGTGGATTATTGGGGTTTCCATTTCAGTTTTTTCCTCCACACTGGCAATTTCTGCTCAGCTATTTTGTACTTGGTGCAGGTCTGACTGTGTACATGACCAAGACGAGGTGTTTTACTAGTTCATAGAGATCTGTAACAGTCTTATTTTTCCCAGTACAGCATGCATTGGTGTTGCTGTGCTGTTTTTCCATATGTAACATTGCTGCTCTTTGAATCTTTGGAGTTGGTACTAATATGGAACGACAGATTTGTTACGCATTTACTTATTAATTAGATTTAGCTCACAGCTTTCCAATAGTAGTTTAAGGTGAATGAGGTATTTTTTGGGTGGGGAGGAATTTTATATTGTTTTATAATGTGACTACTGGAGGACGATTGTTACTGAGATGACGCCAGAATCAGAACCGTTCTGAGTTGTATGAGGAAATAGTCTAGCTCTACTCCGCATCCCTTGCTGGGAGCACTGGGTTTTATGGCTGCAGAGTATATGTTTAGATTCAACCCCATGACGACCCTTTGTGCAGGGTGTCACACATGAGCATCATCCGTCAGGGAAGCACGAGAGAGAAAAAACCAACAGGGCAGACTGAATTGGCTAAGTGGTCTTTATCTGCCAAGCTATATTGTGTTACTGTGTTAACAAACCCAAGATTATTTCTCCTCTTCTCACATGGTCAGTCCACAGGCTCTTAGCTGCCGAAGAGGTTCTTGCAGATCCCAAGCTTTCAGAACATTAGGCCAGATTTCCTACAGGATGCTGTTAAATAAGAGCGAGAAGGCTATGTCCTCATTTCACATAAAAAATAGACCCAGTGGAACAGGAGCAACTAAATTAAGTATAGATTTGCATCATAGGCTGAATCTGCAGTTGTATAAATAGTTGTTTTAGGAAAAGAGACAAGTCATGTGTGAATAACGCACTTTAGCTGTGACAACATTCAGAACTTGTTTAAAATAAAAATGATTTCAGACTTTTCCATGGTGAAAGGGTAAGTGGATGTCGGAGGGAGCAGGAAGGGGAGGCAGGATGTTTGCTGCAGTGCCGATTTGAAGCCATGTGGGCTACTGGCTCCATTCCAGTGTGGATGTCTTCAAGTCAATACTGAATCCTGTCCTGGCAACCCAGCAGCTCCTGGGCTTTCTTGGCAGTGTGACCAGAAGTAGACTGTTGGGCCTGTCTTCTGAGGCAACCAAGGGTTAAGCGAGTTGCTCAAAGTCACAAGACATGCCAGTGGGAATCAAACCCCAGTCTCTTAGCTACCAAGTCAGCATGCTAACCACTATGCTATTCTAAAGGTAAGCAAGTCAGACACTAAATTCTTCAAATATTGAGATATATAAAGCTGGGTAGCAACAAGCCAGGCAGCAACTCCTGTAACCAACAGAAAACACAAATGAGTCAATAGTGTAAGAGAAATATCCGGATAACTACTGCTGTTATCTGGATATTTCCCTTAGCCGTCACCGCTGTCCATGGATATTTAGTGCCACTATCTAGATAGTGCTGCTGAATATCCTTACAGACTGCCTTGGCCTGTCCAGATAGTGCTGGTGTGGAGCATGGGTGAGCTTGAGGCTATTCAGAGAGCAGCAGTACTCAGACCTTTATCTGGATAAGTAGAGGGCAGCAAAACAGCTTTCCTAAAGTTAGCTGAGGAGACCTAAGATGACCCTGTTGTGGTGCGACATGCCCAAGTGTTCTTCATAAGCTCTGTGCATCACTAGTCTTCTTTCCTTAGAAAAATCGGCATACACCAATTCCACAGTACTGTGGCACTGTGAGGAGCTTTGTCTGAGCTTGGTGGGGGTGTGGGTGTTTCTAGCTCTTCAGCACAGGAGGAGTTAGAGACATGGTGCAATTGTTTTTTAGAGTCTCTGTGACAATGATGGAAATGCCCTGAAGCATGTTGGTGGATACGCATGGCTTGGTGAGCCTTTCAGTGGAAGAAAAACGGGAGGCCGAATCTAAGAGAGGAGTAGAGGAAAACAGGGTAAGTACCTCTAGAACCACCTGCCACCATGAGAACATTGATTCTGAAATGTCCTACTGCCTTCGCTTTGGAGTTCATCTGTTAAGTGACAGTTGCTCTTGAGCAGACAATAAGTAATAATATCGGTTTTGCAGTGGATTCCCTTTCATCTCTTCTGTACCTTGTGGGGAAATTGGAAAAAGCAGCAGTAGAGAAGGGAGCAGGGATGGCCCAAGGGTTTCTCCTGCTCTAGGCAGCCCCGCCCACTGTCACCTTCCCGGGGGTTGGCCTCCCCTAGCATCTATCCTCTCTCCTTCCCTCTCACTATGTAGGGGCAGCACTGTGAACCCTCTGTTATTCTTCAAAGTAGCAGCAGAGTCTCTGAGCAAGCCGCTTCAATACTGAGATGGGCCTTGAAACTCCTGCGCTTGGCCACTCATGACCTGCCGCTCCTGACCCCTCTGAGGGAAAATTTCTGTCAGAGGGGGCAGGAGTGGTAGGCATGAACATGCATATGAGCATGGTGCTTCAAGGCTTGTCGTGGCTTGCTTAAAGCCTCTGTTGCTGCTTTGAAGAATGGAATACTGCCCACCAGGGTCTGCCACCCAAGGTATCTGCATAGTCTGCCTAGTGGACAGGCCTGTCCTGGAAGGGAGTGAAGTTGCTGTAATGTCATCAGTCAAGAGCTTGGACCTTAGTGCAATCCTGGAACGTCCAGAAGTGCTTACCAACTGTGCCACTCTGTTCGACATGTCTTGATGCAGCCTTAGGAATTGGGGGACGAAACTCGAGTTGACTGTGTGTCTTACAGCACAAATTCCTCTGAAGATTAAAAATTTGACGGGTGTTAAAGTTAAGTGTTTTCAGTTTCTTTTAAATGCATTTAAAAAATTGTTAAACAGTTTATCAAGGCCTATGAATGAAAATTAGGGTGAAATCAAAGTGTGCCAAAGCAAGGTGGCGTACAGAGCCACTAGAAAGCCACAAAAACCTATTAACTGAGATCTCTTTATACTCCATTAATCTTCATATAAGAATTTGCTTAGATTGTTTCTTTATACAGCAACAATCCGTAGCATTTTTTTTGCTACCTTAATGAGTAGCGAATCCTAAGATTTAATATTGTGTAACACCGTAGTTCCTTTTTTGACATTGATATTTGATGTGAGAGTTACTTGGAGTGTTTTTGAATATCAGTAGAGAAGGATGATAATGCAGAGCCTTGTGGAATACCCCTGTGATAATACCATACAGATTCGCACAGTCCTACTCTTACTTGTTGGCGGCAGTCCGCCAGATATGATTGGAACCAGCTGAGTGGGGTGCCACCAATTCTGATTGCTCGTAATCTTGCTAGTAGTGGGTTGTGAGGGATGGAGTCGAATGCTACCGCTGGGTCGAGGAAGATTAGTATGAATCCCTGGTTTTCCATGCCCTTCATGACTGAATGCAGTAGTGAGTTTAGGAGAGTCTCAACCCCATGGTGTGGCCTGAAACCATGCTGATGCTGGTCAAGCAGGGCAAAATTGTTGATGTGTTCTTCAAGCTGCTGTTGTACTACTTTTTCTATTATTTTTGATATGAGTGGTAGGTTAAATACAGGTCTGTATGTGGCTGTGTTATTTTTATCAGTGGTGGTTTTTTTCAGTATTGGGCG
The DNA here is from genome assembly GCA_033557465.1 of Ichthyophis bannanicus. Taxonomy (NCBI): domain Eukaryota; kingdom Metazoa; phylum Chordata; class Amphibia; order Gymnophiona; family Ichthyophiidae; genus Ichthyophis; species Ichthyophis bannanicus. The sequence goes on from CM066033.1 coordinate 595,524,360, forward strand.
CACAGAGACCATCTTTAGTTATTTTGGTAGGTATCCTTGTTCAAGTGAAAATTGTGTTATTCTGAAGATGAATGGGAATAGCTCAGCTCTGGATGTTTTTATCCAATTAGCTGGGCATGGGTCTAGAGGCAAGGTGGTGGTGTTTAGAATGCTGATTATATGTTCTATGTTTACTTTTGATATTGAGTCAAATATTTTCCATAGTACGCTGCTGGAGTTTTCAGTTTGTAGTGTGATAAGACTGGGATCTGTTTTTGTTTGGAAGAAGTTTGTGAGTGTTTGTGGGCAGAGTATGTTATCCGTATTTTCTTGGTTGTTGTCTCTAATTAGAGATTGAATGATCTTGAACAACTCTCTTGGACGGTTAAGTGAGTTCATTATGATTTTTGTATGGTATTCCTTTTTTGTTGTGTTGACCATGGTGCGGTATTCCTTTAGTTTGTTCATGTAGTTCTCTTGAGTCTCTGGTTGTTAAGAGTTCCTCCATCTTCACTTGATTCTTCTTAATTCTCTTTTTACACTCCTTAGCTCTCTTGTGAACCAGGTTATGTTTTCTTTGTGTCTTCTGGTTGGATTTGTTGGTGGTGCTGCTGCTGCTTTGTTTATGGTCTCATTCCATTTGTTAATCAGTGAGATGTTGTTTGTGTCAGTCTGTAGCTGAGGGGTAATTTCAGTTAGGAATGATTGTAAAACTTCTGGAATCTTCACTTGGTGGTATGGATGTATTTTTTATTGTTAGTGTCGCCGTTGTGAGGTGTTGTGAAGCTTATCATGTGGTGGGAAAGTTTGAAGAGCTAAGTATTTCACATCCAATGGTATGTCCTTGGGTGTAAAAATAAGATCTGCCGTGTTTCCTTGCACATGAGTTGGTTCATTTACTATCTGCTGGTAATCTAGTGCAATCATGGCTTCTAAGAACATATTTTTATGGTTTTTGGAGAGAGTGTTGAGATTGAAGTCACCTAATAGGATTAGGTATCTGTCTTGAGTGTTATTCTTGTATACTGTCTCAAGTATGTTGGTCAGCTTGTAGCAGCAGAGCGCAAACAACCCAATAATACCAGGAGTCTGTTCAGTAGGTCCAAATCATTTATTTGTGCACAAGACTCAAGCAGAATCACATTCAAAATGGCTGAGCCATGGCTGTTAGTAAAACAACAACTTTTATACTGTTCTTTCCCATTCTGGACATAGGCAAACTTTTCATTGGTTCCGGTAACCCTTCTTTCACCGTCTATTGGTCCCGGTACCATTACGTAGCTATCCAATGAGGGCCCTTGACTGGGATAAGCACCTGTTTCACCCCCTTACAGTCCCAATTACAATGGTCAGTTCTTCAACTTTGATACTTTTCTCCTCCAAGGTCGCTAACCAGCTGGAATATGTGGGAAAGCAGGGCACTGTAACCTTTCTCTCAACAGAGTTAATTAATTCCATAGAAGCTTCACACATCTTATCAGTATCAATTAAAGCTGTTTTTCTGTCCTTTCTAAGTTTCGTTTCTGCTTAGCTATGTTCAGTTAAGCTGAGTTAAGTTTCAATTCTATGGAGGCAATATTGGGGGGGTTTCCATTCCTCTGGGCCTAACCATAAGCTTCATTTACAGGTCAAGCTACTCGGGCCTGCCTGTTTAGTTCAATCAGCATGGATCATAGGCCTGAGCCTACCACATTCCCCCCTTTGATTAATCTCACCCTAATGCTAATAAGGTGTGAGATCTAAATCACTTAATTACACTGGAGTTGGGTTTTTACCAATGGTACCAGGAGTAGGGTGCCATAAGGCTAAAATCTTAGTAGCAGTTTTACGTTCTACGGTATTTTCAATAACACTATTGACAGAGCGCATACAACATGGGATTATACATGGTAAGAGTAGAAACAAAGCTAGAAAGAGCAATATCAGCATAGCGAAAGTGGTAAGTCCTCCTAAACCAGAGAAGATGGATGCAAACCAATTGGGTATCTTAAGACCATGCCAGGTCTGTACTGGCACATAAGCTTGCTTTCGCATGTTTTCAGCAATTTCTTCAACCACCTGACCCTTATCATCTATCTTCAAGCAACAATTTGTGAGATTTAGCTTACCACATACTCCTCCTTCAGCTGCTAACAAGTAATCTAGTGCCAAGCGATTTTGATATATTGCTGTGCTTTGTCTGGCTAGAAGTGTAAGTGCTTGACTAGTTTCATTAGTGATGAGTTCAACTACTGCCTGCAAGCGTATAATTCTATTCAACATATAAATTGGGGTACGATACCCCCACATGCCATCTTGCTCCCAAGTGGCAGGTCCATAATAGGCAATGATTCGCTCGGGTGGCCAATCGTCACCATCCCATTTCTCCCATTTGCCTATCTGTAAAGCTGCTCTCTTCTGCCTCTTTGAGTAGACTGGGTAGCCTAATTGTTCTCCATGTTCTGTGGGCAATAGAAAGAAAGAGGGTCGGATAGTCCCTAAGACACACGCCCCTCCCCAATGAATAGGGAGTCGAGCATATGCTCGGGTTCCACAAATCCAATATAGGCCAGGTGGGGCTTGCCAGACAGAAGGTTGGGCAAGGTCAGTCCATAGAGGGGCAAGCTCGGGAAATTTCGCTAATGGATTGGTGGGTTCAGATTCATTAACTCCTGACCACCAGGACGTCTGTTTTGTGGTGTCATTATAAAACTTCTGGCTGAGACAGACTAGCTGTCCCATCTGCAAATTGAACTGAGGTCCAGTTCGAGCATAGCACAGACATCCAACTATTGGGTGTGCCAATACCCATTCACTTGTGGTTTTATGCAATTCAGTGTGGTTATAGGCTACTGAGTAATTCAATTCTTGGGCCTCCCAAGGCCACTGATCACCCATTCTAGTTCCACCACAAAAGTAACAATCTGAAATGTGGAGACTGGAGACCACAGCTCCAGCCAACTCTAAGAACAAATTCTGAGAAGGGTGAGGGATATCGAACTTATTTACATGCATGGTTTCATAGAAAGTATTATGTATATGGTACCTTGATGATCGATGGGCTTGGGTATTCAGTCTAATATATACAATGGTCCCTGGATCTGATCCAGAGCCTGCGATACGTAGGCCAAACTTATACCCTTGTTTCCATGCACTGGGATTGATTATGTGTAACTCTAATGGATTACAGGCACCTTTCTTGCAATTCTCTAAATTCTTTACATATGGCTTAGTTAAGGCAGCCATTCGATTGTCTCTGGTATTCTCTACCATACCAGTTTTCCATGTGGCATAGAACACACATTTCCACTTTGGGCAATAGTAATCCTCGATTGGGGCTGTACTATATTCTTTTGCTAAAACTCGCTTACCTGTGCATGCCCCCCATCCAGTGGTTCCTTCTGGACACATATACTTGTCATCATGAGCATAAGCTTTCTCCCAATTGGCACATTTAGAACGACTATCTCTATTGATGGCATCACAAGCATCAAAATACAAAGTAGCACCTTTTGTGGGATCAGTAAGTGGAGATGTAGCATTGAGTAAATCTCCATCTGCATCATTCCATCGTATTTCTAAAGTATAATAAGATGGATTCTGATGCGGGTTAAAACAAACTCTAGTATTACCCTTGGTACAAACGTTCAGTTCAGTGGTGTTATAAATACACCGGCTTACTGTACCAGTACAGGTATAGTAGGAATGATAAAGCAAAGTCTGAGTCACTTTCATCCCAGTCCGAGTAGAAGTAATGCAGGCAGTGCAGGGGGGTAAAGCAAAGATAAGTTCAAAGTTCCCCATGTAGGCAACCAGAATAAAATAGAAACAAAGATGCATGTTGATTGTAGTCCTTCTGAATCTCTGCTGGAAAATCTTGACCTCGACGTCCGCTGATTCTTGACACAAAGCTGACCCGTTTGCTAATGAAGCAATTCAACGGGTGTCAATGTTGATTGAAGATCCTCAAGTTGTCCGTTGTAGCCAACTTACCAATCGTAGCCAGCCTGAAGAAAGTCTGTGAGTACAAAGTTATTCAATGAAGAAACAAGTATTTTTGCTGTGTTGGAAACAGCAATCCTCTTCGAAAGACTTGTCAACTGTAGAACACTGGAGTTCATGGGTGTCTCAAAGGAGTTTTAGGTTGCTGGCTGCCGCCGCAGGGTGAGACGCAAAGGGATGTCAGGATGCGGCTCTGCTGTCCACTGGTCTGGATCTGGGACTGCTGCCGGCTTGACTCTGCTATGATGAATCCAGGAATCGATTTCTGCTACCTTTACTGCAGTTGGTGTAGACAGGATGACGGTGTATGGTCCCTTCCAATGCGGTTCCAGCGGTGTCTTCTTCCAATCTTTGATCCACACCGAGGTACCAGGCTTGTAGGGATGCAGGGGTTCCGTCAAGTTGATAGGCAACTGGTCCTGTATCCACGCATGGAGAGTCTGCAGAACAGAACTAAGAGCTAGAAGTTCTTGTCTGGTTATTTCTGAACCAATCTGTGGCAAACTACCTTTTACACCCTGCACTATCGGTGGGGGTTTGCCATACATAACTTCAAAAGGGGAAAATCCTGATGATTTCACAGGGGCTGAGCGTATTCTGAGTAAAGCTATTGGGAGAACCTGGGGCCACTTAGCTTGGACATCTGAGATTTCAAAGTTCTATTCATTCGCTCAACTTTCCCTGAACTTTGGGGTCTGTATGCAGTGTGTAACTTCCATTGTATCTGTAAGGCACTTGCTAACTGCTGGGTAATTTGAGATACAAATGAGGGTCCATTGTCTGACCCTATTACTGCTGGGATTCCAAATCTGGGGATAATTTCTCTTAACAAAACCTTGGTAACTTCTCGGGCTTTTTCAGTCCTGGTGGGGAAGGCCTCCAACCACCCAGAGAAGGTACAAACCAGAACTAACAAGTAACGGTATCCGCTGGCTTTTGGCATTTCGGTAAAGTCTACTTGCAGGTGGTGCATGGGGGTAACACCTCCTGACTGAACTCGGGGTGGTGGCGTGGGACCCTTTTTGGCATTATTCTTGGCACAAATTAGACACTGGCGGGCTACTGAGGCTGACAAGGCTCCCAACAGAGCGATACAAAAGTGTAGTTTGAGTGCTTTTTCCATAGCACTTTTCCCAAAATGTGTGGCTTGATGAAAGGCCTTGACGAAGGCTGGTCCCAATGATTCAGGGATCACTATCCGTCCTGGGGGTTGACTGCCCTCTGGTAGTGGCAGCTCAATCCACCCATCTTTCAGTACTCCTTTTTCTTTATCACAGTAGTAGTCCAATTCTTTGGTGGTATATCGTGGTGTCCATAAATTAAGGGGTACTGGAAACAATGCTGCTTGTACTGGTGTTGCTTGTGATGAAATTTGACCTGTCATGGCTGCTTTGCGTGCTGAGGCGTCAGCAAATCTGTTTCCTTGGGCAACTTCTCCTTTTCCTGTTTGGTGTCCTCGACAGTGCATGACAGCAACACGTATAGGGGCCCATACTGCATCTAGTAGCATCAATATTTCTGGGCCGTATTTGACTGATTTGCCTCCCGAGGTGATGAGCCCTCGTTCTTTGTAGAGAGCTCCATGTGCATGCAGAGTGGTGAAGGCATATTTTGAGTCCGTGTATACGTTCAACTGAAGTCCTGCACCCAATACTAGTGCTCTGGTGAGTGCTATCAATTCTGCTTTCTGGGCTGATGTGCCTGATGCAAGAGCTGATGATTCAATGACTTTCTCTCGGGTGACCACTGCGTACCCGGCACAGCGTCGTCCATTAATGATGAGGCTGCTTCCATCCACGAAATAGGTCTGGTCTGGATTCTCTAGGGGCACATCAGTCAGATCAGGTCGACTTGAAAACACAGTATCCATGACTTCTATACAGTCATGCTCTGGAGGGCCTCTGCTGATTGGTATCAATGTGGCTGGGTTCAAGGCATGGCTCACTTCCAATTGTATTTGCGGATTTTCACATAGCATGCTCTGGTATTTCAGCATTCGAGAATTGGTGAGCCAATGATTTGCTTTTTGTTCCATGAGGGCAAGTACTGCATGTGGTACTGTGACGCGTAGATGCTGTCCTAAGGTGAGTTTGTTTGCTTCACTCACTAATAATGCTGTAGCTGCAACAGCCCTCAAACATGGTGGCCATCCTTTGGCGACAGTGTCCAATTGTTTCGATAGGTATGCTACGGGTCGCTCCCAATGCCCTAATTTCTGAGTCAACATGCCTAGAGCGTTCCCTTGCATTTCATGTACAAATAAATGGAAAGGCTTGTGGACATCTGGTAATCCAAGTGTTGGTGACGACATCAATTCTTCCTTCAGGGTTTTGAAAGCTGCGTCTTGCTCAGGTCCCCACTCTAGTGGCGACTTCTCTTCTCCTTTGGTGGCTTCATATAGTGGTTTAGCAATCTGAGCAAAGTTAAGTATCCATATTCGGCAGTACCCTGCTGCTCCCAGAAAGGCTCTGACTTGCTTTCTGGTAGTTGGGGTTGGGATACTGCATACAGCTTCTTTCCTCTCTCGTCCTAATTGTCGGCTTCCTTTGGTCAGGCGGAAGCCCAAATATTTTACTTCTTTTTGGCATAGCTGTGCTTTTGCTCTGGAAACTTTGTATCCAGCTTCATCCAATAGTTGCAAGAGGTCATTAGTGGCTTGTATGCATTCACTTTCCGATATGGCAGCTACCAGTAGATCATCCACATATTGGAGAAGTACTCTTTTTCCAGGGGCCACAGGGTAGCTTGAAAGATCTTGGTTTAGTGCAGCACTAAAAATGGTGGGCGAGTTCTTGAATCCTTGAGGCAATCGTGTCCAAGTAAGTTGGCCCCGTCTTCCTGAGACAGGGTCCTGCCATTCAAAGGCAAACAGCAATTGGCTAATTAGGGCTAATCTTATGCAAAAGAATGCATCCTTCAAATCCAAAACAGTAAAGTGGGTAGCTTCAGCAGGAATTAGTCCTAAGAGTGTATAAGGATTTGGCACAACTGGATGTATGGTTTCAACTGCTTCATTCACTCTCCTTAGGTCCTGCACTGGGCGGTAGTCACCTGTCCCAGGCTTCTTCACTGGCAAGAGAGGAGTGTTCCATGGTGACTGACATACTTTAAGTAGGCCATACTCCAGTAGTCTCAACAAGTGGCGGTGGATGCCTTCAATTGCTGCTCTTGGGAGTGGGTATTGTTTGACATGTACTGGTTCTGCACTAGGCTTGAGGTTCACAATTATTGGAGCTATATGTTTGGCTAGGCCTGGTGGGTTGCCCTCTGCCCATACTCCAGGAGGGGCTACAATACTTTTTAGAGTATGTTCGACATTGGTGTCAAGGATTGGCTCTGTACCATAATATCTCCACTCTTCTTCTCGGGGAACAGTAAGCACCATCAGTCCCGCAGGTTTTGAATTTACTGTCATTTGCATTTCTCCTTTCTCAGTAAAGGATATTTGGGCCTGCAGTTTGGCTAGCATATCTCGTCCCAGTAGGGGCACTGGGCACTCGGGCATGTAAAGGAATTGGTGCGTTATTTGCTGTCCTCCTAAATTACATATGCGGTTTTGAAGAAAAGGCTTAGTGGCTTTGGTACCAGTTGCTCCCACAATGGTGACTGCTCTTGTAGAAAAAGGGGCTATTTGCTTATCTACTACAGAATGTTCCGCTCCAGTATCAACCATAAAGTCCATGAATTGGTCTCCTATTTGTATACTGACCATAGGCTCCTGGAGACCTAAAGCGAATTCGGAGCCTGGTCTGTCCTAATCTGCTTCATCTAAATCAGAGGCCGTTGCGGCTGCAACTCCCTGTATGGCCTCCGCTTGTCCTCGTTGAAAATGTTCTCGATTGGTTCCTCTGCAGTTCTGGGGTCGGCCTCTCTCTCTTTCTCTCCAAGGGGCGTTCTCCCCTTCATCCTGAGAGGCGTCTTTGAGTCGCGGGCATGCATTTCTCCAATGTCCTTCTTCCTTGCAGTAAGCGCATTGGTTCGCGCCTAATGGGGACCGACTATCTCCTCGGCCCCGCCCTCTTCCTCTGCTCCTTAGACTAGGGACACCTCCCCTTCTCTGTTCAACTATGGCCGCAGCCAAAAAATCAGCTTTCTTCTTCATCTTTCGATCACTTTCTTTCTGTCTTTCATTATCACGATTCACAAACACTTTATGAGCGACTTCCAGTAACTGAGTTGCATTCATGCCCGCAAACCCTTCTAGTTTCTGTAGTTTACGTCTAATGTCTGGTTGTGACTGATTTACAAAAGCAGCATTCACCATGCATAAGCTTCCTGGTGCATCTGGGTCATAGGGAGTATACATCCTGTATGCTTCAGATAATCTTTCATAGAATACTGCTGGGCTTTCATCTATGCCCTGAATGACTTCGGTCACTTTAGAGAGATTCATGGCTTTCTGACCCCCCTTTCGCAAACCTTGCATAAGGCCTTGGCGAAACCGTGATAAAGCTCTGGATCCTCTATCGGTATTCGGATCCCACTGGGGGTCTTCATTAGGGAATTCTCTTTTAGCTGCTTCGCGATTGTCTATTCCTGCTCCATCTCCTCCCTCTGCCAGGGGATTGTCTGCTAGCCAATCAATAGCTGCTCGCTTAATTCGTGTCCGCTCCTCAGTAGTAAATGAAGTAGACAGGAGCTGACGGCAATCTGACCAAGTGTGTTGGTGGGTCTCCATAATAGTATGCATTAATTCTGTTAACTCTTGGGGCTTGTCAGTGTAGGAAGCATAATACAATTTCCAGTTCAGCAAATCAGTAGTGGAGAAAGGTACATATACTAGACTTAGGGGTCCCGCCACTATCTGGTCCTCCTCATTTCTTACGGGCATTCCCGGGACCTGCCGTAGTGGCATCAGTTTCTTGACAGGAGCTTTCTGTAGCTTAATAGAGAGTTTCTTGACAGGGGCTTTCTGTCTCACAGTGCGCTTAGTCTGGGACGCTTCGCTTGTTACAAATGAGCTCGCACTGACAGTTGATTTTACACTATCAGCCTCGCCCTGAGAAGACACTTCCTCTTCTTCTTGCTCTGACTCAGCCTTCTCCTCAGCCTCAGGCGAATCAATATCCTCATCAAGAGGGGGATCATCTATCTTCCCTTCTGGTGGTGGGTCCGGGGATGGATCTCGCTGTCTCCGTGGTGCTGGCGCAGGACGCGGAGGTACTTTCACTGGGCACTGGGCTCGGGGCTGTCTAGTTACAACTCCCGGGGACTCAGGATCTACAAGAACAGGTTTCGGACTAGGTTTCTCAACTGTCCCTGTCTTCTGGGTCTGGTCTGTTAATGCTAACATTATTCTGCACTGTTCATCATAACAGCGCTGTGCCCAAGGGGGCGGGCTCTCACAAATACTTAACCAGGAATCTATATAAGGATACTGGTCGGGGTGCGCTACTCGCACCTTCTGGTGAACTGACTGAATAATTCCTATGGTAAAGGTTCCCTCTCGGGGCCACATAGGATCTAATGCAGGCCACTCCCTAGTACACAAAACTTGCAATCGTGTCGCAGTCATTTTGACTCCATAATCTCCTGAATATCCTTTATTAAAATGCTTAATTATACATTCTAGCGGAGTGTGCCTGGTAGACCCCGCCCCTCCCATATCGATGTGTGCGCGCAACAACAAACAGAAGGGAAAAGGAGGGCGGACCGTGGGTGAGGGGTCCTCATGGCCCTAGAGACATTTAAGGGAAACAAATAACAAGACAAGACGACGGTCGCTTCCTCCTTTTTACGACCTGAACGCGGTCGCCCGGTCAGGAACTGTGTTACTCAGGAGTCCGCCTTCGCTTGGTCCGTGCTGCCAGACCTCTCACTCACACTTCATTCACACAATCATGCTAGCAACATATCCCAAAAACAGCCCAATCCTGTCTCTTCTGACTAGGCTATATCAAATTTCAAAATCAAAGAGACGATAGTTTCACCCCGCGAATACACTATGCAGGGTTAATCGGACCATCTTGAGAGGTGATCAAGCTCTCTTACCAAATACCAAGTTCCAAGATTCAAACAGCAGTTCTGCTCTGACTCATCTGTCTAGACATATCAAAAACTATACTCACCGGATCCGGTTCCCGTTCCCAAGCAAGCGCATGAGTTGGACCTCGGACTCCCCTCACGGGTTCGAGGTGTTGGCTCCGTCCGGGTCCGGCACCCGCCGAGGCCTGGCCCAACTCCCTCCGATGCAACTGGACCGGTGGCGCCTGGGAGCCGAGCCCACGTCGGGAGGGCACGATCCCGGCAGGACCAAACCTGTAGAGGCGGAAAGTCGTGGTATATTGCCCTGTATACCCTCTACTAACCACACCTTCCCGGCCAACGCACCAAGAATATGTAGCAGCAGAGCGCAAACAACCCAATAATACCAGGAGTCTGTTCAGTAGGTCCAAATCATTTATTTGTGCACAAGACTCAAGCAGAATCACATTCAAAATGGCTGAGCCATGGCTGTTAGTAAAACAACAACTTTTATACTGTTCTTTCCCATTCTGGACATAGGCAAACTTTTCATTGGTTCCGGTAACCCTTCTTTCACTATCTATTGGTCCCGGTACCGTTACGTAGCTATCCAATGAGGGCCCTTGACTGGGCTCAGCATCTGTTTCCCCCCTTACAGTCCCAATTATAATGGTCAGTTCTTCAACTTTGATACTTTTCTCCTCCAAGGTCGCTAACCAGCTGGAATATGTGGGAAAGCAGGGCACTGTAACCTTTCTCTCAACAGAGTTAATTAATTCCATAGAAGCTTCACACATCTTATCAGTATCAATTAAAGCTGTTTTTCTGTCCTTTCTAAGTTTTGTTTCTGCTTAGCTATGTTCAGTTAAGCTGAGTTAAGTTTCAATTCTATGGAGGCAATATTGGGGGGGTTTCCATTCCTCTGGGCCTAACCATAAGCTTCATTTACAGGTCAAGCTACTCGGGCCTGCCTGTTTAGTTCAATCAGCATGGATCATAGGCCTGAGCCTACCACAAGCTCATTGGTGCTGGCTGTTAGAGCTCTGTATAGTAGACATATTGAAAGAATTTTGTTTGACATTGTTATGATATCCATTTCGTTTATGCTCATTTTGTGTATGGCTTGGGAATCTAGGTCTGATTTGGCTAGTATGAGTACTCCTCCTCCTCATCTGTTGGATCTTGGGCAGCTAAATAGCTCAAAGTCATCTACTTTTAATTGGTTGAATAATACTATATTGGTTTTGAGATCCATGACTCTGTGATGCATAGGATATCTGGACAGTTGCTTCTGAGGTAGTCTGTGAAGATTGGAATTTTGTTGCGTATTGAGTGTGCTTTGATAAGAACACATTTTAGATATTGTCTATTGCAGTGGGTTGTCTTTGTGCTGACTGGAGTGTATTGGTGAGGATGAATTTGTATGAGTCTTCACGTTCTTCTATAACCTGGGTTGTAGTTTGTGTTATTAGCTTTGTGTTTGTGAGTTCTGTCTAGTATAGGAATGCATTGCTTGTTAGTTGTTAAGGTCACTGTGGATTTGGCCAGTAGAATGGAGTGGAGGAGTGGCCTAGTGGTTGGGGGCAAGGTACTTCAGGCCGGAAGGTCGGGGGTTCAAATCCCACTAGAGGACAGCAACCTTGGGCTGGAAGGTCTGGGGCTTCTAGTCCCACAGGTGCTCCTTGTGGTCTTGGACAAGCCACTTAACCCTCCATAGCCCATGTTCCCTGTAAAATAGTTATCTCCAAGTTATAATGCCCTGTTCAATGTAAACTGCACTGATGCAGTATATAAGAGAATGTAAATATAATAAATAGAATATATATATGATTGCTGTGTAGCCTCTGGTAGTTTGGTGATTGCTTGGCTCTTACTTATCTGTGTATATTTCAAGAGGTTTAGTCACTGTTTGCATAGTAGCTTGCTGCAATCTTAGTGTGGTTAGGTTTACCACTTATTTTGGTTGAGTTGCGATTACTGGTCTTGAGTACTCATTGGGTGTTGGTGGTTCTTCCTATGCAAAATTAAGGGCCATGCCTAAGGGCCCTTTGGTTTGGCTCTTAGGCGAGGGCCTGCATAGCGAGGGCCTGCTTGGATGTAAGGAAATAGGGGCCATTGGCAAGTGATGATGTATTAGTAGTCGGAGTTTACCGGTGGCCTTGTTTAGAATGTGCAGCTGCTGCTTTGTGTGACTTCTGAAGCCCCCGGGTGATGCATACTGGAGGAAGCGGGGTTTGGAGTGCGCCGGAGATGGTCTGCTCAGCTGCTCCTTCGCTGATCGCCCACGTGGTCTTAATCATGCATCTTGTCTTTCAGGCACAAATGTTTATGGACTAGAAGATATGGTTATTTCCTGACTTAGCTAAGCAGATGCAGAGCAGGCTTAAACTGTTTCTGCAAATTCAGCAGAAAATCATTTATTTGGGAGGTGAATTTTTCTTATGATTTCTGTTAAAATATTTTATTAATGCTAGAATTGCCATTGCCACCATTAATACATGTTATTTTACTGCATGAATGGAGGCATAGTCTAAATGGTTAGAACAGCAGTAAACTTGCGCATGTCACTTAACCCTCCATTGTGTTTGGTACAAGCTTAGGAGCCCTTCTATTAAAGGGCGGTGTTTTTCGCCCCAATGTGCATTTTGAGTCAAAATCAACATACGTTAAGTGCCACTGCACCTCATTAATTGTCAGGGACGTGGCCAGCATGTGTCTGGCAATTTCCATGCAGGCAAGCCCCTTAGCATGCATGCCACCTAATTCCACCTACAGATGCACCCATGCTAACTGAAACACTGGAAATTATCATGGGCTACAGTAACCTTGGTGTGCAATCAACACCCGCTCTCTGCTCCAACTGCGCCCAGAGCCCACCCCATCTCATGATGCGTGGATAACACACATTTCAGTATGCGGTAATTGTCCTGTCTGTGCAGTAACAATACCACAGATCTGTGGAAGCAGTTAACTGCATAACACACTTTCATAAAAAGGCCCCGTAGATTACACTGGTCAACAAATTTTTACAAAAGTCATGTTACTGAAATAAAAATAGTCATTTCTTATCAATTTTTATATACTGAACACGAATATGACAGTGAAATTGCAAAGTTCGCTCTAGTTTTTTTGTAATCTACAAGAATTAATGTTTACATCACAAAATGCATGTCAATAGTAAATATAATAGGCCTTTAGTTAATACCTGTAAAAAACAAAGTCTTAGACTACTTCTTAGATTTTTTCGCCTATCTCTTGTACAACTGTTCGGGAGCTTCTCTGGGGAGTGTCCAGCAGTAGTCAGCCAGCATTGTAGTGGATCATTTTCCTTGGTATCTTTGCTCCATCGTTGAGATATCCTGGTGAAAACGTTCGCCCTGTTCATCACTAACCATACCACAGTTGTCAGGAAAGAAATCGAGATGGGAATCAAGGAAATGGATCTTTAGAGACATATTGCAGCCAAGTTTCTGATACTGCATCAGCATGTCTTCTACTAGTTCCTTGTAGTTTTCTGCCCTAACATTCCTGAGAAAGTTTGTTGACACTAGGCAAAAAGCATTCCATGCTTGTTTCACATCACCCTGCAGCAAGTTGTTGAACCGGTCATCTTTGAAGAGCTCTCGAATCTGAGGACCCACAAAAACTCCCTCTTTAATCTTTGCTTCGCTGAGTCGAGGGAATTTTCCATGCAGTATCGGAAAGCTGGCAAAGTGCGGTCCGTGGCTTTCACGAAGTTTTTCATCAAACCTAATCTGATGTGAAGGGGTGGTAGCAGGATTTTGTGAGCCTCAACCAGAGCTGGGTGCTGGATATTCTTCTCTCCAACTGTTACATTTTGTCTGCGATTCCATTCCTTCCACAAGTAGTGCCAATCCCTTGCTCGGCTATCCCACTCACATAAGAAACACATGTATTTTATATATCCCTGTTGCAGTCCCATTAAAAGGGCAACTATCTTCAAGTCACCACAGAGGTGCCAGCTGTACTTGTTATAGTTAATGGAAGTCAGTAGATGCTTTAAGTTATCATATGTCTCTTTCATGTTGATGGCATGCGCTACTGGAGTAGATGGAAGATGGTTTCCATTGTTCAAAAGCACAGCCTTCAGACTCAGTTTCGAAGAGTCTATAAATAGTCTCCAGTCTTGTGGGTCATGAGTGATTTTTAAGGCATTCATGAGGCTTTCAATATCGGAACAGAATACAAGATTACTTTCCTTTCCGACTGCATAGAGTACACTGCTGAGATCAGATTGCTTCAGCAGCCGTCTGGTAGTAGTATTGCATTGCATCAGAAAATGATGCAATCAACTCTGGATGATGTGTGCATGCTGGTATTATGCAATGTGATGCAATATTACATCATTCAAGGCTTATTTGGGATGTTGTTGATGTCCTACTGGATAAATTTACATGGTGAAACGTAAAAATGAACTACATGCAATATCTTCAAAACGAGAGCCAATACATTTTTTTAAATGTTATATTCGTGTTCAGCTCACCAAGATAGTACAGATTATGGCCTTTTAAAGTCAGTAATGATTTCAATGTTGACCAGTGTTATAAGTCCTCTGGGGACAAGAAAAATACGTGCTGCACCTGAAGGTGACTCACCTTGAACTTCTGAAAAAGGTGTGAGCTACATCCGATCCAAGGCTTCATTTTCTTTGTGCTAAAATAAAACATGTCAATGATGGCCGTGCATTTGAGTAAATCTAGTTCTATAGAGAAGTCTTAGGAATATATTCTTAGACTCTAAACTTTTGAGATTTTTTTGGATAATACAATTGCCATAAAAAGAGGGCATGATGCTGGCACAATGGTGGACTGGATTGGGCTTTGGCGGCCATAGTTTTATTTTACTATTAGGGGCATGTTTACTAAGCCCTGTGCTGATTATACAGGCATGGGCTGCAGTACTAATGCAGGGCTTCGTGCTAACTGCAGGGGGCAGGTACATCTGTCCCCCTGCAGTTACCGTACTGCAGTACAGCAAAGAAGCCGCAGGAGCAGCTAATGTCACCCACCCTACCTGCACTGCAGTGCTATAGCAGGAACGCCTTCCAGCATTGGGTTTTTAGCGCAATTTCCTGCGCTACGTTTTAGAGTGGTGCTGATACTGCATGTTAACCCCACACTACTCTTGTAGAGAATGTTTGTAAATATGCCCCTTAGTTTTTTCTGTTTGTGATTTATATCTCTCATAAGGATGTCCTCCTTTCTTTGTTATTGGATCTCTTGATTTGTGGACTTGGTTTGATGTATTTTTTTTTCTTTTTCTTGCTATGACCATCCCATTTTATTACAACATTCTAATCTTTCTAAATGGACCTTTTCATTCACACATATGAATCAACATATTTTTTTCTGTCGTCTTCAAAAACTGATAAAAGTGTTTCGGTTTTTTTTTGTTTCAAGAGGCTGTCCAGAAGGCTCCAGATTTTTCTTGGTTAAATATTTAAGATAGGTCAAAGAACATCAACTACAGTTCAGAGTTTCCTTGCTACCTTTTCTCCCCCCACACCCTCTTACACATACTCTCACCCCAGCTCTGACTTCCAATCCGCACACACCCACCCCTCAGCCACTCCCACAACCCCCTCAAATACCTCTACAGACACCCAACAAGAAACAACAGCAAGACACATACAAGAGGAATTAGGAAACATGCTCCTTGAGCTTATCAGGCATTTCCAAGCTCATTTCATAATACCATTGTATTTGTCTCTTGGCATGGATTAAAAGCATGCTGCTGTTTTACTGTTATTGCTTTGTACTGCTCCTAGACTGGATTGTATTGAATGTCAACCTAAAGGAGTTACCTAGGGCCTGATCCACCAAGCATGTTTTCCCTTTGTGGGATAAACTGTTATTGAATCAGGCCCATAGGATGACTGATGTTTGCTTTCAGTCTCAAGGCATTAGTGAAGCTCACAGAAACGCAGAATGAGCCAATCCTGTATCTTCAATACGCATATGTCTGCTGCTGAATCATGCAGAACGGCACAAGTAAAATGGCAATTTCATTTGATCGCTATGAAAGTCTGTACTGCAAATTAAATTAAGGGATCCTTTTACACATCTACATTTGTGTGCACGTTCTGGTGAATAGGAGGGGAAACTAATGCTACTAATTTATTCCTTTTTGCCTGAACTTCTTCTAGTGACTTCAGGGTCAATCTTCAAAGAGCCATTGAGTAACAAAGCCAACTGGTTAATGTTAATCAGTTGTCTCTAGGCAAATTTTCAAATGCACCTAATCAGCTAGGTTTTTAGTTGAAATTTTTCCTAAAGCTAGCCATTCCAGTTTAGATTAATTAGATTTAAGTTTGCAATCCATTCCTGATGGAATGCAACCTCATTATAAGAATAACACTGGATGCCATGCCAGTAGGAGGTAAGACGGAGACTTTCTCCTGACTCGACTTAGAGAGACCTTGGGCACTTTGGATAAGGATTTTGAGATTTGAGGAAGGTAAAATGGGAAAAGGGATATGGCTCAAGGGCAATTATTTTTCATTGTGGCTGCCAGGACTATTCCCACACCTACTGTGAAACCCATGTTATGGATGTGAGTGGGAAGGTTGGGGCAGAGAGTGGACATGGTGAGCTCAGTGCAACAGCGCTGGGTTCACTCCATGTGCTAACTGTAATCGTGTGGGTTTCCCTAACCCCATCGCAGTAGGCGAACTTACATAAGAACATAAGATATGCCATACTGGGTCAGACCAAGGTCCATCAAGCCCAGCATTCTGTTTCCAACAGTGGCCAATCTAGGTCATACGTACCTAGCAGTTTCCCCAAGGGACACAGGTTCCACAATGCTTCTACTGGTTCAAGCATTGATATCCTGGGTCCCTTCTTAATAATGGTTTATGGACCTTTCCTCCAGGAACTTGTCCAAACCTTTTTTAAACCCAGCTACACTAACAGCCTTAATTGCACCTGCGCTAATGCTGCCTGTTTAAGGGGAACGTGCTCCATTTTAACTGCTAGGGAAATGCTTTCCACATCCCTGACCTTCAATGCAGTGGTGGCGCCCCTCACACACCATGGTTTCAGTGCTATTGGAGGGTTAGGTGCAACCATACCGCCCTTTAGTAAAAGATTCCCAAGTGCCTTTAGAAAATAGGCTAAAAATAGGCGCCTACATGGCCTTCACACATAAACAACTTTCTATAAAATGACCAACTTACACATAGAAGTGCTGATATTTGTAACCTCTACATATACATTATATGTTGTGATGAGGAGAGCATGGCTGAGCCCATGCAAATAGAGGAAAATTGTAAATCTACCTTTAAGGAAGGAGACAGGCAAGGTATCTGTGGCTTTCAGGGTGCAGGCAAAGGGAAAAAACATGCACTTGCTGAAGCTAAGTCACACCCAAGCTCTGCTGATCTAAGGGCAGGCTTGGAGGATAATGAGAGACACCTGGGTAAGGGACAGTGCAAGTTAGGCAAAAGGCAGCCTTATAAACCCATGGAAACACGTGAGAGTAGCACGGGGGCCAGCACCAGCACCAGGACCATCCCCGGCTGGAGAGAGGATTCCACGAGAGAGCAGTACTCAGGGAGAGAGCAGCACACGAGAGAGCTGACTAGAGAGAGCACTGCAGACTTCCGTGGAGGGAGAAGCACCAGGGAAAGACCCAGAGAACTCACCGAAGAGGAGAACGGTGGAGATTTCCAGGAGGATTTCAGAGGTGAAAGCAGCACCCAGAAAGAGAGCCAGGCTTGCAGGGAAACTGCAATTGGTTCTGAAGCCAGTAGAGCTGTAGCTAAAAGAATTGCAGACAAGGGGCAAGGTGCAGTTCTTCCAGTATGTGGACCAGCTAAAAAGATTCAAGTTCTTAGAAGGTAGGTGGATAAAAATATATCTAAGAGTGACCTAAGCCAGTTAGAGGCACTCTGGCGTTTGAGTCAGGAGAAGAACCTTCTCACTCCAGGTGAAAACCCTTTTCCTAGTAAGAAGCCCCAGTGGAGGAGAATTCAGGAGCTCTTAGAGAGTTTCAAGCAAGAAGCATTGCATGAAGGTTTAGAGCCAGACATACCGGTTGAAAACCCGGAGGAAATGCAGGTAGAATCTGTTGAACTTGATTCTGACTCAGAGGATTTATTAATGGACTGTTCATGGTGCAAAAAGGCAGAATAGAAGCTGCTGGTTAAAGAAAAAAGTCTGCAACCTGAAAACCACCAAAAGCAGTGAGTAAGACAGGGACAATGATTCTGGCCTGAATTGCTAAGTACCCTGTTGAAAGAAGAAAAGACATTTACTTTGATTTGAAGAAAAGAAACTGTGTTTATTGCTCTATGTTTGAGAAACAGCTACGTATGTTGTGAAGGCCAGCTAAAGCAATTTCACTGTTGGTTTTTTTTGTGTGATTTTCCTGAAGATCATTTGTTTTGGAGAAGAATTCTGCTGTTTTGTTTGAGCTATATGCTTGTGAAAAGAAGGAAATAAATTCCTGTGTGTCTTTTGAAAAAAAAACCCTCGGTTCTCAATACTACTGTTTTTTTGTAGTAGCACAACTACAAGTCCCAGCAGCCCCAAGCTCTGGACGAGGACAAATAATTCTTTATTCAAAGACTAAACAGTGGCACCCCGTGGCCTGGGCTAGGAGCCCCCACAATGTACAGCTAAACATCTACATATACTGGTATATTCAGCGACTCTCGCTATATGTATAGCATAGTTGAATATACAAATAATTGGAAATGTCTAGATTAGACCTTTTAAGTTGTTTCCTCAACATTTGGATTAATATTGGGCTCATAATTAATATCAAACACTCAAATAAAAATCTCTAATCAATATATCTTAATTGTTAAGCATGTATGCCTCATATGAAAAAAAAAAGATAGCCCTTCTCACTCCAGTTTTAGCAGCAGATTGGAGTGGGTCTTAGATCCATGTTTTATGACACCAATGATAGAATATTCTATAGTCTTTTTATACCCATGTGCTTAGCACTCTTTCTGTTAATAAAACAAACCATTCCTCCCTCTGCAGACAGAAACCAATGTCTTTTTCCCCACACAGATTCACACTCCTCCGAGGCATCTACCATTGCTCATAGCAAAATATGGTTTATTTATTTATTTAACTGATTTTATATACTACTCTCTTTTGCAGTCAGAGTGGTTTATATAAAACATAAAACAATAAACATAACAGCATACACAGAACACGTAAGTTAACTTGGGGTAATTAACAGGAGAATATTTAACAATTGGGTTCGCTCAGAGGAACATGGATAGTGTATAGGACATGAGTCTGTGAGCTAGTAGTGAAGATAGGTTGTTGAATGTAAGTGATCTTGACCGCTCCCTCACTTTAACTCTCCACATCCTTTGGTGTATGCTCATAATACTGTTGGAATAAGTGAGTCTTGAGGGTCTTGGGAAAACTTAAGATGTCTGTGTTGGCTTGAATTGGGTCCAGCAGAGAGTTCCAAAGCGTTGGAGCATATAGTGAAAATGCCCAGTTACAGGATGTTTGGTTACTTTTTGTCCTCTCTACAGGGATCAGGAGTGTGTTTTACATGCTTTGTCTTCTATTTCTGTTGTTGGGTGTCAGTTGTATTAGGGATGAAGGAGAGATTGCAGAATCTTAAATATTAAGAGTATGGCTTTGTATCTTTTTTGGCTCGCGAGTGGTAACCAGTGTAGATGCTTTAAAACTGGAGTGATGTGTTCTGCCTTGGAGATTCCATATGTGATACATGTGGCTGTACTTTGGGCCAGCTGTATTTTGGGCAAGATATACTTTGGTAACCTTTGATAGATGATGTTACCGAAGTCAAAATCTGTAAAGATAAGTGCTTGGAACACTGTACGATAGTCATTTGTTTAAAGGAGTGGGCACAGGTGGTGAGTGTTCTTATCTTGAGATATATTGCTTTAGTGATGTTGCTGATGTGGGGTTGCATGTTCGGCCGCTGGTCAAGTGTGACTCCTAGCTAACAAATCTCTTGCTTTACATCGAGTTCTGCATTCCTTATGTTTCATGTTGAGGGGTAGGGGGATGAATGTTTGGTCTTTAATTATGAACAACACTTCAGTCTTGCTATAATTAACTGATAAGTTACACTTGGAGAGCCATTATGTGACTGCATTAAAGCATTCAATCAGCTTATTGTAACTGGGTTTGATGGTAAATAAAGGAACATACAGCATGATGTCATCTGTGTAAACATGGTAGTGTATTCCAAAGGAATGTATGAAAGGACATAAGGGCTGAATGTAAAGATTAAATAGAAGAGAGGATAGCGCTGAAACCTATAAGACACCATGTGCTTGGCTGTATGTGGCTGAAGAAAGTGATCCTATTTTCACCTGCTGAAGGTGACCATTGGGGTACGAGCAGAACCAGTCTAAAGCTGCATTTTCTATTCTATCTCTTGTTGGCGACATAATAAATGTTGTGACAGAGTCAAAAGCTGAGGTGATATCCATGAAGGGGGAGGGGTAGCAAGTCTCTCAAAGGAAGAGAGTAGAGGAGAAGGAACTGGTCACCCCTTGAGTAAATAAGTGGATGCAATAGTTTATTTTAGCCAACAAGGACTTGACACCTTGGAAGCCACTTCCCCTTTACACGACCCTACAAAAAGGATTAAAAAATGATCGATTGTTGGAAATCCTTCGATTTCTTCAAGTATTGACGAAGCACCTGGTGGAGGTTAAATGAATGCAATGCTTGGGACTCAGAGTCACTATTCAAATCCCCACAAAAAAATAGAATGGTCACCGCTGGATTAATGTGAAACACTGATAACACCTTAGGCAGAAATGATGGCACTGGATGAAGTTCCACCTTTTCCTTGGACATCAACAGAAAAGGCTCCCTGCACAACAAAGCTTGGAGGTTTGAAATCCTATGTGCTGAACAAATAGCTACTAGGAACACCTTCTTCAGTGTGAGATCCTTCAAGGAGGAGTGTCTGACAGGTTCAAATGGAGCCTCTGTGAGAACCAATAAGACCAAATTCAGATCCCATGGTAGAACTTGCTCCCAAACCGGAGGGCAGACATGCTTGACTCCCCTTAAGAAATGCACCAAATCCAGGTGGAAAGCTAAGGACACTCCATGAACTTTGCCTTGGAAACAGGCCAAGGCTGGCTCTTTGTCTAGTCCTGCTTGTAAGAAGGCCAATACATCGGGCAGAGAGGAAGCGAGAGAACGAAGCCCTCTTTCGTTGCACCAACTCCTAAACACACGTCAAACTCGGACATAGACCAAAGAGGTTGAATGCTTTCTTGCCCAGAGTAAGGTTGCTATCACCTTAGAAGAGTATCCTTTCTTTCTCAATCTAACCCTCTCCTTAACATCTCATCTTACTGGGATGCCTAAGGAGCACCCTGTCAATTACAAATATCTAAATGCATGCATGCTTATTGTATCCCTGCTCTAATTCCTCTGAAATGAAAAAGATTACGGTAGTATAACCAAAGTGATGAAATTAAGTTTAGCTTATATTCTTGAGCTGTTTACAGCTCTGTGTATGACTGACAACAGTAGAACTGTAATAAGAGGCAAAGACTTGGCAGAAAAATCTCCCTTCTTTGTTCTTTCTGGTTGCATTGAAAAGAATACATTCCCATGGAGGCAAAGAGGCACATTTTACAATGGGACGTCTAAGTGCAATCTGGGACTACAAAGCCAGAATGTCTGAAACAAAAAAGCAGGCACGTGCATGTTCAGGCATGATTTCAGAAACGTGGACATGCCTGACATGCAAGTTATAATCAAACGTCTATATAGATGTCCCCAGGATAGCATATCAGCACCAAGGTGTCTAATAGTATACTGGTTCGAGTAGTGGCTTAAGAGAAGGGTGGGCAGGGTTCAAATCCTGGTGTGGGCCTTTGTAATTTTAGGATAGCCACTTAATTATCCATCTTCTCTATACTCAGATGTTCTTGAGATCGAACGGGGACGTGTAAGTCCATTGCCCCTCCCCAGACATGCCTCCAACACACTCCCATGCCCACTTGGATGTCCCTGCATTGAAGATGTCTACCAATGTCATTTGTGGAATGGCTACGGAGACATGTCTGTGATTTCAAAATGCACGTCTTCGGACATCCAAATCATGACTAAACCTCAAAGTCTCCCATATCTGGCAGAAGTCCTGCAACAGAGAAATGGTGGCTTAAAAGAAAGAAAAAGGGGCAGCAGTACCAAGTGCTTGGGGAAGAGGGACCTGGGCTTGGCCAGTACTGGTGAGTTGTGAGAGAAAGGCAGCGGAACGAGCAATAGGGATGAGGGTGGAAAAGAAAAAGGAGACAGCTTGAAGAAAGGGAGATCGCAGGGGGGGGGGGAGGGTGGATATGCTGTATTTGCATGATACTCCCCACACCCTTCATACTCGCACAACCCTCCCTCACCCCCATCACCAATTCAAGAGCCTTATCCTCAACTACGAAAAACCTCCAATAACCTTTAGCCTGGCCTCAGCATCCATGCTTTCCAAACATGCCCTAAGATGCATTTCTGGTTTTTATTTTACAATGCTGGGCATTAAGTAACAGCGGCATAGTCACATAACCATCACTACTTGTAAAAGGTTAATTCCCACCAAAACATCCCTTGGTGTTGCTTTACCGTCTTTGCTTTTAGAGACCAGTGAAGTAACATGAACTGTATCCACATCTGCTTTAATAGTGTTTAGGGGACTACAATGCTTTAGAACTGTGCTTTGAAAAAATGTGTCCTGTGGGGCTTTGGTGAGATTTCAAAGGGTCATCCTTCATGGTAAACAGCTCTAGTTTCAGCTTCAAACAAAACAATACCTGTACCCTTAGAAATCCTCCAGTTCTTCTGCTACAATGTATGGACTGTGCTTTCAGATGAGAATGTTGTGGTATACACTGCCATTTGCACACATTGAAAAATAGTCAAGCATTTTGTTTTTAAGCAGAGGGTATAGGAAAAATAATTAATACGTTTCTGTAAAAGCAAGGAGGGAGAACTGCATTTATCAATGTCACAAGCAAAGATCCATTTCATAAGCTAGGTTTGCAGAGGTACAGTCATGTCAGGATATTTAGCTATTCAAGTCAAAGAAAGCCAACCAGGAGTAATGTTATGTATAAGACAGAGCTCCAGAGGTAGTAGAGATCTCTTTGGAGGTGAGACCTTCTGCCAGTGGTGTGTTACTGTAGGTATCCTGATAAGGTCATTAAATGTTATGAAATCTTTCTTTCCTGCTGTAGACTAAGGCTTGGAAGCAGGAAAGGTGACAGTGTTGATGGCTTTATCTTCAGTTTCACCCCCGAAGAGGGTCAAAGAGCAGTAATTCTGGTGGTGACGCTTCTTGTCCCTAAAGGCTGAATCTGTCAATGAGAGCATTCTGTCAGGCTCTTTATCCTCACAGTGTGAATGAGTCCTTTCACTGGTGCATTGTCACTCAGCTGAGTTTAGCACATCTGAATGGAACAGTTCATTCAGGAAAGGCAAACTCGTTCATCTCAGTGTTTGTGGTTGGCATTGCTTGCATGCTTTCCTGTGGGTTCATATCTGGATCTTATTAATCCAAACCCCTCCTCGGTCTGAAGGCAGTTGGATTCATGCAGAGGGCTTTGACTCATCACTCCAATGTTTTTAAATAAGTTTTGTAAGAACATTTGTTTCTACTACAGCGCAGTCCTCATTAGCTTTTGCCACACTGTTTGGAAACAAGTTTCAGATCTGTTTCAAAGGAATTCCAGAAGGGTTGGAAATAATTCACTTTGTAGTGTTAAACCTAATTCCAAACATGTTGATGAAGACAGTCATATGAGGACTGCATTCTACATGCGAAGGGTATTTTATAAAGCGATGCCATATAAATGATTCATAGTAATAGTAGTAGTAGTTAACATGCATTTTTGCGTGCCTGTTTTTTAAGGTAAAGTATATAAGATACTAGCAGAACTGACAGAGAACGTGTGTTAAATTAAGGCACAATCACTTACATCAGTCCTCGAGCTAGTGTAAATGACCATGCCTACATTTTGCACGTACTTGCATAAACCTTAGCATTTGATAATCAATGTGTATACTTGCTTGTATCACGCCCACTCCACCCAAATTCTGCCTGTGTGACTGCCCACAATGAAGTGGACACCATGCAAACGGCTCAAACATTTATTTTGAAGTTTTAACAGCATTACAACTATAATATATAATACATAAACAACAATGAGAACCCCTCACCCGGTTCCACACCACCCAACTGTCCAGGTTAATATATATATATATAAAAGATAGTCCATACTTATAGGTGCCGATTCTAGGAAGAGGACATCTAGGCCATCCAGATGTCCCCGACGAAGAATCTGGCCAGAGGATGGCCCAGGGTGCCCCTTCTGCCTGTGGGGATGTCCTCCCCGCATTCACCCCAGACATCTGCGACTCCAGCCCCCCAAATCTCTGCCACCCGACCCACAGCAGGCCTGCCATGGTCTGGATCGGGTGGAAGGGCCCTCCCGCACCCAGCCACAGCCCAGGGGGTGAGTCACCTGCCCCGATCCGATTGTGCTACTTTATACCGCCTCTGAGGTGATATAAGCTGCATATCCTAAAAGGCTCGGCAGCACGTACAGGGCCGTAACCTGAATCGGCCCTGTATGTGCTGCCAGGCTGGCCCGCCCCCCACTCCGCCCTTGATCCCGTCTCCTCCCGCCCCCACCGTATCTCCCCATTCTGAACCACAGGATGTATAGGGAGAGCCAGTGAGGGAATAGGGCACAAGCAGCTTGCAGGGTTGCACTTCCTGGCGGGATGTGCAGCCCCGCAACTCGCCTTTCAGAATGACCTCCATAGTCATCTAGGATCCGATATTGAATTGGGCAGGCTATGTTCCTCTACTATGCATAGTCCTGCCCATCGACCCTTAACCCTAGATAGTCAATGCTGCGGAGATGCCGTACATGCCCTGGAGCTGCCGAAGCTAACTGGATAGTGGGGATATTGCACCGCTACCTGGTTAGCTTCCACAGGTAAAACTAGGCCAGCAGGTATATAGCAGGGTTAGAAGGGGATTTTCAATGATACTAACCATGTAAGTGCCATTGAATATCCCGATTTAAGGCAATTATAGGGTTTACTGGGCTGTAAACTGTGTAAATGCCTTTCGAATATCAGGCTTCTAGTGTCTTCTATGAGAGTCGCCACTGGATGGACTGATGATAGCGCAACCAATATGCAGTTTTGTTCTTCTAGAAGAGACACAACATGTTCCACCATTAATTAAAACTCTAGAGTAGATGGCTCATTCCAATGATTAATAATCAGTTCAGAGCTATTCCAATCATAATCTCATAGAGAAACCGATCTCTAGCCTGCAAGTGAGGGATTTGGGCCAGCAAGCAAATTATGAGAATTTGATAGGTGAGGTCCCCCTGCAGATTAAGGATGGTCGTTATCTTCTGCCAGATGGGCCGCCAAAAGGATTGAACATTAGGACAGGCAAAGAAAATGTGATAGAAGTTACCCGAATAGGTTTGACAGGACCTCTGTCTGGCCTGCCATTTAGTTAAAAGAACAGGCATAATGAAAGCCTTATGGGCAAGAAAGTATAGTGACTGTATCATGGAGGCAGATCTAGAGATGCGAGGAGCAAGATTCCAAAAGCACTTCCATTGTTGTGGAGAGAGCGTGGTGCCTAAGTCCTGCTCCCATGATTTTTCCGTGCCAATATAGTGGGGATTATGGTGAGCCCTAAGAAAAGCATATACCTCTGAGACTACATGGGTACTTTCAGCTAGTTCCAGGACTTTATGAAGTAGTCCCTCTCCTATGTTAACTCCCTCTCCTATGTTAAGGGGTTGTAGCTGGCTTTACCTATGCAGTGTGTTAATCGCAACCACTGATAATACCAATTAGGGGATAGACTAAATTCTGTCTGAAGATCCTGGAAGGGCATAGATGAAGTGGGGATCATTAAATGTCCTAAGTTCCAGATCTTTTTAGACTGCCAATGTTTCCAATGAATTGTACATTTTTGTATTTTAAATTTGGGGTTGTGCCATATCACTTGGAGTCTAGACGGTAGGTTGTCTGGTCGAAGAAACATGGCAAGGAAATGAAAAGCCGACTTTGTGACAGTTATAACATCATTTCTACCTGTAGTATTAGGGAGGGACATATCTATCAATCAATGCACGGGGAGAGGGGTAGTAAGTTGCTTTTCAAGGGCTAACCAGGCCGGGCAGGTATAACCAGAATCGGGCAAGGATTGTGTCCACACTGAGCCTTGGGGCAATAAAAATGCCTGATGATATTTCTGGAAATCAGGGAAATATACTCCCCCTGCTTCCTTAGCAAGCTTAAGTTTCCAGGTAGCAATTTGAGGGGGCTTGTTCCTCCATAGGAAGGAGATGAGCTGTGTTTTCAGCTTCTTATAGACATTATCTTGGAAAGAGATAGGAAGCAGGAAGCATACTGAATATAATTTATTTTTGGAGCCAGTACCATTTTGAGTCTTTCTAGCTATCCCCACCAGGAAAGGTGTAAGGGGGACCAATGGAGCATGAGGGCCTGTATGGTCTATAGCATATGGGTAGAGTTATAAGAGAGGGTCTCCGAGATGGTATGACCATATGTGACGCCTAAGTATTTAAGTGAGGGGCCTGCCCATTGGAACAGGAAATGGGCAAGATCTTCCCGAAGGGTATGGATGTTAAGAGGGAAGAGAATGGATTTGGCCCAGTTAATTTTATATCCCAAAATGGTCGAACATTGTTCTATAATAGATAAGATCTCTGGGATAGAGGATGGTTCTAGGACAGCAACAAGTCATCTGCATATGTGAAAATCTTAACATGGACTTCTCCAATTTGCAGAGCTTTGATCTTGTGATTTTGTCTGACCAGGAGTGCTAGAGACTCTAATGCAAGGTTGAAGAGGAGAGAGGAGAGAGGGCACCCCTGTTGGGTGCCTGTGTATAAAGAAAAGGGTTGAAAGGATGTTGCATTGGCTAGGATACGAGCTGTGGGGTGAGTGCAAAGCATGACAATCATATCGATAAAACTTAAAGGTATTTTAAACCATTTAAAAGCTTGAAACAGAAAGGGCCATTCAAAGCAATCAAATGCCTTTTCAGCATCAAGGGAGAAACCAGCAAGGGAAGTATGAAGATCTGAGGCAAGGGCCAAGATGTGACAGAGGAGACTTGCATTATCAGAGGTAGATCTTCCGGTTGATCCAGATGAATAATGGTGGGTATCATCTTAGACAATCGATTAGCCAGAATTTTAGTGGAAATTTTATAGTCCAAATTAAATAGAGATATTGGCCGATAATTGCTGACCAACTGGGGGTCTCTTCCAGGCTTTTAATGGTCTACGATGATGGCTTTGGCAAAAGCTCCTACATTTGGGAAGTGAGTAATCATTAAATTATAATATGTAAGAAGATAGGGGGCTAAATTGGATTGGAAGGTTTTGTAGAATTCTGGGGGGAGGCCATCTGGCCCCGGAGCATTCCCCATAGGGAGTTGTTTAATGGCCATAATGATTTCGTCCTGAGTAAGAACAGTGCCTAAACTGTCAGCCTGTTCCGGTATCAGGGTAGGGCAAGAGATATCATGCAGTAGTGTCTCAAAGGAGGATTTGTCTGTTACCTCGGAAGAGTGCAACTGTATGTAAAAAGTTCAGAACCGATATAAGATATCATAATTATGTCTCAATACCTGCCCATTGCCATCTCTAAGCGTGAGTATTTTGTTGGTCCCCTTTTGTGTGTTAGCAAGGAGCCTGCCGGCTCTATTGGCCTCTTCAAAATAATGACTTTGTTGTGCTAAAATTAATTGCAAGGCCTGACCCCAAGTATCTTATCTTGAGGTGAACAAAGTCCATTAAAGGTATTAGGTATAATTTTATTAATATAAGTATCCCCAGCAAACCTAAGTAAGTAAACAACTTAAATCCTAAATACAATCTTAAAACAGCAGACAGCAGTCCAGCAGCAAGATGGGGGCTTTCCAGTCTTTTGCACTGAGTGTCACATGTTTCATTTTCTCCAAGTAGGTGAGGAGTCTTATGTGTGCACTAGCTGTAAAGGGCTCTTTGCACTCAGGGAATGAGCCCAATCTCTGGAGGCTAGAGTAGCAGACTTGGAGGACATAAGGAAGACAGAGAGGTAAATAGATGAGACCTACAGGGATGTAGTACTGAAGTCCCACCTCCAGTCTGGCAGCATCCCTGATGTCATGGAGGTCACATGACAGGAGATCATCACCCTGGTGTGGCAGGAAGTGATCCTGTAGCTAGGACCTGTCCTCCAAGTGATGAAAAACCTCTTGCACTGAGGGCTATGTGCCCATGAGAGAAGGGTTAGGACAGCTATTATATCTGATGATTCGATCATTAGGCATGTTGATAGCTGGGCGGCTGGTGAACATGAGGATCGCCTGGTAACATGCTTGCCTGGTGCGAAGGTAGCAGACCTCACCTAGAGAAGGTCTTAGATAGTGTTGGGGAGGAGTCTGCTGTCTTGGTACTTGTTGGTACCAATGACATAGGAAAGTGTGGCAGGGAGATTCTGGAGGCCAAATTTAGGCTTTTAGGTAGGAAGTTGAAATCCAGAACTTCTAGAGTAGCATTCTCAGAAATGCTTCCCATTCCATGCGCAGGACCAAAAAGGCAGGCATAGCTCCAGAGTCTCAATGCTTGGATGAGATGATGGGGCAAGGAAGAGGGTTTTGGATTTGTTAAGAACTGGGCAACATTCAGGGACAAGGAGGGGCTTTTCTGGAGGGATAGCCTTCACCTTAACAGGGATGGAACCAGGCTGCTGGCATTAATCTTTATAAGGGAGATAGAGCAGCTTTTAAACTAGATAATAGGGGAAAGCAGACAGTCACCCAGGATACATGGTTTGGAACAATGTATCCTTGAAGGATACTAGCAAAAGACTGAAGTTAGGGCATATCGACAGAGAGGTTCCAATAAAGACAAAAGTAACCTAAATGCCCTTAAGTACAGAACAGACAGAGCTTAAAGATTCCAAATTACCCACCAATAACCAGATTAATATGAAGAAAATACAGCCTCTAAAATGCTTGTATGCAAATGCTAGAAGTCTAAAAAATAAGATGGGAGAGTTAGAATATATAGCACTAAATGAGGGGTTAGATATGATTGGTATCTCAAAGACCTGGTGGATGGAGGACAACCAATGGGACACTGTGATGCCTGGGTACAAACTATATCATAACATAGTAACATAGTAGATGATGGCAGATAAAGACCAGACCTACTCTTGCCCAGCAAGATGGCAAGAGTAGGTGCAGGCCACCCCTCTCCATGTCTTTGTTTAGGGGTGAACCCACCACTCCATGTAGGACACCCCTATTTGTTGAGACGTTAGATGGTTCAGAAGTTATATGTTTCAGTTTATTTTGTTTTTATCCTGTTGCTGTAAAGGGATCCACTGTGTTTGTCCCATGCCGTTTTGAATTCTGTCACCGTGTTTGCCCCCACCACTTTCATCGGGAGGGCATTCCAAGCATCTACCACCCTTTCAGTGAAAAAATATTTCCTGACATTGCCTTTCAATTTACCACCCTGCAGCTTCATGTTATGCCCTCTAGTTTTACAGCTTCCCCGTCTTTGGAAGATGTTTGTTTGTTCATCATTTCTCTTTAAGTATTTAAAGGTCTGAATCATATCTCCCCTGTCCCTCCTCTCCTCCAAAGTGTACATATTTAGGTCTTCAAATCTCTTCTCAGAAGGCTTCTGACGTAGGCTCCAAATCATTTTGGTTGCCTTCCTCTGAACAGTTTCCAGTCTTTTTACATCTTTTGCAAGATATGTTCTCCAAAACTGAACACAGTATTCCAAGTGAGGCCTCACCAGTGACTAGTACTGTGGCATAACTACCTCTTCCTTTCTGCTGGTAATCCCTCTTTGTATGCAGCCTGTCAGACGGCTGCCTGGGTGAGAATCTTCACACTCTTGGCAAGTGCATATTTCTATATGATTTGCAAGGTATTGTGGGCAATGTAGTTCATTCACACCAGACACAGCTGCTGACAATAATTTAGTTGTGCTCTTGGGTAAAGCCAATAAGATATTTATTTATGGGGTTATTTCTCCCAACACAGATATGCTTGGTAGCACATAAATTAGGTTACTTGCTTTCAGTGTTAACTTGGAAAAACAAAGTCAAAATCAGGAAAACAACAAATGAAAAGCCACAAAGCAAGAAACAAACTGTTCTTTTCAGGTTAACTTCTGATTACTTCCCACATAGATACAGAAGTGATTCTCTCCTAGCTCACAAGCAATTAGGTAAGGCTTAATTGCTAGCAGTCACCAGCTGAAACCCCTTAGCTGGCTTGCCTTCCACTGTGTGGGTCAAATCCTGCTTCAGGAGCTTTTCTGAGTGGATTAAAGAACAAATTTGTATTTCTTTGTGATGGTTGCTGTACTTTATAACAGAAAGTTACCAACGGAGTTTAGATAGAGAGCAGTCCATATAAACAGGATCCTCATCTGCTATTATTCCCCCTTGTTCAACAAGCATGGGTTCAATATCATGGATTGGCACAGATGAATCTCTCAATGGAGCATTTTCAGGAGAATACTTGTTTCCCTGCTGTCTTTTAAGGTTATAGCTAGGGCATAGATCAGTGTTCATACCTGAGCTTCCATTGCTGCTAGAGTTCCTCTCTATATAGCCTGGCCAGTATGTAGTCCAGTTCTTATGTCCAGCCTTCCAATCCAGATCCCTGGACACTGGATCTCTCTTCACATACCTTCTGGCACAGGTCTTAGGGTCCCTTCCACGTGCAGCCGTCTCCCTCACAGGTAGCCTCTGGTGATTCCTAGCTCTGCAGCACCATTCCTCTGGCTTTCCCCAGTCCAATGGTGTATGCTGGCCCTTGGAATATCTCCCAGTATACGTACTGCTTTGGACTCTTCTAGACCTCTCAAAGGCTTTTCTCCTCTTTCTTCCAGAGGGTCTCTTTCCCTCTCTGTCCGTCCGGTTTGGCTTCTGCTTCTGATGATCCTTCAGATGAAACTGATGATCAAACTCAAGCTGATTCTCAGGATACTGAGGACAATTCTCTGGATATCCAAGGTGATCATGAAGATGGTCATCTGTAGAATAAACTCTACTCTTATTCTGCTTGGATGAGTGCTCTTCCCTAACACAGCGCAGCTGTGCTGAATCAGGCCCTTCCCTTTGAGATGAGTGCTTAGGGATTACCTCATAGCCCTCCTGATTGAACACAT
Source organism: Ichthyophis bannanicus (assembly GCA_033557465.1). NCBI lineage: Eukaryota > Metazoa > Chordata > Amphibia > Gymnophiona > Ichthyophiidae > Ichthyophis > Ichthyophis bannanicus. The sequence goes on from CM066033.1 coordinate 595,555,513, forward strand.
GTTTCTCCACTTCAGCTCCTCTAATGGCTGTTGGAAACCTGGTGCATTCTGGGACTGGTAGTCTTTTATGGGAAAATTCTGTTTTCTTATTTCTACCAGAACTGACAGGTTGCTTGTTCAGAGTCACTTCACCTTTTCTATAGCTCCTTCCTGAGCTATGATAAGCTTCCTTATCACAAGCCCAACATCCTCCTGGCTTTTGCCACCACCTTGTTGCACTGTTTTGCCACCTTGAGATCATCAGAGATAATCACACAAAGGTCTTTCTCCTGGACCATGCACACCAACCTCTCGCCCCCTATCGCGTACATTTCCCTTGGATTTCTGCTACCCAAGTTCATGACACTGCACTTTTTTGCATTAAATCGTAGTTGCCAAGCATTAGACCATTCTTCCAGCTTTTGTAGATCTTTCCTCATGTTAACCACTCCCTCGGGGGAGTCCACTCTATTGCAAATTTTTGTGTCATCTGCAAAAAGACAGACTTTTCCATTCAGTCCTTCAGCAATATCACTCACAAATACATTGAACAGTGCCAGGCCCAGGACCGAACCCTGGGGCACCCCACTAATCACCTTCCTTTCATCCGAGTGAGCTCCATGTACCATCACCTTCTGTTGTCTGTCAGTCAACCAATTTCTAATCCAGTTTACCATCTTGGGACTCATCCCCAAGCTGCTGAGTTTATTGACAAGCCTCCTATGAGGAACAGTATCAAAGGCTTTGCTGAAATCCAGGTAGATGACATCCATTGCATGCCCCTGATCTAGTTTCTTGGTCACCCAGTCAAAGAACTCAATCAGATTTGTTTGGCAAGACCGTCCTTTAGTAAAACTATATTGCCTCAGATCTTGCAACCTGTTGGTTTTGAGAAAGTTCACTATTCGCTCTTTCAGGAGCACCTCCATTACTTTTCCTGCCACTGAGGTAAGGCTCACGGGCCTGTTGTTTGACACTTCTTCCCTGTCACCACTTTTGTGTAGAGGTACGACATCAGCCATTCTCCAGTCCTGAGGAACCTCTCGTGTTTCCAAGGATCTGTTGAAGACATCCTTTAACGGTCCTGCAAGAACCTCTCTGAGCTCTTTCAGTATCCTGGGATGTATCCCATCCAGTCCCATGGCTTTGTCCACTTTCAGTTTAGCAAGTTTTTCTAACACCTCATCTTCTGTGAATGGTGTGGTATCTACTTCATTCCCATTTTTATATTTGGGAGTCACAACTGGTCCATCTCCAGGATTTTCTTTAGTAAAAACAGAGCAGAAGTATTTGTTTAGCAATTTCGCTTTTTCAATGTCACTTTCCACAAGGTCTTTCCCAGCACTTCTGAGTCCTGCAATTCCAACTCTGATCTTCTTCCTTTCCCGAATATACCTGAAGAAAGTTTTGTCGCCACCCTTAACATCTTTAGCCATCTTTTCCTCTGCCTTTGATTTTGCTTTCCTTATTTCTCTTTTTGACTCTTTGAGTTTGATCCTGTATTCATTTCTGTGTTCTTCTGTTTGCAAGCTTTTGAATTTTGCAAAAGCGGTGTTTTTTGCCTTTATTTGAGCAGCCACTTCTTTGGAAAACCAAATAGGTTTGTTTTTTTTACTTTTCTTACATATTTATCTGTTGCCCCTTTTATTGCCACCTTTAGTTTAGCCCACTGCAATTCCACTTCCCTTATCTCCTTCTAAACCGTCGTCTCCTCCTTTAGGTACTCGGCCATTTTATTGAAGTCAGCGTTTTTGAAGTTTAGGACTTGGCTTGCTATGATTGGCCTGTACCATGGCTTTTATCTCAAACCACACCGTGTGATGATCACTGTTGCTCACAGGGGCACTCACGCAGACATTCGACATGCTATCACCGTTGGTGAGCACTAAATCCAGCACTGAGCTTTCCCTGGTTGGTTCCATCACCATTTGTCTAAGTAATGCATCTTGGAGAGCATCCACAATTTTTTTGCTTCTTTCCAGATGTGCAGAAGAAGTAATCCAATCCACATCAGGCAGATTAAAGTCACCCAATATGATCACTTCCCCCTTTGTGGCTGTCTTGGCAATATCTATAATCAATTCGTTATCTCTCTCTTCAGTTTGAGTCGGAGGTCTGTAGACTACATCTTGGCATGCTGCCCAATCGGGGCAGATGCCCGACTTCAAAAACAGAAGCGCCATCCAGAGGGCCCTTTGGCATGGCCCTTAGGCAGCGGCCCTATACCGCGACCTGCACGACGCACGAACCGTAGTCTGAGCTCCCTCTTCTTCCTGGAACGAACCCATCCATCGCAGACTCCACCAGCTGCAGACATCAGAAACTGAGTGCTCCAAACTAGCCAGCAAACCGGTAACACTGTATCCACTGCTTAATTACCCTGCCTACCATTGCTAGCAATCAGTCTTGTAAAATACAATGTATCTACTGAATGACCCATCACTTTCTATTGCTTAGACAGCCACTCTGAATTACTCTTTGTCTGCTTATGATACCTGCTTTATACTGTCTAGCTAGCTATTCTTAACATACTATATCGCATACATGTCTGCTGGAGCATATATCTGCCCTGCTACTGGTCTGGCTGCTAGAGCTGCATATCTAGCAAACTTAATTGTCTGCCTTATTACTCATTAAGCCATTTACATGTATAAATGCCTTTCGGTCCCATGCTACCCATCTGATCGCCCTTAAATCAGTACAACTGACCTGCGTGCCCTCATAGCTGTTAAATAAGGTACCAGTAGTCCTACAGAAAGCTCTTACCATCTCACCATCCAGTCCATAGTTCCCGACTGCAACAACCAGCGTTAACAAAGATGGGGCCTCTCAGCACCGTCATTGTCGGATGCTACTTCCTCCTCTCGAATTGGTTCTCCGACACTCTAGCCCTAACTCCCTCTTTCAATCATATCCCAAGCCTACAGAGCCAGGGGAGGAGATGGGCAGGTACTTCCCATCACAATGCAAAATGGGACACCCGCTCACACCACCCCCACCTATTACATATTGCTCTCCAACACTCTATGAAAGCAAAACAATATGTGAGCCCCTACCCGCAAAGCCTAAAATGTGCTCTCATCAATGCCCGCTCAATCCATAAAAAATGGCCAGTCATTGCAGACATAATATCCCTCCATGACCTTGATATACTCATGGTTACGGAGACTTGGCTATCCTCTGAAGACAATGTCATACTCAACCAGCTCCTCCCCATTAACTTCTCAGTACATACAAGTCATAGACAAAACAAAAGAGGAGGAGGAGTGCTTATCCTCACCAAGGCAGACCTCCATTTCCAGATGGATGACTCCACTAGCACTAACCACCTGGAGACAGTCACCATATCCAACAAGTTTTGCACCATCAACCTGCTGTATAGAGCTCTCTCAGCCTCCCCTGATGATCTCCCAACTATAATAGACCTCGCCTCCAACTTCCAGAATCCAAATACACCAAGTTGGATTCTAGGAGACTTCAACCTACCAGCACTGCAGGACAACCAAGCATCGACCTTTCTCGATGCTCTTGAGACTCTGGGCTACAAGCAATTAGTTAAAGAACCTACTCATGTGAAGGGAAATATACTAGACCTTGTATTTGCCCCACAGACAGCCTGCGACCCATACCAGGACCCCGTGATGTCTATATCTACAGTACCCTGGTCAGACCACAAGCTCATCATCTTCCAGATTCCTACACACAAAGGCCAACCAAAGAGCAACAGAGTCCCAACCAGCACCATGAGACTGCCCGCACGAAGTTTCCGACCGTTCAATAAAGAACTTATCTTGTCTGAAATGCACATGCTCTTTAATGAGACTACCCTAAACCTTGAAGATCTGATTGCTCATTGGAACAGTAGTCTCAGCGCAATCGCCCTACAACCACCACTTAACAAGTTCCCAAGGAAAAGAGCTACCGCTGCATGGTACACAGCGGAACTAAGATCATCACTCATCCATCTACGGAAGCTTGAGAGACGCTGGCGTCGGTCACATTCCATTGGAGACCAGAAGGCATACAACCTTCCGCTAACTGCCCACTGCAAAGCGATCACAAAGAAGATGAAACAGTACCATACAGACACCTTAAAGAGATCGCTAAACAAACCTCATGATCTGTTCAACCTAGTCAAGACTCTATCTAAGGAACCAGCCCCCGAGCACCAATGTGAAATCCACCTGCAGGAATATGCTGTTTACTTACAATCCATACTAACCCAGACAAATAAATCATCATCAGTAACCACCTCCACAGAGCAAGAAGGTACAATATCTCTATCTTCATTCTCTACCCCAGACAAGAAGCTCATCGAAGACACCATCATGACTCTCAATACCACTACTGCGCAAACTGATCCTTGCTCAGCCTTCTGGATAAAGGAACTGCGCAGAGACTTCAGTACACTAATAAACAGGATAATGAACCTATCCTTCACAACGGGTTCGTTCCCCTCTGCCCTCAAGCACACGTCTATTAGACCTCTGCTAAAAAATAGCAAACTAGACCCTCAAAAGGTAGACTCTTACAGGCCTATATCCAGTATACCTTTACTTGCTAAGATAATTGTAAAAGAGGTGCAAAGACAAATACAGGACCACATCGACATTGCTGCCCCACTAGACCCCTGCCAACATGGATTCAGGGAGTACCATGGAGTTGAAACACTCCTCACCACCCTCTTCAGTAATATAATTACCGGTATTGACAACATCCGTCAAGGGTTTGTACTCATCTTTTTAGACATCGCTGCAGCTTTCGACTCTGTAAGCCATGAGCTCCTCCTAGGGCGGTTAAAAGAGAAAGACATCTGCAGATCAGCATTGGAATGGTGCAAATCATATTTGTCCGGAAGATGGCAGCACATGCGATCCGGTGGGTCATCATCAGAACCGTTCCATCAGGGCCAGGGAGTTCCGCAAGGTTCCTCCCTTTCTGCCTTGATGTTCAACATATACATGCAGCCTATTTGTAAAATCATCCGATCTTTCAATGTCGACTGTATGATATACGCTGATGATGTCCTGCTCTATATGCCATTCTCTACAGAGCAAATGGACCACTCCCCATTGACTACTTGTTTCAGCGCAATATCTGACTGGCTCCTGTCCCAAAACCTCCGAATTCAACATAAGAAGACTGAGGTGCTCTTCATTACAAAGAACCCAAATTTTAACCCACCACAATACTTGAATGTGAAAGATGCCGATCTTCAAGCAAAATCCACAATACGATATCTGGGTGTCACACTAGATCAATGCCTAGACATGAAGGCACACATAGGAACACAGTTAGAGCAATCTACTACAAGATCCGTTCACTCAGACATCTACGCCCCTTGCTTGAACCAGATGATTTCCGGACAATCTACCAGGCGCTGATCATACCTCACTTTGATTACGCCAATGCCATATTACAAGGACTTCCACAATCCACCTTGAACCCTCTACAGCTCGCAATGAATGCTACAGTGAGGGTTCACCATGGTTCATCTAGGAGCGACCATGTGACACCCCTTCTGAAACAGCTACATTGGCTTCCTACACAGGTCAGGATAGTTTTCAAGACTGTGTTACTGACCTTCAAAGCTATCAACGGGCTCTCCTCCTCCTCACTAACAGACCTCATCCATATCATAGCCCCTAATAGATCAAGAAGATCCACAGCAATAAATACGCTAATAGTCCCAAAGGCATTAACAAAATGCACCTCGATAACAGCAAACAGGGCCTTCAGTCTCTATGCTCCAAGATGCTGGAATGCTTTACCACCAAACATCCGGGCCATCACTAACCAACCCAGTTTAGGAAGGCCCTCAAACACCACCTCTTCCTCAAATACTTCTCTGATAACAAGGAATCAATTCACTCAATCGAATGTATCTACACCAGTATGCCTAGTCAGCCAGACCAACACTCTTATCGAGATATCCTTGATTACTGAGACCTATGTCACATATTATTAATGTTACCTGTATGTAAATAGTTACCCACTTTGTATATTTTATCCTATGACACCTTTGTGTAAATAGTTACCCCATTGTTATCCAAGTTCGCTGTCCTGTTAATTGTAAACTCAGACCTGTTATCATGTTTTGAGAGTTTTTGTTCCATGTAAACTGCGCTGATGCCGAATAGCGCGGTATAGAAGAGAAATAAATAAATAATAAACTACAGCAGTATGGATGACAGTGCCATCTCCTCTTTCCAACGCAATCCAGAGCGCTTCTTCTTTTCCCCATGTCCCCTGCATTTCAGTAGCTTTAATATTGCTTTTGACATACAAGGCTACTCCTCCTCCTTTTCCATTTTCTCTGCCTCTTCTGAATAGATTATAGCCAGCTATGGCTATATCCCAATCATGTGATTCATTAAACCATGTTTCTGTAAAAGCTACAATGTCCAAATCCACTTTCACATTTAGGGCTTCCGGGTCTGGAACTTTGTTGGCTAAGCTTCGCGCATTTGTGCTCATTGCTTTCCAGCATTTACCTGGCTTGTGTGTATTTTGCATTGATTTTATTCTGCCCACTTCTTCCCACTTGTTTTTGATGTGTGGTTTAAAAGTGTGTCTGTTTCTGATGTTATTGTGCTTTTGCAGGGGGTGGCTTACAGATCTTGACCTTCCACATCCGTCACCTCTTTTTCCTAGTTTAAATGCATATCCACATACTGCCTGAATTTTTCACTTAGGATCCTTTTCCCTGCAACAGAGAGATGTAGTCCATCCACACAGTATAGTCTCTTGTTGGTCCATCTGTTTCCCCAGTCGCCAATAAATCCGAATCTTTCTTGTTTGCACCAGGTCTGGAGCCATGTATTAAAGCTGTTAATGTGATGCAGCCTTTTTGTCCCCTTACCAAGAACAGGAAGAACTTCTGAGAATGCAACAGTGTTAACAATGGGCTTGAGTTTCTCTCCCAGAGATTGGAAGTCCTTTTGGACTGTATAGGCACTGTTTCTAGCCAGGTCATTTGTGCCCAAGTGGATAGCAACATCAAGTTTGGAGTGTTCACCTTTTTCGCTAAGAACTTCAACAACTTGGTTTGTATTCCTGCTGGCTGAAGAGCCTGGTAGGCATATGACTATCTTCTCTCCTTTGAACTGTGTTCCCAAGTTGGTGCCTCTAATGATGGAATCTCCAAGTAGTAGTAGTTTTCTGTTTGGTGAGGTTTTCTTCATATTTGGTGCTTTAGCAGGAGATTGGACATTGTCTGAATCATTTAAGGGCCCTTCAGTTTCCTTGGATTGGGCATCCTCATTAGCCAAGGCAGAGTAGGCATTGTGCAGGGATATCTCTTGATGTATAGGATGTCTCTGCATTACAGGTCACAATCTTCCAGAACCCACTGTGATCCATTTGTTCCTGGGGTGTTTGATTCTTTGTGGGAGCGGTGGTGGACTTTGTTCAATTTGTATCCTAGAAGAGGTGTGCTTCATTGAAGCCAGTTCCTCCCTCAGTAGAGTCACTTTTTATGCATGGCAGCTAGGTCTTTCCTTAGTAGAGTCAGTTCTTCATGCATGGCAGCTGACTTGAGGCACATAGGACAAGCTCTTAGGCTCCATATGATTTGTCTTGGAATAAAACTACCGCAGTTATTGCACTGAATACATGACATGTTGATTAAGCAGTCCCAGAAGAGGAAGAAGAAAAAGAAAAGATGAAGACGATGTGGGCTTTAACCCAAGTTAGTAAGGATAGATGGCACGTATGTGACCACTATATAGGCAATGTAGCCCCTGGGGTGGGTGGGGTGAGGGGTAGGGTGGGCGGGAACCTAAGTGTCTCTGGCCAGTAGGCTGTTCCTGAATTATGGGCACACACAATGGGGTAGGTAAGGGAACCCACCAATAAGGACAAAGAGATAAATAAATATGAGGAGACAAACAGACAGACCAATAGAATTCACAATTTGGCAGCAAATTCAGCAAAAATCACCTTTTGGGAGATTTCTGGAGAACACTGCTTTTCTCAAGGAACAGAAGGCAATCTGAGCAAGCACACGTGCAGGAAATAGAGGTCTACACAATACCTCAGCGGGGGGAGGGGTAGTCACTCAGGTAGACTAAGAGGAAAAAAGTTTAAACCCTACAGCAATGGAGTAGGTAAGGGAACCCACCAATAAGGACAAAGAGATAAATAAATATGGGGAGACAAACAGACAGACCAATAGAACTCACAATTTGGCAGCAAATTCAGCAAACATCACCTTTCGGGAGAGCTCTGGAGAGCACTGCTCTTCTCAAGGAACAGAAGGCAATCTGAGCAAGCACATGTGCAGGAAATGGAGGTCTACATAATACCTCAACAGGGGGGAGGAGTAGTCACTTAGGTAGACTAAGAGGAAAAAAGTTTAAACTCTACAGCAATGGAGTAGGTAAGGTAATGATAGAGCAGGTCAAATTGGTGGAGGGGTTGCACTCTATGTTAGAGAGGGCATTGAGTCACAAAGGATTAAAGTTTTGCAGGAAACAAAATATACTGTAGAATCTCTATGGATTGAAATTCCATGTAAAAAGGAGAAGGGGAAGGCAATGGTAGTGGGGGTGTACTATCGACCGCCTGGCCAGAATGAACAAATAGATGATGAAATGCTGAAAGAAATCAGTGAAGCTAACAAAAGTTACAATAATGGGTGATTTCAATTACCCTGGTGTTGACTGGGTCAGTGTCATGGCAGGACATGCTAGGGGGATAAAGTTTCTAGATGAAATAAATGACTATTTCTTGGAGCAGCTGGTTCATGAAACAACAAGAGGGGAAGCCATTTTGGACCTAGTCCTTAGTGGAACACAAGATTTGGTGCAAGGGATAAGGGCATTGGGGCCACTTGGCAATAGTGATCATAGCATGATCATGTTTGATTTAATAAATGGAGGAAGGATGGCAAGGAAATCCATAGTACTACCTTTTAACTTTCAAAAGGGAGACTATGATAAAATGATGAAACTAGTTAAGAAAAATCTGAAAGGATCAGTTGCAAAGGTTAAAGGTTTACATTAAGCATGGTGTTGTTTAAAAATAATATCTTGGAAGCCCAGACCAGCTGTATTCTATGTTTTAAGAAAAGTGGAAGGAAATCCAAAAAACTGCCAGCATGATTTATAGGTGAGGTCAGAGAAGTTGTTGTTGCTAAAAAAGCATCTTTCAGGAAATGGAAAAAGGAGCCAAATGACGAAAACTGGAAACAACATAAGCACTGGCAAGTTAGATGGAAGGCATTAATAAGGCAGGCAAAGAGAGAATTTGAGAAGAAGCTTGCTGTGAAAGCAAAAACATATAATAAAGACTTTCTTAAGTACATTCATAGCAAAAAACCTGTGAGAGAGTCAGTTGGACTATTAGATGATAGAGGGTAAAAGAGTCACTAAGTGGGGACAAGGACAAACAGCAGAGAGATTGAATGAATTCTTTGCTTTGGTTTTTACTGAGGAAGATGTAGGGATGTTATCCATGATTGAAATGGTATTTAAAGGTGATAATGCAGAATAATTGAAAGAAACATTGATACACCAGGAAGATGTATTAAAATATTTCATAAATTGAACAGTAGCAAATAACCTGGACCGGATGGTATACATCCTAAGCTGTTAAAAGAACTGAAATATGAGATTGCAGACCTACTATTAGTAATCTGTGAACTATCATTAAAATCATCTGTTAATACCTGAAGACTGGAGGATGGCCAATGCAATGCCAATTTTTAAAAAAGGGTTCCAGGGTTGATGCGGGAAACTACAGACTGGTGAGCCTGATGTCAGTACTGGGAAAAATGGTACAAACTATTATAAAGAACAAAATTACTGAACAGGAAGCTGTTAGTGTAGCTGGGTTTAAACAAGGTTTGGACAAGTTCCTGGAGGAAAGGTCCATAAACCATTATTAAAAAGGGACCTGGGATATCACTGCTTGACCCAATACAAGCATTGTGGAACCTGTGTCTTTTGGGGAAACTGCTAGATATGTATGGCCTAGATTGGCCACTGTTGGAACAGGATACTGGGCTTGGTGGACCTTGTCCTGACCCAGTATGGCATATCTGATGTTCTTATGTTCTTATGTCATGGCTTAATGGGAGACAGCCAACATGGCTTTAGCCAAGGAAGGTCTTGTCTTACTAATCTGTTATGTTTTTTTTAAAGGTGTGAATAAACAGATAGACAAAGGTGAGTTGATTGATATAGTATATCTGGATTTTCAGAAAGTCTTTGACAAGGTCCCTCATGAAAGACTCCTGGCAAAATTAAAAAGTCATGGGATAGGAGGCAGTGTACTATTGTGGATCAGGAACTGGTTAAAAGTTAGAAAGCAGAGGGTAGGGCTAAATGACAAATTTTCCCAAAGGAGAAAGGTGAATAATGAAATATCCTAGGGAACTGTGCTGGTTCCGCCTCTTTTTAACATACTTGTAAATATCCTGGCATTGGGAATAAATGAGTGAGGTAATCAAATTTGCAGATGACAGAAAATTATTCAAAGTTGTTAAAACCCAAGAGGATTGTAAAAAATTGCAAGAGGACCTTGATAAATTGGAAGACTGGATATTCAAATGGCAGATGAAATTTAATGTGAACAAGTGCAAAGTTATGCACCTATCAAAGAACAACCCAAACTATGGTTACATGATGCAAAGCTCCACATTAAGAACCATCACCCAGGAAAAAGATTTAGCGCCATCATGGGTAACATGTTGAAACCCTCCGCACAGTGTGCAGCGGCGGCCAAGAAGGGAAATAGAATGCAAGTAATCATAAGGAAAAGAATGGAGAATAAAACAAAGGATATTATAATGCCTTGGTATTGTTCTATGGTGCAACTGCACCTCGAATATTGTGTGTAATTCTGGTTGCCATAGCTTAAAAAGGATATAGCGTTATTAAAAAGGTACAGAGAATAACCACCAAAATGGTAAAGGGGATGGAAGGATACATCTATGAGGAGAAAAAAGGTTAGGGCTCTTCAACCTAGAAAAGAGATGACTGATGGGAGATATGCTAGATGTCTTTAAATTAATGAATGGAGTGGAATGGATAAACGTAGATCAATTGTTTACTCCATCAAAATATAGAAAGACTAGGTGACATGCAATGAAGCTACAGTGTAACCTATTTAAGACTAATAAAATAAAATATTTTTCCACTCAACTCATAATCAAACTCTGTAATTCATTACCGGAGGATGTAGTAAAAGCTGTTAGTGTAGCTGGGTTTAAAATAGGTTTGGACATGTTCCTGGAATAAAAGTCCCTAAGCCATTATTAAAGTGTACCAGGGAAATCTGCTGGTTACCCCAGGATAAGCATTGTGAAATCTGTGTACCTTTTTGGGAACCTGACAGGTACTTGTGACTTGGATTGGCCACTGTTGAAAACAGGATACTGAGCTTGATGGACCTTGATCTGATCCACTATGGCATTTCTTATGTTCTTATGACTATTAGCAGCTGCTCTCTGAACTGACTCCATCCTATTCTTTTGAAGGTGAGGTCTTCAGATTTATACACAGTACTCCAAATGAGGTCTCACTAGAGATGTATACAAAGGCACTATCACCTCCTTTTTCTTGCAGGCCATTCCTCTTCCTATGCACTCAAGCATCCTTCCGTCCTTTGCTATTACATGTTTAGCCACTTTAAGATCATCTGATACAATCACCCCAGGTTCCACTCTTCTTTCATGCATTGAAGTACTTCACCCACTTTAGTGTACCACTCCCTTTGTTTTTTATAGCCCAAATGCATGACCTTGCATTTTTTCCATTAGATCTTAGCTGCCAAATTCTCAAACATTCTTCTAGCTTCATTAGATCCTTCCTTTCAGGGTGTCTACCCTGTTGCAGATTTTGATATCCTTTGCAGATCTTTCCCAACAGACCTTATGCAATATTACTTACAAAAATGTTAAAAAGAAGAGACCCTACAGCACACCATTGGTAATGCCCTATCTTTATAATGGACTCCATTTTTCTACTTTTCTCTGTCACCTCCCACTCAACCAGTTCGTAACCCAGTCACTTTACAGTCCATCCAAAGGGCACTTAGTTTAGCTTTAAGTCATCATTGAGGAATGTTGTCAAAGGCCTTGCTTAAATCTAAGTATTCCACATTTAGCACTCTCCCCTGCTCCAAATCTCTGGTCAGTCAAAGAAATCAATCAGATTTGTCTGGTAAGACTTACCTCTCATAAAGCCATGCTACCTCGGATCTGGTAATCACTTGGATTTCAGAAATCTCAATATCCTCTTATTTCCATTCATTTATTCACCACATAGGTCAGACTAACTTGTCTGTAGTTTCCAACCTCTTCTTTGCTTCCACTTTGTGGACAGGAACCATATTCGCCCATCTCAAATTTTTCAGGATCATTCCCAACTGTGAGGAAGCATTGAAAAGTTTAGCCAGCGGAGCCTCCAGTATTTTCATAAATTCTTTCAATATCCTTGGCTGAATCTCATCTGGCCCCCATCTGTTTGTCTACTTTTTTTTTGAATGCACTGTCCTAAATATTCAGTTTTCTTATAAAGCTATCTTTACTATATTTACTTATTTGCCTTTTCATATCTGAGCTAAAGGCTTGTTCTGCTAATATGTATTAACTAATTAGCATGTGTTAATGCAGTTTAAACACGTTAAATAATGCAAATCCTATTTTTCTCAATAGATCAATTTTAACTAATGTGCTAATGTGTATTAATGTACATTAACTGATTAACACTCATGAGGTCAGTAAATGAGGCCCCAAATTTTCTATATTGATTTTGTGATTAGGGGAAATTTTCTGAAAACTTCCTAGCTCATCAGTTTCTCCTAATCCTGCATCAACATAGACATATACCCACAGCACTCTTGTTGAAAACAGGGCCTTTGGGCATACACTCGAGGAATCTGACATATTCTAGCATAGAGGGGACATTTACAAGAGCTTGGCACTCAATGACCTTTCACCAGACTTTAATGAACCAGTTAATTCATGCAACCTAGAGCAAGTACCTGGGTTGCAATCTTGTGCTTAGTTGCATTAGTTGCAGGTCACCAGCCCGGTTCATGGTTCTTTAGGCAAAATGCTTCCAGAATCATTTTTTTCTCCGGCCAAACCCCGAAAGGTGATCACACCAATGAACACTCTTTCAAAGCAAAAAGACAAAACGTTTCTCCAACCAAGAGCACCAGGACCGTACAGCAGATTAGCAAGAAAGACTGCAATGATTCTGCTCCCCACAACAATTCACTAAAGCACAGCATCACACCAGTTATGCAAAGACTGACAGGAAAACTGTACACTCAACCATGCTCCCTCTATATGCAACCCTCTACACCCTACTTGTACTCATCCTGCTCGTTTCCACCTACCACAGCCATAGTAATCTACAGAACCCCCACCATATCCACCACTGACCTATCCAATATCCTAAAAATATATTAGACATCCCAAACTCAAAGAAAGACTACATACTAGGTGACTTAAACCTTCCCTGTCTATGGACCCAACACACCACTTCATGCCTTGAAGCCATGGAATCCATGGACCTACTACAAATCGTCATGCCCCCCAAGCATTATAGAAGGAACATGCTAGATCTTGTCTTCTTCAACAGCCATACAACTCCCTCAAGCACCACACCCAACACCACAAGTTATCCCTGTACCCTGGTCCAACCACCGGCTCATAACTTTCCCCAACCCTTCAATGCTCCACCAGACCGCACTACTCTCCCTCAATCCAAATGCTGATTCAAGAAATTTAACAAAGATAACTTCCTCAATGTCATCCTCCCCCAACTGCAAACCTTGTCAAATGATCCCAGCACAATCTCAACCAACTGGAATCGCATCATTAGAGAAACTGCATCCTCAACAACCATCCCACCATGAGCGACCAACAGTCACCCAAAAACCCCATGGTATACCTCCAGTTTCAGAAAACTTAAAACCCAACTGCACAGACTAGAGAAGAAATGGTGAAAATCCACCTTCAACACAGATCAAACTCACTATATGGAAATTCTAGACTCCTACCAATTTGCCACTGACAATGCCAAATGCAACTGGCCTAGGGAGCTCTTTGATCTCGTCCAAGAACTCACAAAACCCCCCTCAACAACACTACCGACAGACATGTCAACCCTCAGCAGCTAGCCAATCATTACAAACAATTCCACCCTCAGCCCAATCTCCCCCAAATCCCACCCCACATGCACACCCCTCTGACACATGGTCCTCCTTCTTCCCAATTAGCAGAGAGGATATAAAATCCATTATTTCATCACTCAATACAACCACCTTCCCCTTCGACCCATGCCCAGTAAGCTGGGTCAAGGCAGTTAAGCAAGAACTCAGCACAACACTCACCAAACTCACCCAATCAGCTTTGCAACTTGGTCAGATGCCTAACTGCCTAAAGCTTTCCTCCATATGCCCACCCTAAAGAAGCCCCACCTTGACCCTCTGGACCCCGCATCCTATAGACCTATTGCAAGCCTCCCCTTCACAGCAAAGATCATTGAAAAAGCCATCCAACAACAGCTCTAGGACAATATTAACAAAAACAGCATGGGTTCCACCCACTTTATGGGGTAGAAACTTTCATGATCTCCCTTCTGAACATCTTAATAAAGGGGATCCAAAACACCAAACAAGGATTCATCTTGATCTTTCTTATGTTCTGATCTTCCTGGACACTCTGCAGCCTTTGACACAGTCTGCCACAACATACTTCTCCAATGACAACGCTCCACTGCAGTCCAAGGCACTGTACTACAATGGTTCAAATCCTATCTGACTGAACGGCATCAACATATAAAAATAGGAACTACCGTATCCATCCCATACCACCAGACCCAAGTTGTACTACAAGTATTCACCCTATCCGATCTCCTCTTTAACCTATACCTTCAATCACTCTGTTCCATCATCAAAGCCCTCAACATCAACCACCACATCTATGCTGGAAAGACTAGGGGACAAATAAGAGAAAATATTTTTTCACTCAACGTGTAATCAAACTCTGGAATCTGTTATCGGAGGATGTATTAAGGGCTGTTAGTATAGCTGGGTTTAAAAAAGGTTTGGACAAGTTCCTGGAGGAAAGGTCCATAAACCACTATTAAAAAGGGACCCAGGATATCAATGCTTGACCCAGTACAAGCATTGTGGAACCTGTGTCTTTTGGGGATATTGCTAGGTACGTATGACCTAGATTGGCCACTGTTGGAAACAGGATACTGGGCTTGATGGACCTCGGTCTGACCCAGTATGGCATGTCTTATGTTCTTATGTTCTTATGATGACATAATGCTCTACAGACCTTTCAACTCCGACCAACCCACAAACCCACAGCTCTTGCACTGCTTTGAAGAAGTTGCTCAGTGGCTCTCTGACAACAACCTTGCAATCAACTACAAAAAAATTCATAATGAAAAACACCTTCACTCCCCCAACCCACCTTAGCCTAAACAACACACAAATAAAAGTCCAACCCCAAATAAAATACCTTGGTGTTACCCTACACCAGACTCTCACTCAAACCACAGATCAACAAAACCGCCAAGGCAATCTATCATAAAGCCAAAACACTACAATGCCTATGCCTCCTCCTCAAACCACAAGACTTCCGCTGAGCTCTTCAGGCTCTGATCCTCCCTCACGCTGATTACTGCAGCTTCATTTACCAAGGCCTGCCACAATCCACCCTACTCCCCCTACGCACTGCCCTCCACACAACAGCCCACATTGTACAAAGAGCCTCGAAATACGACCACATCACACCCATCCTAAAACAGCTGCACTGGCTTCCCCTGAATAGCCACATCAAATACTAAACTCTACTACTCACTCACAAAGCTATTCACTCTGACCCCACATCACACCTTCACACACTACTCCTAACATTCTACTCCAACAGAACTACAAGACAGGCCACGAGCAACACACTGGTTATCCCACATGCCAAAACAAAGAGCAAGAAACAAGCTTGCACATGATCCTTTGAACTATATACTCCCTCTCTATGGACACCCTCCCCAACTACATCAGAAACACCAGTGACCTCCTCACCTTCCACAAACGCCAAAAAACACACATATTCATCTATCACTTTGGTCTGCCCACATAATCCCCCCCCCCCCATTTCCATGCAACAAGAAACCAATATACACATCCCAACCTGAACAAACAAGCTGACATTCTTTTTATTTTATTTATTTAGTATACATTTGTATACCGCTACTTCCAGCGATTTGATTACAGATTGGAAATTGTCAAATCATGACAGGAAATTTTTGAGGTATAAACACATTGATTAGACAGGAAAGCACAGCACACAGAGAACTATTTTACAGGGAACATGGGCTATGGAGGGTTAAGTGGCTTGCCCAAGACCACAAGGAGCACCTGTGGGACTAGAAACCCCAGTCCTTCCGGCCCAAGTTGCTGTCCTCTAATGGGATTTGAACCCCTGACCTTCCGGTCTGAAGTACCTTGCCCCAACCACTAGGCCACTCCTCCTTCCATAGGGGAGCTAATTTTAAATAAATTAGCTCCCCTATGTATATAAGTTAAACAGCTACACATATTATAAGCTTGTTCCTATCTGACCCATGTACTGTACATAAGCCAACTCCTGTTTGATGTACCCCATTGATGTAACCCCTGTTTGATTTCTCCCATGTTTATAAGGCAGTTCCTGTTTAATGTAACAACTATATCCTCCATTCAATGTGCACCACTTTGACTTGGAGAAAAGCAGTATACAAGCCCAACTAAATAAATTGGTGCCTATGGGGGTCATTTTAAAAGTCTTACTCATGATTTGGACATCCAAAGATGTGGACATCCACATCACGGAGATGTCCCTGGAGCCATTTTACAAAGGACTTAAAGACATCTCTGATGTGGGTACATCCAAGTAGACAGGGGATGTGGCAGAGGCGTTTCTGGGGAGGTGCAATGAACTTAGACCTCCCTGCTCGGTTTCATAAATATTGGGAGTATCTGTGACCCTGCCCACTTTTAGATCCACTCCAGGCATGAATAGGCATCAGGAAAGTGCTTATTTTGGCCTTAAGAGCATAAGAACATAATGTATGCCATACTGGGTCAGACCAAGGATTTATCAAGCCCAGTATCCTGTTTCCAACAGCAGCCAATCAAGGTTACAAGTACCTGTCAGGTTCCCAAAAAGGTACACAGATTCCACGCTGCTTATCCCAGAGTAAGCAATAGATTTCCCTGGTCCTCCTTAGTAATGGTTTATGGACTTTTCCTCCAGGAACTAGTCCAAACCTTTTTTAAGCCCAGTTATGCTAACAGCTTCTACTACATCCTCCGGTAACAAATTCCAAAGTTTGATTACGCATTGAGTGAAAAAATATTTTCTCTGATTATTCTTAAATGGGCTATATTGTGGCTTCATTGTGTGTCCCCTAGTCTTTCTACTTTCTGAAGGAGTGAACAACTGATCTATGTTTATCCATTCCACTCCATGCATTATTTTATAGACCTATATCATATCTTCTCTCAGCCGTCTTTTTGCGAGTTGAAGAGTCCTAATCTTTTAAGCAATCCCTCATAGGGGTATCCTTTCATGCCCTTTACCATTTTGGTTGCTCTTCTCTGTACCTTTTCCAATTCTGTTATATCCTTTTTAAGATATGGCGACCAGAATTACACACAATATTCAATGTGTGGTCGTACCATGGAACAATACAGAGGCATTATAATATCCTTGGTTTTATTCTCCATTCCTTTCCTTATGATTCCTAGCATTCTATTTGCTTTCTTGGCTGCCATTGCACACTGAGCAGAGGGTTTCAACGTATTATCCACAATGACGCCTAGATCCTTTTCCTGGGTGATGATTCCCAATGAGGAACTTGCATTGTACAATTGTAGTCTGGGTTATTCTTCCCTAAGTGAAAATCGAGATACACTATATCAACTGGTTCACCTTTTTTTACCTGTTTATTCACACTTTCAAAAAAATGTAAGAGATTAGTGAGACAAGACTTCCCTTGGCTAGAACTGTGGAGCCCGATTCCAGCAGAGGTACATATGGATGGACCCAAATTGGACTTGATTCTGCAACCGCGGGAGCCAGAGGGTCCCGCAGTTGCAGAATCGGGAACTTATACAGCCAGGCACTGCCCCTATTCCCAGTCACGAGACATCCACCCAGCACCCCGTCCAGCCTGCCCTATGTTCCTGCTGGTGTGCCGATGCCATGGCATCCCATTGCCATGGCACCCAATACGCTCCGCAGGAGTGCCCAAACCCTGCTAGAGAGGGGAATGTCTTTTCCCCACCGACCGACCCTCGCCGCGGGCAGTCAGGGCCAGGATTGTGCGGCGAGGACTCCCCCACGTCTTCACGGCCTACCTGGAGGGGCTGCCTGCCCTGATCCCTGCAATTGGTGGGACTTATTCCACCTCCAAAGTGGAATAAGTCCCCCAGTTTATTGCAACCCCACCGGATGTACAAGACCGTGACCTGAATCAGTCCTGTACATCCGGGTGCTTTGGCCCAGCCCCATTCCACCCACTCCCTGCCTCCGGCCCACCACCTCCCACCACCGCCAGCACTCCCTACACAGCGGCTCTATGAATGTGGGAAGCACTTTAGACAATATACGGTCCTGGCGAATAGCAGGGTTGGACATCCAAACAGGATGTCCAACCCCACTATTTGCATCTCTGCATCGGGGCCATATTGACCATGATTATCTACATGTTCACTAATTTTGTTCTTTATAATGGTTTCTCCTATTTAGCCTGGTACAGACATCAAGTTAACCAGTCTGTGGTTTCCCAATCACCCCTGGACCTCTTTTTAAAAATTTGCATTACATTGGCCACTCTCCAATCCTCAGGTACTACCGATGATTTTAAAGATAGTTCACAGATTACTTAACACATGCAGAGGATATAGAGTTAAGCGACTAGCCTAAGATCAGAAGGAGCAACACAGAGATTTGAACCCTGGTCACAACTCATTACTCTGACCATTAGGTTATTAGATGTCCCTGTTCTAAAATGCTCTTCTGGGGACGTCTACATGTGTAGATGTCCCCATCAATGTCCATATCGAGCATGTCCATGTTTGTGAAATCATGCCTGAACTTGCACATGGCTTCTGTTCTTCAGACGTTCTGGCTTGGATATTCCAGATTGCATTTGGACGTCCTTTCTAAAATGTGTCTTCAAAAGTATAATTTGAGGCCCCGCCCCTGGAACACCCCACTTTGCCTTCCCTGCTCTATGTATTGTATTGTATGTTTAGAGGAATATTGATATTATGCTATCCATATAATTCCACTGTGTTAAAAAATCAGCACTTGGCCATTCAGCATGACACTGAACATCTAAGTGCTTTCTAAATATTGAATATTATGTTTTTCTGCAGTAGAACACAAGAAATGAGTATTCACTAGTGCACATTCGGATTGTTAGCGTGCCTTAAAAAATGTGTATGCTCAGTTGATTCATCAGGTGTTAACACGTGTTAATTCATAGGTTAAGTCAGCGAGAGTGTGTTGAGAAGTTCTAATGCAGAATAATATGTTTTATTAAAATTAACATGTAAAATGAACCAAAAATAAGGTTCAAAAATCAGAAAAGATACCCAGAGAAAACGAAAACAAACTCAAAATTATTTCCTTGAGCACATCCCTATCAAACACACATGTATAGCTGTAGCCATTTCAATATGATGGTGCAAAGTGACATGCGGTATCAGTGTATTAATTGCACAAGTAACATTTACGCAGAAATACTGTCCCCCAGACAGTTTCAAATTCATGCACGTTATGAACTTACGGTAAAGTTTTAAGAAGTTGAAAACTCACTTAAGCCCATTCTGCTAAACTACACATCTGGAGGGTAATTTTATAAAGTCACACCTAGTCGACACGCAGTCCAACGCACGTCTACCGCTCCTAGTTTGTAAAGTCACTATGTGCTTACTTTACTTTACAAAACAGGGGCATAAATGGTGGGATATGTGCGGTAAATCTAGGCGAGCTCTGTTACAAGAACCCTAGGACTGGCATAAATAATTGTACCTAGATTTGTAAGGAGTGTGCGTAAATTGTAATATTTTTTAACTTACATGCGTACATTTGCGCTTCGCCCATGCTGCGCCCCAGCTTCACTCCTGTACACGCCCACACAAAAAATACACACCATTAGCCTGATACACATACTTACAAAATATGAACCAGCTGAAGTATGCGAGTAGTGGCCCATCCACACCTGTAAGTCACTGAGAATACATGAACTACATGCATTGGTGGTGCGTAACTTTATGCAGCTCCTTATACAATGACTTCCATAGGGGAAAATTTGATAAGGCGATGCCTAACACTAGGCACTAACAACACCTGTAAATGTTGGCATTTTAGTCATTTGTGTGCCCAAGTGGCTACATATGAAGGTAAATGATCTCTTCTAAAACGCCAACCGGTGTTAAAGTATTGCTTGTATGGCGCATACTTTCACTGTGGGTGAGCAAATGGGCAGAGATGGTGCAGAGCGTGGGCACTGCAAGCAAGGATGTACGTATGTTGATTCTAAAATGTTCCAATTTATGTGCCTACTTGCAAAATGTAGGCGCGGACATTTACGCCGCTTCTAGGGTTGGTGTAAGCAAAGCACCTTAATTCAAGGCACGGTTTCTGCCACATATGCTGACGTTTTATAAAGACAAGTAGGCGCCTACTCATTTTCAGAAAGTAGGCTTAATTTAGGCACATGAAGCAGTGCTTTAACGCGGCACCTTGTTAGAAAATTACCCTCATACCGCTTCATTCTAGGTATGCAGATTTTGAATACATTTTTTAAAACTGAACCTCACTTGAGGCCCCATGTCTGACCTACGCTTATCTCAGTTGATTCAGCCCTGGTAAAGAATGCTGAGTGGAACCAAAACCAGAATTTGGAACAAGCTTCATGAGCCAGGCTTGGGTTTCGAGTCTAATGCACTAAAATGGATTAATATTGCCTGTTAATTCATATTAATTACCTCAACCACCATGTTAATGCCATACAAATGAGCTGTGGATTTGTTCACAGTACTGGCATTCAAGCTGGCAAGTTAATGAGGGCTTTATTGCAAAACACATAACTGCACTTCTTTGCGCTTTTCTGTGCATAAAGAAGTTCTATGGGGGGCATGTTCAGCTGTGGTGGCCAGCACTCTTAAAGCGACTGGCCATCGCTACTTTAAATGAAGCCCAAATATTCAGTGCCGGGCCATTTTTGGCAACCAGCGCTGACTCTTTTGTAACCCAGTTAACGGTGATATTCAGCCACTAACCAGATTGCAAAAGCACCCAAAATTAGGGCAGCTTTTCACCTGTTCTAAGTTTAGGCGGTTTTGCTAACTGGGTAGCGGCTGAATATCGTTGCTGACCATCGAGCTAATGGTGCCGCTCCTGGAATGCCCCATCGCTACTGGTTAGTGATGGGATATTTCAATGATTTAGGGGAAGAGATTCAGTGGCACTTACCAGGTGACATGTACACTGTTTGCAGGTCTGAAAACCACATAAATGCCTTTGAATATGCTCCCTAAGCTTTTTTTGCATAGTTTTGTATTTCATTACCTCATGAACGCAGTCTTTGTATTAAAAGTCTTGTGAGCTACTAACATACAGTACGTTAAAAATACTGTTAATATCTTTAAACTAGATTGCAGGTGATAACAGTGTTTAAGACTTTAGACTGCTGTGCTAAACGGGCCACCTCGTCTGAAGCTCCATCAGATCAGAGTCAACCACAGCTCGCCTTATTCATTCAAAAAAATCTGCCCATCCATAAAAGAGACGCAATTACGGATACGAGAAATGGGCAGGGATTTTCAGTTAGCCATAATCGTGCCTTGAATAACGCTCACGAGCTGATACGGCCACTGCACAATGCTGGACGGGGATTTAACTTACACCTCTGGGAGGGGGGGATCACAGAAACATTTTCCAAATTAATTTTCCTGTCAACTGCAGCTAAAGATTTTAGATTTTCTTCTGCAGATTATAGGAGCATCAAACTGGCCCTTATATTTTCATTAGCAGCACAAAACTAACCTTTTGGTGCTTTGTGGTAGTTAAGACTAATAACATTTGAACACCTGTTTTAAATGCCAAATAATAATTACTAACCCCTCCTCCCAACAACCATCTAATTTCTTTTTGATTTATGTGCTTTAAAAATGGCCTTGGTGCTTTTCATTGGTTACTTCTAGCTTAGCAAGCTGGAAAATGAAAGGTAACTCACAGAACAAGCACTGGCAAAAGACCATAGTACAAAGCCCAAGATGGTGAGTTTACTAAGTGGACTGTTCAGCAACTGTGATTAAAGAGCTCTGGCTTCAAACAGCTATGAAAACAGTCGGCCAGCCCGTGCCAGGCTAAACCCTTTTATGCTGCTTAATGAAGGGAAGCAACATCACAAAGCTAATCTGCCGCCTGGAAATCTCAGTGTCATTACTAATTGTTTTTGTTAAAACAAGATTGTAGAACCATAACAAGTAGTTAATGATAGCCTGCTTTGTTTTCCACTTAGGTTTCCCTTGGCTTCAGAAGCAACCGAATATATTTCTGATTACTTCACCTGGCAGAGCGACATAAACTTAACCTTGAATTGGTCTGTATTGGACTCCCTCAAGTTGGTTCCAACAGTTACGAACCCATCTCATGCCGAAGGGTCTAGTTGGATGTTTGAGGCATCGATAATGTGACCAATTTGCATCAGAACGTCTTATTCAGGAGAAGTTCTTTTTTTCTTAGGAAGTGTATTTTATTTTTCCCTGTCAAAGAGCTTTTCTGGAATTTGGCCTCAACATGCCGGCCAAGACTCCCATTTACCTGAAGGCAGGAAACAATAAAAAAGGAAAGAAATTCAAATTGAGGGACATTTTGTCCCCTGATATGATCAGCCCACCCCTTGGAGACTTTCGCCACACCATACACATTGGAAAAGAGGGACAGCATGATGTTTTTGGGGACATATCATTTCTGCAAGGAAATTTTGAGCTGTTGCCTGGGAATCAAGGAAAATCAAAGGCTGGCCTTTATGGGGGACATAATGAATTCTTAAGGGCAAACAGCACTTCCGATTCCATGTTTTCAGAAACTCCCTCTCCTGTGCTCAAAAATGCCATCTCACTTCCTGCCATTGGTGGTTCTCAAGCCCTCGTCTTGCCCTTGTTGTCACCAGTGACATTTAATTCAAGACAGGACTCTTTCGGGCCTTCAAAGGTTCCCAGACTTAGCTGTGAGCCTGTCATAGAAGAGCAAGTCCAGGAGAAATGTAAACAGTTCGAGAATGGAAGCCAATACAACGAAGATGCCATATGGAAACCAAATGGTTCCACTTCGTGTTGTTCTAACGGAAGAGCCAGCCATTCATCCAGCCTTTCTGAACAGTATAGTGATTGGCAAACAGTTGACCTGTTTGAAGACAGTCATCTTCCATGTGAACTAACGAAGACAGAGGCAAAATCTGAAGAATCCCTTTCCGATATTACGGGTTCTCTTCTGTCTTTGCAGCTTGACCTAGGGCCTTCGCTTTTGGATGAGGTCCTCAATGTAATAGAAAAAAAATCATTGTAGGACGGAGAAGTGAATTTACAGTTATGGTACAGAACTGATGTGTGAAAAATAAAATCAAACATCAGATGTAATGTCCATTTGTAAGTTTCAGAACACAGTACTCCAAATATCTTTCACTTTGCATGTTTTCCATGCTTTTTTTGTGTGTGTGGCAAGGCTACCACAGAAAGTAAGATTAATGAAACATAATAGCACAGCTTCTGCTGAAAATATGGTATGAAATCACTTCATTTTGCCATTCTTTTAAACACTAAAGTTCTCTGGTACAATGTCATCATGACTAAAAGATTAATTCATTTTTAGGAGCAGTTGCCTGTATGGAAACTTTTAGGTACAGACTTGAGAATTATTGAATAACCTAAGTATGAGTTATGATGACCAATGAAAACATGTAAACCATTTTCTAGATCCTTGGGTCATTTAGTAGTGCATTTCTGTTTGAGCTGCTATGTAATTAAACCTTCAGTGTTAATCTATTATATTGCTTGGTATAGGTGTACACACTAAGAGCACAAACGCCGAGTAGACAGAAAACCTGAGCAAAATATGAACTGAAGTAAATTATTTTCAAAGCTGAAGCATATTTGATGTGCCTTTTCCTTTTCTTATTGCCAAGTTTGCATTCTATAGATATCACACCACCGATACTTTGCTGCGTGCTTGTCTACATCGCAGACATATTTCTGTGAGTGTTCAAGAAAGTCTGTATTATTAAACAATACCTTTTTTTCCTTCTCACAGTGTCCTCATATGCATTTCACTTTGGATTATAGATGCTGAAGCTGAAAAGCAAAGCATGTGTTTCTCATGTTGCTTCCACAGAGACCCATGTGCTGCATTGAAATGCGACTCTGGAAAATGTGGAATCTTTCAGACGCTCACATCGCACAGAGTCTTCACGCAACGCAATAAATAAAAAATGTTAAAGTGAATTTGTTTTGTGGCTGATTACCGAGTGGAAGACGTGCATTTATCTTTCTGTGCTATGACAGGCAGTGTGTATTTCAGTTGCCTTTAGCGGAACAGTTTTCAAAACCATTGCCTCGCATAAAACAGTCCATTCCAAAGAGTGCAGTTTAAGAGTGTGTGCATGTTAGGGAGGTGCTACTGGGGACGAGCATGGGGTGGGGAATGCACTTACACCCAAACCTTTGGATTCTTAAATGAACGTGTGTAAGATTCGAAGGAAAAAGTACTTGTACAAATAGCAGGTACAGATTTCTGTGCGTGCACTGTCCCAAACTCGTTTTCAAAGGGAATGTTTCCACTATGAAAACTGATGTAAAGTCTGGTTAAAAGTACACATATGCACTTTGTTTGTTTGCTTTATATGTGGTACAGTTGCTGAACTTCTATATCTTGTGTATCTGTTACTTTTGGTGGCGTTGATTCAATCTAGAGAGGTTTGGGCATATGCTTGACAAATAGTGGCTGAAAGGCATTTTCTGCTGAATATCTGCAGTCTTAACGGGAATATCCGTCTCTCAATAAAGATATTTGTAGTGCACAGGAAGAGCAGTCAGTCGGCCTATGCGCTTCATTAGTGAGCCGCCTCTAGTCCTGCCCACACCTAGCAAGTCCCTCCCTACTCCCCTCTCCCCTCCTCAGATAATCGGCTTTAGTTGCTTCCCTGAGGCATTCTGCCCTGAATAAGCTCACTCCTACTCGGGCATAGAGCAAATTCAGGCAGTCTTCGCTTTTCTCAAAGACCTCCCATTCCATCCAATGTGCTTTCTTTACTCTCTCCTAGAACAGAAGCATGGAAACTGAAAGAAAGCTTACAAAAACACTTTGAAAAACTCCCTTTTTGTGAGAATGAGGCTAATCGTTGTTTATGGGTTTTATTTGGTATTTAATTTTTTATTATTATTATTTTTTTGTCTAAGGGGAAATGTTGCTAATGTTGTGCACTATGGTTCAGTAGTGAGTCCTATTGGAAATACTGCACATTAGTGCCCAGTATGTGGCCTGTGAGGATATTCAGTGGCGATGTTTGGATAGTGTCACTGAATATGCATGCATAGTGGCAGCTAACGCATTTATCCAGGTAGCCATTGTCATTATCTGGATAAGTGCCTATGAATATTGGCCCATTGCTAATGATAGCCATTTCACAGGGCACATGGGAAGTGAAACAGGGGCATTGAGGGAAGCTATAGACTTATCATGAAACATCAAGGGCCGGCTTTAGTCAAGCTTGGGTATATATTAGTTGCCTCATTTCCTTACAAATAAACTTGAAAATCCTATTTTTTGACATACAAAATTGCTCCCCTACATCTATACAGTCTCCTTACTGCCTCCTTTGCATACTTGCAAAAAGCACTTATTTATCCTGCTCCATAGGATTAAATGGGGAAAAACACACAGAATGCCCATGAATGGAACCCCCTCCCCCCATGCTTATTAAACTCAGAAAACAAACTCCCAATTTAATATATCTTAAACCAGATGTCCTCAAACTTTTTCAACCACATTAGCTCTTTCTGATCACTGAAAGGTCCAATATGACTCTCAGTCCAGTATCTCTCTCCTCCCTACATTTTCCAGCATCTTCCCCACCCCTTCCTCCTCCCCCCCCCCCCCCACTATGTTGTTGGGCATCTCTCCCTCTCTATTCCCTCCCTCCTCCCTTATCCTGGTTCTCCCGTCTCTCCACACAGTGTTGTCCAGCATATCTTCCTCTCTCTTTTTCCTCCCCCCCTCATCCCACTTCTTCCATCTAACCCCCTCCCCCCCCCCCCCCCCCCGGTGTGGTCCAAAATCTCTCCCTCTCTTTTCCCTCCTCCACTAATCCTACTTCTTTCCTCTCACTGTTTTACCCCCAATTTAGTTCAGCATCTCTCCCTCTTTTTCCCTCCTTCTCCCCTCCTCCTGCATCTCTCTCTCTTTTCTTCCTCTCCCCTCATCATATACCTCCCTCCCCTCTCTCTCCTCCCCTTTGGCCCTAAGGGCGGTGTAAGCATGGGCCACAAAATTGGCCAGATAGTGGTGATATCCAGTCACTATCCAGACAGGTTATGTATCTAGGAGGTCAATATTCAAAGGGACTTATACGTTTAAGGGGTAATTTTATAAGGAGCCTGTTAAGTATAGTCAGGAGTGCACACAAATGGGGGTATTTCAGTCATGGACGCATCTAAGTGGGCACTTATGAAAGCAAATGAGTGTGCTCAGGTCGTGACCCATTCTGCAAGTACTCTGGATCTGCACAAGGGCAGAGTATGGGCAGGGCACAAAGTTATGAACGTAAATCATAAAACACTATAATTTATGTGCACTCTTTAGAAATTTAGGTGCAGCTGTTTACACCAGTTCTAGGACTGGTGTAAGGGATTATGCCTTAAGTTAATGTGCATTCTTGACCACTTTTTTCTCGATAAAATACTAATGGGCATGTTTACTAAAGGTTAGCGACAAGGGGAGCAGCAGCTCTTGCAGAACCAGACAGAAGACACAAAAAGCAAGAGCGATGATGACACAGCAACCTTTAATAAGTAGTCTCCAACGCGTTTCGGCAGATTGCCTTCTTCAGGGGGCACAAAACATGCACAAGTACTATCAGCAAGTCATCCAATAATAAATTTTAGAGGGGCAAATAGCCAGAGACTCACTTGTTAAACGTCTGCATCCACGTAGTATGCGCTTTCTCCAAAGCTCACTCTGCTAGATGGTTGGATAAATAAAATATTCCTCTGCTGTCGGTATAAACTGCAACACAGCATCGCGTCTACAATTTAAGCAATGCGTTTGGATGCAGACGTTTAACAAGTGAGTCTCTGGCTATTTGCCCCTCTAAAATTTACTATCGGATGACCTGCTGATAGTACTTGTGCATGTTTTGTGCCCCCTGAGGAAGGCAATCTGCCGAAACGCATTGGGGACTACTTATTAAAGGTTGCTGTGTCATCATCGCTCTTGCTTTTTGTGTCTTCTACTAAAGGTTAGCGGACATTAAGTAAAGTTAATGCACGATAAGTGCTGCCAGTGCCCATTCATTTCTATGGGCCATTGCAGCACTTTACATGTGTGACGTTTACTTAACAAGTGTTGACCTTTAGTAAACATGCCCCTAGGTTAAGTGGTCAACAATGCACATTAATTTAAGGTGTGATCACTTTCAGCAGCCCTAGAGTTGGTGTAAATGCTCAGTAGCACTATAAAGATAGCGCTGCTGAAAATTCCTCTAAATGCTCCAGCACTAAGCAGATACTACTGGACAGAGCGAAGGCGTTTCACCCAGACTAATAGTGCCGGTACTGAGCTGATCTCTGTATAGCTAAATGGTTTAATTTAGGACCGAAAGTGAGGGGCAGTGTTTAAAGGCATATAAACGTGTGAAGGCACATTTTAGAAAATAAATGGAGACTGGCATTGAGATTTTGAGGGTGCAAGCAACTATTACAATTTGGGTAGTATTTTAGAAAGAGCTCTCCTAAACTTGGAGCCATTTGTATAATATCTAGAATGAAGGACAGGAGGGCACGTGATATGCATCCATGTAGAGTGGGAAAGGCCATTTTTGAAGCTAGAACGTATGTGTAATTGGCAGCACTTACATGTGCAGGCCGGTAGTTTGTGACCTACACATGTAGGGGCAGAGTACTCAGGGCCAGTGCTATAGGGTGGCAAACAGGGCAAATTGCCATAAGTCCACATGCCAGAGGGGGCCCCAAACCTGCCTTAGGCTGAGGGAGACATGGAGCCTGATTCAGAAAGGGGCACACCCAGGCCGTCTGAATGGTCCCGAGTAGAATGGGCCCATTAGGACACAATTCTGTAACGTGGGAGCAAAAGGTTTCCGCGGAATACAGAATTGGGCCCTGAGACGGCCCAGCATGCCCCTGCAGTCCTGTGAGGATGTCCTCCCCGCAGGCCCCCCCTGACACTCATGGTGCCGAACATCTGTTTCCCCACTGCCCTACCCAAAGCTGGGCAGCCGGGGTGAGGATTGGGCAGCAGGGACCTACCTGTACCCAGCCCCAGCCTCTGGGGGGGCGGGGTTCCAGCCCTGATTACCCGGTTTATACTGCTTATTCCACCTTCGAGGTGGAATAAGCAGCACGTTTCCCCTGACCCTGCAGGACATATAGGGCTGCGACCTGAATTGACCTTGAATGTCCTGCTGCTTTGGCCACCCACACTCTGTCCTCACTCTGCCCCCCTTCCATCCCCCACCGGCTCTCTCCATACTGCTGCTCTGGCCATGCGAGGTAAGTTGGAGGGGGAATATGGGCAGAATGGTTTGTGGACGTGCAGCCCCACAAGTCGCCTCTCAGAGTTGGGCCCATAGTCTTCAGGTGTGCTTTGGGGCCTCCTCACCAGTTTCTGCCCTGGTCCTCTGCATGTCTAACATTGGCCCTGAACACACTTGCACATGTATGTGAGTTGTTTTGCAAGTCTGAACGTGTAAATGTCGCCAGTTAAGTACAGATGTCCAGTTTGGAGAGGGTAATAAACAACAGAGGATTGAAAGGGCTTATACCTCTATTCCCCCCTTATTTCCACAGGACAGGAGTAAATCCTGATGTGGACATTTTTTGGTCATACACGTATATTGCACACATGAAATGGGGAATCCACAAGTGCATCTTTGGACCTGCCCTTGCCATGCTGTAACAACGCCCCCAACATGCCACCTTGCAACCCCCACATAGTCAGGACATCCAGATGTAAATTCAGTCCTTTCTAAAATGGCCATTTACACATACACTCCATCCACACTCTGTATATGCCAGTAAATCATGAATAAAGTTCTATACTAACCCCCGTAGTGTCAACCACTAAAACTATTAGTCTCCTATCCATGAATTTTTAGTGCCACTACACAGTGCTGCTAAGAACTCCCTCAAAGCAGTACAGCATTATCTGTGTAGTGCAGGGGAAAGCAGGGCGGGAGGAAGGGCATTTGGCTCAGTTATACAGATTGAGCTAATTTAAGACAGAAAACACCTGTCTTCAGTTAAACTGCTTAGCTATACAGATAGCAACGGAATATCACTGCTGTACATACAGTGATTGGCAGCGCGCGCTCTCCGTGTATTTTCAGCACCGCCGGATGGTGACACTAAATATGTGTATTGGGGGGATATTCAAAGTGATTAACACAGTGAGCAGACATGCTAACCATGTTAACTGCAGTCACCAGGAAATTCAGCGGCACTATCGCAGGTAAGTGCTGCTAAAATATGTGGGCGCCGCTGCTGCATGCCCTGATGTTATCCAGGAATGAAGGGAGGGGGGAATATTGAGCCGCTGCCTGGTTATCACTAAACAGTGAAAGCTAGGCACTTTAAAGGGTGGCCTAAATATTGCCACTGCCCGGTGAACTTCACCACAAACCAGCCGACCCAGATATTCAATGGCGGTGGCTAGATATGGCCTTGGCATTGAATATCTGGATCTAAAGTTCAGCAGCTACAGCTAGGTGCTTTACAATAGCTAGCCACTGCGCGGGCCATTTTTTAAAAAAATGCCACAGCCAGCATGTTTGCTGCTACAGCTGAATACTGGGTCATAGTTGCCAAAGTTGAACCGCTTGGCTGTACGTATAGTGGCCAAATAGCACAGCTATCTATAGAGGAGGCCATTTTAAAAGTCATTTTCACGCCTACGTGGCCCCACATGTCCTGTTATAAAATTATGACCATGTAAAAGAATGTACCTTGTCAGGAAAGCACATATTTTGTCACTAGTATCCTAGGGCATGATCTGAGCGGAGCACAGGTGGAGTTTGCAAGTATACATGCTGGTTATAAAATACCTTCATTTACATGTACATCTGAGGTTTACATGCAAACATTTACAATTGCTCTCGATCCCATATAGATGTCTGCACCTACTATGAAGGCGTGATTTGAAGAACATAAAAAATACCATATTGAGTCAGACCAAGGTCCATCAAGCCTACTATCCTGTTTCCAACAGTGGCCAATCCAGGTCCCAAGTACCTGGCAGGTTCACAAAAAGACTCACAGGTCCACATTGTTCATCCAGGGATACGCAGTGGATTTCCTGGGTCCTCTTTAATAATGGCTTCCTCCAGAAACGTGTCCAAACCTTTTTTAAACCCAGCTACACTAACAGCTTTTACTACATCCTCCGGTAACGAATTCCAGAGTTTTATTACGCATTGAGTGAAAAAATATTTTTCTTAATAGTCTTGAATGGATTACACTGTAGCTTCATTGCATGTCCTCTAGTCTTTCTACATTTTTTTAAAATTTTTAAAATTGTTTATTTTCAAATTTTTAATAAATCCAAGAATATACTGTTGTACAGAAAAAACAAACCCTGCCAAAAGTACAATCTACACATTTGGGAAATTTTTAAAGATGACAAGGATTATCAATGCCCACGTTAAGGGGAAAGCTGAAGAAATACAAAGTAAAAGAAAACGAAAGTACAATTTCTGCAAATACCCAAGGAAACAAATTGTAATTAAATTTGAACCCCTTATACAAGCAAGTGAAAAAGAAAGGAAAATAAAAACTTCAACCAACATTCTCCTTGCCAGACACAAAAGCCTCTAACTGGGAAGCTTCCTGAAAAATGTACTTAGCCTGTTGAAAATGCACTAGGCATTTGCAAGGATATTTTAAGAAAAAAGTAGCTCCAAGGGCCAAGGTACGAGGTTTCAAAACCAAAAACTCCTTCCTGCGCTTCTGGGTAACCCTACACACATCAGGAAAAATTTGTATAGGAAAACCACAGAAATCAGCACTCTTTTTATAAAAATAGAGCTTTAATACTAAGTTCTTATCAGATAACAATAAAAAAGAGGCGATTAGAGTGGCGAGCTGTGAAATAACTTCTGAGGAGGTTTCCAAGAAGGCAGAAAGGTCTAAAGAATCAGGAGGAGCCTCGGGTAGAGACTCATCTTGAGAAGAAGCCTGAGACCGTACTCCAGCAGGAAGATAATAGACATTAGATAACTTAATAGAATCCACATCTGAAATCAACAGTATTTCTTTGAAATATTTTTGTAACATTATCACTGGAGAAAGATAATGCGTTCGAGGGAAATTAATAAAGCGTAAATTCTTAATCCTTGAGACATTTTCCAAAGATTCTAAAAGATGGTTAACTATTAAACTTTCTCTCATATTAGAAGAAATAGCAGCCTGTGCAAGATTAAGCTGACCTTCCAAATTATTAACACCTAACTTACAACTGGACATGCCAACTTCCAATTCAGTAAGCTTAGAAATAACTTCAGTAGAAAATTGGGAAATTTGAGAGAGGGCAGATTGGACTGAAAGTTCCGTACATGACACAACTACCCAAATATCACTCAAAGTTATATTATCGGGGGCAGTCAAAGGTTCAACAACAGGAACGAACCAAAGAGGAGCAGGTATATTTAAATCAGCAATGTTGGGTCGAGGAGAAGTCAGTTGAGAAGGTAAAGAGGCGGGCTGAGCCAGGTCATTCAAACCCAAAGTAGCTCCTACCTCTAATAATCCTTGCAAGCAGGGTGGGGTTGGACCCAAAGTGGAGGGGTTGTCCATGACAGAACTACCAGTCTCAGAAGAAACATTGGAAACCTCCAAATTAGGATTTACAGGTAAGACTTGAAGATGGCGATCCATGGGGCCAGCGGTTTTCACGGTCTTAGCCACTGCAATTGGCAAAGACCATTTCTTCCGTTTCCCCATTCAGAACTTCAATGGACTACTCCAGGCTCCAAAGGGGCTCCAAAGGGGCAGGCCGCGTACCGTGGGATAGCTAGCTCTTATGGAGTGGGGGAGGGAGGTCCCGGAAGCTCCACCTCCTCCACACCGGCACCCCCAGCGTCTCCTAGGCAAGGCAATCAGCGAGGTAATGTTTCAGCGATCTCCGTCTTTCTACATTTTGATGGTGTAAACAACCGATCTACGTTTGCCCGTTCTACTCCATTCATTAATGTATCCCTCCTTCAACCGTCTCTTTTCCAACTTGAAGAGGCCTAACCTTTTAAGCCTTTCCTCACAGGGGTATCCTTCCATCCACTTTACCATTTTTGTTGCTCTTCTCTGTACCTTTTCTAATTCTGCTATGTCCTCTTTAAGATATGGTGACCAGAATTGCATACAATATTCAAGGTGTGGTCACCCCATTGAAAGATACAGAAGCATTATATCCTTTGTTTTATTTTCCATTCCTTTTCTTATGATTCATAGCATTCTATTTGCTCTCTTGGCAGCCACTGCACACTGGGCTGAGGGTTTCAACACATTATCTATGATGACGCCTAAATCCTTTTCCTGGATGGGGGTTCCTAATGTGGAACATTGCATCATGTAACCATAGTTTGGGTTGTTCTTTGCTAAGTACATAACGTTGCACTTTTCCACATTAAGAGGTATGTTTACTAAACTGAGGTAACATTACAGACCGCGCGTTAGGTAACGTTAATGATCGTTAGGTAACGTTAATGCGCGGTATGTAATGTAAATGCGCGTTAACGTTACCTAACGATCATTAACGCTCCCGGCCACAGTAAACACTGCAGAGGGTGGAGAGAGGCCAGAGAGAAGGGGTCAATGGGCAGGGAGTGGGTGGGGAGAGGCTCCTTGCACACTAAGGCGCTGAACTGAAGGGTTGAATACTACTACGAATAAAAACTGCCGTTAGATGCACATTTGCAGGAGAGAGAAACCATTTCAGTGTCAGCAAT
Organism: Ichthyophis bannanicus; assembly: GCA_033557465.1. Classification (NCBI taxonomy): domain Eukaryota; kingdom Metazoa; phylum Chordata; class Amphibia; order Gymnophiona; family Ichthyophiidae; genus Ichthyophis; species Ichthyophis bannanicus. The sequence goes on from CM066033.1 coordinate 595,588,749, forward strand.
GTACAGCATAGGCAGGGAGGCCAAGAAACATGATAGTAGTGCTCCATTTTCAGCAACAGCATAGTGCCCAAGTATGAAAGGCCACTATGGCGATGGTGCAAGTGGGGCATAGGGGGCTGCAGGTGGGACATGTAGCGGGGGCGGCTGGGGCACAGGGTGGACTAGGCGGGCGCCTAGGTGGCACATAGGAACATAGAAACCGGGAATCAGTATGACAGCAGCTGACAAAGGCCAAACACAATCCACCTACAGAATCCAAAGGCAGTTGACAAAGGCCAAACACAATCCACCTACATCTATTATTAAACAATACCTTTTTTTCCTTCTCACAGAGTCCTCATATGCATTTCACTTTGGATTATAGATGCTGAAGCTGGAAAGCAAAGCATGTGTTTCTCATGTTGCTTCCACAGAGACCCATGTGCTGCATTGAAATGCAACTCTGGAAAATGTGGAATCTTTCAGATGCTCACATCGCACAGAGTCTTCACGCAAAGCAATAAATAAAAAATGTTAAAGTGAATTTGTTTTGTGACTGATTACAGAGTGGAAGACATGCATTTATCTTTCTGTGCTATGACAGGCAGTGTGTATTTCAGTGGCCTTTAGCAGAGCAGGTTTCAAAACCATTGCCTCGCATAAAACAGGCACACCCCCCCCCCCCTGCCCCAGACCCCGCTCCCTAGGCAACCACCTACCCACACAGTGGATGGCCTGGGACTGCGCACTACCAGCACCGACAGCATATGGTCATGTCAGCATGGCAGGGGGGGTGTGCCCGTGCTGGAGGGGGCAGTGGCACCTGCCTGCAGTGGACATAGGCCATGCCCTGTACCAGTACGTGGTGAGCAGTGCAACATAAAAGGTTTGGCTGAGGAAACGTACAGGTAGCCCCAGGGACTACCATGCATCTGTGGCAACAGTGTGGTGCAGTACACACAGCCATTGTGTCCAGAAGCAGAGGATCACAGGTTCAAGTCCCAGCTGTGCTTCCTGCAGAGCATGCACATATATTTTACCCTACAATGCAGATACAACAACAACATGTGCAAAGCCCAAAGCAGCGTCAAACAGGAGTACAAACACCACTCACACAGGCTTCACAATCCAAAGATGCATGGAGAGTCAGGCTGTTGGCCCCAGCATTGAGCTGCAGTTACCACCAGAGCACTACTACTACCTCCTGCACAGTTTAGCAATGTCTGCACTGTGATCAGGACCAGTGTGGCGGGCAGGATTGCCAACCATCCCTATCTTTGCACAATGCTGCAATAGGAGAGTGTGTTGTGTGTATGTCTATCCATTGTTCTATGGCCACCCACCCCTCTCTGGGCCCAAAATGTCCCATTGTTACCAGCGTTAGCCTGAATATGTGCATAATGAGGAGCAAGGTGTTGTGGGTATGGCCCGGACAGGTCAGATTGGCCAGGATGCATCTTCACAGGGTGTGGGGCAATGGCTGGGACACTGTAGTGCCCAACCACTGCCTGCATGGCCAGGGTGGCCACAGCATGTCATGCTGGGAGGGCACTTACTCTAACTGAGCAGTGACCATGGTATGTCTAGGTTCCCACATAGCACACTACACTCTCTGCCTCCAGTGATCCTGTTGTGTTCCCAGTGCTAGGGCCCCAATCACTGAAATGCCTGCTTGGTGCACATAGTTCCTTTGTCAGCATGCACTATGGACTGGCTAGTGGACTGTCTGTGGTTAGACTGTGCATGGTTGGAACACCTATAAGGTGCAGTCGGACTGTGCTGTCTGCCGGTGACTGGCAGAGGTGAGAGGCAGTTGGGTTTTTCCAGACCTAATCCCACCATTGCTGCTTGTCTGCCCCAATCACAGGTATGGCTATGGCCCACCAACCCTGGAGGGCTGTCTTATACCAGCAGGATGGAGGTTGCTTCACGGGTGCTGGGGCACCTGTCCCTTATCTACAAAAAGGATGATGTGGGCTCTTTGGGGTATGAAGTGTATACTACTGTGACCTATAAGGGCACTGCCACACAAACTTCATGCAAGTCTAGAAACCCCTCTGCCCTGTTAACAGGTGCCCATGTCAGCCAGACCCTAACATGGGGTACACACTAATCAGGGTGGTGTCTGGTTCCAGAGGGCCACATGTGACTGCAAGATACAGATAGACACCAAATTACCTTCAGCTGCACTGCAAAGAATACCTGCCACACACTGGTAGTGATGGAGATGTACAGCAGGACCTATCTCTAGCACCACATGTACTGCGGACCTAGTGCAGGGCACCCATCCTATCCCTCAGGGTGAACACAGAGCCTGCACAATGGCATGGTCTGTAGCTACTCTGTGCCAGTATGACGCACTGTCAGTTCGTTTTTCCAAGCTGAGGTAACAGAGAGGTGCAGACCCCATTTGGTGATCAGCTGTTGACTGCTATTCAGCATGTGCATTGCATGATGGGTACTGGTGGGGTTACCCTATTCTGGCACTCAGAGCAGACAGTTTGTGTGGTGACTTGCAGTCCTTCTGTACCCAGCCATTGCTATGACACACACCATGGAGGTATAGCCTACTGGTTAATGCAATGCCATTCTCGGCAGTGTTCATGGGTTCAGTTCCTCATTGTTCCCTCCTTTCATGCCTGTCCTACTCAAATAGTGTGCATGCCTGTAACAGTCATATTTTTGCAGATCTGTGCTGCCAGCCCATAATACCCTCGTCACAATTGCCAACATTCCCTTGGTCCGTCTATCTGCGTCTGTCAGCTGTGTAGAGTCCTGTCTGCCTGTGCAGGCTGCCACCCCATGTCCTGCACTGCTACCCTTTCCTGCATTGTGCCTCTTCATGCTTGCCTCACCTGTGCCTGATCTGCATGGCACCACCACTCCTCTGTCCACCCATCATTGAAACTATCCTGCCACCTCCACCTCCACTGTGGGACACGTATTCCCATTGTCTGCCACCAACTGTCTTTCCAGTACTTTACATTGCCAACACCCTGTGCTGTGGTACAGTTGCCTCCACCATGTTTGTCATCAGTACTGGCAGCCACATGGGATGCACGTAGATATGGCAGGTCCAGCGGCTCCCAACTCGTCCTCCTTCACTCACCTGTTCATTGCCTTTCCTGAGTGCTCTATCTAGTGTTAGGGATACATCTGTCTCTGTTACTCACAGGTCATGCATGTCATCCTGAGGCATCTTGCAGCCCTTAGGGCACACTAACCTAGGGCACCGTAACTTTGTTAGGCCACCTTAACCTATGGTTCCATAGCCCATGGTGCCTTCTATGGTACCTTGTCCAGGGGTGCCTAATACAGCGCTTAGCCTAAGGCACCCTATAGGGCGCCTTATGGGGCACCTTACGAGGCACCTTACAAGGCACCTTATAAGGCACCTTACAAGGCACCTTATAATGCACCTTACAAGGCACCTTATAAGGCACCTTATAAGGCACCTTACAAGGCACCTTACAAGGCATCCTTACAAGGCACCTTATAAGGCACCTTACAAGGCATCCTTACAAGGCATCCTTACAAGGCACCTTACAAGGCGCCTTATAAGGCACCTTACAAGGCACCTTACAAGGTGCCTTGTAAGGTGCCTTATAAGGTGCCTTGTAACGTGCGTTAGTCTAAGGTGCCTTGTAACGTGCGTTAGCTGATACGGCTTGCTGTAACGATGCACCGCCCACGCCTTTATATGGGCATCTGTACCTTTACCGCAGAACCTAATGCGAGTGACATTACCGCAGTTTAGTAAACATACCCCTAAATTTCATTTGCCATTTGGATGTCCAATCTTTGTATTTATCAAGGTCCTCTTGCAATTTTTCACAATCCTCTTGCGTTTCAACAATTTTGAATAATTTTGTGTCATCTGCAAATTTGATCACCTCACTCGTTATTCCTATTTCCAGGTCATTTATGAATATGTTAAAAAGCAGCGGGCCCAGCACAGATCCCTGGGGTGCTCCACTATTCACCTTTCTCCATTGAGAAAATTGGCAATTTAGCCCTACTCTCTGCTTTCTGTCTTTTAGCCAGTTCCTGATCTACAATACTACATTGCTTCCTATCCCATGACTTTTTAATTTTGCAAAGAGTCTCTCATAAGGGACCTTGTCAAAGGCTTTCTGAAAATCCAGATACACTATATCAACTGGCTCACCTTTGTCTTCCTGTTTATTCATAGCTTCAAAAAAATATAACAGATTAGTAATACAAGACTTTCTTTGGCTAAATCCATGCTGGTTTTCTCTCATTAATCCATGACTATCTACATGTTCAGTAATTTTATTCTTTATAATGGTTTCTACCACTTTGCCCAGTACAGACATCAAGCTTACCAGTCTGTAGTTTCCCGATCATTCCTAGAACCCTTTTTAAAAATTGTCATTACATTGGCAATTCTCCAATCTTCTGGTACTACAGATGATTTTAATGATAGTTCAGAGATACTAATAGTAAGTTTGCAATCTCATATTTCAATACTTTCAACACCCTCGGTTGTATACCTTCCAGTACAAATTTTCTACTCTTCAGTTTATCAAATACATTTTCCCGGTTTATCAATATTTCTTTCAGTTCTTCTGATATATCACCTTTATATATCATTTCAGGCACAGGTAACTTCCCTACATCTTATTCAGTAAATGCTGAAGGAAAGAATTCATTCAGTCTCTCCGCTATGGCCTTGTCCTCCCTTAGCGCCCCTTTTACCCCTCTGTCATCCAATGGTCCTACTGACTTTCTCACAGGCTTTTTGATATGAATGTACTTGTAAAAGTTCTTATTATGCATTTTTGCTTCCATGGGAAGCTTCTTTTCAAATTCTCTCTTTGCTGCCTTATCAATACCCTGCATCTAACTTGCCAATGCTTATGTTGTTTCCCTTGTTCATCATTTGGCTTCTTTTTCCATTTCATGAAAGATGCTTTTTTGGCTACAACAGCTTCCCTGAACTCACCTTTAAACCATGCTGGCAGATTTTTTGCCCTTCCTTCCACTTTTCTTAAAACTTGGAATACATCTGGTTTGGGCTTCCAAGATAGTACTTTTAAACAACACCCATGCTTGATGTAAATCTTTAATGTTTGCAGCTGCTACTTTTAGCTTTTTCTTAACTATTTTCCTCATTTTATCATACTCTCCCTTTTGAAAGTCAAAAGGTAGTACTGTGGATTTCTTTACCATCCATCCTCTATTAATTAAATCAAACGCAATCATGTTATGATCACTATTGCCAAGTGGCCCCAACACCCTTCTCTCTTGCACCAGATCCTGTTTCACTAAGGACTAAGTTCAAAATAACTTCCCCTCTTGTTGGTTCATGAACCAGTTGTTGCAAGAAGCAGTCATTTATTTCATCTAGAAACGTTATCTCCCTAGCACGTCCTGCTGTGATATTGACTCTGTCAATACCGGGGTAATTGAAATCACCCATTATTGCCGTGTTGTAACTTTTGTTAGCTTCCCTTAGTTCTTTCAGCATTTCATCATCCATCTGTTCATTTTGGCCATGCGGTCGGTAGTACACCCCCCACCACCATCGCCTTCCCTTTTTTACATGGAATTTCTGTCTATAGAGTTTCTACAGTATATTTTGTTTCCTGCAAAACTTTAATCCTATGCGATTCAATGCCCTCTCTAACATAGAGCACAACCCCTTCACTAACTTGATCTATTATTGCAATACAGTTTGTATCCAGATATCACAGCGTCCCATTGGTTGTCCTCCTTCCACCAGGTCTCTGAGATGCCAATCATATCTAACCTCTCAATTAGTACTATATTAACTCTTCCATCTTATTTTTTAGACATCTAGCATTTGCATACAGGCATTTTAGAGGTTGTATTTTATTCATATTAATCTGGTTATCAGTTGATAATTTATGCTAATATTTTATAAAGATACATAGGAGCAAGTGTGCCGTTAGCGCATGCTAATGGTGCCCTTGAACCCTTAGCACATCCAAAAAGGCACTTTAGCGTGTACTAACAGTACCAGTAGTGGTAAAGCACCCTGTGGGTAGAGATAAGGTATGCACGAGGTGGAGAGTGGGAGGTTAATAGGTGGGGAGTGGGCATGAACAAGGCGCGCTCCCTTAACACCGATTGCGCAACCTGTCCAAAGGTGCCTTAATGCCAGGAACCTTAACACCGATCAAAACCTCGTGGAAAAGGCACTGGCAGGGGTGAGAGAGGCTGTTTCATGTGTGCAACATGGCAAACAGACAGGGGGCCCAAGTTAGTGATAGTAGTGCTCCATTAGCAGCAACAGCATAGTGTCTAAGTATAAAAGGGCATTATGTCAATGGTGCAAATGGGAACAAAGGATGAGGCACATGGGTCATGCAGTGGGGGCTGCTGGTGCACAGGGGGGACCAGGCAGCTGCCTAATTGGCACATAAGAACATAGGTTTAGAAAAAATGCCAGACTATGGCAGACCAAGGTCCATTATGCCCAGTACCCTGTGTCTAACAGTGGTCAATCTAGGTCACAAGTACATAGCAGTTTCCCTGAATGACACACAGGATCCACAAAAACTATGATGGGGCAAGCAGTTCCAAGCCCAGGTTATCCCTAGCAATGGCGTATGGACCTCTACCCAGGAACCTGTCCAAACTGTTTTAAACCCAGCAACAATGACAGCTGCATTACACATCCCCTAGTCTGTCCACAGTCTGATGGCATAAAAAAGCGACCTACATTTACCTGTTCCACTCCAGTCAGTAATCTATAGACCTCTATCATATCTCTCCTCAGCCGTCTCTTTCCCAGGTTGATGAACCCCAACCTTTTTTAGCCTCTCCAGAAAGGATTATTCTGCCATCCACATTACCATCTGTGATGTCCGTCATGATCCCACAGTGACAGTGGCAGCACACAGTCATTCTACCACTGCGGAAGGGAGATATGCCACATGGTGCAGTCCAAGGGTCCTGCGGAAGGGAGATATGCCACATGGTGCGGTCCAGTGTGTGTGTGGGGGGGGTGCCTCCCCCCCCCCCCACTGCTACAGAACCCAGCTGTGGGGGAAGAGGCCAATAGTGCCACAAGCTGAAGCCCTCCAGTTAGCTGCAACATGCAGGCACCCAGGGGACTACCACAGCAGTGGCTGTCATCTTCCCCCCTGAGACATATCATTGGCAGGTGGTGATGGGCTACCTGCAGAGACTGATGGTTGGGAAGGGAGCTGTGTGGCCGTCCATGTATTTTATTTATTTATTTATTTATTTATTTTATTTATTTATGTATGCCCTAGCCCCCCCCCCCAATCTGGACCTTGCGCCCTAGGCACCCGCCACCACCAACATGGACAGCACACAGCCATGTCAGCATGGTGTGGGGGTGTTGGTGGAGGGGGCAGCAACACCCACCTGCTGCAGACCACAGCCATGCCCTGGTCCTGTGCACCATGTGCATTGCAACATGTTCCAAGGTCTGTCTGCTGCGAAGTATGACAGCCCCAGCAAGTGCTGTAGCCATATGGCAGCACTGTGGCTCAATGCACACAGTTGTTGAATATATGAGTGAAGGATTGCAGGTTTGGGTCCTGGCTGTGGATTATGCATTGCATTCCCCTGTGGCTAAACTTTAGCCCACAGTGCAGGCACAGCACCAACATGTGCAACCCCAAATGAATTGGCCATCAAGGGTACAAACACCCATCAACCACACAGACAGGCTCCACTATCCATAGCTGCATGGAGAGTCAGGCTGATAGTACTGGCACACTGAGCGGGCACTAACGGTAGAGCACCCTACTAGCTCCTGCACAAGGAACACACATTAACAATGCTCGAGCTGGTATTGGGACCAAAGTGGCAGGCAGGAATGCCAACCATTCCCCTTTTTGCACAGTGTGTCGATATGAGTATATATGTGTGTGTGTGCGTGTGTGTCTATCCATTGTTTTGTGGCTTTCCACACCTTGTAGAGCCTTGCAGTGCCTAATCTATTTCCAGGTTAGTCTGAAAATGTGCATGATGAGGAGCAAAGACTTGTGGGTGTGGGCTGACACAGGGCGGACTGGCCAGGATGTGACTGCATCGGGGGTAGGCGTAATAGCTGAGACATTGTAGTGCCCATCTGCCACGTACATGGCCTGAGTGGCCACGGCATTCTCACCCTGACCGAGCAGTTGCCATGGCATGAGTATGTATCCACATAATGCTATTATATGTCTGGTTCCCGTGATGTGCGTGCACTCCCTGTCTTTAGTGCTCAATCAATGAACCAAATGCGGGGTGCACATTGTCGCTTTGTGCACATACAATGTGTACTGACCAGTGGACTGTTCGCAGTTCATATGTGCATGACTGAAATTCCCAGTGGTGGGCAGCAGGTGCAGTCTGACTGTGCTTGCTGTGGGTTAATGTTAGACACAGGTGGTTGGGATATGAGGTGTTCCAGGCCTACTCCTAGTGGGGCTGGTAGGGCCAGCAGGACCCTAGAAACACCCCCATGCAGGTATAGATGCTTTCCCCCCACCCCTGGATGGTTGGTGACCATGGCATTAACATTATAACACTGGGTATTGACATGCACTGTTCTAGGTGGGTCCCTGTCCAACAGGGGCAGAGCACAGGGCCAGATGTGACTGGCGCATGCTGCATGCTGCAGTTCTACAGGACACAAGGTGACTAGCATATGACACTGCAGACAGTACCTGCCACACACTGGCGGTGATGCAGCACAAGAGGCAGAGACCGTCTCTAGCACTATAGATATGGGGTGCCCAGAAATCACTCAATGGCGCGGGTTGTAGTTGCTCTGTGCTTGCATCACACACTGTCAGTGCATCTTATTGAGTTGAGGTGATGGATAGGTGCATTCTCCAATTGGTGATCAGCTGTAGACTGCTGTTCTGCATGTGCACTGCATTATGGGTAATGGTGGGGCTATCCTATGCTGGCACATACAGCAGACATTTTAGGCAATGACCATCATCTCTTTGTATCCAGTCATTGCTGTGCAGGGAGGTATGGTGATGTAGCCTAATGGTTAGTGCACTGTCTCCATGAACAAGGGTTCAATTCCTACCTGTTCTTTTTGTGTCTGTGCTACTCAGATCATTTTCATTCTTGTAACAGTCAGGGCTCTGCACATACCACCCTCTCCTCTGCTGCCATCCTTCCTTCAGCCCATGCATACGCCTCTTTTGGCTGTGTGCAGTCATGTCTTATTGTGCAAGCTGTCACACCATGGCCTACACTAGTACTCTTCCCTGCATTTTGGCTCTTCACACTCGCCTCTCCTGTGCCTGCTTTGCCCATCACCACTACTGCTCTGTCCGCCTGTCACTGCACACATCCTGTCACTTCTGCCTCTGCTGGCACGTCTTCCCCATCCTATGGCACACACTGACATTGCAGCACTTTACATTGGCACCACCCTGTGCTTCGGTACAGCTGCCTCTCACATGCTCGTCCACCTAACTGGCAGCCACATAGGGTGCCCATCAATATGACAGGTCCTTCAGCTCCCAGTTGTCCTTCCTTCCATCACCTTTACATTGACTTTCTGTGATGCACTATCCAGTGTTAGGGTTACAACCATTTTCCTGCCTTTACGTGCATGCTTGTCAGCTTGAAGCACCTTAAAACCCTTGGCCATCTTATGTTCGGGTGCCTAAATGCCTTATGGTGCCGTCATGTACCTTAAGACCCTCAGGGCACCTTAATGTCATGTGCCTTAACCCCTCAGGGTGCCTTAACCTCAGGCGCCTTAGGTTGAAACTCCTTAAACCCCTTGGCCACCTTAACGCTTGTCACCTTAATGTGAGATGTGCTGTTACCGTGCATTAACTGGTCAGGGCGCCCTGTTCCGTGCGATACATGCCCATAGCTCCCTTTACACTGGACCGTACCCACACACCCATAGCCTTATATAGCTTTGGGAAATTTAACGCTGCCCTGACCGCTGGTGACTTTACCGCGGTTTAGTAAACACACCCCATAGTCAGCTATATGTCTTTATCAAATAGCTGCTAAGTAGGTGCTCCCTTATAAAGTTATCTTCATAGTGACCAGTGGCAAACACTTTGCATGTATATTCAGCACCACTACCTATCTGGATAGCGGCACTGAATAAAATGTTTTTTTTTTAATGTCATGTTCAGTGTTTAAAAGGACAGACTGTGCCAGCCGCCACAACTAAAAATAATCTGGATATTCGTACGGGTATCCCATTGCTGCTCCGTATGATCTTGGACAAGTCACTTATCCCTCCATTGTCTCAGGTACAAATTTAGAGTGTCTTTTACTATAGGGCTTGCTGTCATGTGTGTTGCCAGGTAATGCAGAGCCATAACAGTGGAGGATGATGCCTGAGCTAACTGCGCAACCCATGTTATAGGCATGAGCGAGCAGAGCAGGGACAGAGAGTGGGCATGGTGAGCTTGGCACAGTTAGCTCTGTGTTCAGACCATGCACTAACTCCATTAGCGCAGGTTTATCTAATGCCACCTCAGTAGATAATGTTAGGGAGATCTGTGCTAATGCAGCGCGTGCTATGGGACAGGGCTCTACGTTAACTGCCAGGGCAATGCTTTCCATGCTCCCAACAGTTAATGTGGGGGTGTTGCCCATTACACACCATGGTTTTGGTGTTACTCATGCGTTAGGTACAATACCTTAGCACCTGTTAGTAAAAGACCCCCTTAGGAAAAATACCAACTGTACCTGAATACAACTCACCTTTAATTTCCGAGAAATTGTGTGAGCTAAATTCATTTAGTCTGTAGTAGTTGGACTCCACCCAAGGACTGACCCAGAAATATCCGAATAATGGCAAGACGATCTGCAGTGATATTCAACTGCCCTTCTGCAGTGCTGCTGAATATTTATTTATTTATTTATTTTTATTTATTTAGCTGTGCTTATATACCGCTTTTCACCGGGTCAAAGCGGTTTACAACAAACAAGTGGGGGGATACATTATAACAGGATGGGGGGGGGGGGTAAATCATCACTGAGGGGGGGGGGGTGACACCGAGGGGGATTAAACATATTTACATTTCTGAAATATTATGCATTAAGGTTTTTTGGACTTATCAGAGGCATGTAGCAGGTGCTGCTAACCAGATAAATGCCATTGGATGTTAGGGATGCGCTTTCATGTTGGAGAGAGAGAGGAAATAATGTGCCATATTGCGCAATAGCATGCATGTTCACACATGCATGATAGGTGCATTATTCACACATGTGCGAACAGTGCATGCTATTGTGCAATAGGGCACACTATTGAAATGAAGATGAAAACAACAAAAAAATAAAACAAAATAAAATGTTTGGCCCTGCACATTCCTATAGAATATCAACCTATAAACATACAGGATGTAATTTTATAAATTCATCTTAGCTTGTATGTTGCCATATATGCTCATAAAATGACATAAAATTTGGTTAGATATAAAAATGCACATGATGACATGCTTGTATGTACTTTAACCAGGTGTTATCGGAGGCACAGCATGGGCAGATCATGGGCAAAGTTGGGAAGTGAGTACATTGATTATAAAATGCACAAATCTATGCTCATCGTCCATCTAGATGATATGCTTAGACATTTCCATCTGCTCTGGAGCACATGGAATGTCTGTGCCTGGATTCCAGGTGTGATTTATGATTTGTGCTAGTATTTTATAAAGACACATAGGTGCCTATGGAGCAGATTAACTAAGCCATTCTAACCTTTACTGTGGGATTAAGCATGCTGTATGCACGCCATGCTAAAAGTTAATGTTGGGCCCTCCCGCGGGCAGGAAGGATCTTTGCTGCAATCAGGGCTTCTTTTCTTCTGCCCTCAGGTAATGGGATCACTGTCATGCTGCTATCTTTGGTTGGACAAGGGCCCATGAGGACCACCTCTTTCCGATGCCTATGAGGTCCACCATTTTTATTTTTTTATTTTTTACCCACAGCTGTCCTCTCTATGAAGTAGAGATATGTAAAAGGCAAACATTTTTAGTTTGTTTGGGCCTTCTGATTTTCAATTTTTTCAATTTGTTTCACACATTTGTGTTAATAAAAAAATCATAGATTGTGTTAACACTTTTTAACACATGCTAATTGATTTAACACACATGAATTTGTAGGTTAATATGTGTTAAATCAATTTAGCATGCATTAAATATTTAGGCATATTAATGAACTGAATGCATGGAAGAACTCACACCCCTATCATGAAGGGATAGCATGCACTGAACACTAGAGACATGCTTTTACTATGTACGCAACATGAATTTCATAATGTGCCCGATTTCATTCCGCATGTCCAGGCTCTCTCTGCATCCGGCCGGAACCGGACGCACAGAGGGAGTCACAGGATCAGAATCGCGAACAGGCCAGGCATGTGATTCCCTGCAGCCTGACCCCCAATCTGGCCTCGTAAGGCAGGGTTGGGCTGCAGGGAATGTCCTTGGACCCCCCTGCCAATCTCTGGTGACTAGGGGAACTTATTTCACCTCAGAGGTGGAATAAGTTCTCCCGTGCAAGTCGCTGGCCCCGGACGTAAAGGGCCAACATTAGAATCGGCCCTGTACATCCTGGGATGATGACCACCCACTGCCTGCCCTAATACCGCCCCCGATCCACCCCTTTCCAGCCCCCATCTACCTTCCCTGTACAAGACGCGGGGAAGGTTGACGGGACCGGGAAAAGGCATGAATAGCGGGGACATGCATCGGGATAACCCCAATCTGTGCAATGCTGTCATGGCCTCATAATCTCACAACCCTGTTCTACATAGGGGCACTACCCATGGAGGCATTCTTTATCACATCCAACGACCCCATCACCTACCCAGAAACCTCAACAGTCATGTCATAGTAGAAGGGATTCATATATCACACTCCAGCAGGCAGCCATCTACCTTCTAACACACATCCATCATACAAAGTGATCTTTCTGGCTAGGATGCCCGACATACTTCCCGCTGCCAATATTTGGAACAGGAATGACTGTCAGTAATCATGGAGGTGGCCTTGCCATATAACAAGAAATGAACACATTTGGAGGCTGCTATCTCTCTTCTTGCTCTTTTCTGCTATTTAGATCCATCACAGAATACCAGTCAACTGTGTCTAGGCAAGACAGACTGATGTAGGCTTTTTAAATGTGGGTGATGTGTGCCCCATTCATAGTGGAAGACATGGCATAAAAATGCAGGCACATACAATCAACCAGAGCTATGTCTACTGCACTTCAACCCATGTGTTTCACAGTGGAGTGGGATACCTGCACCATGACTATCAGGGAAAAATGGAAAGATCAAGGATGCTCTTCTGGTTAAAGTAGGACCCCTAGGTATGATGGCATAGAGATTCATCCTGTGACTATTTGTTGCTGTTCATTATGGAGTCTTGCTTCTGGGGGTAAGTTTCGTTTCATGTGATGTCGGCCTCTGGTATGCTGCTGTGGCACCTTAGATTCTTCTATCATGTGGTTCCCTATTCCAGTTCATACGCCTCCTTTTATCCCACTTTGTTATATGGGTGTGTTCAGAGATTAATTTGAAGACAAAAAGGAGCCAGGGGAAGAGGTGGGCAGGTCAGTGGCAGGAACAACAGGAAAAGAAGGGCTGGATTAGAGAGTAGAGCGATTGTTCTCTGTTTTGTTCCAGGTTCACTCCCTCCCCTGCTCGTTTTGAAGACTTCCTGGAAGGGAGGGGCTGGCATAGAATACTCGTGCTTCTCTGGAGACTGAAAAGAACTGGTGGAACTGCGTTCCAGGCCGATCCTCCAAAAGCTAAGCTCTAGGTGTTTTTGTACATTTGTGTGTGCTGTTGCATTCTTTCTTTTCTGTGCTTTTGGTATATCCTTTGTTGCATGCAGTGGTTTGTTATGTGCTATCTCTGTCCTTCCCAAATTTTGTTCATCACGATGCTTATCTTTGTCTTTTTTTTCCTGATCATCATTTAGTATGTTGAAACTGTTTATTGAGTCAATAACAGACAAAATACATACAACGTATGTCCCAAACCTCAGAACAACCATCATAAACCACATCGCATTTAGGACTTCATGCCAAATGACATCCGATGTGGCTGCCAGTACTGTTGACAAACATGGTGGGGGCAACTGTACCACAGCACAGGGTGTTGGCAATGTAAAGTACTGGAAAGACAGTTGGTGGCAGACAATGGGAATACGTGTCCCCCAGTGGAGGCAGAGGTGGCAGGATAGTTACAATGATGGGTGGTCAGATGAGTGGTGGTGCCATGCAGATCAGGCACAGGCAAGGCAAGCATGAAGAGGCGCAATGCAGGAAAGGGTACCAGCTCAGGACATGGGGTGGCAGCCTGCACAGGAAGACAGGACTCTACACAGCTGACAGATGCAGAAAGATGGACCAAAGGATTGTTGGCAAAAGTGTTGAGGGTAATATGGGCTGGCAGCACGGATCTGCAAAGATATGACTGTTACAGGCATGAAAAGAGGGAACATTGAGGAATCAAACCCAAGACCACTGCTTAGAATGTCATTGTATTAACCAGTAGACTATACCTCTGTGGCTTGTTGCACAGTAATGGCTGGGTACAGAAGGACTGAAGGTCACTGCAAAAACCGTCTGCTCTGTGTGCCAGGATAGGGTAACCCTACCAGCACCCATGATGCAATGCACATGCAGAACAGCGGTCTACAACTGATCTCCAGATGGGGTCTGCACCTCTCCGGTACTGCAGCGTGGTAAGATGGACTGACAGTGCGTGATACTGGCACAGAGTAGCTACAAACCATGCCATTGTGCAGGTTCTGTGTTCACCCTGAGGGTTAGGATGGGCGCCCAACATAAGGTCTGCAGTACTTGTGGTGCTAGAGATAAGTCCTGCTGCACATCCCCAGCACTACTAGTATATGCAGCGTGTTTCTAGCAGTGCAACCGAAAGTACTTCTGTGTAATGAAGTCACATGTGGCCCTGTGGGGCCAGCCACTGCCCATATTAGTGCATACCCAGTGTTAGGGTATGGCTGCCATGGGCACCTGTTATCAGGGCAGAGGGGTGTCTAGACTTGCATGAGGTGGATGTAGCACTGTCTCAATAGGTCAACGTGGTATATACTAAATACCCCAAAGGACCCACAATCACCCATTTTGTAGGTGAGGGAGTAGAGGGACGGGTGCCTGAGCCCTGGCTGTAGGACAAGCAGCCACAGTCCTGCTGGCAGGGGACAGCCCTCCAGGGCTGGTGAGCCAGACCTATACCTATGACTGTGGCAGACCAGCAGTAATGCTTGGGACAAGCCTGGGAAACCTCAACTGCCATTCATCAGCACAGTCAGACTGTACCTGCAGCACCCTACAAGGTGTTCCAACCATGCACAGATTAACTGCAGACAGTCCACTAGCCAATCCATAGTACATGCTCACAGGGGAACCCCACACACCCAGAGATAGGATGTAAAGCACAGACAAAAAGCAGGTATCTAAATGACTGGACCTCAGAACTGGGAACACACAGGTACAACTGAAAACAAATAGCGTTGAGCACTATGTGGGAGCATAGACATGCCATGGTCACTGCTCGGTCAGGGTGAGAGTGACCTCACAGCATGCCATGCTGTGGCCACCCTATCCATGCAGGTGGTGGTCGGGCACTACAGTGTCCCATCCATTGAACTACACCCTGTGCATATGCATCCTGACAATCCGCCCTGTCTGGGCCATACCCACAATACCTTGTTCCTCATTATGCACATTTGCAGGCTAACGCTGGTAACAGTGGGACATTGTGGGCCCAGAGCAGTGTAGGCAGCCATTAAACAATTGATAGACATACACACACACACACCCCTATTGCAGCTTTGTGCAATGATAGGGGTGGTTGGCAATCCTACTCGCCACACTGGTCCTGATCACAGTGCTGACATTGCTAAACTGTGCAGGGGGTAGTAGTAGTGCTCTGGTGATAACTGCAGCTCCGTGCTGGGGCCAACAGCCTGACTCTCCATGAAGCTTTGGATAGTGGAGCCTGTGTGAGTGGGTTTTTTGACCCCTGTTCGACGCGGCTTTGGGGTTTGCACATGTTGATGTTGTATCTGCATTGTAGGGTAAAATGTGGGGAGAAGCTCTGTAGGATCCACAGCTGGGACTTGGACCTGTGACCTTCTGCTTCTGGATACACTGGCTGTGCGTTCTGTACCACACTATTGCCACAGAGGAGTAGCGGTCCCTTGGGCTACCCTTACTTTCCTCGGACATACCTTTTCTGTTGCACTGCACACCATGTACTGGTACAGGGCATTGCCTAGGTCCACTGCAGGTGGGTGGCACTGCTCCCTCCAGCACAAACACCCCCCCCCGCTATGCCGACATGACCATATGCTGTCGGCGCTGGTCGTGCGTGGTCCCAGGCCATCCATTGTGAAGGTAGGCGGGTGCCTAGGGTGCAGGGTCTGGGATGGCGAGGCATACATGGACATCCACACATCCCCCCCCATCACTGTCTACCAATGTTATGTCCCTTCCACATGGAGGAGTGATGGCTGGGGGGATGTCAGGCTGGTGCTCTAGCAACTATTGGCTAGGGTGAACTGGGTAGATGTAGGTGGAGTGTGTTGTTACTGCCGACTGTGGACAGGCTAGGGTATACACCTCAGGTACAGTGTACCCAGTTTGGCCGACTGGGTGTATATATGTTTCAGACAATGTATGGGCACACCCTCCAATGCCTTACTAGGGGCTGCTGTAAAGTGTGTTCAGTTAGCTGGGTCTACGAACTGTTTGGGACCCATCCTGGGTGTGGTCTATGGACCCTTGTTAGTGTGGTCCCCAGATGTGTACTGCTTGCCCTATTACAGGCATAGTGGTACCTGTGTGACTTTTGGGGTACTTGCTGGGTAATGTCACCTGGATGGGACACTGTGGAACACGGACTACTGGGCATGTTCGGCCCTGGTCAGCTGCTGTCCTGCTGATTTCCAGTTTCTATGTTCCTACGTGCCACCTTGGTGATGGTCTGTTCACCCTGTGCCCCAGCTGCCCCCACTGCATTTCCCGCCTACAGTCCCCCTATGCCCCATTGGCACCATCACCATAGTGGCCTTTCATACTTGGCCATTATACTATTGCTGCAGATGGAGCACTATTATCACCTTTCTTGGGTTCCCTGCCTAAGCTGTACATTGCTGACACTTAAACGGTTTCTCTCTCCCGCAAATATGCATCTAACACCAGGTTTTCACTCGTGGCAGTTTCCAGCACCAAACAGATATATCAGTGATTGCAACCCAGCACTAGCAACACACAAGTATCACTGGAGGTAGAAAGTGTGGAGCGCTATGTGGGAACCTAGACATGCCATGGTCACTGCTCGGTCAGAGTGAGTGCCCTCCCAGCATGCCATGCTGTGGCCACCTTGTCCATGCAGGCAGTGGCCAGGCACTACAGTGTCACAGCCATTGCCCCACACCCTGTGAAGATGCATCCTGGCCAATCCGCCCTGTCTGGGCCATACCCACAATACCTTGCTCCTCATTATGCACATATTCAGGCTAATGCTGGTAACAGTGGACATTGTGGGCCCAGTGAGGTGTGGGCAGCCACAGAACAATGGATAGAGATAGAGACACACACACACACACACACACACACACACACACACACACACACACACACACACACACAATCCTATTGCAGCATTGTGCAAAGATAGGGGTGGTGGGCAACCCTGCCCACCACACTGGTGCTGATCACAGTGCTGACATTGCTAAACTGTGCAGGAGGTAGTAGCAGTGGTCTGGTGATAGCTGCCACTCTGTGCTGGGGCCAACAGCCTGACTCCATGCAGCTTTGGATTGTGGAGCCTGTGTGAGTGGGTGTTTGTACCCCTGTTCGCCGCTGCTTTGGGCTTTGCACATGTTGCTGTTATATCTGCATTGTAGGGTAAAATATAGGGACATGCTTTGCAGGATCCACAGCTGGGACTTGAAACTGTGATCCTCTGCTTCTGGACACACTGGCTGTGTGTACTGCACCACACTGTTGCCACAGATGCACTGTAGTTCCTGGAACTACCTGTACTTTTCCTCAGCCAGACCTTTTATGTTGCACTGCACACCACGTACTGGTACAGGGTATAGCCTAGGTCTACTGCAGGCAGGCGCCACTTCCCCCTCCAGCACGGGCACACCCCCCCCTGCCATGCTGACATGACCATATGCTGTTGGTGCTGGTAGTGTGCAGTCCCAGGCCATCCACTGTGTGTGTAGGCGGTTGCCTAGGGAGCGGGGTCTGGGGTTGTAGACAGATCATAAATCATTTTTATAGAGAAGGGTGTAATAACTTATGACAGAAATGATTTATGATCTGTCTACACTCCCTTTCTTCCTGTCATATGTTATTACACCCTTCTCTATAATATTGGTTTTTATTACTGTTTTTTATTACTGTTTATACTTCTGTTTATGTTTGATGGTTGTATTTTTATATAGATAAGTGACATTCCAACACTTTTATTTTGTGATTTTGTATTATTTGTGATTTATGTATTCTAATTGTTATCTAATTTTATTGATTATGATTTTATTATTTATTTTTTATTGAGTATGATGTGAATATTTATTATTATTTCTCTATAATGCTTGTTTATGTTTTCATGCGTATAGTGTGCCTGAATCCCCTGACGAAGAACAATCGAAACACGGCCTGTGTCGGGCTTTTGGGCTTTATTTGAGTGCAATAAAAGTTCTCCTTCCTTTTACCACGGACTAGTGGTGGATTGTGTTTGGCCTTTGTCAGCTGCTGTCTTCCTGATGTCCGGTTTCTATGTTCCTATGTGCCACCTAGGTGACTGCCTAGTCCACCCTGTGCCCCAGCTGCCCCCACTACATGTCCCAAAAAACAAAAACAGCAAGCAGAGCTGAAGGTCACTTGCGCTTTATTATGGGGTTTGTATAATCAATAAAGCGCAAGTGACCTTCAACTCTGCTTGCTGTTTGTGTTTTTTGAGCCTTTTCTGCGAGCAGGAGCTCTTGTTTGTGTTTGTTTGCCCACTACATGTCCCGCCTGAAGTCCCCTATGCCCCATTTGCACCATCGCCATAGTGGCCTTTCATACTTGGGCACTATGCTGTTGCTGCAAATGGAGCACTACTATCCACTTTTCTTGGGCTCCTTGCCTATGCTGTAGATTGCTGACACTGAAATTGTTTCTCTCTCTTGCAAACGTGTGCTAATGCCAGGTTTTCAGTCGCAGTAAGAGTCAGCCCTTGAATTCCCCGCGTTAGTGTGGAAGGGGCCTCTCCCCGCCCACTCCCTGCCCATTTACCCCTTCTCTCAGCCCTCTCTCCACCCTCTGCGGGACTTACCGCGGCCGGGAACGCTAACATGCGTTATGTAACGTTAACGCGCGTTAGGTAACGTTACCGCATGTTAGGTAAATGTGTGTTACTGTTACCTATCGCGCGTTAACGTAATATCTGCTACATTAATGCCGTTTAGTAAACATACCCCATAGTTCCAGTGTGGGCCTGCATGAGGCAGAGTATGGGTGAAGTGCATATGTATATGCATATTTATCGAATAGACCCCATGCAAGTAAGATACATTTACAGTTGGTCTAGAGCTGGTGTAAATGACTGCAATGATATTTACACATGTCTTCAGCCACTTATCTAGTATTCTATAAAGTAAAATCCACACAAATTACTCCTAAACATCTGCTTTCTGTAGATTTTTAATTGTGCTTTCTTGATAAGTGCTGGAGCAAGGAGGGAATAACTAACTATACCTATAACAGCAATTTTCAGCCACTTCCTAAACAAGCACTCCTAAATTAAACGGCTTAGCTAGATGCATGGTGACTGAATATTGTCACTATACTTATAAAGGCACATTTTAGAAATGAAATCCAATTGCCATTGTGAAAACATGCTCAAGGCCCTGTGCCATGCTGCCTTTCATTTTACTGAGGTTCAGTAGGGCAGTACTAGGGTGACAGTGGTGACACAAGAAGAGAAGGAAGGGGAGATGCTTGACTATGAGGCGTTAGGCAAGGGGTAGGGAAGAGGAGATGCTGGACATGGGGCATGAGAGAAGTGGACGGGAGGAGAAATCTTGGACTATTAGAGTAGGGCAATGGTGTAAATTCTCTCCAAGCAGCTCCTACAATGCGGGGCTCCCGGGCAGAAAGGGGGCCTGCACAATGGTGGTAAGGCAGCATGGCAAACTTATTTGATGATCTTCAATTGATCCAAAACACCGCTGCCTGAATTATCTCTCATGTCACTTGCTACGATCACATCACCCCACTGCTTATTGATCTTCATTGGCTCCCCATCTCCCACCGCATACACTTCAAGATACTCACTACAGTCCATAAAAGCTATCTTTGCACAGACCCCCCCAATACTTATCCAATTTCATACTCCCTCTTGCAGTCTCCGTTCAGTTCACATCAGTCGTCTGCATCTCCCTTCCCCCTCACGTGCTCACCTTGAATCCACTCGCCACTCCGCTTTCTTTTTCCTAAGCCCCTCCCTATGGAACTCTCTCCCCATCTCCCTCTGTTTAGAACCCTCCTTTCCCAAATTTAAGTCTCTCTTTAAGACTCACCTCTTTAGCACTGCCTTTGACCTTCCCCCCTCTGTCTCATGATCTCTGTGATTCTCCCCTTCTCTCTTTTCTCCCCCTCCTTCAGCCTACTGCCAGATTTATGTTTTCCTCTTTCCTGTCTTTTCATTTTTCTTAACTTTGGTTTTATTTGTAAACTGCCCTGATGTCATAAAGATCTTTGCCTTGTATCTGTTCCCCACCAGGCTGAAGTCTCACTATAATAGCTGCACTACGAGAATTCGCCCTGGCGGGGAACAGCCATCAGGTATGTGATAAACCTACAAGAGTGGAGACAGAATGGCAAAGATCATCAAGTAAGTTTGCCACAGCCACTACTGCAACTGCCGCTGCATGGGGGGAGGAGGCTGCTGCACAAGGTGGGGCTGTGACGGGGGTGCCACCGCAACAATGGGGGCCATCAGCAAAATTTTGCTTGAGGGCCCCTTATTGGAATTTACATCACTGAAGTAGGGCCTTGAGTGGCCTGGGAGGGGGGGGGGGGTGGCGGGATTTCAGGGTTGAATGTTTCCAAGGGCATCAGATAGCCTTGGGCCAGCCCTGATCCTGATGCTCCTGGGGAGGAAAAATGACACCAATGGCATCACTTTTCCAAGAATAACACAGCTTGTGAGACTGAACACAAGTTGTGTTGTTCATCGTTGACCACGGGAATTTTTAATCTGTGTTACTGAGCTACCGCAGATTACTGACTCCCATTGTAAATTAAGGTGGGGTAAAATCTGATATTTTACTGCAGCTTAGTAACTCTTTCTCATAATGGGATGAAAGGCCTTAGCAAATCAGGGCCTAGGTCAGGCAACTGGGCTCCCTGACATGTAACATTTTAAACAGGGTAGAGCCCTCTTTTATAAAAACCCTAGCTTTTCAATAAAATAATTAAAAGATCCTTTTTTGCAGGAAATAAAGATCACATGCACTTTGTTGTCTGTAGACGACCAGGACATCATTCAGTGATAGTGCAATGCCTAAGGTCAGTTTGGGGCTCCCACCAGTGATAATCCTGAGCATCTATAAATCAGCAAAGTTCCACTCCTTTGTCAGGGAATGTCACATATGATGGATGAAAGCATCTGCTCTCTGCAAGGCTCTTAAGTTTGGATGATACTAGGATACTCCCTGTACCATGACATGCAAAGGTGGGAGTCAGAGGTAGGTCACTGTTACGCTGATTCAATTAAGTGAAACAGGTGTGGAGACCACCAGTAAATAGATTGCTAAGGGAACTTTGCAAACCTGCTCAAAGCATTCACCCATCTCCTTATGAAATCCTAAACCCTGCCCCAACAGTGTAATGCATAAAACCCCGGAGGGACTGAATTGCTGGACATCAATAACTTCTACAGGAAAGAAATATTTTTACAAATAAAAATCTAGATCATTTTTAAATAGTAAAGTCATTTTGTTTCAATCAATGATATGCTGGAGAAGGCTGCTTGGGGTTTAGGAGCCCTTTATTGAGTTGAAAAAGAAATAGAACAAATCTGGCAGGATCTCTTTGATAAGAAACTGACAGCACATCACTGATTTAATTAATTAATTCATTTTTATTTATTTATTGAGATTAAGAGCATAAGAACTGCCATACTGGGTCAGACCGATGGTCCATCAAGCACAGTATCCTATTTGCAACAGTAGCAAATACAGGTCACAAATATCTGGTAGGCTTCAATACGTAGCAAATTCTATGCTTGCTCCTCTCAGGGATAAGCAGCTGCTTTCCCCAGTCTACCTTAATAACAGCTTATGGACTTTTCCTCTAAGAACCTTCCAAACCTTTTGAAACTCAGCTACCCAGATTGAGTTTACCACATCCTCCAGCAATGAATTCTAGAGTTTAATTATGCATTTGGTAAAAAACAGCAGCATGATCGCCTTTGATTTAACTCTTTCCAGGCCGAGCCCAAAACTCTTGGGATCCAAAATTCTGACTAAATATTCCGGTCAAATGGTATATAATGCATGACCATAGCAGAAGGAAAATCACTATTAGAACATATTGAATAAGACGGGTACAATTTTCCTGAAATATGCAAAAATTAACCAGGCTGCAGAATGTGGATTAAAAATTTAAAGTAGGCCTTAAAAGGGTTAATTAGTGGAGGAGGGATAGTAAGGAAATCCACAGTACTACCTTTTAACTTTAGAAAGGGAGACTATGATAAAATGAGGAAAATAGTTAAGAAAAAACTAAAAGGAGCAGTTGCAAAGGTTAAAGACTTACATCAAGTTGGGTGTTGTTGAAAAATACTATCTTGGAAGCCCAGACTTTTAAGAAAAATGGAAGGAAGTCCAAAAAACTGCCAGCATGGTTTAAAGGTGAGGTCAGAGAGGCTGTTGTTGCCAAAAAAGCATCTTTCAGGAAATGGAAGAAAGAGCCAAATGACGAAATCTGGAAACAGCACAAGTACTGGCAAGTCAAATGCAAGGCATTGATAAAGCAGGCAAAGGGAGTATTTGAGAAGAAGCTTGCTGCAGAAGCAAAAACGCGAAATAAAGATTTTTTCAAGTACATTCGTAGCAAAAATCCTGTGAGAGAGTCAGTTGGTCCATTAGATGATAGAGGAGTTAAAGGGGCACTAAGAGAGGAGACCACGTGATGCGCACACCATAGAGGTCGCATCCTGAGCTCGCTCCTGAACCCTCCGACGCTACCGGCGATTTCGAGCCGTTTACTATTGCCAGTGTCCGCCGACAACGCAAATCTCTGAACCAGCTTGCCGGCAGAGTTAAATACCACAAGTTCGAAATCTGATCGCATGGCCACTGCGGTAAAATCCTTGCGGAGAGATCGGGAGAGGGGGACTGGATCAACTAAGATGGCTGACTTGGCCCAGGGGCCGGCATCGCCGCAGTCACCGAAGTCTCCTGCCTCACTCGACGAGATGTCAGCGGCTATAAGGACTGCTCTAATGCCTCAATTTGAAGCCCTCCATGAGAAAATGGATGGGCTGAAGTCGGCGTTTGACACACTGAGTCAGCGACAGCAAGAAGCCGAAGAACGTGTGGGGCGAGCAGAGGAAAAGGTAGAGACACTGACGGCGGAGGTGGAGGGCATGCGGGCTCAACTCTCTCAACATGAAGCAAAACTGGAGGACCTGGAAAACAGATCTCGGCGCAATAACCTGCGCTTTCTGGGGATCCCAGAAACTACATTGGACAAGGACCTGCGTGAATACCTAGAGGCCTTGATCCAGCAGATAGTGGAGGAAAGCACATTGGGAGGTAAACTTCATATAGAAAGAGTACACCGAGTCGGTATCAAAAATCGAGACTCCCGCCCCAGAATAGTGTTGGCAAAATTCCTCCACTACCCGCAGAAGGAGCTGATCCTAAAAGCAGCACGGCAGAAAGGGGAGGTGGTGTTTAATAATACCAAACTTCGCATAGCTCAAGATTACTCAGTTGCCCTAAGCCGGAAAAGGAAAGAATATGCCCCCCTTTGTGAAAAGCTGATCGATGCCGGCATTCGGTTCTCCGTGCAGTACCCCGCTAGACTCCACGTGCTTAATGAAGGAGCTCACCGTACTTTCGATTCAGCTTCTGCAGCAGAAGAATACGTGAACCGGCTCTATCTGCACAAAACGGCAGTGGCAGAGACTCGTACCTCATGATCTATTCTGCTTTAGCATTTTCCTGTGCTCGGCCCTGCTGTTGGAAAGTACCCGAACTGAAAGACAATGTAACAATTGGCCTGGGAGTGATTGCTGTGGCCTAGTCACTTTGTGTCCTCTGCTTAGAGTAACAGTAGCAAAGTGTTTCCCTTTTATGGTAACATTATATTTAGTTGCCAAGAACCTTGTCTTGATCTCCCCGTGCTCAGTCTGTAATAGTGCACTTGGTCCTATCCTTTTGGCTAGTAAATTAACTGGCATGAAAGATCCAACATGGCGACGGGTGGCCTGTTACGGAGGAACGAGTCGGCCTGTTCCGGAAGAGGTGGGTCTCCCTCGAATATGCCAGCTGTGGCCGTTGGAAGGAAAACAGATATGGCCCTTGGGAGAGGTTGGGAGAATGTCTTTCCTTCTTCCTTGAGAGGCAGGGGGCTCCCCCACCCGGGCCCGGGAAGTGGCAAGGACATCACAGCCAGATAGGTACGGCCTAATAGTTGAAGGGAGGGGGCCAGGGTGATGGTGGCAGTTTGGATAAAGATCAGTGCCTCCCCTGAAACTCTTTACTTTCGCTAGATTAGCGTAAAGTAGTTAACAGTGCGCCCGTAAGGCTCCCGCAGACATCCGTTACACAACCCGGTAAGATTTACTCCCTGCTGGGGCTCTTTTCCAAATACGTTGGTTCCCGGAGCTTGGGAGAAGGGAACGGGTATGGAACAGACTCTACCAAACTTTATTGTAGGGTGTGAGTTTGCTTTCTCACCAGGGGGGCCCAGTTTGGTCATTAGTATATTAGATCTATCTGGCCCATGATTAGTACAATGCCTCGGGCGCTTCTGCATATAAATATGCCTCTCCCACAAAGACCCTGACCCACTTACCTATGGCATCAACTACCTCCTTCAGAAGCTAAACCCCGGGTGGGCACTACTAGCAGCCATCTTATTTTATTTGTAAGTTTGAGGAGGCTTGCATAACTGTCAGGCTACCCCGTTAGCTGCTCCTGAGAAGCAGGCACAGGCTACTGTCCTCTTCACCTTTCACTTGGCAAATTTGGATCAATCACTAAGATGCTAAGGTACCCACTCAGTTATATCCCCCCTGAGAGTTATTGTTGATTGCCTTTTATTATGACTTTTACTGCATGTAAGGGGATCTGGTATACTACGTAGTGTGGTAAAGCGTTAAGTGCATGTGGTTTATGATGTTACAAACAGAATTATGCTAAATTCGATTAAAAATGTCTTTGTTTATGGGCTATAAAATAATGGGGAGAGAGGGGAGTCCCCTTCATCTGGTGGCTTCCGCTAGCAGTAAGCCGCGATGGGGGAATGGGGGTGGAGGACCCCTGAGGGGGAGGGATTCCGCTTTCATAGTATGGCGAGGAACACTTCGGTGGACTCACTCTGGAGCGGAACTCTGGCTGGCAAGGGAGGGGGGGGCCTAAAGAAGGTAGGGAGGGGCCAATACTTATAATTAAGGGGTATTACGGATGGGAATGCTGGCGGTAGGACGGGGTCGGCGGATCCGGGGGGGACCGGGGGATGGGCTCAGAGGGGTCTCGGGAGGGCTTTCTAGGAGGGGGTCAGAGGAGAGAGCCCGGTAGATAGAAGGTAGTGAATAGGGATAGCGGGAGGGAACCTTGGGCTGGGGGGGGAAGTTAGGGGGAGAGTTATGGGGATACGGGGTAGGGGGTTAGATGGGGGGGGGGAACGGGAGGGAAGTCGTCGCACCTTACAATCTCTGCAAAGAGTTCATACCAATTATTTACGTGGATATTTGGGGAGACCCCAGGCTGGGAGGGTCTCCCTGTGCACGAAGGGCCGGCAGCGAGGGCATAGACAGATGGGAACCCTCTGAGAGTTATCACTTGGAATGTTTGCGGGCTGGGGAACCCAATTAAGCGCTATAAGGTGCTCAAGGCATTGGCTCGACAGCAATGTGATATTGCGCTATTGCAAGAGACCCATCAGACGGTAGACGAACATGCTAAATTGTGTCGGGACTGGGTGGGTCAGACGTGGGGTGCGCCTGCATTGGGGAAGAAAGGAGGGGTGGTTATACTCATTCATAAACATGTCCGCTTTACACTGCGTCGTCAATGGGCCGATCCCAACGGGAAATTTTTACTATTGCATGGACTACTAGAAGACCGGGAGATCATACTGGGGGATGTTTATGGCCCTACTATATTAGATCGAGATTTTCTTAACGGCATTGCAGCTAAAATTGAACAACTGCCGGATGTGCCCATGCTTATAGGGGGGGATTTTAATGGTGTCTTAGACGTCAGTTTAGACACCTCGGCAGCTCAGACGACGAGAGATAGGGTGCTGCGAGCTCAACTGCTGCAGCGCTTTCGAGCGCGCTTAAACTTGGTAGATCCCTGGAGACTGACGCACCCGTCTGAAAAAGAGTTTACACATATCTCGCGAGCACATGGGACTAGCGCGAGATTAGATTACCTTCTGCTTTCCACTACTACCTTTGCACAAGTGGATGAGACGCAAATAGGACCTTTAGAAATCTCCAACCATGCTATGGTTTGGCTGGAGCTGCAATGGGGGAGCGGGTCCGGAACATCTCACATATGGCGGTTCCCCATTGAGCTATATCATGATAATCACTTTCGGCAGTTTCTGAGTCAGCACTGGTGTGATTTCGAATCAAACCACCAGGCCCATAGAGATGATCCGGAGCTGGTTTGGGAGACTGCCAAAGTGGTGCTGCGTGGGGATATTATCGGCTTTGCGGCTCGGAAGCGGAGATTGCGGGCGGAACAAATTATTCGGCTAGAACAGCAGGTATCACAGATGAGGGTACTGAGTGGTCGCGCCCCTACTGTGTCTAACAGAAAGCGCTTATGGGAGTTACAGGTTGCCTTAAATGAATTACTACATCAGAGAGCCAAGAAATCGATCATGTACTACAAATATCGTTTACATTGCTTTGGAGACAAAGCGGGGAAATTGCTGGGACGTTGTTTAAAAGGTCAGAGGGGTGGGCGGGGGGTAGCGGCACTCCGGGATGAGCGAGGAAATCTACTGCAGCAGAGAGACGGGATAAGCGAGATCTTTAGGGGTTTCTTTCAGAAATTATACTCAGCGGAGGGGACTGACCCCACTATAATGGAAAATTACCTTCGGGAGCTGCGGCTCCCTACGGCAACTGATGAGCAACGGGCCCTGTTGGGGCGTCCGATAACCCTGGAGGAGGTGCAGCAGGTGATTAGGAAAGCTAACTGCTATAAGACGCCGGGACCCGATGGCTACGGGGCAGAATTTTATAAATTATTATCGAACTGGGTCAGTCCTCTGCTAGTGGATACTTACCGGCAAAGAATAGAGGGTAGGGGGGGACGATGGGGGGAAAATCAGGCATATATTACGTTAATACCTAAACCGGGCAAGGACCCGCTGCAGGCGGCTTCATACAGGCCGATTTCCCTGCTTAATTTCGACAGGAAACTGATGGCCAAGATTTTAGCGGAACGGCTCGCGGGACTACTGGAGGATATTGTTCATGTTTCACAAGTGGGCTTTGTGCGAGGTCGTTATGCCGTCCGCAATATTCGCAGAATCTTAACTTCGTTAGAATGGGTACATGCTCATCGGATTCAATCTCTGTTGGTGAGTTTTGATGCCGAAAAAGCATTTGATCGGGTCAATTGGATGTATTTGCAACACCTGTTACCGCGGTATGGCCTGGGTCAGGCCTTTTGCGACATGGTTCAGAGCCTTTACGATACACCGACGGCTAGGATACTCTGCAATGGGGTTTTATCGGATCCCTTTCCCCTGTACAGGGGTACTAGGCAGGGCTGTCCATTATCTCCTCTCTTGTTTGTTCTATCCCTAGATCCCCTAATAAGGCGCATAGAACTTGACCCACAAATTCGTGGTATAGAGATTGGACAGCAAGGGTTTAAGGTGGCGGCCTTTGCCGACGACATGCTGGTACACCTCCTTGCTCCACGGGACTCTTTGCCTAGATTGTTAACGGAATTTCGATTATTTGGTAGTTTTGCGGGTCTTCGGATTAATGAAGAAAAATCGGAGGCCTTGGACGTCTCGGGGCAGCTACGAGGGCTATGGGGGGCGGAGAGGTTCCCTTTGAAATGGGCAGAGCGGACACTCAAATACCTAGGTGTTGTTTTAACGAGGGTGCCACAAGATCTTTATCATACGAACTTCGAGAGAGTTTTGTCTGGCGTACGGACTCAAGTAAGAGCGTGGAATCCGCTACCTTTATCACTGCTGGGGAGAATCGCAGCGTTTAAAATGGTGGTGTTGCCTCGTATACTGTATTGGCTGCAAACTCTCCCGGTGTGGCTATTGCGGCGAGATTTGCTTAGATTAGACAAGGAAATTCAACGGTTCCTGTGGAAGGGAGCTAGAGCCCGGATCCCAATAACCCGTATGAAAGGCGCATGGAGTAGGGGAGGCTTAGGACTCCCAGATATCAGGCTTTATGCCTTGGCGTGCCAAGCCCGTCACCTTGGGGATTGGCTGGGCGACACCAACGTATATACGCCGCGAGCGTTAGAAACGGCGTATGTGGCCCCCCTCTCACTGGTGGGAGTCTTGCATGCGGACAGTGCGCAACTACCAATGCGGTTAAAGCGCAATATTATGATCAATGCGCTGCGTCGTACCTGGCGACAACTAAATAGCTTTTGGCAAAGGAATTGGCAGGTGACTAGCTGGCTCCCCATTCGTGGCAACGTACATTTCTTGCCGGGCTCTGATTCCAAAGCGTTTCAGTTATGGTATCGGCAGGGCTTACAGTATATAGGACATGTTGTGGACCTTTCTGGCAGATGTAAGTCGTTTGCCGAACTTCGGGAGGAGTTTCGTTTACCCCACACACATTATTTTGCCTATATCCAACTCTCCCACTATGTGGCGAAGTTGCCGAAAGAGGAACTGGGGGTAGATAGATCGGCGCAGCTCCTGGAATTTTTTGACATTGGCGGAGATGCCCCACCAACAATAAGGGGACTGAAATCTCGGCTGGAGTGCTTTGGGGTGAGACCGGATTATGAGAGCGTGGAGACAGCATGGGCGGAGGAACTGGGGAGGGTGGTGCAGCCCGGTACTATTTGTGCGGCGGTGGGACGGATTACAGCATTGGTGGGGGGAGCGCGGTGGAGGGAGGTTCAATATAAGGCCCTGACACGCGTGCATTTTTCGCCTCGGAGAGCGTTGCGGAGTCATCTTACGCACGACGGGTCCTGTCCGAGATGTTCCATACCTTTAGCCACCCTAACTCATATGTGGTGGCAGTGCAGGCGCATCCTCCCCTACTGGTCCCGTATCCGCAGATACCTTACGGGGTTGTTACAGCAAAGGTTCCCATGGACCAGTACCCTGGTTGCCCTTGATCAACTGCACCCGACCCTACTTGGGGGGAGATGGGAGAGGTTATTGGTGCGTAAGGCCTGTCTGGTGGGGAAAGGTCCAATTCTCCATAGATGGAGAGATCAGCACCCACCTACGTTCTTGGAATGGCGCAATAGTTTCCATCAACTGATGCTGACAGAGCGTTGGCTGGCCAGGGGTTCCGTCAAACGATGGTCCACCTTTATGTTGATATGGGGACCCTACATACAGAGCTTAAGTTCCCGCTGCCAGAACGAAATAGTAAACATAGGTTATTGAGCTCGGCGGGGTTGGGGGGTGCGACGACAAATACAAATACAAATAGGAGGGGGGAGGGTAGGGAGGGGGTAGTTGGGGGTGGTTAGGGTGGGCGCCTTAGATTAACCATATACCAAATTTAAATGAAAAATACGGGCGTTCTGAGGTCTGTTTGGCATACATGACTGTTTGTGCTATGTCCCGCGCGGAGATAAGACTCCACTCCGCGGGGGCGTGTTGTATATATTGATTGCTTGTACCGAAAGTTATGTATATGCTGGCTTATGTTTAAATAAAGTTATAAAAAAAAAAAAAAAAAAGGGGCACTAAGAGGCGACAAGGCGATAGCGGAGAGACTGAATGAATTCTTTCTTCGGTCTTTACTGAGGAAGATGTAGGGATGTTACCCATGACTGAAGTGGTATTTAAAGGTGCAGAAGAATTGAAGGAAATATCGATACATCGGGAAGATGTATTACAACTATTAGATAAACTGAAGAGTAGCAAATCACCTGGGCTGGATGGTATACATCCAAGGGTGTTGAAAGAACTGAAATATGAGATTGCAGACCTGCTATTAGTAATCTGTGAACTATCATTAAAATCATCTCTAATACCTGAAGATTGGAGGATCGCCAATGTAACACCAATTTTTAAAAAGGGTTCCAGGGGTGATCCGGGAAACTACAGACCGATGAGCCTCACGTGAGTACCGGGAAAAATGGTAGAAACCATCATAAAGAATAAAATTACTCAGCATGTAGATAGTCATGGCCTAATGGGAGACAGCCAACATGGCTTTAGACAAGAAAGATCTTGTCTTACTAATCTGTTATGTTTTTGTGAAAGAGTGAATAAACAGGTGGACAAAGGTGAATCGGTTGATATAGTGTATCTGGACTTTCAGAAAGCCTTTGACAAGGTCCCTCATCAGAGACTTTTGGCAAAACTAAAGAGTCATGGGATAGGAGGCAGTGTACTACTGTGGATCAAGAACTGGTTAAAATATAGAAAGCAGAGGGTTGGGCTAAATGGCCAATTTTCCCAATGGAGTCCGCTGCTTTTTGACATATTCATAAATGACCTGGAAAGTGGAATAACGAGTGAGGTTATCAAATTTGCAGATGACACAAAACTATTTAAAGTTGTTAAAACCCAAGAGGATTGTGGAAAATTGCAAGAGGATCTTGATAAATTAGAAGACTGGGCATCAAAATGGCAGATGAAATTTAATGTGGACAAGTGCAAAGTTATGCACCTAGGGAAGAACAACCCAAACTATGGTTACACAATGCAAGGTTCCACATTAGGAACCACCACCCAGAAAAACGTTTTAGGCATCATTGTGGATAACATGTTAAAACCCTCGGCCCAGTGTGCAACGGCGGCCAAGAGAGAAAATAGAATGCTAGGTATCATAAGGAAAGGAATGGAAAATAAAACAAAAGATATTATAATGCTTCTATATCGTTCCATGGTGAGACCGCACCTTGAATATTGTGTGCAATTCTGGTTGCCGTATCTTAAAAAGGATATAGCGTTATTAGAAAAGGTTCAGAGAAGAGCCACCAAAATGGTAAAGGGGATGGAAGGATACTCCTATGAAGAAAGGTAAAAGAGGTTAGGGCTCTTTAACCTGGAAAAGAGATGGCTGAGGGGAGATATGATAGAAGTCTATAAATTAATGAACAGAGTGGAATGGGTAAACGTAGATTGATTGTTTACGTTATCAGAATATAGAAAGACTAGGGGACAGGCAATGAAGCTACAGGGTAAACTATTTAAGACTAATAAAAGAAAATATTTTTTCACTCAACGTGAAATCAAAGTCTGGAATTTGTTACCGGAGGCTGTAGTAAAGGCTGTTAGTGTAGCTGGGTTTAAAAAAGGTTTGGACAAGTTCCTGGAGGAAAGGTCCATAAACCATTATTAAGAAGGGACCCAGGATATCAATGCTTGACCCAGTACAAGTATTGTGGAACCTGTGTCTTTTGGGGAAACTGCTAGGTATGTATGACCTAGACTGGCCACTGTTGGAAACAGGATACTGGGCTTGATGGACCTTGATCTGACCCAGTATGGCATATCTTATGTTCTTATGTTATGTTCTTAAGTTCTTGTGTTTCTCCTATTTGTTCTAAATATGCTACTTCATAACATGACCCCTAGTTTTTATACTTTTTGAAAGAGTAAACAATTAATTTATCTTTACCCATTCCACTTCACTCAGGATTTTATAGATCGCTATCATATCTCTCCTCAGCCATGTCTTCTCCAAGCTGAACAGCCCTCAGCTCTTTAGCCCTTCCTCATAGGTAGGGTTGCCAACTTTTTCACCGAGAAAAACCCGACACCTGTGGCTCGCCATGCTCCACCCATTCTCCACCCCTAGTCCCACCCCTGCCCCGCCCCCAGCCCCACCCACAAAAATTACCGAGGATACGTGTAGGCTAACTTCCTTGGTCAGATAATAATTAAACTGGGAACCCCAAAAGCCAAACATGAAATGTACAACACTGGATAAATAAAACTATAAAGTAATTTCCTCTTGCACTAAACAAAAACGCAAAGATGTTAGCAATAGACACTTCCCAGACCAGACATATTCCAGTTAATAAATTCAAAATAAAAAGTATTTTTCTACCTTCTGTTTGGGCATTTTATTTTTCAGTTGCAATTGCTCCAGTCACTTTCTTCTGGTTTCTCTGTGTCTTCTGCAAGCTATCCATTTGTCCTTTCTTCTCTTTTAGATGCTTTCCATTCTCTCTCTATTTCTGCTTGTTTCCCTTTTGCTCTTTCCCCCAATTCTTTCCTTATTCCTTTATCATCCATTTAAATTTCACCCTTCCATTCTCAAGCCCCTCTTACTCTCCCAATACCCGGCCCATCGTAGACTTTTCTTCCACACAAAATATCTTTTCCCCTCTCCATTCTCATTCCCCATCCATTCTAGTCCTCCCCCAAAATCAGTTCCCTTATAGTTCTAGACCCACTCAGCATCCACTCCCTTCTAGTCCCATTCTCCCATGCCCCCCTTCAGCCCATTTCCAGTCCTATTCCAGCTCTTCATCAGCTCACATCACAGGCCATTTGAAGTCCTAGCCCCCCCACCATCACAGCCCATTTGCAGTCCTAGCCCCCCTAATCACAGCCTATTTCCAGTCTAAGTTCCCCCTCCCTCCACCCTAGCCCATTTCCAGTCCAATTTCCCCCCCTCATAGCCCATTTCCAGTCCAAATCCCCTCCCCATAGCCCTTTTCCAGTCCAGGTCCCCCCGCCTCATCACAGCCCATTTGCAGTCCTAGCCCCCCCACCATCACAGCCCATTTGCAGTCCTAGCCCCCCTAATCACAGCCTATTTCCAGTCCAAGTTCCCCCTCCCTCCATTATAGCCCATTTCCAGTCCAAGTTCCCCCCCTCATAGCCCATTTCCAGCCCAAGTCACCCCCCCATAGCCCTTTCCAAGTCCAGGTTCCCCCCCATAGCCCTTTCCCAGCCCATTTGTAGTCCTAGCCCCCCCCCATCAAAGCCCATTTGTAGTCCTTGGCCTCCCCCCCGACCAGCACTGCGGCTTCACTACCCCCCCTTAGTGCAGCTTCGCCCCCCCCACCAGTGCAGCTTCACCCCCTGCCACTTAGTGTAGCTTTGCCCCCCTTTGTGCAGCTTCACCCCCTTAGTGCTGCTTCATTCCCCCCCCTTAGTGTTGCACCCCCCTTAATGCTGCTTCCACCCCTCCCCCCACTCCTCAGTGCTGCCTCTGCTTTGCCCCGTGCAGCTGCTACTTCTGCTTTTTACAGAGCAGCAGCTGCAATAAACTTAATTTGAAAAGGAAGAGAAACCTGAGGAGCCCTCCGGATGTCCTTCTGCAGTCCCTGAGGAAGTGATGTCAGAGGGAGGAGGGCTCCTCAGGTTTCTCTTCCTTTTCAAATTAACTTTATTGCAGCCGCTGCTCTGTGAAAAGCAGAAGCAGCGGCTGCACGGAGGATCGATTGCGTTCGCGTTCGCGCTCGCGCACTGAGGAGAAAAGTTGTTTTTTTTGCTCTGGCCGCTCCCGATCTCGCGGCCAGAGCAAAAAATCGGCTTTTCAAGGGCCGGTTCTATATCTGTGCCGGCAGCCGGCCTGGCCATGGAAAAACTGGCCAGGCCGGCTGAAAACCGGTCAGTTGGCAGCCCTACTCATAGGGAAGTCATTCCATCCCCTTTATCATTTTGATTTATTAACTGCCTTTATGAAGAGATTCACCTAAGGTAGTGTGCAACAGGTGTTGCTTGACAGGGCCTCTTACATTATAGTAACAATGTAACAATAGTAAAATGACCAAAAGCAAGTGCAATGTACAATTAGAAGAGTGAGGTAAGCGTGGAGATAAGCAAATTAAATTATAGTATTAGCAATAATATCACACAAAGTCATTAAATCAGCACAGTAGAACATTCATACGTATAACAAAAATGTCAGTACAATACTGACATTTTTGTTATACACATGAATGTTCTACTGTGGAGTGGAGGAGTGGCCTAGTGGTTGGGGCAAGGTACTTCAGGCCAGAAGGTTGGGGGTTCAAATCCCACTAGAGGACAGCAACCTTGGGCTGGAAGGGCTGGGGTTTCTAGTCCTACAAGTACTCCTTGTGGTCTTGGGCAAGCCACTTAACCCTCCATAGCCCATGTTCCCTGTAAAATAGTTATCTCCAAGTTATAATGCCCTGTTCAATGTAATTTCAGTTTGTTCAATGTAAACTGCACTGAGGCAGAATAGCACGGTATATAAGAGAATGTAAATAAATACAAATGAAATATCTTAATAAAGAGCACAATAGAACATTCCAATAACAGAAATGATGACATACAATGTCAGCTCAGTACAATAAAACATCTTAATAGGTACAGGAGCAGAGGGGACGTGTAGCTGGGACAAAGAGACAAGATGGGCAAGACAAAGGCACTGGGATACATAAAAGTGGGTGGCTGGAATGAGAGTAAAGTTGTATGTAGAGTTAGACATTATTCAGCCAGATGTTCCTGATGCGGTGTGAGTGACTGGCTGCTTAGTCACCATGGCAATTGAAGACCTGGGAGAAATGCTGGGCTTTCACCTGCTTCCTGAAATGTAGGTAATCTTGATTTAGGTATAGTCCTTCCTGGAGTTAGTTCCAGAATGTGGGGGCTACTCCTGAGAATACTCACTGGAGAATGTCACATTGTGTGATTTCCTTTGGCAAAGATACAGCAGGGATGCTCTCTGAGAGTTTTAAATTTTGTCCTGCAGGGTACTGAAGTAGTAAACGTTTTGCAGGAAGAGTGTGATGTAGTCACATTGCTTGCAGCCCTTTATCAGTTGTGCCATGGCATTATGAATTAATTTGTGCTGATACAAATTCTTTGTGGTCAGAACAATGTATATGAGATTACAGTAGTCTAGTCACAACGTCATCACAGAGTGGACCACTGTGATCAGATTCGCCTTCTTGAATATATGGAGATGGATTTTGTTGCTTCCACAAGTGATAGAAGCAGTTTTTAAAGGTTGCTTGAATTTACAATGTCAAAGTAAGTGATAAGTCCATCCAGCAGCATCAAGTCACTAGTTCACAGTGGTGCATGGGCATCACCAACCTACAGCTGGCCATGGTTATCTTTCCTTCACACCCTCTTTCCCAGTCAAGCATCTTGCTCCTGCCATGGCTCTTACACTATACTGATCCACAGCTGAGACAGCAATAATAATTTTTAATAAAGAGTAAGTCTCACGATACTTCCAAAGCTTTGCCAGGAAATTTGGAAGACAAATTCATGGCCAACTAACTGAAAAAGATCTGTGCTAATACCAACAATGAAGAAAGGTGATCTGACTGACTGTGGAAATTATTGCACAATTGCTCTGATCCCCCACGCCAGCAAGATTCTACTCAAGATCATTCAGTGGAGACTACAACCATACCTGGAACGAGAACTGCCTGAAGTGCAAGCAGGATTCAGGAAAGGGCAAGGAACAGAAACATCATTGCAGATATGAAATGGATCCTTGAAAAGACAAAAGAATAGCAAAAGGATATCTATGTGGGGTTTTTTTACTACAGTAAAGCCTTTGATCATGTAAATCATAAAAAACTCTGGGCTACATTAAAAAGAATGAGTATACCAGAACACCTGATAGTTCTCATGCACAACCTTTGCATTAATCAAGAAGCAACAGTTCGAACAGAACAAGGACAAACAGAATTGTTTAAAATCAGCAAGGGTGCATGACAAGTCTACAAACTTTTCCCATACCTGTATGAAGACAATGAAGGTGTGAAGACTGGTGTAAGACTCAAAGAGCCTTCACTATGCTGATGATACCACGTTACTGGTTGAAAGTGAAGATGATCTGAAACATCTGCTTATCAAGATCAAAGAACATAGGGCCCGATATGGATGCCACTCTGTCAACAGTTAGCCACTTGAATGAAGACCAAACACAATTTTGGACAACTATCCAGAAAGTTGCTGTGATTTAACATCGACTTGACAGCACTTAACAATAATAACCATAAGATTTATAGCTGCTGAGGAACCTTCCAGCCCTGAGCTACTGTGGTGCACCCTGCCCCCATATGGAAGTGTACATCAGAGATTCAGCAGAAGTTCAACAGTGCAGGGCTAGAAGGTTCTGCAGTGGTTGTGCACCTTACTGTTTTTTTTAATTTTTAATTATTATTGCTATCTCACCCATGTCTCAGTAAGGTGCAGGAGCTGCATCATAGTATAAAGCATGATACTTGGCCATGGGGTGGGGGTGGGGGGTAGGGGAGAGAGTTAGGTGGTGACAAGCAGGGACGGCTCAAGGCAATCTGCTGCCTGAGGCGACGGATGGGATGGCCCCCCCCACCTCCCGTGGAGAGGGGTGGGATCCTTCGCAAAACTCCAGTCGGGGACTGAAAACAAACCAAAAAGCCAATAGATAATGTGGAGCAAATGCAAGATGTTACACACCAAGGAACTAAAAGAAAGAGGGAGAACCACAGCAGTATATAACTCCAAATTATAATTCATTTGTATTTTGTTGTTATAAACTGTGTTATGGTGCTTGCTTTTTCTTTTTGCATTCACAGAACCACCTCCAAAACAGTAAGTGCAGAGCAGAGGTAAGACATTCACCTATAGAACTCAATATATTAAAAAAAAATCTGATTCTGGTCATCTCATCAACAACAAACATTCTCCAGTACCAGGCATATTGGGAACTAATATAAAACCTTACAAAAGTCACTGTAGATCTGCAAGGCCAAAATCTGCCATACCATACCATCATACACTTCCAAAACTCATACAAGGGGCCTACCCAGAAAAAAGAAGTGCTATAAATACTGCAGCGGGCCCTAGAACATCCATACACCTACTTGAAAAGCTGAGTAAGTCAAATTATTACAGTGCAGATCCCTGTGTACAAATTAACAGAACACCTGGCCTCAGTGGATGATGTGGGCACACTCTGTTGGAGAAATCTTCGACTGAGCTAAGTGCCTGGCTCTCCCCTAGCTCTGAGTCTTCTCTAACCACAGCCATCTCTGCCATGGTTTTCCCCTCCTCCTGTGATCATCCTTCAGAAACAAAGGAAAAAAACCCCAAACAAACCCAAAACACTTCCTGCCATCGAGGGGTACATTGATCACTAAAAAAACCCAAAACAAAACAGGACAGTAACAAAAACAATGATCCAAACCCCATGGCCAAACCCTGCGGGTTGCCTCAGACCCAATCCCATAGAGCCTAGACAAGGCCTGATCAGGGATAGAATGGGCAGCCATGCAACAGCAACAGGACTAAGCACGTAGGGCCTGCAAACTCCAGCCAGCGCTTCCACCCTGCCTCTCCTGGACTGCGCCTTCTTCTCTATGCTGCCTCACAATCCCTACATGGTAGGCCATTTGAATGCAGCAGGGGGGGGGGGAGGCCAAGTCAGTCTAAACATAAAGCCCCAAGGGAGACAACTAAGCAGAAATCTTCCTCAGGAGCCAGAAGCAGTGGGCTTCTTCTGTGCTTCGGGGACCCACTCATCTCTGCAGGCATGCTACCGAGACAGTGCACCCAGAGCTGGGACGCCCCGAGGAAGGCCCCCCGACTCTTGAACATATTCTCCTTGTCACCAGTTCTACTCAAACCTGCGCCTCCAATCCCAACTCTGCGCTGCTCCTGTTACTGCAGAGATTCATTCAGGAAACCTGCAACAGGAGGTCGGACCCAATCATTTCCCCAGCACTGTGCTCTCTTTAATCGGGTGTGTGGTACCAAACTCACAGCTTTACATTCTCCCCCAGCAGCACCTCACTCTAGCTTTTCCTGGCGTCCTCCAGCTCCTCCCCTGATGGCAGAACAAGCAAGCATGAGTCCAGAACTAGAGCATGTCCACGGGGCAGGTGAGCACAGAGAGGATTCAGGCAGCACTCCGGCAGAATTTATTTCTGATTTTGCCGCCTCTGGCTTGACACTGCCTTCCCGCTGATTTTTTTCTTGTTTGGACAGCAAAATCAGAAATAAAAACAGTCAGAGTGCCATCCCCTAGAAACTGCTGCCTGAGGCCCCAACCATAGTTGGCCTAATGGTAGAACTGCCCCTGGTGACAAGAGGTGGAAGGGAGAAAGAGCGGTTATGCGATGTGGGAATATGTATGAGGAGAGTTAGGGGAAATGCTGGACTGCAGGGGTGTGGAGAGGGGAAGATGCTATATCAGTGGGGAAAGAGAAAAGAGCAGAAGATTCAGGATCACATGCGGCAGAGAGGACGCGGGGGGGGGGTGAAGATCCTGGAGGATGGAAGAGGAGAAAGAGGACCACACAGAGGAGGGAAGAGATAGGGAAGATTTACTGGATCAGTGGGGGTGGGGTAGGTAGGGAAAAGAGAAGAGAGATGCTGCATCATAGGGGTGGGGTTAGGAGGGCCGAGGACAGATTCTGGACAATGCAGATATTAATCAAAGAAAAAACAACGACAAAAATAGAATCATTAAACAACAACATTTCCCAAAATAAATCAGTGATTAAGGTAAACTGGTAGAATATGTAAATTAAAGGTTTGCACTGCTGGCTGACAACAGAAACCAAGGCAGTTTTATTTTAAACTCAGCTAGTCAGTTCTTCGGTTCTGTGCCTTTTCACTAAACTGCTTTCAAAATAGAGTCTTCCTTCAGATTCACCACACAGCGCACTTAGTTCTATGTCTTCGAACATGAAATATATTTACATGAAATAGCGCACCCAATAGGCTTAAAAATGTCGAGTGAAAATATGAGCAATGATTACACAAGCCATTGTAAATCTAAAGGCTTGACAAAATGTGCATTAGGCAGCATCAAGATCGGCTGTGATCTGGCTCAGACATTGACTGGGATTAAGCTATGTTGGTATATACGAGTACATACTGTATATATCAGTTTCCTAGCTGGATTTTGAATATGTTGAACATCAAAATTTGAATTATCTGGGCAGGCCATCAGGTCACCAAATCATCTTATGCTGTAACATGCCTTGAGTGTTTCGGCAAGAAGGCGCAAATGAAATAAATTGTTCTGAAATGTAATGTATAGGTTTTGGCAGTCCTCTCACAGCAGTCAGCTATGATGTGAGTATTTATTCAGCTCATGGACTATCCTCATCCAGACATGCTACAAGTCAGTACCGAGCCAGGCTTGGGTGAGCTAAGTTAAGATGAACGGGGCACAATCTGAGCCACATCTCACCTGGGCTAACTCCCTATTTCCTATTTTCTATATATTTATTTCAGATCATAAGAACATTTTTATTCCTAGAGTTAGCAGGGTCAGATATCCTTTGAATTGATATTGTTACATCAGGGCTTCCGAAACCTGTCCTGGGGACTCTCGTCTTCCCCCCAAGCAGTCAGAATTTAAGGATATCCACAATGAAAAAGCATGAACTACATTTTCATATACTGCGTTTGCAATGGATGTGCAGGTTATCTCATGGAGAGTTATTCTGACTAACCTAAGAATCCGACAGCCTGCGGAGTCACTTGGACAGTTTTTAGAGGCTTTGCATATTTGTGTGGATGTACTTTAAAATGGTTTGCATAAGTTGTAAATAAAGTAAATATATGAAAGTTGTTTCTTGCCTTGCATGCCTTTTTGGCCAAAAAGTGAGGGAATTAAATCAAAATGAATAAATCATAAACAGGCTTACTCTATGTCCATGAGAGAAAAGCTCAGCACATGAGGATCTGTCACGGGGGCTATGTCTCATATGACAAAAGATAAGCAGGCAAAACAAATATTGTAAATGTTAAGAGACAACCAGGGAACCAGGAGACAAACCAAAGAAAATTCAAAGGAAGAATGAGAGGAAGGGAGAACTACTTTTAAGAAAGAAAAGGGCTCTGGGAAATGATGCCCGAGATAAAGACAGGAATGTATTGCTGAGACAATTAGTAATTATATTCATTGAAAAAAGTATAAAGGCACTTTTTAGATACTACTGGAATTGAGATGTACACAATTTCACCAGTATTTTATAAAAGGCTCTAGGAATTGGTAATGAGATGATCCCCATTATACATGGTGGGGCAGGTTAGAAGTGATAAAAATGGTAGTGATGCTGAAACTGAATTACATTTTGAGTATGCTGCCTTTGTTTTTTCCAGATCAAGTCTACAAGAAAATCAAATTAATACTTCTAAAAACACCTTGAAATAAGAAAACCCCACTTATTGCCTTGTGGAAACTGAAACTGTCCAAAGGTAAAGGGTGGGATTAATTTTCCAGATTTCTGGAGGTACAATGAGGTATTTATGTTGAGCAGTAGTGCCTCTTGGTTCACATGGAAAGAATTTGGAGGTAGACCTATATGATGTGATCTAGAGGAGACACTAGTTTATCCTATGCCTTTTTACCTTTTATCAACCATGGTTCTGATGAAGTCTAGGGCATTTACTTTTATAGTAATTGCCTTTTGGGACTTTGAGAGAGCATTGGTTGAGAAAGAAAATTCCGTATTACTGTAATTTCTCTTATGTCAATCACACTCAGAAGCTTTAAGATTGTGGCAATATCATGGGAACATATTCCAGTAGTTCAGATTATTCCCTTGAAGCTAGTGTGCATTTTGTAGTGGCAAGAAAGGATCTCTAATATGACATTTTTCCAATAGGCCAGATATGAGAGATGACCCAGATCAGACAATGGCTTGTTAAGGGATCCCACCTGTCCTTCTCTTCTAGAAAGGAAGTAACTGAAATCAATGAGGAAATGTCCAGATCCTGGTCTTTGATACTGTGGCATGATCATTATGCAGGAGACATTGTATTTCTGCTGGCGATGCTTTTCCTTTGAGGAATATCCTACCAGATGACATCCTTTCTCATCATTTTTTATTAGGATGCAAAAAAGGAAAGTCTTGTTTTGGCAATAAATTTTGCTCATGTTTTCATCGATCTCAAATACTGAAAGATCATTTTTCTGGTTGATTTCATTGGCTGGAAGATGAGACCACCCACACTTCTTTAAATGTCTTTATAAGACGTTTTTACTTTCATATATTTAAGACAGAATTCACATAAGCAAAGCTTTGATAATTTTGTAAATTCCAACAGGTAAGGTGATGAATATATTTCATACTTTCCGAATTCTCTTATGGAAGGGAACCATCCTTGGAGATCAACAATGATTTTGCATCCTATTTTCTCTAGAGCAGTTGTTTTCAACCCAGTTCTTGGGACACACCTAGTCAGTCAGGATAACCACAGTGAATACACATGAGATAAGATTTGCCTGCAGTGCCTCCATTGTACGCCAATCTCTACCCTGCATATCCGTTGTGGTTATCCTTAAAACCAGACTGGCTAGGTCTGTCCTGAGGACTGGGTACTTCCAACCACACTCACATCTTTTCTTTCCTGCTTGATGTTTATTTTGACTTCACTGTCAGGTAACGTTCTTTCTACTACTAATCATTTGTATAGCGCTACAAGGCATACGCAACACAGTACAGAGACATGAAAGAGATGATCCCTGCTTTAAGAGCTTATAGTCTACTCAAGACAGACAACACAACAATTGGGGATTAGGATATATCTAGGGGAATGGAAAGTAAACACATAGAAGGTGAATAGGAGACTAAGAGGTTCAGGATCCAAAAGTGACCCTGAAGAGGTAGGTTTT
Organism: Ichthyophis bannanicus; assembly: GCA_033557465.1. Taxonomy (NCBI): domain Eukaryota; kingdom Metazoa; phylum Chordata; class Amphibia; order Gymnophiona; family Ichthyophiidae; genus Ichthyophis; species Ichthyophis bannanicus. The sequence goes on from CM066033.1 coordinate 595,630,705, forward strand.
TAGCCTGGATTTGAATAGGGCCAGAGATAGAGAATTAGCAGACAGATAAGATAAGATATGCTCAGTAAATATGTCTAGGGGTTAGGTTTTCTGTTTTCCCTTCCCATAGGTTTGGTGAGACTTTCTGGTAATCTTTGTCTTTATCTTTATTCATTGCTTGATATACCGCCCAAGCATATAATGAACCACGACAGAGACAAATCCTGTGATTATATATATTAGATTTATTATGGTAGACAAATAGAGAGCATAAGACTAACATTGCAGAATGAGGTGATCAGATCTGGTAGCAGCACTAACTATTATGTAGCAGCAATAAATCACTAACTCACAGCCAAAGGTCTCAGGCTCACTCTGCACTTGGAAGAGTACAGAAAGGAACTATCTGACTAATCCACATACCCAGTTAAAGACTTAAGACTGGTAGCTTAGCTCTGATAAGATGAAAGAACATAGCTGGGGTCTGAGACAGTTTCTAGAAAAGCAAAAAGTCAAAAGGTAAATAAGCTAGCAAAGCAGGCTCAAGCGTGGGGTAACACAGAACACTTCAAGTGCCTATGGGAATCTTAGTTTGCCTTGTAGGATTAGTAGAACAGCTTTGGGATGACACAGAGTGCCTTTGTGCTTATAAAAGCAACAAGGAAGGCAAGACAAAAAAATGGTGAGCCAGTTCTTATGAAATACCCTTATTGTTCCTCATGCTCAATCCTTATCACATTTGCTGATTGGTTGGCATGATATACTGTGAGATGTCTGGGAGTAACACAAGGCAGTCATCATGTTATGGTCTCGTGCACAATAGAGATGAAATACAGTAGAAGATGGTATGCGATATTCAACAACTGCAGGGGTTAGCGACTGCAGCAAAAGATAGGCCAGTCTTTAAAGTGACAAACTTTCACCACTTAGGGATAACTGGGCAGCGGCTGAATATTGCTGCTGCCCCAGTTATCCCATGGTGTCACCTCCTCTCTGCCCCTGGAATGCCTCAATGGTAGCCAACTAGCGTTGGCGCATTCCATGGCGACTAACCACGTTAATCACTTTGAATATCAGGCCCTGTATGTTTGGTGGGCAAATATGAAACTGCGATGTCAGATAAGTATAAACAGACTCTGAAGAAAGCACAAAGATGGAGCAAGCTAGACCAATATGTGTTAAAAAGACTAATGCTTTTGACTGTAAAGTGCATGATAGGCAATTTGTTGTAAAGTCTGTTTTTTATTATAAAACCAATAAAAAATATTTGAACTCAAAAAAAGAGAAGAATCTGCTAAATGTGGAGCCTTTTGTAAAATACAAATAAGGAGGTGCTGCAGTGGATATGCACGTGCCAATACATGGAAAGAAGAGGAGCCATTTTACAAACCTACACATAGAAACAGAGAAAGATGATAGCAGATAAAGATCATATGGCCTATCCAGTCTGGGAAAAATCATGGAAGCAACTCAGCACCTTTAACATGTAAGTGCCATCATTTGCACGTGGACATTGTGAAATACCTACTTCCACACTTAAGTACCAGTACGTATGCATGCAGCTTGCCCATTTTGTAAATCTGCACATAAAAATGTCACCAGTTCTACAGAGGACACTAGCTTTAGGTTCAGTTTGGAGGGAGAAATAAACAAGCGGGGATTAAGAAAGATAACTCCATTAATACCTCCTGTAAAGGGTTGGCCAAAGCAATACTTTTTCTAAACCTAAGTATGCCAGGGAACAGATGCAAATCCTGACATGATCATACATATGTATTCCCTATGGGCCCAACTCCAATCCGGATGTAAAGGCCCTCTGTTCACCTGGCAGGATCCGGACACACAGAGGGAGTCGTGATTTCAATCCCAACGGGGCACGTCTAGCCCCACAAGATTGGAATCGCGAACAGGCCCTGTACATGCAGGTCAGAACCACAATTCAGCCCAGCCTGCATGTACAGGCCGTGCCCGACTAACTCAGTCTGGGCTTTACAATAGAGCCATGGCGCTATGGCATCTGGTTGCCATGGCACCATGGCTCCATTGTAAAGCCGCAATCCCCGGCCACCAGCTCCTACAATGCTTTCCCCGCAGCCTGACCCCAGATCCGGCCTTCCAAGGCCAGGGTCGGGCTGCAGGAAATGCCCTCCACCCCCTCCTGCTGCTGCCAAGCCCCCAGGCCACTGTGGAATAAGTTCTCCATTTAAGCCGTCGGCTCCGGACATACAGGGCCGACACTGGAATCGGTCCTGTATGTCCAGGGCTGACAACCACCCATCACCCGCTATAACCTCACCACCTTCACCGCCCGTTCACTGCCCTTGTCTAACTTCCCCATACAACGAGTGAGGAAGTAGGATGGGGATGGGAAAGGGCACGAATAGCAGGGATGGACATCCCAATCGGATGTCCATCCCTGCTATTCGTGGCTCAGAATGACCCCTATATGAAATCGGGAATACACATGTACATTTTTAACCCACTGACTATGCCACTGATGCACCCACTTCCAATTTCTACATAGTAAGGACATCCACATGTACATTAAGCCCTTTCTGAAATCACCATTTACACATTGATGCCATTTTGCCATGTAAATGCTGGATTTTGCATATGGAAATTGAGAATAATCCTTCTAAACATAACATAAGAAATGCCATACTGGGTTGGACCAAGGTCCATCAAGCCCAGTATCCTTTTTCCAACAGTAGCCAGTCCAGGTCACAAGTACCTGGAAGGCTCCAAAAAAGGTACATAGGTTCCACAATGCTCATCCCAGGGTAAGCAGTGGATTTCTCGGATTTTCTTTAATAACGGTTTATGAGCCATTCCTCCAGAAGCTAGTCCAAACCTTTTTTAAACCCATCTACACTAACAGCTTTTATTACATCCTCTGGTAACAAATTCCAGAGTTTGATTATGAGTTGAGTGAAAAAAAGTCTGCAGTACTCAGAGAAAGAGAGTAGATAAGTACTCCAAATCCACAATTTTTCCCCCTCTCCCCTCACCCCTCCTCCCATTTCAAAGGAAGGCAGATGGGAAGGAAGCAAGGGGACCTCAAGGCAAGAAAACCAGTTGCCTTGGGACCAGGGAAGAGATTCAAGACCAAGGCTAAGGCTATGAGGGGTGTTTTAGTGCTTTATTTGTGAGTTGGATGTCTTAAAAATGGGCACGTAGATGTGAAAAGCACAGAGACATCCCTGGGGACATTTTAGAAGCCAGGTATATAAACAGCCCCAGCACAAAAACCTCCATGGTGTGGTGGAGGTGAAGCCTGGGCAGAGCAAGGCAGATGAACATCGAGAGCACGTCTGGCCCTGGTTAGTTAGAGGACCATGCCTATACTTGCTCCTGACCATGAATATGGTAGACAAAACATGCTTGTTTCATGAATGCAACAATTCCAGGGGGAAGTGCAAAACATGTTTACATTGCCACAGTTATTATTTCATGCCCAAAGAAACCTCTGCGCACTTGCTTCACCTGCCCTCCCCTGATCTTGGCACACGATGCATCATGTGATTGATGTGATCAGATGACATTACTACTGCCTACCTTGCCAGTACTTGCTTCACTTGCCCTCCACTGACATTGGCAATGGAGTGGAGGAGTAGCCTAACAGTTAGAGCACTGGCTTGGGAGCCAAGAGACCAGGGTTCTATTCCCACTAGCACTCTTTGTGTCCTTGGACAAGTCACCTTACCCTCTATTGCCTCAAAAGAATCCAAGTTATCAATATCCCTGTTTAATGTACATTACCAAGTTTAAGCTACAATGTAAACTGCTTTGACTGAAGCAGTATAAGAAACCTAAATAAACAAATCAGCATGCAAAGCATCACTTGACTGGTGTGATCAGATGCCATACTTGCCCTCCATTGACATCAATACATGGTGCATCAGGTGACCAGCTGCTTTTCCTCAAATTGTGGAGTTTGTGCTTCCACTTAACTATATTCTGTGCTAATACTGTCGGTTTTGAATGTGCCTCTTCTCTCTGTGATTATCTCTTTCAGACTCCATTACTTTGACTGCATTGCCAGTACTTGTCTCACTTGCCATCCACTGATGTCAACATGCGACACATCACGTGACTGATGTGATCAGGTGACCAATCAGCTCTTTCTCAAATTGGAGATCATTGCAGTGTTCTGCGCCACCGTGGCATGCCCAAGGAGCAAGCCTTACTCCTTGGGCAGATTCCTTGGGGCAGTTCAGGCAGTTTAATGACCTCTTTCCCAATGATTGCTTGGACCTTCTTTCATAAATTAAGCTGTATGTCAGTTCTCATTTGGATTGTTCTATTCTCTCTTATAAGAGTGGCAACTATTCCAGTCTGTTGGGACCATTGTCTCCCTCTTCATGTTCCATTACCGCAGCATGATGTCAGAACTTTGGTTCTTTGTTCTCTTTCTTCGGCTCTCAAATTGGCTACTACTCCCTCCTGCTACTCCTAGGCTCAATGCCCTCCCTTTCATTGTGCTCTACTTAACTGCCATTCTATTCGGTCAGAGACCGCTTTGGTTGCCGACCTTGTATCTGAGCACTCCCTAGACCTCTTCTTCCTGACAGAATCTTGGCTCAAGGATGGTGAGGATTCCATTTTACATCAATGCCACTCCCCAAATCATTCTGCCCTCTCCGTTCTGCATTGGTCTAGATGCAGAGGTGGAGTCACGGTCATCTTTAAATCTTCTATCCCTCTATCAAAAATACCCTCACCTATACTACATTACCCAGATGTTCTTTTGCTCTGCCTTGATTTTTCCCCACCTCCTCGCTTTTTATTGGTCTTCACACCCCGTTCATTCTGCTGTGGGATTCTTTACTCCTCACCATCTCCGAAGCTATTTGTCACTACCCTAACCTTCTCATTCTGGGAGACTTCAATGTTCACTATGAGCAGCCAAAGAGATCTCTGGATAAGCTTTTTCTTGCTTTTCTATTGGACTGTGCACTCACCCAGCACACATGCTCTCCAACTCATGTTGCAAAGCATCCCCTTAACTTGATTCTCACCACTGATATTTTCCCTCTCCGCCCCTCTTAGTCACCATTTATCCTTTAATACGCTTTGCGTCTTTTTCTCATTGCAACCCTGTATGAGTCCCCCCCCTTTGGTGCTCCTGAAGCCCCCTCTCCCACTCTTGTGTGCCATGTCACTCAGGAGATGGTTTCAGCATTTCCTGCCTGACACCTTTTCCACTTGACTTTGATTCACTCTATTGATAATCAAGCTATTATCTAGTTATCCCATCTTCACTCTGCTTAGAGCAGCCTGCCCCTCTACTTCCATGATGCTCTTCCAACAGACAGAGACAGCCCTGGTTCCATTCTGGACTGCATCTCCCAAGAGCGCAGCTGCACAAAGCAGAATGCCATTGGCAGAAATTATGCTCTGCTGAGTCTCTTTCTTTCTTCACAAATTTCCATCTTCAGTACAGATCAATGATCACCCATGCTAAGAAATATTACTATCCCACTCATATCATCACAGCTGTTAACCACTCTAAAATGCTTTATAGTGTCATAAATTTCACAGCTATCATCTGCTAAGTCTACATCGGAAGTACGCCCTTCTGCCAAACGATTTGACTCCTTTTTTCAGGAAAAGACTCTTGGCCTTCAGCAAGCACTTGCAGGTCCCCATCTAGGCTACCATCTCCATCAGCCTTTTCAACTGTATATGCCATCTCCCCATCTAATTCACAATCTCCGTCAGCTGTCTTGCTCACTCGTGCCTCTCCATCCAGACCACCATCCTCTCGGCTACCTCATTTGCTGGTTCTTCCTCTCTATCTCTTTACCCACTCATTCTCCATGGATCTCAATCCTCTCTGCCACCTTATTCCCCCTCTTTACCTTCTGACTCGCAAGTGCGCATACACACCTGGCGTTCATTTCCCCCAGTATCGCTTGGTCAGTTATTCAATCTGATATCGTCTTTGCACAAAATGATCTGCCCACTTGATCTTATCCCTTCTTCTTGGATCCTCCATGTGTCCCTGGTTCTTATTCCCCAAGTCTTGTCTATTGCCAACAAACGTTTGGCATCAGGTTTCTTCCTTACTCCATGGAAAAAGGCAATAGTCTGTCCTATTCTAAAAAAAAACTACGTTGCATAGAAATACCCAGAAAACTACAGGCCAGTGTCTAACTTACCCTTTCTCTCTAAAATACTAGAAAAGCTATCATTTTCACAATTATCAGAACACCTTGAACACACGAACACTCTTTACTTCTGGCAATCCGGCTTCCATGTGGGTTATAGTATAGAAACTATCCTTTCTTCCTCAGTGAAGCACATGAGCCACTTGACAACAGTAACAACTCCCTCACAGTTTCACTTGGCTTGCCTCAGCTTTTGATTTAGTTGACAATGCTTGTCTTTGTCTCTGATTACAAGAATTTGGCTTACATGGTACTGTTTTGCAATAGCTTCTTCTTTCTTGTTCAATCACTCATTTTCAGTCACTTTCAGTCCCTCTTCTTCTGCCACTTTCCCTATCACTTGTGGGGCTCCTCAGGGATTGGTCCTGGTCCCTCTTCTTTGTAACATCTACCTGCCCCACTTAGCACTTTTTCCACATGCTACTATGCAGATGATATCCTTCTGCTCTTACATACATTCCGTGGCCCCGGACTTCACTCCATTTAACAATTGTCTCTCTCTGGTAGAGACTTGGCTAAAAACACATCACTTAGTATTAAATGTAGACAAAACATCTGCTATCTGGCTGATTGATTCTTCTGATGCTCCATGGTGTCCCAATTCCCACAGTCCCTACTCTTAAATATCTGGGGGTTACACTGGACTCTCATCTTACATTCCATGAGCACATTAGCACAGTGGTTAGACGTACCTTCCTCTCTCTCCGACAAATTAGGGCCCTTAGATCGATTCTTACCCCTACTGCATTGACAACTCTACTCATCTCACTTGTTATCTCATGCCTCGATTACTGCAATGTAATTTTCACTGGACTTCCATCAAATAAGCTAAAACAATTACAGACAATTCAATACACTGCTGTAAGACAGTTTCTCACACCACCCGATTTGACCATGTCATACCCCTACTTATCCAGAACCATTGGCTATCAATTTCACAGTTCAAAATTCTTACCTGGGTTCATAAGACACTACACAGCACCCACCACACCTTATCTGGCCACTTGTATTATCCTTAATGCTCCTCAAAGCACCCTCCAGAATATCCAGTCACCAGCACTGTTCCCTCTAAGCTGTGCACGTGTGCGCACGCACACACCTCGCTGAGCGAGCGCACATACTTTACAACAGAGCGCACAAAAACTACGGTTCTGATTCTGATAGAAAACAACACAGATGTCTTAAAATTTAAAAGTTGTTGTGTATGTACTGTCGCGCCCCATGCCCAGGCGGTTGCTTATAGGCCGGGACGTGCCTTTGTATTGTCCTTAAATAAGGGAATCCAGAGCCAAGGCTTCTGGGAGTTGTAGTTGTGAGGTCTCAAACAATAAAGTTGTGACTCGAGGGTTTTAGGAAAACACAGGAATTTTATTTTTCCTGTCCAAAAAAGAGCATTTAAAAGCTCAACGCATGGCAAAATAAATGGGATTCTTCTCCACACAAAATTCTAAGAAAAAGACCCTCTTTACCAGAACAGAACACTGCAACTGCTTCTATCAGCTTTAAGCACAAATAGCTGTTTCCTTTTAAACTTTCAGCATTCAAAAATAAAGCTTTAAGTGCTTCTGTCAGCTTTAAGCATATGTAGCTGTTTCTTTCAAAGCTTCCAGTATTCAAAATAAAACTTTAACTGCTTCTGTCAGTTTTAATCAGACAATTTGTTTCTAGGTTTTTCTCCTTCCAAAACCTAGAACTTTTATGCTGTTTTCTTGCAAAGCGAGCAGTCCATTAATGATTCTACAGACTCCTTATCAGAATCATAACACTCTGTTTGCATTTGTTCATAACCTGTGTCTGTTATATCTGGGTTTAAATCAGCTTGCACAATCTCAGGCTTAATCTCTTCTAACAGCTCTAGGACCTTTCTCCAATGAGACTTCTCTTTATGCTCAGGGTTCTTAGCAGGCACATGGAGATTCTTTTCTTTCATTAACCGGCACAGAGCCTCTAACTGGCTCACATTACCTTTATTTACAGTTCTATTCACACACCTTTTGGGAGTTGGCAGTTTTCCAGCAGGTTCATGAGCTGCTGCTATCGTACCTTGCTCCTTGTCAGTAGCTCTCCCAGGCAAACCCCTCCTGCCTCCAGAATCAGCTGCAGTTCCCCTGCAGTACTGACTTCCTTCTGGAATGTGGCTCCCTGTGTGTTGGTCTCCTTTGGAATCCTCTCTGATGCTGACCCTGGTAACTCTTTGTCCTTCAGCTCCCCTGAAGTTTCTTTCTCCATCTGCACCCCTGATGGTCCTCTCTCCTTCCGTTTCCCTGGTGGTCTCCTCCCACTCTTCTAATCCCCTGGGCTTATATGAGTGTGCCTGAACTATCGGGCTGTGCTCCTCCCCCTGGTTCCTCTCATTAACTTCACAGCTTGCCTCAGAGCTTGGGCGTGTAGGGTATATTCGTAGCACAAAAATAAGTTAGACTCTCTGTTGTTGTCTAGGGGAGATAGCTACTAATATACAGCCCAAGGTTCGGTGAGTTATTCTGGCAATGAGCCACGAAAGAATTCTGGTCTGCAGAGATATATTAGACTTTATTATAGGCAACCAAATAGAAAAATATACACACACATATATGGCTAATTAGAAACATGAGGTAGACATTTGTTATGGTACAGATGTACACTTGGACAACGTAAGAAATCAGATTAGGAATCAGACGTCACTGATTCGCTCTGCACTGAGGAAAAGCAAGAAATATATTGCTAACCCCTTTGCCCATCCAGGAGAGGAGAGATAAGCCAGTACCTTAGCTCCGTCCAAGGATGCAGCTGTTAGCTAATGCCGGCTCCAGCCCCTTCAGAGGCGAGCCGCAGTAAGTCCGAACCGGAGGTATCTGTGAAAGTCTTATCTCAGACCTGTGGAGGACGGCCTAGCCCACACGTAGGGGCTGTCTGGCGGAAGGCTCAGGGCTCAGGAATCAGGTATGCAGTGCACAGCAGCAGGACCGGTGCAGAAGTCTATATGTCCAGGTGGGGAAAAGCCCCAACTCTTTCTCTCTTACTCTCCAACTTACAACTAACTAACTAACTAACTTCCAGCGCAGAATGCATAATTCTGTGTGAGAATCCTCCGTCATAGGTCCGATGATTAGTAGGCACCAGGCAGTCTGAGGTATTCTCAGCGAATCAGAAGGTCGATGATGAGCAGCTTCTTGCAAAGGAGCCATGGTAAAAGTCAGGCAGAAGCAACAGTATGTAACTTCTGGGCATGTACAAGTGTCCAAGGCCAGCCATGGACAATAGCCTCTGTATGCATGCACACTTAGAAACGCTGATCCAGCAGTTGCTTGGAGAACAGGCTTATAGCCGAACACAGCAAAAGTGTAGTGAAGAATCCATCTTGTCTGTGCAGTTTGGTTCAGGCCTGAGTTGCTGAGCAGGCCAGAGATTTGCATGTAGAATTGCAGGGGTACCAGCCCTACATCTCCCCCCCCTTGTAAGATGGAGGATGCTACAAGGGAGTACACTCCATCGTACAAAGCCTAACTAGCAGTACTACCGTGCAGGTCAGAACCAAATGACAAATGATTGACTAATGCATGATAAGTGGATAATACTTCAAGCACAATATGCATGAAAGCAATACTGCATGAGGAATAATACAGTGAACACACTCAAGCAATAAAAGAAGTCAAAATAAAATGTCATAGATACAGTCAAGTCAGATCAAGGAAGATAAGACATGTTAACTTCAAACTGAAGAATATATATAGTATCCAAACCAAAAATGCATATCAGTAATGCAATATAATGTGTTAGTGTAACACTACGGTGAACACTCAAAAGTAATGAGAAGCCATGTGTAACAGTTAGTAAAATAAACACATGCTATCTATGAAAAATAACCCAACTCAATTAAGAGTAATGGATAACTTTCAAATAAAATGGTGACACTTATTCAAAAGTGTGACGTTCCAGCAAATCCTGCAGACGCATGGCAGGCAGCAGAGGTGCAGGATGCATAGAGCGACGAAGAGTATGAATCTGCCTCTGTTGATACAAAGAGATAAGAAACTGGAGCACCAACAGAAAGAAAAGACCAGGCACAATGACATGTGACATAAAATCAGTTTGTAAAATGTCCACATCACGTGAATCAAAGTTATAATCAGCAATGGCAAGGGCGTCCTGGTCAATGGACAGTTCAACTGTGTGAGAGTCCTTATAGTCCAAAAGATAGGTCAAGGCTGCAGTGAAGTCAATCTCATGACCTCGAAACACATCCAATATCTGGAGCTCTGTCGAAACAGGGTCAGCATCAAGATAAAACAAGGAAACTCCACCAACATTAACAATGGAGTTCTTGGGAACATCAATCAAGCAAACATTGCAGGGTAGAGGAACTCTATTATGAATGTCATGTTTATTCATGGTGACCAGGAGTTCACTCAGAGGGGTACTAACCAGCCAAACATTGTTGACAACAGCAACTTTCGTCTCTGAAAAGTCATCGTACTTGGTCATGGTAACTTTACATTGTTCTTTCACATTTTCAGCAGACAACCCACAAAGAGCTGTAGAAGTGTCCTTCAGGAAAGGTTTACCAGGACACAACCAATGAATGTCTTTAGAGCGTTGGCACATGCCAAGATTAGGCACCACGTATATTAGTGATGCGTGCAACAGACGATTCAAAATGCTTCTGTAAAACATGTCGGGGATCTAGGGACACAAAAACTTTCTGTGTGACAGTCTGGGACTGTGTAATCAGGAAACCAGGCGCATCCTGTAGCACAACACCAGAAAGAGGGCCAGGTTCAATTAAACTGGCAACCTCGGATCCCGCAAACATCAAAATCAGGAACAGGACCTCCAAAGTTCGGGACTCCATCTGTAAAAGAAAACAAACAGGCTATCCCACCTCAAGGTTAGCATCACTCACTTCAGCAAGAGGTTCTTCAGGAAGGAGCTTACTGGGATGACACGGTCTAAGCTGATTAATGTGGACCCATTTAAGGGAGCCTTCCCTCTCAGTACTGGACTTCATTCGAATTTGATAAGCAACAGGGGAGGCTTTATCCACAATAGGAAATGGACCGTTCCAGCTAGGTAGAAATTTACAGTCTTTGACCTTATTCTTACCAAAATTGTAGTAGAATACCTTATCGCCAATCTGGTATTCTTTAGAGGTAGTCCTAGATTCACATCATTAGTCCTGTAAAGAAGATGAAGGGGTAAAACCATGTCCCTACCTGTCATCATCTCAAAAGTGGACACACCAGTAGCACGATGACGTGTGGCTCTGATAGCCATCAGGACCAAGGGCAGTTTGATGTCCCAGTCCTTCCCAGAGGAAGAAACATACTTTTTCAAGATACTGATGATAGTTTTGTTTGCTCTCTCCACTTGTCCAGAGGATTGTGGACGATAAGCAATGTGGACTTTGGCCTTCACACCTAGTACCTTCCACAGATGCTTAATGACTTGTCCCGTGAAGTGGGAACCCTGGTCGGATTCCACTCGCATGGGGAGGCCCCATCTGCTGAAAACATGGTTTAACAACAAGGTGGCCGTGGTCTCAGCGGTACAGTTGGGTGCTGGGATGCACTCAACCCACTTAGTAAATAAGCAGGTAACTGTCAACATATATTTGTTGCCTCGAGAGGATCGGGGCACGGGGCCGATCCAATCAATCTGGAGATCAGACCAAGGCATGGTCAGACCTCGGTTTCTCAGAGGTGCTCTATGAGAAGGAGCCGCAGGTTGAAATCTGCAACAGGTCAGACAACCTTTAGTATACAATTGGACATCTTGGTACATGTGGGGCCAGTAGGCCACTTGTTTCAATGTTTCATAGGTTATTCGGTCACCTCTATGACCGGCACAAGGTTCATCATGAGCATGCTGTAACATGACTCCACGGAAGGCCCGAGGTACCACCCATTGCACAATACCATGCTTACTCGTCCGTATCAACAGATCTTTCTGGAGATGGAACATGTCCTTGGAGATGTAGAGGATCCTCAGTTCCTCATCGTCCTGACAATCCTCCAGAGTTAATGGGTGTTCCTGGGGGTTCTGCAGAAAAAGGTAGAAACGTCCAAGAGTAGGATCTTGTTTCTGGGCTTGCACGAGGTCGAGATCTGTGCTCTCGCCACACCATTGAACCACAGGGGTCATGGTGGATAATTGAGCTTGTCGTCGGGTAACCGCCGTCACCAGTTGAAGCCCATTGGTCTCGGGAGCCTCCAACTGCCAGAGGTCTCCAGAGACAGCACCCTCCTTGGCAAGCTGATCAGCTAGATCATTTCCAATCTTGTCAGGATTATCAACACGGGAGTGACCTTTCACTTTCTTCCAGTAGATGGTCATGTCATTTTCATGAGCTACCTTGTCCAAGGCCAGAATCAATCCGGCATGTTTGACAGGTTTCCCTTTGGAATTCAGCATATTGTTAGATTTCCAAATGGGTAAGTGGGAAACAAAATTCTGTCGGACGTAGTCTGAATCAGTACAGATGGTTAGGGTGTGAACCCCTCCCTGAGCAGCAGACTGGAGAGCTGCCAGGGCTGCAGCTAGCTCTGCATACTGATTAGTCTTGGTACCCAGACGGTACTTGAAGGGTTCACAAGGGTGGTTCTGGTTCCAAACTACACCTATACCTGCTACCAGTTCATGGTCAGGCTCTCGACGGTAAGCACAAACCGTCCACATACACCTTGGGGTAGCCTTTACAGAGGTTCTCATCGTAAGGACGATGACGAGAAGGCTCAGGCATACATGACTCCATTTCGGTGTCTAAATTACCCACGAAAGGTTCTCTGGCAGTGCAATCGTGCAATTCAGCCAGGCCCTGTGCGGCGGCATCCTTGCGGTTTTGAGCATACCTGACCTCCAGGGCCAGCCCTGAAGTGCTAAGGTCCAGGAGACAATGCGACTGTTTGACACTTGTCCCGATTTAATCCGATCACTGCCTAGGAACTTGATGGGTTGGTGATGAGTCTCAACAACCAACCTCTCCCCTTGGATATAACTGCGGAAATATTGGAGGGCCCAGACTGTGGACAACAAGGATTTCTCACAGTCAGAGTATTTCTTCTCCACTTCCGTTAAAGCTTTGCTGGCATAGGCAATAACTTTCCTATCTGTGTCATGCATCTGGTACAGAACAGCACTCATAGAGTGATCGGTGAAACCTAGTTCCACGAAGAATTCTTTGCCACTCTCTGGATAGGCAAGACAGGGAGCCCGACTCAAAGCTGCCTTCAACTCTTCTAGAGCTGCCTCTTGGTCGGGATTCCATACCCAAGGTTCATCTCTTTTAAGGAGTTTGACCAGGGGTTGGGAAATCTCCGCATATTGATCCACAAATTGGCGTGAATAATTGCAAATGCCCAAGAATGAGCGCAGCTCACTCACGTTGGTCGGACATTTGAGTTGTTGCAAGGCCGCAATTCTCTTCCTTTGAGGTCGCAGTCCCTCAGCAGAAACTTCGTAACCCAAATAATTGAGGGATTTCCGGCACCATTGGCCCTTTGACAAGGACAGCTTTGCTCCCGCAGCTTTCAGTTGCTGGAAAACATGCTCTATTTCTTGCAAATGGTCAGTGAAACTGGTGTTCTTCACCAGTATGTCGTTGACATAGACGAGGGTGCCTCTTGTCTCAGCATCAGGCAAAGCCTTATGGAGGAAAATATTGAAGTCTGCTGGGGCATTCAAATAACCAAACGGTGTCCGATTCCAAGTATATTGTCGCCTACCGAAGGTAAAAGCCAGCTTATGCTGATCTTCTGGATGGACAGGTATAGTCCAAAATCCTGAGGCCAGATCCAGGCTGGTAAAGTACCTGGCACCCTTGATGGTGGCTAAGTTCTGTTCCAGATGTGCCATAGGCCATCTGGATAGAGGTACCTTTTTATTAAGCTGGCGATAGTCCAAAGCTAAGCGCCAGCTAGAGTCCTTCTTGATGACAGGCCACAGTGGGGCATTGTAAGTACTGTTGCATTGACGTATAATTCCCTTTTGTTCCAGGGAATTAATGATTTCCTGAACGGATTCATAGGAGGCCAATGGGATTTTATACTGCCTCACAAAGACAGGTTTACTGTTTGGATCCGTAGGAATACGGGTGACATGTAGGTCGGTGAGACCACAGTCATAAGTGTCAGTGGCAAACAGGTCCTTGTGACGGTACAGCAGTTCTTTTAATTGGGCCTTTTCTGACTCATCAGTGCAGGCGTCTGCTTCAGCAAGTTTTCCCGCAACCATTTCGTCAAATCCCAGAACAGGTTTGTTTGAAGGTATTTCAACCTTCTCCTCAATCTCATCTTGGAGAGAGGAGACCTGGATGGCTTGGACAGCATGGGGCTCCCCCCCCTGGTGGGTGAGGGAACTAACAGCCTCTTCGAGTTTACTTGACAAAATCAGATGGTCAGACTCGAGGTCCACCTGTGAGGTCACAGCACTATGAGGCCAGACAAACTGTAAGGTGAGGAGGCCTCGGGGTGAGGATCGAACACACGCAGGGGTCCCCCCCCCCTTCACAGATGTTCCAGGGAACAGGGGCTTCCCCAATAATCTGGAGACTCAATTCCACACTTGGGAACGATTCTCCCACTAGGAATCCCAGGGGTTCGCCTTTCACAAGGTGAATGCGATCTGGATTTGGATTGGTGAGCAATAAGTGTAAGGAGGGAGCTGTGGCCTCCATGCAGGGTATGGGACCCATGGCTAGGCCCAGCTCCTCAAAACGGGAATTTGGACTGAAGAAGACCAAGTTGTCTGAGAACACATGTCCTCGGGTCACCTGTATCGGCAGGAGACAATCCTGTACCCTCCCAGGTATGTGGATGTCTTCTGCACTGACCACTTCACAGACTTGAGGAATAGTCTGACCAGCCCGTAGGGATGGGCGGGCACCAGAGAAATCCACCGGATCTCCTTCCATCCTACTCCAGAGGATGTTGTTCACAAAATCCACATAAGTTCCCAGTCGAACAAGGCAATCTGAGCCTAAGGAGAGGGGCACTTCAAGTCCTCTGATGATGGAGAAGGTGTGCCGAAAACCTTTGACCCCAACTTGCAAGGGGAGATTGCAGTAGCCCATTAATGTCTTGAGCCCTTCCCCAGGCACTTGGAACGAAGTCTTCGCTCCCATTACCCAATCAAGGGTAAGCTGTTGTTTGAGCCGACAGAAAAGAGTCTCACTGATGAGGGAGTGGTCACAGTGGGGTAATAGGTAGGCCCTTTCCTTTTGGGACATGCCCACCTGCACATATATACAGGGACCTTTCTCAGCCGAGAATATGTCCGTCAGTCTCCTAGGGTGATCTAGGCAGGGATGGGATGGAGGAGGGGTTTGCACCTCACAACCTTCCACAGGTTCCTTCAGGAATATCTGCAGGCAGTCAGTATCAAGGACAATGTTAGCCACTGAACCCACTGCAATTGCAACCACGTCGCTGATGCCCTGATCCTCATCTCCAGCCCTTTCATACTGGAGGTGAAGGATTTGGGGATCAGCTGACCTCTGGAAATTAATCCTGATGGACTTGTTTGTGCGTTCCACTGAACAAGGACCACTGACTCTGCTGTCATGTTTTACCCTAGCATAAGGTATGGGATGTGTGACCTGTGTCCAGATCACTTCCTGGACGTAGTCCAGAATGGGGCGTAACTGTTTCAGGAGCTCATTGCCAATCAAGAATTCTTCCCCAGGGCACTTAGTAATGATTACAGGATGTTTCACCTGTAATTTTCCAATTTGGAGGTTAAGCCAGACCTGCCCCATAGACTCTATGGGCTGATTCCCATAAGCTGCGAGTGACAAATCACTGGGTGTGACATGTAGGGTCCTCTGACTCCCCAAGGAAGCAGTAAGTCTATCAAAGAGACTCGAGGTAATCAGGGTAGCCTCAGAGGCTGAATCTATCAGGCCCTCACAGAGAAAAGCCTGATGAATTGTAACAGGAACAGTGTACCTCTGTCCTTTTGGCTTGAGTTTACCCAGAAAGTACTTGTGCTTCCTGATGGTGTCAAAGGCTGGACCCTCGCTGTCCATGGCAGAACTGTCACTCTGTGTCCATGGGGTGGCATCCACGGCTGGCTGCACCTGTGCAATAGTGACCTGTGGGACAGAAACAAAGTCGGTTAGTCATTCAGTCGCCTTAGAAGGGGAAGAGGAGTCAACCAGTTCCTCCTCTGGCTTCTGAGGCTTTGCTCGTGGCTTAGGAGGCACACTACTAGCAGGAGCCTCCTGTGAGGAGCTGAATGCAATGGTAGCCTTCATCATATCTGTCAGCTCGCTTATTCTCTTCTCCAGTTCCAGGTATTTGTCAAAACCGGGCTTTCTCTTCCAGTTCCGGTTCTGTGGAGTGAAACGCTGATTCCCAGAGCGCTGCTTAGACCCAGATGACTGGTTATTCTGGGGTGGCCTGGGAGGATTCTGTGGAACAGAAGGAGAAGAGTTATTTTCTAACGAAAGAGTGGATTTTACAGCACTAACACACTGTTTTGGCTCTCTGGCTTTGCTGGGAGCCCGGACTGTGCTGCCAGTATTGGGTGCTCTCATGTTGGGAACAGCTTCCCAAATCCACTCAGCATGTTCTATCACACGTGACAGGGGTTCGTGACGCTTGTCAGACATATAAGGCTTGATAGATGGAAGGAGCAACTGACAGAAAAGATTACGAAACTCCTGATGGTGTTCTATTGTTTCCCAAGAAGGGTCACTCTGGAAGAAAGTCTGCCTAAGTCTGTAAGCAAACTCTCGGGGGGTTTCATTTTCCTTATGAGTCATACTAAATGCTGCCTGCTTTGCAGCAATATCATCAGGATGTGGCCCATAATGTTTCTTTAGTGCCTGTTCAAAAATGACAATGTCCTTCTTTTCATCGTCTGCCATGGCCCGAATGAATTGCTGACAAGGCACATCAAAAGACCATGGAAGATACAAAACCATGTCCTCCCCCCTGGTAATGTTCAGTGCCCGAAAGGCATCTTTGACTGCAGCTAAATGTTCATTTATGGTGGCATGACCAGTTTTCTCAAAAGGAGTGACCATGCTCCGCAAGGTCTTGATAATTTGCAATTGGCCGACAGAAGCACCTTCATGTGTGTGTGTTCCTTGCAGGACACGGGAGCATAGTGGATTTTGCGTCCCTTCAGCTCCCTCTGGTGGTCGCTGCTGGTACAGTTTGCCATCACTAGGGAGACTTCTCACCCCCTCCTCCACCGCTCCCTGTATGGGGAGGGGTCGAGAGTAGGGTGTTTCACTCCGCCCTGTTTCTCTCCTGTGCTCATGCGCTGATGGGAGAGAACTGACTCTGTTCTGGAAAAGCTGCCATTCTACACTGGGCAGGGTTTCCAGTGGCAAACTGCCGTCATCTACCCTCTGGTACTTCGAGAAGCCTAGAGGGCTGAAATTATCCCTGTACTCTGTCTCATTACTCTGAGAAGTGGACACACAAGCCAATTCAAAACAGTCAGCTCTTAACTGCTGGATTTCTAGGTTAACTCTCTGTATTTCCTGCCCACATTCCTGACGTGCAACAACTAGCTGCCTTTGCAGATCGGCTGTACGCCGTCTCTCTGCACTGAGAGCAGACTCTGTGGCTTCGAGCTCAGCCATCAAAGAACTCTCTCGTTGCTCAAAAAGAGCCGCGTCTGCTTTTAATTTCTTTGTCTGAGAAGCCATCTCAGACCTACAAACTGCTAGAAACTGCAACTCCTTTTGATCCTGTTCACCCCGCCTCTTAAGAGCGGAAACCTGAGCCACTAGCTCTTGGCATCGCAGACACCACAGGCTAGTAGTGCCTGGTGAAAAGAGGCTACCGCTAGCTCGTCTGGTCGCCTCAGCCTGAAGTTCGTCAACTTGATGACGTAACTCAGCACTCTGCTTTTCACACTGGTTAGCTGTCTCCTTAGCACACTGTACCTGACTGTGAGCAGTCCTTAAATCAGACTCTAGCGATTCAGATTTAGTTTGCAGGTGACATAATGCCTTCTGCAGTTTGTCAGTAAAAATATGCAGCACACAGGCATGTTCGGCTACCATATCCACCGGTAATTTAGCCTTATGAGCAAGAAGCCGGTCTAGGAACTCACTGAAAAAGCTATCAGCCCTAACAAGCTCTTGCGTATCTGTTGTAAGGCACTTAGAAATTCTTTCAATGTGGTCGGCAGTGGTATCTTTCGACCAACATAGGGAAGCTAATTTCTGGAATGCCAAATCAACCTTATCTGCGTGAGCCATTGTAAATCAATAGCTGAGACTGTCTGTAAAAACAAACACAGGGCACAGCGAGAAGTACTCTAATGCAGAGCCTGTAAGGAGGGTTCCAAAGCCGTCTCACAGACAATGCTCTCTGGCCACAAAACCCTCAGCATAAACCGCTGCGTTGACCACAATAGGACAATGCAGAAATATTACACAAATTCTGAGAGGCGTGGCACATTCAGAAACACTCATCCCTTGGAAGAGACCCCCATATGTAGGGTATATTCGTAGCACAAAAATAAGTTAGACTCTCTGTTGTTGTCTAGGGGAGATAGCTACTAATATACAGCCCAAGGTTCGGTGAGTTATTCTGGCAATGAGCCACGAAAGAATTCTGGTCTGCAGAGATATATTAGACTTTATTATAGGCAACCAAATAGAAAAATATATACACACATATATGGCTAATTAGAAACATGAGGTAGACATTTGTTATGGTACAGATGTACACTTGGACAACGTAAGAAATCAGATTAGGAATCAGACGTCACTGATTCGCTCTGCACTGAGGAAAAGCAAGAAATATATTGCTAACCCCTTTGCCCATCCAGGAGAGGAGAGATAAGCCAGTACCTTAGCTCCGTCCAAGGATGCAGCTGTTAGCTAATGCCGGCTCCAGCCCCTTCAGAGGCGAGCCGCAGTAAGTCCGAACCGGAGGTATCTGTGAAAGTCTTATCTCAGACCTGTGGAGGACGGCCTAGCCCACACGTAGGGGCCGTCTGGCGGAAGGCTCAGGGCTCAGGAATCAGGTATGCAGTGCACAGCAGCAGGACCGGTGCAGAAGTCTATATGTCCAGGTGGGGAAAAGCCCCAACTCTTTCTCTCTTACTCTCCAACTTACAACTAACTAACTAACTAACTTCCAGCGCAGAATGCATAATTCTGTGTGAGAATCCTCCGTCATAGGTCCGATGATTAGTAGGCACCAGGCAGTCTGAGGTATTCTCAGCGAATCAGAAGGTCGATGATGAGCAGCTTCTTGCAAAGGAGCCATGGTAAAAGTCAGGCAGAAGCAACAGTATGTAACTTCTGGGCATGTACAAGTGTCCAAGGCCAGCCACGGACAATAGCCTCTGTATGCATGCACACTTAGAAACGCTGATCCAGCAGTTGCTTGGAGAACAGGCTTATAGATGAACACAGCAAAAGTGTAGTGAAGAATCCATCTTGTCTGTGCAGTTTGGTTCAGGCCTGAGTTGCTGAGCAGGCCAGAGATTTGCATGTAGAATTGCAGGGGTACCAGCCCTATAGGCGTGGTCTGTACCCAGCAACTACGTGTGTTTTTTTCTCTTTGCCTGCAGTCTGAAAACCACTGCTTTCTGGCCTGTCTCTTTCCTTAAAGGTAAAAGCCTGTTTTTCTTCCAGTTCCATAGGCTCAGATACACTTTTCCCATCACAGTACGGGGTTTTCACAAGTTCTACAATATTTTCTAGTGCAATCAATGTGGTGTACATACTGTATTCTGACGTGTAATCAAATTTTAAAGTATATAACTCCGAGTGTCATTATGTGGCGCACAAAAATTTAACCTTCCTTCAAAAGCTGCACAGCTAATATTTTATGCTCCCATAGCCTACAGAAAATTAGAGGGAACATTGGTCACCAGTCAACATGTGGCCTGTGAACCAGTGAACATTCATAGACCTTTGTCCCCACCTGGGTAAGCTTCCTGTTAGAGTGGAAACCTATATTGAGTAATGGGATCTGTAAACACACACTACACATTGATACAAAGGACCCTGTGCTGACTGCTGCTGCTGTTGCTACCGCTATTGCTGCTGCCTTCCTGCTTTAGATGAGTGGAGGGAGGGGAAGGAGGCTGGAGACCTGATATTTTGATTTCAGCATCATCTGATATCATGTGATTTTTCAGTTGCTAAAATTGGGTCATATGGGATAAACATTTGGAGAGCACTGGTATAGGCTAAAAGTGTGATGAGAGAGATAACAGGAAAACCAAGAAAGAACAGAGCTCCTAAATCCAAGTGATCACAGGGTATCAAGAAGAAGGTGGTGATCAACAGTGTCAAAAGCAGTAGATAAATCAAGAAGGATGAGGATTGAGTAAAGGACCTTGGAATTGGCTAAGAAAAAGTCACTGGAGACTTTGGCAAGGACAATTTCAGTTGAATTTAGAGGATGAAAGCCAGATTGCAGTGGATCTCAAATGGTATGAGAGGAGAGAAAATCAAGACGTTGGTGATGAACTGATACAAAAGGGAGAAGGAAGATGGGCCAATAATTGTAAGGGCAGGTCAACCGTTCTCCACCTGACAATTCGAGCACCTCATGGCAAATAGAATGCTAGGAATCATAAGGAAAAGAATGGAAAATAAAACTGAGGATATTATAATGCCTTTGCATTGCTCCATGGTGTGACCGCACCTTGAATATTGTGTGCAATTCCAGTCGCCATATCTTAAAAAGGATATAGCAGAATTAGAAAAGGTACAGAGAAAAGCCACCAAAATGATAAAGGGGATGGAAAAATACCCCTATGAAGAGAGGCTAAAAAGGTTAGGGCTCTTCATCTTGGAAAAAGGACGGCTAATAACATAGTAACACAGTATATGACGGCGGATAAAGGCCAGTATGGTGCATCTAGTCTGCCCAGAAAGGCGGCAAGAAAAGGTGCATCTGCTGCTCCGTGCAGGTCGCTCCTCCCCATGCCTTCGTTTAGTGGTGTACCCACTGCTCCACATAGGTCACCCCTATTTGTTGAGATATAAGAGATAGTTATGTTTATTTTGATTTTATCCTTTGGCTATAAAAGGATCCACTGTGTCTGTCCCATGCCATTTTGAATTCTGTCACTGTATTTGCCCCCACCACTTCCATCTGGAGGGCTTTCCAAGCATCCACCACCCTTTCAGTGAAAAGGTATTTCTTGACATTGCCTTTCAATTCGCTCCCTTGCAGCTTCATGTTATGCTCTCTAGTTTTACAGCTTCCACGTCTTTGGAAGAGGTTTGTTTGTTCATTAATACTCTTTAAGTATTTAAAGGTCTGAATCATATCTCCCCTGTCCCTCTTCTCCTCCAGCGTGTACATATTTAGGTCTTCAATTCTCTTCTCATAAGCCTTCTGATGCAGGCTCCAAATCATTTTTGGTCGCCTTCCTCTAAACAGTTTCTAGTCTTTTTATATCTTTTGCGAGATATGGTCTCCAAAACTGAACATGATATCCCAAGTGAGGCCTCACCAGCGACTTTTACAGTGGCATTAAAATACAATCTAAGATCCAGTTAGGGCTCTGTCTTAGCAAGTTAGTTTCTATTAAGTGTTTCCTTCTCTCCCTCCCACCCACCTCAGGCATGATCATAGATTTATAGGCTCTTACATCCTTACATGGACAGAGATAGTCAAATTCACTTTCAGGTGTAGCTGGTTATCCTCATCAGGTATAGCTTCAAGTAAGTATACAACTTAACTATCCTAACAAAACCTTAAAACTAAGATGTAGAGAGCAGCCCAGCAGTGAGAAAGGGGCTATCCAGTCCTTTGCATTGAGTGTCACCTGTATGATTTTCTCCCAGCTGGCAAGGGGTCTTACATGTGCACTAGGTGCAAGGAGCTCTTTGCTCTCAGGGAACGTTCAATCTCTGGAGGCTAGAGTAGCAGACTTGAAGGACATAGGGAAGACAGAGAGATATATAGATGAGACCTACAGGGATGTAGTACTAAAGTCCCACCTCCGGTCTGGCAGCCTATCAGTTGCCATGGAGGAGAGAGATCATGTGAAAGGACAGCATTGCCTTGGTGTGACAGGAAGTGATCCTGTAGCTAGGACCTGCCCTCCAGGTGATGCAAAACCCTCTTTCACCGAGAAGGTTTCTCCAGGGATATGTGTCCATGAGGGAAGGGTTAGGACAGCCATTATATTAAATTCATTCATTAGGCATGTAGATAGCTGGGTGAACATAAGAACATAAGATATGCCATACTGGGTCAGACCAAGGTCCATCAAGCCCAGTATTCTGTTTCCAACAGTGGCCAATCTAGGTCATACGTACCTAGCAGTTTCCCCAAGGGACACAGGTTCCACAATGCTTGTATTGGTTCAAGCATTGATATCCTGGGTCCCTTCTTAATAATGGTTTATGGACCTTTCCTCCAGGAACTTGTCCAAACCTTTTTTAAACCCAGCTACACTAACAGCCTTTACTACATCCTCCGGTAACAAATTCCAGAGTTTGATTACACGTTGAGTGAAAAAATATTTTCTTTTATTAGTCTTAAATAGTTTACCCTGTAGCTTCATTGCATGTCCCCTAGTCTTTCTATATTCTGATAAGGTAAACAATCGATCTACGTTTACCCGTTCCACTCCGTTCATTAATTTATAGACTTCTATCATATCTCCCCTCAGCCGTCTCTTTTCCAGGTTAAAAAGCCCCAACCTTTTTAGCCTTTCTTCATAGGAGTAGCCTTCCATCCCCTTTACCATTTTGGTGGCTCTTCTCTGAACCTTTTCTAAAATTGCTATATCCTTTTTAAGATATGGCGACCAGAATTGCACACAATATTCAAGGTGGCTGGTGAATATGAGGATTGTCTAGTAACATGCCTGCCTGGTGCGAAGGTAGCGGTCCTCACGCGCCACCTAGACCAAGTTTTAGATAGTGCTGGGGATGAGCCTGCTGTCTTTGTAAATGTTGATACCAATGACATAGGAAAGTTCTGGAGATGAAATGTAGGCTTTTAGGTAGGGAGTTGAAATCCAGAATTTCCAGGGTATCATTCTCTGAAATGCTTCCCATTCCACGTATAGGACCCAAAAGGCAGACAGTGCTCTGGAATCTCAATGCGTACATGAGATGATGGTTCAAGGAAGAGGATTTGAGATTTGTTAGGAACTGGGCAACATTCTGGGGAAGGGAGGAGCCTTTCCGAAAGGATGGGCTCCACCTTAACCAGGATGGAACCAGGCTGTTGACATTAACCTTTAAAAAGGAGATAAAGCAACTTTTAAACTAGATAATAGGGGAAAGCCGAAAGTCTTCAAAGATCACATGGTTCAGAAGGATGTATCCTTGAAGGATACTAGCAAAAGAGGAAAGTTAGGGCATCTCAGTAGAGAGGTTCCAATAAAGATAAGAGCAACTTCGGCAGACTAGATGGATCATATTGGTCTTTATCTGCTGTCATATACTATGTTACTAGCATCTCTTCCTTTCTGCTAGGAATTCCTCTCTGAATGCAACCCAGCATCCTTCTGGATTTTGCCACCACCTTGTTGCACTGTTTCACCACCTTGAGATCCTCAGAAATAATCACTCTGAGGTCCTTCTCCTGATCCATGCACACCAACCTTTCGCCCCCTATAGCATACAATTCCCTTGGATTTCTGCTTCCCAAGTGCATGACACTGCACTTCTTCACATTAAATCTTAACTGCCAAGCATTAGACCATTCTTCCAGCTTTTGTAGATCTTTCCTCATGTTCTCCACTCCCTCAGGGGAGTCCATTCTGTTACAAACTTTTGTGTCATCCACAAAAACACAGACTTTTCTAATCAGTACTTCAGCAATGTCACACACAAATATATTGAACAGTACCGGTCCCAGGACTGAATCCTGGGGCACACTGCTAATCACCTTCCTTTCATCCGAGTGAGTTCCATTTACCATCACCTTCTGTCGACTGTCAGTCAACCAATTTCTGATCCAGTTCTCAAACTGTTGAGTTTATTGATAAGCCTCCTATGAGGAACAGTATCAAAGACTTTGCTGAAATCCAGGTAGATGACATCCATCGCATGCCCTTGATCTAGTTCTTTATCTTTATTATTTTGCTTGCTTGACCGCCCATGCCGGAGCATCAGGGCGGTTCACAATCACTGGTCACCCAGACAAAGAACTCAAACAGATTTGTTAGGCAAGATCGTCCTTTGGTAAAACCATGTTGCCTCAGATCATGCAACCTGTTGGTTTCGAGAAAGTCCACTATTCACACTTTCAGGAGCACCTCCATTACTTTTCCCGCACCCGAGGTAAGGCTCGTGGACCTGTAGTTTGTCACTTCTTCCCTATTACCATTTTTGTGAAGAGGTACCACATCAGCCCTTCTCCAGTCCTGTGGGACTTCTCCTGTCTCCAAGGATCTATTAAAAACATCCTTTAATGGCCCTGCAAAAACCTCCCTGAGTTCTTTCAGTATCCTGGGATGTATTCCATCCGATCCCATGGCCTTCACCACTTTCAGTTTTGCAAGCTGTGCTAACATATCATCTTCTGTGACTGGTGTGGTATCTACTCCATTCCCATTTCTATATTTGTCAATCACAGGTGGTCCTTCTCCAGTATTTTCTTTATTAAAAACAGAGCAGAAATATTTGTTTAGCATTTTCGCTTTTTCAATGTCATTTTCCACAAATCCGTTCCCGGCACTTTTGAGTCCTGCAATTCTACCTCTGATTTTCCTCCTCTCCCGAATGTATCTGAAGAACGTTTTGTCGTCACACTTCACATCTTTAGCCTTCTTTTCTTCTGCCTTTGATTTTGCTATCCTTATTTCTCTTTTTGTCTCTTTTAATTTGATCCTGTATTCTTTTCTGTGTTCCTCTGTTTGAGAACTTCTGAATTTTGTGAAAGCTGTGTTTTTTGCCTTTATTAGTGCAGCTACTTCTTTGGAAAACCAAATAGGTTTCCTTTTTCTCTTGTTTTTATTTACTTTCCTTACATATGTATCTGTTGCCCCTTTTATTGCCATCTTTAGTTTAGCCCATTGCAATTCCACTTCCCTTATCCCCTCCCACCCTGCCAACTCCTCCTTCAGATACTTGGCCATTTTACTGAAGTCAGTGTTTTTGAAGTCTAGGACTTTGAGCTTGTAAGCAAGGGCTGTGTGAATCACCCAGGAAATTGGTCATAGATTATCTCAGCAGCACAGGCATAAATAGTTCAACCAGAGCTTTGTGATTCTCAGTCTTGAAGGACTACAAAACGGGACTGTTACTTCTGGAGAGAGATCTACAATTGTAAGTATTTATTTCTGGGAATTTTGTTCTAAATCTTGGGGAAAAGGGAATACATTAGATTAAAGCTGATTAAGCTATGTAAATTAGAATTCAGTGTATTTGTTAAATCAGTCAGGACCTACTATCAGCAAAAGGTTTTTAGTTAGATTGAAAACACAACAGGTAGCTTTCAGTTTAAATTTAAAACCCAGCAGAGGGCTGTCAGTTGAAATTTAAAACCCAGCAAAGGACTTTCAGTTTAAAATCAGAACACAGCAGAGAGCTTTCTGATTAAATTTAAAATCCAGCAGAGAGTTCTAGTTTAAATTTAATACTCAGTCAGGGCCTAGTATCAGCAAAGAGCTTTAATTTAAATCAACTCAGAGTATAACTTAGCATAAGAGGAAAAACAGGGTCAGTATTCTTTGAGCAATAAATTGTTTCGAGAGACCTTTATTTATTTTATTTATTTATTTAACAGTTTTTATATACCATCTTTCATCAATTCAAGACGGTTTACAGGTAACAGAAAGCATAACAGCATACCACTGCTGTTTTACATGGAACAGAACTTAGTTAAATTGAACTCTTACAATATGAGAATACAAGAACCATCAGATAACTATGTACATATTTACATTATAGGGAAATATTTACAATTTAGGGAAATCATTAAGTGAGAAGGAGGGTTTAAAGGCAGAAGGGGAGGGAGAGGTGCAGTGTCAATGAGGCCATGGGGGGAGCTAGGGTGGTGTAGAGAAATATTCATTGAAAAGGTGAGTTTTCAGTCTCTTTCTGAAATCAGAATGGCCGGCACAGTTCCAAAGTTCAGGCGGAAGAGTATTCCATATGAAAGGTGCATAGAGTGAGAAGGCCTTGTTACAGGTGGTTTGCTTGTAGGGTTTCTTTAGAGAGGGTATGTTTAGCAGGTTTTTGGTGTTTGAGCAGCATGATCTACTGTTACTGAGGCTGGAGATAAGGGAGGATAGGCATGGAGCTGATTCGTTGTGGATGACTTTATGGATAAGAGTTAAAACTTTAAATTTGATTCTAGAAGGTATAGAGAGCCAATGTAGGTCATAGAGGATTGGGGTTATGTGTGTGCGGCTAGCATTGTTTGTGATTAAGCGGGCTATTATATTCTGTGCCATTTGGAGAGGATGTATACTGTTTTTAGGGAGGCCATGGTAGATGAGGTTGCAGTAGTCTAGAGTAGGTGTAGTGAGTGATTGGCAGACTGTGCGAAATGAGTCAGGGTTTAAGAGCAGTCAGAGGTTTTGGAGGGTTCTTAATTTAGCATAGAGAGAGTTTGTGGTTCTTCTTATGTGTTCCAGGAATGTGAGGTTCTGGTCGAAGGTAATTCCACGATATTTGATGTGATTTCTTATTGGAAGGGTTAGGTCATCGAGGGTCAGGGATGAAGGAGGAGAGTAGGAGGTGTTGGTGAAAGTTTGGAGAGCTTCTGATTTAGACTGGTTGATTATTAGGTTGTGATGAGTGAGCCAGGTTCTTATGTCTGTCAGGCATTTAGTTATGTTTGTGAAGTCAGGGTTTGCTATGCTTGAATGGGGAGAAGCACATGATATCGTGTGCATAGATTTGGTAACGGATTCCAAAGCTTTGGAAAATTTTACATATAGGTTGCAGGAAGATGTTAAATAGGAGGGCGGATAAACTAGATCCTTGAGGAAATCCCTGTTTTAGTGTGACGGGTCGGGAGGTGTCATTTCCAATGCAAACCTGCTGTGTTCTGTTGTCCAGGTAGGGTTGTGTTTCTAAGTCCGATTTCGTAGAGTCTATTCAATAATTGGTGGTGGGGTAGAGAGTCAAAAGCTGAGAAAATATCAAGAAAAATGAGTAGGCAGCCTTGGGTGGGGTTCTGGGTGTGAATTATCACAGCATCTAAAAGGGATGTTATAAGGGTTTCAACTCCATGGTTCTTTTTGAAGCCGTGTTGGAATAAATCAAGGGGGGGGAATGATCATCTATGAAATTCTGAAGCTGAGTATGGACTATTTTTCAGTAATCTTTGCAATGAAGGGGATACTTGAGATAGGCCTATAAGACGTGGGTAATTAAGGGTCCAGTTTTAAGCCTTTGAAGATGGGGCGGATTGGAGCACATTTTAGTTGTGTAGGTACAAATCCAGTTTGGAGTGAGGTATGGACAATGTGTAATATATATGGGCTGATGGATCTTTTTGTGGTCTTTATCCATGCGACAGGGCATGGGTCGAGAGCAGAAGTGGAAGCATTAAGATCTCTAATAACACTAGTTATGCTCTCGATTGCAAGTGGCTCAAATTCATTCCAAGTTTTTAAGGATGTTGCATTATCGTTATTACTTGTTGGTTGGGGGTCGGTTAATTGGAGAGGTGGGTTGAATTTTGAGCTGAGATGGTCAGCTATGGTTTGTGATGTTATTTTGAGTATCTGTTCTGGTTGGGAAGGTTCACTTATGAGTGACTTGACAATAGAAAAAAGTTCTCTGGGTTTGTTTAGAGAACGCTTGATGGCATTTCATTGAATTCTTTTTTGAGTCTTAGGGGTATGTTTACTAAACTGCGTTAGTGCAATTCGCGTTAGGAGCCGCGTTAGTGGAAGGAAAGCCAAAAAAGGACATGGGCGGTACATCGTAACCGATAATGCGCAGTTGCGCGCGGTATTGCGCGCTGCGCAGCAACGATCGCTACAGCGCGCGCGCTACTACGCGCAAGCTTAAGACAGCACGCAGACAACCAAATACAGAAACAGAGCTATAGCACAATGGTTACTACACAGACTGATGGTACAAGGGTCATGGGTTCAATTCCCCAGTGTGCCTAATGAATAAGGCTGGCTGAGGCGTCATGTGTAGCCCTTTAAAGGCCTACTATAATATTTTAATCCACATTCTGCAGCCGGGTTAATGTTTGCACATGTCAGGAAAATTGTACCCGTCGTACCCAATATGTTCCAATGGTGACGTTCCCTCTGGCATGGTCATGTAGTATATACCATTTGATAGGAATATATAGGCAGAGGATGAGATCCCGAAAGTACTGGGCTTGGCCTGGAAAGGGTTACGTAGTGGGCTGTGAGAAAGTTTAGTTGTACCTGAATAGTGCTGCCAGCAAACATACCCTCACAGTGGCGTAACCTAAGGTGCCACATAAGGCACCCTAGAGGGCACTCCATAGGGCACATTATAAAGTGCGCTGTCTGCCAAGGCACCCTATAATGTCCCCTATAGGATACCATATAAGGCACCTTATAAGGCGCTTTATAGGGCGCCATATAAAGCGCCCTATAGGGCGCCCTATGAGCCACCCTAAGGGGACAGTACCCTGAGGGTGGGCCTGCTGGCAGAACTAAAATACAATAAAAATAGACAATGCCTAAGACAGCCCTATTGATGAACCCCACTGTGGGCTCTGAACCCATGTCCTCTGGCTCCACAGGCAGTGAAGTAACCAGTGGGCTAGAGCTGCTAACAAACAACTGGCTGGCTACAGGAGGACTGCACGGCACCACACCCACATTCTGCTGTGGTTACCAGGATAGGGGTAACCCACCCGTACCCATGATGCACTGTACATGCAAATCAGCAGTCGAGAGATGGGCACAAGATCGGGTATGCACCCCCACAGCACCTCAGCCTTGTAGGGGGAACAGACCATATGTAGCACTGCCACAGAGTAGCCACAGACAGTCACATTGTGCGGGTACAGTGCCCGCCCTGAGGTTGAGGGGGGGCGCCCAGCACCAGGTCCACAGCACCTTTCATGGCTGAAATACACCATGCTACAGGACCCCATCAGTGTGTGATAGGTAGGTCCGTTAGACACACCTAGGATACAGCTGTGTCCTGCTGTATGTCCCGGTCATGTCTAGTCCCTATGGGCGCTGTTGCACCCAGACCAGTGCATATCCTGTGTTGGTGCCATCGTTACCTGCTGTGGGGGAAGGGGGGGTGGTGTATGGACCCATAGGCAGATTATGTACCACCACACAACCCACCCTCTGGGGCTCAGGGGGAAACAGGATCACCCACCAATAGATCCACAGTCTACCTCCCTGCAATGGCAGCAGTAGAGGGGACCAGCAACAGCAGTCCTGCTGGGGAACAGACAGAGCAGCACACATCCATAACGCAATAGCGGACAGACGGTAGGCCTGGAAATACTCAGCTGTCCCCCCACCATTATCTGACATTCTCCAGCAGCAAGCCTCCAGCCGCTGTACCCTGCAAGGTGTTCCAGCAAGACAGCATACTAGCTGCAGACAGTCCGCCAGCTAGTCCATAGTGCATGGTCCTGGAGGAGATGCATGTACCCAGAACGGGGATGTCAGCATACACACCAAGCAGATAAGTCAGTGATTGGGCCCCAAAAGGAAACCCATATATATCACATGAGAGAAATGCCATATAGCACTATGGGGGAACCTAGCCATTCCGTGGTCACTGCTCAGTCAGGGTGAGAGTGACCTCCCAGCAGGACATGCTGTGGCCACTCTGTCCGTGCAGGTGGTACCGGGCACTACAATGTCCGAGCTATTGCCCTATGCCCTGCGCAGATGCGGCAAGGCCAGGCCACCCTATCCAGGCTATTCCCACGGTACCTTGCTCCTCATTATGCACATTGGCAGGCCAATACTGGGAACAGTGCTAGCAGTGTGGGCTGTGGAGGGTGTTGGAAGCCACCACACACTGGATAGACAGACACACACTCCCCACACCTATGCCAGCATTGTGCAACTATAGAGGTGTTGGGCAGCCCAGGCCACCACACCAGTCCTGGGCACAGTGCAGGCATGGCTATGGTACGCAATACTGTAGGAGTCACTCCCCAGGTTGGATAAGCACTGTCAGACACAGGACCTGTAGCACACTCCACAGACATCAGAAAGGTTGCTATGATGCAGCTCACTCAGGAAATTGTACCTAACCTAGGAATTGCTATCTGCCAGTAGTCATAGCAACCTTTTGATAGATGTGTACCATATTCCCAGGTTTAGGGTGGCATTACTACGGTATGCATGTGCTAGTATTGGGAGATGCACGCAGAGCCCAAAGTCCTGCCTCTCCAGGAGGCTGTGGATAATGGGGCCTGTGGGTGCGGGTGTGTCTGCCCCTGTTGGCTGCTGCTTTACGGCAGAGGTTCCCAACTCCATTCCTGTGGTGCCAAACACTGTTCGGGTTTTCATGCTGTCCCTCATGAATATGCATGAGATACATCTGCATACCATGGGAGTGGCGTATAGAAATGCAGCACAGGCATCTTCATCAGAGGCAGCATGGAACCGGAATGGTGTTTGGCCCTCCAGGACTGCATTTGGGAGGCTCTGCTCTAGGTAATGTGCATGTTTATGGTGTCTGTGCTCTGTAGGGTAAAATGTGGGTGTTTTGGGCATGTTTACGTCATCTGCAAGAACGGTTCTGTCTGTATTAGCACGTTATAGTAGTGGGTAAAATATGAGGACTGGGTTGGCAGAAACCACAGCTGGGACTTGAACCTGTGACCTTCTGCTTCAGAATACACTGTTTCTGTGCACTGCACCACCATGTTCTCACAGAGATGGTGCATTCCCTGGTGCTACCATGACTGTTGGTCAGACAGGGCCTGTCTGCTGCAGTGCATGGCACCCACCTACACAGGACTAGGCCACGGTCTGCTCTGGGCAGCTGCCACTGCCCCCTCCACCACCAGTATCCCTCAGCCACCATGCTGACATGCCCTTCTGCTGGTGGAGCTGGTGGTACACAGTCTCAGGCCATCCTGTGTGCGGGTAGGCAGCTGCCATTGGTGCGTGTTCTGGGGTAGGGGTGCCTGCATATCTGTCCGCACGTCCCCCAATCACCGCCTGCCACTGTTCAGTGCCCTTGGAGGTACCTGCTGGGTACTATCCCCTGTGACACTGTGATAGACACGCTCATGCCCATGTTTGGCCCTCATCAGTTGCTGTCTGGCTGCTGTACAGTTTCAGCATTCCTAGGTGCCACCTAGGCATCTGCCTAGTCCACACTGTGCCCCAGCTGCACCACAGCATGTGCCGCCTGCAGCCCTCTGTATCCCCTTTTCCAGCATCTGCCCGGTTGCCCGTTCCGACATGCCCGCCCTGATGTTGCGGGACTTGTGCACACCATAGGAACCCTGTCCGATGGTGGGGAAATCCCTGAGCAGCGCTATTTCACTGTGGGTCCATGCACCTTGTATGGGGACGGAGTATGGACCCTTCCACGAATTATATCTGTTCGATGGAGCTTATTCGGGGGGGGGGGGAGTTGATGTTTCTAATTGCTACCACTATTGGCCAGCTTGGTTGTTGTTTTTTTCCAGTTTGTTGGGGTCATTTTTGGTGTTTCTGTGCCCTTTTGTTCTGTGCAAATGTATCACACTTATCACCTTTTTGGTTTCCCTGCCTAGGCTGTACATTGCTGACACGTAAATGGTTTCTCACCCCTTTAAAGTGCTTTTACCGGTAGGTTTTCATTCGCGTTGGAATTCAGCTCTGAAATTCAGCGCGTTGGTGTGAAGGGAGCCTCTCCCCGCCCACTCTCTGCCCATTGACCCCCTTCTCTCCGCCCTCTCTCCACCTTCTGCAGTGTTTTACCACGTCGCGGAGCATTACGCTCATTAGCGCGTGATAGCGCACGCTATAGGGCGTTTACGATCATTAATACGCTATAGCACGTGCTATAGCACGCTAACAATTGTTAATGTTGTACAACGTGCGTTATTCACGTTTACCGCAGTTTAGTAAATATACCCCTTAGTGTCTCTGTGCAATAGGATGTTAGTTTTTCTGTGTAGTGTGTATGAGTATTTGGGTCATGAGTACATCTCCAGTGACGTTCAAGACACCTGAGTTCCCTTTTGAGATCTCTAAGTGTAGTTGAGAACCAAGGAGCTCTTTTACGCTGTTTAATAGGATATTGGTTGGGAGGTAGTAGAACAGCCGAGGAGAGAATTTCATTCCATTCTTTTATGTGTGCGTTAAGTTCAGTTTGCTTGTTGCGAAGTAGCTCTAGTGATGGAATTATTTGTTCAAGGAAGGTGTCTGGACTGAACTGTTTACAAAGAGGCCTTCTAGATAGGGGACAAGAGACCTGTGAAATTGTATTAAAAAGGTGTTAAAGCCAAGGGATAGATCAAAGGGGCATTTTGAAAGACTCCCTCTATCCAAGCAAAGGCTGTGTGAATCACCCAGGAAATTGGTCACAGATTACCTTAGAAATGCAGGACAGGGTACTGTGTAGCAGCCAGCTTTTAATAAGTCTTCTTTCCTTCCCTCCTTGACTCCTACCCACCCCAGGGATAATCGTAGCTTTATAGGTGCATGAACCTTTTAAAGGAGAGGAGGTGCCATATTCACTCTCAGGTGTAGCTATTTATCCTCATCAGGCATACATTAAGGACCTGACATTAGTTAAGCTTGAGGCGAACAAAGTCCATTAAATGTATTAGGTATAGTTTTATTAGTATAAGTATCACCAGCAAATCTTAGTAAGTAAACAACTTATTTACCTAAACAGAACCCTAAAACTAAGATGTAGACAGCAGTCCAGCAGCAAGATGGGGGCTTTCCAGCCTTTTTCATTGAGTGTCACATGTATGATTTTCTCCCAGTTGGTGATTGGTCATACGTGTGCACTAGGTGCAAGGAGCTCTTTCCTCTCAGGGAATGAGTCCGATCTCTGGAGGCTAGAGTACAGGACTTGGAGGACATAAGGAAGACAGAGACCTACAGGAATGTAGTACTGAAGTCCCACCTCCAGCCTGGCAGCACTCCTGTTGCCATGGAGGAGAGAGGTCACGTACCAGGAGAGCATCACTCTGGTGTGACAGGAAGTGGTCCTGTAGCTAGGACCTGTCCTTCAGGTGATGTAAAACTCTCACACTGAGGTGGTTTCTCCAGGGCCATGTGCCCAGGAGGGTAGGATTAGGACAGACGTTATAATTGGTGATTCGATCATTAGGCATGTAGATAGCTGGTTGGCTGGTGGATGTGAGGATCACCTGATAACATGCCTGCCTAGTGTGAAGGTAGCGGACCTCATGCACCACCTAGATAAGGTCTTAGTGCTGGAGAGGAGTCTGCTGTCTTGGTACATGTCGGTACCAGTTATATAGGAAAGTGTAGTAGGGAGGTTCTGGAGGCTAAATTTAGGCTTTTAGGTAGGAAGTTGAAATCCAGAACTTACAGAGTAGCATGCTACGAAATGCTTGCCTTTCCATGTGCAGGATCCAAAAGGCAGGCAGAGCTCCAGAGTCGCAATGCGTTGATGAAACTATTCTGCAAGGAAGAAGGTTTTGTATTTTTTAGGAACTGGGGAACTTTCTGGGGAAAAGAGGGGCTTTTCCAAAGGTATGGGCTCCACCTTAACCGGGATGAAACCAGGCTGCTGGCATTAACCTTTAAAAAGGAGATAGAGCATCTTTTAAACTAGATAATAGGGGAAAGCTGACAGTTGCCCAGGGGCACATGGTAGGAACAATGTATCCTTGAAGAATACTAGCAAAAGACTGTCAGTATGTCAGGCCATCATAACACCCTCTCTGGACTACTGTAATGCCCTTTTCCAAGGACTCCCCAAGCAAACCATCCATCCCTTGCAACTAGTCCAAAACACCGCTGCCCGAATCATCACTGGATCGTCTCAACATGACCACATAACCCCCCTCCTGAACCAGGTCCACTGGCTTCAAATCACTTCCAATGCCAAATATGAATTCGCTATCACCATCTTCAAAATTAAAAACAGCTTATCAGCCGGTATATTACAAGGTCTGATATGTACTAAGCCTATCAAAAGACCAGCGAGATAGAGCACCATAAATACCATCCCTACACCTAGCTTGTTCACAAAGGTCAACAATTCCACTGCAAAGAGGGCCCTTTCACTTGCCACCCTGCCATATGGAACTCCCTTCCAGAAGGTCTGAGAGCCACCTTGGACTTAAAAGACATCAGGAAGCAGTTCAAGACACTCCTTTTAATTGAATACTTTTGTGGAGACACCTAACATCTCCAGTAACCTCTGGACTCATGCACACACATCACAAACACATACATTTACATGTCCCACTGTATATAAGTTGTGCTATACTGCACCTCCTGCATGTCCCCCCCCCCCCTTTGTTCTCCTTAGAGAGTTCCTTGTAATGGTTTGAGTTATGTTTTTCCTATGCAAGTTCTATGTAAGAGTTTTGAGTTCAATGTAAACCACCTTGATTAAATGATAAGATGGTATAGAAAAATTTTAAAATAAAAATTGTTAAAAAAATAATAGGGGAAAGCCGACAGTTGCCCAGGAGCACAAGGTTCGGAACAATGTATCCTTGAAGGATACTACAGAAGATTGATGTTAGGGCATATCAGCAGAGAGGTTCCATTAAAGACAAAACTAGCCCAAATGCCCTTGAGTATAGAGCACAGAGCTAAAAGATTCCAAATTACCCCTGCCTACTGATAGCTAGATTAATATAAACAAAATACAACCTCTAAAATGCTTGTATGCAAATGCAAGAAGTCCAAAAAATAAGATGGGAGAGTTAGAATGTATAATACTAAATGAGAGGTTAGATATGATTGGTATCTCAGAGACATGGTGGAAGGAGGACAACCAATGGGACACTGTGATGCCTGAGTACAAACTATATCATAACATAGTAACATAATAGATGACGGCAGATAAAGACCAGACCTGGGTACAAAATATATCGTAATGATAGGGCAGATCAAATTGGTGGCAGGGTTGCACTCTATGTTAGAGAGAGCATTGAGTCACAAAGGATTCAAGTTTTGCATGAAACAAAATTCACTGTAGAATCTCTATGGATTGAAATTCCATGTAAAAAGGGGAAGATGATGGCAGTGGGGGTGTACTATCAACCTCCTGGCCAGAGTGAATAAATGGATGATGAAATGCTCAAAGAAATCAGGGAAGCTAACAAATGTTACAGTACAATAATAATAATGGGTGATTTCAATTACCCCGGTATTGACTGGGTCAGTGTCATGGCAGGACATGTTAGGGAGATGAAATAAATGACTGCTTCTTAGAACAGCTGGTTCATGAACTAACCAGAGGGGAAGCCATTTTGGACCTAGTCCTTAGTGGAACGCAAGTTCTGTTGCAAGAGATAAGGGTGTTGGGGCCACTTGGCAATAGTGATCATAGCATAATCATGTTTGATTTAATAAATGGAGGAAGGATGTTAAGGAAATCCACAGTACTACCTTTTAACTTTCAAAAGGGAGACTGTGATAAAATGAGGAAAATAGTTAAGAAAGAACTAAAATGAGCAGTTGCAAAGATTAAAAATTTACATCAAGCATGGGTGTTGTTTAAAAATACTATCTTGAAAGCCCAGACCAGCTGTATCCAATGCTTTAAGAAAAATGAATGGAAGTCCAAAAAAACTGCCAGCATGATTAAAGGTGGTACAGGAAATGGAAAAAGGAGCCAAATGATGAAAACTGGAAACATAAGCAATGGCAAGTGATGCAAGGCATTGATAAGGCAGGCAAAGAGAGAACTTGAGAAGAAGCTTGCTATGGAAGCAAAAATGCGTAATAAAGACTTTTTCAAGTACAATGCAATGTGTGCCATTCATAGCAAAAAAACCTGTGAGAGAGTCAGTTGGACCATTAGATGATAGAGGGGTAAAAGTAGCACTAAGAGGGGACAAGGCCATAATGGAGAGACTGAATGAATTCTTTGCTCTGGTCTTTACTGAGGAAGATGTAGGAATTTTACCCATGATTGAAATGGTATTTAAAGGTGATAATGCAGAAGAATTGAAAGAAATATCAATACACCAGGGCAGTCGTCCGTCCTACAATCCATGGACCGGCACTTTTATTTATTTTATGAATCACTGGCGCTGTCCTCAGTGGAGTAGTCACTTTATTGTTTCTCTGTTGCTCTGCACCCTTTAGGGTCTATAGCCTTTGATTTCATTACACAGTGTGACTGGATTCTCGTATAAGCTTAGGCTTCAGACCGTGTGTCAGGTGATTTAGATTAATTGCAACACCGGCGTTCCTGTAACTGTTTGAGAACGGTACCATTTACTTTTAACGTTAGCTCTACACTATGGGCTTCCCGTTATTATTATCATTATGCTCATTACTATTTTAATGTTCACGTATTACAATCTCAGTCTTATAAATGTTTTATTTCCCTTTTTATCTTGGCTGTTATACTTGTTTTTAGCAGAGTTCATACTCACACAATTGTGCTTTAAAATTTGCTCCTTTGCCGAGGTGATTCATAGTTTGGAGTATAATACACGTTGCGTGTAACTGTAAGTATTAGCATATCAATGCATATGCCAGTCTACTTTTTCTTTTGTTCCTCCTCATTTCCTCCTCCGTCTTGCTCTTGTTTTGGGCCTGACAAGAATGATCTTATAGGTTTTATGTATATCACTGTTTTTATTTAATTTAAAGTGTACCCTCACTTGTGTTCTATAATGCTTCTATTAATGTATGTTTTTAATGAGTTGTTCCATGTTTGTTTTTATACATTTTTAATGACATTTTCATTTATTATTATTATTATTATTTTTTATTAATTTGTATTATTATTTATTATTTATAATTTTAATACTAATGTGTTTACTTATGATTATTATTATTCGTATATATTTGTTTGTAGTTTCCAGCCCCCTGAAGAAGGCTATGGCTGAAATGCATTGGGGTTTTGTTGAATCAATAAAGCACCTTTGACCACCACACACCACTCGCTCTTTGTGTCTTTCCCGAGGTTTTACCATGATTGAAATGGTATTTAAAGGTGCTGCAGAAGAATTGAAAGAAAAGGGTTCCAGGGGTGATCTGAGAAACTACAGACCAGTGAGCCTGACGTCAGTACTGGGAAAAATGGTAGAAACCATTATGAAGAACAAAATTACTGAACATGTAGATAGTCATGGCTTAATGGGAGACAGCCAACATGGCTTTAGCCAAGGAAAGCCTTGTCTTACTAATCTGTTATGTCTTTTTGAAGGTGTGAATAAACAGATAGACAAAGATGATTTGGTTAATATAGTGTATCTGGATTTTCAGAAAGCCTTTGAAAAGGTCCCTCCCTCATGGGAGACTTTTTGCAAAATTAAAAAGTCATGGGATAGGAGGCAGCAGGACCGTACCTAGCCCTGTGTGAGCGGTGCGGCCGCACAGTATGCAAAGGCTTAAGGGGAGCATTTCAGCTGTCTGCTGTTGCCTGCCACTGCCACTTTTTCTTCTCTCAGTGGCAGCAGGCAATGGCAGACAGCTGAAATGTGCCCCTTAAGGCTTCTCGCGGCACGCTAAGCAGATCTGTCCTCCCTGCTCTGACATGGCACCAGAGCAGGGAGGGACAGATCTGCTTAGCGCGCCGACGACTTGCATATCGGGTGCTCCTCTTCTCTCCTGCCTACATCCAGAAAGTGGCTAGATGGAGATGCGGGGGGGGGGGGGGGCGTGCGCCCGATGTGCAAGTCGCACAGGCCGCGATTCATGATCGGTACGGTCCTGGGAGGCAGTGTACTATTGTGGATCAGGAACTGGTTAAAAGATAGAAAGCAGAGGGTAAAGCTAAATGGCCAATTTTCCCAATGGAGAAAGGTGAATAGTGGTGTACCCCAGGGATCTGTGCTAGGTCCACTGCTTTTTTTTTTTATTGAATATTTTTAGAATTCACAGTCAATACACACAACCACAAATTAATACTTAACAAAACATAAACTACCACCCCAAACATTGCCTACCAGGCTCCTCTCCTCCCTTAACGCTTTGTAAGCCCAACGCGAAGAAAAGGAAAGAAGAAGAAGAAAAAAAGAGAAAAAGAAAAGAAGAGAAAAGGAAAGATAGAATACCCATCAGCTTCTATCAGTTCTTGCATAAGTATCCAGAGCAGACCACTTGTCCAACTTTACAAAATTGCCTCTAAGGCAAGAAACTTTATCCTGCGATTTTTCATATTTACTGTAAAGGCACACTTGATTCCACCATAGTACCCAGTTTAACTCCGTGGGGTCCTTCCAATTGGATAAGATTGCTTTTATGGCTAACGTTAACATGAAATTCAATAAGAAGCGATGCTTCTTTTCCAACGAAGGGATCTCCACGAGTGATCTCATGACAATTATGTGCCATGACAGCGGACAGGAGAAGTGCAGTACTTGTTGTATTCTGGACCAAACGGGAGCCCAAAAAGCTTGAATGAAAGGGCAATCCAAAAACATATGTCTCATGGAGATTATCTCCTTCTGGCAGGACCAGCAGCGTGAAGTCACCTCTTTATTCCACTTCGCCAACCTTACCGGGGTGATAAATGCCCTGTGGGCAAAAAAAACATCGATTGAGTAAGAGCTGCTGACCTAGAGGTACGGACTAAAGGGCCCCAAAGATGATTCCACGTCTGTTGCGATAGCTTAGCCCCGACCTCTTCTTCCCAAATTCTCCACAGACCCCTACTCTTAGTAGAACAGCATGCACGGAAGAGTGCATAAATACTTGATATTTCCCCCTTTTTGGATACAATTTCCTCCATGATTCTTTTCAGCCCCCAATCTCGTGAGTACTCCTCAGGCTTTCTCTTCAGACCGCTGATACAATGAATAAGTTGACGTCATTGATAGTAACCTGAAGCTGGCAGCCTGAACTCCTTTTGTAGATCTTGAAATGTTTTCCAGGCGCCTCCTTCTATCAAGTGCCCCATAGACCATATGCCACACCTTTGCCACTTTTTCCAAGCGAAGGGGGCTTTGTTGATTTTAAACAGGGGATTATACCATATAGGCAGTTGGAGTGATGGAGGATTATCCCTCTCAATAACAGGAAAGAGGCTTTGAAACGCCTTTTGAGTAGCTAAGATTACACGACCCACCTTCGAGGAATACGGCCATCTCATGCCCATGATTAGATTGACTGGACACGGGCAAACCAGACGCTCTTCCAATTCCAGCCAAACTGGTTTCTGCGATAGGGTCACTGCCGTTGACCACATGCCTCCCTGCTTCACTAGAGCGGCCAGATGATACCAGTAGAAATCTGGAAAGCGGACCCCCCCTTCCTTCTTGCACGCCTTTAATTTCTGCAGGGCAATCCTGGGTGTTTTCCCTTCCCAGAGGAAAGAACTTATGATACGCTCCAGCATTTTATACACGGCTATTGGAAACACTACAGGTATCATTCCGAGAACGTAATTTAGACGCGGCATCAGTGCCATCTTTATGGACTCCAGCCGACCCCACCAAGTAAGATGTAGTGGGGACCACTTTATAGTGAAGGATCTCATTATCTCACACAGCTTCTCTCTGTTGATATGCAACGTTTCTTCCAAAGGGGCACAATCATGAACACCCAAATACTTAATAGTGGATGACTCCCATTGAAAGGCAAATTCCTCTATCATCCCACTGGTAGCAAGCTTGTTGATAGGAAAAGCTACTGACTTAGTCTTATTAACTTTATACCCTGAGAGCTGAGAGTATAAATCTATTAGCTGCAGTAGAGGAGAGATTGATGCTGGGCAGAGAAAGAGCAGAATATCATCCGCATATGCCGACAACTTGACTTGCAGATCGGCAACTGAAATACCCTTAATCTCTTCTGCTTGCCGAATGGCTAACGCCAACGGCTCCAATGCCAGGTTGAACAGGAGTGGCGACATCGGGCAACCTTGATGCGTGCCTCTATGCAAGGCGAAAGGCGGAGAGAGTTCACCATTGACTAGAATCCTTGCCGTGGGGTTAGGGTACAACACCTGTATCATATCCAAGAAATTCTTTGGGAAGCTGAACCACTCCAGCACTTGGAACAAGAAGGGCCATTCCAGCCTGTCGAAGGCCTTTTCGGCATCTAGCAACAGTCCAACATATGGGGTATCCGCAGCTTCTGCCACTTCTAACAGATTGCACAGCAGCCGAGCGTTATCGGCCGTGGACCTACCAGATATGAAACCACATTGATCTGGATGAATTAGTAGGTGCAGAACTCTGTTCAGGCGATTAGCCAAAACAGTGGAATAAAGCTTGTAGTCCGCATTCAAGAGCGAAATTGGTCTATAGTTGCACACCAATTCCGGATCTCTACCAGGCTTTTCTAAAACAACTATTGCTGCATTGGCAAACGCACCAGTGTTACTAATTTGCATCCGCAGTTGCCAATAGTAGATCATGATGTACGGCATAAGGTCCTTTATAAATGCCTTGTAAAATACTACCGGTATGCCATCAGGTCCCACTGCCTTTCCGCTTTTCATCCCTGCAAGGGCCTCCTTCAACTCCTCGAACAAAGTCCTCCTCGAGAAAAGCAATTTGCTCTGGAATCAGCTTAGGATGGTCAATCTGGCTCAGGAACCTCCTTATAGCTGGTTCATCACACTCTACTTCGGAGTCATATAACTTCTCATAGAATTCACGAAACGCCTCTTCTATCTCGTTATTCATGCGCAAAAGCCCACGACTCTCATCCTTTATGGACACGTGAGATTTCCTGTGCTGAGACTTAACGCTCGCAGCCAGCCTTGTTCATCTCTGTGTGATATCGCGCATGTTGAGTAAACAAACTCTTGTCCACTTCTCTACTAAGAACCATGTTATCTTAACTTTTGTAAATGCTGTAGCGCCATGGCATTAAATTGCTTTTGCAATATTCTCTCTCCCACCCTAATCTGCTGATCCAGGGCATTAAGCTCGGCTTTCGCCTTTCTTCCAGCAGCGATAGAAAAGCTTGTTATTTTTGCTCTGATTGAAGCCTTAAATGCTTCCCACCAGGCCCAATTGGAAGTATCCTCAGGGAGATTGACCTCAAAGAACTCTTTAATAGCCTGTTGAATATACTGTTTAAAGGAATCTTCCGCTAGCATTGCCCTAGAGAAGGACCAGGCTCGATTCTTGGTGTGAACCTCTGAAACCTCCAGTTCCAGTGTGATTGCAGCATGGTCCAAAATATGCGTGCTTAAGATATCAGCACCATTAACATCTTGCACCAGCATTTTAGACACCAAGAAAAAATCTATCCAGGAAAAAGAGCCATGTGGATGCGAAAAGAAGGTGCAGTCTTTTCTGATGGGTGTAGTAACCTCCAGATGTCTACCACCCCTATATCCTCCATTACATAGTCCAGCACCACCAGCGCTCTGCTTTTTTTATTCACCCTGCCAGGTTTGCAATCAATCAACGGATCCAACACCATGTTAAAGTCGCCACCAATTATAATTGGGAGAGAGGAGACCTCTTGAATTGACTCTGCAAGAGATTGAAAAAACTTCGGGCAGTCACAATTTGGTGCATATTGTGGTAAGGAGAGTGTAGCACAGCCCTGGGAAATAGAGGAAAAAGAAACTTTTGCTTCTTTAAGGGGGATGGGCTCACCTAAACACATGTGCAAAAGTAAAAGCAGTGAAAGAAACCACGCTTGCAGAGCTAGGCTGAAGCCACACCCAGACTTCATGGCAACCCTAAGTAAGGATAAGGGACACCTGTGGGTGGAGCCAGAGGGGGAGGCACACTGCCCAGCATTTAAGGTTAAGCAAACAGAAAGTGATAGTCTCGGTAGAACTGTTAGAAGCCTTGGAGGTGTTGGAAGCCACGGGAACAGCTTGAGAAGCAGCAGCTGGGGAAAGGCCAGAGGACAGGCCGAGTACTTTCCTTCTAGGAGAGAGAAGGGCAAAAGGCTGGCTGTAAGAAAGCTAGAACAGGAAGGCTCAGCTTCTTCTGAAGAAAGACAAATCTTCAAGCTGAGAAAGCCCAGGAAAGCTGGAAGAAAATCCTGCAGTGATTCCCTGAGCAGCTCTGACTCAGAGGACGCTACCTCCAACAGATGTCACGGCGGTGAAACTCCCACAGTTAAGCTCCAAGGTAGGAGAGGAAAGTTGGAAAGAGTTAATGCTTATAACTCTGACTCAGATACTGAGGAGATAGTTATACCTGCTAGCACGCAGAACAGGAAGAAGGGTTTTGTAGATAAAGCCAAGCAAACAAAGCCTGTTAATGTTTTACCAAGAGAAAGAAAGGCAGTTCAATGGGAGAAACTGTTTAAGCTGTTAAAGCA
Source organism: Ichthyophis bannanicus (assembly GCA_033557465.1). Classification (NCBI taxonomy): domain Eukaryota; kingdom Metazoa; phylum Chordata; class Amphibia; order Gymnophiona; family Ichthyophiidae; genus Ichthyophis; species Ichthyophis bannanicus. The sequence goes on from CM066033.1 coordinate 595,673,061, forward strand.
TAGAAACCTTAAAGTACCTGAACATATTCAAGTTCCACAATCAGGCAGTGCAGAGGAAGAAATGGAGGTGGATTATAAGGAAGATGACCCTGATTCCACTTGCTCTGAAATGGAATGTGCTCTATGTGTTACTGCTGATTGAAAGAAGTAAAATACTAGGAAGAATCTCAGGAAGCAGTTCTCAGGTTTATGATAGCTGAAAGCTTTGAAAAGAGAGAAAGGAAATCTCTTAGTCTAAAACTTGCAAAGCTCTGTCTGTTGAAGAGAAGTAGATGATGCAATTGAGTTCTGTGCTGACCAGCTGAGAAGTGCTTTAAACTGAAGCAGCTAAAGGGAGCCGACAGAATTACTGAGTTCCGTTGTGTGCTTTAATTGCAAATAAAGCTGTTGTTTCTGAGATGAGAAATTTCCTAATGAAAGAAGTAAAGACATTTACTTGCAAATAATACCACTGAAACACACTGTTTGTAAAGAACTTTATTTGGGAGAAAATATCCTTGTTTTCTGTTGCTGAGTTTGGAATCTTCTACAAAGGACTGTTACTAAACTGCACCAAGTTAAAAATCAATAAAAATTCCTGTGTTGCTTTAAAACCACTTGGACTGCTTTTATACACAACTACACGTTTAAAGCTAAAAGATACAAGATGGGAGCCCGTCTTCATTAGGCGACCGCCTGGTGGAGGCGCGCCCGCCACAATATACATTAAAGAGTACAAATTGCCGATTGCCCAGCGCCACATGAATATTGGCCCATCTGCCTTCATGATCTGCTCTCGAGGAAAGGAACTGAGCCTTAAGAGGTTTGTGCACCAGTATTGCGACTCCATTCTTCTTCCCAATGGCAGGGGCATGGGCCGCTAAGCTATACCTGCCCAAAGCCAATTTTAATGTTTCCTTAGTCGACAAGTGGGTTTCTTGGAGCATCACTACATCTGCTTTTTGCTTCAGACAATATGTAAGTATCTTTGTCCGCTTAGCAGGATGGATAATGCCCTTTACATTTAAAGACAGTATTTTAAGAGGGTTCATAGTAGCATTGAGATTGTAGGCTTGCCCAGATTCTGACGGGCTGCACTGGTAAGAACAGCTGATAGGAATAAGAAAGAGAAAGCATAAATACAGTAGGCTTGCAAGGCACCCCCCTACCCCACTCGGGAGGTAAATATTAAATGGGTGAGACAGTGTGAAAACATGAAGACCGCAACACAACCACGTTATGACAACAAAAAAAAATAACATCCGCCACCCCCTTTCCCCCTTCCAAATTGTAGATCCCCAGTATGGACTGCCCTCCATTTCTACATAACCTTAGTACAAAAGAACATGCCACACCTTATTAACAAACCTGAGTAACGCAACTCATTACACTTTGCATAGCCCCTCCAACTGTTAATACACATTTACCGGACCTGCACATAATTCGCTTACTTACATCTGCAACCAAGTATAGGCCTGGAACATTGGCTTGTATCCTTTGGGGGGGGGGGGCGTCTGCTAGAGAGGCCACAAGGGAAGCCCCAAAGCCTTTCCCCAAAACCCCCATCTCCCCTGACATCATGCTAATATACAGGACAACCCAAAACATGAAACCACCCCTCTCGGACTCCAGCCCGGAACCGAGAAGAGAAGAGGATAGAAATAGTAGCTTAGAAACTGGCTCTACACCCCAAATACCAGGCTATAGATACAACAGTCATTGCATCCTCAGGGATTTTTGATCTTCAATAAATTGTAGTGCCGCTGCTGGGTCTTCAAAGGATTTAGATTTATTTATTTAGACAGTTTTGTATACTGCCTTATCCTTCAATCAAAGTGGTCACAACACAATTGGGGGATACATTTAACATGTGGGGATATGAGACACATGCACTAATACTTACAGGGAACATGGGCAATGGAGGGTTAAGTGGCTTGCCCAAGACCACAAGGAGCACCTGTGGGACTAGAAACCCCAGTCCTTCTGGCCCAAGGTTGCTGTCCTCTAGTGGGATTTGAACCCCCGACCTTCTGGCCTGAAGTACCTTGCCCCAACCATTAGGCTACTCCTCCCTCTTATTGGTTATCCAGTGTAATCTTGAGACGGGCGGGATAAAAGAGTCCATACCGCGCTTGCAGTTTCTGCAGCCACGGCCTCAATTCCAAAAACTGCTTCCTCTTTGTTACCGTTGCTTTGCAAAAGTCAGGAAAGAATGAGATGTTATGTCCCTCATATTGCAGCGAGGACTGCATTCTAGCAGCTGCCAAAATTTGCATTGCTTGCTGATATCGTAACAAACAAAAGATTATCGGCCTTGGATTCCGACTGTGCAGCCCTGCCTGCGCAGGAATTCTGTGGGCTCTTTCAATTTCCAGAGAGCCAGAAGTATTCAGCCGCAGCAACTTGGGAAGCACTTTCCCCAGAAACCCACTTACATCGGTACCTTCTGCCCCCTCCGGAACTCCAACAAGTCTTATGTTATTGCATCTGGATCTGTTGCTAAGATCCTCTAAGTTCAGCTTGAGTCGCTCAATCTTTCTGAAGGCTCTATTTAGGCGGCTTATCTGCTCCTCCTGTGCTCCCAGGGTTGCGTCCATCTTATCCATTCGGCCCGTGAGCCCCTCCAGTTGCGCCCTCATGTCTTGCATGTCCGATTGCATTCGGACCAAGGTTTCCCTGTTGGCGGTTACTAGCGCTCTAACCGCCCTGATCTCCCTCAGTATCTCTCTTGATGCCTCCTGGCTCTCTTACGGCGGCCATCTTGAGCGGGGAGAGGGGTCGCTTGGAACCTGCATTTGTGCCAGCCGCAAAATCTAGCTTCATCGGCTTCCCACATGCCATACCTTCTTCTAATGATCTGTGAAATTCAGAGAAACAGGGGCGTCAGAATCCACCACTTTGCCACAGGATTCTTGCAGGGTTGAGTGGAGCTCTGCTCCTGCGCAGCCATCTTGCTTCAGCGCTGGCTCCGCCCGCAGGTCCGCTGCTTTTTAAGATATTTGTAAATGACCTGAAACTGAGAATAACAAGTGAGGTAGTCAAATTTGCAGAAGACACAAAATTATTTAAAGTTGCTAAAACCCATGAGGATTGTGAAAAATTGCAAGAGGACCTTGATAAATTGGAAGACTGGGTATCCAAATGGCAAATGAAATTTAATGTGGACAAGTGCAAAGTTATGCAACTAGCAAAGAACAACCCAAACTATGGTTACACAATGCAAGGTTCCACAATAGGAACCATCACCCAGGAAAAAAGATTTAGACATTATCGTGGATAACATGTTAAAATCCTCCACCCAGGATGCTAGGTATCATAAGGAAAGGAACTGAGAATAAAGCAAAGGATATTATAATGCCTCTGTATCGTTCCATGGTACGACCGCGCCATGAGTATTGTGTGCAATTCTGGTCGCCGTATCTTAAAAAGGATATAGTGTTATTAGAAAAGGTACAGAGAAGAGCCACCTAAATGGTAAAGGGGATGGAAGGATACTCCTATGAAGAGAGGCTAAAAAGGTTAGGGCTGTTCAACCTGGAAAAGGGATGGCTGAGGAGGGATATAATAGAGGTCTATAAATTAATGAATAGAGTGGAATGGGTAAATGTAGATCAATTGTTTACACCATCAAAATATAGAAAGACTAAAGGACATGCAATGAAGCTGCAGGGTAACCTATTTAAGACTAATAAGAGAAAATATTTTTTGCTCAATATGTAATCAAACTCTGGAATTCATTACCAGAGGATGTAGTAAACGATGTTAGTGTAGCTGGGTTTAAAAAAGGTTTGGACAAGTTCCTGGAGGAAAGGTCCATAAACCATTATTAAAGGGGACCCAGGATGTTCATTGCTTGCCCCATTGCAAGCATTGTGGAACCTGTGTCTTTTAGGGAAACTGCTAGGTACTTGTGACCTAGACTGGCCACTGTTGGAAACAGAATACTGGGCTTGATGGACCTTGGTCTGACCCAGTATGGCATATCTTATGTTCTTATTTTCTTATGTTCTTATGGATAAGTTATACAGGTAGGTTGGGCCACCAGATAAGCCGGCTTAAGTTGTTATCCAGATTACTATGGTTAAAACACCTAGCACTATTTTTAAGCACCCTAAAAGGTACATCAGCTAATCTAAACACTACAAGGGACACTAAAAGGGACAACACCCAATCTTCCACTCACAATAAAGACAGCCAGGTGAACACACATTCCCTCTGTTCATGACCATCTAAATAGTCGAGGGAAAGATCAATATTAATGCCAGTGCTACACTGTACATAAGTTAATTATCAACCAAACCCATTTGTTTCAATCTCCCATAGGGTACTTGTTTTTTTCTATAGCAAGTTTTGCTACGAGGGGACATGGGATGAGGGTGAAAAGGGATAGATTCAGGAGTGATATATGGAAATATTTCTTTACGGAAAGAGTGGTGGATCTGTGGAATAGTCTCCCAGTGAAGGTGGTAGAGATGAGGACAGTATCTGAATTCAAAGAAGCATGGGACAAACACAGAGGATCTCTAAAGGAAAAAGGGGGACTGTTGTAGCTGTTGATATGGAAGGACAGACTAGATAGGCCATGTGGTCTTTTTCTGTCATCATTTTTCTATGTTTCTATGTTATTCACGAATTGTAAGCCAGTTCTATGTGCTTCATTGTTCTCTAGAATAATTGTTGATTGTAAACCACCTTGACTATCAGAAATGCGTTATAGAAAAAATGTCAAATAAATAAATACATGTATCCAGTTAGAGGTCAATTCCACACGGGCCACATCCAGCCCGTCCGGATGTCCAAAATCTGGACAAGCTGACTGTGCAGGAGCAGAATCGGGTGCACTGGGCATGGACAAGCAGGACTTACCCCATTTCTGGCCCACTGCATGTCCAGCCCACTCCCCATACAAATCACCCGAGGCACCTGCATGGAGCCCCGGTGCCGGGGCATCCTGTCGCCACAGCACCAGGACGCCATGCAGTAGCCCCGAGTGCCGGCAACCCTTCTATCATTCCATTTCCCTGCTGCCTGACCCCCAATTGGGCCTGCCAAGGCTGGGATCGGGAACAGGGAACCTGTCCCATTATCCCCTCCGTGGTTGTCCGACAATGGAGGTGGAATAAGTCCCCCGTCTAATTCAGCTCCCCTGGACGTACAGGGCAGCGACTGGAATCAGCCCTGTATGTCCAGTGTCAGGGTCACGTATCCGGCCTGCCGACCCTCCTCCTACATTCCTCCTTTGGCCCGCCTCCTCCTGCCCCCATCCAGAGCTCCCTGCACATCTCTGTACATGCAGAGAGATTAGGATCTAGGATCTGGAGCAAGCGTTTAGAGGGGATGTATATCCAAACCGAATATACATCTCTGCTAAATGTTAGTCAGAATCTACCCCATAGCATCTAGAAAATGCCGCTATCCATATAAGTGTGAAAATTATAGAAATGCTGGTCACAGAATCTAGATAATCAGTAGCAGCCATTATCTGGATGCTGCTATAGAATATCTGGAGGATATTTAAATGCCATGGCCGACCTCCGCAGCAATTAAATATCTGGAATTTTGAATATCAGCCCCTTAAGAGATCATTCCAGAACACGAATAAGTGCCATAAGCGTGCGCGGGAGATGGATGTCTGCCAAAAATGGCCACGTCGGTATCTAGAACAGCGGGTTCCGTGTACATATACGCCATAAAGATGGGGTTCTCTGAACATGCCTGTTAGGGGCGTGATGTGGCCTGGAGACACGGAAAGACAATTCAGGTTGCACCCATGTATGTCCAATGTGTGCCCTGCAGACATCCAAAAATTTATTTATTTAACTAGGTCTGCTCTATAGGCAAAAAGCTTAAGGGGAAAGGTGGGCTGGTACCCTCCCAGCCCTCCTCGACCTCTACACCGGTTTCTATTGGTCCTATAGATTCCTTCGTGGTTCGTGCTGCCCGGGACCCGATTAAGGAGGACGAACGCCGAGCTGTTTCCGTGTCGGAGTTGGGTGACTCGGCAGGAACTTCGGATATATCTATCTCCTCTTTGAGCCCCGCTCCGAAGGTCTCCCGACAGCTCCTACCTGAAGATTTCCTGGAGTTGGATGTCCCTGTTTCCATGGGAGACGTGTCCGGCTCGAGAGGGTCAGGCGTGGTGGAGGGCCAACAGCGGGAGAGCGTTGCCATTGAGCAAAATTTATTTATTTAACTAGGTTTATATACAGCTTTTCTACAAGTCAAACTGGTGTACATTCAGGTACTGTATATATATTTCCCTTGTCACCAAAGAGCTCACAATCCATGTTTTTGTACCTGAGGTAATGGAGGGTTACGTGACTTGCCCAAGGCCACTAGGAGCACCTGTGGGACTTGAAACCCCAGTCCTTCCAGCCCAAGGTTGCTGTCCCCTGGCAGGATTCAAAACCCTGGCCCTCTGAGGTAACTTTCCCCAACCACTAGGCCACTCCTCCCTGTGTAGACCTGCAAAAATATGATATATGGGTGGGACTTAGAAAAAATATACACATAGCCATTGTGAACAGAATGGGACAAACCCATGACTGTAGCCAGTGAAACACATCAAGATGGGAGCAGCTGTCAAGCCAGTAGCAACCATTTACATTCCAAAAAAATGTACTAAAATGATTTCAATGTAGAATAGAAACACAGAAACAAGATAGCAGAAAAAGACCACATGGCCTGTCTAGTCTGACCTTCTATATCAACCACTACAACAGCCTCCTTTTTTCCTTTAGAGATCCTCTGTTTGTCCCATGCTTTTTTGAATTCAGATACTGTCTTCATCTCTACCACTTCCACTGGGAGACTATTCCATGCATCTACCACTCTTTCCATAAAGAAATATTTCCACATATTACTCCTGAGTCTATCCCCTTTCACCCTCATCCTATGTGTCCACGTAGCAGAGCTTGCTTTCAATCAAAAGAGGCTCTCCTCCTTTGCATTTATGCCACAGAGGTACTTAAACGTCTCAATCATATCACATCTATCCCACCTTTCCTCTAAAGTATACATATTAAGGTCCTTAAGTCTGTCCTCATATGCTTTATAATGAAGACCACTAACCATTTTAGTAGCAACCCTCTGCACCGATTCCAACCTGTTTATATCCTTTTGAAGGTGCGGTCTCCAGAATTGCACACGATACTCCAAATGAGGTCGCATCAAAGACATATAGAGGCACTATCAACTCCTTTCTTTCACAGGCCATTCCTTTCTCTGTACACCCAAGCATCTTTCTAGCTTTCACCATTGCCTTTTCTACCTGGTTAGCTACTTTGAGTTCATCAGACACAATCACGCCCAGGTCCCACATCTTCTTTTGTGGACAGAAGTACTTCACCCCCTATACCGTATCGCTCCCCTGGATTGCTGCAGCCCAAATGCATGACCTTGCATTTTTTAACATTAAATCTCAGCTGTCAAATTCTAGGCCATTCTTCAAGCTTAGCTAGATCCCTCCTCATGTTATCTACACCTTCCTGGGTGTCTACTCTATTGCAGATTTTGGTATCATCCGCAAAGAGGCAAACCTTACCTGAAAGCCCTTCCGCAATATCACTAACAAAGATGTTAAAAAGAATTGGACTAAGGACAGATCTCTGGAGCACATCACTGGTAGCCTCCTTCTCTTCAGAGTGAGCTCCATTTGCCTTTACCCTTTGCCGCCTCCCATGCAACCAATTTCCAACCCAAGCAGTAACTTTAGGGTGCTCAGTTTGTTTATAAGTTGCCTATGTGGAGCGGTGTCAAAGGTTTTACTGAAATCTAAATACACCACATCTAGGGCTCTCCCTCGGTCCAACTGCCTGATCACCCAGTCAAAGAAATCAATCAGATTTGTCTGACAAGACCTGCGTCTGGTGAATCCATTCTGCCTCGGATCTGGTAATCTGTTGGACTCCAGAAACCTCGTTATTTTCTCTTTCAGCAGCGTTTCCAATAATTTACTCAACACAGAGATTAGACTAACCGGCCTGTAGTTTTCAACCACATCCTTACTTCCGGCTTTCGTGTAAAGGGACTACATGTGCCTTTCTCCATTCCTCTGGCACCACTCCCAACTCCAAAGATGCATTAAAAAGGTCAGTCAGCTTAGCTGCTAGAATGTCCCCAAGTTCCCTCAGTATTCTTGGGGGTATCCCATCTGGTCCCATTGCTTTGTCTACTTTAAGTTTAGCTAGTTCCTCATGAACACAGTCTTCTGAAAATCATTCAAGATTCCCCTCACTTCTGTTCTTGTTTGTGGGTGTTTTCTGAGGTCCTGCTCCTGGTTCTTCATCTGTGAATGCGACAGAAAAAGGCAAGGATATAAGTAGGTCTGACACAAAATCATTTATTTGTGGCTTAAGCAGGGGTACATTGCCAGACACCCATCAAAGGCATGCGAGTACAAATGCCCGCCCCCCCCACCCCACAGTGAAACCCATCTGCAGCACAGACCCCAAGTATGCCGTCAGCCACACATCCCATATCCCCTCACATATCCCACCATACATCACAGGCAGCAAACAACACACCCCCTCACCCACACCAACAGGATGGCAACCCCATCCCTTACCAAGCACACACACCAGACCCTCTTCCGTGACTTTGGCCCCCTATGACCCCTGTCTCTCCCCCTGGCCCTCCCATTCACAGAGGGCATATGCACAATAGCAGCTGGAACGGCACACTCAGGAGTGGATGGTGATGTGCCATCAGACCCGGAATTATCGCTGTCCCCACTCCTCTCCCCAGACCCTCATAGAAGGGTAGGAATGTCAAATGAGGGCCTGTGCCCCAAGGAACAGCGGCCAAAATATGGGAAGTTGCGGAAGTGGCTGAGTCTGCTGCTGAAGCAGCCCTTGTGCTGGCGCATTTGCTGACCCTGCCCCCTTCCATTCCTACCCTCCTCCCTGACCCCATCCCATCCCCCTCCTCCATGGCACCCTCCCATCCCCCCTCCTCGCCCCATCCACTCCCATCCCCTCCCTCCTCTCCTGCTCACTCCTATCCCTTCCCTCCCCTCCCCACCACCTCCCATCCCCTTCCCTCCATCCTCCCCATCCCCTCCCCTCTCTCCTTCCCCAGTCCACTCCCATCCCCTCCCTCCTCCCTCCTCCCTCCTCCCTCCTCCACCTGCTTCCTCCCATCCCCACCCTCCTCCCTCAGCTCACTCCCATCCCCCCTCATCCCCCACACCCCAGCCATCCACAGGCCACTCCTCGTCCCTCTCCTCCAGGGACTCCACATCAGCCACTTGCTCATCCCCATCCCTATCCTGGGGCTCTGCCTCCTCAGCAACCTCTCCCTCCTCCAGCATTTTACCTCCTCCTCCTCAACATACCCCTCCTGTCAGTGCTCTGCCTCTACAGCCACTGGCCATTCCGCCAGTGATGCTGTATCCTCCAGGGCACCTTCCTTTGGCAGCTGGGCACCCTCCCACAGTGCCCAATCCTCCAACTGCCAGGTGCTATCTAGCCCTTCTTCTTTGGAAGCACCAGGCACCTCGGTGAACATGAGGATAACCTCCTCATCCTCTCCACTGACCTTTGAAGGGGAGTGGCTGGATAGAATTGTGGAGCTGGCTATGCTGGGGATTGCCTCAGTGCTGGACATGCTGCTAAGGCTGGTGGGAATCCTGAAGCGACACCTGTTGTGGGCAGCAGGCTGTGGCTGCTGCTGCTCCTCTGCCTCCTCCTCATCCACAGTAGTTTCCTCTGGCGAGGGGAGGGGGAATCCTCCTCCGGGACAGCTGTTTAGGGGACACAAAAAAGGTGAACATTAGCTACTGGAAGGAGAATGGGTTCCTGTACTGTAGCAGTTACCAACTCCTGTCTGAGCAACCTGGCTGCTTACATCCAACTTAAAACCCACCCTTTCTGCACAGTTTTTGACCTCCCACTGGACTCCCTCAGTTGACTTTCTTATGTTTCCTACCCACCCCCCTCCTCCTCTCTCACCAGCCTCCTCCAGCCCTGCCTTATCACTTCTCATTTACCCATCTGTCCCATACATACTGGTGTTCTTTTCATTTTCTGCTTCAGTTTTATTGTATTCCATTGTAAACCACTTTGCTGTACCCACATTAAGTGGTTTATAAAATCTTAAATAAATGAAATGAAATGAAATATCTCTGCAAAATCTGTATCAGGTAGAGGTGTGTCTTGGTATTGATGTTGTCAGCCATGTGGTAATCTGGTTGAGGGTTTACTAGTGGAATGTGTGGAGCTGTAGGGCCCATACTGTTTATGTCCCAAGGGTATGTTAGTGGTTGTGCACCCATGGGAGTTGGCCTCTGGGACTAGCAGATCCCCATGTGGACATAGGAGTGGGGAGAACCTCTCTGCTATTGGCTGGACTTGTATGGTCTGGAAAGGGGCTATGTGCAGCTGACTGGGATTGGGGAGTGTCAGCTGTCACATTCCCCTTATGTTGGTACCAGCTGTGGGATGTGCTCATCTGATGTGATTTGGGTATCTGATACTCGAACTCTAGGGATTGTTTGATCATGTTTGCTGGGTGGGCATTTAGGGGATGTGCTACCCAGGGAAGCTGGCTGGTATATGTGGTCCAATGTTTGATTGGCTGCCCACTGACCTTTAGGGACATGTCATCCAGGGGATCACAATATAGTGACATGTGTGCCTTCTTGGTTATGTTTGCCACTGTATGGACTCCTGGTCTGTGTGTCTCTGGGCAGTGCAGGGACAGGTACCACCCCTGCAGTGACCTCTGTGTCCAGGCTTGTTAGAAGACAGGTACATGCAATGCTGTACTCATTTGCATGGCTTTTTGTGATGTGGATGGTTGTGGATCCCTGCCTGGCCAGCATTTCTCACACATTCTGTACCCTCATGAGGTGTTTGCTTTGTGTCTGACTGAGTGGGGGTGTCATTTTTCCACAGTGCTCTACGTGGGGCTCACCCACAGCAGTCCTGCATTTTTGGGAACTGCTACTACTTCCTAACTTTCTGCTTTGCTAGATCCTGTGCACAATGGGTGTACTGGCCTGCAGCGGGTATGGTGTCATGGTGTGATGGCAGGGCAGGGCCTGTAAAAGGGAATGGTGCATGTTTGGGTCCATGTATGGTGTGTTGTATTCTAGGAGCAGCTCAGTATTGTGGTGACATTTCCGTGCACACTGTTGGGACATATCTGAGCATACTCTCCATCTATGCCATGTGATACAGACTGTTCACACATTACTGACACCTTGCTCTCTGGGCCTATACATACACAAGAAGTGGGTATGATGACACCCATGATCTTTACATAACTGCACATGGGGAACTGTGGCCACAGCGGTGTTGGCTAGGCCATGTCATCAGTGACAGCAACATATCTGGCAAACTGGCACCTTGGTTATGATCTGCTGCAATCCTTGGTTGACACATGGACATAATTGGTCATGATCAGGCTGTGGTTGTGTTTATTTCCCCTCTTCCGGCATTGCACATGTCACTGGCAGGACCTGACCTCACTCATTTTACCCTGCATCTCCCACGGCATGGGACGTACCACACTACACACAGCATTCTGTACTTTCACTGGGTTCGAGGCCCACCTGCAGCCCATGGCTCATGTTCTACCTCTTTGCCACTGCTAGTGGTTGACACTGTTCCCCTCTCTGACTTGTGCACTAGTTATGTGTCTCTTCCCATAGTTTAGCCCACAGTGTTGCTATGGTTTCGATCTTGATCAGATGGAAAGCCGAGCTGTGTCCGAACAGTCTCGGATATCTGCGAATAGCGGTGCATATGCCTTGCCAGGATGTGCTAAACATTGTTGATTAGAGTCATTGTTGGGGGCATCTGTGGTGGGGGAATGGCTAGCTCAGAAATGGCCTTACTTTCAATATGGACACTCACCTGTGCTCCTGCTGCAGCTGTTGTCGTAGCCACTGGAGCAGCATGGGCCTTGTGCAGCGTATCATGCGGAACCAGACCTTGTACACCTCTGTGTCCCTCATGATGTGGCAGCTTCTGTGGATAGGAAAAGACCATGACACCCCCCCCCCCCCCCCATGATACTGAGTCAGACCAAGCTGCAGCAGGCCCACTATCCCGTTTTTAATAGTGGCCACTCCAAAGCACACAGAGCTGATACGTGCCCATGATTATCACCATGTGACAATTGCAAACTCTGCATACAGTAATTGCTCAGTAAACATATGATATATAGGACTCTTTCATTCAAAGCTGCCATACATTAGCCGCTTTTAGCGTATAAGTCTTTTTTGTATCTTTTTAAAGTGATCAGGTGTCAGAAAATCAAAAGTGCTAATGCTCTTACATAATTCAAACAATAAACCTACTCATCTGCTACATACTGGTACATGAATCAATAGCTGCCAACAACAACCGTCGTGTTTTGAATAGATATAATGCAATTCTGCTTCAGGGCTAGAGAATTTTTTTTTATAGAACAAGGCTTTTTAACAATCCAAAAGCAACTCACTTATCTGATCCAAGATATGGCCTCAGCTGTATTATTCTTCTATTTTCTAGCATTATAGACCATCAGTCTTTTTTATTCCACAATGCAGTAATCCGTCATGTTTCAATGAGCTTGTAATCTACAAGTGGAGTTGAGGAACCAAGAGATCAGGATTCAGTTCCATTAGCACTCCTTGTGGCCTTGGGCAAGTCACTTAACCGTCCATTGTCTCATAAAAATACAAGTTATCAATATCCCTATTTAATGTACATTACCAAAGTTTAAGTGGGGCAGAGAAAGCACCTCTCCTGCAGCGTCACCAAGCACAATGGAAAAAATAGTGGTTTACCTGAAGGTGGTTCAAAACTGTCAATAGTGTTTGTTATACCTATTGCGGTCACAGGACGTTGAAGAAGGCCTCCTTGGCCAAAATATGTGTCGGGCTGACTGCACAGGTTGAATAAAGCTCACTTTCCATGGTGCTTTCTTGTCCTGCTTCTTTTTGTGTGCATTACCAAAGTTTAAGTGACAATGTAAACTGCTCTGACTGAAATGATAAAGCAGTTTAAAAAACCTGTTAAATGAATTACTGTATGCAGAGTTCATGATTATCATGGCATGGACATTGGCTTGCTCTGGTCCTCCAGGATAATTGTTTCATGACCTTTCACCACATAGTTTGTGCTGCTCTTTTCTATGGTGCGCCTCACTGACTGCTTGTCCAATTTCATCCAGTAACAGTTTGCAGCAGCACATGACACATTGGTTGCACCTATATTTTCTGCAATAACTGTTCTTGGCCTCTAAGGCTGGTGGTTGGTGTCTCAAATTGGGGTGGAGTTGTGGCCTAGTTACCTCAAGCCAGAGGGCCAGGGGTTCAAATCCTGCCAGAGGACAGCAACCTTGGGCAAGTAGGACTGGGGTTTCTAGTCCCACAGGTGCTCCTTGTGACCTTGGCCAATCCACTTTATCCTCCACTGCCTCAGGTACATAAAATTGGATTGTGAGCCCTTCAGGGATGAGGGAAAAATATATATACAGTACCTGAACAAAAGCAGTATTTAAGCCTAGCTAAATAAATAGTGGTTGTAGCACTGGTTTGAGAAACATGGGACCAGGGTTCACTCTTTATGACCTCAGCCTTGTCATTTCCCTTCCCTTGCCTCAGAGGATTCCATGGTTGCCCTGTCCCTGTTTAATGTTGATGTTACAGTGTGAACCACTTTGGCTAAAATATTTCTTTCTTTTATGTGCCGACTCAGCAATCCCTGGGTCTTCCTGACAAGATTTCAGTGACAGTACATTGCCAGGCCTGGTGGGGTTCAGTGACTTGTCCCAGCTCACAGGGCATGACAGTGGGACTCAAACCCAGCTTGCTTGGGTTGTGGAACATGGCTCTAACCATCGAGCTACTCCTCCACTGTGGTTCTATATGACCAAGAAAGAAGTAGGATTATATAGAATTAGGAGGCAGTTTTTACCCAAATTATTCAACTGTATGAAAATAGCTCTCCCTCAAAGAGGCTAAAGGAGGCATATTCAGAGTGATTACTGCGGTCGGCAGTCCTGCTACAGTAAGTGTGATACTCAGTGGTGCATAGCTGGTTTGTGCTCCTCTCCTATCACTGCTAGACACCCCAGTGTTAACCGTTTTAGCACTGGAGCATTCTGGTGCTATTCCAGGGATAGCGCCAAAGATCACTGGGTAGCAGTAATATTTAGCAGCTGCCCAGTTATCTTAAAATGGCTAAACTTTGGAAGGATAAAGACTGTCCTAACTTCAGCCGCTTTAGCTATGCAGGCATTGGCTCACTATCGCCACTGACTGGTCAGTTGCAGCACTATCTGGCCAATCTAGATATTTAATGCCAATGGTCTGATAGAAGGCATTGAATATCTGGGTCTTAATTAAAGTGCTGACAGCCAGTGACTTTAACAGCACTGGCTGCCGCCAATGAATATCGGCCCCGAAGTCTACGCTTTGTCAAACAATACCTGGCGAGGGGAGACGGGTATATTAGGTGATTTCCCTTTGAAAATTTGGGTAACGTGTTAAAACCAAGTGGTTTGTAAGTACACAGGTCGTTTGAAAACCGACGACTTTGGGGATGATTTTATAAAGTCTGTTTTACATGCAAACAAGGGCTTTTATAGAACTGTGCAACTGCATACCACATAAAAGCACAGAAACAGCAAAAAGGACAGCAGAGAAAGGCCATATGACGCACTGCAACCTACGTCTCTGTAATCTGCATGCAGACATTCCCAGGGATGTAGTTTGGGTGGAGCGGAAGTGGAAATGCTATATAGGCACATCATTTAATAAATAAGCATGTAGAGGCATAGAATACACACACACACATTTACACCTTCATCTGAGTAGATGTCAATTTTTGCAGCAGCATTTGTGCACCATTGGAGCTGGATCTAGGAAATATTTTATGAACGTGCATAGGCGATTGTATTGCCTTTATAAAATAGGCACTTTCTTGGTCTTCTCACACAGGCTTCCTCTTATACTGTTTTAGCTGTTTCTAGCCGTGTTTGAGTTGGAAGCAATCCACCTCGGTCTTGGGCAGGTCTAGCAGTGGTACTTTTCCAGCTGGATCTAACAAGCAAGGAAGCAGATGCTACTAGAGCATCCAATGACATGGCTCCCTAAAACATTCTCTGTAAGAAAACAGAGAACTAAATCCCCGACCTCACAAAAACCTGGAAACATCTCTCTGTCCAAACTGATTCGCGCTACTAGTTCTACAGAGGGTGATAGTTCCTTCACTTTAAGTCTCAACAAAGGCAATTGCAGACAACAGAATGATTTAGATATAGGAGCTAGGAAAACAAAATGAGAAATAAGTTGGTATGGATAAATTAAAGCCCGACAAGGGTCATGACTAAGACTAATACCCTTAGCTAATGCAGTAGCGTTGCTACTATGCAGTTGAAGTGACAGACTTGCAATTTTCCAGACTCTTCCAACTTGTAACGGCCCATTAATTTTCTTCATTTGTCAGCTGGCAGCAGAAGGCAGGGTACAAATGTTTAGTCTGCAAAGAGCGCTAATAGCTGGGTATACAGTAGCCATGCTGTATACAGTATTTTTAGAATTCTGCAAAAGCTGATTTTGCAAAACGCATGAAACCTGGAAAGGAAAACCTCCATCTTCTTTTACCTGCTAATAAAACTGATGACTGAAAGGCACTTGAGTTGTTCATCTTATTGGCGTTCTGTAACTATTTATGCAAGAGCACAGTTAATTCTAGAATGGTCAGCATCTGCATATTATTTTTATTCTTTCCAACCCAACAGAAGCTCAAAAGAATTATACAAAAGGGGTTAAGAATGTTTGTCTGACAGTTCATCTGTCTGCCCAGAGGCAAAGTAACTAATATAATGCAATGAAAGTTAGCATTTGGTAAAAATGGGTAGAAAGAAACACCGACTTCAAAAAGTGACCTAATTGGGCTGGGTAGACCAGAAAAATAAGCACCCCCAAAATGGTCTAATTATGAAGATAACAGAGGTGTGAAGATTCATGGAAGACTCATCAATAATCTTTGCTATGTTGATGATACAACATTACTGGCTGAAAGTGAAGATGATCTGAAACATTTGCTTCTCAAGATCAAGAACATAGTCTTAAAATGGGCCTGCACCTTAATATAAAGAAGACAAAGATCATGACAACTGGCAAAATCAATAAGTTCATCACTGATGGAGAAGAAATTGAAATAGTGGACAACTTTAATCTACTTGGATCAACTATCAATAAAGAAGGAACAAGCAATCAAGAAATCCGACAACACATTGCTCTTGGCAGAATGGCTATGAAGGACCTAGACAAGATTCTTAGGAGCAGAGATGTCTCTTTCCATACAAATATTTCACTTGTTCAAGCCATGGCATTTTCAATAATATCATATGGATTTGAAAGTTGGACAGTGAAAAAGATAGACAGGAAAAAAATTGATGCCTTTGAATTATGGTGCTGGCGATGAATACTGTGTATACCATGGACTGCCCAAAGAACAAACCAGTCAGTACTAGAGGAGATCAAACCTAAGCTTTCTTTAGAAGCTCAGAAGACAAGACTTTGACTTACATACTTACATCATGCGAAGAGAGAGATCATTGGAGAAAGACATCATGCTTGGGAAGGTAGAAGGTCAATGCAAAAGAGGAAGGCCAGCAATGAGATGGATTGATACAATAACAGCAACTATGGGTGCCAGTCTGTCAACAATGAGCCGGCTGACTGAAGACTGAACACAATTTAGGACAACTATCCAGAGAGTCACCATGAGTCAACACTGACGCGACGGCACTTAGCAACAACAACATTTCTATGGAAGAAAGAGTTCCAGCTTCTGTAACATAGAAACTTACATACAGTGCAAGATAGCAGTTAGGGAATTCCTCCTTTCAAACTGCCTTTCCTTGTTCTTTGCTTACCCAATCCCCCAAACTGCCTCTACAATCCAACAGCCCCAGCATCTCATAAATTGTCCCACCCTCAAAAATTACCACACTGCAACTGCCTCATCACCCCAAAAACTGCCCCCTCAGCTGCCCAACCACTCCAAAAACTACCCCACTCCCAAAATGTCCCTTTTCAACTGTCCTACAACTCGTTAACTGTGCTACCCACAAAAAATATCATATAAACTGCCCCACCACCATGCAAATTGTCCCATCCCCAAAACATACTCCTGCAACTTCTCCAAACCTAAAAACTCTCCTCCCAAACATCACCCACTTGAAACAGCACCACCTCCAAAAACAACCCTCTGCAACTGGCAGTTCATCCAATAAACTGCCCCAACACCAAAAACTACCTCCCATAACTGGCATATCACACTGCAGATTGCCCCAACTCCAAAACAGCCTCTTCATAACTGCTACACAACTCTGCAAGCTGTCTCCACCCGCAAAACGTACCCCCTGCATTTGCCCCATCACCCCACAAAC
This sequence comes from Ichthyophis bannanicus, assembly GCA_033557465.1. Lineage (NCBI taxonomy): Eukaryota > Metazoa > Chordata > Amphibia > Gymnophiona > Ichthyophiidae > Ichthyophis > Ichthyophis bannanicus. The sequence continues at coordinate 595,690,434 of CM066033.1, forward strand.
TGCAGTAAATCCAAGAAATAACTCATGCAACTATCCCACCACCCCATGAACTGCTCCACATGCAAAAATACCTCCTAAGATGGCCCCACTGTCCTACAAACTGCCCCACTCTAAAAAACTACTACCCCACAAACTGCCCCACCCCCAAGGAATAACCCCTACAGTCACCCCACCTTGTAAACTGTGTTGGCCTGAAAAATATCCTTGGTAACTGGCCCACTGTACTGCAACTGCCCCACCCCCAAAAACTACCCCCATGCAACTACCCCAGCACTTTGCAAACTGCTCCTACTCATAAAACTGCCTTCCCAACTGTACCAATACCCCATAAATTGCACCCTACCCTTAAAATTTCCCCAACCCACAAAATTCTCCATCTCCCTCAGTACCCTTTACAGAGGCAACATATGCAGAGCACAAACAGAGCATACTACAGATACACAAACCCACTCACAAAGACATTAACACCACACGCACACAGGATACAAATAATTACCAAGCTATAATGTACTGAAGTTCAAGTTATTCTGATATATATTTCATGTAACCTAGGGCTGCCTTTTCTGCTCTGAAGCTGTTTAAAACCTACAGGAGATAAACCCCAGTTTTGGTGCTTAGATATGTACTGCAGCCCCTAGAAAATGTACAGGGTTTAAGGGACTTGTATCATATATAGTGAGATTGGTTAACTCTAAATAAAACAGTGGGTTCTGAGCCCTGCGGTGTAATGAACTGTGTTCAGAATAAAAACAGACAAAACATACTTGATCCAAACATTTTCTTTTACTCTAATGAACAAGAAACAGCTCAAAAAGAAAAAAAAACCCAATATAGATATCTACTGTCATGCAGCAGGGGCTGATGAAAGCAAAAATGCAGGAGAAGAAGCTGTTTTTCATGAGGAAAAAGATGTACACAAGATGCAATATCCACACAGAACAGCTAGAGGGAGCAGGCGTGCACTCACAGAGCCTGAGTGGACACACTTAGCTAATCGAGAGCACCTGACAGTCAGCCCGGAAAGCTCAAACACAGGAGAGCTTTATAAACGGAAGACTGGAGACTGGAGAGAGCAGAGCAGTGCTTGCAGGTGTGGAGCTGGAGGTAAAGCTGAAGGTTTACGAGAGAGAAGCACCACAAGCAAGGACCAAGCAGAAAGAAGCACTTGGGAAACTAGTGCTGGGCAACGGAACAATCACCTTTGGAGGAAAAGCAGAGTGAAAGAAAGAAGCCTGCTTGTACCAGAGGAACCTGGGGCTAAACCGAAAGGTAACAGAAGCTTTCAGAGAGGAGACTGGCACAGGGATTGTGTTCCTGAAGAACTGCAGGAAGGAGAAAATCCCAGTTCTATATGCTGCTGGAAGCCAAGGTATGCTGACTCTGTTTCTATGAAGAAAACCTTACCTTATAAAAAGCCTTTTGAAAGTAATGCTAAACCTGTGAGAAAGGAAAGCAAAGATACCTCTCATAAGCCAAGTAGCCAACGCCCGAGGGTAGGCCATGCTCATTGGAAAACACTAGAGGAACTCTTTAAACATCCCGAGAACAGGACTAGGGCCTGGCCAGAAATTATAGCCAGTGAAACCACTGATACAGACAGAGATAATTCTGAGCCGATGCAAGTGGAACTTGTAGAGCCAAGCCTTTTATCTCAGGAAGAGATGGACTGTTCTTTGTGTATTTCAGACAGTGCAGAGTCACTGTTAAACCTGTAAATGATATATGTTATCTTCAGAATGTTATTCATTTGCTAAATGGAAGAAGAGTGCTGAAACATTTGCTTTACTCTGGAAAGCTTAACTAAGCATTGTTACAACTGTGAAGCATAACAGTTTTTCCGTTAACCTGAGTTGATTTCATTCCTGAAGTTAAAGACTTTTTCTTTAGGTTGTAACCCAGCTGAATCTTATGCATAAAGGGAAATAAATGCCTTGTTAACCCTCTACTCTGCATTCACAATTTTTCTTAGGAGCTGAACTGCTAAGACCAGGTTACACCTGGCTCTTAAAAGACCCTCTTCTCATAATAAAATAATTTTTGTGTCCCACCTACCCTTATGACCACTGGCCACCAGGGCGGTGCACGACACTACCTAAGCAAACCAAAGAAATAAATATAATCATTAAATAACAATATCTTCTAAAATAAATCAGCAATTAAGGTAAACTGGTAAATATGTAAATTAAAGGTTTGCACTGCTAGCTGACAACAGAAACCAAGGCAGTAATTTTTATTCAAACTTGGACTGGTGAAAGGATTTAGACAGAGTAGAGACAATATGAGGACAGATTAGTAAGGATTTTGTTGCCCTAATTAAGGAGTTAACCACCTTAAATCCCTAATCTGAAAACTGCCCTCCATGCAGTAGTTACAAATATGTGCATATGTCTGACAGCACTTGCACCTATTAGTGAAGATGGAGGCAAAATGCACAGGAAGGTGTGCTCTGAAGTCAGCCAACTGCTTGGGCCACTTGACTTTTACTATCTTAGTGCACTTGTCCTGAGGCAGTGAGGAGTGAGAGAAGGTGCTGAAAGAGTGGGAGTGTGACAAAGGCCTCTATAGTGTTGACAAGTTACCCAGTTCCAGGAATGAGATTTTAAGCTAGTCTTGGGTTTTTGACAATCTTATCCTGATATATTTTAGGACTTGAAGTACTGATTCCAATAGGTAAAATCAGGGACTACAGATACCATAATGCACTGCAATGCAAATTTAAAACCAGAACTGACATAACATCTCACTTGTGGAGCTGGGTAACTTGGCAACTCTGCCTCTGATCTGTATGTCACACCTCTAGTGATTTACACTTGCCATCTCTGAAGGGGTTGTTCTTTGGAAATGCAGGAGACAGTATGTGAAGAAGGGAGCATATAAGGTCTTTGGAAGGCTACATGTAAAAGCGGCTATATGCAGAGTTGCCAAGTTACCAGTTCCAGGAGTGAGATTTTTGGCCAGTTATGGTTTCAAATTTGCCTTTCAATGCAGTCTGGTATTTGTAGTCACCGATGTTACTCATTTAAATCAGTGCTGCAGGCCCCATAATACATCAAAATGAGATAATCAGAAATCCAGGACTGGCTTAAAATCTTACTCCTGGAACTGGGTAACTTGGCAATTTTGTATGTGGCTATTCCATGAAGGACTCAGCAGCAACTTATATCCTCTGCCCCTGTGCCCTTGCTCTATTTTGGAGTCTTAGCCAGGGCCCACATGAAATAACGTCGCATAGGAGGATCTATGACAAGGAAGTGCTAATGACTGGCATGTAGCTGAGGATGTGACTACTACAAAGGGAGAGGATTAGAGGACAAGGTCGGGGTACCAGAGCCATCCTGATAACTATTATGTGCATTTCACTCCTTGAAGGCATTACGATGGTATCCAGCAGCCACACATTCTCTCAAAGAAAACCTTGCCATTCATTTACATGAGTCAATTGAGGGGGGGGGGGGGGGGGGACTTGCAAGATGCAGAGTTGCCAAGTTACCCAGTTACAGGAGTGAGATTTTAAGCTAGCCCTGGATTTTTGACAAGCTCATCCTGATGCATTATAGGACCTGCAGCACTGATTCCAATGGGTAAAATCAGGGTCTACAAATACCAGACTGCAATGCAATACAAATTTAAAACCACATAAAATCTCACTCATGAACTGGGTCACTTGGCAACTCTGAAGATGGTAGAAGAGACCTCTTAATTCAACTCTCTTACCTTCTCTTTCTTTGTACAGACTGAGGATCTGAAGAAATGGCCCAGATATCTGGGCTTGCAACGTGTGGATTAGCTGCAGGAAGTCCAGGCTGACATGCAGCAGGAACCAGGTCAGTAGCAAGCCCCCACAAAGCCTTCTTCATTGCCACATATATGCATAAAACCACTGCAGCCATTAGCCTTGCCTCTTCACCTAGCACCACATCTAGCACCAAGCAGCCAGAGTACCATCATATTTCCTTCATAAGCTAGCCTACAGGACAATGCTCACAGCAGCCATAACTAGCTACAGGTTCAGAGTTGCCAAGTTACTCAGTTCCAGGAGTGAGATTTTAAGACAGTGCTGGATTTCTGACAATCTCAATTTGTTGCATTATGGGACCAGCAGCACTTATTCCAATGGGCAAAATCAAGGACTACAAATACCATACTGCATTGCAATGCAAATTTAAAACCAGAACTGGCAAAAAATCTCACTCCTGGAACTAGGTAACTTGGCAACTCTGTAGGTTCAGGTCACCGCTTCCAAATCCTCTGTCTTCTCTCAAGCGTATTTATAACACTGGTTATCTCCTCTTTTTATACTACAGAGTTGCCAAGTTACTCAGTTCCAAAAAAATTGAGAAATGGGTTAAAAAAGTGACCCTATAGTCAAGATAATGGGGCGGCCTTGCGGATTTTCCAAAGATTTATGTATTTTAGGTAGAACATAAATGGTGGGTACCAAAAGGATGTGGAACAATAAAAAAAAATCACGTTCTTTCTTGGTGAGATAACCCGCCTCAAAACCAGTATGCACTAGAGAATCTGTACTACATTTCAAAGGAACAGTTGGATCTCCATCTTATCGTTCATAAAAAGTGGAGCCACCCGATTGTCTTAAAAACTCTTGAACATAATCAGACCAATTCATCACCACTAGAGCACCCCCTTTGTCTGCTGGTTTAATCACAATGCTGTGACTAGACCGAAAGGAATGAAGAGTTATTCACTGTTCCCTAGAAATATGATAGTATGAAAGATTACGTTTCTTCTCAAGATTCTTGATCTGTTGAAGCACTGTCTTCTCAAAGACTTCTATGGCTGGATAGGTATTTTGAGGAGGAACCCATTTGGACTTTCTATGTATTACAGAGGGATCTCCACATGCCTTCTCATTATTAGCAAAAAAATCTTTAAGTTTCCTAATAAATTTGAACAAATCTACTCTAGTATCAAATGGATCATATTGAAGGGTAGGGACAAATGAAAGGCCTTTATTAAGAACCTCCAGTTCAATGGCGGAGAGTGAGACATTTGAGAGATTGATAACGCTATCATTCACTCTTGGTAAGAGACCTTCCTGGTCTCCTGTTGTCATCGGCCCCTGCTGCCCCTGCCTCTCCCCTAAAAACTGTGCTGCAAGTTGGACCTGCAGAATTCCAGGGTTTTGATTTGTGGATGTGAGAGAGCCTTCCCCCCTTTTTTTCCAGTTGGCCCCATGTAGGGAGGAGTGGTCTAGTGGTTAGGACAAGGTACCTCAGGCCAGAGGGCTGGGGGTTCAAGTCCCACCTGGGGACAGCAATCTCAGGCTGGAGGGACTGGGATTTCTAGTCCTATAGGCACTCCTTGTGGTCTTGGGCAAGCCACTTAACCCTCCATTGCCCATGTTCCCTGTAAGTATTAGCATATGTGTCTCATATCCCCTTGTGTTAAATGTATCCCCCAATTGACTGCTTTGACCTGGTGAAAAGCAGGATATAAATACAACTAAATAAAATAAAAATCCTGAGAGGAATTCTGTCTTGCAGAACTGCAAAGAGGGGCAGGAGACCAGGAGGGTTTCCTACCAAGAGTGAATGATAGCTCCTCATACCTAATAACTCCTCACCTACATCTGAGGCTCACCTGGCCTTCCCATGGAAGTTGGGGAAGACCAAATACTGTGTGTAACCTAGGCTGGACAGACTCAGGTGTGGGGTGAGGTGGACTAAAAAATCAAAGGGTGAGTTGGTAGTGGATAATGTGGTAAGTGGTGGAAGGTATTCCACAATTTGATGCAGGAAGGAAGCTAAGGTGTTGTTTAGGATCCAGAATTCGAAGTGGTGCCTTCTAATCACAGGCCCATGCTTTTCAGGTCCAGATGTCAACACAGCCTGGCAACTCTCTTTGAACATTTTATTTCCTCATACGTTCTGCCACCTGCAATAATGCTTATAGTTTATTCACTTGATATGCCACAAATAAAAATAATATCTAAGCAGTTCACAATATGAACAACAAAACACAAACAAGGCCAACAAGGGTAGAATAATAAGGGCAGTATAATGTTGAACAAGATACAAGCAGGGGCGGCCCAAGGGGGGTGCGGGGCCATGTGCGGAGACTCGGTGCGGGGCCTCATTTGCATAAGGGGCCTCATTTGCATAAATATTTGCATAATGTTACCATACACTAACTTTTAGTAAACATGCCTCTTCATGAGTGTATGGATAAAGAAAGACAAAGATTTCTACATTACTATAATCCAGTGCCAACCGCCAGGCACATTAGGAACTACTACAAACACTGCCCATTTAGAACCCATAGCAAACCCACCGTATCCTAACAGCACTACCAAGACTCATAAAGCACCATACCCTACCTATCAAAAGGCAACACTGCAAATATTAAACCAATACATTTCAGAGAATAACAATACATGACCTACTGGGGAAAGAGAACAAGTGGCAATGTCAAATAGGAATTACATAAACAGAATACCTCAGCTCAGTTACACATGCAGAACATAGACCATCACCAAACAAGGAATCACAATTTAAAAACAGGAAGACAATAATTAAACTGGGAACCCTAAAAGCCAAACTTGGAATGTACAACAATGTTGAAATAAAACTATAAATTAATTTCCTCTTGTACTAAACAAAGCACCGACATTAATGATGCACATTTCCCAGAGCTGACATATTCCAGTTAATAAATTCAAAATAAAGAGATATCTTTGTACCTTTTGTGCATTTTTTTTTCAGTTGCAATTGTTCCAGTCACTTTCTTCTGGTTTATTTGTGTCTTCTGCTAACTCTCCATCGTCTGCTGTCCATTTGTCCTTTCTTCTCTCCTCTAGTTTTTTTCCATTCTCTCTCTACATCTGCTTTAACATAATAATCTTTCTCCTTTTGCTCTTTCCTCATTCCTATTTCATCCACTCAAATTTTACCCCTCCATCCTCAATCCCCACTTAGGGGCTTGTTTACAAAGCCGCGGTAGCGGTTTGCGATCGTAATCGGAGCCGCGGCCCCATTGATTTCAATGGGGCCGCGGCTGCGATCGCGAACCACTACCGCGGCTTTGTAAACAAGCCCCTTAGTCTCCCAATACCCGGCCAATTGTAGATTTTTCTTCCCTCCCACACAAAATATTCTTCCCCTCTCCATTTCACTCTCCCAGCCCCATCCCCTTCTAATCTCCCCCAACATCAGCTCCCTTTTAGTTGCAGCCCCACCCAGTATCCGCTCCCTTCTAGTCCCCACATCAGCCCATTTCCAGTCCTAGCTCCCCCATCCATTCCCAGTCCTATCCGAGTCCCTTCATCAGCTCATTTCCAATACCAGCCTCCCATCAGCCCATTTCTAGTCCTTTCCTAGCCCCACCATCAGCCCATGTTAAATCCTAGCTCCCCTCCACTCAGCCCATTTCTAATCCAAGCCCCCCATGAACCTACTTCCAGTTCTAGCCCCTCCATGAGTCCATTTCAATCCAAGCCCCCACCACAGCCCATTTCCAATCTTAGCTCCCCCAACACCCAATTCCCAGTCCTATCCTAGCCCCTCCATCAGCCCATTTCCTGTCCTAGCTCCTTCCCCTAAGAGCCCATTCCAAGCCCCCCTCCCCATCAGCTATTTGCAGTTCAAGCCCCCTTCCACTCAGCCCATTTCCAGTCCTAGCAACCCCCCCAACCCATTACCAGTCCTAACCTCCCCATCAGCCCACTCCCAGTCCTAATCCCACCAGCCCATTTCCAGTCCTAATCCCCCATCACCCAATTTTTAGTTTAAGCCCCCCCATAGCCCATTACCAGTCCTAACCCCCCATCAACCCACTTTCAGTCCTAATCCCATCAGCCCATATACAGATTTAGCTCCCCCATAGCCCATCACCACTCCTAAACCCCCCCAAGCCCATCACCACTCCTAACCCCCCCCAAGCCCATCACCACTCCTAACCCCCCCAAGCCCATCACCACTCCTACCCCCCCAGCCCATCACCACTCCTAACCCCCCAGCCCATCACCACTCCTAACCCCCCCAAGCCCATCAACACTCCTAACCCCCCCCCAGCCCATCAACACTCCTACCCCCCCCCCAGCCCCGCCCAGCCCAGCCCATAAACACTCCTAACCCCCCCCCCAGCCCAGCCCAGCCCAGCCCAGCAACACTCATAAACCCCCCCCCCAGACCAGCCCAGCCCAGCCCAGCCCAGCCCAGCCCAGCGAAAATTAAAAGAAAAGAAAACCTGTCTGCTGCCGCGGTCGGGGCCGCCGCGGCAGAATCGAGCGTGCCGCGGGGCCCCCCTGTGCACGGCAGAGCCTGCCCTCCTTGTAGCAGCTCTCTCTTTGGAGCTGAAAAGTCAGACGCGCCGGCTTGCAGAGCAGAGCGCGAGGGAAGAGTTTCTCCCTCGCTGCTCTGTTAAGCCCGCGGGGGCTGATGGGAACTTCCCATCAGCCCCTGCGGGCTTAACAGAGCAGCGAGGGAGAAACTCTTCCCTCGCGCTCTGCAAGCCGGCGCGTCTGACTGCAGCTCCAGAGAGAGAGCTGCTACAAGGAGGGCAGGCTCTGCCGTGCACAGGGGGGCCCCGCGGCACGCTCGATTCTGCCGCGGCGGCCCCGACCGCGGCAGCAGACAGGTTTTTTTTTTTCTTTTCAATTTTACTTTTCAAAAAGAATGTTTTTTGCGCGGGGCCCCCTGAAACGCGGGGCCCTGTGCAAAAAACATTCTCGCTCAATGGACGGGCCGGCCCTGGATACAAGAGGTTAAAAAAAAAAGGGGGGGAACAAGTCCCAGCCGACACTATTAGATAGACGTTGGATTCTTCCATGTAGTATTCAGACCTGAGGGAAAGATTGGGTTAAGTAAAAAGTTTTAAAAGCAGCCTTAAATTTCCTATATGAGGATTCAAGCTGTGTATCCAAAGGCAATGCATTCTACAGCATGGGAGCGGTGACCCTGAAAAAATCTTACATGTGCACTCCCTTATGTGAATACTCTTTCTCTTTCTCTTCATGTGGATAATCACTCTCACCATCTGCCTCCTCATCTAAAGCATCCTCTTCCTCCTTCTCCTCCTCTTCACTAGGCTTTTCTGAAGTCTGTTAATTAGTGTTATTAGCTGGTGATTGCATTGTGTTGGCTCACATCCTTGGTTTTCATAGGCATGTGAGGGACCATCTTACTGATATGGGATATGATGAAGCACAGAAGATGCCAAACTTGTTGAGATCTTGGCTGATGGTAGCAGCCTCAATTGATCCATGACTTGAAACTATTAGGATCATTTAATAGCAGCTGGTGGAAGCTCCAGTATAACCTATATTTGTTTTTCTTAGCAGCAATATAATTGTACTTGGTACAAAGTGCTGAACCCTATACCACATGCACAACACCGACCAATTAGTTTCCTAAGGCTATGAGAGTTAAAGAGAAAATTATAGTCTTGAATTGGAATGCTAAAAGATGCTCAAGGATCCATGCTGAATGATGCTGAGAAGATAAGGAAAGGCAAAAAGAATACACCAAATCATTGTGCCATAAAGATCAAGGGAATCAACAGCCGTTTTCAGTTCATCCTCCAGTCCATTTCAGACATTTGGGTTATGCTCATCCACCAGCAAGGGAAGAATGAAAACAACAAGCTCAAAACTTTTAAGTAGCCTGTGCTTCCCTGCAGAGCCAATGTTTCTCAGTCTCCAGCAGTTGGATGAGCATTGGCCTGTGCTTGCTGTTCGTAAACTGCTGGGCAGCAATTTTGGCGTGTAGAACCCAGTGGCATTGGGTATCTCCCCCAGCCTCTCCTACAGCTGCTCCTCAGTTCTCTCTGGACAGTAGGAGACAGCTGCTCCCCTCTTCTCCTCCTCCCCAACTCTTGGGAGGAGATCGGGGGTTGAGCTCTCTGCTCCAGCTTGAATCCATAAAAAAAAAGAAAGGATCAACAGGCAGCATTGAGAGAGGCAGCAGCAGCACAGCGGGACCTCCAGGAGCCAGTGAGTCAGGCTGTGGGAGGTCCCCATGTGGCACGCACATGGCTGTCCTGGTGAGGGGCCATTGTGCAGCATGCGGCAGCCGCAGAAGCTTGCTCTCCATGGTAGGATTCTGCCGCATTTGTGTTAAGAAGAGCACAGCTGCTGTGGAGAACTTAATTGGCAGCCCAGTTGCATTGGAGGCTGCTGCGGGGGGGGGGGGGGCCAGGACACCTGCAGTTTTGGCAGGAATGACTGCCATCTTGTCTGCTATTTCTTCTGCCTCAAAGTGCAGAGAAGCTCCTTTTTTCTGCCAGTGGCCCCTGAGCCCCCCGGGGCAGTTGGAGGGGGTCTGAATAGCAGGGATCAGGTGTCTCCATCCTTGCAGGGAGGACTGTTGGTACTGGTGATGGTGAAGCACCCATGCTGGGAGAGGTCCCTGGACTTTGAGCATGGGGCTTCAATGGGGTCCTTTAGGTCCTTAAGGGCCCTAGTGGATCCATCTGATTATTTGGAGGATCCGGACTTGAGGAGTTAGAAGATGGTGAGCTCCCTTCTAGGGAGGATTCCTCCATCATTTGTGTATTTCATAAGGATGAGTTCCCCTCCCTCATTTTAAAGACCTTGGTAGCTTTGTGGATCATGGATAATCCACTGCCAGACCCCGGAAAGCATCTGCTCCTCGAGGTATTCAGAAGCCCCTTGCTCCTTTCCCATCCATAGGGTGGTCAATGTCATAGTTGATGAGGAGTGGAAGGTCCTGGATGCCGGCCTGTGGGTTGGTAGGAGCATAGGCAGGCTCTACCCCATCCCTCCGGAGGAGAGGGAGTATTTGCACCTGCCCGGGTTGATGCACTTGTGGCGACAGTCACCAGGAAGGCTTTCATTCTGTTTGAAGAAGGAGCGGCCTTGAAGGGCCCACAGGATCAGTGCACTGCTTAAGCAGGTCTTTGAAGTTTCAGCTCTGGCCTTAGAGGTAGCCATCTGTGGCTCCTATGTGGCACAGGCCTGCCTACGTTGGTCACAGAAGATTCCGGAGATGTCACTCCTAGAGATGGCAGCCTGGGAGGAAGCGGCCCAGTTGGAGTCTGGGACCACCATCTTGGCTGATCTCCTCTATGAGTTTCTTAAGGCCTTGGTCAAGTCAATAGAGATTGTGGTGGCTGCTAGGTGGTTCTTGAGGCTATGAAACTGGTTGGCAGATTTGGCCTCCAAGATGAGGTTGAGCAAGCTCCCCTTCTTAGGGAGGCTTCTGTATGGGGAGGATTTGGAGAAGTTGGTAAAGGACATGGAAGATACTAAGGTTGCAAGGCTCCCAGAGGACAAGCCCAAGGTGGTAAGCTGGAGGTCCTCTTCTGGGGGCCAGAGGCATGAGGCACAGAAGTTCCACCCGGCCCATGGTGTTAACCCCCAGAGGCCCTGGTTTCTCTTGAAAGGCCCCTCTTTTCGTGGAGGCACTTGGAGTGGCAGTGGAGAGGCTGCAAGTGGCTCTGGTGTCGCCAAGTCCTTCCAATAATGGTTTGGGTGCCCTGGCAGAGGAGCAGTCAATAGACGGTCGCCTAACCCAATTTTACTCTGCTTGGGCCCAACGTATGATTGATGCTTGGGTCTTGGAGGTCATATGCAAGGACTATGCCCTCGGGTTTGCCAAACCTCTCGCAGACACCTTCAAGGTGTCTCCTTGTTGAGCCCTTGCCAAGGCCTTGGCAGTCCAGGTGACGCTTGACCTTCTTTTGTGGTTCGAGACCAAAGTGCCCATGCCCCTGGTAAGGGTGGGGGATGGTGCGTTACTCCATTTACTTCATGGTGCCCAAGAAGGAAGATACCTGGTACCTCATTCTGGATCTGAAAGGGGTAAACCAAGCCCTCTGGGTTCCGTGCTTTCCCATATTTCCATTCATCCAGAGCATAGGCGTTTTTTGCATTTTGTGGTTCTGGAGGGGCATTTTCAATTTCAGACCCTCCCCTATGGGCTGGCCACTGCCCCTCAGGATTTCACCAACGTGATTTGGTGGTGGCAGCGGACCTGTGGAAGCAGGGCATTCTGGTGCACCTATATCTGGACGATTGGTTGATTCAAGCAAAATCCTTGCAGTGATTAGGAGGCGACGGCCTGCATGATTCTCCGGCTGCAGGAACTCAGTTGGGTTGTGAATTTTGCCAAGAGTCAGCTGTTCCCTGCACAGTCCCTGGAGTTGGGTGCCCACTTCGACATGCAGTGGGGATGGTATTTCTACCAGAGGGCAGGATAGTAAAGCTACAGTGGCAGGTACAGAGGTTGGAGATGATTCCCCGCTTGAGGGCTTGGGACTACCTGCAGGTATTCAGCTCGATGGCAGCATCCTGGAGTTAATACCCTAGGCTCGAATCTACATGCGACCGCTCCAGGCGGCACTCCAGGTGCGATGGTCCCTGCAGATGCAATCGATGAAGATTCGCCTTGCTCTACCAGGGCAAGCCCGGGAGAGTTTGGACTGGTGGCGCGACTGGACCCACCTTGTGGCCGGGATGTACCTCGAGATCTTAGACTGATGTCAGTCTCTGTGGTTGGGGGGATCATTGCCAGGGTCACATGACCCAGGGACAGTGATCTCCATAGGAGAGCCTCTAGCCTATCAATTGCCTGGAGAGTAGGGCAGTACATTTGGCCCTAGAGTTTTTCCTTCCCACAGTTTGGTGACGAGTCATGAGGGTGCTGACTGACAATGCCACAACCATGGCTTACATCAATTGGCAGGGGGGCTCGCTGGTGGTGGCAGAGGCGATTCCAATCCTGCATTAGGCAGAGGTCCATCTGCTTTCACTTTTGGCAGCACATGTGGCCAGAATAGGCAATGTCCAGAAGGGTTGCCTGAGTCATCATCTCTTGTATCCGAAAGAATGGTTCCTGTCTGAGACAGCATTCCAGGTGATAGTGGGGCACTGGGATGTTCCCATGATGGACTTGATCGCGACATTGGTGAATGCCAAGGCCCTTGGGTTCTTCATAGCAGAGTTTGATGGGTACCATGAGGATTTGATTTTAGTTACTTTAGATATCTGTTCACTTTACACTAATATCCCATAGGAGGAAGTCATTTCAGTCATTGAACAGACACTTCTTGACTGTACATAGCATAGAAGGATCTCCACATTTTTTCTCATGCAGCTGGTTAGACTGGCCCTGACTGATAAGTTTTCTGATTTTGTGGGGGTTTTTACAAGCAGACAAAAGGGGAGGCCATGGGGTCTTTTATGTTTGTTCCATCAGAAACAATGGGGTCCCACCATTGTTTCTGATGGAACAGTTTTATGGATGTTTTTAGGCTTACTATATGTTTACTTTTTTTTTTTTTAAACTTTTATTTTCATTTTGCAACAAACAAAAGTAACAACACACTAAAAGAAACAAATACACACATACGATAAAGAAAGCAACCCCAATTACCCCCCACCCCAATGCTTCTTCTCTAAGCTGATAGGAATCATCATATAAGCGCTTACATATAACAATTATTGTACATCAAACAAACAGAAGTAGAGTCTATGATACCGGATAAGCATGTGACAGAGATTAATACAGAATCAAACAGTCAACTGAGAGCATTGAATAGTTTGAACATAATCGTGGAGCGTCTTCTAGCAAGACCTATAATGAGTGGTTTGAACGGAAGAGGCTAACATATAAGGTATTGACACATATTTGCAATGAAAACAGATATGATTACCGTTCATTAGAGCTCAAAAAAGAGCTGTTTTCCCAATATTTCGTGAGTAAGGAACCAGGAAATAGCAAGGCCCAGCATAAAGGCTAATAGGAAGTAAGCCAATTTAGGAAGAGAGGGGATCCCCGCAACTGAGCGGAGCCCCACAATCTCCCCAAAGAGGAGTTCCAGAAAATATAAAACAGAATGAAGACGACCCCAGACCAAACTCCAGTAGCACTGTGATGCGGGACAAGCATACTTAACAGGAATTTAATAGACCAAAGGCAAATGGCATGTCCAGCATCAAGTGCTCTGGATGGCTTTCCAATTAGCTGACCTAACAGGAGTATATGTCCACTTGGAAAAGCAGTACTGAGAAAAGAAGAAAAAATCAGATCTAGTTTATGAGTGATGGGGGGGCTGAGAAAAGGTGAGCTCTAAGTCGGATGGGCAAAGCAGCTTCCATATATCTACTCGCACAAGATCGTTCGGCAGAGTTGGCAGGGTGTAGAGACTCTTGGGTGGACCACGCGTTCTAGGCAACAATCTATCTATCAAAGGATCAAATACTTGGCAATAGTCACCACCGGGTAACAGTAACAGGGTCATCCACATTCGGAACATAAATACAAATACACGGAATTCACAATCTCCAACCTAGAATATACACAGGCCCAACTACCCTCCCCATCAAAACTAGTATCCAGTACAGTGGGTGGCAAAGATTTCTCAACCAAGATGGCTACCCCGCACCGCCTAGAAACAGCGGGAGAAAGGCAGCCATCTTACAAGGTGTGGCAATAAGTTTCAGTGGTGCAACGAAGGTGAAATAGGGTTCCGGAAGAAACACTACATCAGTATGGTCATGATTAAAATAACAAGAACGGTCATTCTTTTGATTGGACCATTAATGCCTCTTCCGTTCAATGACAAGAGTATACAAAAGGCCATACAACAAAGTCAAACATTCTGAGAAAACAACATGATGGCGCACCGAGTTGCGCAATGTCCCTCATATCTACTATGAATGACTATACACACGATCTGATAAAATGAAACCAATAAAATCATGAAGCGCCCTATATAACAGGAGAAGCACCGAAGTGCCTTAGAGAAGAAGCAAAACCCCAGAAATTACTGGCGACCTGATGTCTGCGGGGTGAAACCCCAGAGAAGGCCTAATTGAGACAGATAAGCGGTATAGCTGTGCGTGCTCCGAATCCAACCGAGGTGCACATCATGGAGGAAAAGGAGACCGAGAAAGGTAAATATTAAAGAAAGAAAGGTCCAGGCAGTCTCTATTCCAGACAATGATCACCACGTCGGGTCATTCAAAATGACGGGCAGTTCCAGCGGAGTCTATCCGAGTTGCTAACTTAGCGCATCTGGTCTGCCTCTTTGGAATCTAAAAATGTTGCTAGCAGAGCAGGATCTTCGAAGGTGCTAGTTTGGTTATGGAGAGTCACTCTGAGCTTCGCCGGATATAAGAGGCCAAAGCGAGCCTGTAACTGTTGAAGTCTAGGTCGAAAAGCAAGGAGTCTCTTCCGCCGGTCAGCTGTGGCCTTTGCCAAGTCGGGGAAGAAGGAGACCTTATGATCTTCAAACTGCAGATGTTGAATCACCCGGGTTGCTTCGAAAATTTGCTCAACTTGCTGATACCTCAATAATCGAAAGATAATGGGCCGGGGGTCGTTCGATTAAGTGCGATGTTGGTGGGAGCACGATATGCGCGGTCAATTTCCAGAGCTCCGTAAAAGGTGATCTTCAGCAAGGAGGGGAGAGTTTTAACCAGAAATTCTCTAAGATCTCCTGCTTCCGCACCCTCTGGTACTCCTATGAGCCTGACATTGTTGTGACGGGCTCGATTATTGCAATCCTCTAACTCTTTTTGAAGATTCTGTATCTGCCGCTCAGCCTTGTCCAAGTTCACCAAGCGCTCCGCGTGCGAATCGAGGACCCCCGCCATGTTGTCCAGCCGTAGTGAAAGACCTTCAAGCCGGTCCTGAAGCATACCGAAATCTTCTCGCATGGCTCGGAGCGCTTCTCCGTTGGACTGCACCAGTTCCCTCACACCGCGTATTTCCTCCAAGATCTCCTGCTGCATTTCGGGGCTTACCCGAAGTGGAACCATCTTTAGTGGGGAAGACAACTCTGTTTTGGAGCGTTTTCCATGTGAAGAAGAGGGAGACCCAAAGTCCAAGCGCACTGGCGTGTGGGCCGCCATTCCCCCCAAGGCACCCCGGTGAGTCCGGAGTAAAATATTAAGTTTATGTAGATATTAAGTCAAGATTCTGAGTAGGCCCCTCGGGAGCTTCAGCACGAAGCGTCTACCCCGCTGGACATCAGGCTCCGCCCCCCTATATGTTTACTTTTTAATACATTTTACTTTATAACCTACATTCATTTACTGTTAATATTCATTTTTATACATTTCGATGTTGTGTCATATATTTTAGTCCTTTCTATAAGGACTTCCTTCCATGCCAATGTTTTTTCCTACTAGGACCTATTGCATTTCCTTATTGGCTCTCCCTGAGTGATGTGTTCACTCTTGACATGTTATAGTTTTGCTTCAAAAATAAATTTATATTGAGCTACATTTTTTAGGGACTCGATCCAACATGGTTAATTTTGTTTTTTGATGGTTTAATTCGTCCTGCTTTTGATTCTGTTTTCAAAGTTTTTTTTTAAATGGGATTTGCAGCCGCCTCTGATTGTCCACTTACAGGTATGACGTGATTTGCTTAGTCTCAAATAGATTCATGATCTTTCGTGATGTCACAGTTTTCAACTACATAGACACTGTAAGGTTGGTTGGTTTTATTCTACGTTCTGTGGATAACGCTCACAGTATTGTATGTCACAGTTCTTTTCTGGTGGTGATCCTTGAGTTTCCGTGGCATCATGGGTCTTTAAGTCTTATATACAGTTATCTCCTTTGGGTTTGATTTTGAATTCACTTTTCTTGTATGGTTTTTGATTATCATTGCACAATTACATTTGCATCAAATTGAAAAGGCCTGTAATGGTATCTTTATTTTTTATTAGGTTTTCCTTAATCCATTTTAGGTTGGACTTCACTGCACTTTTGAGCATCCACTTGGACAATAACGTATCATTTTGTATTGTACTTTCCCTTTGATCCATTCTCCACTTGTTGCCTTTCCCAGCGGCATCCTATTTTAGCCCCTATCTTGCATATATATATATTTTTACGTAAATCTTATGGGCTCTTCTCTTCTCCGATCTCCATATGTCTCCTGATATATCTGTCTCTCTTTAAATATATCCCCTTAATTGTGGTTTTAGATCTACAACCGGTATCAGAATAAGTGCTGATTAGGCTTTCATTTGTCCACAATAGTAGGATATAAAAAGTTTTTTAACTACAATCCATAATGAGTCAGTACCTTTCTATGGTACCTGTTCTTTATAATTGGTACAGATTTGTCTTTGATGTGTCCCATCTGTGCATTCATTGTTTCCATACATAGTTTTGGCCTCTTTAGCCATATTCTTTAGCAGAATTACCTAACTTAGAGTATCTATCTCTGTAGGTGAATCCATAATTGCTTCTTTGGTGTTCAGTACCCTTTAGGGTGTACACATATTGCACATGTTTACGTTTGTACATTATGGCCTTTTCTGCTATGAGGTCTCAAGCCCATGAGGAAGGCTTCATGCCAAAACACGTGTAGGGTTTGACCTCATTGGATACCCGAATAAAGCTTTTGCCCCATCCATGGTGTGTTGTGAGTCCTACTCCTTTCCGGCATCATATCTTAAGCCAGGGGAGCAGGTACATATATCAGTTATTAGGTGTAAGGCATTACAGACCATTTGCATGTTCAGGAAATGAAAGGGGTGATACAGTGCCTTTCTATTAGTCTCTAGTGAGACCTCATTTAGAGTACCATGTACGATTCCGGAGACCACCCTTCAAAAGGATAAACAGTTACTGAAATAGTCAGTGGTTTTTGTCATAAGGCATATAGAGAAAGACTTAAAGATCTTACTATATATACTTTGGAGGAAAGGTGAGCGAGGAGAGATATGATAGACATTTAAATACCTTCATGGTATAAATGTACAGAAGCTCTTAAAGAAGATGGTGGAGACAAGAACTGCTTTGGGGGGGGGGGTAGGGTTAGTGGGTGGGGGTATCACTGTTGATTGGCAAAGTTCTTGTGGTATCTCACCTAAAACATTATGATGGGAAAAACAGATCATGGTTAAACTAATATTTTGTAATGCCCAGGGACTGAGCTCTCCAATTAAAAGGAAGAGAGTATTGACTACGTTTAAGATATTGAAGGTTGAGCTGGTCTTCCTACAGGAGACCCATCTCTCAGCAGAAAAGAACTGGGGAAATCCACTGCTTACCCATTGAACAAAGAACATGGAATCTGTGTACCTTTTGGGAACCTGACAGGTACTTGTGATCTGGATTAGCCACTGTTGGAAACAGGATACTGGGCTTGATGGACCCTTGACTGACCCAGTATGGTGTATCTTATGTTCTTAAAGCTGAAAGGGAAAGGGTGGGAACAAGTTTGTTTTGCCATCCTTAAAGCCCACAAATGGAGAGCAACTATTCTGATTGCTAAGAGTAGTAATTTCAAACTAGATAGATTGCTGACAAGCAGGTACATTATCTAATTTATTTATTTATTCTTACATACCAGTTTTAAATACATCAAAGTGGTTTACATTAAAACCAACAAGGTACAGAGAACACATGATAACAGAGAACTATAGCATTTATAACAGAGAACTGTAGAGTTGTTACAGGAAACACCTTTAAGGTTGATAACAGAGAACCATATTTTGATACCAGAGAACTACAGCATTGGTAGATTACAGTTGTTTTAAAGAGATACTGTGGCTAGTAGGTTGCATTAGCAGAAATATAGGATGGGTGAGAGTTGTGGAGGAATGGATGGGGTGGGAGTGTTAAATTGTGTTAGAGTTAACTGAAGTTAACAAGACATATTTACAAGTGTGGGTAGTCTGTCCTGGTAGGGGATGCATGGTATTGTGGGCTACATTTTTTGCAAAGGTTTAGGTGGGGTATATGGGTTTGGAGGGGGTGACTGTCTAATTATCTAATTCTGAAAGGTACCCTGGGGGACTCTAAGGTTACACTGGCTAATGTTTACACATCTAATACACATTGGGGTCCTTTTTTTGGAAGGTTTTGACTTGCTGAGAAGGGGCATGAAAGAGTTACTATATCTGGCTGGAGAGTTTAATTGTACCTTTCTCTCAGCTGATAGTAGAGAATAGACTAATCAATTCAGTATGTTCTCGTGAACTGCAGAACTACATAGATCAACTAGGGTTGGTGGATATTTGTCACTTGTTACATCCTGGGGAATGATAATACCTGTTATTTGGCAGTCCACCACTCATATTTGTGACCATTAACTAAAATAGAGGCTATGGGAACACTATCAATTATGCATATCCAACTATAAAAATGTGAATCAAAAACCAAACAATTTAGAACTGCAAAAAAGTATGGACATTCAATTTATGAAAGCTTTGTTAATGTATTATAGTCTATATTCAGCAATGATATGCAAAGAAATGGGTCCTTTCCTTCCTTAGGATAGTGGCTTCATAAAAAGATTTCGGCGGTTTCTATTGCACCATTATTTCATTGACGACATCCAGGAGCAATGGTGCAAACTGTTCCTGGAAATGTTTATATAATTCTGCTGGCAAGTGGTCCGGGCCTGCAGCTTTATAGATTTTGATCTTAGCTACACTAAAAGGCTAATCCAATAATTCAGCAATTGAGTCATTCAACTGTGAAAGTCTCCTCTTTCTCACTTAGTTCTCCTAGATATTGGAGTTGAAAGTCTGTAAAAGTTAGCAAAGCAGGCTTCCATCTTCTTGGATTGTAGAGTAATATTCTAATTCTCATCCCTAATGTAATGAATACATTTTTAAGGTCTGGTTTTATTCAACTGGCACAATAAAAGTTTGTTGGCTTTGTCTGAATGCTTGTAAAAGTGTCGTTTTGTTAGCTGCATAGCTTTCACCAGTTTTTTTCTATTTTCAGGGCATTCAAATCCCTACAGAGTTGCACCAATCGGGCACGATTTTCTCATCCCCCTTCTCTTTATGCTGTCTCTCTAGCTGCATTAGTTCTCCATATTTAGCATCATAACAGACCATTCTTTTCTTCTTGAGGGCTGCTGCAATTGAAGTGATATGTCCCCTTAAAATTGAGTGTCCCATAACACCCCCGGCACAACATCTGGAGTATTATTAAAAAGAACAACTCCTCCTATACTTTCTTTAGTTGCTCCATTAAGGTGGGATCTTTTAGCAGCAGTCTATTCATAGGCCAATGTGCTGGGCTCCTATCAGGGTCCACCTTCTTTAATTCCATGGAAATCAGAACATAATCAGATAAGATAATGCTGGCTATTCCTCTCCTAATGCACCTAAGCATCCTTCCCACTCTTCCTATTGCCCTATCTACTTGTTCAGCCATCTTAAGGTCATCAGTTCTTCTATTGTGAAAAGAAGTACTTTAACCCCTATACTGTACCTTTCCCTTGGGTTTGTACAGATCTCAAATGTATGACCTTGCATCTTTTAGCATTACAATTTATCTGTTTAAGCCTGGACTATTTTTTAAGCTTTGCTAAATCCTCATCATGCTTTCCATGCCTTCTATTTCTAGGGTGTCCTCCCTGTTGCAAATTTTAGTATCATCCTTAAAAAGGCAAACTTATTAAGGGCCGATCCTTGACGCACACTGCTACCAAAGAGCCCTATCTCTGCATGAACTCCATTCATAGTCCACTATCCTTTTTCACTTCCTGTTCAACCAGTTTCTAAACCAGTCAGTCATTTTGGGGCCCACATCAAGGTTTCTCAGTTTATTTATTAGTTGCCTATGTGGAACCGTGTCAAAGGCCTTGCTGAAATTCAAATACACAGCATTTAGTGCTTTCTCCTGATTCAACTCTTGTGTCACCCAGTTATATAAATTGATCGTATTCATCTGACAAGACCTATCCCTATTAAAATTATGCTACCTTGGATCCCGCAGTCTCTTGGATTCCAAAAACTGCACTATCTTCTATTTCAATAGTGTTTCCATTCATTTACTCACCACTGAGATCAGACTAACTAACTTGTAGTTTCCAACCTCCTCTTTACTTCTGTTTTTTTTGGAGAGGAACCACATCCACACATCTCCAGCCCTCCAGAGCTAGGTCTAACTCTAAGGAAGTCTTGCAAAGGCCAGACAGTGGAGCCACTAGAAGAATATATTACTAATACTAGAGATATATTACTATTATTTCTCAGGTACAATTGGCTAAGCTGAGACGCAGGAATATGGGAGGTCGAGTAACTGATCCGAAGTCAAAAAAATGAAGGCAAAAGTAGCATCAGAATCTACTGAATAGTAGCTAGAGTTCAAAATAACTACATCCCATCCTAACTACTAAGTATGTTTCTGAAAAAGTATTTTTATGGAACATCCATTAAACCTGCTGCCGGGCTGAAGTGTTGAAAATTCCATTTCAGATTCAGGCAGACATTTGTTCACCACCCACCAAGAATTTACTTTCCATTCATGACTCATCTTTAACATGAAGGGTTTATAGCCATTAAAAAAGAATCCATCCGTACAAATATGTTACCTGACAGTGAGAATAATGAAATCGGTAGGAGTTAGAATGAATAGAAAAGTTAAACTTAAATCTCTCGGAATTGGACTGAAAGGCCTAACCGCCTTGCTTTTCTCTTACACCACCATCTCTCTGATAATTTATATACCAAGCTTACCAAGCAAAGAGCCAAAATAATCAACTTTTATTACAGACAATTTCCACAGAACCTGACCTCTTTTTAACTGAACAGTGAAAGCCTTGCTTTGTCCACAGTGATGCTTAAAGAGACTGAAGTGGCCTATGTGTCTCACAAATATCATTAAACATGCCTTGTACTGCGCCTCATAAGGTGCCTTCTAACGTGCCTTGTACTGTGCCTCATAAGGTGCCTTCTAACGTGCCTTGTACTGTGCCTCATAACGGGCCTTGTACTGTACCTAATTAGGAGCCTTGTAACGCCTTATAAGGATTGTTGCCAACTGTGGTGAGGGTACTATGGGCTGGCAGCACAGATCTACAAAGATATGACTGTCACAGGTAAGCAAAATATCTGTCTTGGACGGGATGGCTGTAGTACTAGCAACCACAGTCCTGCTGGTGGATGACAGCCTTCCAGGGCTGCTGGGCCAGTGCCATACCTGTGACCATTGCAGACCAGCAATGATGCTTGGGGTAGGCTCAACTGCCCCACACCACAGTCTGCCATTCATCAACATACAGCACAGTCAGACTGCACCTGCAGCATCCTACAAGGTGTTCCTACCATGCACAGGCAAACTACAGACAGCCCACTAACCAGTCCATAGTGCATGCTCACAGGGGAACCCTGTGCACACAGAAGTGGGATGCAAAGTACAGACACCAAACAGGTATCTCTGTGATTGGGCCCCAAAACTGGGAACACACAGGCATCACTGGAAACAAATAATGGGTGGCACTATGTGGGAACATAGACATGCCATGGTCACTGCTTGGTCAGAGTGAGAGTGACCCCCCCCCCCCCCAGCGTGACATGCTGTGGCCACCCTGTCCATGCAGGTGGTGGTCAGCCACAACAGTGTCCCAGCCATTGCCCTCCACCCTGTGCAGATGCATCCTGGCCAGTCCGCCCTGTCTTGGCCATACCCACAATACCTTGCTGCTCATTATGTACATTTGCAGGCTAACGCTGGAAGCAGTGTGAGCAATGTGGGCTCTGTGAGGTGTTGGCAGACACAAAAGAATGGAGAGACATACGCACACTCCCATACCTATCTCAGCATTGTGCAGAGATGGTGGTGGTTGCCAACCCTACCCCCTGCACTGGTCCTGATCACAGTGCTGACATTGCTAATCTGTGCAGGGGGTAGTAATAGTGCTCTGGTGATAACTGCAGCTCTGTGCTGGGGTCAACAGCATGGCACTCCATGAAGCTGTGGATAGTGGAGCCCTTGTGAGTGAGTGTCCGTACCCCTGTGCACCACTGCATTGGGGTTTGCCCATGTTGTTGGGGCTGCATTGTGGGCTAAAACTATGGGGAGATGCTCTGCAGGATCCACAGATGGGACCTGAACCTCTGACCCTCTGCTCTTGGACATGCTGGCTGAGTGCACTGCACCACACTGTTGCCACAGCAGCACAGTGGTCCCTGGGGCTACCCTTACGTTCCTCGGCCAGACCTCTTCTGTTGCACTGCACAACATGTACTGGTACAGGGCACAGCCTAGGTCCACTGCAGGCGAGTACCACTGCTCCCTCCAGCACAATTACCCACCCCCTCTGCCATGCCACCATGACCATATGCTGTTGGTGCTGGTGGTATGCCATCCCAGGCCATCCAGGGGGCAGGTAGGCGGCTGCTTAAGGTGTGGGATTTGGGGTAGGGGTGCCTACAAAGATGTCCACACTTCCCCCGGCATCGCCTGTCAATGTTATGCACCCCTTGGGGTGCCTGCTGGGTGATGTCCCCTGGATGGGACACTGTGGGACACAGACTCATGGGCATGTCTGACCCTGGCCAGTTGCTATCTTGCTGGTTTCCATTTTCTGTGTTTCTATGTACCACCTCGGCAACCACCTAGTCCATCCCGTGCCCCAGTAGCCCCCACTGCAGGTCCCGCCTGCAGCCCCCATGCCCCATTTGCACCATCACCATAGTGGCCTTTCATACCAGGGCACTATGCTGTTGCTGCAAATGAAGCACTACTATCACCTTTCTTGGGCTCCCTGCCTATGCTGTACATTGCTGACACTGAAATGGTTTCTCTCTCTTGCAAATGTGTGCTAACGCCAGGTTTTCAGTTGCGTTAGGATTCAGCCCTTAATTTCTCCGCGTTAGTGTGAAGGGGCCTCTCCCCGCCCACTCCCCACCCATTGACCCCTTCTCTCCGCCCTCTCTCTGCCCTTTTCTGGCCTTAAAGGCACATAACGCGCCTTAACGTAGTTGCTGCTACGTTAACGCAGTTTAGTAAACATGCCCCATAATACATGACAGTAGATAAAGACTAGTATGATCCATCTAGTTTGTCCTGTAAGGTGGCTAGAGTGATTGTTCCCACTGATCTGTTCAGATCACTCCCCTCTATTTGTTGAAGTATAAAAGATATGCCATTTTGAATTCTGTCAGTGTTTTTTTTTTCCCTTACCACCTCCATTGAGAGGACATTCCAAGCATCCACCACCCTTTCAGTGAAAAAGTATTTCCTGACATTGCTTTTAAGTTTATCGCCTTGCAGCTTCATTTTATACCCTCTAGTTTTACAGCTTCCTCTTCTTTGAAAAAGGTTTCTTTGTTCATCAATACCCTTTAAGTATTTAAACGTCTGTATCATATCTTCCTTGTCCCTCTTCTCCTCTAGGGTGTACATATTTAGGTCTTCAAGTCTTTTCTCATATGTCTTCTGACACAGGCCCCAAATCATTTTGATTGCCTTCCTCTGAACTGTTTCAAGTCTTTTTATATCCTTTTGAGGTCTCACCAATGACTTGTACAGGGGCATTAATACCTTTATTTGCTGGTTATTCGTCTTTCTATGCAACCCAGCATTCTTCTGGCTCTGGCCACCACCTTGTCACATTGCTTCGCCACCTTGAGATCCTCACATAGTATCACTCTAAGATCCTTCTCCTGATCTGTGCACACCAATCTCTCGCCGCCTATCGCATTCTATGGCATTCTGCATCCTAAGTGTATAACTTTGCACTTCTTCACATCAAATCTTAACTGACAAGCATTTGATCATTCTTACAGTTTTGTAAATCTTTCCTTATGTTATCTACTTCCTCAGAGGCGCCAGCTCTGTTGAGAATCTTTGTGTCATCTGCAAAAATGCAAATTTTTCCCTTCAGCAATATCACTCACAAAAATATTGAACAGTACTGGTCCCAGGACTTCTTGCTTTTATTATTTTCATTACATATACAAGGTGGCCCAAAAAAAGTGAGAACATCTCATAGCATATAAGTTATTTAAAAATTCAAAAAGACAGGTGTAAACGATTGACAAATTAAAAAAACAAAAGATGGCGACCGGAAATTGTCGCAATAAAGACATTATATAGCTAAAAAAGGTAAATAAGTAAACTATTTAAGCTTTTAATTTACGAGATGTTCTCACTTTTTTTGGGCACCCTGTAGATCCGTGGCCCCTTTTATTGCCTCTTTCCGTTTAGCCCACTTCCCGTATCTCCTCCCACCCTGTCAACTCCTCCTTCAGGTACTTTTCCATTTTATCGAAATCAGCATTTTTGAAATCTAGGAATTTGACTTTGCTGTGATAATGTCTGCAATAAAACTAAATCCAATCTCATTTAAACCAAATATAAAAAGCCAAAAATACTTGCCCACATTTCAATTAAGGTTCCAGAAAGGAAACACAAAGAAGTTGAAAAGTGCACACTTGCAGTGTGGCGCGAAGGCACATTTCCCTCATTTGCAGGATCAGGCATGAGGGGGGTTGATATATGTGTCTATAGAAATGTCAGAGCATGCAAGCATACGTGTTTGTGTATGTTGGGAACTGAGTGTATGTGTGTATTTTTTTATTTATTTTATTTATACTTTTCTTCTATACCGCTTTTTCCCAAGATCAAAGGCGGTTTACAAATAACATAATGAACAGTTTACAATTAACATAATGAACATTGTTTTACATAGAACATAGTATTTTCTTTAAATTATGTACATGTATGTATGTGTTGGGAGTGCATGTGTGTGTGTGTGTGTGTACATGTCAGGGGGTGTGCACATGTGTGTATATCTGGGATGCATGTGTGGGTAGTATGGGCAATGTTGGGGGCTGCTTGCATGCATATGTGCATCATGCCTAAAAGAATCCAGATCTTTGAGGTGACTTGCAGGGGTAAGAAGGCTAAAAGTAATGGTAATTATCTAATCTTTCAGTTGAATTCTTCCATGAGCTGTTGAAGGTGTTGAAGAGAGGTCTTGTCTTATCAGAAAGATATATATATATATATATATATATATATATATATATATATATATATACACTGTATTTTCACACATATAAAATGTGCGCTATATGCTTTTTTACGTAACCACATGCCTCCTGCACGTTATATGCATGGGTGCATTATATACGGTACTGACGACACAATGCAAAAAAACCCCAGTCGTTTTTAACTTTCTAAAAACTTCTTTATTTCTTAATCCTGAATTTTAATAAGGGTTATTTCTGTTCATTCTTCATTATTTATTCTAAATTAGAGTAGGCCAATTCCAGTTCAATCAACATCATCATCATCTGACTCCTCGAACCTTTCAAAGTCTGTTCCCTCCTCACTATCTTCATTGAAATATCTAAGAGCCTCCTGCAGATGCTCTTCTGTGATTTCTGAAGTGATGTCGCCATCACTGCTATTGGCATTTTTGTCATCGGTATCCAAATGTGTCTTATTCTGCTGGTAGACAATTGCAGCCTTTCTGAAGCCGTTGTAGATGGTTTGTGGCGTTATTTTCCCCAAAGCAAAAGAAACCTGCTTTATGGTGTGGCAATCCTACAAATGTTGTGACCTGAGCCGCGTTGACGGCATTTTCACATTGTTGCCACATTGCTGAGATTAGAGGGAAGCACTTGATACAGGACTGTTGCCCGAAACGTGCACGTTGTGCTGAACTGCCTTCTTGTGAGCAACGTACAGGATGTGGACTTTCTGGGTATACTTTTCAACGGAAAGATAAGTGTAGTAATTTTTGAATTTGGGTGGAGAACCTTAACTGATTAAAAAGCAGCTGGCTGTCTGGTGTAGGTCGAGTTTCAATATTGGCCCTCCTCCGGCTTGCTTCGACAAAAAGAATGATAAAAACATAGTACGGGTTTCATATATAATTTCGGTGGACTTTTGCTGATAGCTGTGCTTTTCAGTTCACTGGACAAGGTCTATTTGTTCATACTTTATGGTGTGGCAATAGCATCGAGTAGTGATGACATGAGTGACTTGTGGCAGAGCTCACCATTCCAGTTGCATAGGAAAAATGTCAGCATAATGCGTAAATGATCACATGTGACATCTTCAGAGCACCGCCAGGTATGTAAAAATGCAATGTGTGCCTTCGAGTCAATCCTGGCTCATATTCAAGTCCAAAATAAAAAATGATACTCCTAATATCAGCTTTATGGTGTGGCAATGACATTGAATAACAATACTGCTCCTACTTATCATTTATATAGCATTACAAGGCGTATGCAGCGCTGACAGAGACATGTAAGAGACAGTCCCTGCTCTTAAGAGCTGATAGTCTAGTCAAGACAGATAACACAACTGGGGGCTAGGATATATCTAGGGGGGTGGTAAGGAAACACAAGGAGATTTGGGGGATCAGGATCCAAAAGCAGTCCAAATACGTATTTAATTTATTTACTTAGTTATTTCACTGGATTTGCAATGTGTGCCTTCGAGTCAGTCCTGACTCCTGGCGACCCAGAAGCTCCTGGCTTTTCTTGGCAGAGTCACTGGAAGTAGATTGCCAGGCCTTTCTTCTGAGGCAATAGAGAGTTAAGTGACTTGCCCAAGGCCATAAGGAGTGCTAGTGGGAATCAGACCCTGGTTGCTTGGTTATTAAGCCAAAGTTCTAACCACTAGGCTACTCCTCCACTCTGGATTTGATATACCACCATTCAATTTGAAGCAACTGTCACAACGGTTTGCAAAAATCCAAAAACTCAGTACAAAATAACAGGGTTCAACATAAATACAGAACAGGATACACTAATTTAAGGGATGAATAACATAACACGTAATTCCTAAAACAAATTGTCAATATACCAGTAACACATAAGGGCAAAAAAAAAAGCAGCAGGGGGTAGCAGTTGAGGAATCCTACTCCCTACATCATGATAACCTAAAACGTACATTTCTCCAAATGCTTTGCAGTAAAGTCAGTGCTTTAGGTCTATTTTAAATTTCTTCGAAGATTTCTCCTGGTGCAAATCAAAGGTAACGAGTTCCACAGTGCAGGTGCTAAGAAATGGAAGGCTGAGGTATGCGTTAATTCAAGGCTGAAATGAGAAGGTGGTGGAATGGTCAACAAATTGGATCTTACTAGTCATCCTGGATGGTAAGGGATAATGAGAGAGGAAAGATATGATGGAGAAACAGTAATAAATTCTATGGGTAAAGGAAAAGATTTTATATTTAATCTTACAAAAAACAGGTAACCATGATCATTTCTTCAGTAAAGGGAATACAGTATGTGGGTTATTCTGTGCCACAAATAGTGAGGATGGACGACCCAAGTGGAATAAGTTCCCCTAGACGTTGGGGGCCAGGAGGCTTGGCAGGGATCAAAATGTTGAGGGAGTGCAGCAGATTCCCTGCAGCCCGACTCTGGCCATAGGAGGCCAGATCGGGAGTTGGGCTGTGGGGAAAGGAAAAAGTAGTTGGCGGCTGGGGATCGTGGATCATGAATGGCTCCGCAGCTCTATGCGGGATCCTGACTGCGTTAGCCGGGCTGGGGCCTGTACGTGCAGGCCGATGGGAATCAGGACCCGGCCTGCATGTACCAGCCTAGACACATTCTGATCCCGTGGAGGCTAGATGTGCCTGGTGGGATCAGAATTGCATCTACCTCTGTCCATCCGGTTCCGACCAAACTCACAGAGGACGAGACGCACAGTACAGAATGTGCCTCCACGTGATCAGTATGACTAGCCCAATACATAATTCTTGTTGCTTTGTTTTGAACCAGTTGGAGTCCTTTTAAGTTATAGGTGGGAACACCAATTAGCAAAGAATTACAGCAATCCAATTTTGTGAAAATCAGAACATGACTAAGAATATTCAGCTCTTTATTACTGAGGCAAATTAACCGGGGAGAAGGAAAGAAGTTCTTAATCACCATAGAAATATGTGATAGAAAGGACAGTGAAGAATCAGAGCACTCACAGGTATGCACTAAAGTCCAAACATCCTTAAAAACCGAAAAAATCTCACAGATATTGTTAATTGGAAAGGGATTTTTCCCTTGATGCTTATTCCTCCCAGCCAAGATTGTTGTACTGGTATATCACTTAGTTATCTTAAACAGTGGGTGATCCTTTCTTTGACAATAACCATTGGATGCATTGCACTATATTCCAGCTGAGTGTCACATTCAGTTTAAAGTCAATTTCTTGCATTATAAATGTTTCAACTTATGGGAGCCATTTCATTTGGCATCTTTGTTCAATGTCTTCCTAAGTTCTCTAGTGACTCTCATTCGGTCTTTGGGTATTACTTTTTATTTATTATTATTTATTTATTTATTTTATACACATTTATATACCGCATCTTCCAAAGTTCAGTTGCGGTTTACAGTGAACAATAGTTAACAAAGCAAGTTTGTTTTACAGGGAACGTCATATTATAACAGAACATATTTACAAGGAACATCATATTATATATAGAATATACAGTCTAAACAATGTGGGATATATATATATATATGCAGATGACATCCTTTTAATTGACAACATAGATTCTCTTTATCCTGACCAACTCTTGCAAAATTTGCCTCTTGGCTTCATTCCAACTCTCTCAAACTCAATCCCAATAAGCCAATAACTATCTGGATCACAGGTAAAATGGACCTTCTCTCCCTAGCTCTCTTAAGAATATAAGAACATAAGATATGCAATACTGGGTCAGACCAAGGTCCATCAAGCCCAGTGTCCTGTTTCCAACAGTGGCCAATCTAGGTCATAAGTACCTAGCAGTCTCCCCAAAAGACACAGGTTCCTCAATGCTTGTATTGGGTCAAGCAGTGATATCCCGGGTCCCTTTTAATAATGATTTATAGACCTTTCCTCCAGGAACTTGTTCAAACCTTTTTTAAACCAGCTATACTAACAGCATCCTCCGGTAACAAATTCCAGAGTTTGATTACACGTTGAGTGAAAAAATATTTTCTCTTGTTAGTCTTAAATAGGTTACCCTGTAGCTTCATTGCATGTCCCCTAGTCTTTCTATATTTTGATGGCATAAACCATCGATCTACGTTTACCCATTCCACTCCATTCATTAATTTATAGACCTCTATCATATCTCCCCTTAGCCGTCTCTTCCAGGTTGAAGAGCCCTAGCCTTTTTAGCCTCGTCTCGCTGATAATCCCATATCGCTTCAACCATCTTTCAAATACTTGGGTATTTTTATGAACTCTGAACTTTCATTTTCTACTTAGCCAGGTCACCAAATCTTCATTTGCTGAACTTCGCCACTTTCACTCTGTCTTTTTTTAGACTCAGCCATGCAGGTTTCCATCTTGTTTCGCACTGTAATAACTCAACTAGACTACTGTAGCATTATTTACTCTGGACTGCCAGCCTAATATAAACTCAAAAAACTGCAAACTATTCAAAATACAGCAATACACATTCTTTGCAAAGACAGAAAATTTGCTCATCACTCCCCTTTTGATTCAATATCATTGGCTTCCTGTTGATAGTCAGATTCAGCATAAAATTCTTACTTTGACCCATAAGACCATCTTCAACAATGTACTCTTGTTACTTTAAATGCTCCCTTGCACTGTTTGTATTCCCTTCATGGGAACTGATTGGCTATTCCTTCCCCCCTAAAAGTCAGACTCAAATCTACACGAAACTCAGCTTTCTTTTTCATCACTCCTTCTTTATGGAATTCCTTGCAAGCCTACATCCTCTTTCAACCAGTTTTTAAAAAATGTAAAAGTTTAATCAAATCTTTCCTTTGTGAATGGGCATTGGGGCATGACTGGGCTATCAGGGTGACCAGGCAATCTCTTCTTAACATGTTTTTGAACTTGTTCTTTTCTTACTTGTCCTTTCTATTGAATAGAGTTTCTTTCTGAATGTTCATACATTATGTTTTATGTGATTTTATGATTTTTGCATTGCTTTTGTAAACTGCTCTGACTTCTTGCAAAGAGCAGTATATCAAGAACAATAAACCATAAACCATATAAACTCATGTACATTGCGTTCTTCAATGCAGGTACTGCTATCCACCCAAGGTTGTCCAGACAGAGCTGGACACTGTGATATTTTACTACCAGATTTATGGTTAGAACCAGTCTTTTTGAAAACTGAAATTCAGAAATCTTTTAAAGGCTTGTTTTTTGGAAATGTTTTTAATTGTTTTATGTTAAATGGTTATAATCAGTGTAGTCAATATTCAGAAAGCTTACCTGCTTATCAGGACCTACTAACTAGATAAGTCCTAGTGAGAGTGATTCTAGCCAGAGAGTGCTTCAGAATATTTCCTCTGACTGCCTTGGCAATATGTAGCAAAGTGGTCCCCAAACCTGGGGTCACATCATCAGTGGATGGGGTCACAGAAACATGGCCATCTCCCCTCTCTCTAGACTTTCACTGTGATCTATGCCAAGTAATAGCAGTCATCAGTCAGCATGTGGCCATAGGCCCTTGTCCCCTCCTGTTAGACTGAAAACCCATGCTAAGTATTGGGGTCTGTAAGTGCACACTGCACACTGACACAAGGGACCCTGTGCTGACTGCTGTGACTGTTGCCACTACTGTTGCTGCTGCCTTCCTGCTTTAGATGAGTGAAGGGAGGGGAAGGAGGCTGGATACCTGCTATTTTAATTTCCTATTCATCTGGGGTCATGTGAACTTTTAGTTATTAAAATGGGGTCATACAGGATAAAAGTTTAAAAAACACTGTTGTAGATAGGCTGGGGCAGTCCATGGTGGAAGTAAGGCAGAGCCCGCACTCATCTGGATAGTAGCAATTTTCAGCACTGCTATTTGGATAGCAATCCACATAACTTAGGACAACAAAATGCTTTGCAGATTTCCTATCCAGATAGTGGCTGAATATTACTATTATCTGGATAGTGCTGGGGCTGACTGTTAAATCCAGACATCCAGATACCAGCACTGAATGTTTTGATTATTTTTACCTGTGATGGCTAGGGCTTAAAAAAAGCATTGACCACCAATGGCTGAATATTACACTCAGTGCATTAATATAAATATTGCAAGGTATTAAACTGCTGTTTCTATTTTAATTGTAAACTGCTGAAGGATCTTTTGATTATAAGCAGTATATTAAATCAAACTAAATAAACAGCAATCTTTTCAAGCGAGCATTTGCTATTTGACTCATTTTCCGAAGGATATTCCCTTTATTGTGCTAGTCAACAGAATTTTAGTTGAGTTGAGCAGCAATTTTCTTGATTCATTTACAATTAGGATTCTTTTTGGTAACAGCATTCCATATGACCAATTTTTTTTTTTTTTTAGAAAAAAAATTACAATTGCATTTTTCTTTTTTTAAAGAAAACAATGTTGAATGGTCATGTCTTCTTGATGTATGTAGAGTTGAGGACTATATACTAAGAAAGCTTCTAAAATAATCACTGCATTCTTTCAGCAGAGACTATACTAGACAGATTCTACAATATTTCAACATTATTTCCTCTGCTTTTGTGGGAGCGGGGGCACGGGGGGAACATTCTGCATTCCACAGTCGACAGATCATACATCTTCAAAACAGGACATATTTCTAATTAGGGAGCTTAAAAGAGCTATATAGAACAAGTCTGGAGAATAATTATTATTGTATAAAAGAAGTCTTTTCTAATAGATTCCAGCAAACTGTATTTCTTCATGACATTGTCCTTCCTTAAGGAGTAATTTCTAGATATAAGAATGTTCTGCTTAGAAGAACCATTTTTATCTGACCCTATGAGTGTTCTTAATAGAATCTACTCCACAAGATTATAGTTTAGAGGGAGATAAAGAAAGTAAACTCAGAGATGGTAATCAGCATTTTAGTAATATCCTCTATGAAAAGTAGTCAGATGCAGACTAATGTGCTTATGTTGCTGGAGAGGTCTCGCCAGCCCAGATCGCTGAGTTGTGGCAGGGGATAACTTTATTTTAAACCATGACGTGGCAAGACTAATAAAATATATTACATTTCAACAAGCAGGTAGAGCATGCAATAACCACCCCACAGTTAACTCCCTTTAGCAGGGGCTAATGGTGCTCCAAAC
The DNA here is from genome assembly GCA_033557465.1 of Ichthyophis bannanicus. Classification (NCBI taxonomy): domain Eukaryota; kingdom Metazoa; phylum Chordata; class Amphibia; order Gymnophiona; family Ichthyophiidae; genus Ichthyophis; species Ichthyophis bannanicus. The sequence goes on from CM066033.1 coordinate 595,723,155, forward strand.
TGTAAATTACTTTTATTGCCATAAATGGAGTATGCTTACAGAAACCATAATTAAAGCATGTATCAGAAGAATCTGGCTTACAAATCATGATCTGACAGTGGGTATTTTTTCAAGTCAACTAAAGCTCTTTTCTTTTTACTCATATCCAAAAAAGGAGATCAGAGGAACATCTGCAATTGATTTACAAAGTTTTAAAAAAATCCAGCGGCATATGTATACCTGTGGAATATATCAGAGCAAGGCTTGAAAGTAGACCTACTGCAGGCAAATTGCATGTTCTGATTTAAACAAGTTCCTGGACAAAACTGGATACTTTTCATGCGATGAGCAATGTTGCCGTGAAGCTGCATGGGAGTCCCCCTGCTCCCACTGCTGCCGATAGGGGGAGGTGCTGCGATATTGCCTTTTTAGTCACAAAGAGTAAGCAGTTGTCTGTGGCTTTTTGGTGTGCAACGAGATTCAACTAACATATTGATCTCTCGACCCCATGATCAGACACACATGGTAAGAAGATATGCCATGCCCTCTGAGTGAGGTGGGCAAATGTACTTCTCATGCCTTTCTGGACAGCACCTTTCCTCCCTTCTCACTCTACACCCTTCCTCGGGAACTCTGCTCCTCTGGCAGATTCCTTTTATCTGTGCCCTTCTCTACCACTGCCAACTGCAGACTTCGTTGATTCCACCTCTTTGAGGTCACTTTTGGATCCTGACGCTACTCACTCTCTTGTCTACTACTTATGTGTGTCTAGTCCTCAATTTCACTATGGGGGTTATTCTGTGCCATGAATAGCGGAGATGGACATCCCAATGTAACATCCATCCCCACTATTCATGCCCCCTCTCACCGGCATCTAGCTTCCCCGCCAGTTGTACAGGGAAGCTAGACGGGGGCTGGAAAGAGAAGGATTGGGGGCAGTGTTAGGGCAGGCAGTGGGCAGTTGTTGGCCCCAGATGTGCAGGGCCGATTCTAATGATGGCCCTGTACGTCCGGGGCCAGCGACTTGAACAGGGAAGTTATTCCACCTCCAAAGTGGAATAACTTCCCTGGACATCGGGGATTGGCGGGCCTGGGGCCAGGAAAGGGTGGCAGGGGGAAGAGAGCATTCCCTGCAGCCTGACCCTGGCCCTGGGAGGCCAAATTGGGGGTCAGGCTGCGGTGAATAAACTGTTTGTTCCGGCAGCTGGGATCGTGGCTTTTAAATGGAGCCATGGTGCCATGGCAACCGGATGCCATGGCGCCGTGGCTCCATTTAAAAGGCCTGACTAAGTTAGTTGGGCAGTGCCTGTACGTGCAGACTGAGCTGAATTGCAGTCTTGGGCTGCACGAACAGGCCTGATCGCCAGTTCAGACTGGACGTACAGAGGGTTCTATGTCCGGGACAGAATCGGGCTGTATGTGCTCTGATGAGCAAGGACTCTGTTGTACACCTATATGTACAGTATTGCGTATGCCTTGTGGTGCTATACAAATGATTAGTAGTAGTAGTGGTAGTAGCACATGGACATTACTCAACATTTCTAGTGAGACCACGCCTCCTCCTATTTTCCTGATACACTGCACATCGATGCAATATGAAGGATGGTGATATATGAGTATTAGAGGATTCCTTAATAGTGGGGTTACAGGTAACCATCTCCCCAAGGCATGGCATCTCCTGCTCTACTGAAAATGGTAATTATGAGGGTCCTGATCGTCTAACAAACAGTATTTGGTACTGACCTTCCTTTGACAGTGGCTCAGAGCTAGCAAGCCCTGATGCCCCTTAGACGTCCACCTCATTGACAAACTGCAGCACCTGGCGTGAAGGAGTAGCCTAGTGGTTAGGGCACTGGCTTAAGAGCCAAAAGACCAGGGTTTAATCCCTGCTAGCACTCCTTGTGGTCTTGGGCAAGTCACTTAAACCTCAGAAGAATCCAAGTGATTAATGTACATTGCCAAGTTATAGATACAATGTAAACTGCTTTTTTTAAAATGATAAAGCAGTATAAAAAGCCTGTTAAATAAATAAATACCTTTGACTCAAGGATGCTCAGGATCATTTGCTGGTCAGAGGGGAGTTGAGTATTCGTCTCTTCTTTTAATTTGGCTACCTTTCTGAGGATTTGCTACTTGTTCTTAAGGTCCTCCACCTCACGGTTATAATGGTGCACAGCATTTACCTGCCTGGCTTGCCAGGTACGCTACTTTACTTGGGCATCCTCGGACTCATGCAGAATGGCATGCTACCTCATGACAAGGATAGTAGCCATCTTTGTCTCTGCTGCAGAGAAATTTTCCTTCCATTAGCCGGGCATCCTCCTTCAGGCTGCTGGCTAGCTCTTTAAATATAACCGGATAGACACTGGCTAATGAGACAGCCCCTGCCTATATTAGCACCTATTATCCAGTTATTATTAAACTACTGGAAATGTTAATATTGTGTGATAATTTCTGTACATATAGCCAGATTAGAAGGCAAACCTGTCAAGAGGCTACACTGTTACTTAATTATATGCATAAAAAGTTCCTATTTAATATATATCTGCTTGCCCCATTCCCAGGTGTGACAGTGTGCTAATAATGTTCCTACAGGTGTGGATTGATTTTGTCATGCTGTGATAGGCCAGGTCAGCACAGGATTGCCTTGGTTGATATGGCCTGTGTCCCTACAGGTGAAAAACCCATTTCCATAGATCAATGAGAACCTGTTACAGCTGTGTAAGGGCAAGTGTAGGGAATGAGGGCGCTGTTGATTTACTAGCTTTGGAATAGGTTTCACAAATATGTTCATCACAAGGGCTGGGGAGGAAGCTTCGGGGGGTCTAGGCTCTTCATCATAAAGGATTCTAACAATCTCAGTGCTATTCCTCTAAATCCAATATGCCTACAGCAATCATTCCAAATCTTACCTCAACAAGATAAAAACCTACTGGCATATCTAAAGAAATTAATAATATTGACTTTCCTTTATCAATATAAAAGTATATCTGATTTAGCATTGCAGCTAGCAATGTCTCTGCCCCACTCCCTGCACAAAAATCCCCCAACCTCTTTCCAATAGATTGGAATTACAGAGCTTAAAAGGGAGAGAGAAGGCGTTGTGGGTTAAACAAGAAAGAGGGAAAGAGAAATCTATTTGCATTGGCATGATATACAGACTTCCTTCACAAGAGGAAGAGGTGGACAGAGAGTTAATTGAAGACATACACAGCATTGCAAGGAAAGGGGAAGTGCTACTGATAGGGGATTTCAATATGCCAGATGTTGATTGGCACATTCTTCCTCAGTATCATCTAGAAGTAAGGAGATCCTGGATTCTCTACAGGGAGAACTATTCAGGCAATTGGTAACAGACCACACATGTGAAGAACTGGACTTGGTGCTTACCAATAGTGAAAGTGTTTCTGATGTTATAGTGGGAGATCATTCTGCTTCCAGTAATCACCAGATGGTGTGGTTCAGTATTAGGACTAGTGCTGTTAGAATCCATTCAAAAGTGAGGGTCTTAGACTTTAGGAAAACTAACTTTTCCAAAATGGGCCAATACCTCAGGGAGTCGTTAGTGGGATGGAAACGGGCGGGGGATGTAGAAAAACAGTGGTCAAAACTGAAAGGGGATATTTTAAGGGCAACTAACCTTTTTGTTAAAATGGTAAATAAAGGCAAAAGGAAAAGGAGACTGCTATGGCTTTCGAAAGAAGTAGCTGAAAAGATGAAGAAAAAGAGGGAGGCCTTCATGAAATACAAGAGATCACAGAGAGAGGAAGACAGGTATTTTTATTTGGAAAAATTTAGAGAAGCTAGCAAAGTAGTCAGGAAAGCAAAGATTCAAAAAGAGGAGGAAATAGCCAATGCGATAAAATGGGGGGATAAGACATTTTTCAGATATGTTAGTGAGAAGAGGAAGGGCAAAGGTGGTATTGTCAGACTCAAGGGTGAAGGGGAGAAATATGTAGAAAATGATGACGATAAAGCGGAATTGCTTAACAAATATTTTCTGATCTGTGTTCACATTTGAAGAACCAGGAACAGGACCTCAGAAAACACCCGCAAATAGGAACAGAAGCGAGGGGCATCTTGAACAATTTTCAGAAGACTATGTTCGTGAGAAATTAGCTAAACTTAAAGTGATGGGACCGGATGGGATACACCCTAGAATACTGAGGGAACTTGGGGACGTTCTAGCATTTCCACTGACTGACCTTTTCAATGCCTTGTTGGTGTCGGGATTGGTACCAAAGGACTGGAGAGAGGCTCATGTGGTGCCTTTACACAAAAGCGGAAGTAAGGATGTGTTTGAAAACTACAGGCCGGTTAGTTTAACTTCGGTGCTGAGTAAATTATTGGAAACGCTGCTGAAAGAGAAAATAGTGATGTTTGTGGAGTCCAGCAGATTACAGGATCCAAGGCAGCATGGATTCACAGAGGCAGGTCTTGTTAGACAGATCTGATTGATTTCTTTGACTGGGTGACCAGGGAGTTGGATCGAGTGAGAGCCCTAGATGTGGTGTATTTAGATTTCAGTAAAGCCTTTGACAATGTTCCTCACAGGCGACCCAAAAACAAACTGAGCACCCTAGGGATGGAGCATAAAGTTACTGCTTGGGTTAGAAATTGGTTGAGTGGGAGACGACAAAGAGTACAGGTAGATGGAGCTCACTCTGAGGAGAAGGATGTTACCAGTGATGTGCCCCTGGGATCTGGCCTTAGTTTGATTCTTTTTAACATCTTTGTTAGTGATATAGTGGAAGAGCTGTCGGGTAAGGTTTGCCTCTTTGTGGATGATACCAAAATCTACAATAGAGTAGACACCCAGGAAGGTGTAGATAACATGAGGAGGGATCTATCTAAGATTTAAGAATGGTCTAGAATTTGGCAGCTGGGATTTAATCTTAAAAAATGCAAGGTCATGCAGTTAGGCTGCAGCAATCCAAGGGAGCAACATAGTATAGGGGGTGAAGTACTTTTGTCCACTAAAGAAGAGCAGGACATAGGCATGGTTGTGTCTGATGATCTTAAAGTAGCTAAACAGGTAGAAAAGATGACAGCAAAAGCTGGAAGGATGCTAGGGTGCATACGGAGAGGAATGGCTAGCAGAAAAAAGGAGGTGATAGTGCCTCGTATAAGTCTTTGGTGCGACCTCATTTGGAGTATAGTGTGCAATTCTGGAGACCATACTTTCAAAAGGATATAAAAAGGATGGAGTCAGTACAGAGGGTGGCTACTAAAATGTTTAGTGGTCTTCATTATAAAGCATATGAGCACAGACTTAAGGATCTTAATATGTACACCTTAGAGGAAAGGCGGGATAGAGGTGATATGATTGAGATGTTTAAATACCTCCGTGGCATAAATGCACAGGGGGAGAGCCTCTTTCGACTGAAAACAAGTTCTGCTATGAGGGGACATGGGATAAGGGTGAAAGGGGATAGATTCAGGCGTGATATGCAGAAATATTTCTTTACGGAAAAAGTGATGGATCAATGGAATAGTCTCCCAGTGGAGGTGGTAGAGATGAGGACAGTATCTGAATTCAAAAAAGCATGGGACACACACAGAGGATCTCTAAAAGAAAAAAGGGGACTGTTGTAGTTGTTGATATGGAAAGACAGACTAGATAGGCCATATGGTCTTTTTCTGTTGTCATTTTTCTATGTTTCTGTGATCTTCCAGAAAATCATTAAGCTGGTTATAAACTTTTTTTGTTTCCACCAGTTTTGCAAGCATAGACAAGACAAGTTAGAAACTGTGTGAAAATAATCAAAGTTCTTCCTTTCTTAAGGGTGGGAGATACTACGACTTCTTTCAAGCAATCAGAGACGATATCTACTGATAGAGAGGCATTCAGCAAATCCTTCAGCCAATCAGACATCTTCTCAGAACTTTAAATAAATAAACCATTTATTTATTTCTTATCTGTATTTATTGCCCCTTACATACACTGTACTACTGCATTCTAGGATCTTGCACTGATGGCATAGAGGTATGGGCCCCATGCAGCATAAAGGCCTCTTGGAGGGCCCATAGCTCTACCACCAGTGTCTCCACAACAGCAGATCTTAGAGAATGCATACCCATGAAGGGACTTCTGTTGGGTAGGTTGCAGTGAATCAGTGGATAATGGCCCTGTGAGCTGGGATTCCATAGGGGAGGGGACCAAAACATTGCCCAGTATCTGGAATGGTGATGGATCCTGTGTAGCTGCTTCCCCCCCCCTCTCTTCTTCTTCATCAAGTGGTTCATTCAATAAGGCCATAGCCTTTATCTCCTCCTCCTCTTCATCATGAACCTCCATCTCTAAAGGAAAAAAGGGGACTGTTGTAATGGTTGATATGGAAGGATAGACTAGATAGGCCATGTGGTCTTTTTCTGCCATCATGTTTCTATTTTTCTATTTGACTACCACTCCTGACTCCCCCACTCCACCCTTCCTCCTTCTATTTTTCCTGAACCTCCATCTGTTGAGGTGATGTGACCACCATTCTGACTCCTCCACCTCCTTCTCCTCCTCTTCCATAGAAATCTGAATGCATATTTTACAAAGGATATCCTAGTGCAATCTGGGACATCAAAGCCAGAACATCTGAAAAAAAAGCAGGCACATGCAAGTCAGGCATGATTTCACAACATGGACGTGCCCAATATGGATGTCTATGGAGACGTCTACATAGATATCCCCAAAATAGCACTCCAGAACAGGGACACTTAATAGCATGATGGCTAGAGTAGTGGGTTAAGAGCAGGGTAGCCATGGATCAAATCCATTTGCAGACCTTTGTGATCTTAAGCTAGTCACTCAACTCTCCATCTTCTCTGAATGTTTTAAGGTCAAAACAACCACTTTCCTGATGCCTATTCATGTCTGGAGTAGGTCTAAACCTGGACGTTCCTGCAGACATTTTTGAAATTGAACAGGGACATATAAATCCATTGCATCTCCCCAGACATGCCTTTGTCACATCCCATGCCTACTTGGATGTTCCCACAATGGCAACATCTTTAAAGACTATTTGTACATATGGAGGCTAATTCTATTCTGTATGTCATTCCCCTGTATGGCCTGACAGAATCTGGGTGTGAAGCAGTAGCACCCGATTCTGATCCCTTGGTGGCTAGACATGCCTGTGGGATCAGAATCGGGTCTACCAGCCTGAACTTGCAGGCCGGGCCCCAATTCTGTCAGACAGTACTTCCAGCAGGTCCCCAGCTAGCCCAAAGGCACCTGAATGGAGCGGTAGTGGCATGGCATCCTGTTGCCATGCCACCAGGACTCCAGAATGGAACTGTGATCACATGCCACCAACAACAAACTTCTTTCCCAGCAGCCCAACCCCCAATCCAGACTTCCATGGCCAGGGTTGGGCTATGGGGAACCCCCTGCACCCCTCACCTTTTTGTCTCCGTTGGGCTCAGCAGTCCACCCACGACCAGGGGGACTTATTCTACCTCCTAGGTGGAATAAGTCCCCTGTCTATCAGGCTGAGTGGAATAAGTCCCCTGTCTATCAGGCTGACTCTGGACATACAGGGCCAACCTCAGAATAGGCCCTGTATGTCCAGGGTCAGGTGCTGCCCACTGCCTGCCCTCGCTCCTCTCCCACCCATGAACAGATCTCCCTGCACAAGTATGCTATAAGTGTGGGGAGCTCTGTCCCCAGCAGCATGATCTGGGTGTTTAGTGGGTCTGGACATCCGGATCAGACATCCAGACCTTTAAAATGGTAAAGGACCATCAAAATGAGGATCGGAATGACCCCCATAATGTCTCAGGAGATGTCTCCTTGATTTGGACATGAACATGCACGTCTTCTGACATCCAAATCATGACTAAGAATTTTAAAATGACCCCCATAGAAACACAGTAAATGACAGCAGGTAAAGACCCTCAAGTGTGTCCAGTGATGTGGTGAGGGTTGTACCCGCTGCTTTATGCGGGTCACCCCCTCTATGCCTTTGGTTAGGGCTTTCTGAATATTTGGCTCTGGGGAGTGGGACCATATTTATCAGCAGCAGACAGAACTGTTAAAGCAGCTGGTCATCGCCGCTTTAATTTATGACTGAATATTCAGTACTGGGCTATTTCCGGCAATCGGCACTAAATCTGGTTTGCCCAGATAGCATTTTAGCTAGCTGGTCAGCAGCAATATTCAACCACCGGCTGGATAGCTAAAATTTGGTGATCAGCTGTAGACTGTTGTTCTGCATATGCACTGCATCATGGGTACTGGTGGGGCTACTCTATACTGACACACACAGCAGACATTTTAGGCAGTGACCTGCAGTCTCTTTGCATCCAGCCATTGCTGTGCAGAGTAGTGTGGAGCTGTAGCCTACTGGCTAGTGCAATGCCCTCAGGAGACAGGGGTTCAATTCCTACCTGCTCTTTTTGTGTCTGTGCTACTTAGATCATTTTCATGCCTGTAATAGTCAGGGCTCTGCAGATCAGTGCTGGCAACCCATACTATCTTCTCCTCAGCCACCTTCCATCCTTCAGCCAATCTATCTGCCTCTGTCGGCTGTGTATAGTCATGTCTTCTTATACAAGCTGCTACATCATGACCTACACTGGCACTCTTTTCCACATTTTGGCACTTTGCACTCACCTCTCTTGTGCCTGATCTGCACATCACCACTACTACTCTGTCCTCCTGTCGCTGCAAACATCCTGCCGCTTCTGACTTCGCTGGGGGACACGTCTGCCCCATCTTATGCCACACACTGATATTGCAGCACTTTACATTGGCTCCGCCCTATGTATCAGTGCAGCTGCCTCCCACATGCTTGTCCGCTTTACTGGCTGCCACATAGGGTGCCCACCGATATGGCAGGTCCATCAGCTCCCACCTGTCCTTCCTTCCATCACTTTTACATTGACTTTCCTTCGTGCTCTATCCAGCATTTGGGTTACAGCCATTTTCGTGCCTTAAGGTGCATGCTTTCCATCTTAAAACATGTTTGTCACCTTAACGTGCCTTAAGGTTCATGCTTCTCACCTTAGCATGCGATGTCCTGTTAACGTGCATTAAATGGTGAAGGCGCCCTGTTAACGCGCGTTAAACGGTCCATAGGGCGCTTTACACTGGAACGCCCCTCTACCCGCCCAACACCTTTTAAGGATTAACACCCTTTATCTCTGCTGATAATGCCTGTTACCTTAACACACTTTAGTAAACATAACCTTAGGATTTTTTTCAATAATAAATTCAGTCTTTTTTACAGTAATTATTCCATGTTCATAAGCCAAAGAAACTATATTCGTAATAGTTTGTAAAAGCAGATCAGATGGATCCTCATCAAGCAATCTATAGGACTGTATATCACAGAGTTGCCTATTAACCTCATTCATATACTGATTTTGAGTAAGGACAGCTGTTGTTTCTCCCTTGTCAGCTCATATAATAATCAACTCATTATCTTGCAATTGCTGCAGCGCTGTCTTCTCCTCCTTAAATTATTTTTGTACCTCTTAGGTATTATTTCCTTTTCAATTTTCTTCCACTCTCTTAAAGCTAACTCCCTGAAGGTATTGATCATTGAGTCGGTAACTCCAGATGGGACCTATCGAGAAACAGGGCGAGCTACAGAAATATCCACACTATGTCCTGTAAGATTAATGCTGGCACCATTTTCTGCTCTTTCAGATGTACTCTGAAGCCAGCGAAGAAATGAAATAGAAGTCAGATGATCTTGGGGCTGAGAATGAGAGAATTTCACTGATGCAGAAGTGGTGGAGCAGATAAGTTGAATAATGGATTTGATCTTTGATTATAAATATATGAACTCATAAGGACGATGATGATATCTAAGTAAGAGACAGGAGCAAAAGAAGTTCCACTCTGCTTTCTACTAATGACGTTTTGATGGTCCTTTACCATTTTAAAGGTTTTGCTGTTTTTGATGCGATTATTATTATCTTAGATTTGGATATATGAGTTGAAAACTGACCAACATATATTCAGTGGCAGTATTGCAATAGTCAGTGGTGCTAAATTTGTCGCTGACGTACGTTAATATCCTGTTTTCTTTTTTGACTGCCACCGCACACTGGACAGAAGATTTCAACATTTGTTCAAGAAGATGCCCAAAGATTTTTCTAGAGTGATGACTCCTAGGGGTACTTTTACTAAGGACCAGTAATGGCTCAAAGGTGCATTAGCAAGCGGTATCGGCGCCTGGTAGCAGTTACCTCTGCGGGAAGCGCCGATAACGTGGGCTTACCAGTCAGTAATGTTACCGGGTGGTAAGTTGCAAAGGGGTGTGGAAGGGGTGTTAACGGGGCAGATCGTGGGTGGAGACAGAGAGCTCTACGTTGACGGCAGGTGCTATGAACGTGCGGTACAGGCGCAGCCACCAGGAACCTTAACGTCAGCTCAAAGTAGGTGTTAAAGGCTCCCTTGCAGGGAGAGAGCCATTTTCACGGGTTAAACAACACACAGAGACCCCATTCACCTGTATGCAGTGTGCACTTCCCTGACAGGAGCCCTGAAATCAGCGATAATAGTGGTCAGTTTCCAGTCAGAGGATGGTGTCCTTTTAACAAAGGGCACAATGCTGTGGGTGCCAAAGCTGGCAAAGGTGATTACATGTGAGCAAATCAGTGGTCCACGAGGTGGACTAGGTGGCTGCCTAGGGTCTACATTCGCGATGTCACAAAGGAGTAGTGCCACCGCCACTACCACCACGCAGCCATGTTAGCATTATGTGAGGGTGGAGGTGGTTTAGCAGCGGCTTCTGCCTGGTGCGGAAGAAACCTTTGTCCCAGCCCTGTGTGTTAGGTGCAACACAGCTGAGTCTACTGTCAGGGGCATGCCCTGGGTACTGTGAGCCATGAGCAGCTGAGTTAGGACTGACCATGCATTTCCTAATGAGAGACAACAGTGCGTGACCCATAACCTTCAACAGGAGAGGGTTGGATCAGGATGCCCTCTACATGCACATATTAAGTGGATATGTACATATAGGGGGGGGGGGCTATGCCATTGAGGCAGGAATACAATGCAATATAATAACACCCCATCTCAGAGGAAAAATACTCACATTGCTTTCTCAGTTACCAAATGATAATCCTGGCCTGTGTGTGAACCAATGTCCCTATCATCAATAAGCATTCATCTGCACCACATGGGAGTCCAAGCTATGCACTGTGTTCTTCCAGCCATGAGATTATCCCAGGACTGTGGCACAAACACACTCTATGAAATGTTTACATTAGTCACTCTGCTAGATCACCTAAGGCTTTGCACATATATGTCCATATATCATGCCCTGCACCTCTTGCAGGACAGATTCCATATATATGACATGAATGTCAGTTTTACCAGCAACATATCAATGCAGTTCTAGATACAAACATAACAAGATGTCCCTCTCCCACAGCAGCCTCATATATCTTGTCAGACAAGTATGGCAAAGAGCCTGCAGAAAGCTACACAGACATAGACATTCACCAGCTCATGCCCTCATGCATCCTGACAATGACCATTTATACATACATGCACCCAATCTCTCATGGATGTTCTGTGGCTCCAAACATATGGCCACTGTGTGTTAAAAAGAGCAGTCATGGGTTCAAGACCAGCCTGTAGTGTGCTAACTTTATCCTACACTTCCAGAGCTGTATCAGCATGTGCAATCCTCCTCATCTAGTCCAGCACGAGTCCTCACACTGAGAAGCTGCTTCAAAACCAGCTGAATGGCAAAGCATGCCATTAGTACCCAATACACTGTGCAGGAGTTAAGAGGGATTTGTGCAAGCAGTAAAGTTTGCCCAAGTGCCAAGTATGAATGCCAACTGACACCTATTTTGGACATGTATGTGTGTGTGTGTCTCCAGAGGACTGTGAGCTGCAGCAGTGCATGTGATACCCAGGCTTTGACGCTTGGCATACAACATGCTGCATGGTCTGTTACTCAGCAACTGCACAAACTGTGTAAGACACCATTTACGGGCATAAGGTTAGTTTTCAGTAAGTAGCTGCAACCTGTGGGAGTTACTGGCTGACTAGCTGTGCTTGTACACATGTCCCCACAGCTGTGACACTCAAATGCATTCCCAGTTACACCATCCTCAAGGCCTATCCTCACAGCATGCCCCTACACTTACCTCCCAACATGACACTGCTGTACAGCTTCCATATCGCCTGCTGGTCTGACTGGAGTGAGTTGGGATACATGGTCTCACCAGGAAGTGCTCCATTACATCTGTGTATGCAGTAACTCTCATCTCTGACTGAGCCTTCAGGCCTCAGGACACATCTGGCTGCACAGGTGAGAGGCCCGATTAATGCCCTGCCCTAATAGCTCTATCTGCAGCAACACTATCAGCCCCCTTGGTGCAGGTGCAGCTGCAGCCTATTGGCAGCTAGGGTCACGTGGAGGGCTGGCCTCTGTGAATTTCCAAAGGAATCACTGAGTTGGTGAGATAGTAAAGAATCTGTGCTCTTGTCCTAAGCTACAGTTACAGATTGAACCGGGGGATCTCTTAGTTACATGCAGAGTATGCACATACAAGCATAGCTGTCTCAGGTACATCTGCACACCATATACATCATCTCAGCACTGGCCACTGATCCTTGACCACAGCAGTCAGCATGACATTATGTATTACCCCATTACAACAAGCAGCCTTATGTTTACAGAGATGACATGTTTTGGTTTGACTGAGTGTGAATAGGGGACACTGAATGGTCCCTGCCTCTCCCCCCTCCCCCCCACCCTTTCCTGCTTAGATAACACTCACTGCATTCAGGTTCCTTGGAGACAGCTGTGCCAGCCCTAAAGCATCATGGAAAATGTTACATTGTGGCAGGTGCAGGCCTGTGACCCACAGTGTCTGAACATAAGCAGGCCAGCATGGCTAGCTTGACCTGTAAATGAGGCCTGTGGAGAGGCATATAGGATTGCACATCCCCCAATATGCTGCTATTGTAAGATAGAACTCAGTAGAAGTATAGAATTAGCTTAGGTAAGCAGAACTGCAGTATTGAAAGATGGAAAAATACAGAAAAGACATGTTTAAAAGTTACTGATAAGAAAAAGTACATCTGCAAAGAAATAATTGGGAGTGCTGACAGATGAGTTGCAGAGCCCAGCTCCTCTGCACGTACAAATTGGTTCTATAACCTTGAGAGTGTGAAAGTAACAAGTTGATGAACTGACCATTGTAATTGGGACTAGAAGGGGGGTATGCAGGTGTCATGCCCACTGGAGGGACATAACTGGATAAACTTATCAGTACCGGGACCAATAGAAGAGGTACGGGAGGTACGGGAGGTTACCGGGACCAATGAAATGTTTTTCTATACCTAGAATGGAACAGAAGTCTATAAAAGTTGTTGTAATGCTTGAAAACTTTGCTCAGCCATTTTGAAATTGATTGGTTCGAGACTTGTGCACAAATAAATGATTTGGACCTTTTGAACAGACTCCTGGTATCATTGGTTTGTCTGCGCTTTGCTGCTACATATTCCTTGGTGCGTTGGCCGGGAAGTTGTGGAATCAAAGTGTATATAGGGCAATATACCACGACTTTCCGCCTCTATAGGCTTGGTCCTGCCGGGATCGTGCCCTTCCGACGAGGGCTGCTCCCTGGCGCCACCGGTCCCTTGTATCGGAGGGAGCTGGTCGGACCTCGGCGGGTGACGAGCCCGGCTGGAGTCAACGCCTCGAACCCGAGTGAGGGGAGTCCGAGGTCCAACTCATGCGCCTGCTTGGGAAGTTTGAGGACCGGATCCGGTGAGTATAGTTTTGATTTTGGGTCTAGACAGAAATAGAAAGAGCAGTACTGCCATTGGAACTTGGAACTTTGGAATTTGTAATCTCGAGATATTGGGAATTGGTAAGAGAGCATGATCACCTCTCAAGGAAGGGCCGAGTAACCCCGCATGGGAATTCGCCGGGTGAAACCCCCATCCTTTTTGTAATTGGGAAATTGGAAAAGACTAGTCAGAATAGATAGAAACGAATGCATTCTGGGATACGTTGCTAGCATGATTGTGTGAACGAAGTGTGAATGAGAGGTCTGGCAGCACGGACCAAGTGAAGGCGGACCCCTGAGTAGCGCATTTCCTGACCGGGCGACCGCGTTCAGGTCGCGAAAAGGGGGAAGCGATTGTCGTCTTGTCTTGTTATTTGTATTCCCTATACGTTTCCAGGACCGTGTGGACCCCTTACCCACGGTCCGCCCTCCTTTTCCCTTCTGTCTGTTGTTGCGCGCACACATCGAAATGGGAGGGGCGGGGTCTACTAGAAACACTCCATTAGAATGTATGATCGCACATTTTAAAGAGGGATATTCAGGAGATTATGGTATTAAAATGACAGCAGCCCGTTTGCAGATTTTGTGTACTAGGGAGTGGCCCGATCTAGACGCCATCTGGCCCCGAGAGGGAACGTTCAAAGTAGAGATTATTCAGTCAATACACCGTAGAGTGCGGGTAGCGCACCCTGATCAGTACCCCTATATAGATTCCTGGTTAAGTATTTGTGAAGATCCGCCCCCCTGGGCGCAGCGCTGTTATGAGGAACAGTGCAGAATAATGTTAGCTAAAACAGATTCTAGACAGAAAACGGAACAGCCTAGAATGAAAGAGCAGGATACGAAAGCCAGAAAGAAGCCCATCCTGGCAGATCCTGATTCCCCAGAAATAACTCTCAGGCAGCCCCGAACCCCAGGTCCAGTAAGAGTAGCCCGGCGTCCTGCCCCAGAACCCCAGAGGCGGCTAGAGCCGAGGCGGGACCCAACCCCTGATCCCCCACCGGAGGAGAGAAAGAGGAAGAATTAGTGGAAAAAGAAGAGGAGGACCTAAAAAGCGAGTCAGAAGTGGAGATAGAAGAAGGAGAAAGAGAGAATCCCCCAGCTGAGGAGGACAGTGTACAAATAATTGAGAAAGCTAGCGTTAGCACTAGCACGCCAGTGAGAGAGAAACCCAAAGCAAAACCTGTGGAGAAAAAGAAAGTGACTCCTGCAAAGGCAACAACGATAACCCTTAGATCCCAAAGGACACCCATTGCAGCCAAACTGTTTCCCTTACGGCAAGTCCCGGGAGTGCCCGTAAAGAATGATAATGATGAAGTGGTAGCGGGACCCCTAACTTATGTGTATATCCCTTTCTCTACAACTGATTTATTAAATTGGAGGTCGCATTACGCCTCCTATACTAGTAAGCCCCAGGAGCTGACAGAATTAGTAACTAGTATTATGGAAACTCACCAACCCACTTGGCCAGATTGCCGTCAGCTCCTGACCACCCTATTCACGACAGAAGAGCAAGCAAGGATTAGAAAAGCAGCTATTGAATGGATGGCAGAGAACCCTGTAGCTCCGGCACAGGGGCAGAATATAATAGACCGTCGAGAAGCAGCTCAGAGAGAATTCCCGAATGAAGACCCCCAATGGGATCCAAATACAGATGAAGGATCCACAGCCCTAGCCCGTTTTCGCCAAGGCTTTTTACAAGGCCTGAAAAGGGGGGGCCAGAAAGCTATGAACCTTTCCAAAGTTGCAGGAGTTATCCAAGGGATAGATGAGAGCCCAGCAGATTTTTATGAAAGATTAACTGAAGCATACAGAATGTATACCCCCTATGATCCCGAGGCACCAGGAAGTTTATGTATGGTGAATTCTGCTTTTGTAAACCAGTCTCAACCAGACATTAGACGCAAATTACAGAAGTTAGAAGGGTTTGCGGGCATGAATGCAACACAGTTATTGGAAGTCGCTCATAAAGTGTATGTGAATCGTGATACTGAAAGACAGAGAGAATGTGATAGAAAGATGAAGAAGAAAGCTGATTTTTTGGCTGCGGCCATAGTGGAACAGAAAAGGGGAGGTGTCCCTAGTCGAAGGAGCAGAGGAAGAGGGCGGGGTCAAGGCGGAGGCCGGACCCAGAGACTAGGCGTGAACCAATGCGCCTATTGCAGAGAGGAAGGACATTGGAGAGATACGTGCCCGCAACTCGAAGACGCCCAGCATGATGACGACAGCAGCCATCAGTGGCGAGAAGAAAGACGAAGCTATCCCCGAAGCCGAGGAGGAGCCAATCGAGAGCAATTCCAGCGAGAGAGAGGAGGAGCCATTCAAGCATTGGCCACACCAGCCCATGATGAGAATGACGTGGATTAGGACAGACCGGGCTCCAAGTTTGCTTTAGGTCTCCAGGAGCCTATGGTCGGAATACAAATAGGAGACCAAATTATGGACTTTATGGTTGATACTGGAGCACAACATTCAGTAGTAGACAAAAAAATAGCCCCATTCACTACAAAAGCAGTCACCATTATAGGAGCAACTGGTGCCAAAGCCACAAAGTCTTTTCTTCAAAACCGGATATGCAGTCTGGGAGGACAGCAAGTAACTCATCAATTCCTTTACATGCCCGAATGCCCAGTGCCACTACTGGGACGAGATATGTTAGCCAAGCTTCAAGCACAAATATCTTTCTCTGAGCAAGGAGAAATGCAAATGACAGTAAATCCCCAAACCAAACCAGCAGGAGTGATGCTGCTGACAGTTCCCCGAGAAGAAGAATGGAGATACTACATTGACGATTCGATTCAAGATACTTATTTTGAACAAACTTTGAAAAGCATTGATGCACCACCTGGAGTATGGGCAGAAGGCAGCCCCCCAGGCCTAGCCAAACATATAGCTCCAGTGATTGTAACCCTCAAGCCTAGTGCTACACCAGTGCACGTCAAACAGTACCCTCTCCCAAGAGCTGCAATTGAAGGCATTCATCGTCACTTGCAAAGATTGCTCGAATATGGCCTACTAAAAGTATGCCAATCCCCATGGAACACTCCACTTTTGCCAGTAAAGAAGCCTGGGACGGATGATTATCGCCCAGTGCAAGATTTGAGAAGAGTAAATGATGCAGCTGAGACCATACATCCAGTCGTACCCAATCCTTACACCCTCCTAGGACTGATACCTGCTGAAGCTACCCATTTCACTGTACTGGATTTAAAAGATGCATTCTTTTGCATAAGATTAGCCCCTGTAAGCCAAATATTGTTTGCATTCGAATGGCAGGACCCCATCTCTGGAAGAGGGGGCCAACTTACCTGGACAAGATTACCCCAAGGATTCAAGAATTTGCCTACCATCTTTAGTGCCGCACTGAATCAAGACCTTTCAAGCTATCCAGTAGCCCCGGGGAAGAGAGTGCTTCTCCAATACGTGGATGATCTGTTGATAGCTGCTGTATCAGAAAGTGAATGTATACTAGCCACCAAAGATCTCTTGCAGTTACTAGAGGAAGCTGGATACAAAGTTTCCAGAGCCAAAGCACAGCTATGCCAAAAAGAAGTGAAATACCTGGGTTTTCGTATCACCCAAGGAAGCAGAAGATTAGGCAGAGAAAGAAAAGAAGCAGTATGCAGAATTCCAACTCCAACAACCAGAAAGCAAGTCAGAGCCTTTCTGGGAGCGGCAGGATATTGCCGAATTTGGATACCCAACTTTGCCCAAATTGCCAAACCACTGTATGAAGTCACAAAAGGAGAAGAAAAGTCGCCACTGGGGTGGGGACTTGAGCAGGATACAGCCTTCAAGACGTTAAAAGAAGAATTAATGTCATCACCAGCACTTGGACTACCAGATGTCCACAAACCTTTCCACTTGTTTGTACATGAAGCACAGGGAAATGCCTTAGGCATGTTGACTCAGAAATTGGGAAATTGGGAGCGACCTGTAGCCTATTTATCGAAACAATTGGACCCCGTGGCCAAAGGATGGCCACCTTGCTTGAGAGCAGTTGCAGCTACAGCGCTACTAGTGAGTGAAGCAGACAAACTCACACTAGGACAGAACATACGAGTCACTGTGCCACATGCAGTCCTTGCCCTTATGGAACAGAAAGCAAATTATTGGCTCACCAATTCCCGAATGTTGAAGTACCAGAGCATGTTATGTGAAAACCCACAGATACAACTTGAAGTGAGCCATGCCCTGAATCCAGCTACCTTGATACCCATCAGTGAAGAACTCCCAGAACATGACTGTATCGAAGTCATGGAGACTGTGTTCTCCAGCCGCCCCGACTTGACAGATGTGCCCATAGACAATCCTGACCAAACCTATTATGTTGATGGGAGCAGTCTCATCCTTGATGGACGACGCTGTGCCGGATATGCAGTCGTCACTCAACATGAAGTAGTTGAATCATCAGCCTTAGCTTCAGGCACATCAGCCCAGAAAGCCGAATTGATAGCACTCACCAGAGCATTGTTGTTAGGAGAAAAACTTATACTGAATGTATATACAGATTCCAAATATGCCTTCACTACCCTGCATGCCCATGGAGCTCTCTATAAAGAAAGAGGACTCATCACATCCGGAGGAAAATCAGTCAAATATGGTCCCGAAATATTGATGTTACTTGATGCAGTTTGGGCCCCAACACGTGTAGCTGTCATGCATTGCAGAGGACATCAAGCAGGGAAAGGAGAAGTTGCCCGAGGGAATAGATTTGCAGATGCCTCAGCACGACAAGCAGCTATGACAGGACAAATTGCCCCACAAGCTATGCCAATGCAAGCAGCATTGTTTCCAGTACCTTTGAATCTATGGACCCCACGATATACCACCAAAGAATTGGATTACTATTGTGACAGAGAAAATGGAGTACTGAAAGATGGATGGATTGAGCTGCCACCAGAAGAGGGCAGTCAACCTCCAGGACGAATAGTAATTCCTGAACTGTTAGGACCATCCTTTGTCAAAGCTTTCCACGAAGCCACCCACTATGGGAAGAGTGCTATGGAAAAAGCACTCAGACCACATTTCTACATCCCTCTGATGACAACCATATCAGCTTCAGTAGCACGACAATGTCAAACTTGTGCCAAGAATAATGCCAAGCAAGGCCTTATTACAGCACCCCGAGTTCAGTCAAGAGGTGTGACCCCCATGCACAACCTCCAAGTTGATTTCACCGAAATGCCAAAAGCCAATGGGTACCATTACCTATTAGTATTAGTATGTACTTTCTCTGGGTGGGTAGAAGCATTCCCAACCAGAACTGAGAAAGCCCGAGAAGTTACCAAAGTCTTAATGAGAGAGATTGTCCCCAGATTCGGAATTCCAGCAGTAATAGGGTCAGACAATGGACCCTCATTTGTCTCCCAAGTTACTCAGCAGTTAGCAAAAGCTTTGCAGATACAATGGAAACTCCACACTGCATACAGACCCCAGAGTTCAGGGAAAGTTGAGCGAATGAATCGTACCTTGAAAGCCCAAATGTCTAAGCTTTGTCAGGAGACACAATTGAAGTGGCCCCAAGTGCTCCCCATAGCTTTATTCAGAATACGCTCAGCTCCTGTAAAGTCAACAGGATTTTCCCCTTTTGAAGTTTTGTATGGTAAACCCCCACCAATAGTGCAGGGAATCAAAGGAAGTCTAGCCCAAATTGGTTCAGAAATAACCAGACAAGAACTTCTAGCTCTTAGTTTTGTTCTGCAGACTCTCCATACGTGGATCCAAGACCAGTTGCCTATCAACTTGACGGAACCCTTGCATCCCTACCAGCCTGGTACTTCGGTGTGGATCAAAGATTGGAAGAAGACACCGTTGGAACCCCATTGGAAGGGACCGTACACCGTCATCCTGTCTACCCCAACTGCAGTAAAGGTAGCCGAGATCGACGCCTGGATCCACCACAGCAGAGTCAAGCCCGCCGCCAATCCTGAACCTGAGCAGTGGGCGGCAGAACAGCATCTTGATGCACCCTTGCGAGTTACTTTGAGACGGCAACCAGCAGCTTAGACACTTCATCATAAGTGCTTTGCAGCAGCCAAGTCTTTCGAAGAGGATTGCTGTTTTCCATACAGCAACAGCTTTTGTTTCAACGAACCCAATTTGTGTGTGATTTGACACACTACTTAGAGACTACATTGACTAAGCCAGACTTCACAAGCCAACTAAAATTGCTAATAAGTTGGTCAATGTGTACTGGACAACCTGAGGATCTTCAATCAACACTCAGCACCCGTTAAATTGCTTCATTAGCAGACGGGACGAAGAATAAAAGACCGTCGTGATCAAGATTAGCAAGCTGAGGATTCAGAAGAACTCCAATCAACATCAACATGCATCTTTACTTTTGCTTTGCTTTGGTTGCCTTCGTTGGAGGTTTTGAACAGACTCATGCTTTACCTCCATGCACTGCCTGCATTACTTCTACTAGAATTGGACTGAAAGTAACTCAGACTTTGCTTTATCATTCTTACTATACCTGCAAGGGGACAGTAACTCGGTGTATCTATAACACCACTGAACTAAATGTTTGCACTCATGGAAAAATTAAAACATGCTATAATCCGCATCAGAATCCATCCTATTACACGATGGAAATAAGATGGAAGGATGCAGATGGACCTATATTAGCTGCAACGCCACCACTTAAGGACATTACTAAACCTGCTGTTTTGAATTTTGATGCATGCAATGCTATTAATAGAGATAGTTATTCCACCTGTGGTACATGGGAGAAAGCGTATCGAAATGACCATAAGTATATGTGTCCAGAAGGTGCCACAGGATGGAGAAAGTGTACAGGTAAAAAGGAACCAGGCTATAGTACTGCCCCAGCAGCAGACTACTATTGCCCGTATTGGGGATGTGTTTTTTATGCTACCTGGAACACTGGTATAACTGATGAGAAAATAGATAAACGAATGGCTACTTTAACCAAGCCAACCACAAATGACAAATGTCAGAAAGATGCTTGTAACCCCTTACACTTACGTATACACAATCCCCATGCATGGAAACAAGGATATAAGTTTGGTTTACGTATTGCTGGAGGAGCAATAGATCCAGGGACCATTGTGTATATCAGATTGAATACCCAAGCCCACAAGTCATCTAAATATCATATTCATAATACTTTTTATGAAGCCATGCATGTAAATAAGTTTGAGATCCCTCACCCCTCACAGAATTTATTTCTAGAATTAGCTGGAGCAGTAGTATCTAGTCTTAAGATCACAGATTGTTATTTCTGTGGCGGAACCCAAATGGGAGATCAGTGGCCATGGGAAGCCCAAGAATTGAATTATTCCATGATTTACAATCAGACTGAATTACATAAGACAACCAGTGAATGGGTGTTAGCGCACTCAATCGTTGGACGTCTTTGCTATGCCAGAACTGGACCCCAGTTCACCCAAAAGGTAGGACAGCTGGTCTGTCTTAGCCAGAAGTACTATAATGCCACGACCAAAAAGATAGCATGGTGGTCAGGACTCAAACATCCTGAACCTCCTAACCCATTAGTCAGATTTCCTGAACTTGCAGGTCTATGGACTAACCTTGCTAAAGTCCAAGCCTGGCAAGCCCCACCTGGCCTATATTGGATCTGTGGAAACCGAGCATATGCACAACTCCCACCACACTGGGGAGGAGCATGTGTCTTAGGAACCATCAGACCTTCTTTATTTCTTTTAAACACTGAACATGGAGAACAATTAGGATACCCAGTATACACTACCCACCGACACAAAAGAGCACTAAGACAGAAGAGAGAGGCCTTACAGATAGGCAAGTGGGAGAAATGGCAAGGTGATGATTGGCCACCAGAAAGAATCATTGAATATTATGGACCCGCCACTTGGAATGATGATGGTATGTATGGTTATCGTACCCCAATTTATATGATTAATCGTATTATTCGCTTACAAGCAGTAGTTGAAATAATAACTAACGAAACTAGTCATGCTCTTACGCTTTTAGCTAGACAAAGTACACAGATGCGCACTGCGATATATCAGAACCGCTTAGCACTTGATTATTTGTTAGCAGCTGAAGGAGGAGTATGTGGTAAACTGAATTTAACCAATTGCTGTTTGAAAATAGATGATAAAGGTCAAGTAGTTGAAGAAATTGCTAAAGATATGCAAAGACATGCTTATGTGCCAGTGCAGACGTGGCACTCATTGAAATTTCCTAATTGGTTTGCTAACCTCTTTTCATGGGTGGGAGGATTTAAGACTTTCATCGTATTGGTACTAATCCTTGTTGCTGTTATCTTCTTATTACCATGTTTAATCCCATGTTGTATGCGTTCCATTCATAACACTATTGATAGTACAGTAGAGCGGAAGACCGCAACAAAAATCATGGCTTTATATACAGCCAGTCCTGGTAGAAATCCTTTAGCCAGGATGTGATTCTTCAGAAAGTGATTTAATTCTCACACCTTATTAAGTAATAGGGTGAGATTAATCAAAGGGGGGAATGTGGCAGGTGCAGGCCTGTGACCCACAGTGTCTGAACATAAGCAGGCCAGCATGGCTAGCTTGACCTGTAAATGAGGCCTGTGGAGAGGCATATAGGATTGCACATCCCCCAATATGCTGCTATTGTAAGATAGAACTCAGTAGAAGTATAGAATTAGCTTAGGTAAGCAGAACTGCAGTATTGAAAGATGGAAAAATACAGAAAAGACATGTTTAAAAGTTACTGATAAGAAAAAGTACATCTGCAAAGAAATAATTGGGAGTGCTGACAGATGAGTTGCAGAGCCCAGCTCCTCTGCACGTACAAATTGGTTCTATAACCTTGAGAGTGTGAAAGTAACAAGTTGATGAACTGACCATTGTAATTGGGACTAGAAGGGGGGTATGCAGGTGTCATGCCCACTGGAGGGACATAACTGGATAAACTTATCAGTACCGGGACCAATAGAAGAGGTACGGGAGGTACGGGAGGTTACCGGGACCAATGAAATGTTTTTCTATACCTAGAATGGAACAGAAGTCTATAAAAGTTGTTGTAATGCTTGAAAACTTTGCTCAGCCATTTTGAAATTGATTGGTTCGAGACTTGTGCACAAATAAATGATTTGGACCTTTTGAACAGACTCCTGGTATCATTGGTTTGTCTGCGCTTTGCTGCTACAACATGAGAGTCCCTTACCAACGGGTGTAGAACACAAGAGCCAGATAAGACATGCCACTCCACCTACTGCAGTTGTGAGAGTACTAAATGGCTAGCATCCCATACTACCTTCAACAGCTGCAGCATTCTGGCAGCATAATAGATCTTCTCCAGAACCTGGAGAGACCATTTGTTGAGGTGCATGGGCTGGGGACTAGGTGATGTGTGCCTTTTCTCACATGCAGGGTGGTTGGTGAAAAGGGACACTTGTACATGTGGTGGCTGTTATATCTGTGAAGTACACAATGTGCCTGCATTACAGAGCTCATGTGATGGATCTCTGCATTCTTCATAGGATTAAAAGTAGCATATAGGTGCTCATATTGTGAGGTGTATCCTGGGAAATAAAGGGGCTAACAATACCAGCACACATGGCCCACATTGCAGCCATAGTGGTGACCCAGATCACTGAAGCATTGCTCAATACCTGCATGTCTTGTATGACCAAGGAGCAAGTGTGAATGGCCCCCCAGAGAGGCAGGATGGTCTGGGATGGATCTCATGGGTCATGAATGAGGTTTGAATATGGTGTGGGTGCAAAAGTAATTATCTTGTTGTGCACAACAGGTCACAAGGGAACGCATGCCCTGCAGATGTGCTGCCTCAGGGATTAGTGCCTTACTGCAGCCCAGTGGACCTCTGTGTATGAATGTTGTTTGGCTTAGGAGATACAGTAGAGGTAAGGACCTCTTGCCTTCACATATGGCTTGGCCTTTGGACAGGTGATTGATACGGCTACTTTGTATCTGTTATGTAGATACAGTACTGAGTGTCTAGTGCAATCCATACTGCATGTGTACCACTGCAGGTAGGCCCTAGGTGTGGTTTACAACTATCTCAGAATGTGCCTGCAATGTTGTTTCAAGTCCTGGGTATTGGCCATTACAGGCAGTGAGCTGAGTTTGGTTTATTCTAGAGATCCTTGTTGAGAAAGGCGTGGACATGTAGCTGAAAGGTTAGTGCTCTGCTTCAGTAAGATAGAGACCAGAATTAAAATCCTGCTTGTGGCCTTTGGAAAGTCACTTCAACCTCCATTGTCTCAGAACAAAGGCCTGACAATCTGCTTTTGGTTTCACTGATGGGTTGCCAGGTGTTAGCATAGACTTGAGGGTGCATATTATTATTATTTTTTTTTATAGCTTATGATAGCACATTGGGTCTGTATGGATGCACATTGTAATAATACCCATCTAACAGCATGACTTTATAGGCTCTTCTGCAGCAGATTGCAAAGGATCATACAACTTCACCCTGTAGATACATAAAACATGAGTTGTGCATGATTGGAAACTTTCGTGATAACTGTGAATGAACATCTTTTGCTTCATCACATATATGCAGTACATGCAGGCATGTCACACTCCTGGGATGGCCACCTGCAGAGACCATCACACATCCTTACTTGCTCCATATGGCCAATATGGGAGATGCATCAGTTCAGAGATATGAGTGGACGCCAGGTGTGTATGGCACACCTCTACCCAATCCTATGCCACCCACTGACATCACAGCAGGTTACATGAGCACCCCTCACTGATACAGTCAAACTGCTTCCCATAGTATCCTCACACTCACTGTCTAACACATTAGGAACATATGGATGTGACATGTCCATCAGCTATTACCTTTGCTCCCTTCCAGCAGCTCAAATGTGATGGAGAGATAGGCTCCCTTATCCTGCGTTAGGGCAACCAGCCTTATTGGGCGTTAAGGTGCATACTTGGCACCCTTACTGCCCGATGTTCTGTTACCACCTGATTACCGGTCACTAGTGCCCTTACCACTGGAATGCCTGCTCCCCTGGCCTTTAATGCACATTGGAGCCCTTAACACTGCCATTTAGCTTTCGCAAATAATTCACCTTTACTAGTCCTTCCTGACTGAAGACCAAACACAGTTTAGGACACTATCCAGAGGGTCACCATGAGTCGACACAGACTCGATGGCACTTAACAACAACCGGTCCTTAGTAAAAGCAGCCCCTAATGTGCAACCTTGCATCATGTAGCTATAATTTGGATTATTCTTTCCTATGTGCATCACTTGTTTACATTAAAATTTATCTGCCAGTCTTACAAGACTCTCCTGCAATTTCTCACAATCCGCATGCGGTTTAACAGCTTTGATTAATTTGGTGTTGTCTGTAAATTTAATGATCTACTTGTTCCCATTTCCAGATCATTTAGAATATGTTAAAAAGCACTGTTCCCAGTACAGATCCCAGGAGTACTACACTATTCATCTTTCTCCATTGACAAAATTGACCATTTAGCCGTACTCTCTGTTTTCCATCTCTCAACCAGTTTCCAGTCCACAATAAGACATTTTCTCCTATGCCATGACTTTTTAATTTCCTTGGGAGCCTCTCATGTGAAACTTTAATAAATGGTTTCTGAAAGTCTAAATATACTATATCAACCTGCTTACCATTATTCATATGTTTATTCATGCCTTTAAAGAAATGTAGCAGATTGGTGAGACAAGACTTTCCTTGGCTAAATCCATGTTGGCTTTGTCCCATTAAACTATTGGGTATGTTTACTAAAGTGCACTAAGGTACCAGGTATTAATAGCAAAGTGATAAGAGGTGTTACATGCATAAAAGGCACTGGGCAGGTAGGAGGCGTTACGGCGTAAATGACGCTATGGGCCATTTAATGTGCATTAACAGGACATTGGGCATTAAGGTGTCAAGCATCCTCCTTAACATCTGAAAATGGCAGTAACCCTAATGCTGGATAAAGGAGCACCAAGGAAATTCAATGTAAATGTGATGGATGGAAGGACAGATGGTAGCTGATGGACCCACCAGAATCATGGGCACCCTATGAGGCAGTGAGTTAATTGGATGAGAATATGGAAAGTAGCTGTACCAATGCACAGCTGCCTCCCACATGGTAGGCATGTAAAATGGTGCAATGTTAGTGTGTAGCATAGGATGGGAAAGATGTGTCCCCCAGCGGAGTCAGCAATGGCAGGATTTGTGCAGCGACAGGCATGTAGATCAGGCATAGGAGAGGCATGCGTGAAAAGCTGAAATGTGGAAAGGAGTACGAGTGTAGGCCATGGTGTAGCAGCCTGCACAAGAAGACATGACTGCACACAGCTGACAGAGGCAGATAGATGGGCTGAAGGAAGGATGGCAGCAGAGGAGAGGGTGGTATGGGCTGGCAGCGCTGATGTGCCATAGGTGCCGTCCCCAAAGTATTTGTACTGTGTGTGAAAATGTGCACCACTGCCATGTGGAAGGCCTGATATCAGACATGTGGGTCTCACACCTGTCTCAGCCACACAGCCACCTACGACACCCCAGAAAAATGCGCAGATAACAACTAGACAGGTGTCATCCAAACTGGGCAATTGGGGCGCATATGGACATGAGGTGATACCTGCAGGTGGCTATCTGAGGGATAGGATGTGTGTGCATATACTGTACAGATGTGATGGAGCTAAAGCTACACAGTCACAATCATTATAGCATACATGACTCATGTTGCACAAGCAGGCTGCAGCTGTATGCATGTAACTATCTGTTAGTATACTGCTGCATCAGTGCAGTCACATTGGGATGCCTTCTACCGAAAAAGTTGTAATGTCTGATAAAAAACAGGGACTGTAAGAACCTGCAGTCAGCTGAGGCAATGGAGGGTTAGGTGACCTGCCCAAGGTCAGAAGAAGGTGTGGGCAATCCATGAAGAGTGTTGCAATACATTAAACTGCACAGTAAGACATTCCAAAGTGTCACAAAAAGAGTGCTGATAGGCCTCAAACACTGGTAGCCTGTGTCCCAAGCCTGTGTCAGGACCATTACATCACACCTCCAAGCAGTTGAAAGACATCTGCAGGATGAACATGTATGACCCCCTGCAATATGCTGTAACACAGCCAATAAAGCCATGCTCTCAGAAGGGTGTGATGGCGAATAGTCTGTTTGCTAGCCCAAATTGTGGGCAGAACGCATAACAAATTAGAAGGCCTTGTGTCTGCCAGTCACAGCAGAGCTCTGACTGTTACAGGCATGAAAATGATGTGAGTAGCACAGCCACAAAAAGAACAAGCAGGAATCAAACCTCTGTCCCCTACTTATGGAGCCATCACACTAACCAGTAGGCTACACCTCCACACCTCACCACATAGCAATGGCTGGATACAAAGAGACTGCAGGTCATTGCCTAACATATCTGCTGTGTGTGACTGTATAGGTTAGCCCCCTCCAGTACCCATGATGCAGTGCACATGCAGTACAGCAGTCTGCAGCTAATCACCAAATGGAGAATGCACTGATCCATCACTTCATCTCAGTAAGATGCATTAACAGTGTGTGATACAAGCACAGAGCAACTACAAACCATGCTACTGAGAAGTTTCTGTGGTCACCCTAAGAGTGAGGATGGGCATCCAGTCCCTGGTCTCCAGAGCTTGCAGCTGTTGTTTGTAGTGTGCTATGCTAGTCATGTTCTTTACTCCAGAATTGCAGCATGCTGTAGGTGGCTATCACATTTGGGTCCTGTGTACTGCCCCTGTTGGACAGGGATCCAACCAGAGCAACACATGTCAGTGCCCATTGTTGCACTCACATCAACCGCAGTGTGGTCTGCTACCACCATTGTGCCGTGAGCAGTATAAGAAGAGCTCCTGTCCCAACCACTTGGAACTGTCAATCTACCACAGCAAGCACAGTTAGACTGCACCTGCTGCCCACCACAGGACTGTCTCAGCCATGCACATACCAAATGGGGCCAGTCTGCTGGTCACTGTCTCAGCCATGCACATACCAAACGGGGGCCAGACTGCTGGTCAGTGCACAGGGTGAGCATGTACACCCAGCATGTAGTGCAGCAATTGGCCTTCACAGGCCAGGGAGTGCAACCACATCACAGGAGCAGCACACTATATAAGAGCTATGTGGATACATAGCCATGCCATGGTCACAGCTTGGTCAGAGTGAGAGTGTCCTCACAGCGTGAATTGCTGTGGCCACCCAGGCCATGCATGTGACAGACAGGCACTTTGAAGTCTTAGCCATTGACCCTACCTCCGATGCAGACACATCTTGGGCAAACTGCTCTGTGTATGGCCATACCCACAATCCTCATGCACATTTGCAGACTAATGCCGGGATCATTCTAGGCAATGCGAGGCACAGTGCTGTACAAAAGGCCACAGACCTCTGAAGACACACACAACTTGTGCAGGTACTAGTAGCGCCCTTTGACATTAACACTGATTTTCCATGTAGCTGCGGATAGTGAAGCCTGTCTGTGTGGCTGATGGATGTCTGTACCCTTGCTGGCCAATTCATTCTGGGTTGCACATGCTGTTGCTGTACCTGAACTGTAGGCTAAATTTTATCCACAGGGACATGCAATACATGACCTACAAGAGGGGCTTGAACCTGCAACCCTCCACTCATATACACAATGGCTTTCTGCCTCAAGCCAAAGAGCTGCCATATGGCTGTACTAGTCCTGGGGGCTGACATGTTACCCATTAGACAGAGCTGAGCATAAGTTGCAATGCAGTCGACACACAGGACCATGACATGGGTCATGTCTGCTGCAGGCGGATGCTGCTGCACCTGCTGCTGACATCCCCACACCATGCTGCCATGCCAGCATGCTGTTGGTGGGGGTGGTGCACAGTACTGACTGGTCCACCATGAGACTTTGGCAGATGCCTAGGGCAACAGGTCCAGATGGGTGGGGCAGAGGCTCACATTGATGGATACACCATCCCCCCAAACAACTGCCGCTGCCACAACCCCATCACTACCTGCTTCTGATACATCTTGGGGGGAGGCTTTGTCCCCTCAAAATACACCCTTTCCGCAAGGTTTTACTTGGCATTAGGGTTCCCAGCATTAAAGGGCTTTAAGACACATTGTTAATGCCCACTCTCTGCCCGTTAACACCCACTCTCTGCCTACTGCACTCTTAATGCTGCAGGAGCCTTTAATGTCCATTAATGTAGTTTTTCGCAGCATTAAGGGTGCAAGGGTGCCGACAACAGGCACTAACAGCACACTTACTCCCTTAATTCCCTTTAGTAAACATACTTCTATGTTTATCTATATGTTCATTAATTTTCTTCTTTATAATAGTTTCTACCTTTTTGCCTGGCACTGATGTTGGGCTCATCAGTCTGTAGTTTCTCAGATCACTCCTAGATCCCTTTTTAAAAACTGGTGTTACATTGGCAAACTTCCGATCTTCAGTTACATAGACTTTCATTTTTGAGTTCTTTCACTTTGAATATTTTCTGGGTAGTATACCATCCAGCCCATTTGATTTGCTGCTCTTTAATTTTTGTTTTTGGCCTATTATTGTATAGCTTCCCAGTTCACTGTGAATTGTGCTGTTATTTGGATAAGTGCTACTGAATATTGACGTGATTATGTTTACCCCATAACGTTCTAAAGCTTGTTACTGATTTAACTTCCACCACCCCTTCTGGGAAGGTCCAGGTATCCACCGCTCTTTCTACTTTTTGATATTGTTCTTAGTGCACCTCCTTCAAAGCAATTTTTAATCAGGTTCACCACTTTTGGTCCTAGTCTCAGGCTGCTCGCTTTATTAAGGAGTGTCTTATTTGGGACTATGAAAAGCTTATCTGAAATCCAAGAAAACCACATCCTCGATCGAATCCTCTTTTTTCACAATTGAAATAAACAGTAAGATTAGTTTAACACAATTTGACTATGGTAAAATCATGAGGCCCACTATTCAACGGCGGCGGCCAGCTGTTGTAAAGCAACTTGCTGCTGCTGCTGCTGCTGCTGCTGAACTTGTTTTTATTTTGTTGTTGTTAAGTGCCATCAAGTTGGTGTCAACTCATGGAGACCCTCTGGATAGCTATTCTAAATTGTGTTCGGTCTTCAGTCAGGTGGCTCATTGTTGACAGACTGGTACCTGTAGCTGCTGTTATTGTATCAATCCATCTCATTGCTGGCCTTCCTCTTTTGCGTTGACCTTCTACCTTCCCAAGCATGATGTCTTTCTCTAATGATCTCTTTCTTCGCATGATGTGTCCAAAGTATGAAAGTCGAAGTCTTGTCATCTGAGCTTCTAAAGAAAGTTTAGGTTTGATCTCTTCTAGTACTGACTGGTTTGTTCTTCGGGCAGTCCATGGTATACACAGTATTCGTCACCAGCACCATAATTCAAAGGCATCAATTTTCTTCTTGTCTGTCTTTTTCACTGTCCAACTTTCACATCTATATAATGTTATTGAAAATGCCATGACTTGAACAAGTCGAATCTTTGTAGGGAGAGAGACATCTCTGCTCTTGAGAATCTTATCTAGGTCCTTCATAGCCATTCTGCCACTGGCATATCCATATCTATATCCGGCCACTGGCATTGAATACCCAGGTCAGCCAGATAGAGATGAAGCTAACCGGGCAGTGGTGATATTCTGCCTAACTATCGCTTTGTAGCAATAACTGGGCCGTGGCCCGATATTCAGCATGGTTAATGTGGTTAGCAGATCTGCTAAGCACTTTAATCACATTGACTGGGAATTCAGCGGCACTGACATAGTGCTGCTGAATATCCGTGGGTGCCAATGCTAGCCAGTTTCTGAGGTTTATAGTGGCGGCATTCGCGGATATTCAGGTCTGCTAACCGTGTTCATCACTCTGAATATCGAGCCCATGCTGATTTGGGTCCTGCAACCCAGTGAATTGTAGATTTTTCATGATCATTTCCAGAGTCGGCCTTTTTGACCTGTGGGGCTGCAGAGGGTTCTATGAACCATGCCGTATCCCCTCATGTCCTTCCATGTCCTGTGGGTAGGGGGAAAAAGAGAGGATTGGAGGGATTATGATGCTGGGCAAACCAACTAAAAAGAGAGCTAGAAGGGGATGCTGACTCAAAGGAAAGAGAGAATGGGAACGCTGTACTGAAGCTACCACCACTACCAAAGAAAGGGGTGCTATGCTGGAGCTCATACCACTGAAAGGGGGGCACTCGCTATCAGTTTTGCATACAGCATCAGTTAGCCTAAGGCAGCCCTGATCCTTTCTTCAGTGGACTGTACAATAATTTTTACACCACCCAGGAAGGACCAACTGGACTATAGTTTCTAACCTTCAATCAGTTAGCACATCAGTTCTCCAGTCTCACAGGGTCCCACTAGCCTCTAAGAGTCAACTGAATGGATTCTTCAGTGGATCTATTAGAACATCCCAAACAGGAGTATGCACAGCCAAAAAGTGTTTCATTAGTCTTCATTTTAAACAAAGTTTATACAACTTTCTAGTGGGTTTTTTCACATTCATGTTTTCTGCATGCAAAGAGATTGTACATACTCTAATTCATAGGTATAACCACACAAAACCAATCTGTGCGCACAAACATGTTTTAGACACCCAAATAAAGTGACTACACTAACAAATGCATATCCCTAGTCCTTATGTTTTCCTTGTATTTTAGGATGTACCTTATCCAGCCTCATAGCTTTGTCCACTTTCACTTTAGCTAATTCTACTCCCTTTCTTCTAAGAATGATGTCATAGCTTCCCGACTCTTATTGGTCTTATGTAGAACAGTAAAAAGCAGAAATGATCTTCTGCATATTCTGTTTGGTATTCACTTAAGAATGGTTTGGCAAAGGATCCTTGCCCACAGTGGATGGTCCTTTGCCAAACCATTCTTAAGTGTATACCAAATAGAATATGCAGAAGATAATTGTTACTTTTTACTGTTCTACATAAGATCCCAGTCCCCAGTATACTAAAATCTTAGCAGATTTCATGACATCCATACAGTACTTTGAGGGGTGGAGGGGGTTGAGGTATTCAGTTTGAGCCAGAAACAGAATCTGAAATTAAGGCGTGAACTCTGCCACTTGCACTAGTAATTTATAAAGGCAAGTATGCACCTACTTGTCTTTAAAAAAAGGCCTTTTCAACTTTCCCAAAGAACTTTGAAGAGATTGTTCAAGCCTTCTGATCGAGGCCCAGCCTGCGGGCCAGTAGTGGCCCTCGGAGCACTGGGCACAGGTCTTTCCAGAGTTGGGTTGTTTGGGAATGCAGCCCAAAGTGGGTGGTCAACTCCATCTAAGGCTAAATACCGGTTTAAACAAAAGGCATCAAATAGGTGTATTTTGATTGTTTTTACTTGGGTGCCCTGTAATAAAATCACCCTCGCTATGTATAGTGCTGTTGAAAATTCACAGATAAGGGACCACCACTAAATGTATAAGTGCTTTTGAATATTGGGCTGAGTTAGTCCAAATCTCAGGATTTACTCAGTCACATCTCGCTGCACATCAGGCTTAGATCTCAGGTTTTACCAGCCATGCCTCCCACCCTGAAACATAGGTTGGAAAGCGCACACATTCTCCTCTTATTCTGTTCACAGATTCAGACTCGTTTGTGCATGGAACATGATGGGGAGACTTGTGAAATCTGTTTCACCAGGATGGTGGAAGAGTGGGGCTAGGGATCTATGCAAGGGATTGGTGTATATGAGGTAGATATATTGCAATGACAGGGCAGATCAAATTGGTGGAAAGGTTGTGTTATACGTTAACAAGAGCATTGAGTTAAACAAGATAAAAGTTTTGCAGGAAACAAAATATACTGTAGAATCTCTATGGATAAAAATTGCACATAAAATGGGGAAGGCAATGGCAATGGGGATATACTAATACACAAAACTGCTGCTGAGAGCTAATTCAAAAACTGACCCCAAACACCAACACTCTCAATTATACATAAAATATCTAAACAACTGCAACTTTCAAATAACTTCAATTATCAATACCAGGCATAATGACCTCAGATGGCCCAACCCCTCATGTGGCGAAATTCACCATAGGGTGTTGACAGACGCTTACATCACCGGTCAAGCCTCCTCCAAATACCTAACTTTTTTTCACCAATATCATACTTTAATAACCACCTACTAACCAATGGGAAAAGTCTTATCTAAACCTGCTTGAAAAAACACACTAACTCACCATTCACTCTCTAGCATAACTAACTCACACATTCATACAATCACATTTAAAAGCGTCTATAGCAAATTGTACACAAAGTACTAGTACGGCTGAACGCAGCCTTGGCAACTCGGGTAAAAAACCTGCAAAAGTAAATAATTTACCAAAGCTGTAATAAAATAATAAATAATACCATCGTAGTATACCAAAAAACTTATCTTATAACTTGAAACTTGTAGCTGGCTGAGTTCTCCACCGCCCAAACAGACGCGCAGAGCATTCATTAACTGGCGCTCACGCCACCTCCAGTGCGGGAAACAAACTGTGAAGCAATTTGCATCAAAAGCATTTCAGCATACGACCTTCGCTCTACAAAAGCTTTTGTTTCGCCATAATCGGCTTCGTCAGGAGCTTCGCCATCCAAAATAAGCACTACACAATGGCTTCCTTTAACTTCCCGCTATATGGGGATATACTACCATCTGCATGGCCAGAATGAACAGATGGATAATGAAATGGTAAAAGAAATTAAGGAAGCTAACAAAAGTTGCAACACGGTAATAATGGGTGATTTCAATTGGTATTGATTGGATCAGTCAAATCAGGACATGCTAGTGAGATACATTTTCTAGATGAAATAAATGACTGTTTCATGGAGCAGCTGGTTCAGGAGTTGACATGAGGGGAAGCTCTTTTAGAACTGGTCCTTACTGGAACACAAGATCTAGTGTGAGAGATAATGGTGTTGAGGCTATTTGGCAATAGTGATTATACAGTAACATGTTCACATTTGATTTAATAAATGGAGGGAAGACCGCAAGGAAATCCACTGTACTAGCAATTAACTTTCAAAAGGGAGACAATGAAAAAATGAGGAAAATGGTTAAGAAAAAACTAAAAGGAGCAGTTAAAGGTTTACATCAAGCCTGGGTATTGTTTAGAAATACTATCTTGGAAGTCCAGGCCGGATGCATTCCACACTTTAAGAAAGGTGGTAGGAAGGCCAAAAGACTGCCAACATGGTTTTAAGGAGAAGTCAGAGGGGCTGTTTTAGCCACCAAAGCATTTTTCAGAAACTGGAAGAAGTAGCCAAATAATGAAAAGAGGAACATAAGCACTAGAAAGTTAGATGCAATGCATTGATAAAGCAGGCCAAGAGAAAATTTGAAAGGAAACTTGCTGTGGAAGGAAAAACTCCCAATAAAAATGTCCAGTACATTTGTAGCTAAAACCTATAAGAGACTCAGTTGAACCATTAGATGATAGAGAGTTAAAAGGGGAGTAAAGGAGATCAAGACCACAGTGGAGAGACTGAATTAATTCTTTGCTTTGATCTTTACTGAAGAAGACATAGGAAAGTTACTCATGCCAGAAATTATGTTTAAAGTTGATGTATCAGAGGAATTGAAACAAATCTTGATAAACCAGGAAGATGTAGTACAGCAATCTGATAAACCAAAGGGTAGCAAATCACCTGGATCAAATGGCATACAAAAATGAGATTGTGGACCTAGCATTAGTAATCTGTGAACTATCATTAAAGTTATCTGTAGCACCTGAAAATTGGGCCGTTGCCAAAAATAGTATGACTAAGAGACATGCAATGAAGCTGCAATATAGCACATTTAAGACTTAATTGGAGGAAATATTTTTTCACTCAATGTGTAATCAAACTCTGGAATTTGTTACCAGAGGATTTAGTAAAAGTTGTTAGTGTAGCTGGGTTTAAAAGAGGTTTGAATGAGTTCCTGGAGGAAAAGTCCATAAACCATTGTTAAAGAGAACTGGGGAAACCCCTGGGACAAGCAGTATGGAATCTGTATACCTTTTACGAACTTGGCAGACACTTGTGACCTGGATTGGCCACTGTTGGAGGCGGGATATTATGCTTGATGGACCCTTGGTCTGACCCAGTATGACATATCTTATGTTTGTGTCTATGTTTAGGTTTGGATACTAGGGATGTGTATTCCTTAATGGTATTTAGTATTTAGCGTGCGCAGAATTGACTTCATCACATTAAACTATGAATTAGTGCATATTGTAAATTAGTGTACATTTAAAAGTTAACATGTGTTAAAAATTTTTATTAAAATGAATATGTAAAACCAGGAAAAAACATCCAAAAATCAGGAAAAAGCTTAAACATGCCAAAAACGAACAGAACAATGTTGCCCCATGCACATCCTTAAGGGAATAAAGAAATGTATTTCTAAATATATTAATCTCATCTGTGAAAAAGGAGGAACTGTTTTTCTTAACTTGCAGGGACTAAAGTGAAACAAGTGCATTAAAAACCAGACTAATTTATTTTCAGTGACTAGGAACCTTTCTCTTCCTCCATTTCTACATTTCTGGAATCCAAAATGGTTTCTGTGTAACATAACATGCATTCCAGACCAGTTATACTCTGCAAATGTATATTCCATAAACTATTATTGTATATTTTAAATGGAATTGGAATGAAGCCATTTTTCATTGACGGTGATATGTTTAAACATCCTTTTCTCTAGCTGATGTTTCTTAAAACTGTGTATGGTATTGAGTGCAATAGTGCATAATGGTGAAAGCTAGTTATGACTTACTATTTCTTTCTTAGGGCTGCAGAAAGTTTCAGTGGAAAGGAAAACCCTTTAGAAGTATTTGTTTCAATATTCATTCATGGAGGTTGGAGGGTTTTTTAAATGCCAGCCTCCGTAGTTAAAACTAATCCGGATATTCAGCGCCGATATCCAGATAGTGCTTGGCACTGCATATCCAAACAATGTAATCAGAGCTGCTGCTATATAACTGCAATCAGTGTGGTCACCATGAGGCCTTGAGTAGATGGAAATTCACAGAGGACAGAATGGGCCTGATTTTTGAAAGGAATTTACATGGTTTACAGCCTAGTAAACTGTGTAAATGCCTTAAATAGGGTTATTCAGTAGCACGTAAATGGTTAGTGCTGTTGCATATCTCCTTCTAAGTCTCCTATGCGCCACGATGCTATCAGGTTAGCATGGGGGGGGGGGGTGTTGGGGCACTGCAGGGCAGAGCGGAGGCAGAGACTGTCGCTAACCGGGCAGCAGCAATATTGCATGCTGCCT
This sequence comes from Ichthyophis bannanicus, assembly GCA_033557465.1. Classification (NCBI taxonomy): domain Eukaryota; kingdom Metazoa; phylum Chordata; class Amphibia; order Gymnophiona; family Ichthyophiidae; genus Ichthyophis; species Ichthyophis bannanicus. Next base: position 595,759,106 of record CM066033.1, read on the forward strand.
GGTTAGCGATCTGCGCCTAAAAGATGAGGAAAACCCTTACCTATCTTTAAGGCTCAGGAGCTAACTGGGCAGCATCCAATACTGCTACTGCTCGGTTAGCCTCAGCAGCTTCCTGTGTCTGTGGTGATCACCGGATATTCAAAGCCATTGCCATGGCATTGAATATCTGGGTTAGAGGTCGGTGGGGAGGGCTATGCGCCAACGAAGTGCATAGCCCTTCAAAAATGTGGCTGACTCAATATCGGGCCCAATGTGACCTGCCTTGAGTGCATACATCTGCTCAAGGCCTCACGGCAGCCACTTTTGTTAAGTTTTAGAGTTGGCCTGATGGAGGTCAGTGGCAATGGCAGCTTTCATTTAGGACTGCTGAAGACTATCATGTCAGTGCCGATGCTACCATCAGCAATGGCCAGGGTACAGTTGGACAGCTGAAAGGGAGAGCAAAGCAGAGTACCTGGATATCTGAAGGGGGGTATGGGAAGAGAGATGCTGGACATCTGAACAAAGGGGAGGGGGTGGCTAGAGAAGAAGAATTACTTGACACTTGGGAGGGGTAGGATAGGATAGGATAGAATTCGGAGGGAAGGGAAGATTCTGGATTGGGGGGCTGTATGGAAGATGATGGAGTACAGGAGAGGCAGGGAGGGACTTGACCTGCCCCAGGGGGTGCGGAACCTTGAATCTCACCCAGGGCATGAGCTACATTTGGGCTGGCCCTCCCTGGATCACCACATTACAGATCTTGACTTCCCCAAGCCCCTTCCAGTCCTAGGTAAAAGGAAACACTTACAGGAGGGTTGCTTGAGTCAGAGTCATTGAGGGGCAGTGAGGAAGCAGATGCTCTTAGATGTTCTTTCAGTCCTGAAAGAGTTCAAACATGAAACTGGTAACAAGTTAGTAGTAATCTGTAACCTATTATTTAAAACAGCAATGACTCCTGAGGACTGGAGGGTGACCAGTGTAACTCCAGTTTTTAAAAAGGAGTGAGGTGTGATCCAGGAAACTATGCAGGAGTGAGCCAGACGCCAGTCCCAGACAAAACGGTTGAAGCTATACTAAAAAAAAAATTACTGACCATGTAGATAGACATAGCTTAATGCCAATGAGTCAACAAGCCTTGCCTTAGAAATCTATTAGATATTTTAAAAGGTATAAACAAATGGATAATGATGAGCTGGTTGATATATTTGGATTTTTAGAAGGCATTTGATAAAGTCCCTCATGATAAACCCCTTAGGAAATTAAAGAATCATGGGTTGAAAGGCAATGTCCTTTTGTAGATGGGAAAGTGACTTAAAGACAGGAAACAGAGAGTAGGAAGAGTTTGTAGTGGAGAGCTCCATGGGTCTGTACTGGGAACTGTGCTGTTTAACATAGAATATTTATAAATGATCTGCAGATAGGAGCGACCACTGAGGTGATTAAATTTGCATACAACAGAAATTTTTTCAAAATCATTAAAATGGCAGAGGATTGTGAGGATTTGCAGAAGGATTTTGTGAGACTAGGAGACCAGGCATCTGAATGGGAGATGAAATTTCATGTTCACAAGTGTAGCTACAGGTACATAATACTGGGTTCTGAATCAGAAGTCAACACCCAAGAAAGAGGTCTTGGAGTTATTGTGGATAATTTGTAGAACTTTTCAGCCTATTCAGCCTAGCATGTCGCAGCTGCTAAAAAAGCAATAGAATGCTAGAATTATTCAAAAAGAGATGGAGAACAAAACTAAAAATGTCATTATGCCTCTGTAGATATCCATTGTGCGGCTGCAACTTGAATAGATGTGCAGTTCTGATCACCCCATCTCAAAAAGGATTTAGGGGAACTAGGAAAGATTCAGAGACAGGCGACAGAAATGATAAAAGCCATAGAACACGTTCCTTATGAAGAAAGACAATGGCTAGGGTTCTTCCCCTTACAGAAAAAAAGACTGAGAGGGGATATGATAGAAGTTTATAAAATCATGAGTGGAATGGGAGTGTTAGATGTAGAATGGTTGCTTAACCTTTAAAACAGGGGCTGTTCCTGCGCTCATTCTGTGTTTCCTGATACCACACCATACAGGCGGTTAAACCAATTCACATCCAAAAAAAGACCCAGTCTCTCATAATCCAGCTGTTTATTGTACTAAGTAAACTGTGTAACTTTCTGTGAAAGTTGAATCAAGAGGTTCTACATTCCTGGTTAAACATGCAGCATGCTGGATCTGTCTGAATTATGGTTGAAGATGGATTATGGAGATGTCTGAATGAATAAACTGGAGCAGATTGAAATGTTGCCTATGTGATATGGAGCATATAAAACATAGATGACTGTAATATATGCAGTATAAATTTTGTAAAGTTGTGAATTTGGTAAAAGTGTGATGCAAATCTAAGGCGAAGAAAAGAAAAAGAGAGGGCTCAAGAGTTTTGCTCACTGCCACAAAATGGAGAGTCTGTGGTGAAGGGAGGGGTGCAGGGAAATATAGACAGAGGGAGCTTCAATAGCTCAATAGGATCACATATTATTTTATTTATTTATTTATTTAACTATTTTTTTATACTGCTTTTCACTGAGTCAAAGCAGTTTACTAGTAACAGAACTTTCTGGATACAGTGGAACCAGAACGTATTTATATAGAGCATTACAAATATTTGCAGAGAGTCAATTAGGCAGGCTATGCATCGCTACGGTGCACAGCAGTGCCCACTGACCCCTAACTCCAGATATTCAATGCTGGGGTCATATGCGGCCCCGGCATTAAAAATCTGGGATTTGCCGCACATGCCAGAAGTCGCATTAGCTAACCATGCAGCAGCGATATTGCGTACTGCCTGGTTAGCTCCTGTGCCTTAAAGATAGGCGAGGAAAAACCTTGCCTATCATTTTGATGCAGGTCGCTAACCGGGCAGCATGCAGTATCACTGCTGCCCAGTTAGGGACAGTCGCCACCTCTGTTCCTGCCCCAGCATGCCCCGATACTAAGCGCTTAGCAGCACTAATCATGCTGTTGAATATCCTTCTCAGCGGCAGTTACACAGTTTGCAGGGCTAAAAACCATATAACAGCCCTTCAAAAATCAGGCCCAGTGTGTCTAACAGTTTATATTGAACAGTATATGTAAAATTATTGCATTTAACTATCATTGTAAATGAGGGGTTTACATAGCTTGGGGGGGAGGGGCAAGTCAGATGATCTAAAGCGTTCTATAAATAAATGGGTCTTGAGTTGTTTGCAAAATGTGGCCAGATCTGTGATGTTTCATAGTCTTTCTGGCAGTGAGTTCCATGTGCTAGGCGCATAGAGTGCAAAGGATCTGCTGCAGGCATATTGGTAACCTTTTAGTTCCTTAAGAGGTATGTTCAGCATGTTTTGGGCGCACTGCCTTCTTGATCTGGTACTTTGTATTTTGTGTAGTAAGTTTTGCAAGTGGAGGGTTGATTGGTTAAGGGCAATCTTGATGATTAGTAGCATGATCTTATATTTGATTCTGTTTGATAGAGGTAGCCAGTATAGGTGTTTATAAACAAAACTTAAACAAAAGCTTACAGGCTAAGGGGTATGTTTACTAAACAGACCACGTGTTAGGTAACGTTAACGCGCAGTATGTAACGTTAATGTGCGGTAACGTAACGTTACTGCGCAGTAACATTACAAACCGCGCGGAAGCATTCCGCAGCGCGATACACACCACAGAGGGAGGAGAGAGGGTGGAGAGCAGGGGTCAATAGGCGGGGAGTGGGCGGGGAGAGGCTCCCTGCACACTAACGCGCTGAACTGAAAGGCTGAACCCTACTGAGAATGAAAACCTGCCGTTAGCTGCACATTTGCAGGAGAGAGAAATCATTTCAGTGTCAGCAATGTAAAGCATAAGCAGGGAGCCCAAGAAAAGTGATAGTAGTACTCCATTTGCAGCAACAGCATAGTGCCCAGGTATGAAAGGCCACTATGGTGATGGCGCAAATGGGGCATGGGGGCTGCAGGCGGGACATGAAGTGGGAGCTACTGGGGCATGGGATGGACTAGGTGGTTGCCTAGGTGACACATGGAATGCGGAAAACGGAAACCAGCAAGACAGCAACTGACTAGGGTCAAACATGCCCATGAGTCTGTGTCCCACAGTGTTCCGTCCAGAGGACATTACCCAGCAGGTTCCCCCAGGGGCACATAACAGTGCCGGCAGTGCCGGGGGAAGCGTGGACAGCTATGTAGGCACCCCTACCCCAGAACCCACACCTTAGGCATCTGCCTACCTGCCTCCTGGATGGCTTGGAACTGCGAGCCACCGGCACCGACAGCATATGGCCATGGCGGCATGGCGGCATGGCGGGGGTGTTTGTGCTGGAGGGAGCAGTGGCACCCGCCTGCAGTGGACCTAGGCCATGCCCTGTACCAGTACATGGTGTGCAGTGCAACAGAAGAGGTCAGGCTGGGGAGGGGAAGGGTAGCCCCAGGGACCACTATGCTGCTGTGGCAACAGTGTGATGCAGCACACTCAGCCAGTGTGTCCCAGAGCAGAGGGTCAGAGGTTCAAGTGCCAGAATGTGGATCCTGCAGAGCATCGCCCCATAGTTTTATCCCACAATGCAGCCACAACAACAACATGTGCAAACCCCAATGCAGCGGCGCACAGGGGTACAAACACCCACTCACATGGGCTCCACTATCCACGGCCTCATGGAGTGTTAGGCTGGTGGCCCCAGCACAGAGCTGGGCTTATCAACGGAGCACTACTACTACCCCCTACACAGTTTAGCAATGTCGGCACTGTGATCAGGACCAGTGTGGCAGGCAGGGTTGTCACCCACCTCTATCTCTGCACAATGCTGAGATAGGTGTGGGAGTGTGCGTATGTCTATCCATTGTTTTGTGTCTGCCAACACCTCACTGGGCCCACATTGCTCACACTGTTTCCAGCGTTAGCCTGCAAATGTGCATAAGGAGGAGCAAGGTATTGTGGGTATGGCCCAGAAAGGGCGGATTGGCCAGGATGCATCTGCACAGGATGGAGGACAATGGCTGGGACACTGTAGTGCTCGACCACCACCTGTATGGGCAGGGTGGCCACAGCATGTCACGCTGGGAGGTCACTCTCACTCTGACTGAGCAGTGACCATGGCATGTCCATGTTCCCACATAGGACCACACATTATTTGTTTCCAGTGATACCTGTGTGTTCCTGGTTCTGAGCCCAATCATGGCGGTACCTGCTTGGTGTCTGTGCTGTGCATCCCACCTCTGGGTGCACAGGGTTCCCCCATGAGCATGCACTATGGACTGGCTAGTTGGCTGTCAGCAGTTAGTCTGTGCATGGTGGGACCACCCTGTAGGATGCTGCAGGTACAGTCTGATTGTACTGTCTGCTGGTGGCTGGCAGACTGTGGTGTGGGGCAGTTGAGCCTTCCCCTGCCCACCCCAGGCATCACTGCTGGTCTGCCACTGTCACAGGTATGGCTCTGGCCCATCAGCCCTGGAGGGCTGTCATCCACCAATGGGACAGTGGTTGTTGGTACTATAGCCATGCTGCAGGGAGCAGGTACCTCTCCCTCTATATCCTCATCTACAAAAGGGGTGATTGTTGGCCCCTTGGGGTATATAGTGCATACCACTTAGTGGCAGTGCTACTTAAATCTCATGCGCATATAGACACCCTGCTGCCCTGATAACAGGTACTCATGGCAGCCAGACCTTAACACTGCACTAATCTGAGTGGTGCCCAGTCCTACAGGGCCATATGTGACTGTAGAACACAGATGGGAACAGAAGTACTTTCAGTTGCATTGCTGGGAGCACCTGTCACACACTGATAGTGATGGGGATGTGCAGCAGGACCTATTAGAGTATCACATGTACTGTGGTCCTAGTGCTGGTCGCCCATCCTATCCCTCAGGGTGAACATGGAACCTACACAATGGCATGGTCTGTAGCTACTCTGTGCCAGTATCACACACTGTCGGTCCATCTTACCACGCTGCAGTACCGGAGAGCTGCAGACCCCATTTGGTGGTTGGCTGTAGGCCGCTGTTCAGTAGGCCATGTGCAATGCATCATGGGTGCTGGTGGGGTTACCCTATCCTGCCACACAGAGCTTACAGTTTGCGTGGTGACCTGCAGTCCTTCTGTACCCAGCCATTGCTGTGCAACAAGCCATAGAGGTCTAGCCTACTGGTTAGTACACTGACACTCTAGGCAGTGGTCATGGGTTCAATTCCTCATTGTTCCTTCCTGCCCATGTCAGATATTTTGCATGCCTGTGACAGTCATATCTTTGCAGATCCATGCTGCCAGCCCATAATATCCTCACCACAGTTGCCATCACTCCTTATAAGGCGTTACAAGTTACCTTATTAGGCAAAGTACAAGGCACGTTACAAGGCACGTGCCTAGTAAGGTATCTTGTAAGGTGCCTTATAGCGTGCCTTGTACTGTGCCTAATAAGGTGCCTTATAGAGTGCCTTGTACTGTGCCTAGTAAGGTGCTTTGTAACGTGCCTTGTGTTGTTCCTAATAAGGTGCCTTATAACGTGCCTTGTATTGTGCCTATTAAGGTTCCTTGTAATGTGCCTTATGAGGTGCTTTGTAACGCGCATTAGCCTAAGGCGCCTTGTAATGCGCGTTAACTGACATGGCTTGCCATAATGATGCACCGCCCATTCCCTTATATGGGCATCCAGGGAACCTAATGTGGGGAACGTTACCGCAGTTTAGTAAATATACCTCTAAAACGCATTAGGAGACTAAAACCACTCCTAAACCAGGACCATTTCCAAACAGTATGTCATGCTATCATCACCCCAATACTGCAATTCACTCTACCAAGTACTCCCAAAGCAAGCCACACAACCTCTACAGCTGGTGCCGAACACAACAGCATGCATCATAACTGGAACAGCCAAGACAAGCCATATCACACTTGTATTATGTCAACTACACTGGCTCCCAATCCAAGCTCACACCAAGATCAAAGCGATATTGAACATCTTCAAATTCCTGCACCACTCCTCAGTAAATATCCTGGAGGACTTGATCATAAAAGACACAGGCACCCTCCCCAGATGAAACAACAACAAACATATGATCAATGTGTCCACTAACTACCAGAAGACTAAACAATCCACATCCAAAAGAGCCCTCACTTATGGAACACCCTCCCTGATGGGATGTGAGCTTCCAGAGATATCAAAGACTTTAGAAAGAAACTCAAGACCCTTCTGTTCATAGAACACTATGGAAACATCACCTAGTCCAGCAATTGCGCCGGTCTCCCCTGCCTCGAGTCTGTCAGATCATTAAAACTGTTTTCTGTTAACCTGCCCAAACTGTAAATTACATGTTCCCAATTGTAAATAGTTTATATTTTTGCTAAGTGCCCTGCATGCCAATCTCTTGATCCTAGTTCATTGTATTAAGTTTAAGTTCAAGTTGCAATGTAAACCGCTTTGATTAAAGAATAAGGTGGTATAGAAGTCTGGTTAAATAAATAAAATACTTTGTGGCAACTTGTATGATGCGGGTGTCGGTGTGCAAGGCTGTGTGTAGGGGTAGAAAAGTGAATTTTGGTAGGCCATGGTATATTGTGTTGCAATAGTCAAAGTGTGGAGAGATTATGGCCTGAAATACTGTGTGAAAATGAGAGGGTTGGAGTAGGGGGCGGAGGTGCTGAAGTGTTCACAATTTGTGGTAAATCATTTTGGTTGTGTTGTTTATGTGTGGTTTTAAGTTTAGGTATTGATCCAGGTTTATGCCTAAATACTTGACTTTGGTTTGTACCTTCAATTCAATGCTATTTATTTTTAGAGTATTTGGAAGCATGAATGTTTCACCTCTGGTGATGAATAATAATTCTGTCATCTTGTAGTTTATTGCTAGCAAGTTATCGGTAAGCCATTGGGTGACATTTGCGAGGCATTGAAGTATTTTTGTATACGAGGGTTTGTGGGTGTTGAAGGGTGTGTAGAGCATAATATCATTGGCGTATATGTGGTAATAGATGTTGTGGGTTTGCATGATTATGCATATTGGTTGTAGATATAAGTTGAAGAGGAGAGATGAGAGTGCTGATCCCTGGGGTTGTCGGTATAATGATGATGTATTAGGACCCATTTTTACTTGTTGCTGTCAGATTGTTAGATAGGATTTGAACCACTCTAGCACTGTGTTTTGGATCCTAATAGTCTGGAGTCGCTGTAGTAGTATAGTGTGTCAAAGGCTGCTGATATATCTAAGAATATTAATAGAAATCCTTGTCGTGGTCTTTGGGTTCCTTTTATTATTCTGTCCATAAGGGAGGTTATGAGTGTTTTTAATCCATGGCTTGGGCAAAATCCATGTTGATGTGGATCTAGTGGAGCACGGTTGTTGATAGGTTCTTGCAGCTGCTGTTGTATTGTTTTCTCTATTAATTTTGCCAGGACAGGGAGGCTGGATATGGGTCTGTAGGAGGCTGGGTCCTTGGGGTCTAGTTTTGAGCTCTTTAGGGTGGGACAGATGGTGGAGGTTTTTAAGCTGGTAGGCATATAGCCTTGGCATAGGGATAGCTGGGTTATCTTTCTGAGGACTGGATTTAATTTGGTTTTGGCTGATTTTATCCAGCTGATTGGGCAAAGATCCAGGGGGCATGTTGTAGTACTAAGGGGTATGTTTACTAAAGTGCGTTAGTGCAATTCGCGTTAGGAGCCGCGGTAGAAACACAAACTCCAAATAAGGACATGGGCGGTACATCGTTACCAACAACGCGCGTTCCCAAAACTAACGAGCGTTACAGGGTGCCGTGGCGCGTTACCGCGCGTTAAGCATAAGAAGGCGCATAGACACAAATCACTTAAACAGAGCTGTAGCACAATGGTTACTGCACTGACTGCTGATACAGGCCTCATGGGTTCGATTCCCCAGGTTGCCAAATGCATAAGGCTGGCTGAGGCATCACCCTGTACATTAGATAGTGAATGAGGGGGCATGTTTTTTTTCTTTCAGTAGGGTTGCTAGCAAACACCCCCACACAGTGGCATAACCGAAGGTGCCGCAGAAGGCACCCCATAACGCATACCATAGGCTACATTATAAAGTGCACTGTCCGCTGAGGCACACCAAAATGTCCCCCATAGAACATCCTATAAGGCAACTTAAAGGGCGCCAGATAAGGTGCTGCATGGGCTGCCTTATGAGGCACTTTAAGGTTATATTACGCTGAGGGGCTGTCGCTGGTAGCACTAATGTGCATTAAAAATATATATATATTTCCTTGCATTTGGGAAAATCTAAATAAACAATTAAAAAAATATATACAATGCTGCAGACAGCCCTATAAAAGAAGCCCACTGTGGGTCTGAACCCATGACCACTGGCCCCACAGGCAATGAAGGAACCACTGGGCTGCAGCCCCATAGCTGCTAACAACCCCCTGGCTGGCTACTGAAGGGCAGCAGGACACCACCCTAACCGCCTGCTGAGGTGGCTAGGATCTATACCAATGCAGGCATACCCATGGTGCACTGCACATGCAGACCAGCAGTACAGAAATGAACACAAGAAGGGGTACGTACCCACATAGCCCCTTGGCACGGTAGGGCGAAATGACTGTGTGCGTCACTGTCACATAGTAGCAACAGACAGTATCCCAACAGGGTGCTCCATAAAAAGGTAGAAAAGGTGTCCCCTAAGGCAGCCTGATCAGTAGCGCAATGGTTAAGACACTGTCAGATGGTGCAAGGTCTGCAAGTTCAATTCCCCCTGCGTGTCTAAGGACTAAAGCTGCCTGCAACATTACCCTCCACAAACTGTAGTCATTGATTTGTATAACCAGTTACCACTGTTAAAACCATAGATATCCCCCATTTTTGTCAGCCACAACCAACCTGAGAGGTGGGAGAAAATGCCCACCTCACCCTCATTGGGAGTGCCCTTTTAATCAAGAGAGCCTCAGCCCCCAAAAGAAGAAAAGAGTGTGAATCTGAAGCCAGAACCGGGTGTGCGAAATGTACAAAGTCAAATATATCCACAGATCATTTAATAAAGGATACACAACGTCAAACTGTGCTGGAAACAAGGCAGGTAACAACCCAATTGTCTTGCCATCGTACGCCTGCAGCAAACGCCACCACGACATGCATTGTTTGGCCCAACTCTGGGCCCTGTACCAAGTGAATGTGTCCCTGCCAGGCGGGCGTATCTGTGGATGAGTCTGCGTCATGACCCCTACACTAAATCAGTGATGTCAGAAGTAGTTTGTTTTGTACGTCCAACAAGTTCTGCTGGCAAACACCCACTCACAGGGCTATAACCCGAAGGTGTCATATAGGGCACCCTAAAAGCCACACCAGAGGGTAAAGGTTAATGTGCACTGTCTGCCAGGGCACCTTATAGGGCGTGTCACAAAGCGCCCCATAGGGCATGTTATAGGGTCCCCGATGAGGCACCGTGAGGAGTCAGGACTGTGAGGGTGGTGCTGCTGTCAGCACCAATGTAAAGCAAGATAACAAAAAGCCCCTCAAAGGGCCACCAAAAGATCCACTGTGTGTTGAAACCCATGACCAAGGGGCCCCCACAGGCACGGAAGCAACTATTCGCTCATATTGCTAGTGCAAATAACACAGTCCCAATAATGAGGTGGCCAGCTCCTGGAGCAGAACTGTGAAATGCCCAAAACCCCCACACCAGAACCACAGCAGTTGCACTATGTACATACAAAGAATGCTTGACAAGGAAACAAAGCAAGGTCTCAGCAAACAAGGGCATATGGCAAACACAATCAAGACCAAGGCCAAGATCATTACCAAATATAAAAGGCCTAATAACATCACAGACCTCTTTCCTAAAACTGAATGCCACTGGCAAAAGCAAAAGCAAACCCAAACATACTATGGATATGTGGAGAAATAATATGCAGATGTCTGTACCACCAGAACCAAGAACCCCCTGACTGTGCACCGAGGAGCGCCATGTCACCACCCAAAGTGCCTGCTGGGGTGTGAAGGATATGGGTGTATGCAACAATACCCATGGTGCACTGCACATGTACAGCAGCAGTCCCGAGATGACCATAGGAGGGGGTAGGCACCCCCACAGCGCCTGGACCGGAAGGGAGAAATGAATTCATGCGTCACTGCCATAGAGCAGCAAAGGACAGTAGCCCAACAGTGTGCCCAAGAAGAAGCCTGAAAAGGTGTACCAGTATGGTGTCTAGACAGGTGTCCAAAGCTAAGTGCAATATGAGGTACATAGGGATAAGAGAGTGCTGATGGAACCCTGGCCCATAGAACCATATGGCATGGTGCTCCAAAAAGGGTATGTTTGCCAAGGTCAGTGTGCCCTAGGGGCTGCAAGTTGCGTCTGGAGGGCCTGCAGGACCTGCGTGGAACAGAGACAGATGTAGTACGAACACCACATAGAACCCACAGTAAAGACAATGAACAGGTGACTGATGGAGGGCGAGTAGGGAGTTACTGGACCCTCATCCCTGAGGGCATCCTACGTGTCTGGCAGCAGCGCAGACAAACATGGTGGTGGCAACAGCACCACAGCAAAGGGTGTTGGCACCCTAGAGTACCAGAAAAACAGTGTGTGGCAGGTGAGGAGAATATGTGTCCCCCAGTGGAGGGGGAGGTGGCCAGAGGAGTGGTCTTAAAACGCAGAACAGGCACAGGCCCGCCAAGCACAAAGAGATGTAATGCAGACAAGGGTAGCAGGGTAGGATACGGGGCGACAGTGCACAGCAACATACAGGAATCTCACACCACAATGATGCAGATAGATGGACCAAAGGATGGACTGCAAATGTGATTAGGATAATATTTATTTATTTATTTATTTATTTAACAGTATTTCTAAACCGCCTTATCTTAATAATCAAGGTGGTATCACAGCAAGCAATCAGGTAAAGTGTGTGTGTTGTACATGCAGTGAGGATAAAACTTAGTTGTGTGAGGGATGTGTTGGGTGCTTGATTTGTTTGAGCTATATACAGGGTGGGCTATTTACAGTGGTGCTAGAATCATATTTATATATATTCAGTTGTTTGGGAGGATTGGAGTGCTGTTATCCATTCTCTTAGGTTATGTGATGTGACCATAGTGCTCTATGAACAGCATGGTTTTCAGTTGTTTTCTGAAGTCTTTGAGGTCTGGAGTTGCCCTTAGATCGTCCGGTAGATTGTTCCATATTGTTGGAGCAGCCATGGAGAGAGCTCTGTCTGTTGTGTCCTTGCGTGTGTGCTTGTACTCATTTGGGGTGCTGACTCGGTTGCGTGTTTGACTTCTTCTGGGACGTGCACTGGTTTCCGGTTGTATGAGCAGGTGGAGGCTGTTGGCTGATGTGTGTTCTTTTATCTTAAATAGGTTTATGATAGTCTTGTATCTGATGCGAGCAATGATTGGGAGCCAGTGTAAGTCCTTTAGTGTAGGTGTGATGTGCTCCTGCCATGCGGCTCCGGATATGATTCGAGCTGCAGTGTTTTGTGCCAGCTGTAGTGGTTTGAGAGCTTGTTTTGGTAGTCCGAGGTATATCGGATTGCAGAAGTCCAGTATTGGGGTTATCAGTGCTTGACAGACTGTACGGAAGTGTTCTGGAGCGAGGAGTGGTTTCAGTCTCCTGATGATTCGCATCCTGTAATATGCTTTTTGGATTGTTTTGTCTATGTGTGGTTTGAGGTTGAGTTTACTGTCCAGAGTAACCCCAAGGTATCTCACCTCCGATCTTATCGGTATCGTGGTGCTTTGTATCTTTATGTTTGGTGGGTGTGTGAAGCTTTGGTTTCGAGTGATGATTAAAGCTTCAGTCTTGTTGTAGTTTATAGCTAGATTGTTGTTTTGGCACCACTTCGCCATTTGGGTAAGGCAGTCTGCTATCTTAGAGAAGTCCGGGTTTTCGATTGATATCGGGGAGTATACCATTATATCGTCTGCGTATATTGTGTATTGGATGTTGTTCTCTTTCATAATGTTGCATATTGGTTGGATGTAGATGTTAAAAAGGAGCGGCAGGACATAGAAGCCAAGAGATGACTGTTACAGCGACCACAGCTACCAGTGCAGGAAAGGCATCAAAACAGGAGAACAGAGAGAGTGCAAAGTCATGACTACTAGGATGGAAAGCACTGCAGAAAATAAATTACTACAATAACACCTTGAGGCACACAGAAATGGATGCAGACAGGACCACAGCATGTCACCATACAAAACCACAGCTGTGTGTCAGGCGATGGCACCACAGAGAGTAACCAAGATGCAGTACACAGGTGGAGCAGGGGTCCACAGCCAACAACAAAGTCCACAGGTGGGATGGAAGGCACATATGAACAGGTCCACACACACATCAGCAAATATCATGCAGTGTAAACAACATGCAATAGATCAGGGGAGTGACACATGAGGGGTGGAAGGGGCCAGGCCAATGGAAAGCCATGTGGATGGGCTGTGGCAATCTGCAGCCAGAACCGGGTGTGCAAAATGTACAAAGTCAAATATATCCACAAATCATTTAATAAAGGATACACAACGTCAAACTGTGCTGGAAACAAGGCAGGTAACAACCCAATTGTCTTGCCATCGTACGCCTGCAGCTACAGATGGGCTGTGGCAAGGGCATGGAAAGCCATGTGGATGGGCTGTGGCAAGCGCACAATGGACTGAAAGAGGAGCATGTTAATGACCAACCAGATCAGGGATGTGGCCCAGGCCAACCGACAGCAGCAGTCCCAATACACAGGTAGCCCAGCACATGCCCCACCCCATGAGAACTACAATTAGTCCAGACAATGTGGCAGAGAGGCTGCAAACAGGCCACATGGACATGAACAGCTCAACCATGGAAGGGTGGGCGGAGATGTGATGGGGTGCACACATCATATGGGCAAGTAAGCAGCAAACAAGGAAGGAAAAGACAACCGCCAGGTGTCACCCAAACCGGCAAGCACACGAGTGGCAATGAAATGGGGTGACCAATACCCCAAATATCCAAAACAATAAAAGTGCAAACATCTGTCCACAACAGGCAGTCACCAGACCCAAGCAGACATCATATCCTGCATTCCGGTGCACCATATGACCTGTAGAAAGACATGGGGCCTGTGTGGCAGCCAACGTTGCCAGCACACACCCAACCCACGTTGCGAGACCACCCACCTGTTGCTGCCCGTGGAGCCTACACACCCTGACCACCCCCCATTGGTGCCACCCCAAATCCTATGCCTTATCTCATCAGCTGTTGCAAACAGACAGTAATATGTGAGGTGGAGGGTTTCACCATGACATGTCCCCACAGTGTATGCACCCACTGTATGCACAGCAGGCACCATCCCCAGCAACCAAAAGACCCTGGTGAAAGCATGCAGAGTGACAAGGCAACATGCCATGCCAACAGTGACGTATCAGGGCTACAAACCCATGTACAGCTCACCCCCCACCCCTACTGCAAGAAACGAAACACCCAGACAGTTCATGGCAGCAACGGCAGGCCAGTCCCCACAGTGACAGTCAAAATAGGCCATCAATGAGTCAGAAAAAAAGGCCTGTGTCCAAAGTGCAGAGGCCCATCTCCCTGTGTCAGCAACATCCAGGAACAGTCTCACATGGGTGCTGTGCCCAAGCACATATGGATGACGGGATCTCCAGATGCAGTGTAGCACATGTGTCATGTTTGTTGTCAGTGTCCTGTGTGAAAAGATGTAGATATCAGGTAAGGGAATGGCACACCCACCCACGACTCCTGTAGGTCAGAAAGGAGACACTGAGATAAAAAGAGCAACCCCCAGAATGCATAGATAGCACCACATGACATGGCCGCAACACTGAGCACAGTGCACATGGACCACTGCAGGAGATGTCCCTGAAGACCAGGACACCATCCCAATATGTTCATGTAAATGCACATGACACGCAGGCACCCCAGGGGTCCAGAGCATGTGCAGCAGTGGTGGTGCACAGAGATAACAACGAAGGACATGGTGATAGCAATAGGCCAAACGCAGCATCAGCACGTGGTGTATGTCCCAGAGGATGGAAGCTGAGGCCTACCTGAAAGGTAGAGCAGTGGCCTGACTGGGAACGTCCGTGTCAGGCAAGAGCACAAAGAGCCCCAATAGCGGCTGCAGACATCAATGGACTGCGGACATCACCACGTCCACATGGCTAGCTGTGAATGGAACATGTCCAAAGTGCAGTGTGTTGTGCGGAAACAAAATGTTGATGTACATCGGACCACCAGCAAACCTGTGACACGTCTGAAAAGAATATATGACACATGCGCACAATGTACATTAGCCCACAAGCAGAAGGTAACAGAGGGATGAGGGAACATAACTGGAGAGGTGGCCATACACATCCCTGAAACACACATAGGCAGGGTGGCGCAGAATGATCGGTCATGTAGACAGGTCAAGCAGAAACAAAAACATACACTGTGTGACAAGGTACGCATGCCAGAAGGTTCAGATGGCAGGACCCCCAACAATTAGCGACAAGTGGAGACCCACATCACAGTTCATGCATGAGTGCCACAAATCTTGCAAATGCCTCAATGGCAGTGAGTGTTCAACATGCTCTCTAACAATACAATGCCCTGTGCCTGTGTACACACACAGCCTGACAATATGTGTTGAAGATACACCATTAAGACTCCCAAGATGTGAACAGGTAATGGCCACATGTGAGACAAACGGCAGCTAAGGGTGATGGAGCAGTGGGCCAAAGACATGTGCAGCACCATAGGAGCAGTGGAGAGAAATCAACATATATGTGTCAAACCGTGACGACAGCAATGCAATCCTCACTGTATGCCAACTCACCCGAGTCACCTGCATGTTGCATTGATGAACACACACTCCCCAAATGCAGCACAGCATCGGGCAGCATGGTCAGCCAATCCCTGGGGGCCCGGAACACAGAAGCCCATCCTGTGGAGCCAATAACATAACAGGCATTTCGAGACATGTCATGGTAGTGCTGCACAATCCATACACCAGCTCACACATGGCGAACCCAGAGACACGTCCCCAGCACACCCATAACTTACAGGAAAAGAGCTCCTCGATCAGATGTTGCCTGGCCGCCATCCCCGCACGTGTGTCACCATGGCCAGGTGCAGGAGGGCACACAGGATCCACCCCGAGATCCTCATTAATATCGACTGGAACATTGTACCTGAGAGCAATGTTGTGGAGGATGCAACAGGCTAGGATGATCTCTGCCACAGTCAGGGGTCCGTACTTTTGAGAACGCCAAAGGTGCGCTCAATGACTGAGCGGCTGGAGGCATGGGCCTCATTGTACTGCATCTCTGCACCTGGCCGAGGGAGATGCACAGGGGTAAGCAGCCAGGCGTGACACCCATATCCTGCATCACCTGCAGAAAACAATGGTGCAAAGTTACATGTGTGAAGATGCACCAATGGAATGACTGACGTAGCAAAATAGAACTGGAATGCCGAGAGGCCGTGCACACAGATATGATGAAAAAGCAGTGCACACAGTGGTAGTGCAGCAGAGGCTGTTGATGCCAGAGGCAAATGACCATGAAATGCCGATAGGGGCAGTGCACAGCCATGTTACCATGTCCCAGGACATGTTCAAAAACTGTGCCCAGAGAGCAGTGGTGGGACCTGTGAGCTCAGATGTCCAACAGTGGCAAACCACACCCGGGGGTGCAGGGATGCACAGGTGTGCAAGTAGATGGCTGGCATGATCGGGCGCACACAGAGCATAGGCCAATGGAACACATTCCGGGAGGGGGGGCCAATAGGTGGGGGTGGCAGTGGACACCGAAGAAGGTGCCCAGACATGCAGCAGACATGTGTCATAGCAGAAGCGCACACAACACATGTCACGTGTAGCCCCCAGCATGGCTCGAGAGAGGAGGTCGCACAGACAGAATGACCACCACGAGGATGTGTCTGTGTCCCCATCCCCCCCAAACAGGATGGCACACGCACAACCATGCAACATATGGGCTGGGCGAGTGACTGACCCCACAGGTAGACATATGTACAACTGCCAGTGCAGTATGCCTGTGGCCAGATGTGGAGGCCATGGGCAAGCTGCAGGTGTTGCTCACAGGCATGGAGGGGACACATCAAATGCAGCACGAGTGCCCCTGGACACCGTAACTCACACAATGAA
This sequence comes from Ichthyophis bannanicus, assembly GCA_033557465.1. Taxonomy (NCBI): domain Eukaryota; kingdom Metazoa; phylum Chordata; class Amphibia; order Gymnophiona; family Ichthyophiidae; genus Ichthyophis; species Ichthyophis bannanicus. The sequence continues at coordinate 595,776,197 of CM066033.1, forward strand.
TGGCAAGGGCAGGGAACAGGCCACACCACATGCCCGCTGGGACACACAGGTGAGACTAACCACACACACATGGTAGACAGAGAGATGTGTGGCAGCGCACATATGTCTGTGATCCCAACCCCAGTGACAGGGCGTGATGTAGTGTGCTACCCCCAATAGGCTGCACCCGGAAATAACACCGCAATGTCAGGCATGCATTGGACAATGGTGACAATGGTGTCCTGCCAACCACCTACAGTAGGTGTATGTCATACACGGTGAATACCCACCCAGCAGGACGTAGTCCTCATATTCGCCAGCCTCAAACTGGCCGAACAGTGCCAAGTTCTGCAGGATATAGGAGTCATGGGCAGACCCTGGGAACTGCAGGACCACATTCAGGATACGTATACCTGCATCACAAACAACCTGCACATTGAGGTAATGGAAGTGTTTGCGGTTGCGGTACACAACCTCCCTGTCGCGTGGCGGGACAAGGGCAACATGTGTGCAATCTATTGCGCCCATCACGTGTGGTATCCCAGCAATCCTATGGAATGCCTGTGCCAGGGTCGCCCAATGTTGCCTCCCGTTGGGAATTGCAATGTAATTCCCAACCCGGCTGACCATGGCACGCAGTACCTGGTGGAGACAGCGGGAGAAGGTTGGCCTACTCATCCCACCCACTGCTGCCACCAAGGATTGGAAACAGCCAGAGGCAAAGAAATGTAGGGCAGCCAGGAGCTTGGCCATACCCGGTATAGCATGTGACCGGGCAGTCAGGGGCTCAAGGTCAGGTCTGAGTTCCTCATACAGCTCCCTAATGGCCCCTGTGTCCAGCCGGTAGAGGGAGATGACCTGGCCCTCTCTCAGGTCCCGGAGCAAGGCCCTGGGCCTGTAGAGGCGTTGCAGGCGGGGTCGTGCCTCAGCACACCTACGGCACCATTGGTCACCCACACCCGCCTGTGGAGCCCCCACAGCTGCAGATCTGAGTTGCAGTGGCATTGCACCCATGCCCAGGGCTGCAGCCCCAGGAACAGCATCCCCCTCCTCCGGAAAAAGCAGCCCAGCCAGTTCAAGCAATGCAACCACTGTACCACCTGCATGCGCAGTCTGAGCCATGATAGACACAGGTTGTGGGATAGCTGGGTTAGAAATAGGAGTCGGGGAGGGGATGGACATCACATGAATGATACACACCTGCTGGGATAGAATATTCCAGAAAACAGCAAACAGAAAACATACCTGTGTGCAATGTCACTGCGCGCTGGAGCGCGCGTTCCCATAAACCCGAGGACAATCATCTACATGAGTCCCTGAGATGAAGCAGGGTGTAAAGAAACTGCATATCACACTGGAAACCACACCCAGATGCCAATGTAGGACTGACATACAACAAACGTGTCCACGAGCGGGGAACGCAAGAGGCGTTGCAACACGTGTAACGAAGTGTGCAACGTCAGTATGACGTAACGTATGCGTCAGGTATTGCCGCAGCGTCCAGCACGACTGGTAACGCGCAAACAGTGTAATATATCGAACGTTGGAACATGTGGACCAGCAGTACAGACCACAATACTGTTATGAAGGCACGTGTAAGGTGGATTACTGAGATGCCGTCTGCTGCCTACATGAGCGCAAATATATGATGTCACCTCCTACACGCGTTGCAACGTGCGTCGCTGTGCGCGTAGACAACGCCCCGTGACCCACAATCAGGCAAAACCTATATGTAGGTGCAGTGTGCCCTATATGGCAAACCCCCGAGCACAACCACATGCGACAGCATGGAGTGCAGGAATGGAGATGACCTGGACCATGCAGTGGACCAGACCACCCACCCACCAGCACAAAACACGTGTCGATGATGAGGTGCCAGGGCCATCTGGGGTGAATCAAACCCTAAGTGCACAGGCAAGTGGTGGAGGGAGACCAAGGCAGCATAGGGTCCCAGTACCTGCAGAGGCCCGGCGGAGGGCGGTACGCTTCAGCCAGGAGGAAAATGATCTCCTCCTGGCAAGCATCCTGGACAGGTACGACCTGCTATTTGGACGCCAGAGCTCCACCATAATGATAGCCACTCGCACCAGGGCATGGGCCAAGGTCCAGGCAGCAGTGGCAGCAGCAGATGGACCACATCGCAATATAGAGAGCCTGAGGAAGCGATACTGTGACGTCAAGAGGAGCATAAGAAATGAGCTTGTCCGGGAGAGATGTGGGGCCCAAGGCACTGGAGGGGGCCCAGCTCAATTAGCGAACCTTTCTGCCTTGGAGCGTCGCCTTGCGGAGAGACTTGGCCCTATGTATGTGCATGGCCTTCCCCCTGCTTTGGACACAGCACACCCACAAGCAGGTAGGTGTGAGTGTGGTGCAACAGTGGGAGATGGCACAGGCACATGCGTTGGGGTACACCAAAGGGGGGGGCCAGTATGTGGCTGGTCCAGAATTGGGCGGCAACTGAGACACAGAGCCAGCATCCATTCACGAGCCATGGTGGGGGGGGGCCTGTCTATGGAGGGCAGTGGGCAGCACAAGTAAGTGAATGGGTGCCTGTGCAGGGGTGGCAGGCCCACAGTGGAAGCAGGGGGTGACGACATGTTGCATGGCTCATAGTGCAGGGCTGGCAGGGGCAGCAGGGCCACACGGGTAGGGAGGCGGGCAACCGGGAGGCACACTGCACCTGCATCGGCCATGCTGAGTGGTGGCAGGATGAGGGTGGTGATGGCCTTGCATGGGGTGTGCGGCAGCATCCGGGGGTGTGGGGGGCCGGGGGAAGCAGGGCACAGGGGCTACTTGCATGGGGAGTGCACAAACGTAGTGGGCTGGCACTGGAGCCATGGACCAGACACATGCGGATCACCAACCCACAGATGCCTGAGTGGGGATGTGATGGGGTGGACAGGCAGCCAGACCCCATCTGACCTATGTAACATTGGAGCACACAGGTGACATCTGCGCCATTGAGGCACAGGAGGAGACACAGGAGGAGTCAGCCCCAGGACCGTGCAGCCCAGTGGACACTGTGGTGGAGGTGGCCCAGGTGGGAGCGGAGGGGCAAGCTGCACCCCTGGGGGACGGGGACATGCAGGGCCCACAGCCTGAGGACAGAAATACACCACCCACCACTGCAGGCACAGGGGAGGTGCCTGCGGATGAGGCGGCGCAATCCAGGAACGAGGTACTGGCTGCCGTGGAAAATGTAATTGTGGAAATGCAGGCGCACTCTGCAGCGGCCCACAGAGATGCTGAGGGTGAGTGTCCCAATGTGCTATGGTTGATATGCCTCTGTACAGGTGTTGGATGACCCCTTGTCTCACATTGCACTATGGTCTCTCCCCACAGGCATACGGCATGTACTGCGGTCGGTGGTCCGGGCACAGCGGCACCAACTGAGGATGTTACGTCGCCTCCAGCGGACCATGTCTGGGGTCCTTGCGAGTGTGGACCGCATGGCCACAGCAGCAGAACGGATGGCTGACAGCCTGGAGCGGCTTGCGTCAGGCGGAGGAGCAGTCGCCAGGCAGCTGCATCCAGCACCATCACCACCACCTGCAGCAGTAGCACCACTGGCAGCAGGGGTGCGACAAGCACCAGGGGTTGGGCGTGGCCACCCAAGGTGTGGCAGGGGGAGGGGCAAATAAAGGGCTACACAGGTGGCCAGTAATGGAGACATATTTTCAGGGTCTCATTTGGTTTAAGACAATCACACAAACCCCGCCCCCGGCCTGTGACCAGGGGATGACACAGTGCCACTGACGTAACCAGCCCTTGCCCCCCCGCACCCCAGCCATGTCCACCATGGGTACGCAGCCGATCACATAACCTGCAACGCTGGACCACCACTCCCATGCCTGGGTGGTGCGCTTTGTGCCTTGGGAGTACACACGCCCCGTGGACCAATACCCTGTGGCGCCCTCACCCACCATTAGTCTCTGTGGTGAGTTAGGTGCACTGTATGTCCCGCATGGGGAGCCACATTGGCTGCTCCCATCACGCTAGACCCAAACAGTCTGTGCACTGGATATGTCACATACTCATGGTCACAGGCTCCCATATCCATCCACCGTGGCACCTCCCGTGACACATGTCCACTGTGTCCCCCTGAGCATGCCCTTGCAGCTTCCCACACCATAGGGTGTCCCCCTGTTACGGCCCACCCAACGCCCTGTGCACCCGTGGCCCCAACATACACCTACCCCCCCATGCCCTCCATCAGGCACCTCCCTATACCATAGTTGGCTCCGTAAGCTACATCCATTAACTCACCTGTCATCTGTCGCACCATCCACACTGCGCTCCACCCCATCCACAGCCACAGTGCACTGTGGCACTCCACAGACCATTGTCCAACCAATCCCCCCTCCCCACCCTCTGCTGTGCCCACCCCAAGACCCCCACACCAATGTGGGTGCCACCACAGATGGGCCAATGCACTCCACTGACAGTATGGTCTAGCACCCCCTAGGGCCTGCCGTTACACCCATCACACCATGGACCAAGGTGGTCCCGCGGCCCTCAGCAAACCATTGCATGACCCCTGTCTCATCCCCCTTTCCCACCCTGCATGCTGGTATACATGATTGCCATCTAGCCAACCTTTGCCGGAGCCTACACGGCCACAGCTGGCGACACTGCTCCCTCCCTTCCCTCAGGCACAAGCTTCACCACCTCCTGAGGTGCACCCCCTGTGTTCTTACCCTACCCTACCCCTGCGCATACACTTCGTCTGTCCTACCTTTCCCACCACAGCCTAACACTATGGGGTTAGGTTGGATACGCTACACAGGCCTTCCACCGTCCCCCGCCGTATGTACCATTGTCCCCCTTTGTTGTGCACCCTGCACCTTCGTGGACATCTGCTGTCGCACGTCACTCCTGCACGTCACTATCCCCCCTGCTCGTTGCCCCACCCTCAAGGCAACGTAGCTGTGACATGTCTGTGGAGGTGCTCTCACCGCAGCCCTTACCTGGTCCACATCCTCCCTCACCTCTCAGAGTGCACACTGACACACCCATCACTCGCACAGCACTGTCACATAGCAATGAGGAACAGCTAATCACCAGGGCTCAATAGTAAACGTATAACCTTTATTACAGATGCCCTCTATGAACTGGGCCACACATTTCACCTTGCAACATTTTAACATAGTATATAACGGCAGATAAAGACCAGCATGGTCCAACTAGTCTTCCTAGCAACACTGCATTGGGCACACCCATCCCTGTGAACGTGGTGTTGGACAGGCAATGGCACGGTCCGTCAAAGGGCGGGTGTGCCATGTGTGTCCCCACACTACACACCCCGGGGACCCCTGTCAAATGGTGGCTGACCGAGTGCGGCACCAGCAATGTGCTCATCGAGTTCACGCAGCCGGTCAGCCACCATGGACAGGGTCGCCAGCACCTGCCCCTGGATGAGGGTGAACTGCCTCTGGGCGTGTGCCTGGGCAGCACAGCCGCAGCCAGGCGCAGCCCGCACATGCAGCCGCACAGACACACATCTCCCTGTGTCTGTGTGGCTGCATGCACGGCTGACCTGTCTGCGGCTATGTGTGGCAGACACACGTCCAGAGGGCATGCTTTGCCCAAATCAGGGGGCAGGTGGCTGGTGCCCCCGTTGCCCTGTGGCGGAGCGTGCCATTGGGGACCTGCCCCCCCCTTCACGCGCACAGTACATCCCCTCCCCCCCTGCCCCCACCACCCTCTCCACATCCCCTTCCCCCTCCTCCCCCTCCCTTTCCCTGCCACCCACATCCTCCCCCTCCCTTCCCCTGTCCCCCACATCCACCCTCCCTTCCCCTGTCCCCTACATCCCCCCCACCCTTCCCCCATCCCCCAACTCCACCCCATCACTTTTCCTGTTCTCCGCCTCCTCCCCATCCCCTCCCATATGCCCCTCATCCTCCACGTCCCCCTCCTCTCCCTCAGTGAGGCCTGGGGATCCCCCACGTGGCCTCCATCGCCATCTTCATGGTGATCATGTCTTTTGCCGCCCTCCAGGCCCACTTCATCGATGGCCTCCTCCCGGGCCGCCGCAACATCCGGGTCCTCTGGCGCCACTGGCTCCACGGCAGCACGTGCATCAGCTGTGGGAGAGGGGACACATATCATCTCCTGGTCACACATCAGATTCCGCAGTCACAGTGGTCCTGTGGTTCCACCACTCAGTGGCCCACAGGGCCATGTCACAGTACTCACCATTCCTATGCGCCATCCATTCGCGCTGTACCCATGCCACAAAGCGCGTGTAGTGTGCCCTGAGCTCCCTCACCTTTTTACGCAGGTCCTCCACCTGTAGGGATGACAACAAACATTGACATTAGCTACCGCAAAGACACTTTGGTGTCCCCTGCAACAACACCTATCTATCTAACTAGATATTAGGGGAAAGCCGACAGTCGCCCAAGAGCGGATGGTTCGGAAGAATGTATCCTTGAAGGATACTACCAAAAGCAGAGAGGTTCCACAAAAGAGTAAAGTAGCCCAAATGCCCTCAAGTATGGAGCAGATAGAGCTTAAAGATCCCAATTTACCCATGTCTAACAATAGCCAAATTAACATGAATAAAATACATTCTCTAAAATGCTTGTATGCAAATGCTAGAAGTCTAAAGAATAAGATGGGAGAGTTAGAATATATAGCACTAAATGAAAGGTTAGATATGATTGGAATATCAGAGACATGGTGGAAGGAGGACAACCAGTGGGACACTGTGATACCTGGGTACAAACTATATTGTAATGATAGAGCTGATCAAATTGGTGGAGGGGTTGCGCTCTATGTTAGAGAGGGCATTGACTCAGAAAGGATTAAAGTTTTGCAGGAAACAAAATCTATATGGATTGAAATTCTATATAAAAGGGGGAAGGCAATGGCAGTAGGGGTGTACTATCGAGCACCTGGCCAGAATGACCAAATGGATGATGAACTGCTCAAAGAAATCAAGGAAGCTAACAAAAGTTACAGCGCAGTAATAATAATGGGTGATTTCAATTACCCCAGTATCGACTGGGTCAGTGTCACGTCAGGACATGCTAGGGAGATAAAGTTCCTAGATGAAATAAATGACTGCTTCTTGGAGCAGCTGGTTCATGAACCAACCAGAGGGGAAGCCATATTAGACTTAGTCCTTAGTGGAACACCAGATCTAGTGCAAGAGATAAGGGTGTTGGGGCCACTTGGCAATAGTGATCATAGCATGATCGCCTTTGATTTAATTAGTGGAGGAGGGATAGTAAGGAAATCCACAGTACTACCTTTTAACTTTCGAAAGGGAGACTATGATAAAATGAGGAAAACAGTAAAGAAAAAACTAAAAGGAGCAGTTGCGAAGGTTAAAGACGTACATCAAGCTTGGGTGTTGTTGAAAAATACTATCTTGGAAGCCCAGACCAGCTGTATTCCACGCTTTAAGAAAAGTGGAAGGAAGTCCATAAAACTGCCAGCATGGTTTAAAGGTGAGGTCAGAGAGGCTGTTGTTGCCAAAAAAGCATCTTTCAGGACATGGAAAAAAGAGCCAAACGACGAAACCTGGAAATAGCACAAGCACTGGCAAGTCAAATGCAAGGCATTGATAAGGCAGGCAAAGAGAGAATTTGAGAAGAAGCTTGCTGCGGAAGCAAAAACGCGAAATAAAGACCTTTTCAAGTACATTCGCAGCAAAAAACCTGTGAGAGAGTCAGTTGGTCCATTAGATGATAAAGGAGTTAAAGGAGCACTAAGAGGCGACAAGGCGATAGTGGAGAGACTGAATGAATTCTTTGCTTCGGTCTTTACTGAGGAAGATGTAGGGATGTTATCCATGACTGAAGTGGTATTTAAAGGTGTGGAAGAATTGAAGGAAATATCGATACATCGGGAAGATGTCTTACAACTATTAGATAAACTGAAGAGTAGCAAATCACCTGGGCCGGATGGTACAAATCCAAGGGTGTTGAAAGAACTGAAATATGAGATTGCAGAACTGCCATCAGTAATCTGTGAACTATCATTAAAATCATCTCTAATACCTGAAGATTGGAGGATCGCCAATGTAACACCAATTTTTTAAAAGGGTTCCAGGGGTGATCCGGGAAACTACAGACCGGTGAGCCTGACGTCAGTACCGGGAAAAATGGTAGAAACCATCATAAAGAATAAAATTACTCAGCATGTAGATAGTCACAACCTAATGGGAGACAGCCAACATGGCTTTAGACAAGGAAGATCTTGTCTTACTAATCTGTTATGTTTTTTTGAAGGAGTGAATAAACAGGTGGACAAAGGTGAGTCAGTTGATATTGTGTATCTGGACTTTCAGAAAGCCTTTGACAAGGTCCCTCATCAGAGACATTTGGCAAAACTAAAGAGTCATGGGATAGGAGGCAGTGTACTATTGTGGATCAGGAACTGGTTAAAAGATAGAAAGCAGAGGGTAGGGCTAAATGGCCAATTTTCCCAATGGAGAAAGGTAAATAGTGGTGTACCCCTGGGATCTATGCTGGGTCCGCTGCTTTTTGACATATTCATAAATGACCTGGAAAGTGGAATAACGAGTGAGGTTATCAAATTTGCAGATGACACAAAACTATTTAAAGTTGTTAAAACCCAAGAGGATTGTGAAAAATTGCAAGAGGATCTTGATAAATTGGAAGACTGGGCATCAAAATGGCAGATGAAATTTAATGTGGACAAGTGCAAGGTTATGCACCTAGGGAAGAACAACCCAAACTATGGTTACACGATGCAAGGTTCCACATTAGGAACCACCACCCAGGAAAAAGATTTAGGCGTCATTGTGGATACCATGTTAAAACCCTCGGCCCAGTGTGCAGCGGCGGCCAAGAGAGCAAATAGAATGCTAGGTATGATAAGGAAAGGAATGGAAAATAAAACAAAAGATATTATAATGCCTCTATATCATTCCATGGTGAGACCGCACCTTGAATATTGTGTGCAATTCTGGTCGCCGTATCTTAAAAAGGATATAGCGATTTTAGAAAAGGTACAGAGAAGAGCCACCAAAATGGTAAAGGGGATGGAAGGATACTCCAATGAAGAAAGGCTAAAAAGGTTAGGGCTCTTTAACCTGGAAAAGAGACGGCTGAGGGGAGATATGATAGAAGTCTATAAATTAATGAACGGAGTGGAACGGGTAAACGTAGATCGATTGTTTACCTTATCAGAATATAGAAAGACTAGGGGACATGTAATGAAGCTACAGGGTAAACTATTTAAGACTAATAAAAGAAAATATTTTTTCACTCAACGTGTAATCAAACTCTGGAATTTGTTACCGGAGGATGTAGTAAAGGCTGTTAGTGTAGATGGCTTTAAAAAAGGTTTGGACAAGTTCCTGGAGGAAAGGTCCATAAACCATTATTAAGAAGTGACCGAAGATATCAATGCTTGACCCAGTACAAGCATTGTGGAACTTGTGTCTCTTGGGGAAACTGCTAGGTACATATGACCTAGATTGGCCACTGTTGGAAACAGAATACTGGGCTTGATGGACCTTGGTCTGACCCAGTATGGCATATCTTATGTTCTTATGTTCTTATCTCTTCATACAACAGGTGCCTGCCCCTATTGCGTGACACATTCATGCCCCATGCTTTCCCAAGGGACAGCCCCATGTGTGCCCCACGCACATGCCTCTCCAGCCTGGGCCCCATGTGCCCTGTGTGTGCACCCCAGCGGACATGACACAACACATCTCTGTGTGCCACCTCCACACATCTGCCAGTGCCCATCAGCCACTGTTGGGGTGGGTGGTTGTCACCTGCTGTGCTCCCTGCTGCATCCTTTGGCTATGGTTTGTCCTTTGCGGACCCACACAGGGCCTGTTTCCATAGAACCAGGATGGGGGATGGAGCCCTCTTTTGGGGCCTGCACCATCCTGGGGCTATGGTTTGTCTTTTGTGATCACAATAAGGGCCTGTTTCCATAGGACCAGGATGGGGGATGGAGCCCTCTTTTGGGACCTGCACCATCCTGGGGCTATGGTGTGTCTTTTGTGATCACAAACAGGGCCAGATAACAGTGGACATGGATGGGGGATGGAGCCCTCTTTTGGGGCCTGCACCATCCTGGGGCTATGGTTTGTCTTTTGTGATCACAATAAGGGCCTGTTTCCATAGGACCAGGATGGGGGATGGAGCCCTCTTTTGGGGCCTGCACCATCCTGGGGCTATGGTGTGTCTTTTGTGATCACAAACAGGGCCAGGTAACAGTGGACATGGATGGGGGATGGAGCCCTCTTTTGGGGCCTGCACCATCCTGGGGCTATGGTGTGTCTTTTGTGATCACAATAAGGGCCTGTTTCCATAGGACCAGGATGGGGGATGGAGCCCTCTTTTGGGGCCTGCACCATCCTGGGGCTATGGTGTGTCTTTTGTGATCACAAACAGGGCCAGGTAACAGTGGACATGGATGGGGGATGGAGCCCTCTCATGGGGCCTGCAGCATCCGTGGCTGTATTTGGGACTTGTGTTAATTGACATTGGCAAGTGACAGACCCCTGTTTGCCTCTTGGCCTGAGTGGTGGGCCTGTGATTTCCTGTGGATAGGGCACATCCTTGGGCTGCAACAGCGCCCCATAACATAACACTGTGCTCTGTAGTGCACCCCTGCCATGTTTGCAGCTACCCCCTTGGGGCTGGGGGGTTTGTTTTTGGGTGGGTGCCAGACCTTGCTACCAGCTGGACACGCCAACACCTGACATTCCGTGGCAGTGTATAGTTTCTTTGTGATTTGGTTACAGGGTGCTTTTTTCCACATCATCAGTTGGGGTGCCTGTCCCCATGCACTTACCTCACGTGGGTAGTCTGAGCTCCTGTTGTATCGGTGAGCCAGACGCTCCCAGGCCCTCCTGACTCTGGCTAAATCCTGCCTCCTTGATGAGCCTGGAAATAAGCGCTGCTGGCGGAGGCAGAACAGCTCACTGAGGAGATAGACGTCCCTCTGTGTGAAAGCTAGCTTCCTCGACATGGCTGCCATTTGCTCTGACTGCATCAGTGCTGCGTAGCCACGTGCGTTGGTGGGGGCGTATCCACGTGCGTTGGTGGGGGCGTAGCCACGTGCATACCCACATGTTGTTATGGGCGTGTCACCACGCGTGGGTACGTGCGTTGCTGCGTGCGTTGGTTCAGGTGTAGGCACTGTAGATTACATATCCTTAAGGGTGTATTGCACCTAACATTAATTCTACCATCTCTGATTGTGCTGGCCTATTGCCTATCAGAGCTTGTAAGCAGGAGCTGGACTTTACAAACCCCACTTCTTAGTACTGCTGCTACATTTTGCAGCGTCAGCATCATGTTTTATACCACCTTCTGCTGCACACATCTCACATTAGGGTGCATTCACATTCCTTTGGCTAGATATGTTCTCAATGTGGAGATGTATCACACAATTTTAATGCCCCTTTTGTTTAGAGGGATTGCGGAGGGTGTGTGGTGGGAACGGCACAGGGGGAGTCCCTGATTGGTTATATGTCGGGGTGGCATTGAAAGCAATGGAGAGCTTGTGTGTATTTGACAGAGGGGCTTCATTTCACCATGCAGTCCATCTGCTGGGGTTCACAGGGTTGGATTGGAGCAGTCACATCCATGATGCACTGCACATGCAAATCAGCAGTGTACAGATGGTCATATGTTGCGGTTCCCCCCCCCATCACCTAGGCCTGATGGGGGTCCTGACCATGTGCAGCCCCACAGCACCACTGCATAGTAGTGGGAACAATGTGTAGCACTGGTACAGAGTAACCACAGACAGTCACATAGGAGAAAGAATTACAAGCAAGCATGAAGCTGCTTGCCATAACTTATAACTGGCAGCAATAAATAATACAATGAAAGCATGCAAACACAATTGTGGGGGCAGAATAAGGACACTCTATGAAACTAACAACCAGCAGATTCAAAACAAATTGTAGAAAGTATTTTTTTCATGTAGCACATAATTAAGCTGTGGAATCTGTTGCCAGAAGATCAACGCGGAAATGTTCTTGACCTCATCTTCACCCCACCCACCTATTCAGACAAAAACTACAATTTTGATCTCTCAATCACCCCAGTTCCCTGGTCTGATCATAGTCTCCTATCATTCAAAATGCTAGCACAGCTAAAATCAGTCAGCCACAACATGAAACGGTCTCCAGCAAAACACAGACGCTTCAAACCATTTGACAAAGAAGAAATCATGAACATCGTACTCCCAAAAATGACCCAACCATCAGACAACATCAACGACATGGTTGACAACTGGAACAACACCCTCAAAGAATCAGGGGCGGCCCAAGGGGGGTGCGGGGCCATGTGCGGAGACTCGGTGCGGGGCCTCATTTGCATAAGGGGCCTCATTTGCATAAATATTTGCATAATGTTATCATACACTAACTTTTAGTAAACATGCCTCTTCATGAGTGTATGGATAAAGAAAGACAAAGATTTCTACATTACTATAATCCAGTGCCAACCGCCAGGCACATTAGGAACTACTACAAACACTGCCCATTTAGAACCCATAGCAAACCCACCGTATCCCAACAGCACTACCAGGACTCATAAAGCACCATACACTACCTATCAAAAGGCAACACTGCAAATATTAAACCAATACATTTCAGAGAATAACAATACATGACCTACTGGGGAAAGAGAACAAGTGACAATGTCAAATAGGAATTACATAAACAGAATACCTCAGCTCAGTTACACATGCAGAACATAGACTATCACCAAACAAGGAATCACAATTTAAAAACAGGAAGACAATAATTAAACTGGGAACCCTAAAAGCCAAACTTGGAATGTACAACAACAATGTAGAAATAAAACTATAAATTAATTTCCTCTTGTACTACACAAAGCACAGACATTAATGATGCACATTTCCCAGAGCTGACATATTCCAGTTAATAAATTCAAAATAAAGAGATATCTTTGTACCTTTTGTGCAGTTTTTTTTCAGTTGCAATTGTTCCAGCCACTTTCTTCTGGTTTATTTGTGTCTTCTGCTATCTCTCCATCGTCTGCTGTCCATTTGTCCTTCTTCTCTTCTAGTTTTTTCCATTCTCTCTCTACATCTGCTTTAACATAATAATCTTTCTCCTTTTGCTCTTTCCTCATTCCTATTTCATCCACTCAAATTTTACCCCTCCATCCTCAATCCCCACTTAGTCTCCCAATACCCGGCCAATTGTACATTTTTCTTCCCTCCCACACAAAATATTTTTCCCCTCTCCATTTCATTCTCCCAGCCCCATCCCCTTCTAATCTCCCCCAACATCAGCTCCCTTTTAGTTCCAGCCCCACCCAGTATCCGCTCCCTTCTAGTCCCCACATCAGCCCATTTCCAGTCCTAGCTCCCCCATCCATTTCCAGTCCTATCCGAGTCCCTTCATCAGCTCATTTCCAATACCAGCCTCCCATCAGCCCATTTCTAGTCCTTTCCTAGCCCCACCATCAGCCCATGTTAAATCCTAGCTCCCCTCCACTCAGCCCATTTCTAAACCAAGCCCCCCATGAGCCTACTTCCAGTTCTAGCCCCTCCATGAGTCCATTTCAATCCAAGCCCCCACCAAAGCCCATTTCCAATCTTAGCTCCCCCCAACACCCAATTCTCAGTTCTATCCTAGCCCATCCATCAGCCCAGTTCCTGTCCTAGCTCCCTCCCCTAAGAGCCCATTCCAAGCCCCCCTTCCCATCAGCTATTTGCAGTTCAAGCCCCCTTCCACTCAGCCCATTTCCATTCCAAGTCCCCCTCCCCATCAGCTATTTGCAGTTCAAGCCCCCCACTTCCCCTCAGCCCATTTCCATTCCAAGCCCCGTCCCCATCAGCTATTTGCAGTTCAAGCCCCCCACTTCCCCTCAGCCCATTTCCATTCCAAGCCCCATCCCCAACAGCTATTTGCAGTTCAAGCCCCCTTCCACTCAGCCCATTTCCAGTCCTAGCAACCCCCCCAACCCATTACCAGTCCTAGCCCCCCCCATAGCCCACTCCCAGTCCTAATCCCACCAGCCCATTTCCAGTCCTAATCCCCCATCACCCAATTTTCAGTTTAAGCCCCCCCATAGCCCATTACCAGTCCTAACCTCCCCATCAGCCCACTCCCAGTCCTAATCCCCCATCACTCAATTTTTAGTTTAAGCCCTCCCATAGCCCATTACCAGTCCTAACCCCCATCAACCCACTTCCAGTCCTAATCCCACCAGCCCATTTCCAGTCCTAATCCCCCATCACCCAATTTTTAGTTTAAGCCCCCCCCAGCGCCCATCACCACTCCTAACCCCTCCCCAGCGCCCATCACCACTCCTAACCCCCCCAGCCCAGCACCCATCACCACTCCTAACCCCCCCAGCCAGCCCAGTGCCCATCACCACTCCTACCCCCCCAGCCAGCCCAGTGCCCATCACCACTCCTAACCCCCCCCAACCAGCCCAGTGTCCATCACCACTCCTAACCCCCCCCCAGCCAGCCCAGCCCATCCCATCACTACTCCTAACACCTCCCCCCCCAGCCCAGCCCAGCCCAGCCCAGACCATCACTACTACTAACCCCCGCCCCAGCCCAGCCCATCCCATCACTTCTCCTAACCCCCCCCCCCCGCCCAGCCCAGCCCAGCCCATCACTACTCCTAACACCCCCCCCAGCCCAGCCCAGCCCAGCCCAGCACCACTTCTAACCTCCAGCCCAGCCCAGCCCATCCCAGCAACACTCCTAAACCCCACCCCAGCCCCGCCCACGGGAAATTTAAAAAAAATAAAACCAGTCGCCGGCCGCTGTCGGGGCCGCCGCGGCAGAATCGAGCGTGCCGCGGGGCCCCCCTATACCCGGCACAGCCTCTCCTCCCTGTAGCAGCTCTCTCGTTGGAGCTGAAGTCAGACGCGCCGGCTTGCAGAGCGCGAGGGAAGAGTTTTTCCCTCGCTGCTCTGTTAAGCCCGCGGGGGCTGATGGGAAGTTCCCATCAGCCCCCGCGGGCCTAACAGAGTCGCGAAAGGGAAACTCTTCCCTTCGCGCTCTGCAAGCCGGCGCGTCTGACTGCAGCTCAGAAGAGAGAGTTGCTACAGGGAGGAGAGGCTGTGCCGGGTACAGGGGGGCCCCGCGGCACGCTCGATTCTGCCGCGGCGGCCCCGACAGCGGCAGGAGACAGGTTTTCTTTTTTTTTTCAATTTTACTTTTACAAAAGAATGTTTTTTGCGCGGGGCCCCCTGAAACGCGGGGCCCTGTGCAAAAAACATTCTCGCTCAATGGACGGGCCGGCCCTGCAAAGAATACTCGGAACAATCTACAGCTAATAACCACCCAACACCGGATAACCATTTGGATAAAAGACCATCGGCACCATGGTTCACTCCAGAACTAAAGAAATCCCTCACCCTTTTGAGAAAGCTAGAGAGAAAATGGCGTAAATCTCTAAACTTCTCTGACCAAGCAATTTACCTATCCCAGCTAAAGACACATCGTGTAGCGGTCTGGAACAGCAGAAAAGCCTATCACTCGGAACTCCTCAACTGCTCTCTAAACAAGCCTCGAGAACTCTTTAACCTAGTAAGAGTACTAACCACAGAACCATCCCCACCACAGCAGGAATCCATACACCCCCAAAAGTACGCCAACTACATCCAATCAAAAGCCATCAAAACATCAATAGCCTCCCCCGCGATACCTTCCCAGATTCATGTACATGAGAACCCACTCTACAAGTTCGCATCCCCTTCCACTAAACACGTCGAAGACATTATCACCAGAATAAACACAACTATGGCATCTAATGACCCATGTCCTGCACACTGGATAAAAGCAATGCGATCTGAACTCAGCCCGTGCATATTGAAAAATCATAAATCAATCATTCACAACAGGAACTTTCCCATCAGCTCTCAAGCAGACCTCCATAAGACCTCTTCTGAAAAACAATCAACTAGACTCAACAAAGGAAGAGTCCTATCGACCAATCGCCATCATCCCCCTTCTATCCAAAATAATTGAGAAGGTAACACAAATTCAGATCCAACAACATATAGACACCGCATCTCCACTAGACCCCAGTCAACATGGTTTCAGAGAAGCTCATGGAGTCGAGACACTGCTGACCTCATTAACCAACACTCTCATCAGTGGAATCGACAGCATCAAAATGGATTTGCATTAATATTCCTGGACATTTCCGCAGCGTTTGATTCAGTGGACCATAACATACTCCTAACCCGACTCCAATGCAAAGGGATCCAGGGGTTAGCACTGGATTGGTGCAAATCGTACCTGGAAGAGCGCTGGCAACATGTCCGTATGGGAACAAACACCTCAGAACCATTCCAGCTGAAACAAGGAGTCCCTCAAGGATCCTCCCTCTCGGCGCTACTCTCTAATATCTATATGCAGCCGATATGTGAGATCACACAATCATTCGGAGTATCTTCTCTAATCTATGCAGACGACGTGCTGATCTTCACACCAATCAACATCATTCTGCCAAATTATACAGTACTAGTAGAGTGTTTCGATGCAATAGCAGACTGGCTTCTCACACAGAACATGAGAATAAACTTCAAAAAGACCGAAGTCTTAATCATCACGAAGAATAAGGAATTTTCACCCCCACCTACCCTAAAAGTGCGGACCGCCGAACTGCCAATCAAAACCTCCATAAAATATCTGGGTATAACTCTGGATCATCGCCTAAACTTCAAAGAGCACATAAACCGAACAGTGAAAACCATCTACTTCAAGATTAGGACCCTCCGACACCTCATAAACATGCTCGATCCCGACAAATTCCGTACCATCTTTCAAGCGATAGTCATTCCCCACTTTGACTACGCAAACATAGTACTCCACGGCCTCTCAAAAAGCACCCTAAACACGCTGCAATTAGCAATGAACACCGCTGCTCGCATCCTCCATGGGGCCTCAAGGAGTGATCATATAACCCCCATATTAAAAGAATTACACTGGCTTCCAATACCTTGCAGAATTACATACAAAGCATTACTTATGACATTTAAGGCCACCAATAACTTAGCGCCCCCAGCAATCTGCATACTCCTCACCCGCACCCCTAATACCAGATCCAGGAGATCAGTGGCAGCCAATACCCTAATCATCCCAACAGACTCCACAAAGCGTTCAAATGCAACCACGGAAAGAGCATTCTCATACTTCGCTCCTAGATGCTGGAACAATCTTCCACCCTCCATAAGAGCAATCAATGACCTCAAGCAATTTAGAAAAGCTATAAAACACCACCTGTTCCTCTTACACTTCTCTCAATACCAGTTACCATCACCTACCCCCTCAACTTTCCCTAAGCCCCCATTATAATCCAAAATTGATCTGATCTATCTCTTCTTGTATAACAAGAAAGTTACCATTGTATATAGTTGAATAATTAAGATGTACAAGGTTTTCCTAAATTGAATCCTGTTAGATCTCCTGTTACATGTAAACTCACGACAGCCTGTTGCTATCTGTGAGCACTTTATGTTTACTGTAAACCGCGCTGATGAGAAAGAGTGCGGTATATAAGAACGTTAAATAAATAAATATAAATAAATAAATGTGGTCAAGATGATTAACAGTGGGTTCAAAAACAGGTTTGGACAAGTTCCTGAAAGAAAAGCTCATAAAAAATTATTACATATAGACTTTCAGAGAGCCATTGCTTATTGCTGGAAATGAACTATGAGAAGTACATCTACTATCTGGGATCTTCCAGATTCTTATGATCCAGACTAGCTTGTTGGAGAAAGGATGCCAAGCTAGATAGACTTTTGTCTGATTCAGCATGATTGTTTCTTATGTTGATTTCACACTTACATCTCTTCCTTGTGGGGTTCTGCAAGGCTTGGTTCTCGTACCTCTCCTATTCAATATCTTTCTGGCACCTCTCACCTTACTCATCAATGTTTGTTTGTCTAAGGTTTCCAACTGGTTTGCTCAGAACTGTTTCCACCTCAATGTGTCTAAGACTTCTGCTATATGGTTTTCTTTTGGTGCTCCCTGTCCTTCAGTGGCCCCAATTCTTTCAGACCCCACCATTCCTGTGGCTTCCTCTTTCCACTTCTTGGTATGACTCTTGACTCTGATCCGTGACCACATTTCCTTGCTCACACATCGGTCTTTCTTCTATTTATGACATATCTCCTAAGAGGCATAGATAACATAAAGAACGGATTCCTGCTAGTGTTCATGGACATCTCGGCAGCCTTTGACACAGTGTCCCATGCCAGATTATTGAAGCGCCTGCAACAGATAGGACTATGCAAGAATACCCTGAAATGGTTCACCTCCTACTTGGAAGATCGAACACAAGTCAAATGCGCCCCAAAGAAATCATTGCAGTTCCCCGTCACGCAGGGAATACCACAAGGTTCAGCCCTGTCTTCAATGCTCTTTAATATTTATATCCAACCCATATGCAACATCAGCAAATGACACAAACTCCACTATCACATCTATGCTGATGACATCATGCACATAACACCATAACAATAACCAAATGCCTTGAAGACATGAATGCCTGGCTCACAGCCAATAACCTGATGGTCAACTACGATAAAACTGAGGCAATGTTCGTCACCAGGAACCCTACCTTCATTCCACCACAGACTATCAGACTAACTCTTAGTAGTCAAAGATGAAGTTAAGTACCTGGGCATCACAATGGACAGAGCTCTGAACCTGAAATCTCATATCACCTAAACCACAAACAAGGCCTATCAACGTTTGAGGACCATAAGAAAGATCAAGCCATTACTCCGCTAGGACTACTTCCGCACAGTGTGCCAGGCACTCATCCCACCTCTGCTTGATTACGTAAACTCGTTATATCAAAGCCTCCCTCAGCAGACCTTACACCCACTCCAAATGGAGCAAAACACTGCAGCACGCATCATTACAGACACTCCAAGAACTGAGCACATCACCCCCGTCTTACAGCAACTGCACTGGCTCTCAATGGTGGCCAGAGCAAAATTTAAAACAATCCTGATCATCTTCAAAATCATCCACCATCTCTCGGCAGATGCACTCCAAAATATCATAACTAGGGATATCAGTAATAGACCAAGAAGGACCAATAATGACAACATGATCGGCATACCTGCAGGATACCACAAGACTAAACAAAATACTTCAAGAAGAGCTCCATCACTACTGGTGTCCACACTATGGAACGCCCTCCCAATGAGCCTGAGGGCATTAAAAGACATCACAGACTTCTGCAAGGCCCTTAAAACCCTGCTCTTTACAGAAACCTATGAGCAGACAGACAACAGTCCCCACCCAAACGGTATTGCAACTAACCCTGCCAACTCAATACCCAATCCCAACTAGACGTATGAGTTCATTGTATAATGTTGTTAAGTACCCTCATGCTAAATGTAACCCTCCAATTATGCTGTCTAAATTTTGTTAAATACCCTCATGTTAAATGTTGTAAAGTACCCACATGTTAAATGTAACCCTCCAATTGTGATGTAACCACTTTGATTGTAGGATAAGGTGGTATACAAATCTGTCTAAATAAAAATAAATAAAATATCCCTGCCCATTTGCCCCTTTCTTTCTACCCCTGCTCTGACCACTCTTCTGCCGTCTTCAGTCTTGTCTCATCTTGACTTTTGTAATCTTGCCCTCACTGGTCTTCCTCAGTCCCAACTTCACCACCTACAACTGATACAAAATACTGCAGCTAGACTCCTTACATGGGCTATTCTTATATGTTGCAGACCACAATGGATGATCTCGATCCACATGTGGCTCGGATCATTGTGTCCCACTGTGTATGGAGTTATGGAGGGGTCACCGGAGCACCCACAGGTTCTGGTCATCATTTGGCAGGTATGACAGTAGGGTGCTTATGTTTTCATCTGATATGAGCTGCTCTCATATTGCATAGTATTCCTGGCTCAAAGCACTCTTTATGCACCACAGGCACATATTCACTCTATCTGCGGAGGTGTGGGCATCCTGATCCCAGGCCCAGCCCATCCAGTAGTCACATTAGCCATGTCCCAGAGTCCACAGCTGGTAGTATGCAGCAGGCCAGCCAATCCCTCACTCCCTAAAGACATGCCCCCACTGTTGCCACAGTGCTGCCAGTGGTCATATTTCAATAGCCCACTTGCAGCTACTCACACCATGCCACTCCTGCCCCCCTCCACCAGGGGCAGTAGACACAGGTGATGCTAACTTAGACCTTGGGAGGGGGGTGGAGGATGTGCTCCGCTGTGCCTGCTGCAGACATGCTTGCCATCCCAATGACAGTGGCAACTGTCATGTTGCATCTGTTACACAGCACCAGAACACAGATTTCTCCAGCTGCAAGCTGCACCTGCTGCACTGGCACCCCCACACTTGTACAACACTGGCATGGTGGCATGGTAACAGTGGGGGTCGCAGGACTCCCTTCTGACTGTGGCAACATGTATATGTGCTCGCACTGTCACAGCAGAGTCATACCAGCCATCACATATGTTCTCCCTGGGCAGTCACCATGTCAGCCTAGTGGATGAACCATCGGAAAAAACTGTTTGCAAGAGAAAGTGGATCTTCCGGGTTCGAGTGCTTTACAAGATTCCCCTGACGAAACCTGCAAGAGGGTGAAACGCACTTAGTGGCGCGTCTGTCAGCGTTGGGACAACTTGAGTTCATTCTTCCTGAAAGCTAAGCACTTTTTTCGTTAATAATTAACAACATTTTTTGAATCATCTTCTAAAATAATCTTCATCTACGCTCTTGGTAGCAGCTCTCTGAAATAAGGTCGCTGATGTTAATAGGGATACAAGTCCATTAGACGAATACATGCTAGTCTATTGGCTACCCAAGTGAACTGAGACCTTCTGCTATCATTTCAAAAGAGTGCAGTACTTGTAAATTCGGATATCATTTGATTTTGTAACTTTATCAAGTCTTTGATTAGTTACGTATCATGCTTTCAAGTTACAGTGCAGAGGTTTTTTTGATATAGTGTTATATTCCTCTGGCAAAAGAGACCACTAAATAAGTTGTAGCCTAGTGGATCTGCCAGCCCCACAGCATCACCCATGTCACACCTCCTTTGCCACATTGGCACCATCAACTTAGTGCTCTGCCATAATAGGGCACTATGCTGTTGCTGCTAATGGAGCACTACTATCACTTTCTTGGGATCCCCTGTGTGTGTGCAGCACATTGCCGACATTGAAATAGGCTCTCTCTCCTCAAAAGTACCCCTTTCCATGCGGTTTTACTTGGCATTAGGAGTTCCAACACTGAAGGCTCTAACACACGATTGCGCATGCCAGCGGTAAGGAAGCACATGCTGTCAACGCCTACTCTCTGCCCCATTAATGCCCACTCTCCACCTCCTTTTCACTTAACATTGTGGGCCCCTATAATGCTCATTAAAGCAGCATTAAGGACGCAAGGGTGCCGATAACACATGTTAATGTCACACTTGCTCCCTTACCGCCCTTTAGTAAACAAACCTCTGTCTGTGGATTTCAGTGGAGTATACGGTTAGTGCCACCAAAAATCCTTTTGATTTATTTATCTATTTGCCTATTCCCAATGAATTTAATTTAAAGTCCTCTTCAGTAGGTTAGCCAGTTTGCTGCAGAAGACACTTCAACCCTTCTTGGACAGACACTGACCAATCGTGCAGGGATCATGGGTTCAATTCCCCACAGTGCCCATTGAAGACAGCTAGCTGAGGCATTATTTTAGGGGCATTTCCATGTTGTGCGGCAAAAGGCGGCGTGCTGTTAATTTAGTGCGCCACAAGATGGCGCGCTGATGGCTACAAGGCTGCGCGCGGATGCACAAACACAGGAACAGAGCCACAGCACAATGGTTAGGACACTGACCAATGGTGCAGGGGCCAGGGGTTCAACTCCTCACAGTGTCCAGTGAACAAGGCTGGCTGGGGCAGTATGTATCATGGTGAGGAGTGCGGTAGGAGGCCTTCCATTTATATTTTATTTCCCACCACTAGTAAACCCGCTCTCACAGTGTGTTAACATACGGATGCCCATAAGGCACATGTTACAGTGCACTGTCCGCCAAGGCACCCTAGAATGTCCCCTATAGGGCACCATGTATGTTGCGACACAGGATAATGTATAGTGCACCCTATATGGATGGCAACCATAAGGTGGCCTATAGGGCGCCCTATAAAGCACCCTCAGAGGCACCTAATGGGTATAGTAAGCTGTGTAGTTTTGCCGGCATTGACATATGTACAGTAAATAAAAATAAAGCTGTGGACAGCCCCATCAAAGGGCCCCACTGTGGGTTTGAACCCATGACCTCTGGCTGTACAGGGAGTGACATAACCATTGGGCTACAGCTCTATAGCTGACAGCAAACCCCTGGCTGGCTGCAGAGAGCCTGCACGTCACCCCACAGACAGTCTGCTGTTGTAGACAGGATAGGGTTAGGCCACCCGTACCCATGATGCACTGCACATGCAAATCAGCTGTCCACAGATGCACACAAGATGGGGGATGCACCCCAACAGCTACCCGGCCTAGTAGGAGGAATTGTCCATGTGCACCCACACAGCACCTCGGCCTGGTAGGGGGTCCTGAGCGGGTGGACTACCAGCAAAGAGTAGCTACACACCGTCACATTGTGCGGGTACTGTGCTTACCCTGAGGGTGTGATGTGGCGGCCAGGACCAGGTCCACAACACCAGTCATGGCTGGATGAGGCCATGACAGAGCTCCAAAACAGTACTAACCTGTGAGATAGGAAGGTGCTGCAGAAACATGTTGGATATCTCTCTCTGTTTCAGTTAGTGGAAACCCCCATGGACCCCTAGGTGGCCAAAGTACCCCCCCCCCCTTTGAGGGTGGCAAACAGGGCCCCCCACCAACAGATCCCCATCCTACCCCCCCCTGCACCAATGGCAGCAAAGTGGACCATCAAACCCCAGTCCTGCTGATATTCACCTGCAGCAAGCCATCAGCCGCTGCACCCTGCAAGGCACTCCATCAAGACACATACCAGCTGTGAACAGTCTGCTGGTTAGCCCTGATGGAAATGCATGCACCCAAAACTGGGGTAGCAGCACACACAAGCAGAAAGTTCTGTGAGGAGGCCCCAACAGGAAACCCATATATATCACAAGAGAGAAACACAATACAGCACTATGGGGGTGCCTAGCCGTGCTGTCATCACTGCACACTCAGGGTGAGAGTGCTCCCCCAGCAGCACATACAGAGGTCACCCTGTCTGTGTAGGTGGTGGCCTGGCACTACAATGTCACAGCCAGTGCCCTATGCCCGGTGCAGATGCATCCTGGCCAGCCCACCATGTCTGACCTATACCCATGGTACCTTGCTGCTCATTATGCACATTGGCAGGCCAATACTGGCAGTAGTGCTGGCAGTGTGGGTTGGGGAAGGTGTTTGCAGCCAACACACACTGTAAAGACAGACACACACTCCCACACCTATGCTAGCATTGTGCTACTATTGAGGGGGTGATTAGCCTTGGCCACCACACCGGTCCTGGGCACGGCACAGGCATGGATATGGTACTGCTGGGGGTCACTCCCCAGGGTGGTGAACACCGTCAGAGGCCAGGCCTGGAGCACACACCGCAGACACCAAACAGATTGTTCGGATGGGGTCAACTAGCAGTATGTGCGTAACGTAGGGATATCTATCAGCCTGTACTCTTAGCAAACGTTTCAGAGCTGTGTACCTCAGGTGTAGGGTGACATTGCTAAGGTATGCAGGTGCTGGTATTGGGAGATGCACGCAGGGTCCAATGTTCTGCCTCTACAGGAGACATTGGCCAATGGGGCCTGTGGGTGTGGGTGTGGCTGTGTCTGCCCCTGTTGGCTGCTGCTTTACGGCAGCGCTTCCCCACTCCAGCCCAGTTTTGCATCACACTGTTTGGGTCTTCCTGCTGTCCCTCATGAATATGCATGAGCTATATCTACATGCCGTGGGGGTGGTGCATAGATATACAGCACAGGCATTTGTATGAGTGGCAGCATGGAACCTGACTGGTGTGTGGCCCACCAGGACTGCATTTGGGGGATTCTGCTGTAGGTTCTGCCCCTGTTCATGGTGTCTGTGCTCAGTGGGGTAAAAGATAGATGTATTACCATTACATATGTCCTCGTCACGAAAGGTGTGTCCTTACTGTCACTGTTTATTTGTGGGGAAAATATGTGGGCAGGATTGCTAGTAGCCCCAGCTGGTCTTTGAACCTGTGACCTTCTGTTCTTGCATTACTGTCTGTGTGCACTGCATCACTGTGTAGCCACAGCTTGGCTGAATTCCCTGGATAGTCCATGACTGTGGATCCGGCAGGGCCTGTCTGTTGTTGTGGACTGTGCCAGCCTGCACATGGCTAGGCCTCTGTCTTCTGTCGCTAGCAGCCACTGCCCCCTGCACCACATGTACTCGTCTGCCAACATGCTGGCATGAGCTTATCCCATAAAAAGCAGGTGACCTGATTGGAATGTGGCAGTACGGGACTACATTTGGGGTACTTGGCTGTGGGTAATGCCCATTGTTGTGGTGTGTGTGTGTTGTTGGGTAAAATATGGGTGTTTTCCCCATGCTTATGTCCCCTGCAATACAGGGGTGTCTGCGCTATCTGTGTTTAGTGGTGGGTAAAATATGGGGACTGGGCTGGCAAGTGCCCCAGCTGGGCTTTGAATCTCTGACCCTCTGGTCCTAGAGGTACTGACTCTGTCTGCTGCACCACACTATGGCCACATAGATGGTGCAGTCCCTGGAGGTAGTAAGCCTGGCAGGATGGAGTCACAAACCCTGCTCTACGCAAATTTACTGTGGGCATATGCACCCTGTCTGGTGACAAACGTGCACATAAACCCCGGAAATGACCACGGGAAATGGGGGACAAAATATCACCACGCTGGGCAACAGTGATATTAATGGGCAACCATAGCAAACACTCCCAGGAAAGCTCCACAAAAGGAAATGTTTTTTGGAAGAGTCTCCGCTCCGTAAACCCTTCCAAAATTCATTTCTTTTTTCTGGAGCTTTGCTGGGTGTGTTTTCTGTATTTGCCCATCACTATAACTGTTCCCCAGCTGAATTACTATTTTTAATAGTTCTGTTGTGGTCATTTTCTATTTTTATTTGCACTTTTGTTCTGTGCACATGTATCACACTGCTCACGTTTTGCTGGTTTCCCCGGTTTTCCTGTACATTGCTGACGGAAATGGTTTCTCTTCCCTTTAAATGCTTTCTACCGCGAGTGTTTCCCTCGCGGTAGTTTTTCCATGCAAATTCGGGCCCGATACTGTGCGGGGAGCCTCTCCCCTCCCACTCTCCACCCATTGACCCCGTCCCTCCGCCCCTCCGGAGCCTTCCTCCGCCCTCCTTTAGCCGTTCCACGCCTCTATCGGACATTTGCGGGCCCGCACTTGTACGGGGCCCGTTAGTGTGCCGCGCACCTTTGCGGGGGTGACACACACGTGTGCGGGGTGTTTAAACGCGTTTATTAGCGTTTCAGTGCCGCGTTTCCGTGCGCTCTTTTGCGGCGCACACATTTCCGGTTTTTAGTAAACATCCCCCTAAATTGCTTATCCACATATCTGGGGGGAACAGGTATGCTTGCACTGCTGACTGCTATCATTCTAATGGCCCTTTAGTAGTGAAGGGGAAATGTTTGGATAGTTTGCTATGGGGTGCCTGTTCTGCTGGGTTCATGTCCTTACTTAGCATTGTACAGTCATGTTCCTGAGATGTACACAACAGGGGTCATTCTGAGCAGCGTTTAGTGGAGATGTACATCCGGTTCGGATGTACATTCCTACTAAACTTTGGAGCCTGATGCCAGATCCAGAGCTCTCCGCACATACAGAAGAGATGTGCAGGGAGCTCTGGATGGGGTTGGGAGGGGGAGTGCCAGAGGAGGAGCGAGGGTGGGGCAGAGGTGGCACCCTGACCCTGGACGTACAGGGCCGATTCCGGTCGCAGCGGGACAAGTACCAACCAGGTGAGCACAGCCTTGACAGACTAGTTTCTATTGTCTAACTTGCATCCACCTATATGAATTGCCAACTTTCTTTGTCATTCAGCCTCAGAACAGCTCTGTCTATGCCCACAGTAGCTACACAGCTGCAAGTTTTAAAGGGGGGCATGGCCATTCGTGGGTATATCATGAAGACGGGCAGGATCACAGGGGTGCATCTTTTCTGAATATGGCAAGCGCAGAGGCGTACAATGCCATTATCGGCGTATATCCATCTTCGTACAATGTAGTGCGCCTAGCATTTATTTTATTTATTTAGACAGTTTTGTATACCACCTTATCCTTCAATCAAAGTGGTCAACAAGACATTGGGAGGCATACATTCAACAGGAGGGGTTACAATAGCATGTCTTTGTAGGCGATTCTGTACATGTGGCTGCATATATCCCTTTACATTTACATTTGGATGTGCCCACTGCCCAGACGTGCATGTTTTCAGAATGGTCCTCCACATGTTTAATGGGCACCCATAAAGTATAATTTCCTTGGAAAATCGCCCTATATGCCTTCAAAGTGATGGTGGATGTTGCTGACAGATACATAGAAACAGAAAAATGACAACAGAAAAGACTACATGGCCTATCTTAATCTGTTCTTCCATATTGACAACTACAACAGTCCTCTGTTTTCCATTAGAGATCCTCTGTGTTGGTCTGATGGCTCTCTAATTTGTATGAGGACCAGGCACAGATTTCTTTCTTTGTGGATGTCTGAGAAGGGGTTGGTCATATTCCAAAGAATCCCCACCCCTGAGGAACATTCTTCCCTCTGCTTCATGAGACCTTTATACCCCACACATAGGGTGCAACAAAGAGTGTGGCAGTCACAGATCACAGGGACCTGACGGCAACTTTCAGCAGTAACAGCAGGGACTCAGCAGAGGCATGACACTGTAAATCTCAGGCCTCCCTTTATGTTAAACCATGCACTAACAACTAACACAGCTGTTTGACATTTGGGAAATCATTTTATAATGAGACACATAAAGTTACATGCAATCAACATGTAAAAATCATGTATTTTCCATGACTTACCTGAGCGGATGGGCCTTCACATGCATACTTGGGCGTTATTCTATAAGGACGCATATCAAGCCGATGGTGTGCACTTTTGGTATGAGCTTGGCCAGGGATGGAGCGTGGGCAGAGTGCAAATGTGCACATGTATGTTATAAAGTGCTAGAATGTAAGCAAGGCACCGGCATTTAAACCAAGCTCAGGGCTGTTGCAAGTGATCGCACTTAAGCTTCTTGCATGCATTTACGACTTATGCTCCTATTTTAGAAAGAAAAGTAGCCATCCTCTTTTCTTTATAAAACAGGCATGATTTGCGTGCGTTGCCTTTATAATAGGGCACCTAGGTTTGGAGACGGAGAAGGCACTTCTTATAAGCCTAGTTTAAAAAGACACATCACCACTTATGTCTCTTTATAAACTACTAAAGGAAATGTGCACCTAAATAAAAGTACTCCAGGAAAATTAGGTGAACAGGCTTCTGGCTAGAAATATTGCAAAACATTTTCTACCAATGTTAAGAAGCATTCGCTGCCCTGCACCCCTTAATGACTATTTACATGCCCCTGAAACAGTTAAAGTTCAAAACCAGCTCTTTAAAAGCCAGGCTTCTTTTTAATGGTCTTCCTATTTGCTCATCTCCCCTGACTGTTGAAGAGATGCTAAGTGTTGCTATGGAGAGCAGTCAACTCTACCTCACACACACAGTGCCAAAACTCCCTGTTATTTGTTGGGCATTCAGATGTGACTGACAGTGCAGGAAGAAAACGGTGGGAAAAATATGAAATCATCTGCCCCAGCCTTTATTCTGCTATTGTGTAAAGGTGACCTCGGGTTCTCTTAGTGCAGTCAGATGGTTCTCACTTAATCCCGAGGTAAACGGTGGTTTTGCCAGGGGCTGTTCAAGTCCCTCTTTTTTCAGGAATACATACCACTGTGGTAGACATCACTTTGAAACGAAAGACATTTCAACGACTTGCTTCACTGACATTCCACAAGCAGGCTTTAATATTAAGCCCTGGCAAAGCTGCAATTGAAGTTTGCACTGGGTGAAAATCACATAACTATTATTCTCTCCTGTTTACTGGCAATGTAGCATGTTAGCAACAAAAGCTAAACATATTTCTCATTCTACCTCGGTGTATGTTTGCCGCATATGATGATCTGAGGGTGTGTCATGACATTCTAGCCTGCACTCTTCTGTTTAAAGAAGAATAGCCACATACCTTTCTCAATAGTCATTTCCCCACAAACTCCTAATTTGGTGTGTTTTAGCAAACAAGATGGACATTGAAAGATTTGTAACATGTACGTCAGCTCTGGGGGTCATTTTAGAAGCCCTATTCATGATTTCCAGTTCAAAAATGCCATTCAGACATTGAAATCGTTATCTTTATCGGAACATTTGATATACCGCACCTTCGAGAACATCAGGGCAGTTTACAATAAGCAAAGTGCAGTAGTGGCCAAGGCTGGAAACAATAGCTGATAGGAAAGCAGTCACACCAAGGGTACAGAAAGAAAGAGAGAGGCGAGATTGGGGGTGGGGGGGGGGGGGTATCAGTGGGGGGGGGGGAAGGTCGTAGGCAGCACAGAATAGGTGGGTCTTGAGGAGTGCCTTGAATTTGGGATATGACTGCTCTTGATGGAGGGTAACGGGAAGTGAATTGCCATTTTAGACAGCCCTGAATATACACATGTGTGGCACAATAACGTCTGAGCCAGAAATGGGATGTGCCCATTGTGGGATTTGAAACATACATGTTTGCATGTGATTTTAGACTAGCGCTGCATGACTCAGTTCGCTATTTGGGATGCCCATGGCTATACCTGCTTCAGAGCATAAAAAAGACTTTGAAAAGTGCTTGTTTGAACAAACCAAAAACTATAAGGTGAAAGAGGAAAAGCCCCCTCACCCCCCCCCCAAGATATTTTTTGCTCCTTTCAAAAAATGTGACAGTAAGTAAAGAGGCATTTCTCCTGGCTCCCATGCCGCTGCACGTTCCCCCTTTGCAAAATGGCAGGCTGGGAAGTGTAAAGGGGTAGATATGCACTGGCTCATTTTGAGATTGCCCCATGACTACGTTTATGTGCAAACTTCTGAAATTAGGCAAAAACCTGCATGTGTTCGACCCATTACTCTGCACATTCCTGTTTTGCCTTTTATATGGTAGCCACGTGCATCTTTCAGGGTGGAGGCAGACCGATTTTACAAGGCACTGACTCGTGCCCACCTTCTCTGCTGCCCCTCCCATTACATTTTGGATGTTCTGACTTGGACATCCCAAATTTCAACTGTGCAGCCTTTCTAAAATGTGCCTTCACATTAGGAAATAAAGTTTCATGTTGAAGTGTATTACTGGGCTATTAAATCCCTGGGAAGTGAAGCATTACTTTAAAAGCAAAAAGCCCCTTAAGTTGGAAAGAAGAAATTTGTCGGACATATGTGAAAGCGCATTTTAGATAATACATGGTGGTCGGAATTTAGACGTTGAGGTCAGGACATAGTTCTGACAGTATTTTAGACAAGATTCTGCCAAATGTGGAGTCTTTTCAAATATACATATAAGAAATGCAAGAGTACACATGCATCTGCTGACAGGTAGAGCCAGAGGAGCAGTTTTACAAATATAGACATTGGGAAAAATAAACGGAGACAACTCAGCAATTTACATGTGTAAGTTCCAGCACTTGCATGGGTAAGTTGATATTTTGCATAAATGCAGCCAGTTAACTAGAGAGGTCACTATCTTCAATTCATTTCAGTTTGGAGGAAACTATAAACAACAGGGAATAACGAAGGATAACTCCCTTCATTTCTCTTTTTTAAAACCAATACGTGCCAGAGAGCAGCTGGAAATCTCGATGTAGACAATTTTGCTCATATATCTGCATTCCCTATGTGAAATGGGGAATGCACATGTAAATGTTTGACCCACCCAGGCTACACTCTAGCCACACCCTCAGCACACGCCCTTAAAATTCTACATATTATGGACATCCATATGTAAATTTACCACTTCCTAAAATCACCATTTATGTGTAGATACCATTTCCATATGTAAATGTCAGGAGTTATGAGTAAGACTTCTTAAGTAACCCCCATTGTCTAGAAAAAGAGCATTTTGTAGGTTGGAACACATAAATGCAACACATATACAAACCTTTAAGCTGTAGCATCTCTTTTATGTTACTCGAGGAGAAGTAATTTTAATATGTTTAAAGTTTCAAAATAATTGCATCAATTTTAAAAAAGTCCCAAGCTATGCTACTGTTGCATATATCTTGATACTTCTGGTAGCGAAGCCAACGTGCCTAGCTTTTGAGGCTACAAATTATGTAAGTCAAAGCTTATCCTGCTTTCTTTCAATGTGGCATTAAAATCAGGAGTAACATCAGTCAATAACTGTTACAGCTGACCAGTCTAGGACCTATGCCAGGGGCTTCTTCACTCTGAGACCACTTCAGCAAACTATACAACAGCTGAATACAAGGGGATTCCATGGATAGTTTAAATAAAGTCAGAGTCTGCTGAATTCTGAAGCTTTTCCTGACTTCAAAGGAAAAAAAAAATCAAATGTTTATTGGTATTTGAGAGAGGCAGCACCGATTTAGAAACCAGGATTGTATTTTCATTTTCTACTTAAAATTGTAGTCCAAAAATTGACAGTCAAAATTTCCTCAGTAACAGTAGAAAAGAAGCAGTGGGCACAGAGCTCATAGTCATTTTCAGAGCTGAAAACTCTATAGTAAAGAAATAAGTAATACTTCATTTACACACATCTAGCGTTTATCTAATCTAAATTGCACAAAATTGAGCCAGAAAACAAAACACAAGATAACAATCAAGGAAGATGTGTTTAACAAGTTTTGTGTGTTTTTGTGGTATTATGATACTGACAGCATGAAATAGTCAAAACAATACATTCAAGACTTTTTAGCGCATAGGGGAAGGTTTGCTAAGTTGTGCTAGCTGTTCATGTGGACTTGAGCGCCTGCTAATGGCCCACACTGAAAGCATACGTGCTCAACAGACAAACTACTAGCAAGGTAACCGCTGATTGACTCTAACAGACTGCTATGCTCAGCGTTATCCGAAACTCTGTAACATAGCTAGTGTACACTTGTAATTGATACACTGTAACCTTGCGCGCCTGTTTAGATATATATATTGATACAGTGATAATGTGATTCTCTGATTCAATGTAAATTTGTGTAACTGGTAACTGGAAAAACTCTGGAAACTGGAAAAACTCTGTGCTATCTGCTAGCTGAGATTCTATTCAAGGGTGCAACTTCACTGTCATATTGATTGTTCAACTGTGCTGACACAATAGACTGACTCACCCAACAGACGACCATGGCCTTCTCAACACTAACCCTCTCCAGCATGTTGATCCTTGCATGTACCTTCCACGATGCCACTACTCTTACCCACGGCTATAATCCCATCCCCATCCTTAAGGGAACAGGACGAAAAAGTTATAGCAGCCATTACCTTCCTCCACCACGCCCTGACCATGTCAGACAACCACATCTGTTCTATATAACACTCCAGCAGACTGATAACAAATTTACGGATGTACCCCAAGCTCACACTTACTTAAAATGTGCCCTCATAAACTCCCATTCGGCTCGTAAAAAATGGCCAGCCATCACAGATTTCATAGATCACCTCAACTTGGACATTGTAATGGTCACAGAATCCTGGCTATCTGACACAGACACAGTGATCCTAAACCAACTCGTCCCTCCGAACTTCTCAATATACACCTGTCATACAGCTTGCAGAAGGGATGGGGGAGTCTTCATATTAGCAAAAACCAAACTCCAATTTCAACTGATCGCCTCCAATACCATTACACTACTAGACTCAGTTACCATAGCTAACAAACACAATATCATCAACCTCATTTCCGCCTCTCCTGAAGAACTCTCCAACATAATCGACCTTGCATGTAACCCAGATAACTTACGCAAATTGAACTGGTTGATGGGTGACTTCAATCTTGCGTCCTTACAACCTTCCAATGCTAACACCTTCCTGGAAGCAATGTCTGAACTCGGATATGATTAAGCCATAAAGGTTCCCACCCACCAAAAAGGAAACTCACTTGATCTTATCTTCTCTCCACTCTTGGCTACGAGACATGATCATGATCTCGACCTAGTTATCACCCCCGTCCCATGGTCAGACCACAGTCTAATCACATTCCAGATACCCTCGCAACAAGAACGTGGTTCGAAAAGCCACACAAATATGATGCTATCAGCAAACTCCAGATTCCACAAACCACTTGATAAGGACCAGATCACAAAACATGCACTCCCAATACTCGAACAGTCATCTGATAGCCTTGATGACTTGATTAGCAGATGGAACGACACACTGAGCTCACTTTCTCATCTACCCTCTACAGACAAAAAACCTCCCTACAACAAACTGGCCTGTAAAAGGAAGTCTGAGCCTTGGTTTTCTGCAGAGATAAGGGTGTCTCTTCACCAACTAAGGAAACTGGAATGAAGATGGCGACGCTCACATTCAACAGAGGACCAATCAACATACCTAGCCCACCTATCAGCACACCATGAATTAACATACTCCAAAAGGAAAGAATTCCACACTGAGATTCTTCGCCGCTCTTTAAGCAAGCCCAGAGATCTCTTCAACTTAGTGAAAACAATAACCAAGGAACCATCCTCCCCCCACCAGGAAACAATACGACCCCAGTTATATGCCGACCACCTTCAATCCAAATCCATCAAAACAGACATAGCCCCGAGAACTACACCAAGAAATATTCCCTATCATCAACCATTGCTTACAGAACTAACACCTCCCTCTGTGAAGTGCATCAAAGACATTATTGCCACTATCAACACCACCACCGCACCAAACAACACATGCCCAGCACACTGGATTAGAACAATGCGACCAGAAGTCAGCCCTATCATAGCCAGGATCACGAGCCTATCCTTCTCAACAGGAACATTCCCTTCTTCTCTCAAGTACACGTTCATATGTCCGCTTCTCAAGAACAATAATTTAGATCCATGGAAGGTCGAGTCATACCGACCGATCTCAAGTATCCCTCTTCTTGCCAAAATAATTGAGAAAAATGTCCAAAGACAGATTCAACAGCACATAGACAGCACAGCCCCTTTAGATGCCTGCCAGCATGGGTTTCGAGAAGCTCACGGCATAGAGACCCTACTCACCACACTAACTAATACCCTATCCAAAGGAATTGACAACATCAAGAAAGGTTTTGCACTTATCTTCCTCGACATCGCCGCGACATTTGACTCTGTCAGTCACACTCAACTCCTTACACGCCTCCAGAACAAGGGAATTCAGGGCATGGCATGGGACTGGTGTAAATCATACCTAGATGACTGATGGCAACATGTAAGGATGGGAACCAATTCCTCTGAGCCATTCCAACAAACCCAATGAGTACCCCAAGGTTCATCCCTATCTGCACTATTATTTAACATATACATGCAGCCTATATGTGAAATCATTTGTTCCTTTGGAATCTCCTGCCTGATCTATGCAGATGATGTCCTTCTGTTTACGCCTTTCGACGTCATGCACCCTGACTTCACTGCCTTAGTTAACTGTAGTGGAGGAGTGGCCTAGTGGTTGGGGCAAGGTACTTCAGGCCAGAAGGTCAGGGGTTCAAATCCCACTAGAGGACAGCAACCTTGGGCCGGAAGGACTGGGGTTTCTAGTCCCACAGGTGCTCCTTGTGGTCTTGGGCAAGCCACTTAACCCTCCATAGCCCATGTTCCCTGTAAAATAGTTATCTCCAAGTTATAATGCCCTGTTCAATGTAATTTCAGTTTGTTCAATATAAACCACACTGATACAGAATAGTGCAGTATATAAGAGAATGTAAATAAATAAACTGTTTCAACACGATCACTGATTGGCTCCTAGAACAAAACCTTTGTATCAACTTCAAGAAAACAGAAGTATTATTCATCACAAAGAACAAAAACTTTTCCCCACCTGAATCATTAAAGGTCAGAGATGCAGAACTCCCATGTAAGACTACGATACGATACGCTACCTGGGTGTTACACTTGATCAACATCTTGACTTTAAAGCCCATATAAGCAACACCGTCAAGGCTATATATTATAAGATTAAGATGTTACGTCACCTAAGACCAATGCTAGTACATGAAGACTACCGAACAGT
Source organism: Ichthyophis bannanicus (assembly GCA_033557465.1). Classification (NCBI taxonomy): domain Eukaryota; kingdom Metazoa; phylum Chordata; class Amphibia; order Gymnophiona; family Ichthyophiidae; genus Ichthyophis; species Ichthyophis bannanicus. The sequence goes on from CM066033.1 coordinate 595,810,382, forward strand.
ATTCCAAGCCCTGATAATTCCACACTTCGACTATGCAAACATCATTCTGCACGGGCTCCCCAAAAGTGCCCTAAACCCATTGCAGCTTGCGATGAATGCCGCTGCACGTGTCCTTTGTGGAGTATCCAGAAGAGACCATATAACCCCTACCTTAAAGGACCTTCACTGGCTGCCAATAAGATGCAGAATTTCCTACAAGGCACTAATCACATTCAAAGCCATCAATGGGATATCCCCCTCATTCCTCACTACACTCATTACCCACACCACCAACAACAGGGTCAAGAAGGTCAATAGGCGCCAACACACTAGCAATCCCGATTGAAGTGACGAAATGCACGCAATCAACTAGAGATAGAGCATTCACCTTCTACGCTCCAAGGTGTTGGAATAATCTTCCATCCAATATCAGATCAATCAGAGATCTCACACAATTTAGGAAAGCCATTAAACATCACTTATTCCTATTGTACTTCTCATAATCCAACTGCACCCCTACACCTGCACCAACACGACTACCCATCAGTTTTCATAATGTAAAAGTGTCACTAATAAATTTGTTTGGATGTATATAGTTTAATGTTATGTATCTAAGTTATCATGTCCTGTTCGATGTAAGCACAAGGCATCTCCCTTGCCCTGTACAAAATTGTTAATTGTAAACTGCACTGATGTCAAATAGTGCGGTATAGAAAAGCTAAAAATAAAATAAATAAAAATAAATAATTCTGCACTATCTTCTTAGTGAGCGACAGGAAGGGAAATGGGTGGGGTAGGAACGGAGTGTGGGCATTTCTGCACGGGCCTTGACATCATGCATTCACCATAAATATTGCAGGATCTAAATCAATGCAGTATGTGCTGGGGCCATGCTATGCACACCCCCAACAGGTAGCTTACGCCTTTTGCATGTACTATGCATTGAGATATACCTTAAATGCGCAATGCCTGCAAAACCCTAGAACACTTCAGGAAACATATGCCATTGTTGTGCAATGCTATTTTGCCAATCATACCCGTCTTTCTTCCTTTCATTATGATGTGTAACCTGCTAAAGCATGTGTGCTCCCTTATGAATCTTTGTGACTCCTGCTAACCGGATAAGTGCAGGTAAGAAGAATATTCCCTCTGACTGCCTTGGTACTATCTGGATATTGCCTAGGGTGTCTGGGGGTGGAGAGAGGAACCGCTAGTTATCTCTGTAGCAGCAGTTTTCAAAGCCACTATACAGATAGCTAGTCGGATAACATAGGACAGAACAAAGCTGTCCTAAAAGACTGTCCACATACAGCAGCACTGAAAATCTGGTTTTTATTTAGCCGCGGCAGCAGCTGGCATTTAAAAAAAAACTGCTGACCACCGCAGTTAGATATTGACCCAATAAGGTTGAATTTCGCAAAGGCCCCATGCTTTGAGTTTTGCTCCTAGCGACTGTCTCTTTTATTTTTGTCAGTGGGAAATATGTGGTGAAATTGTTCCCTTTGCATTATAAGATGATTTTCATAATGGGAAGAGCCCTTTCTGTGACCTGAACACACTTATAAGGTTCATAAGGCCTAATTTGTTTTCTTAAAATATAGTACATGGATACCAGTTTATCTTCATTTTTTTTCTAATAAGTATTCAGTAAACATCTCTACCTGACAATAATAGAAATGTCACATCACTTCTACTGAGTGATTTCAAAAACCTGTTTTTCTTCATGAGAGTTAGATTTCCACTAAAAACTGAAAAGAGTGTGGTTGCAGTAACAAATTGAAGAGCAGACACCTAATGCAACCACAAGAGAACATGTCTGCCACAAGGACTAGCAAGACTCCACTTCTGGGCAACTGAGAAAAACATATTGTTGTACAACACAAAGGAAAGTCTCTAGCGCCAGAAATTGAGGGAATGCACATTTTCTCCACATGTGCATATATACTATAGAGACCAAGCTGAGCTATAAATAAAGTAGGAGATCTGACCCAAATGTTCATTGGAAGTCAGATGTACAGTTGTGCTCAACATTATTGGCATCCTTGCAAGTCAACCACTTAATGTCCAAAATCTCCTTAAAAAAATGGCCAGTGAAATGGCTTTTGACTATGTATGCACCCATATTTGACATATACTGTAAAAGAATGAGATAAAACAAGATCATTTAAAAAAGGAAATTGTATAAAAACTGGGGCATTGCCAGGACATGATGATGAGAAAAACATATACACCCAAACTTTTTTTGTTGGAACGTACACCGTGAAGGAAAACCCTCTCGTGGTGAAATGTTCCATTTTATTCTTTTTTAGGGATGCAACCCTAACACAGAAATGAAAGGGGACTTCAACCCCTCAATACCAACCAGTAAATTTTCATTAATTTAGGTGAAAACCAATAAAAGTCACTTATCTGCTGGAAGCCCTTCCCAGACTAAAGCCGTCGCCGCTTTCTCCTTCCTCATAACTTCTGGTAAATCATTTTCCAAAGTGGGTGTCGTCCTAAGACTTACAACCCGTATACAATGGGGCATTCAACAGGCCACCATGGACCACCTCACAGGTTGTATACCAGGTAGCGGTAGGAAAGGCTATCCATAAGGACTTATTAAACAACTTATGATGGTAACCACATGAGATCCTCCTCCCGATTCTGTAACTCAACTTTGCATCTGTTTCAAGCCTCTGATTCTCTAGGCTCTTCCTCAAACTGTGTTGCTCCAATTCCCACCCAGAGAGTATCCAATTTAAACTTCCTGGCATGGTCATGTGACCGGTTGATAACCAATGGACACTGAACCATTCAAGCTACTCCTCCAATTCCCGCAATACTCCACCAATCCAAGGTAGAGTTCAAACCTTGAGGCATTACAGAGTCCAGCTTATATATCCAAAATTTTCCCAATAACTCAAACGTGTCTATCCCCTCCTCTACTATTGGGCGGAATGTGGTCTAACACTCTGTAAGTGTTGATGTGAATGTGGTCTAACACTATGTAAGTCAGTGAAAGTGTGATGTTTTTCCTGGCAATGGATTGGTGGAGTATTGCGGGAATTGGAGCTTATACAGAAAAATAACCACCCTTCCTACAGTTAAATATGGTGGAGGTTCCATAATGTTGTGGGGCTGTTTTGTTGCATCAGGAAATAGAGGCCTGGAACATATTACATAGAAACATAGAAACATGATGGCAGAAAAAGACTGCATGGCCTATCTAGTCTTCCCTTCCATATCAACCACAACAACATTCTCCTTTTTTCCTTTAGAGATCCTCTGTGTTTGTCCTATGCTTTTTTAAATTCAGATATTGTCCTCATCTCTATCACCTTCACTGGGAGACTATTCCACGCATCTACCACTCTTTCCGTAAAGAAATATTTCCGCATATTACTCCTGAGTCTATCCCCTTTCACCCTCATCCTATATCCCCTTGTAGCAGAGCTTGCTTTCCATCGAAAGAGGCTCTCCTCCTATGCATTTATGCCACAGAGATATTTAAAGTCTCAATCATATCATCTCTATTCTGCCTTTCCTCTAAAGTATACATATTAAGATCCTTATGTCTGTCCTCATATACTTTATAATGAAGACCACTAATCATTTTAGTAGCCATCCTCTGTACCATCTCCAACCTGTTTATATCCTTTTGAAGGTGTGGTCTCCAGAATTGCACACAATACTCCAAATGAGGTCACACCAGAGACTTATACAGAGGCACTATCACCTCCTTTCTTCTTCTGACCATTCCTCTCCCTATGCACCCAAGCATCCTTCTAGCTTTTGCCATTGCCTTTTCTACCTAAATGCAACACATATACAAACCTTCTACCTGTTTAGCTATTGTAAGATCATCAGACACAATCATGCCTAGATCTTCTTTTGTGGACAGAAGTACTTCACCCCCAATACTATATCGCTCCCTTGGATTGCTGTAGCCCAAATGCATGACCTTGCATTTTTTAACATTAAATCTCAGCTTCCAAATTCTAGACCATTCTTCAAGCTCAGCGAGATCCCTCCTCATGTTATCTACACCTTCCTGGATGTCTACTCTATTGCAGATTTTGGTATCCAGCTATGTGCCACTGAATATCCCTCTCTAGTGATCCTAGAGTCCTCGATGCTAACCGTTTAGCACTGAGGTGTTTCAGAGGTAGCACCTAAAATAACTGGTCAACTGCAGCACTATCGAGCCAATCCAAATATTCAGGGCTAGTGGCCGGATATGATCAGCAATGAATATCCTGGTCTTAGGTAAAGCAATGATGGCCAGCTGCTTTAATAACACTGGCCACTTAATGGAATATCGGCTCCAGCAATTTTACCCCAGACCTCACTCCAGAAATCTTGGAGGATGGGACACTCATATAGCATATTTATTTATTTATCTATTTCTTCTATACCGCCCCTTCCAGAGATCAAGGGTGGTTTACATGGAACAGTTAACAATTTTGTATACTTCAGTATACTTTACATAGAACGGTATTTGTAACTATGTACAGGTAATATTACATGGAACAGTTTCAAACTATTTACATGGAACTATTTACATAGGACAAATAGCATATGTGGCGACAACTGTATTGCAGATTGACAGGACCAGCATGGATTGGTACCCCTGATACTATATTTAGCCATAAAATATAGGGATTGCAACACTGCTGCAGAGAATGAAATTAACTGTTTAACTAAACGATCTTTCCCATTGGTGGTTTGAGAAAGCCCCTTGTACATGCATCTCACATATTTACTCTCTTCCACAGCTATGTCATCGATGACATGCTGAAGCAAACAATATATGTTTAAAGCAGTCTTAGGAAGAATAAGCAGTTTCAACAGCATAGTCAGTACTCATTAAGCTTTTCCAAATCTATTTTATTAATTGAATCCAAGAAAAACATTATTTAGCTGTTGAAACTCCACCTGAAGCTCAGCAAAGGTCTTAAATCTCTCATTAAGGATAAGATGACCTAAACATCAGAGGCCCACAGCGGTCAGTGTTTTTAAAGCATTGTTGCCCTGGACAAAGCTGAAACTGGACATTCAGCACTGGAATGCAAATATTCTCTAGCACGGAATATCTGGTCTCAGCCGCTCTCTGAATAGCCGAACCACATAAATTTAGGATAGCTATTTTTCTGACCTAATTTTATGAGTCCACTTAGCTAGTTAGTGGACTGAAAGTCGCTGCTAATCGGTTAAGTGCTGGGACAGCCCTCACCTCCTATGGACCACCCCGATGCTCTATGGACAGTGCCAGGGTGGTTAGAGAGGTTATTCAGCGGCACTATCTGGTTAGTACCGCTGAATATCCCTCTCAGAGGGGTTTATCCAGCTAGCAGATCCTGCTAAATAGATAAATCTTTTTGAATAACTGCCCACATATGCTATAACTTCCAAGTACCTATCCTCTTTTGAATTAATATTCTAACATTACACCAAACTGGGGACTTCTTAGAAAAACAATCATAACTAAAAGCATAAGCTTCCAGGATCAACTGACACATAGAAACATGACTGCAGAAAAAGACTATATGGCCTATCTAGACTGCTCTTCCATACCATCTACTATAGTCTCTATTTTTCCTTTAGAGATCTTCTGTGCTTGTCCCATGCTTTCTTGAAGTCAGATACTGTCCTTGTCTGTACTACTCCATTGGAGACTGTTCCATGCATCTATCCCTCTTTCTGTAAAGAAATATTTCCGCATATTACTCCTGAGTCTATCATCTTTCACCTTCATCTTATGCACCCTCATTGCAGAGCTTTCTTTCAATTGAAAGAGGCTCTCCTCCTGTGCATTTATGCGAAAGAGGTATTTAAATGTCTCTATCATAATTCCTCTCTCCCGCTTTTCCTCCAAAGTATACATATTGAGATCTTTAAGTCTGTACCCATATGCCTTATGACGAAGTCCACTGACCATTTTGATAGCCACCCTCTGCACAGACTCCATCCTGTTTATATCCTTTTGAAGGTGTGGTCTTGTTAATGGTAACTATAATGTTGAAACTGCTTATTCTTCCTAAGACTGCTTCAAACATAGAGAGCCCCATTCCGGGAGGGGGATGTCTGGGCTGTCTGGACATCCAGACCAGTTAGCATATACGTGTAAACCGCTCTGATGCGTAAGTAAAGGGCGGTATATCAAATGCCTAAACCATAAACCATCCCCATTGAAGATGGGGCCATTAGGATCCGATTTTGGTCTGTGGGAACAAAACGTTCCCGTGGGAGCCAGAATCAGGCCCAAGAACAGCCCAGCATGCCCTATCCACCTGTAGGGATGTCCTTCCCAGAGGCGTCCCTGGCGTCCATGCCTCTAGCCCCTCAAAACCCCGCTGCCCAACCCACAACTAGTCTCCTGTGGCCTGGGTCCTCCCCGCACCCGGCAAAGCCCAGGGGGTGGCTCACTTGTCCCGATCTGCATCTGCCAATGTATTTATTTATTTATTTGACAACTTTTATATACCGCCTTTAATCCAAGGTGGTTTGCATAGAACAATGATTATACAATCAAGAGAGTTGTTTTACATAGAACATAGGGAAGTAAATTTGGCATTAAATATGAGGGTTATACATAAATCAAAGATATGCAGATGGTTATGGTATATACAGTTGGGTAATGTCATTAGGACCAAAATGTTCAATGAAGAGATGAGTTTTTAATAGTTTCTTCAGATCCTGAGGAGATTATACAGATCTAATGGATTCTGGTAGTGAGTTCCAAATCATTGGAGCCAATAGCATGAAGGCTCTATTGCTAGTATGCTGTATACATTTGGTCTTGAAGTGGGGGGGGGGTGATGGCAAGAAGATTATGATTTGCTGATCTTCTGGGCATTGTTGTCAATGTTCTTGAGGTTAGGTCGTCGAAACGGGGAGCAGATAGCTTGTGAAGGATTTTATAAATGGTGGTTACGGTCTTGTGTTTAATCCTTTGGGCACTTGATAGCCTGAGAGTTGGTATTATGTGTTGATGACCTATTAGGATTCTAGTGGCAGTGTTCTGCACTAATTGGCATGGGTATAATACCATGGTCTGTGGGTTTAGTTGTTCTTTTGTGTTTGTGGAATATGTCAAAGTGGGGTCGCTGGTGGGGGGGACACAATTGAGAATAATTCTCAGGGATGGTTGAAGGATGTTGGCATAGTATTCTTTTCAGCTTCTGTTGCACAAGTTCCTGTATTCAAGTTGCTTGCTAAGGAATTGTTGCTTAATGGTTGCCTCTTGTGTTCATTTCCATCTTCTTTCTGAGTTCTCATCTGATAGGATAGAGATTACTGGAATACCAGGGAGGGTGTGTGGATTTAGCATTGAAAAGGCCAGACAGTGGAGCTACTAAAACTTCCCCAAGTTCCTTCAATAATCTGGGATGTATCCCATCTGGCCCCATTACTTTGCCTACTTTTAGTTTAGCTAGTTCATCATGAACACAGTCTTCTAAAAATCGATCAAGATTCCCTTAACTACTTTTCCTGACTGCGGATGTTTTTCGAGGTCCTGCTACTAGCCCTTCATCCGTGAACACAGAACAAAAATATATGTTAAGCTATTCCACTTTATCCTCATCAGTCTCTACCTATTTCTCCCCTCCACCTTTGAGTCTGACAATACCACTTTTGCACTTCCTACTTTAACTAACATATTTGAAAAATGTCTTCTCCCCCATTTTACTGCATTGGCTATTTTTTCTTCTATTTGAATCTTTGCTTTTCTATTTTTCTAGCTTCTCTAAGGGGTATGTTTACTAAACTGTCTTAATGTTAGCGGCGCTAGTTGCAGCGTTAATGTGAAGAATGCCATATAAGATAGTGGGCGGTCAGGCGGCAAGGTAGCAAGAATCTGTATCGCGTGATAATGGGCACCGTGGCACATTAACGCGCGTTAACCCTAAGTTCATGCCAGCGCAATGCTAGAAGCTATAAAGATATAGCCCACTGGTTGCTGCAATGACTGTGGAGGCAGCAGTCATGGGTTCGATCCTGCAGTGGTGTTATGTAAGAAGGCTGTCTGAGGCATTTCTTTTTTTAATTTAAATCAGTGCTGTCTGAGGCATTTCCTTTTTAAATTTAAATCAGTGCTGCCAGCAAAAACATCCTCACAGTGCCGTAACCTAAGGTGCTGCATAAGGTGCCCTATAAGGCACTCCATAGGGCACATTATAAAGTGCCCTGTCCACCAAGGCACTTTATAATGTGCCCTATAGGGCGCTTTATGAGGCACCTTAGGCTATGGCACTGTGAGGGTGTTTTTGCTGGCAGCATGGATTTAAATTAAAATGAAATGCCTCAGACTGCCTTATTAAATAACACCACCGTGGGATCAAACCCATGACCTCTGCCTCCTGTCATTGCAGTAACCAGTGGGCTATATCTCTATAGTGTCTAACACACTGATGGCTGGCTACAGAAAGACTGCAGGTCATCACACAAATTGTCTGCTGTGGTTACCACAATAAGGTAAACCCACCCGCACCCATGATGCACTGTGCATGCAGATCAGCAGCCTACGTCTGATCATAAGATGGGGTATGCGCCTCTATAGCACCCCGACCTGGTAGGGGGAACTGACCGTGTGTTTTGCTGGCACAGAGTAGCTACAGACCGTGACATTGTGCGGTTCCTGTGCTCACCCTGAGGGTAAGGTGGGGCGCCCAGCACCAGGTCCGCAGCACCTGGGTTGGCTGAGGTAGGCTGTGCTGCAGGTCCCCATCAGTGCCAGTGTGTGATAGGTAATCTTTGCAGATACACCTGTGTTCATCTGTATTTCCCAGTCATATCTGGCCCCTGTGGATTATGATGCACCCAGAATACTGCATATCCTGTGTGGTTGCCATGGTCACATGTTATACGAGAAGGGTGGTGTTTGGACCCAAAAGCGGTTTATGTAGTACTACCTAACCCACCCTCTGTGGGTCGGGGGGGGGGACATGATCTTCTATCAACAGATCCACAGTTTACCTCTCGGCAATGGTGGCAGTAGAGGGGACCATCAACCCCAGTCCTGCTGGGGAAGAGGCACCCTAAAGGGCAGTCAATGCAGATCTGTTCACATCACATAGGGCACTGGCAGACAGGAAGTAGGCCTGGGAAAGCTCAACTGCCCCCCACCACTATCTGACAGTCACCAGCAGAGGGCACAATCAGGCTCCACCCACTACACCCTACGAGGTGTTCCAGCCATACACATGCTAACTGCAGACAGTCTGCTGGCTAGTACATAGTGTATGTTCCTGGAGAAACAGTATGCACCCAAAAATGGGATGTGAGCACACACACCAAGCATGTATATCAGTGATTGGGCCCCCAAAAAAAGAACTCATAGATATCACTTGAGAGAAATGCTGCATAGCACTATGGGGGAACCTAGCTATGCCATGGTCACTGCTCAGTCAGGGTGAGAGTGACCCCCCCCCAGCATGACATGCTGTGGCCACTCTGCCCATGCAGGTGGTGGTCGGGCACTACAATGTCCCAGCCATTGCCCTATGTCCTGTGCAGATGCGCCCTGTCCGGGCCATACCCACAGTACCTTGCTCCTCATTATGCACATTGGCAGGCTAATACTGGAAACAGTGCAAGCATTGTGGGCTTAGTAAGGTGTAGGCAGACACATCACACTAGATAGACATACACACACTCCCACACCTATTTCAGCATTGTGCAAATATAGAGGTGGTTGGCAGCCCTGGCTGCCACACCAGTCCTGGGCACAGTGCAGGCATTGCTATGGTACTCAATACTGTTAAGGTCACTCCCCGGGGTGGTAAACACTGTCAGGAACAAAAACTGAAACACACTCCATAGATATTAGAAAAGCTGCTATGATGAATCTCTGTCAACAAATTGTGTTTAACTTAGGATTTGTTATCTGACATTAATCATAGCAACCTTTTGATATATGTGGAACGTGTGTCCAAGTTTAAGACGGCATTGCTTAGGTATGCAGGTGCTAGTATTGGTAGATGCTGCTCCGCGCAGGGCTCAACAGCCTGACTCTCCATGAGGCTTTGGATAGTGGAGCATGTGGGTCTGGGTGTTTGTGCCCCTGTTGGCCGCTGCTCTAGGACAGAGGTTCCCAACTCCGGTCCTGGTGGGTCAAACACGGTTCAGGTTTTCATGCTGTCCCTAATGAATATGCATGTGCTATATTTGCATACAATGGGGGTGGTGCATACAAATGCATCACAGGCATATTTATTAGGGACAGTATGAAAGCTGAATGGTATTTGACCCTCCAGGACTGCAGTTGGGAAACTCTGCTCTAGGGATTGCACATGTTTATGGTGTATGTGCTCTGTAGGGTAAAGTACAGGCGTTTATGGCATGTTTATTTTATCTGCAATAAAGGTTCCGTCTTTATTTCCACAGTTTAGTACTGGGTAAAATATAGGAGCCACAGCTGGGACTTGAACCTGTGACCTTCTGCCCCTGAATATACTGGCTGTGTGTACTGCATCAAACTGCTCTCACAGAAGCAGATCATTCCCTGGGGATACCATGACTGTTCGTCAGACAGACCTTGTCTGTTGCAGTGCACGGCACCCACCTAAACAGGGCTTGGCCTTGGTCTGCTGTGGGAAGATGCCACTGCCCCCTCTATTACCAGCGCCCCTCTGCCACCATGCTGACATGCCCTTGTGCCGGTGGTGCTGGTAGTGCGCAGTCCCAGGCCATTCAGTGTGCTGGTAGGCGGCTGCCTATGGTGCGTGATATGGGGTAGGGGTGCCTGCATAGACATCCACGTTTCCCCCCGGCACCGCCTGCCAATGTTATGTGCCCTTTGGGGTACTGGCTGGGTACTGCCACCTGGGACACTGTGGGACACACACTCGTGGACATGTTTGCCCTTGGTCAGTTGCTGTCTTGCTGGTTTTCCGTTTCTACATTCCTATGTGTCACCTAGGCATCTGCCTAGTCCACCCTGTGCCCAAGCTGTCCCACTGCATGTCCCGCCTGCAGCCCCCTGTACCCCATTTACACCATCAACATAGTGCCCTTTCCTACGTGGCCACTCTGCTGTTGCTGCACATGTGAAAACCACATAGACAAGCTGCCCAATATACACCACAACAAACCCTCATCAACACTAACAATGTTGGAACATTCACTTTGTAGGGGGAATCAGAATTGACCCTTCCAAAAGTGACATCTTCCTTTTTATTCTTTATGAGTAGTGTTGATTACCATTTATCAATGTTTTTTTCTATTGGCCAGCTCGGTGTTTTGTGTTTCTTTTTTGGTTCTGGTCATTATCTCTCTGGTTTTTGCATGTTTTTTTTACTGCACATGTATCACTACTATCACTTTTCTGGGTCTCCCTGCCTTTGCTGTACATTGCTGACTGAACTGGTTTCTCTCTTCTGCAAATGTGCCTCTAACGCAAGGTTTTCAGTGGCGTTAATTTTCAGACCCTGATTTCACAGCGTTAGTGTGCCTGGGGCCTCTCCCTGCCCACTCTCCGCCCATTGATCCCTTATCTACGCCGTCTGGAGAGCCTTACTCCGCCCTCTGTGCACCTTAACGCCGCCGGAGATGTTATCGCGCGATACGTGACGTTATCGCATGGTAATGTGCCATTATCGTGCGATAACGTCACTTATCACGCGATAACATCGCCACTGCGACTTTAGCGCTGTTTAGTAAACATGCCCCTAAGTTTTTCCTTATATTGATGCTTGTCTTCCTCTTTCTTTTTTTTTAATTCTTTATTTTCGTTTTGCAACAACAAAGGAAAGGACGACATACAACTAAGAGACAAATACATACATGTAATGTGATACATACACCAAAGCAAACCCCCACCACCCCCCTCCCCCCTGCTTCTTCTCTAGAAACTAAAACATTCTCGAAGCGGGCGTGTACTGACATTATTGTGGTACAAAACCTTACAGCGATCTGAAACATTATTATGTTACAAAACCTTACAGCGATCTGAAACATGATGAGTGTACATTAAACAGACATGTCGAAGCAATGAGCAGATGGTACATGATCATTGAGCATCTGCCAATTAGACAAGCAAGAATGAAATTGGGTATGGAAAATAGCTCTCCGAGATATCTGCTCATATTTACTATATAAGCAGACAAGGTTCCACCATTCATTGACAGCAAGTCGAGAGCTATCCCTCCAAGTCCCCGTAATCAAACATATGGCTATACCCAGCATGAAATCAGGAGAAAGCGACCCTTCTTAGGAAGAGAGGGGACCCCCGCCACTGAGCGGAGTCCCACAGTCGTCCAAGAAAGAGGCTCGTGAAGGTGCAAGATAAAGGAAATACGACCCCAGACCCGCCCCCAGTAAACCTGCAGTTAAGGACATTTACAAGAACATGAACGAGGATTCCCACATCAGTATAGTAAGACCTACACAGGCCCCTGGCAGTTGTGTTCCATTTGACTATTTTCCTGGAATATAAGAACATCTATGTGCAAAAGGACGAGAGTTGAGTTTGGATAGCTAAAGCAGATCGGGGAAACCCGCATTGTGTTGCTCCAGAAAACGCTCCAATGCACAGGGGTTAAAGTGGTTTGCGGTTAGCAAGCCCAGGCTTGTTGGATTCTACAAGTGGCAGTATCTGTACCCTGACATAATAGTTTATAAAAGTTAAAGGCTACTCCATGTGTACTACTAATAGAGTGAATTAGTTCTAATAGCCCATCCTTAGTAGGGACAGAGGGCGGCATGATTGGAGCACTTTTGAGGCAGCATGTAAGCTGCATCAATTGAAAATAATGTTTCGCTAGGAACGCAAATCCCCTGTATAGATCAGAAAAGGTTTTCCAACGAGCTGCAGAAAGAGCTGTTGGGGTGTCCTGATCCCCCTGGAGTACCAGGGTCTGGAAATAATCATACATGGCTGCTCGAATTTCAAACCGAAACTCTGGCTGAGTTAATAGGGCTCTATCAAAGAACCAGGCCCCCGGATTCCCTTGAAGTGCAGTAGTATGGTAGTGAAAGGAAATAGCAGCATGATCTGAAATATACTGGGAGTGAATCTTTGCAGCGTCCACCTGGGGAACTAACAGTGTTGATATTAGAAAGAAATCTATGCGAAACTGGGATTTGTGAGGGGAAGAGAAGAAAGTAAAGTCTAGCTCATTGGGGTGTAGTAGCCGCCGTAGATCGACTAGAACAATATCTTTGATCATAGAGGTAAGCGCGATATGACTCTTGGGGGGACCACTTATCCTGGGCGACTATTTGTCAATCAGAGGGTCAAGAACTGAATTGAAATCCCCCCCACTATCAATGAAGAATTAGCAGAGGCCTGCGCAGCCTGAGCAGTAATAGCAACAGGACAGGGTCATCCAGATTAGGAGCATGAAGGCATATACATGTAATTTTAAAGTTACCCATCTTGAGGTGAACTCTGGGCCATCTACCCGCTGTGTCTAAGCAAGTCGCAGCAATAGTAGCATGCAGAGATTTCCTATCCAATATAGCAACCCCACATTTCCTAGAAACAGCTGGGGAGTAGGCGGCCACCATGTAAGGTTTAATATTGAGGTGGAAAGTTTCCTTCGAATTGAAATGTGTTTCTTGGAGGAAAATCAGGTCCGCAGCCTCATGACTTAGATAGCTTAGGAGTTTCCTCCGTTTTATCGGATTATTGATTCCTTGTACGTTCAATGAAAAAATCTTACATGGTGCCATCAATCGATACTAGACATTTTAGGTAAGAGCGCTTGAAAACTTACAACATAATCAGAATCTGTACAATAATGACATAAGCACCAAGTATGCTGGCCAATACACCATATTGAAAAGTATGTACCAAAGTAACTTAGAGAAGAAGCAAACCCCCAATGAATATGGCGACCAGATGTCTGCGGGAGGAGGCCCTAGAGAGGAAGATAAAGACATAATAAAAGAAAAGAAACACCAGAGTCCATAAGAAACACTGTCTCTGATACTCGTCGAGGCTACTATGGGTAGATGGAGTCGGGTCCCAGATATCTTCAAAATAAGGCGACAGACCTCCCTCGACAGACTCTTCGCTGAGCCGCGGTAAATCCAATATGGCAGGCACAGCGGATATGAGAGTACTGGCGGGAATATTCTGGAAATCAAGTCGGCTTCTTTAGAGTCCAAAAACTCCGCTAGTAGATCAGGGTCCTCAAATGTTCTTGTCTGATTGTGAAGCGTGACTCGGAGCTTGGCCGGGTACATCAGGCCATAGCGTGCTTGTAATTGTTGAAGCCTCGGCCGAAATTCCAGAAAGCGCTTTCGGCGGTCGACCGTGGGTTTAGCCAAGTCAGGATAGAAGGAGACCTTGTGGCTCTCAAACTCCATATGGCCCTTTGCCCGGGAGGCACTGAGAATTTGTTCCACATGTTGATATCTCAAAAGTCGAAAGATGATAGGCCGCGGGGTCTTCCTGTTGAGCGTTATGTTTGTGGGTACACGATGAGCGCGATCGATCTCCAATTCTTTGGTAAAGGTGATTTGGAGCAGGGAAGGGAGGATTTTACTTAAAAACTCCTTCATGTCACCCAATTCCGCTCCCTCCGGTATGCCCACGAGTCGTAGGTTGTTGCGGCGCGCTCTATTGTTGCCGTCTTCCGCTTCTTTCTGCAAGGCCCGCACCTGACGTTCAACTTTGTCAAGTTTGGACAGCCGGACCGCATGGGAGTCTAATATACTCTCCATTTTGTCCTGACGCGAAGAGAGCCCCTCTAGCCTGCCTTGCAGTACACCAAGATCTTCCCTCAGCGCTCGAAGTGCTTCACCGTTTGACTGCACGAGGTCCTTAACCCCTCTAATTTCTGCGAGGATTTCCTGCTGCATTTCGGGGCCCTCGCGCAAAGCCAGCCCCTTCTGCGGGGACGGGGGTTCAGTTTTGGAGCGTTTACCGTGAGAAGCCGCTGGAGAGCCAAATTCCAGGCGCGTGGGTTTGGTCCCCGCCATCTCACCAATGTGCCCCGGCAAGATCAGAGCAGAAATTCAAGTTTGTCCGGTGTTAATTCAGGATTCTGAGTAGGCCTCTCGGGAGCCTCAGCGTTATGCGACCATCCCGCTGGACATCGGGCTCCGCCCCCCCTTGTCTTCCTCTTTCTGTGGTCTCTTGTATTTTATGAAGGCCATCCTCTTTTTCTTCACCTTTTCAGCTACTTCTTTTGAGAACCATAGTGGCCTCCTTTTCCTTTTACAGTATTTACTTTCCTAATAAAAAGGGTTGTTGCCCTTAAAATATCCCCTTTCAGTTTTGCCCATTGCTTTTATACATCCCCCAGCTGTTCCCATCCTGATAATACCTCCTTGAGGTATTGTCCCATCTTGACAAAGTTAGTTTTCCTAAAGTCTAGGATCCTCACTTTTGAATGGACTTTATCAGCTCTAGTCCTAATACTGAACCACATCATCTGGTGATCACTGGATGCAAGATGATCTCCCACTACAACATCAGAAACACTTTCCCCATTGGTAATTATCAGGTCCAGTATGGCCCCTTCACGTGTGGGTTCTATTACCAGTTGTTGGTATAATTCTCCCTATAGAGAATCCAGGATCTCTTTACTTCTAGATATCACCGCAGTAGGGATGCGCTAATCAACATTCGGCATATTGAAATCACCTGTCAGTAGCACTTTTTTTTTCATGGCAATACCACAAATATCTTCCATTAAATTTCTGTCCACTTCTTCTGCCTGTGAAGAAGATCTGTACATCACACCAATGCAAATGGATTCCCCATTCCCTGTTTCTAATTTAACTCACAGTGCCTCCTCCTTCCCTTGTAAGTTCTGTAATTCTGTAGCTTTAATATGATTTTTTACATACAGTGCCACTCTTCTTCTTCCTATCTTGTTCTTTCTGAATAAAGTATAGCCCGTTATGATCAGTTGTCCAAAGAGAAGCATACACACCCGCAAAGAGCAAACCAACCAAACTGGAGCAAGGTGATACCAACAAAGTCATTTTATTGAGGTGGATGCTTAAAGCAAGGAGACCCAACACAGCCCAACACAGTGTTTCGGCAATGGCTTTTGTCAGGGATACAGGCCTCGAAAATCAAATAATAACAATAATCAAATGATCTAATAAATAAAAGAAAAACATTAAAAGCATAAAAATATATACATTGGACATTACAATGAGAAAATAACACTGTAAAACATTCTAAAACATTTAAAACAAAAACACAAACACATAAATTGTTGCATCAAAATCACATCCATATTTCCTACTAAACAAATCATAAAGGGAATATGAAAAACATAATTAAGATCATAATTTATAAATGATAAATTGAACAACATATAAAATGCAGAAGACCATTTAATGATTTTCTTTTATTAGATCGTTTGATTATTATTATTATTTGATTTTAGAACTTCCAGAAATCTGGAAAGTTAACCCTTCCCACTGCTTTTTGGCTTGCAATTAAAGCAATGAGCCTTTCACTTTTATAAGAAATGCATGATTTCATGTTCTAAAGTTTATATATGGCCGCAAAAAGATTAAAGGGAAACAACCCTAAAATATAATCCAGTTTTGGAGGTATCACTATTTTTATTGCCTCCAATCTTCCTCAACAAGTTGAATACAAAGGGGAACACTGACCCGCTCAATCATTATATACTTTAGTTCCTCAACATTTCTTATGTTCATTTCCTCCACTGTTGTACCAAAACTTATCTTTAAATATTTAATAAAACCCTTTTTGCAGACAAATGGTAAACCTTTTAGCTCCCCCTCTAACATATACCTACTCAAGGGAAGACATTCCTGTTTGATCCAATTAATCTTGTAACCTGAAATCTGGGAGTATTGATCAATAATCTGTAACAGAGGACCGATCAAAGGGATGGACACAAATGTCAGCACGTCATCAATATTTATAAAGAGCTGATATTTTATTCAAGCCACCTGCACACACTGGATCTCTTTGTGCTGTCTAAAGTGAGTACCAATGGATTCAGTGTTATGTTAAACAGCAATTGAGACAGAAGGCACCTCTGAAGAGAGAAGGGCCATTAAGAAAGACTTAGGGATATGTTTACTAAACCATCTTAACGTCGCAGCGGTGGTGTTATTGCGTGATAATCTAACATTATCGCGCGATAATGTCACTTATCGCGTGATAATGCAGCGGCGGCGTTAAGGCACACTAACGCTGTGAAATCCGGACCTGAAGGGTGGAGTAAGGCTTCCCAGAGGGTGGAGAGAAGGGGTCAATTGGTGGAGAGTGGGCGGGGAGAGGCTCCATGCACACTAATGCCGTGAAATCAGGGTCTGAAAATTAGTGCCAGTGAAAACCTCGCGCTAGAGGCACATTTGCAGGAGAGAGAAACCATTTCAGTCAGCAATGTGCAGCAAAGGCAGGAAAACCCAGAAAAGTGATAGTTGTGATACATGTGCAGGGACCAAAAAGGCAAATAAACATATAAAAGGACCAGAACCACATCTAAAATCCCAATAACCAAGCTGGCCAATAGTGATATTAATGATAAACATAAAGCAACACTACTGACAAAGCGTATAAATTAAGATATCATGTTTGGAAGGGTCTATGGTCTGTCCCCCTCCAAAGTGAATGATCCCACATTGAAATAGTGCTGATCAGGGTTTCTGTCATTTAGATTGGGCAGATTTGTTATGGCATGCACATGTGCAGCAACAGCAGAGTGGGCACGTAGGAAAGGGCAACTGTACTGATGCTGTAAATGGGATACAGGGGGCTGCAGGCAGCACATGCTGTGGTACAGCTGGGGCACAGTGCGGGCTAGGCAGATGCCTAGGTGGCACATAGGAATGCCAAAACTGTAAAGCAGCAAGACAGCAACTGACAAGGGTCCAACATGGGCATGAGTGTGTGTCCCACAGTGTCACAGGGGATATTACCCAGCAGGTACCCCCAAGGGCAAATAACATTGGCAGGTAGTGTGTGTGTGTGTGTGTGGGGGGGGAAGCACGCATGTCCATGTAGGCACCCCTACCCGAGAACCCACACCATAGGCAGCTGCCTACTGGCATACTGGATGGCCTGGGACTGTGCACCACCAGCACCACCGGCATAATGGCATGGCAGCATGGTGGCGGAGGGGTGCTGGTGGCGGAGGGAGTAGTGGCATCTGCCCACAGCAGACCGTGGGCTAGCCCCGTTTAGGTGGGTGCTGTGCACTGCAACAGACAGGGTCTGTCTGATGAACAGTCATGGTATCCCCAGGGAATGGACTGTCCCTGTGGCAACAGTGTAGTGCAGTACACACAGCCAGTGTGTTCATGAGCAGAAGGTCACAAGTTGAAGTCTCAGCTGTGGCTCCTGTCAACCCTGTCCCCATATTTTACCCAGTACTAAACTGTGGTAATAAAGACGGAACCTTTATTGCAGATAAAACAAACATGCCTTAACCCTCCATTGCCCATGTTCCCTGTAAGTATTAGTGTATTGTGAGACCATGCCGGTCCTAGGCGGTTGCCTAGACCCGGGATAGCCTGGAGTTGTGGTAAATAAAGGACACTGTAGTCGTGATCCAAATGAAATTAAAGTTGGTTTTATTCCCCTTCCCTTGAGGATGTCGTAGAATAAGGGACAACATAAAGAACGGTTGTTTTCACCAGGGTAAAGGATGTTTAACCAATAATAAGCATGCTTCTTTCCAGCAATAAAGTCCAACACTTTTCAATTTGCAAAATACAGTTTCTTTCTTGCACTTTTCCTTTAACAAAGGCTCTCTATATCATCAGTCACGCATACAGCACATTCCATCGGTTCAGGGATATTTTCTGAGCTATTGCTCTCCCATTGCATAGGGCTAGGACCTGCCCCTGTATAAGGACACTGAGCCCCTATGAAGCTGCTCTCTGTATCTTGCCCTGGGGAAACCTCAGTTGCCCCCAGTTGGAGCTACTTTTGTAAGTCCCAGATATCCGGAGCTGTGCTGGGGATTTCTTCCCACAGCTTGGGCCAATAAGAGTTTCCTTGCCGGTTATAAGCGTGGCTTCTATCCCGGAGACTCCCTTTTCTCCCCTTATCAGAAACAGGGTACTTATCTTTTCCTTTGGAGAAGATGGTCTCAAACTCCTCTGTCTCCAGCCAAGGCTTTCTTTCTGCCCTGCAGCCTGCTCTTCTGTGAGAACCCTGGTTACGATGTCTGGCTGAGGGAAACTCACTTCCTGCTTCCTGTGTGCTTCTTTGGACGTGACCTCTGCCTCCTGTTAACTGGACAGTTTGCCTTGGTGAGAGGACCCCTCTGGCTGGGAAGACCTTGCTGCAGTTTTGCTTATCCCACCTGGGTTTGCCAGCCTGCCTTTCTCCAGCCCCGGTTCTCCAAGGTAACGTGTCCTCCTGCAATTGCTTGGGATTTCTACTCTCACCTTCTCTCCAAGCCTGCCTGAAACAGCAGTCAGAGTTCCTTTGGTCTCTGCCTTCCTCCTGGCATTCAAGCTCCGGCTCCAGCCCTAATCCAGGCTCCAGCTTACTTTGCCAATGCTCATTCTGCTGCTTCCAATTCCCTTCCTCCTCCTTGTTCTCTCTGTTCTCCTTGTCCTCCCTCTGTGAGATTTCCCACCTGCTTTTATCTCTCAGCTCCTCTAATGTGGAACGTGAGTCTGAGTCCAGGTGAGCCTGATTGGCACTCTCAATTCTTACTGCATCACTACAGCCCTGTGGAAAGTTTGTTTTCCTTTTCTCTGCCTCTCTGCACTGTGAATGCTGCAACTGCCTCTGAGGCTGCAAGGTAAGCTCTTCTTCCTTTTCCTTTCTTAATATTTCAGGGTCTGTGTTTTCTAACTCCTGACAGGTAAGCCCTTCCTCCACATTGTCCTTTAATGTTTCAGGCTTAGTGCTGTCTAGTTCCTGACAAGTAAGCTCTTCCTTTGCATTGTTCTTTAATGTTTCAGGCCTAGTGCTGTCTAGCTCCTGACAAGTAAGCTCTTCCTCTGCACTACCCTCTAATATTCCAGGTTTTGTGCTGTCTACCTCATGACAGTATGCTTCTCATATCCCCCTCGTGTTAAATGTATCCCCCAACCGCTTTGACCCGGTGAAAAGCGGGATATAAATGCAGTAAAATAAATAAATAAATGAATAAATAAATGCCTGAAACGCCTATATTTTACCCTACAGAGCACAGACACCATAAACATGTGCAATCTCTAGAGCAGAGTTTCCCAACTGTAGTCCTGGAGGGCCAAACACCATTCAGGTTTCATGCTTTCCCTAATAAATATGCCTGTGCTGCATTTGTATGTGCTGCCCCCATGGTATGCAAATGTATCTCATGCAAATTCATTAGGGACAGCATGAAAACCTGAACAGTGTTTGGCCCAACAGGATCGGAGTTGGGAACCTCTGCCCTAGAGCAGCAGCCAACAGGGGCATAAACACCCACAGGCTCCACTATCCAAAGCCTCATGGAGAGTCAGGCTGTTGGCCCCTGCGCGCAGCAGCATCTCCCAATACTAGCACTTGCATACCTTAGCAATGCCGCCCTAAACTTGGGGATACATTACACATATATCAAAAGGTTGCTATGATTAATGGCAGATAAAAATTCCTAAGTTAATCACAATTTGCTGATAGAGCTGCATCATAGCAACCTTTCTGATATCTGTGGAGTGTGTTTCAGTTTTGGTTTCTGACAGTGTTTACCACCCCGGGGAGTGACTCCAACAGTATTGCATACCATAGCCATGCCTGCACTGTGCCCAGGACTGGTGTGGTGGCCAGGGATGCCAAAAGCCTCTATATTTGCACAATGCTGGCATAGGTGTGGGAGTGTGTGTCTGTCTATCCAGTGTGTTGTGGCTGCCTACACCTTACTCAGCCCACACTGCTTGCACTGTTTCCAATGTTAGCCTTCCAATGTGCATAATGAGGAGCAAGATACTGTGGGTATGGCCCGGACAGGGTGGCCTGGGCAGAATGCATCTGCACAGGGCATAGGGCAATGGCTGGGACATTGTAGTGCCCGGCCACCACCTGCACGGACAGGGTGGCCACAGCATGTCCTGCTGGGAGGTCACTCTCACCCTGACTGAGCAGTGACCACGGCATGGCAAGGTTCCCCCATACTGTTAAATAGTATTTCTCTCAAGTGATATTTGTGGTTTCTCTTTTCTGGGGCCTAATCACTGACTTACCTGCTTGGTGTGTGTGTGCACACATATCCTCCAGGAACATACACTATGGACTAGCTAGCAGACTGTCTGCAGTTAGTATGTGTATGACTGGAGCACCTTGCAGGGTGCAGTGGCTGGAGACTCACTGTGCTTGCTGCTGGAGAATGTCAGATAGTGGTGGGGGGCAGCTGAGTACT
Source organism: Ichthyophis bannanicus (assembly GCA_033557465.1). Classification (NCBI taxonomy): domain Eukaryota; kingdom Metazoa; phylum Chordata; class Amphibia; order Gymnophiona; family Ichthyophiidae; genus Ichthyophis; species Ichthyophis bannanicus. The sequence goes on from CM066033.1 coordinate 595,831,630, forward strand.
TCCAGGCCTACTGTCTGTCTGCCATTGCCTTATGGCTGTGTACAGATTTGCATTGACTGCCCTGTAGGGTGCCTGTTCCTCTCTACTGCCACCATTGCAGGGATGTAGAATGTGGATCTGTTGGTGGGAGATCCTGTCCCGCCACCCTGAGCCCCAGAGGGCAGGTTAGGTGGTGCTACATAATCAGCCTATGGGTCCAAACACCCCCCTTCACTTAAATCATGTGACCATGGCACCCGCACAGTATATGCACTATTCTGGGGGCATCATAGTCCACAAGGGCTAGATGTGACTGGTAAATACAGATGGACACAGATGTATCCTAGGTGTGTCTGCAAGAACTACCTAGCACACACTGGCACTGATGGCAACCTGTAAAATAGCCTATCTCAGCTAAGCCAGGTGCTGCGGACCTGGTGCTGGGCGCCCCACCTCACCATCATGGTGAGCACAGTACCCGCACAATGTGACGGTCTGTAGCTACTCTGTGCCAGTAACACACATGGTCAGTTCCCCCTACCAGGCCGAGGTGCTGTGGGGGTGCATACCCCATCTTGTGATCAGCTGTAGACTGCTGATCTGCATGTGCAGTGCATCATGGGTACGGGTGGGTTTACCCTATCCTGGTAACCATAGCAGACAGTTTGTGTGGTGGCCTGCAGTCTTTCTGTAGCCAGCCAGGGGTTTGTCAGTAGCTATAGAGATGTAGCCCACTGGTTACTTTGCTGACTGTGTAGGCAGAGGTCATGGGTTCAAGTCTGCAGTGGGGTTATGTAAGAAGGCTGTCTGAGGCATTTCCTTTTTTAATTTAAATTAGTGCTACCAGCAAAAACACCCTCACAGTTCTGTAACCTTAAGGTGCCTCATAAGGCGCCCTATAAAGCGCCGTATAAGGCACCCTATAGGGAACATTATAAGGTGCCTTGGCGGACAGTGCACTTTATAATGTGTCCTCTGGAGTGCCTTATAGGGCGCCTTATGCGGCACCTTAGGTTGCGGCACTGTGAGGGTGTTTTTGCTGGCAGCACTAATTTAAATTAAAAAAGAAAATGCCTCAGACGGCACTGGTTTAAATTAAAGAGTAATGCCTCAGACAGCCTTCTTACATAACCCCACTGCAGAATCAAATCTATGACCTCTGCCTCCACAGTCATTGCCTTAACCAGCGGGCTACATCTTTATTCCTTCAGACGCTGTTCTGGCATTAACTTAGGGTTAACGCACGTTAACGTGCCACGGCGCTCACTATCGCGTGATACCAATTCTTGCTACGTTAGGACCGGAACACCCGCTCCTTATATGGCATTCTTCACATCATCACTGTAGCTAGCACCGGAAACATTAAAATGGTTTAGTAAACATACCCCTTACTATACTCAGTCCCTTGGTGCACTCATCCCCTCCCATGGTTTTCAGTACCATCTCTATACTGATGACTCTCAGATCTATCTATCTGCACCCGAAATCTCTCCCAGATCTCTGTCTGCTAATCTGACATTAGTGCCTGAACATCTCATTGCCATCTGAAATTGAACATTGCCCAAATTGAGCTCTTTATCTTTCACTTTAAGCGTACCTCTCCTCTTCCTCCTTTCCCTATTTCTGTGGAAAACACTCTACTCCTCCCTGTTTCCTCAGCTCGCAACCTTAGGATCATCTTTGACTTCTTCCTATCCTTCTCCACACACATACAACAAGTAGTCAAAGCCTTTCTCTTTTTTCTACATAACACTGGCAAAACTCATCCTTTCCTTTCTTTTTTTTTAAATTCTTTATTTTCGTTTTATAACAACAAAGGAAAAGGAAGACATACAGCGAAAGACAGATACATAAAATGTAATACATACACCAAAGTAAACCCCTGCCACCCCCCTCCCCCCTGCTTCTTCTCTAGAAAACTAATCATTCCCGAAGCGGGCGTGTACTTACATTATTGTGTTACAAAACCTAGCGGTGATCTGAAACATGATGAGTGTACATTATACAGGCATGTTGGAACAATGAGCAGATTGTACATAATCATTAAGCATCTGCCATTTAGACAAGCGAGAGTGAGTTTGGGCATGGGGAATAGCTCTCCAAGGTATCTGCTCATATTTACTATATAAGCAGACGAGGTTCCACCATTCATTGACAGTAAGTCGAGAGCTATCCTTCCAATTCCTCGTGATTAAGCATATGGCTATACCCAGCATGAAATCAAGGAGAAAGCGACCCTTCTTAGGCAGAGAGGGGACCTCCGCCACAGAGCGGAGTCCCACGATCTTCCAAGAGAGAGGTTCGTGAAGGTGTAAGATAAATTGAATACAACCCCAAACCCGCCCCCAATAAACCTGTAGTTGAGGACATTCATAAATAACATGAGCGAAGGTTCCCACAGCAGTATGGCAAGACCAACACTGGTCTCTAGCAGTTGTGTTCCATTTGACTATTTTTTCCGGGGTATAAAAGCATCTGTGTGCAAAAAAGAAGAGAGTTTGGGTAACAGAGGCAGACCGGGAAACCCGCACTACTTTGCTCCAGAAAACGCTCCATTGCACAGGGGTTAAAGTGGTTTGCAGTTCGCGCTCCCAGGCTTGTTGGGCTCTAAAAGTGGCCGTGTCTGTACCCTGACATAATATTTTATAAAAGTTAGAGGCTACTCCATGTGTACTACTAATAGAGTGAACTATCTCTAATAGCCCGTCCTCAGTAGGGGCTGAGGGCGGCATGATTTGAGCACTTTTGAGGCAGTGTTGAAGCTGCATCAATTGAAAGTAGTGTTTCGCTGGTAACGCAAATTCCTTTTGTAAATCAGAAAAGGTTTTCCAACGAGCTGCAGAGAAAAGCTGTTGGGGTGTCCAGATCCCCCTGGAGTACCAGGGTTTCCATGCTATCGTTCTATTTAGGACTTGAATTCTGGGGTTATTCCATAGCGGGAGTCCGTCCTGAGGACATACGTTCGGGCTTAGTGATAGAATGAGAGTGTTAAAGGCCACAAGAGTATCGACAATCATTGGTGGATGGCGGGTGTCTACTTGATAGGACATACCGGGTAGATGGGTCAACGGAATTGGGCTACTAAGCTCCTCTTCTATGTCAAGCCAAACTGGTCTGCTGTCTGTTGAGGCATCTAGCCATCGGGCACCTTGTTTAAGTAGGAAGGCTTGATGATATCTAAGAAAATCAGGAAATCTGGTACCCCCTCTTTCCTTTGCAGCCTGTAGTTTTTGTTTAGCTATCCTTGGTGGCTTGCCCTGCCAGAGATAACGGACGAGAAGGCCCTCAATATCTTTATAAGTATGTGGCGGGAGTAAGCATGGCAACATTTCTAAAATGTAGTTCACTTTGGGGACTATCATCATTTTCACAGTTTCTAGGCGGCCCCACCATGTAAGAGATAAGGGAGACCAACGATTTGTGAGCTCACGGACTTTGGAGACTACCTCTTTGGCATTAAAACTAATAGTGTCTTCTAAAGGAGAACAGTAATGGACCCCGAGATACTTCACCATGCGAGATTGCCAAAGAAAGGGAAAGGCCCGCATGTCAGCCTCGTGTACCCAGCGGTTCAGTGGGAATGCTACAGATTTGGTCCAGTTAATTTTATAGCCCGATAATTGTGAGTATCCGTCAATCAGATCCAAGACAGCTGGAACCGAATCGAGGGATACGAAAAGCATGAGGTCATCTGCATATGCAGAGAGTTTAATCTCCCTATGATTGAAGGGGACACCTCGAATACGTGCGGACTGTCTAATAAGGAGGGCTAGGGGTTCAAGAGCTAGATCAAAGAGCATTGGTGATAGGGGGCAACCTTGACGCGTGCCTCTTTGGAGATTAAATGGCTGAGACTTGATGGCATTTACACAAATACTGGCGACGGGTTGAGTATACATGACTTGGAGATATCGGAGGAAGCCCTCCCCAAAGCCATACCATCGGAGAACTGCAAATAAGAAGGGCCATTCTAGGCGATCAAAGGCTTTTTCGGCATCCAGGGAAAGACCCACCCATGGATGATCTAGATGGGCAGCACTGGAAAGCACATGGCACAAGGTCCGAGCATTGTCAGCAGTTGATCTGCCGGGTATAAAACCGCATTGGTCGGGGTGAATTAGGGTGGCCATCCTGTCAGATAGCCGGGTGGCCAAGATCGTTGCGAAGATCTTATAGTCGGCATTAAGTAGGGAGATTGGACGGTAGTTGGCGGTAAGTAGCGGGTCTCTGCCTTCTTTCTCAAATACTACCACATTAGCTGCAGAAAAGGATCCCAAAGAGGATGTATCTACCGCAAGGGCAGTAAAATATAGTTTTAAATAGGGAACTAAATCTGCACTGAACGTTCTGTAGAATTCGGTCAGGAGACCATCGGGTCCTGCGGCACGGCCCGAGGCTGTTCGTTTTAGGGCAGATTGGATCTCTGAAGTAGAGAAGGGTTCATCCAGCGCATCCCTATCATCTTCAGAAAGGGTCGGCCGCTGAATGCCAGAAAGCAATCGCTCGAATGTCTCTGACGAGAACTCACATTCAGATTGATATAGGCGGGTATAGAAATCCCGAAAGAGCTCTACAATGTCGGAGTCTGTGGTCACTATGCCCCCTCCCTGTGGAGCTCGAAGGGCCACTACGCGTTTGGCTTCTTTTTGACCTTTCAAGGCGTTGGCTAAGAGTCGACCGGCTCGGTTATTTTCACGATAATATGTCCCTCGCTGAAGCTCAATACTCTTAGAAGCTGCAGTTGAGAGGATTGAATTATATTGAAAACGGAGACGCTGTAATCGAATTAATACACATGGATCAGTACGTGAAGTTAGGACTCGTTCGCCTGCTTTTATTTGTTGGTCTAGTATGAGTAGCTGCTGTTTGCGTTGTTTCCGCAGGCGGATTTGATAGCTAGTGATCGTTGCTCGAATGGCCGCTTTGAAGCCCTCCCACCAAGCCCAATTCGCAGTATCCTGGGGTAGATTAAAATGGAAGTAATCCTGTATGGCTGCTCGAATTTCTAACTGGAACTCTGGCTGAGTTAACAGGGCTCTATCAAAGAACCAGGCCCCCGAATTCCCTTGGGGTGCAGTAGTGTGTAATTGAAAGGAAATAGCAGCATGATCTGAAATATGTTGGGAGTGAATCTTTGCGGTGTCCACCTGAGGAACTAACAGTTTTGATATTAGAAAGAAGTCTATGCGAGACTGGGATTTGTGAGGGGAAGAAAAGAAGGTGAAGTCAAGCTCATTGGGGTGTAGTAACCTCCATAGATCAACTAAAGCAAGATCTTTGATCAGGGAGGTAAGCGTGGTGTGACTCTTGGGGGGACCACTTGTCCTAGGCGGCTGTTTGTCAATCAGGGGATCAAGGACTAGATTGAAATCCCCCCCAATTATCAATGAAGTATTAGCAGAGGCCTGCGCAACCTGAGCAATGGTAGCAAAAAAGGCAGGATCATCCACATTAGGAGCGTAAAGGCATATACATGTAACTTCAAGGCTACCTATCTTGAGGTGAACTCTGGACCATCTACCTTCTGTATCTGAGCTAGTCGCAATAATAGTGGCATGCAAAGATTTCCTAACCAGTATGGCAACCCCACATTTCTTAGAAACGGCTGGGGAATAGGCGGCCACCATGTAAGGTTTAATATTGAGTTTAAGAGTTTCCTTCGAGTTTAAATGCGTTTCTTGGAGAAAAATCAGATCCGCAGCTTCCTGACTTAGGTAGCTTAGGATTTTCTTCCGTTTTAATCGGATTATTGATTCCTTTTACGTTCAATGAGAAAATCTTACATGGTGCCATCAATCGGTAATAGACATTTTAGGTAAGGGCGCTTGAAAACATACAACATAATCAGAAGCTGTGCAACAATGACATAATCACCGAGTATGCTGGCTAATACACCCCATATTGAAAAGTATGTACCAAAGTATCTTAGAGAAGAAGCAAAACCCCCAAGGAATATGGCGACCATGTGTCTGCGGGAGGAGGCCCTAGAGAGGAAATAGAAGACATGAAAAAAAAGAAAAGAAACACCAGAGTCCGTAATTAACACTGTCTCTGATACTCATCGAGGCTACTGTGGGTAGATGGGGTCGGGTCACAGATATCATCAAAAGTAAGGCAAACAAACTGCCCTCGCCAGACTCTTTGCTGAGCTGCGGTAGATCCAATAGGGCAGGTACAGCAGAATATGAGAATACTTGCAGGAATATTCTGGAAGTCAGCGCATCAAGTCGGCTTCTTTGGAATCCAAAAACTCCGCTAGTAGATCAGGGTCCTCGAATGTTCTTGTCTGATTGTGAAGCGTGACTCGGAGCTTGGCCGGGTACATCAGGCCATAGCGTGCTTGTAGTTGTTGAAGCCTCGGCCGGAATTCCAGAAAGCGCTTTCAGCGGTCGACCGTGGGTTTAGCTAAGTCAGGATAGAAGGAGATCTTGTGGCTCTCAAACTCCATATGGCCCTTTGCCCGAGAGGCACTTAGAATTTGCTCCACATGTTGATATCTCAAAAGTCGAAAAATGATAGGCCGCGGGGTCTTCCTGTTGAGCGTTATGCTTGTGGGTACACGATGAGCGCGATCGATCTCCAAATCTTTGGCAAAGGTGATTTGAAGCAGAGAAGGGAGGATTTTACATAAAAACTCTTTCATGTCTCCCGATTCCGCTCCCTCCGGTATGCCCACGAGTCGTATGTTGTTGCGGCGCGCTCTATTATTGCCATCTTCCACTTCTTTCTGCAAGGCCCGCACCTGACGTTCAACTTTGTCGAGTTTGGACAACCGGGCCGCATGGGAGTCCAATATGCTCTCCATTTTGTCCTGACGCGAAGAAAGCCCTTCTAGCTTGTTTTGCAGCACACCAAGATCTTCCCGCAGCGCTCGGAGTGCTTCACCATTTGACTGCACGAGGTTTTTGACCCCTCTAATCTCTGCGAGGATTTCCTGCTGCATTTCGGGGCCCTCGCGCAAGGCCAGCCCCTTCTGCGGGGACGGGGGTTCAGTTTTGGAACGTTTGCCGTGAGAAGCCGCTGGAGATCCAAATTCCAGGCGCGTGGGTTTGGTCCCCGCCATCTCACCAATGTGCCCCGGCAAGATCAGAGTAGAAGTTCCCAGTATGTATGGTGTTAATTCAGGATTCTGAGTAGGCCTCTCGGGAGCCTCAGCGTTATGCGACCATCCCGCTGGACATCAGGCTCCACCCCCCATCCTTTCCTTTCTGAACATACTACGAAGACCCTTATCCATTCTCTAGTCACCGCTTATCTAAATTATTGTAACTTCCTTTTCACTGGTCTTCCTCTGAATCATCTCTCCCCTCTTCAATCTATTGAAAACTCAGCTGCATGGCTAATCTTCCACCAGTGTCGCTAAGCTCATGTCACCCTTCTTCTCAAGTCACTTCACTGGCTCCATATCCGTTTCCTCATCTAAACTTCTACCAAAAGGATACTACCAAAAGCAGAGAGGTTCCACAAAAGAGTAAAGTAGCCCAAATGCCCTCAAGTATGGAGCAGACAGAGCTTAAAGATCCCAATTTACCCATGTCTAACAATAGCCAAATTAACATGAACAAAATACATTCTCTAAAATGCTTGTATGCAAATGCTAGAAGTCTAAACAATAAGATGGGAGAGTTAGAATATATAGCACTAAATGAAATGTTAGATATGATTGGAATATCAGAGACATGGTGGAAGGAGGACAACCAGTGGGACACTGTGATACCTGGGTACAAACTATATCGTAATGATAGAGCTGATCAAATTGGTGGAGGGGTTGCGCTCTATGTTAGAGAGGGCATTGACTCAGAAAGGATTAAAGTTTTGCAGGAAACAAAATCTGCTGTAGAATCTGTATGGATTGAAATTCCATATAAAAGGGGGAAGGCAATGGCAGTGGGGGTGTACTATCGAGCGCCTGGCCAGAATGACCAAATGGATGATGAAATGCTCAAAGAAATCAAGGAAGCTAACAAACGTTACAGTGCAGTAATAATAATGGGTGATTTCAATTACCCTGGTATCGACTGGGTCAGTGTCACGTCAGGACATACTAGGGAGATAAAGTTCCTGGATGAAATAAATGACTGCTTCTTGGAGCAGCTGGTTCATGAACCGACCAGAGGGGAAGCCATATTAGACCTAGTCCTTAGTGGAACACCAGATCTAGTGCAAGAGATAAGGGTGTTGGGGCCACTTGGCAATAGTGATCATAGCATGATCGCCTTTGATTTAATTAGTGGAGGAGGGATAGTAAGGAAATCTACAGTACTACCTTTTAACTTTCGAAAGGGAGACTATGATAAAATGAGGAAAACAGTTAAGAAAAAACTAAAAGGAGCAGTTGCAAAGGTTAAAGACATACATCAAGCTTGGGTGTTGTTGAAAAATACTATCTTGGAAGCCCAGACCAGCTGTATTCCACGCTTTAAGAAAAGTGGAAGGAAGTCCAAAAAACTGCCAGCATGGTTTAAAGGTGAGGTCAGAGAGGCTGTTGTTGCCAAAAAAGCAACTTTCAGGAAATGGAAAAAAGAGCCAAACGACAAAACCTGGAAACAGCACAAGCACTGGCAAGTCAAATGCAAGGCATTGATAAAGCAGGCAAAGAGAGAATTTGAGAAGAAGCTTGCTGCGGAAGCAAAAACGCGAAATAAAGACCTTTTCAAGTACATTCGTAGCAAAAAACCTGTGAGAGAGTCAATTGGTCCATTAGATGATAAAGGGGTTAAAGGAGCACTAAGAGGCGACAAGGCGATAGCGGAGAGACTGAATGAATTCTTTGCTTCGGTCTTTACTGAGGAAGATGTAGGGATGTTATCCATGACGGAAGTGGTATTTAAAGGTGTGGAAGAATTGAAGGAAATATCGATACATCGGGAAGATGTCTTACAACTATTAGATAAACTGAAGAGTAGCAAATCACCTGGGCCGGATGGTATACATCCAAGGTTGTTGAAAGAACTGAAATATGAGATTGCAGACCTGCTATCAGTAATCTGTGAACTATCATTAAAATCATCTCTAATACCTGAAGATTGGAGGATCGCCAATGTAACACCAATTTTTAAAAAGGGTTCCAGGGGTGATCCGGGAAACTACAGACCAGTGAGTCTGACGTCAGTACCGGGAAAAATGGTAGAAACCATCATAAAGAATAAAATTACTCAGCATGTAGATAGTCACAACCTAATGGGAGACAGCCAACATGGCTTTAGACAAGGAAGATCTTGTCTTACTAATCTGTTATGTTTTTTGAAGGAGTGAATAAACAGGTGGACAAAGATGAGTCGGTTGATATTGTGTATCTGGACTTTCAGAAAGCCTTTGACAAGGTCCCTCATCAGAGACTTTTGGCAAAACTAAAGAGTCATGGGATAGGTGGCAGTGTACTATTGTGGATCAGGAACTGGTTAAAAGATAGAAAGCAGAGGGTAGGGCTAAATGGCCAATTTTCCCAATGGAGAAAGGTGAATAGTGGTGTACCCCAGGGATCTGCGCTGGGTCCGCTGCTTTTTGACATATTCATAAATGACCTGGAAAGTGGAATAACGAGTGAGGTTATCAAATTTGCAGATGACACAAAACTATTTAAAGTTGTTAAAACCAAAGAGGATTGTGAAAAATTGCAAGCGGATCTTGATAAATTGGAAGACTGGGCATCAAAATGGCAGATGAAATTTAATGTGGACAAGTGCAAGGTTATGCACCTAGGGAAGAACAACCCAAACTATGGTTACACGATGCAAGGTTCCACATTAGGAACCACCACCCAGGAAAAAGATTTAGGCATCATTGTGGATACCATGTTAAAACCCTCGGCCCAGTGTGCAGCGGCAGCCAAGAGAGCAAATAGAATGCTAGGTATGATAAGGAAAGGAATGGAAAATAAAACAAAATATATTATAATGCCTCTATATCGTTCGATGGTGAGACCGCACCTTGAATATTGTGTGCAATTCTGGTCGCCGTATCTTAAAAAGGATATAGCGATTTTAGAAAAGGTTCAGAGAAGAGCCACCAAAATGGTAAAGGGGATGGAAGGATACTCCTATGAAGAAAGGCTAAAAAGGTTAGGGCTCTTTAAACTGGAAAAGAGACGGCTGAGGGGAGATATGATAGAAGTCTATAAATTAATGAACGGAATGGAACGGGTAAACGTAGATCGATTGTTTACGTTATCAGAATATAGAAAGACTAGGGGACATGCAATGAAGCTACAGGGTAAACTATTTAAGACCAATAAAAGAAAATATTTTTTCGCTCAACGTGTAATCAAACTCTGGAATTTGTTACCGGAGAATGTAGTAAAGGTTGTTAGTGTAGCTGGGTTTAAAAACGGTTTGGACAAGTTCCTGGAGGAAAGGTCCATAAACCATTATTAAGAAGTGACCGAAGATATCAATGCTTGACCCAGTACAAGCATTGTGGAACTTGTGTCTCTTGGGGAAACTGCTAGGTACATATGACCTAGTTTGGCCACTGTTGGAAACAGAATACTGGGCTTGATGGACCTTGGTCTGACCCAGTATGGCATATCTTATGTTCTTATGTTCTTATTGACCTATAAGTGCATTCATTCAGCTGCTCCTCCCTACCTTTCCTCTCTTATCTCTCCATGCACCCTTCCTTGGGAACTCCGCTCTTCTGGGAGATCCCTTCAATCTGTGCCCTTCTCTTCCACTGCCAATTCCAGACTTTGATCTTTCTAACTTGCTGCTCTTTATGCCTGAGACAAACTACCTGAGTCGGTATGCCAGACTACATCTGTGGCTCTGTTCAAATCCAAGCTAAAAACTCACTTCTTTGAAACTGCTTTTGGATCCTGATCTCCTAGTCTCCTGTTCACGTCCTATGTGTTCCTTACCATTCCCCTACATGTATCCTAGTCTCCAGTTGTGTTGTCTGTCTTGACTATATTGTAAGCTCTTATGAGCAGGGACTCTCTCTTACATGTCTCTTTACAGTGCTGTGTACACCTTGTAGTGCTATAGAAATCATAAGTAGTAGTAGTAGTAGAAGTAGTTAGGAAAGACTTGTACTTTGGGTCTAGTGTGCAATCATTTTTACAAGTAACGAGCCAAAGCCAAACCAGGCCAATACCCTGAACTCAATGTGATTGAATGCTTTTTCCACAGCCAAAACAATAGCCACATGGATTCAATTGCTTATTAACTTCTGATAAAAGATTACAAGAAAATCTAGTATTATCTGATGTCATTCTGCCCTTCATGAATCTGCACTGGTCTCAATGTATAATGCCATCCATGACTCTACCTACTCTTGATGATATGATCTTTGCATAAATTTTAGCCCCAATGTTGATTAACAAATTCATCCTCTAATTATTTACCCGCTCTGTATCTTTCTCCACTCTGGATCTTTCCCTGGTTTATTTACAGCTACAATTTTTGCCTTGGTAAAGGTACCATTTACTGAATATTTTTACTGAAGGTCCCAAAACAGATGTAAAAGTTTCAGAACCAATTCATCCAAATGCACAATAATATTCCAAAGGGCAACCATACAGGCATGGTGATTTATTAAGCATTAATTTCTTTATTGCATCCACTATATATTTTTCTGTCACTTCAGCTCCTGACTCAACCTCGAGTAATCCAAAGTGCCCAGAAAAAAATTCTGTCTTTCTTACATCAAATTGGCCTTCAGATGAGTACAACTGCTAGAAATAGTCATAAAACTGTTGCACAATCTCTGAATCTAACAGCATCTTAGCCCCCTGAGGTGTAGTCAAGGGATTTTGTTTTCAACATAGCCTTTTGTCCTCTCAAATACTGCACTAAGCCCCTCCCACTTTTATTTACACCTGCATAATACTGTGCACCTAAAATAAAAATCTCCATGCCTTCTCTGTTACTTAACAAGACATTATAAAGCATGTTTACTAAACCATGTTAGCTGCTACTATGGGGATAACATGAAAATACCACCTGGCGGGTAACAACTAATGCAGTGGAAATGCAGATATTGCAGGTACTTTTCTGGATAACTGCATTTTGCGCAGTAGACATTGGGGGTGGGATCAGGGCGGGAAGTAAGTATAATGATTATTAGCAGCCATTGCACAAAACTTTGTCACACAATGACTGCTGAATAGGACCCTACCACAGCTGCAGATAACACCACCTAAAGAGCTGGCACTATCTGCAGCTAACTCTGCTGTGGGGCTTATCTTAACTTTGATGACCTCCTCAGTGCTGATCGGGTCCCCCCAATCAGAGAATATTGCCATTGCTGTGGATGTAGGCATCTACAGTACCAGCAATATCATCCAACCTGGCCTGCCTCCCTTTCAGCACCAACCCCATAGACAGCTCCTGATCCCCATTGGGAACTGTCCAAGGGGGATTGTTGCATCCCTTGGGCAAAGATGTAAGCCCAGCTAGTCAGTTGAGTGCCCAAAGGGCCCTCTATCCCGATCCTTTTTAGAAACACCAGGTTAGCCAGTCGGGACCCTGATCTCCCCTCCCTTCCCTTTTAGCCAATCTATATCAGTTCAGGAAAGCTCTCAAAACCCACCTTTTCCTCCAATACTTCCCAGACAGCAATTGAACCTAGATATACCTCTCAGGAAATGACCCAATCTAGAAAGGCCCTTACATGCATTATCTGATTTTTACCTATCCTTCCAGTGTAAATAGCTTATGTATATAGTTAACCCCCTTATCCAAGTTTGTACTCCTGTTCGATGTAAAACCTGACAGCTTGTTGTTATGGTCGTTAAGTTATGATGTAAACCGCGCTGATACTAAATAGCGCGGTATATAAGAAATTGTAATAAATAAATAAATAAATAAATAAATAAATAAAATAAAAGCAAGCACGCCTGGCTAGCCAGTCATCTGAGAGGCCCCTCCCCCCTGGACCCATACCTTATTTCCCTGGTGATCAGTGGTGAATGGGGGCAGAAGCAGTTCTCCACGCTCCTGCCCCCATTGTAGGGACTCTCCAAAATTATCGGGATCACAAGGTGCTGCCCACTAGCCTCGCACTAGGGGGGCAGTACTGTGATATCACGGCCATATTTATGAGTACCATTGAGGAGGGCAGGAGCAGTCCTTAGTGGTCCTTACCTTGTATTAGAGCAGAGAGACAGTGGATATTGCAGCAAAGTTAGTTACTTTACAGTTTGTATGGACCCAGAGAGTGTTCCAGAATTTTACAAGTGCAATGACACTCACACACATCAGCTCAGTTGGTGTGCATCCTGCTACCCCGTGGGTCAGCCTTGTCTCTTGTGTGCTCGTTTGATTTATTTTCTATCAAACTTCTCACTATGTAGTCTTTCTGCTTTGTGCCAGAGAGCCTGATATGTCTCTGTCAAATAAAGTCAGTCAGCATATGTACTCTCTGTACCTGAGTCTTGTGTGTGATCTTTACGTTCACCCTTTTTTTCTCTGAATCCTATATGCTCCTAAAACAAGATTCTCTCCCTCTGTTATCCAAGAAAGACATGGTAAAAATGATGCTGGTCTCAGATTCACGATGGCAGCATTAGCTATGGGATTTGGAAGAAGTGAGACTGGTATAGACTTGGGATGCTTGTCAGAAAATTTCAACATGATAGATCAAGTGATTCTTGCTCTTCCTTTCCCTTCCCAAGATGGCTCCATACTTTTTGTGAGCAATGTCTCCAAATGGGATAGTTTTGCACATACCAAGACAGTAATGGACCTCATTCCTAAGTCACAGTGAGGGTAATTTTAAAACAGGGTGTGATAAATAGGCACCTACATAGGTGCATATATAGGTGCTAAAGGCAAGTAGACACCTTCTTGTCTTTATCAAATATCAGTGTATGTGACAGACAGCACACCTTGAATGTAGGTGCAATCATGCATCCGCAGGTAGAAAAGGTTCACCTGTGCTTTATACACATATGTGCATAGATTAAGGTATTTTATAATCTACACACATATGTGTGAACTCTGCTTACACTCCACCCGGACTGCATCCCTGGCTATGCCTATTATCAAAGTATACACCATCATACCAAAGCACATACAGTACTTTAACTCTGGTTGCCACATACTAATGGGAATGGCATTATAAAATTGCCTCTGATGCTCAAAATAGTACTTGCATCAAGCCAAAGAGAACTTCCTTCTGTAGTTTATAAGATGTAAGATGTAGAGGTAACTCATCGAAGTGTGCTTGAAAATTCCGTTTAGTAAAGCCTGTGGCACCCACTAGAGTGGGAAATATCGCTTTATCTTTCTCTCACATTTTCTTGGTTTCTGACTGCATTTCTTGGTATTTGGGGATCTTCTCTCTCGTTCCACCCGATTCATAGAATAATCACCTAGGGAGGGTAGTTACTAATGTTCAGTAAGGGGCTGATTCTGTTCCCTGCACGCCTGGCTGCAGTGCCTGGCCAGAATGCAGACATGCTCGAGATAGACCTGATTCCATCACCACGGGGCCCAGACGTTCCCATGATGGCAGAATTGGGTGGATACTGTCACAAGCACAACGCCCAAAGCCACTTGCCTCTAGTGGTCGAGGGGCATGGTGGTTGAGGATTCCTTCTTCTGTCAGCTCCTAGTAGCCTATTTCTTCGTGTTGGTTTCTAGGAAGTGTAGTACTGCTAAAAATATGTTGGTGCTTTAAGTAGAAGGTTTGTAGTTGAGGTAACCGAGGGTAAGGCTTGTAACAGAAAGTTTATTTTCATAACACAAAACACAGCAGGTTCAAGGTATCATTTACAGGATTACAACTGTAGGATTTGCTTAAGGTACAGCAAATAATGGCAAACAAACCAAAAGAACTCAGAAATGGCTTTTTTAAGTCCTCTTACTTGCAGAAGCAATTGCCTTTTGAAACTAGGCTGCCACTTTCCTTTTTAGTCCTTGTTAATGACAGCATAAAGAAAAATTCAGGCTTAATTCTTCTACAGCAGTTTGGTTTCTGCCAGCCTCAAAAACCTCTCTAGGCTGCATTTCTACGTGAAACCAAACTTAGAACAAAACAAACATTCCAAGCTGTTATCAAAACTCTTAGCAGGCTTTTCATATAGGAGAGGAGCAAGCAAAAACTCTTATAGCAGCTAACTTGGCTTTTCTTGCCGTTGCACAGTTCAAACACAGTTGTCAAACAAGCATGAATCAGAGCTTCCTGATCAAGCTTACGTTGCAGTAAATTTCCCTTTTAAAACAGACAGGAATTTGCCTCCACACTGCTTCTGCCATATGGTTAACTTCCAAGGAGAATTACTTCTTTCAGGGCTAGCTTTTCCTCAAGACCTCCTGTCTAGAGCTTGGCATAGAGAGCAATCCATAAAGCAATCTTCTTCTCCCAACTCTGACATTGCTTTCCCAACTGCATGGGTTCTGACTCACCGACCTGGTCAGACTGCTCAGCTGACAACCTCTCTGGTGGTCTGAAAGCTTCTCCATGTCCTGGTCCCCACCTCTGTTGCCAACCTGTTGCAGGGAATTCAGCTCTCTCAGCTCTGGGTAGCTCAGCTCTTCTCCAAGAATCCACTCCTTCTCTCTGCTTCTGTCTCAGCTGCTTTCCGGCTGCTCTCCTTCTCGTCTCTCCCTCTCTCGTCTCTCCCCCTCTGCATAATCTAACCCAGGCCTATACCTCCAGGGTCTTAACCCCACCTCTTTCTTTCCCAGGTGTTGGTAATCCCCCTGCCTTCTGATATTAGAATAATCAGTGCACTTGTTAAAGTAAGGTCTTTGGTCCTCGTGCTTGCAATCCCTCTTTCTTACTTTATCAGTCATTGGCTGAAACCTGTTCCAGCTGGGGGTTTTCTGTCTTTGAAACCTGGCTATGGCTTTCTCTCCCTGCACTCCTAGAAGGGGACCCTTAACTAGGGTGAATTCGTTATGCTTCTCACCTCCCCCACTCTCAGGATAGCTGACTTTGCCACAATACACCTCTGGGCACTCCCCATATGTTGAGGAGATTGACATATGGGAAGCTGCCTGTCCCCATACCAGAATGTTTATGTTTATGTTTATTTGAATTTGATATACCGCTCAGGCCGAAAGCATTAGAGCGGTTTACAATAATATATCATTTGAGGAAATATGAAAGGAACGCCATTTGTAAGATAGGACAGAGTAGAGGACAGAAACAGTCAAAAGGATAGATAAAGAAAGGGAACAGCAAGTTACCATAATATATGCATATGACAATCCAGACCACATCTCCAATGCTCCCCACAGGACAAACGCCATGGACCAATGCCTAAGGGCCACGCCAAAGGGCCCTCAGGCGCGGGCCCGCAAGGCACGGGCGCGCCCCTGAAGCGGCGGTTTAAGCCGTTGTTGAAGGCTTCCCATAGGCAGGCTAGAGGAGGGAGGAGGGGCTCCTGCTCACAGCTCCGGTAACAACTCTGCTTTCCAGCACGCCCCTGAAGCGGTGGTTTAAGCCGCTGTTGAAGGCTTCCCATAGGCAGGCTAGAGGAGGGAGGAGGGGCTCCTGCTCACAGCTCCGGTAACAACTCTGCCACTGCTGAGATGAGGGAGCAGTAGTGTCCTTGCATCATGGCAATGAGCCGTCTGCATAGCAGCTCGGAATGCCAAGCCCCACATTGGCCCCTGAAGACCATGATCAAGGTGGCACCTGGATCGTGGCTGCAGGTTCACAGAGAGAACAGTATTCTGGGGTGCAGCGTATAAACGGCGAGGCCTCCTGGACTTATTCCACTGTTGGAGTGGAATAGCCTGTCCTGAATAGGCTCTGTACTTTCCAGTAGCTGGCCACTCCCCCGCTCCGCCCCGCACTACCCCCTCCCACCCACGTCCAGCACTACCTGCACAAACTCTGTGTACATGTGGGAAGAAAAGGCAACAGAATGCTCCTTGGGGGCTGTTCACTGTTTACCCGTCTGGCCCACACATACACAGCTGCTATTCATGGATCGGATTACCCCCCCCCCCTTAAGGGATGTGGCGGTCGCGCCCCTACCAGGCGGTTGCCTAGTAGGGACGGGAAGCCATCTCAATTCCTCTTTCCCAAGGATTGTAGTTGTGCCAAGGAGATTATGAACCGAGTGGTTGTTTTAAAGCACACAGGAATTTTATTAGCATCCGTGTCAAAATGGTTGACAAAATCTTCAAAGCAAATGTACACATTCAGGTCAAAGCAAAATACAGGATTATTCTTCTCCTCTTAAGGTAACACTTGTAACCAGTGTTGCAATAAAGATATTTACACAAGCTTCACTTCTTTCCTTTCTCAGGCTTCCATTACTCAGCCTTCATGCACACATTACAGTCCATCTCAGAACAAACTGAAGTAAGGTCACTTTCTTGGCCTGCTACTTCCATGCTTTCAACTGAGCTGTAACTTGGCAATGCTTGTAATCGTTCTGGCAGTTTATCTTTAATATTCTTTAGCAGATTAAATAGCCTATGCCACTGAATGACCCTTTCTCCTTTTGGTAGGATTTCACTGGGCTCTTCCTGTTCAGTGTCCCTGGCAAAACCCTTACTCCTATTCCGGGTTTTCCTAGGCTTTAACCTCTCTTCTGAATCAGAGCGTATAACACAGGGTTTAGGCTTTATGGCTTTATCTCTCCTACCTTGGAGTCTGGCTGCATCACCTTCCTGGCTGAGGCTTCTCCGGCTTGGCACTCCCTCTATCTCTGAGCTAGACAGTGACTCAGGGTAAGCTCTCCACTTCCCTTCCTGGGGCTTCTGCTGCCTGCAGATAGACCCTTCCTCCGGTGAGTCTAAGCACTCTTGCCTTAGCTTCCCTAAAGCCAACCTTCTCTCTTTCTCCCTGTAGCCAGTCTGTTTGGTCCTTTGCCTGGAACCTTCCCTGTAGCTTCCTGGGCTGCAGTGCTGGCTGCTCTTGTCTCTGCTGCTACTCACTTTGTATCTGCTTCTTTCATGGTTGCTGGTTCTGCTGTGTTTGCTCTCTCCTGCTTCTTTGCAGTTCCTGGCCTTTCTGGAGTCCTTGGCCCCTCTGCTCACTTTGTTTGTTCTCTCAAACTTAAACGCTGAGCAGGGCAACTCCCTTCCTGACTCCATCCACTTGTACCTCCTACTCTTGCCTGAGGTTGTCATGAGGTCTGGGAGTGGCTTAAACCTAGCACTACCCTCTTGGTTTCTCTCAGGGATTCTGCTGTGATGTATGTGTTCTAATGAACCCATCCCCCGAGAAGAAGAAAAAGTTCTTCTTTCTCCTTTATTTTCCTGCTGGGCTGCCTCCTCCTCACCACATATCCCCCTCCTTAGACTATTACGGGCTGGCGCCATAACCCGCGAACAGCACGTAATACAAGGTATGGGTTGCAACTCATTAACTCTTAAGGCTAGCTGTGCATTCCCTATACGCTCCTTCCATAGCCTCAACAGATTAACATGGTATACCTGCTGCTTTCCCCATCCAGTATCCACAGCATAAGACACTGGTCCGAGCCGTTTTGCTATTTTGTAAGGGCCTTTCCAGGAATTCTCAACCCTAGAGTTTCCTACAGCTACCATTACCATAACCTTATCCCCGACCTTTAAGAAACGTGGCCTTGCACGCCGGTCATGATAAGATTTCTGTTTACTCTGCCTTTTTTTCAAATTTTTCCTAATCCTATAAACAGGATCTACACTACCTTTTGCAATTTGGGGTCCCAGATTGTCTTCCTCTTTTTCTATACAACAGGCTGTTAGCCCCTCTATTTCGGCTATGCCTGTGGAAGCAAATCCTCTAGAGTCCCTGGTGGTAGAGGATAGTTCATCCACCTCCTCTATGGGCGGAAAACCAACTCTTTCACAAATTAATTGTGCCACCCTATCTCCTACATCCACTCTAAAGTTTTCTTGCGAAAAATTAAACAAGAGGACTTTCAATTCTCCCCTATAATCGGGATCTACAACGCCCGCGCCTACATCTATAAACTTTTTAAAGGTGAGGCCAGATCTGGGCGCAATCCGTCCGTAACAACCGGGCGGTATTTCTACTCTAAGTCCCATGTTTACTATGGCCCTCCCCTGTTTTGGAATGACCACCGCTACTGCGCTACAGAGATCCATACCAGCAGCTTGTTCGGTAGCCCGCTTGGGAATTCTTGCCTCAGGGGTAGTCCTACAGAACTTTATCACAAATTTCTGTTTTGGCACTTGCTTTTCCCTCTGAGTATCTACTGACTTCCCTGGGTTTACTTTCTTACCGAACAACGGAGCGGGTATTATTCCCCCTGTATCAACCCTGGGGCGCACAACCCTTTCCTTCCTATTCTCCCCTGAAAGGTTAGTGTCTGTGCGTGTGGTTATCATGCCTGTTTCTTCCTGCAACTGTTTCTCCACCCCCTTTCTGAACTGGGACCAGTCACGGCCCAATATCATATTGTGTGGGAGTCTAGGTATCACTGCCACTGCCACCTGCCTTCCACTACCTAACCCCTTTATCCTAACACTCTGGAGAGGATAGGTGGAAGCTGCTCCATGGACACATTTAATCTTAACCTGCCCCCTTGAGGATTCTTGTAGGCACTGTCTCTGGGCCTCTATCTTTTTCCACAGCCTGCTGGAAATCATAGACTGGCTGGCCCCTGAATCTAGTAGAGCTTCTATGGGTATTCCTTCCACTTCTACTGATAAGAGAAATCCCTCACCTACCTCTTTGGGACGTGTGATTACATAAGCTTTCCTTACTGGACAGTTTCTCTTAAGGTGACCTGGCTCACCACAGGAAAAACATTTTCTCTGCAGGTTATATCTGCCTTCTATGGATTTATTCCTTTCCATCTTATGGCTAGTAAAGGTTGCCTTCCTTTCCTGCAATTCTGTACCTGCCCTCTGAAAAACGCCCTCTTTCTTGAGGCTTAACTTCTTGGCCTCTAGAAAGCACTCAGCCAACGCAATGGCTTCCTGGGTGTTTTTACAGCTCTGCATTACCAGAAAACTCTGTAACTCTTTGGGTACAGCTTCTGTAAACCGTTCCAATATCACAGTATCAATAACAGAATCTATATTGCCATTCTCAGGTACAAGCCATTTATACACTAAGCTTTTAATTCTATGGTATAAAGCTTGAGGTGTTTCACCTTCTTTCAGTACACATGCTCTCAGAAGTCTCCTATAGACCGAGGGACTTAACCCCATCCGATCTCTTACTGCCTTCTTTACATGCTCATACTCGGCTACTAATGCAACTGGCATTTCCCTGTAGGCTGCTAAAGCCTCCCCACTTAGGGTAATAGCAAATCTCATGGCCCATTGTTCCTTTGGCCATTGAGCTAAAACAGCTATTCTTTCAAAGGACTCAATAAAGACATCAATATTGTCCTCTTTAGAAAGGCGGCCACATGAGAAAGTTCCAGTCCCAGGGCTTTCCCCTCCTGGAAAAACAACCTGTGCACCTGGTAAGGCCTGTGCCTTCTGTACAGACTGTGCCATCTTGGTCGCTTCTTCCTGAGCCCGAATCCATTTCGCCATCGCCTCCAGTAGGGGTTGCTGTTGAGCGCGAAGCATGGACGCTGCTTGCTCCTGGCTCACTGCTGCCATCTCCCTCTGCTTGGCGAACTGGTCTGCTACCCAGGCCAATATGTCCGCTGTCTCCATCTTGGACTGCGGTTTCTGGAACACAAACACAGAAAAAAGCACACAAAGTGCAGCACTTTTTTTTTTTTCTCCCTCACTCTCTCCTAGTGAGTACCTGGTGGCCCCTTACATCAGAATCCTAGGCTTATCCCCCTTTAGCCTACGGGTTACCTGATTCTGATGCAGGTCTTCGCTTTACCACCAGAAAACAGCGCTCCGGATCCGACTCCACTCCGGATTTTCTCCTCCGTGTTTTCTCTCGGTCCGGTCACTCCGTCCTTCCTGGATCTTCCTTGTCCTGAGGTACCAGCTTGTAGACGCACCACTTGACCACTGGAATGCTGTATCCGAAAAAACGACGCCACCTGTGGCGGTCGCGCCCCTACCAGGCGGTTGCCTAGTAGGGACGGGAAGCCATCTCAATTCCTCTTTCCCAAGGATTGTAGTTGTGCCAAGGAGATTATGAACCGAGTGGTTGTTTTAAAGCACACAGGAATTTTATTAGCATCCATGTCAAAATGGTTGACAAAATCTTCAAAGCAAATGTACACATTCAGGTCAAAGCAAAATACAGGATTATTCTTCTCCTCTTAAGGTAACACTTGTAACCAGTGTTGCAATAAAGATATTTACACAAGCTTCACTTCTTTCCTTTCTCAGGCTTCCATTACTCAGCCTTCATGCACACATTACAGTCCATCTCAGAACAAACTGAAGTAAGGTCACTTTCTTGGCCTGCTACTTCCATGCTTTCAACTGAGCTGTAACTTGGCAATGCTTGTAATCGTTCTGGCAATTTATCCTTAATATTCTTTAGCAGATTAAATAGCCTATGCCACTGAATGACCCTTTCTCCTTTTGGTAGGATTTCACTGGGCTCTTCCTGTTCAGTGTCCCTGGCAAAACCCTTACTCCTATTCCGGGTTTTCCTAGGCTTTAACCTCTCTTCTGAATCAGAGCGTATAACACAGGGTTTAGGCTTTATGGCTTTATCTCTCCTACCTTGGAGTCTGGCTGCATCACCTTCCTGGCTGAGGCTTCTCCAGCTTGGCACTCCCTCTGTCTCTGAGCTAGACAGTGACGCAGGGTAAGCTCTCCACTTCCCTTCCTGGGGCTTCTGCTGCCTGCAGATAGACCCTTCCTCCGGTGAGTCTAAGCACTCTTGCCTTAGCTTCCTTAAAGCCAACCTTCTCTCTTTCTCCCTGTAGCCAGTCTGTTTGGTCCTTTGCCTGGAACCTTCCCTGTAGCTTCCTGGGCTGCAGTGCTGGCTGCTCTTGTCTCTGCTGCTACTCACTTTGTATCTGCTTCTTTCATGGTTGCTGGTTCTGCTGTGTTTGCTCTCTCCTGCTTCTTTGCAGTTCCTGGCCTTTCTGGACTCCTTGGCCCCTCTGCTCACTTTGTTTGTTCTCTCAAACTTAAACGCTGAGCAGGGCAACTCCCTTCCTGACTCCGCCCACTTGTACCTCCTACTCTTGCCTGAGGTTGTCATGAGGTCTGGGAGTGGCTTAAACCTAGCACTACCCTCTTGGTTTCTCTCAGGGATTCTGCTGTGATGTATGTGTTCTAATGAACCCATCCCCCGAGAAGAAGAAAAAGTTCTTCTTTCTCCTTTATTTTTCTGCTGGGCTGCCTCCTCCTCACCACAGGGAATAACAAATGATTTTTGCCTCTTAACACGTAGTAAAAGACAAAATCATGAGTTATTTTATTGTAACACACATTATTTTACCACAATACACGTTACTTAATAATGAGATGAAACGCATACAAATGCATGCAAAACACTTCATTATTATGCAAATCAAATTACGGCACTTGTATTGAACTGTACAAGCTGTGTTATTCCTTGAAAAATAATGCCTGGAGCAAAAGGTTGTCAAACACAGCCTGATGCTCCCGGATGTCATCTTAAAGGGACTATACTTCAAAAAGAAGATCGTTCACTTTCACCACTCAAGGATCAGAACAAAAATACAGAGGTCTCAGTTTAAAAGAGCACTGCTGTATAAGGCTCGCACCACATTACAGCAACATGCTTTGTAACATCAACGACCTCAAAAACACAAGTAAGAACAGATAGCCAGTCAGCATTAACTTTCCAGATTATGAGGATACACCGATAGAATCCAACAACTTCATGGATAAACCTCACTCGCATGACTGGACACATCTGAAACATCCATCGATCCCAACGTACATCCCCGGTACCATCAAGACGTTTCACACACACGGTTTCTTCAGGGGATCTTGCCAAATTTAACAAACAAACACAACAAACCACCATCATCCTAATCCCACCTACAAACAATCTACATATTATACAAACCCATGAACAAAAACAACACCCAAACCTTACTGCAAATGCTGCCTGCGTTCAATGAAATGTCGGCTCACTGCTGCTCTCCGTGAATCGGGAGCTATACCCGCCTTCCTGGACAAAAAACGCCGCACATGCGGGATAACAACCACGACTCCATTTTTAAAGCTCCCACAAAAAATGACACCAACCTATACAGAACTGCCACGTCAGAAGTTCTACCAGATCACACAGATCACACATGGAACACCCTCCTCATTGCACCAAGATTCCATCGGGAACACTCCAGACACACCGCTATTACAAAAAGTCCAAGATACACGGGGTGACCACCCAAAACTGAGGAGCGCCCGACATTCAGAGAAGACGCTCCAACCCAAACACAGACATAAAGCACCAGCAGCCTACTACCACTACCATATCAAAGCCAGCACTCAACTACAAACATGCCGCCCAGTCTATACTACTGTTTAAGCCGAACAGGGCAAGAGTATTCAAACGATAGATCAAGCTCTGTTCCTGCTTAATCAGAACCTGATCGATCGTCCTTCCCATACTTCCCCGGACGACCTGATCCAAACAGAGGCAACACAAATGCTCAAAAAGGGGGGCGGCACATGTGGGCTGTGGAGAATGTGATATTTGTGGGATCACTATACCGGCTACTGCTTTTGAATATCGGGGGGTCCAGATTCGATTGAAACGTTCCACCACTTGTGATTCGTGCAATGTAGTTTATGCTATAGTGTGCCCTTGTGGGTTGTACTATATTGGAAAAGCTACGTGTGCTTTCCGGACGCGGATGCGTGAGCATCGTAGCCGTTTACATCGTAAGATTTTAGAGGCTCCTATCGTTTCACATTGTGTTCAACGGGACCACATTTTTGAGCAGTTGCATTGCCTCTGTTTGGATCAGGTCGTCCGGGGAAGTATGGGAAGGACGATCGATCAGGTTCTGATTAAGCAGGAACAGAGCTTGATCTATTGTTTGAATACTCTTGCCCTGTTCGGCTTAAACAGTAGTATAGACTGGGCGGCATGTTTGTAGTTGAGTGCTGTGAGGTTTATCCATGATGTTGTTGGATTCTATCGGTGTATCCTCATAATCTGGAAAGTTAATGCTGACTGGATATCTGTTCTTACTTGTGTTTTTGAGGTCGTTGATGTTACAAAGCATGTTGCTGTAATGTGGTGCGAGCCTTATACAGCAGTGCTCTTTTAAACTGAGACCTCTGTATTTTTGTTCTGATCCTTGAGTGGTGAAAGTGAATGATCTTCTTTTTGGAGTATAGCTGTGAATCGTTCTTAAATAAAAGGCCAATACTATAGTGTGTTTGCATCTTAAAGGGACTGGCACATTCAAACAAATAAAAGCATGATCTGAGGATCCCCTCCCCTTCTTCCTCCTTGCAAATACTCCCCTTCCTCCCAAAGATACTAGCCCTCCATACAGACCTCTCCCCCAAAAAACACATTCCAAGCCTCCCAAAAAACCCTTACCCCTATGTGTCCAATCATGACCTGCTACCTCCCTGGGGTCTCAGTCACTACCCTGCAAACCCTGTTGGCCTTCCTGAGACTACCTGAACAATGCCCTGGTGGTCTAGGACAGGGGTCTGCAACCTTTAAGACGTAAAGAGCCACTTGGACCCGTTTCCGAAGGGAAAAAAAAAACTGGGAGCCGCAAAACCATTGCGACATTTAAAACAAATCTAACACTGCATATATTGTTTCTTACCTTAATGCTATATACGACCCCCTACTTTTCCTGTTAAAATATAGGTGTTTGGCCTATACTCGCCGTATAAGACTACCCCTCTTCCTTCACACACCAAAAAAAAAAACGCCAGAAAATATCACAACAACAAGTAACAATATTTGATTTCAAAATTATGATGATTTTGTAGTCAAATCACTAATATGAAATAAAATTATTTTTTCTACCTTTGTTGTCTGACCAATTTATTCTTTGATCATGCTGGTCCCGATCTGAGGCTTCTGCTTTCCTGTCTTCTCTTAGCTCTCTTTCTGTGGTCTATGGTCCATCTGCCATTTCTTATCTCTTCTTTCGTTTTCTTCACTTCTTTCCATCAGCCTATTTCCAGTCCCAGTAACCCTCCCCAATATCAGCCCCTTTCCAGTCCTCACTCCCAGTACCTTCCAGTGCTAATCCCCCCTCAACCCCATTACCAGTGCTAGCCTCCCCTAATCAGCCCAATACCAGTCCTACCCCCCCATCAGCTCATTACCAGTCCTAGCCTCCCCTAATCAGCTCATTTCCAGTGCTCGTCCCCTCAACCCCATTACCAGTGCTCCATCCCTCCATGTCAGCCCCCTCCCTCCCTCCCTCCATCCATATCAGCTCCCTCCCTCCATGTCAGCCCCCTCCATGTCAGCCCCCCTCCCTCCATCCATGTCAGCCCCCTCCATCCCTCCATGTCAGCCCCCCTCCCTCCATCCATATCAGCTCCCTCCCTCCATGTCAGCCCCCTCCCTCCATCCATCCATCCATATCAGCTCCCTCCCTCCATGTCAGCCCCCCTCCCTCCATGTCAGCCCCCTCCATCCCTCCATGTCAGCCCCCCTCCCTCCATCCATCCATATCAGCTCCCTCCCTCCATATCTGCTCCCTCCCTCCATGTCAGCCCCCTCCCTCCCTCCATCCATATCTGCTCCCTCCCTCCATGTCAGCCCCTCCCTCCATGTCAGCCCCCCTCCCTCCATCCATCCATGTCAGCCCCCCTCCCTCCATGTCAGCCCCCCTCCCTCCATGTCAGCCCCCTCCATCCCTCCATGTCAGCGCCCTTCCCTCCATCCATCCATATCAGCTCCCTCCCTCCATGTCAGCCCCCCTCCCTCCCTCCCTCCATATCTGCTCCCTCCATCCATGTCAGCCCCTCCCTCCATGTCAGCCCCCCTCCCTCCATCCATCCATATCTGCTCCCTCCCTCCATGTCAGCCCCCTCCCTCCATGTCAGCCCCCCTCCCTCCATCCATCCATATCTGCTCCCTCCCTCCATGTCAGCCCCCTCCCTCCATCCATCCATCCATATCTGCTCCCTCCCTCCATGTCAGCCCCCCTCCCTCCATCCATATCAGCTCCCTCCCTCCATATCTGCTCCCTCCCTCCATGTCAGCCCCCCTCCCTCCCTCCCTCCCTCCATATCTGCTCCCTCCCTCCATGTCAGCCCCTCCCTCCATGTCAGCCCCCCTCCCTCCATCCATCCATATCTGCTCCCTCCCTCCATGTCAGCCCCCCTCCCTCCCTCCATCCATATCTGCTCCCTCCTTCCATGTCAGCCCCCCTCCCTCCCTCCATGTCAGCCACCCTCCCTCCCTCCCTCCATGTCAGCCCCCTCCATCCATCCATATCTGCTCCCTCCCTCCATGTCAGCCCCCCTCCCTACATACATCCATATCTGCTCCCTCCCTCCATGTCAGCCCCCCTCCCTCCATGTCAGCCCCCCTCCCTCCATCCATCCATCCATATCTGCTCCCTCCCTCCATGTCAGCCCCCCTCCCTCCATCCATCCATATCTGCTCCCTCCCTCCATGTCAGCCCCCCTCCCTCCATCCATATCAGCTCCCTCCCGCCATGTCAGCCCCCCTCCCACCCTCCCTTCCTCCATCCATCCATCCATCCATCCATCCATATCAGCTCCCTCCTTCCATGTCAGCCCCCTCCATCCATCCATATCTGCTCCCTCCCTGTCAGCTCCCTCCCTTCTTCTGCAGCCGCGGCTCTCTGCCTCTTAGGGAACCGCGGCTGTGCTTTTAAAATCATCTCGGAGCCCTTCCTGTCTTGACGGGCTCCGTGCAGCAGTGTCCCGCCTCCAAAGGAAGTGGTAAACAACTTCCTTTAGAGGCGGGACAATGCTGCATGGAGCCCGTCAAGACAGGAAGGGCTCTGAGATGATTTTAAAAGCACAGCCGCGGTTCCCTAAGAGGCAGTGAACCGCGGCTGCAGAAGAAGGGAGGGAGCCCATAACGCCATAAATACCGGGCGGGCAGTGTGCTCCGGAGCCGCGGCAAAGGTGAGAAAGAGCCGCATGCGGCTCCGGAGCCGCGGGTTGCCGACCCCTGGTCTAGGAGATCACAGCAAGTGTGACCCCTATTCACTCCTGTTCAGTCTGGTGTCAGGTTCAAAATGACACCCACAACCCTTAGCTGTAGCCTTGTGATACTCCTGCAAGCAGTCAAGCTGACACATAAGGACATTAACTTTCATATTTCAGCGATTTTGGGGTATTTGGATCTGACAACACTGCTAAGTAGGCCTGGAGGCTTATGACAGTCTCTGTATCTGTATTATCTGGACCTCGACTTTCCATCTAGTGCTCTCTTCCAAGCCTCCTCTTTCCTATCATCACCATTTTTCTAGTGTTCCTTTCCGGAATCCTTCTTTCTCTCACTGTTGCAGTTCTTCTTCTTGTGCTCCTTTCCAAATAGTCTCCTTCTCCTTTTGCTTTCCTTCTGGTTCTCCTTTCCAGGTCCCTTCTTTTTCTTTCAGCACCAGCTTCTATTGTTCAATTCTGAGAAAGTGCCCTAGTTTCATTGTGTTTTACCATCCATTCAAAAATGAATGAACAATCTCTAACAATTACCCACCCAGGAAAGTAGCTACATAGATTTACACATGCTCCAAGGCAGAAGTAATTGTGTGACACATATGCACATAGTTGATAAAATATGCAGATAAGTGGCAATTCCACCCTGTTCTACCCAAACAAGAGGGAGTGCCTATTTTTATGCAATACACATTGTACATGTCTATACCCCTTGTCAGTACTGTTCTAAATGCTCAAGTCTCTTTAAATTTCCCTCAATAACACATCTTCTAACAGTTTTTCCAATTGTTGCTTCTACCAGTTCCTTTCCTCTTTTCAAATTAAACAACAACAACAAAAAAAGACATTAATAACTGAAGGCCAACTTGAAACCTTCTGTCATTTTTCTTTGTGCGGAGAAGTTTAGAAACTAGGAATTCCAGTATTTCTGATTGCTATTCAAAAATTTTCACCATCGATCAGTGACTTTTACTCAATGACAAGTAATATATTGCAGTTAGAAAGATGGGCAAAACTTCTATGCTTAAAAAAACAAAAGTCTTGGGTTTTAATAATGCTAAACCTCTTCCAGGTTCATTAATACAGGAATTGGATTGGTTAGGACTTTATTCTGATCCAATCCTTCGAGTTCTTGGTACTTTGATTCATGATAGTCTATCCTTGGGGGCCCACATCAATTCAGTGGTATCATTTTTCAAACTGCATCAATTGCGCAGGATTAAACCACATTTTTCTATTGATCATTTTGTCTTTTAGTGCAAAGTTCTATTTTGGATTTTTTAGATTATGGTATTAATTTGTTTATGAATTGCTCATGGTGACAATTAATGCATTTATTTATTTAACAGGTTTTATATACCACTTTATCATTTCAATCAAAGCGGTTTACATTGAAATGTAAACTTGTTAAAGTACATTAAACAGGGACATTGAAAACTTGGACTTTTCTGAGGCAATGGAGGGTTAAGTGACTTACCCAAGGCCACAAGGAGTGCTAGTGGGAATCAAACCCTGGTCTACTAGGTTCCCAAGCCTGTGTTCTTAACCATTAGGCTACTCTTCAACTCCGTTTGCAGCTTTGTCAGAACACTGCAGCTCATCTTATCTTTGGTGTCTCTCGATATACAGCAGTGACCCCTTTACTTCATGATTTGTACTGGCTTAAGGTTTCAAATAGGGTTCATTTTAAATTTTATACTTTTCTTTATAAATTTTTTAATGATTTTTTTCCCATAAGGTTTTCTTCTTTATTGCTTCCTTTTTTAACACATAAGTCAAAACATTTGCCGTCCTTTAGCATTTTGTTACATCCTCCTTGCAAAGATATTTGTTTTAAATCTCAATTTATACATACTATTCCATATAAGGCAGCTAAATTCTAGTCAGAACTACCTCTAAAATGCCTGTATGCAAACACTAGAAGTCAAAAAAATAAGATGGGAGAATAAATAGCACTAAATGAAAGGTTAGATGATTGGCATTTCAAAGACCTGGTGGAAAAAGGACAACTAATGGGACACTGATACCTGGGTACAAACTATATTGCAATGGTAGGGTAGATCAAATTGGTGGAGGGTGTCACGCGGTGGCCGGTGACACAAAGTTTATACGCCACTAGGTAGCGCTGTTAAAGAACAAAGAGTCCGAGTGTAGGGTAATAAAGGCTTTTATTCCCCGTTTAAAGCAAGGTTCAACTAAGAGATATTTTAGATAACAGAAACAGTCCTTTGTTTCAAAAGGTACCAATATTCACTGGTTAGTTAACTGTTACTTCACAGTTTAAAGCAGGTTTTCTTCAAAGTAATATTCAGTATAATAAACATCAACTTATACTTCATTTATTCTTCTGTGGAGCATACACACTTTGGAGCATAGGCAGTGCACCAATCACATTCCATTTCCTCAGGCAAAGGTGTGGGAATAGTGCTGGGAG
This sequence comes from Ichthyophis bannanicus, assembly GCA_033557465.1. NCBI lineage: Eukaryota > Metazoa > Chordata > Amphibia > Gymnophiona > Ichthyophiidae > Ichthyophis > Ichthyophis bannanicus. Next base: position 595,860,931 of record CM066033.1, read on the forward strand.
AATCCACTTCCATCAAATCCTCTCCCCTATACTGATTCAAAGGGCTTTCACTGTCCCTGTCTATTTCAGCTTGGTAATCTCCAGCTTGGGAGTTTGGCTTCATATAACCAGGGACTCTTAAGGCTGGCGGTAGTTTAGTGAACCAGTCTGCACTCTTGTTTCCCTTAAGAGGAATCCTTCTTTTAGCATAGCTTTTAGCAGTACAATCATTACAGTTAATCTTCAATGCCTCATACCTTGGCTCACTGAGTAAAAACTTCCATTGCTTATAAAACTGCTTTTCCCTCTGAATAGGTGAAACTGAGCAATGATCCTCTAGAGATAAGCTTCTGTCAGAACCTCCCTCTCTGGTTCTTAGCTTTCTTCTCTCTAGGTTACAAACAGGTAGAGTATAGGAACTAGGCGTGGCAGAGCCTCTCACCTTGGAGCAACTTCCACCAAACTCCCCTTGCACAACAGGTCCAGTTTGGGCTTTCTGGCTTCCTACCTTGTGAGGTCTGTTTCTCCTCCAGCTTCCAGCTTGGCTTCTTCCACAGCAATCAGGCTTATGTCCTTGATAGACTCCAGGCTTCTCTGCTGTTTCTCCTTCTAGTTCAGCTCCAGTTCCTTCTTCCTCTTTCTCCTCCTTCCTCAGCTCCTGCTGTGTCCACTGCTTCCTCTGCTTATGCCACTGCTGCTTATGACACTCCTCTCTCTCCTTTCCAGAAGCTTTCTGCTCTGGCTTATAAAGTGAACCGTTACTGCTGACTTCCTGGTTCCCTTTCAGCTGCAGGTCATCAGTGAGATTAGGTTCATTAAGACCAGTATGTCTGTTCGTGCTCCCTCTAGCTGTGCCTGAAGGTAACTGCACATCTAGTTCTTCTAAAACAGGATTTCTTTTCTTAAAACCAACTTTATTAGTGCCCGCATCATGACAAGGGGTTGCGCTCTATGTCATAGAGGGCATTGACTCACATAGGATTAAAGTTTTGCAGGAAACAAAATACACTGTAGAATCTCTATGGATAGAAATTCCATGTAAAAAGGGGAAGGCAATGGCAGTGGGTGTGTACTACCATCTGCCTGGCCAGAATGAAGAGAAGGATGATGAAATGCTGAAAGGAATCAAGGAAGCTAACAAAAGTTACAACACAGTAATAATGGGTGATTTCAAATATTCTAGTATTGACTTTATCAATGTCGTAACAGGACATGTTAGGGACATAAAGTTTCTAGATAAAATAAATGACTGCTTCCTGGAGCAGCTGGTTCTTGAACCAACAAGAGGGGGAAACTATTTTGTACCTAGTCCTTAGTGGAATGCAGGATCTAGTGTGAGTGATAAGGGTGTTGGGGCCATTTGGCAAAAGCGATCATAGTATGATCACATTTAATTTAATAAATGGATGAAGGACGGCAAGGGAATCCATAGTACTACCTTTTAACTTTCAAAAGGGAGATTATAAAAAAATGAGGAAAATAGTTAATATAAATCTAATAGGAGCAGCTACAAAGGTAAAAGATTTACATCAAACATTGTTTAGAAGTACTATCTTGGAAGCACAGAATAGATGTATTCCACGCTTTAAGAAAAGTGGAAGGAAGGCCAAAAAACTGCCAGCATGGCTAAAAGGTGAGGTCAGAGTGGCTGTTGTTGCCAAAAAAGCATCTTTTGGGAAATGGAGAAAGGGAAACGACATATGCAACGACATGGGAAACGACATAAGCAATGGAAGTTAGATGCAAGGCATTGATAAGGCAGACAAAGAGAAATTTGAAAAGAAGCTTGCCATGGAAGCAAAAATGCATAACAAAAGCTTTTACAAGTGCATTCGTAGCAAAATACCTGTGAGGGAGTCAGTTGGACCATTGGATGATGGAGGGGTTAAAGGGGCACTAAGGTAGGACAAGGCCATAGCAGAGAGACACCACAAAGAAGAGCAGAGCCCTTTGAGGAGAGACTTGGAAAAGAGACGGCTGAGGGGGATATGATAGAGGTCTATAAATTAATGAATGGAGTGAAATGGGTAAACGTAGATTTGTTGTTTACACCATCAAAAAGTTGAAAGACTAGAGGACACACAGCTACAACGCATCCCACTTAAGACTAAGAAGAGAATTTTTTTCACTCAACACCTAATCAAACTCTGTAATTCATTACAGGAGGATGTGGTAAAAGCTGTTAGTGTAACTGGTTTTAAAAAAGGTTTGGACAAGTTCCCAGAGGAAAGGCCCATAAACCATACACTGATAAAGAAAATTCAAAAACATTTCTGTCACAGATTCTAGTACTGTTTTTGGTTATGAACTCGGATATGTACTTAGAAATTCTCCATCACGTAATGTTTTTGAGTGACATGTAGTTTAAATTTAGACTATGTTGCTCATATTTACATTAGATGTATATAGATGTATATTGTAACGTAATGTCTCCTAAAAGGTAGTTGTATATGATTTTTTGCTGTATTGCGCCTCAAGAACATCCCTCTTAAGGGTCCAACAATAGTCTGCAAGCATACTGGAGCTCCACTTGCCCTGGTACCTATTTTTCATTACCGAAATGTCCTGATGAAACCTTTCCCCATTTTCATCGCTGGCTGCTCCTAGATTTGCAGGAAAAAAAATCCAGGTGTGAATGCAAGAAGTGCATTTTCAAAGACACGTTACATCCCAGTTTCTGGTAAGATTTCAGTAGAGTATCCACTAATTCTGCATAGCTGTCTGCCTTGTTATTTCCCAAGAAGTCATGGCAAATGGACTCCCATGCAGCTCTTTCAGTTTCATTCAACTGACCATCAAAGTTTTCATCTTTCATCAGTTTTCTAATATCAGTTCCTACAAAGATCCCTTCTTTGATCTTCGCCTCACTGATTCGTGGAAATGTCTTTCTTAGATATGCAAATCGAAGTCCACTTCTATCCATGGCTTTTACAAAGTTCTTCATAAGACCCAACTTTATATGGAGTGGAGGTAGATATACTTTATTCGGCTCCACAAGTGGGTCATGTGCAATGTTTTTCTGGCCTGGGACTAGTGATGCTCTCTTTGGCCATAGTTTCCAGATGTAATGATTTTTCCTGTCCCTGCTGTCCCACTCACACAGAAAGCAACAATACTTTGTCCAACCAAGCTGTTGTCCAAGCAAGAGGGCAATTACTTTTAAATTGCCACAAATATTCCACTTGTGTTCTTCATACTTGATATTTGTTAGCAGGAGATGCATACTGCTGTAAGTTTCTTTCATATTGACGGCATGAGCTACTGGAACTGATGGTAAAATATTTCTGTTGTGGATAAGCACAGCTTTTAGGCTATATTTAGAAGAATCAATAAATAGTCGCCAATCCTCTGTTCTATAATTTGGACAAAGTGTTTAACTTCACAACAAAAAGCAATTCCATCTTCAAAGGCAAAGTAATCCACAAACTCGGTATGCCTATTTCTAAAAGTGCACACTTTGGTTTCTTTCTGAAGAAGATTCCAGCCTTTCAATCGTGACCCTAACAGTTCTGCTTGTCGCTTCGAAAGAGTCAAATCTTTGACGAGATCATTCAAATCGCCTTGGTCCAGTAAATGTGGTTCAGAAGAGGAACCGGATGCCTCAAAGCTTGGATACTGCATTACAGCATCGCCATCACCGTCAACATCAGCATTCATTGGTTCTTCTTCTTCTTCATCCTCATTCACTGTAAGATTTTCTGGAGGTTTTGGCACCGGCAATTCTTGACAGTGAGGCTCAGGCCTCATGGCAGATGGTAAATTTGCATAATTTACAGTGTGTTTTGATTTTGAAGTAATGCCTGCAATGTTTGTAAGGCAAAAGTAGCAATCTGTCAAGTGATCTCTTGGTTCCCTCCAGATCATTGGAACAGCAAAATTCATGTGTCAAACACCCTTTACCCAACCTGTTCGGGGTCTGACACAGGTAATACAGCAGCCGTGAGGTGCCCAATTTTTGTCCTGGTCACCAACTTGACATCCAAAGTACAGCTTATAACATGTCTTAACAAGCGGAGTAAAACATCTTCTCTGCTTCTTAAAAGTAACCTCATCGCAAATGTAGCAAAATGAATCCGGACGATTAACACACTTTCGAGGCATTGTTAAACAACTACAAGCAATAACCATAATATTTATTAACCAACTGCTGTTTATGAAATAGATTAACGCAAACTCACATCCATTCAGATTCTGTTTTTTTCAAACAAAACAAACCACAATCGCTGACGGCGACAGAAAGTATACCAATACATGACTCAGCGTTTTCTGCTTGTATCAGCCGGACCGGTAGGGCAAGGGGCCCGGTTAATTAGTTATATTATAACTACATGACTCAGCATTTTTGGTTGTGGCTGACAACATACAATAATAATTATGATGGAATTTTTCGTATTCAACCTTTGTTTACTGAAACAAAATTGTAACGGCTAATTTACAGTAATGTACACAATTTACTAGAAGATATCTCTTGAAGTATGGGTGATAGAAAAATTCTGATACCATATTTGTAAACAATGGGAAAAATTATATATGAAACAGGTCAGAGCGGGTCTGTGACAAAAATTGTGTTGACCAGTGTTATTAAAGAGGACTGGGGAAATCCACTACTTATCCTGGAATGAGCATTGTGGAACATGTGTGACATTTCGTGAATTTACCAGATACGTATGACCTGTCCTTGCACATATGTTATCTCCAAAGCTGTGAGCCTCAAATGCATTCCCAGTTACACCATCCTCAAGCCCCATCCCCAAAGCCTGCCTCTCCACTTACCTCCAAGCATGACACTGCTGTACAGCTCCCATATAGGGTGCAGGGAGGACACAATCTCACCAGGGAGAGTTTCATCACATGTATGTGTGCTGCAACCCTCACCTCTATCTGAGTTTCTAGGTCTCAGGACACACCTGTCTTCACAGGTGAGAGGCCCGATTAATGGCAACTACCATAATAGCTGTATCTATGGCAACACCATCAGCCCCCTTGGTGCAGCTGCAGCCTATTGGGAGATATGCTCACGTGGATGGTTAGCCTCTGTGAATGTACAATTGAATCACTTAGCTGGTGAGACAGGAAAGATTCTGCAGTGTAAGTGCATTCAGTTTGCTCTTGTCCTAAGCTGCAGTCACAGAGTGTAATCTGGGTGTCCCTTAGAACCATACACAGTATGCGCATATAGGCATGTCCATCTCATGCACATCTGCACACAATAGATACTATCTTAACACTGTCTACTTATTATTGACCACAGCATTCAACAGTACATTATGTCTTACTCCAAAAGAACAACCTGCCTTATATTTGCAGAGATGACATGCATTTGTTTGCTTGATTGCGACAGTGGGGCACTGACCTTTGAATGGTGTGTGCACAATTCCAGCAGGAGGAATTAGCCACAGGATGCCATGTTGGTCTCTGCATTGCCTGACATCATGTGGGAAGGCAGTAGCTGGAGGAGAATGTTAGGGTGAGGGTGGAGATAACATTCCCATACATGTTTTAAATGTACGCCTGGTAGGTAGTATTGCTAGGCAGAGGCTATGTTCAGTTGCACAGAAGCTATGAGGGCCTACTCTGTCTTTGAATGTTTTACAACAGAGGCCCTGCATGACAGCCTCACCCGCTCTCCATGGGTACTGAGTGTGACAGCCACAAGGATGTTGTTAGAGTACAAAGAAGCTGGGGATGGCAGCATATGTGTAGCCAGCAATTGTACCAATATCTAACCCCATATCCAACCTGCCATGCTTCCAAGAGCAATTGGGGGGGGCAGCATCTGAAGTGTGGGAGAGCACATGTGCTGCAATGGCCATTTTTGCAGTGTCCATGGCCAGGGACATGACAATATGGGAGTACGAGCATGACACTGTTCAATGCTCTCTGCCAAAAGCTATGTAGATGGACACAGTCTTCTAGTATGTGACTGACATAGGCCACTGTGGGCCAACATGCACTCACAGCCTATCTCTGGGCCAGTTTCCAGTGCTCTTTGCTTTGCTTTAGCGGTCCCCAAGTTTAAACTAAAAGGGTACACAAATGAAGAGCAGAGGATTCTGGGTATTCTCTAAAACAGAGCAATTTGTACAGGATGTACATGAGTCAGAGGTTAGGTAAATGGCCGAGCTATCGTAACATGGGTCTGGTATGAGCATGACCTGACTGCAAACATCTGTTCCTGCTGAGAGGCCGCTTTCACTCTGATGAAGCTGTGACAATGGCACGGCTATGCATCCACGTGGTGCTATTTCAGGTCAAGTTGCAGTGATGTGGGTGCTGTTTTTTTGTGGTAGTTTAGCCCCTAGCAGTACAGATCACCAACTACTGATATGCAACTTAAAGCTGAAAAAGAGCAAGCTACTAATGGATGTAGCAAAATATACCACCAGAATTTAAAGACTGGCTGCCAAATCAATTTTAAATACAAATGACAGAGCTCCAGAAAAATTATGGGATGACATCAAGAAAATTTGTGTTGGAAGAAAGTGAGAAGTCTCTAGAAAAGCAAAAATAGCCAAAATGGATGATCGAAGAAACTATGAAAATTGTCCAGAAACTCAGAGAAGCTAAAGCCTGAGGAGAAAGAGAGGCAATCACAGAACTCAACAGAGATTTCCAATGTGCAGCAAGACAAGACAAGGAGAAGTACACCAATGACACATGCAAGGAAATATAATCAGAAACTATTAGAGGAAGAACAAGATTGGATTTCCTAAAACTACAAGAGTTAAAGAAGAAATTCCAGCCTCAAATTGAAATGCTATAAGATACTCAAGGATCCATGTTGAATGATGCTGAGAAGATCAAGAAGGTGGAAAGAATATAGAGTCATTATACCATAAAGATCAAGTTGACCAACAGCTGTTTCAGTCTGTACCTTATGATCAGGAACCATTGATGATGAAAGAAGTCGAAGCAGCATTGAAAGCCTTATCAAAGAACAAAGCACTTGGCATTGATGGCATTCCCATTGAAGCTTTACAGCAATTGGATGCAGCTATTACCATACTTACAAGGCTCTGCAAGGAAATCTGGAAGATAACATCATGGCCAACTGACTGGAAAAGATCTGTGTTTATACAAATACTAAAAAAAGGTTTTCCAACTGACTATGGAAATTATCGCACAATTGCTCTGATCCCATGTGCCAGTAAGAGCAGAGATGTCTCTCTCCATATAAAGATTTGACTTGTTCAAGCCATGGTATTTTCAATAACATCATATGGATGCCAAAGTTGGACAGTGAAAAAGATAAACAGGAAGAAAATCAATGCCTTTGAATTATGGTGCTGGCAACGAATACTGTGTATACTATGGACTGCCCGAAGAGCAAACCAGACAGTACTAGAGGAGATCACATCTAAGCTTTCTTTAGAAGCTCAGATGACAAGACTTCGATGTTCATACTTTGGACACATCACGAGAAGAGAGAAATTGTTACAGAAAGACATCATGCTTGGCAAAGTAGAAGTCAACGCAAAAGAGGAAGGCCAGAAATGAAATGGATCGATACAATAAGAGCAGCTATGTGTGTCACTCTATCTGCAATGAACTGACTGACTGAAGACCGAACACAGTTTAGGACAATTATCCAGAAGGTTGTCATGAGTCAACTCGACAGCACTTAACAACAACAGCTACTAGCCAGGTTGTTGGATGTCCATGCTGTTTGTATGAAACCAATATTTTCATGGTGGCTATGTGTGCATGCATTAGGGGGTGACTAGCAGACCTGGCACAGATGGTACATGAGTGATTGACACAGCCCTGTGTCACAGAACAGATGTAGGCTGACTATAATGGATCTAGCCAGAAAGAGAGGAAGGCAAGTTTTCTGGGGCTGCCTGTAGCCTGATGGGGACTATGGTTTTGAAAGGCCATGCTGGTTGGCATCAGCACCCCTCCTTTCTGCCTAGGCAGCACTCACTGCATTTACGTTCCTTGGAAACAGCTGCCTAAGTCCTAGAGCATGACATAAAATGTTACCTGAGAGTCTTTGGCCAATGGGTGCAGGATACAAGGTCCTGAAGGGACATACCACTCAAACATGCTGTGGTTATACAGAAGACAAAACTATCATGACAAACCACATTCAACAACTGAAGGTTTCTGAAAGTAGAATAGATCTGCTCCAGAACCTGGCGAAACCATCCATTGCGGAACATGGCCTGGGGACTAGGTGATGTGTGCCCTTCCTTGCATTCAGACTGACAGGTGAAAAAGGACACTTGTACATGTGGTGGCTGTTACGTTCATGAAGCACACAATGTGCCTGCACATTCCAGAGTTGATGTGACAGATTGTTGCATTCTCCATAGGAGCAAAAGTAGCATATAGCTGTTCAGATTGTGAGGCACATCCTGGGAAATAAAAGGGCTAACCAACACCAGCATACATGGCCCACATTGCAGCCATTGTGGTAACCCTGATCACTAGAGCCTTGTCCAGTACCTATATGTCTTGTATGACAAAGGCACAAGTGACATTGGCTCCCCCGGAGAGGGCAGGATGGTCTGGGATGGACCTTATGGGTCATGAATGAGATTTGAGTTTGGTGTATGTGCAAAAGTACTTATCTTGTAGTGTACAGCAGGTCACAAGGGAATGCACGCGGTGCACATGTGCTGTCTCAAGGATTATTGCCACACTGTACCCCAGTGGATCTCTGTGTGCAAATGTTGTTGGATTAAGAAGTACAGTGGAGGGAAGGACATCTTGCTCTCACATGTGGCTTGGCCTTTGGACAGGAGATTAATACTGCTGCTGTGTGTCTGTTATGCAGATGTGGTACTGAATGTCCAGTGCAGTCCGTAGAGCAGGTGTACCACTGCAGACAGACCCTAGGTGTGGTTTACAACTGTCTCAGAATGTGCCTACCAGGTTGTCTCAAGTCCTGGGTTTAGGCTATTGGAGGCAGGAACCTGTATTCTGGTTTATTCTAGAGAGTGCTGCAGAGAAAGGTTTTGAGGTGTGGCCAAATGGTTAGAGCACTGGTTCAAAAAGGAACAGACCAGGGTTTGCATCTCACTTGTGCTCTTGGAAAAGTTCTTTCACCTTCCATTGCCTTGGAAGAAAAGCCTGGCAATTTACTTCCAGTCATGCTGCCAAGAAAACCCAGGTGCTTCTGGGTTGCCAGGCGTCAGCATAGACTTGAGGGCATGCATTATTATTATTCCTTTTTATGTGTTATGAGAGCACATTGGCTTTGCAAGCATGCATATTTCAATCATACCCATCTGAAAGCATGACTTTATTGCTTCTGCTGCAGCACATTGCAAAGGGTCGAACAACTTCACCCTGTAGATGTATGTACATGATTGAAAAGTTTCATGATAACTGTGAATGAACATCTTTTGCTCCATCACATATATGCAGTTCATGCAGACACATCACACTCCTGGGATGACCACCTGCACAGATCATCACACATCCTTACTTACTCCATATGGTCAATATGAGAGACACATCAGTTCAGAGACATGAGTGGACGCCAGGTGTATAACATCATGCGATTTACCTTGTTCCACCAGGGGTCATTCTGAGGCATCCCCGCTATTTGTGCCGGCTCCTGCCCCTGTATAACTTCCTTGCTGGTTGTGTGGGGAGGTTATATGAGGGGGGCAGGGAAGGGGCTGCACGGGGGAAGAGAGTGGGCGGGCAGTGGGTGGTCACCAGCCCTGGACATGCAGGGCCGATTCTAATGTCAACCCTGTAGGTCCAGTGCCAGCGAAATGACTGAGGAAGATATTCCGCTCCTAGGGTGGAATAACTTCTCTGGACATTTCAATTTTGCTGCTCCGGGGGTGGGGGGGGGGGGTGCGGAAGGGCTGGGGGGGGGCAGGATCGGGGATTGGGCTGTGGGGAATTAACATTTTGGGCAGGCGGCTGGCATCAGGCTTTTAAATGGGTTGCGGTGCCATGGCAACATGACACCATGGCACTGCGGCTCCATTTAAAAGCCCTGGCTGAATTAGCTGGCCAGTGCCTGTACGTGCAGGTTGGGACTGAATCGCAGTCTCAGCCTGCACATACAGGCTTGTTTGCAATTCTGATCCCGTGGGGCTAAACATACCTCATGGGATCAGAATCGCGATCTCCTTTGTACATCCGGGTCAACCCAGATGTACAAAGGAGATGTACGTCAGGATCAGAATCGAGCCCTATGAGTGTACACCTTATCTGTACGGGAACACTTTGCATTTTCATGCAGCTTGTGCTGCAAATGTGTAGCTTTATGTCCTTGAATCATAGCCTACTTACTTGTCCAGTCAGGGCGAGAATGTTGTTCGCACAGGGCCCCATGCTTCAGGGGGCCCCGCGCAAACTTCATTCTCACGCGGTGCTCTTCATACTGGAGCTGTGCAGAGAGAGCTGGGGAAGCTCAGGTGAGGCCCCAGTGCACCTCTGAACAGCTGCCAGCGTGAAGAGCAGCATTTTCCCTCACACTGGCATCTGTGCTACTGTGAAGCATGCGAGTCCGGGAAATGCCCTTTAAGCTTTCCCAACATTCAGCACCCTTCTCTGCAACACAGTTGCCAGCAGGAGGGAAAACGCTGCTCTTCACGCTGGCAGCTGTGCAGAGGTGAGCCGGGGCCTCACACAGGCTTCACCAGCTCCCTCTGAAGCAGCTAAGACAGCTGCAGGGCTCTTCAAAGGGCATCTTGGATAGGACAGGAAATAGCTGATGGGGGACTAAGATTGGAAATGGGCTGATGGGGGGGGGGCTTAGACTGGAAATGGGCCGATGGGGGGGACCTGGACTGCAAATGGGCTGATGGGGGGGCTGAAATATGACTGGAAATGGCTGATGTGGGGCTAGGACTGGAAATGGGCTGATGGGGGACTAGGATTGGAAATGGGCAGATGGGGGGAGCTTGGACTGGAAATGGCCTGATGGGGTGCTGGAATAGGACTGGAAATGAGCTGATGGGGGGGGGGCTAGGACTGGAAATGGGCTAGGATTGGAAATGGGCTGATGGGGGGAACTTGGACTGGAAATGGGCCAATGGGGGGGGGGCTGGAATAGGACTGGAAATGTCTGATGGGGGGCTAAAATTGGAAATGGGCTGATGGGGGGGGGGGGGCTGGACTGGAAATGGGCTGATGCGGGGGCATGGGAGAATGGGACTAGAAGGAGCGGATGCTGGATGGGGCTGGAATTAGAAGGGAGTTGATGTTAGGGGAGGACTAGAAGGGGATGGGGCTGTGGAATGAGGATGGAGGATGGAGACGGCCGAGTATTGGGTAAGTAAGTGGGGACTGAGGATGGAGGGGTGAAATTTAAGTGGATGATAAAGGAATAAAGAAAGAAATAGAGGAAAAAGCAAAAGGGGAAAGATCAGTATGTTAAAGCAGATGTAGAAATAGAATGGAAAAATACTAGAAGAGAAGAAAGGACAAATGGACAGTTCGCAGAAGACACAAAGAAACCAGAAGAAAGTGATTGAAGCAATAGCAACTGAAAAATGAAATGCCTAAACGAAAGGTAGAAAAATACTTTTTATTTTGAATTTATTAACTGGAATATGTCATCTCTGGGAAATGTGTATCACTAACGTCTTTGCGTTTTTGATTAGTATAAGAAGAAATTAATTTATAATTTTATTTCTCCAGTATTCTTCTACATTCCAAGTTTGGCTTTTGGGGTTCCCAATTTAATTATTGTCTTTCTATTTCTAAATTGTGATCCCTTGTTCTTTGTTTGGTGACGGTCTGTGTTCTGCATGTGTAACCGAGTTGAGGTATTCTGTTCATGTAGTTTCTGTGACAGTGCCACTTGTTCTCTTTCCCCGGTAGAAGATGTATTGGTATTCTCTAAGATGTATTGGTTTAATATTTGCTGTATTGCCTTTTTGATAGGTAGGGTTGGTGCTTTGTGAGTCCTGGTAGTTCTGTTTTGATATGGTGGGTTTGCTATGAGTTCTAAATGGGCAGTGTTTGTTGTACACCCTAATTTGCTTAGTGGTTGGCACTGGAGTATAGTAATATAGAAATCTGGTAGTCTTTATTTATCCATGCACTCATTAAGAGGCATGTTTACTAAATGTTAGCACATGATAACATTATGCAAATGAGGCCTTGCAATGAGTCTCTGCACATGGCCCCGCGCCACCCCCCCTTGGGCCGCCCCTGTGTCCAGTTGTTAAATGCGTATATGTCAGGAAGATTGTATGGTGGTTAGAGCAGCTGAGACAGCTGTGAAACCCAAATAACTGGTATTAGACTTTCCCTATGGCCCAGCAACTATTTTTCACGCACACCACAACTGAGGTTAGCTGAATTGGTGAGGCCACATTGGGTATATTGAGGCAGCAAGGCATACGGCACTCATCTACCCCCATCCAACATTCAGCCCATTCATCTGCATATATCCATCATGTTCACTCATGTTTTCTCCTGCCAGCTGCTATACCCTGGCCCACACTGTGGTATTTTACTCATTGGGGCATATCACTCACACCTCACCTGCAGCTGATGTGCAGGTCACCACTGCCACCCAGGTATCTTTCTATACCTACATTGTGGCCATGGTGGCTGCTCCAGGGCACACTTCTACCCAATCCTATGCCACCCACTGAAATCACCGTAGATTACATGAACACCCCTCACTACCACAGTTAAACTGCCTCCCACATTATCCGCACACTCACTGTCTCATGCGTATGTGACACATGGATGTGACTTTTACATCACCAATTCCCTTTGTTCCCTTCTAGCACCTCACATCTGATTTCTCCACAGGCTCCCTTTATCCTGCGTTAAGGCAGCCATCCTTAGTACATGTTAACCTGTATGCTTGGGCTCTTAATACCCGCTGTCTACTTAACACCCACTAACCAGTCGCTAGCTAGCACCCTTTACATGGGACTGCCTCTTCCCCATCCCGGACTTTAACACCCACTGGGGTCCATTGCTGCTGTATGCGCACGCTAAAGAGCGCATCCTTAATGGTCCTTAGTAAACATTCCCTTTAGACTTTTCACATCCAACTACCCCAGCTGGGTTTAAATTATACTATAGTGTTTAAAAATCTGACAAGATATTCCATCAAAGCAGGTATGAATAGCAAGGATGGGCCACCTTTTCTAGAAGGAAACTTGCCTTGAACTTTGCAGAAATTATGTAGACATATTTGAAATGTAAAAGCAACTAAAAAAAAACCTTGTTGATATGAAGGGCAGCATAGTTTAGGTTCAACATTTCTTTGACTGAATAACCCCATACTCCATTTATAAACACGTCAGCCAATGCACTTACATTTCTGGCAATATTTACTTTAACACCCTGAGGCAGAGCAAGATAAAAAAAAAGTGGTCATTCTGCATTTTCCTATCATACCTACCTCAGAACCTTTACAATAGCACATAGTATATCACAATGAACACTATTTATTTCAGTCAAGATTAAAGCACGCATACATACTGTCCGTCAGCATATTAGGATCAGCGTGACTGAGACATGTTGGTCTAAACAAAATGTGAAACACATTACTGACAAAAGTGAGTTTTTCTCCAGTGTTACCGATCACAAAGAAGCAACAAGCAAAAGATAAATTGTAAATATCCCTTGCAAAACAGACACAAACACACAAATGCTAAAATGAACAGCACGCGGTGCTGTATTTTGATCTGTGTGAAATTCAGGAGCCTTTTTATGACGTGCTTTAGGACTTTCCACTGAATGTGCATTTAACCCCTAAACAAATGTTTGTTAAGTGCAGAGCCTCTACAGTAACTAGCGGGGGCGTGACCAGCATGTTTCTGGAAGTTAACGTGCAGATGTGTAATGTAACGTATGATGTAAGTACTGTGGGTGCATCTGACACTACCTATTGGCATACTTTAGTAAGAGGGCCCTAAGAGCTGAAGGAATGTTACAGTACCTATAGGCACTGATTCATCAAGGCCTTTTCCCATAGATACAGAATGGGAGACGGGCCGTAGTGAATCAGGACCCGCAGTGTCATAGAATGTTATATTAACGACTATGGGTACATGTACAAGCAAAGCTATTCAACAATGAATACCACCATTAATTTTCAGTCAACACTACTGGCTAAAATCACCCAGCTCCAGCACAGAAAAACGAACAACCACTGTCATGGTATGCACAAAACTAATCCTATCCATGCTGATCAGTTGTATCTCCCTTCCCCTTCACAGGCACATCTGAAAAGCACCTCTCACTTGGCATTTTTCTTTCAGGGCCCCAGCCTCTGGAATTTGATCCCTGCTAGTAGCCATATAAAATCCTTATACCCCAAATTTAAGGTCACTTTAAAAACCTCTCCTCTCTCTTTCAACGAGCTTATGGTCTCCCACCATACTAACTAGAATCTGCATCTCTCCTTCCTTTTCTTTCCTGGTGTTTTATTCCTCCTCTTTCATTCCTATTAATTGATGGAGTTCCCTTTCTACTTCTGTGTTGATTATTGATTTTATTGTACACCGTTTCGCTATGCGGTATATCAAGCTTTTAATAAGCTATAGACCTATTTGGAGAAACTGCTCCAAAAGACATTCACAGAGTTTAGAAAATAAAAATAATCACTTCCCAAGCTGAGCATGTCCTTTTCAGAGGATTTTCATAACTTCTAAAACTCACACAAACATCTTTCGGCGGGGCTTTCATAAAGGGGCACTTATCTGTACGTATAGTAGCACCTGCTATATGGGTAAGTGCTGCTGACTGAGCTGAGACAAAAAGTTGGATGCCGACTGGAGGGTATTTGAAGAATTCCCCTTATGCAAAATGGGGAGTGTTGGATTCTTTAAGCTAAGTGATTTTTACATGCAGAAATCATTAAAAAGTTAATAGAGATGACCAATGATGAAATATGGGGATGCTATAATGGATAAATGATACCATATATGAAATTATGGAGTGCTTGTTCACAGCCGCAAAACAGATATTTGCTATGACAAGCTATCTGGATATTATTCATTAACGGGAACTCTAATGGAGGATGTTTTCTTGTTAAAGAGATTGTTGTGTGGTGTAGGCATTTTAATTAATACATGTATGCATTGTGTAGTGATGAAAGCTCCCAGGAAGACAGGGAAGTGGAAGAAAATCCTAGTTTCCCCTTTGAAATGAATGACAGTTCACTTGTGCATAAGACTTGCAAGCCAGATCAGGAAAAAACCCAGCTCCCTGCTAAGGTCAGGCCACGCCCTGGCTCAGGGGTGGAGACAAGCTTGCCTGATGATTGGTCACACAGGTGCAGAGAACAGGCAGTGCCTAGCAGCCAATGGTTCTTAAAACCACGAACAGAGGAGAAGGGGGGAAGGAGGAAGGCAAAGGACAACAGAGAGAGCAAGGCTGAGCATAGCTGGAGGAGAAAGAAAGAAGAAATCTCCCAGGAAAGCAGCTACCTAAGAGGGCCTGGAGAAGGACATAAGGAGGCTGAATTTCAGAGCCTGGAGGATCCCAGGGAGAAAGAAATCAGCGCTTGTCTGAGGAACCATCCCCAAGGTAAAGCCAGCAGTTTCAGAGCTGAGAAATCAACAGAGAAACAGTTTGCTATTGCTAAGGTCCAGGAAGCAGAGCCCTCACCGTCTACTGCTAAGAGGTGGGTGGAAAATATTTCGTATGGGAAAAGTCATAGCCCTGATAAAAGCAGAACAGCTGAGTCTTCAAAGCTAGAAGTACTGAGAGAGTTGTTTGCTGAGGGAAACGTTCACTCCCCTAATACAACTGTGCCTTTACAAGCTGAATTGCTGTGGAATCAGTTCCAGGAATTTCTAAAGGAGAGAAAGTCTGGGAGAGTTTGTAACTTTGATAGAGATACTTTATATCACGATGCCATAGAAGGAATGCAAATAGATTCCTGTTTGCCAAGCTCTGAGTGTGAACCTGTACCAATGGATTGCTCATTGTGTTTAAAAGAAGAGTCTGCATTATTGAACTGAGCTGAGAGACTGTGAAACAATATAGAGAATAAGTACAATACCTGCTTAGAATTAAGGAAAGCTAATACTGTGTTTTACTAAACTTAATTGCCTTCTGAAGCTAAGAAGCAGTGCTTAGAAGAAGTTTGCTTTGAGAAAAGAAAATCACAGCTGTTGCAAGTTTATCTGTATTTTTGTTGAATGACCACACGAGGCAGTCCTCGTGTAAGCTTGTGGGAATAAGAACAGTTGAACAGTGAAAAGAGGTTTTTGTTACGTCATTCTCTGTTACCTGATTTATCCTTTATGTTGGAGAAGCATCCTTTTTGCCTTGTTTGTGTATTGAGCTTAAATGCCCTGGAAATCCCCACAAAATAAATTTTCTTGCTGCCTTGAACCACCGACTCACAACTACAATTTGTCCTTAAAGAATAAACTAACTACAAGTCCCAGAATACCTCTGGTGACAACAAGGAAAGCTTTATTCAAAAGTGGACAACATAAGGCTGTTTCCTGCTTGTAAGCTCTTGGGCCCAACGGAAGCATCGCAATTGCCACTATGACAGTAATTCCATAATGGATTGCCTGAGGCACACATGTGTATGTGCACACCTGGCGCACTAATTTTATAAAGTGCAAGTATATTTTACTTTATAGAATAGGCCATAAGTGGCCCCCAGTGTGCACACAGTAGGCACGAGCACTTGCACCTGACCCATAGCAACTGCAAATGCCCGCACCTAGATTTTGGAAGGCATGTACATAGGGCCCCATATTTAATAAACCTCCTAAGTTAGGATCCTAAATTTGTGCCCTTTTTTACAGCCACACTTAAAAGCCGAAATATTAAGCCAAAACTTTGAATATAATTAAAGAGATTTAACTGCTTTTTTTCTGAAAGGACAGCAGGGAAACTGGCTGGTACTTGGTAGATCTTTCTCTTTTGCTTTAACAGATACCTAAGCTCTATGAACAGAACAATGGCTGGGAAAAATCGTATCGCTAAAGCTGTTGACCCTGTTACAACTTCTGCCTCTGTCCAGACAGAGGTCCTAATGCCAGTTGAAGGACTGGTTCCATGTGCAGGGTGCCTGCATGCTGAAGCTCTGAGGAAACAAGTGGAGGAACTCAGAGAGGAGGTGGCGAGGCTGAGGAGCATTCAAGACAGTGAGAAGTACATTGATGAGATGCTTCTTGCAGCAACCAAGCTCTCCAGCAGAGGAGAAGATGGATGCCAACAGAATGTCAATGGTTAGACACAAGTCACCAGGGCCTGCAGAATTGTGCCTACTGTGTGCACACTGGGGGCCACTTATGGCCTATTCCAACTTCTCCAGCCTTTGAATTGAAGAACCATTATGCAGCTCTGGAAGTGGAGGAGGTGAAAGCATCCCTGGATAGGGAAGAACCAGAGCTCAAGTACCCCAAAGTTGCAGAATCAGTGACCACAAGGAAGCGAAGGGTACTGGTGGTTGGAGACTCTCTTCTGAGGGGTACTGAGGTATCCGTCTGCCGACCAGACTTGATGTCCAGAGAGGTATGCTGTCTGCCTGGTGCCAAAATCCAAGATGTTACAGAGAGTTTGCTGAGACTCATCAAGCCCACTGACTACTACCCAATGTTGCTAATCCATGTTGGAACAAATGATACTGCCAGGTATCCCTCGGAATGTATCAAAAGTGACATCATGGCTCTGGGAAAGAGGGTGAAGCAGTTAAGTGCACAGGTGGGTTCTCTTAAATCCTCCCTGTTGAGGGTAAAGGCTAAGGCAGAGAGGCTCGCATCCTGGAGATAAATGCATGGCTACGTAGATGGTGTCATCGAGAGCGTTTTGGTTTCCTAGACCATGGGATGCTGTTCCAAGGGTTGAAGAGCAGAGATGGCATCCATCTGTCCAAGAAAGGTCAACGCGTCTTCGGTAGTAGACTGGCTAATCTACTGAAGAGGGCTTTAAACTAGATTCATTGGGGATGGGTGAAGAAAGCCCCCAGGTAGGTGATACATTAAATACCTTTATGGAAATGGGTAACAGGGGTAACATATGGAAAGCAGTGTGTATAAATGCCCGTACCATGGGAAATAAGATTCCTGATGTTGAAGCTTTGGTGGGAGTGGCTGACTTGGCTTTAGTGGCAGTTACAGAAACATGGTTCACAGAAAACCATGATTGGGATGTAACTATACCTGGCTATACTTTATTCAGAAAGGACAGGGTAGGAAGAAGGGGAGGAGGAGTGGCACTATATGTAAAACCTACTATTAAAGCTTTGGAATTACAGAGCTTAAAAGGGAGAGAGGAGGCATTGTGGGTGAAACTAGAAAGAGGGAAAGAGAAATCTATTTGCATTGGTGTGATATACAGACCTCCCTCACAAGAGGAAGAGGTGGACAGAGACAGTTAATTGAAGATATACACAGCATTGCTAGGAAAAGGGAAGTGCTACTGATAGGAGATTTCAATATGCCAGATGTTGATTGGCACATTTCTGCTGCAGTATCATCTAGAAGTAAGGAGATCCTGGATTCTCTACAGGGAGAACTATTCAGGCAATTGGTAACAGACCCCACACATGAAGGGGCCATACTGGACTTGGTGCTTACCAATGGTGAAAGTGTTTCTGAAAAAAGGCACGTGATTTGACCAGTTGTGCTAATTATTATTCAATTGCTAATATCCCATTTTAGGAAAAAAGTATGGAAGCAGTGGTTTCAATTCAACTACAAGACTATCAAGTGGAAGAATTTGCATAGTGGTTAGAGCAGTGGCCTAGTGACTAAGCGATTGGGGTTCAATTCCGACTGGCATAAACCAGAGGTCTTAGTCGGAGGGGAGTGGAAATGGCAAATAATAAGAGAAAGGAACCACAACACAGTGCTTGAGTGTGTTGGTAAGCGCTGCATTGCAGTTTGGGAGCCATGGCCACTGCTGCAGACACCGGAGAGACAGTAGTCGCAGGTACCTCTGGAGGGATGGCGCTCTAGGCAACTACCTAGTTCTCCTAATAGTGTCACTGGCCCTGAATCTGGTAGTATTTATTTAACAGGTTTTTTTATACCACCCTATCATAGCGGTTTACATATAACATGAAGCCAATAACAAGAAGTTTACATTGAACCAGGTTGCTAAACTTGGATGATTATACGGGGTTACAAATAATTTACATGTATAATTGCAGTGGGTAACATTAATGCAGCAAATGGTATATACAGTGTGAGTAATTATAGGGAGTGGGTTGAAGGGTACATAGTCTGGGGAAGATCCATATCAAAGGATCATATATGAAAGGGGAGGATCTGGGGAGGGTATGATCTTGGGATGGTTAATCTGTCTGGATGGAAGGGTGTTAGGTTGTGTTGGGGAGGGGAGGGGAGGGACTGCCGAGGAGCAGATAGTTGGGAGGAATTGGGTCTGTAGGCTATGATATTTAGGTATGTATCCGATGTTCATGGGGTGTTCACATAATATTCTGTAAAGAGAAAAGTCTTTATTGCTTTCTTGTAGTCCGATAAGTCCTTGATGGCTCTTATTGAGTTAGGTAAGTCATTCTATAGAGGAGGGTATAAGGAGAATGCTCCCTTACACGTCATTTGCTTGGCTTTCATCTTGTGTGTGGGGATGTCCAACCTGGAAAAGAGATGGCTGAGGGGAGATATGACAGAGGTCTATAAATTACTGAATGGAATGGGTAAAAGTAGATTGATCGTTTACACCATCAAAATATAGAAAGACTAAGGGACATGTAATGAAGCTTCAGTGTAACCTATTTAAGACTAATAAGAGAAACTATTTTTTCACTCAACGTGTAATCAAATTCTGGAATTAGTTGCCGGAGGATGTAGTAACAGCTGTTAGTGTAGCCATGTTTAAAAATGGTTTGGACAAATTCCTGGAGGAAAGGTCCATAAACCATTATTAAAGTGGACCCGGGAAATCTACTGCTTGCCCCAATACAAGCATTGTGAAACCTGTGTCTTTTAGGGAAACTGCTAGGTACTTGTGACCTAGATTGGCCACTGTTGGAACAGAATACTGGGCTTGATGGACCTTGGTCTGACCCAGTATGGCATTTCTTATGTTCTTATGCTGTAGTGGGAGATCATTTTGCATCCAGATGGTGTGTTTCAGTATTAGGACTAGGGCTGTTAGAATCCATTCAAAGGTGAGGATCTTAGACTTTAGGAAGACTAACTTTGCCAAGATGGGCCAATACTTCAGGGAGTTGTTAGTGGGATGGAATCAGCTGGGGGATGTAGAAAAACAATGGGCAAAATTGAAAGGGGATATTTTAAGTGCAACCAACCTTTTTGTTAAAATGGTAAATAAAGATAAAAGGAAAAGGAAACCGCTATGGCTTTCAAAAGAAGTAGCTGAAAAAGTGAAGAAAAAGATGGAGGCCTTCATGAAATACAAAAGATCACAGAGAGAGGAAAACAGGCATCTATATTTGGAAAAACTTAGAGAAGCTAGCAAAGTAGTCAGGAAGGCAAAGATTCAAAAGGAGGAGGAAATAGGCAATGCAATAAAATGGGGGGATAAGACATGTTTCAGATATGTTAGTGAGAAGAGGAAACGCAAAAGTGGTATTGTCAGACTCAAGGGTGCAGGGGAGGAATATGTAGAAGCTGATAAGCATAAAGTGGAATTGCTTAACAAATATTTCTATTCTGTGTTCACAGATGAAGAACCAGGAGCAGGACCTCAGAAAACACCCACAAACAGGAACAGAAGCGAGGGACATCTTGAACAATTTTCAGAAGACTGTGTTCGTGAGAAACTTAAAGTAGACAAAGCGATGGGACCGGATGGGATACACCCTAGAATACTGAGGGAACTTGGGGACGTTCTAGCAGCTCCACTGATTGACCTTTTCAATGCCTCATTGGAGTTGGGAGTGGTGCCAAAGGATTGGAGAGAGGCTCATGTGGTGCCTTTACACAAAAGTGAAAGTAAGGATGTGGTTGAAAACTACAGGCTGGTTAGTTTAACTTCGGTGGTGAGTAAATTATTGGAAATGCTGCTGAAAGAGAAAATAGTGAGGCTTCTGGAGTCCAGCGGATTACAGGAGCCAAGGTAGCATGGATTCACCAGAGGCAGGTCTTGTCAGACAAATCTGATTGATTTCTTTGACTGGGTGATCAGGGAGTTGGACCAAGGGAGAGCCCTAGATGTGGTGTATTTAGATTTCAGTAAAGCCTTTGACACTGTTCCTCACAGGCAACTTATAAACAAACTGAGCACCCTAGGGATGGACCCTAAAATTACTGCTTGGGTTAGAAATTGGTTGGGTGGGAGGTGACAAAGTGTACAGGTAAATGGAGCTCACTCTGAGGAGAAGGATGTTACTAGTGGTGTGCCCCAGGGATCTGTCTTTGGTCCGATTCTTTTTAACATCTTTGTTAGTGATATAGCAGAAGGGCTGTAGGGTAAGGTTTGCCTCTTTGCGGATGATACCAAAATCTGCAATAGAGTAGACACCCAGGAAGGTGTAGATAACATGAGGAGGGATCTAGCTAAGCTTGAAGAATGGTCTAGAATTTGGCCGCTGGGATTTAATGTTAAAAAATGTAAGGTCATGCATTTGGGTTGCAGCAATCCAAGGGAGCAATATAGTATAGGGGGTGAAATACTTTTCTCCACTAAAGAAGAGCGGGACCTAGGCGTGGTTGTGTCTGATGATCTTAAAGTAGCTAAACAGGTAGAAATGGTGACTGCAAAAGCTAGAAGGATGCTTGAGTGCATACGGAGAGGAATGGCTAGCAGAAAAAATTAGGTGATATTGCCTCTGTATAAGTCTTTGGTGTGACCTCATTTGGAGTATAGTGTGCAATTCTGGAGACCACACCTTCAAAAGGATGTGAATAGGATGGAGTCGGTGCAGAGGGTGGCTACTAAAATGATTAGTGGTCTTCATTATAAAGCATATGAGGACAGACTTAAGGATCTTAATATGTACACCTTAGAGGAAAGGCGGGATAGAGGTGATATGATTGAGATGTTTAAATACCTCCATGGCATAAATGTTCAATTGAAAGCAAGTTCTGCTACGAGGGGACATGGGATGAGGGTGAAGGCAGATAGATTCAGGAGTGTTATGGGGAAATATTTCTTTACAGAAAGAGTAGTTGATCCGTGGAATTGTCTCAAAAAAGCATGGGACAAACACAGAGGATCTCTAAAGGTAAAAAGGGGACAGTTGTAGTTTTTGATATGGAAGGACAAACTAGATAGGCCATGTGGTCTTTTTCTGTCATCATGTTTCTGTGTAACTTCATCCTACTTTAGGAGCTTAAAATGTATTCTCTTAAATTTAGGACTGCTATTCACTTGCCTAGATTTATGAGCCTAATTTAGGTCCCTTGTGCTGAAAATCAGTACTAAGTTCCTGTTTTCCCCCACCATAATCTCATCTCCATTGTCACCCCTTTTTTTTTTTCTTTTTTTTTTTGCAAATTAAAGTATACACTTCAAACAGGAGTGAATCAGTAATTTATTGACCCATTTCAAAGGCTGCTAAATTTAGGAGTTTAATGAAATTTTAAGAAAACATTTAGGGGTATGTTTACTAAACTGCAGTAATGTCATTCGCGTTCGGTTCTGCGGTAAAGGTAGAGATGCCCATATAAAGGTGTGGGCGTTGCATCATTACAGCAAGCTGTAGCAGCTAACGTGCATTACAAGGTGCCTTAGACTGACGAGCATTACAAGGCGCCTTGTAAGGCACCTTGTAAGGCACCTTATAAGGTGCCTTGTAAGGTGCCCAGTAAGGTGCCTTATAAGGTGCCTAGTAAGGTGCCCTGTAAGGTGCCTCATAAGGCGCCCTATAGGGCCTCCTAGGCTAAGCGCCATATTAGGCACCCTTGGACAAGGCACCGCAGAAGGCACCCTGGGCTATGGAACCATAGGTTAAGGTGGCCTAACAAGGTTATGGTGTCCTAGGTTAGTGTGCCCTAGGGACTGCAAGGTGCCTCAGAATTTTATTTATTTATTTATTTATTGCTTTTATATACCACGTTCTTTAAAATCAGTGCGGTTTACAGGTAACAACTATTCATCTCAGGATGTCTGTTATACACTTACAGTGAACGGGAGATACAACTTGGATTTCAAACTGGGGGAACTATTTACAGTATCTACAACTATGTATATTATAGCTATGAATTGTCTTGTGGTTTATCATTGTTTAGCTGGGTGAAAGGTGGCTAAGGTTGGGCTGTGAGTAGTGTAGGAGAAAGAGGTGGTGTTTTAGCGCTTTTCTGAATTGAGCAATATCGGTAATTGCTCAAATAGAGGTTGGGAGCGCATTCCAGCAGATGGGAGCATAAAACTTAAAAGCTCTGCTCTTCGTTGCTTGGGTGTATTTAGTTATTTCGTCAGGGGTCTGAAGAGTATTGATGGCGAATGACCTCCTTGCTCCGTTTGCTGTGGTAGGGTGGAGCAGATCCGTTAGGGAGGAGGAGGACATGTTGTTGATGGCCTTAAAAGTCATCAGGAGTACTTTATATGTGGTCTGACAGTAGATTGGTAGCCAGTGCAAATCCTTTAGAATCAGGGTAATATGGTTTCCTCTGGAGGCTCCGTGTAGGAAGCGTGCCGCGGTATTCATTGCTAGTTGTAACGGGCTTAATGTGTTCTTGGGTAGACATGCATGACCTGTACGGAACAGAGACAGATGTAGCCCTAACACTAGATAGAGCACTCAGGAAAGGCAATGAACAGTGGGTGAATGAGGGAGAGGTCAGAGCCGCTGGACCTGCCATATCTGTGGGCATCCCATGTGCCTGCCAGTACTGATGACAAACATGGTGGGGCAGCTGTACCACAGCACAGGGTGTTGGCAATGTAAAGTACCAGAAAAACAGTTGATGGCAGACGATGGGAATACATGTCCCCCAGTGGAGGTGGAGGTGGCAGGATAGTTACAATGATGGGTGGACAGAGGAGTGGTGGTGCCATGCAGATCAGGCGCAGGCGAGGCAAGCATGAAGAGGCGCAATGCAGGAAAGGGTAGCGGTGCATGACATGGGGTGGCAGCCTGCACTGGCAGACAGGACTCTACACAGCTGAAAGACGCAGATAGACGGACCGAGGGAATGTTGGCAATTGTAGAGAGGGTATTATGGGCTGGAAGCACAGTTCTGCAAAAATATGACCTCTACAGGCATGCACACTATTTGAGTAGGACAGGCATGAGAGGAGGGAACAATAAGAAACTGAACCATGAACACTGCCAAGAATGGCATTGTATTAACCAGTAGGCAAATACCTCCATGGTGTATGTCACAGCAATGTCTGGGTACAGAAGGACTGCAGGTCACCGCACAAGCTGTCTGCTCAGCGTGCCAGGATAGGGTAACCCCACCAGTGCCTATGATGAAATGCACATGCTGAATAGCAGTCTACAGCTGATCACCAAATGGGGTCTGCACCTCTCCGGTACCTCAGCTTGGAAAGACGAACTGACAGTGCGTGATACTGGCACAGAGTAGCTACAGACCATGCCATTGTGCAGGTTCTGTGTTCACCCTGAGGGATAGAATGGGTGCCCAGCACTAGGTCCACAGTAAATGTGGTGCTAGAGATAAGTCCTGCTGTACATCCCCATCACTACCAGTGTGTGACAGGTGTTCCTTGCAGTGCAGCCGAAAGTAATTTGGTGTCCATCTGTATCCTGCAGTCACATGTGGCCCTGTGGGACCAGACACCAGCCAGATTGGTGTGTACTCGTGTTAGGGTCTGGCTGACATGGGCAGCTGTTTTCAGGACAGAGGGGTTCCTAGAATTGCATGAGGTGTCTGTAGCAGTGCCTTTATAAGTCACAGTGGTATATACTAAATACTCCAAAGGGCCCACATCACCCACATCACCCTTTTGTAGGTAAAGAACAGGTGCCCCCACCCCAGGGAAGCAGCCTCCATCCTTTTTGTATGAGACAGCCCTCCAGGGTTGGTGGACCAGAGCCATACCTATGGCTGGGACAGTGGCAGACCAACAGCAATGCTGGGGTTAGGTTTGGAAAACCCCCACTGCCTCCCACCACTGTCTGCCAGTCACTAGCAGACAGCACAGTGAGACAGTACCTTATAGGTGTTCTGACCATGCACAGTCTAACTGCAGACAGTCCACCAGCCAGTCCATAGTGCATGCTCACAGAGAAACTATGTACAGCAAGCAGGCATCTCAGTGATTCAGACCGCAGCACCAGGAAACACAAATATATCACTGGAAGAAAATAATGCAGAGCGCTATGTGGGAACCTAGACCTGCCATGGTCACTGCTCGGTCAGAGTGAGTGCCCTCCCAGCATGCCATGCTGTGGCCACCCTGTCCATGCAGGTGGTGGTCAGGCACTACAGTGTCCCAGCCATTGCCCCACACCCTGTGAAGATGCATCCTGGCCAATTTGCCCTGTCCGGGCCATACCCAAAATACCTTGCTCCTCATTATGCACCTATTCAGGCTAAAGCTGGTAACAGTGGGACATTTTGGGCCCAGTGAAGGGTGGACAGCCACAGAACAATGGATAGACATACACACACGCTCACTCCTATTGCAGCATTGTACAAAGATAGGGGTGGTTGACAACCCTGTCCGCCACACTGGTCCTGATCACAGTGCTAATCTGTGCAGGGGGTAGTAGTAGTGCTCTGGTGATAACTTCAGCTCAATGCTGGGGCCAACAGCCTGACTCTCCATGCATCTTTGGATTGTGGAGCCTGCATGGGTGGGTGTTTGTACCCCTGTTCACCGCTGCTTTGGGCTTTGCACATGTTGCTGTTGTATCTGTATTGTAGGGTAAAACATAGGGACATGCTCTGCAGGAACCACAGCTGGGGCTTGAACCTGTGACTCTCTGCTTCTGGACACACTGGCTGGGTGTACTGCACCACACTCTTGCCACAGATGCACAATAGTCCCTGGGGCTACCTGTACTTTTCCTCAACCAGACTTTGTATGTTGCACTGCACACCAAGTACTGATGCAGGGCATGGCCTAGGTCCACTGCAGGGAGGTGGCACCACCCCCTCCAGCACGGGCACACACACCCCTGCCAAGCTGACATGGCCATTTGCTGTCGGTGCTGGTAGTGTGCAGTCCCAAGCCATCCACTGTGTAGGTAGGCGCCCGCCTAGGGAGCGGATCCCGGGGTGGGGGGGCATACATGGACATCCTCACATCCCCCCCATCACTGCCTACCAATATTATGTCCCTTCCACATGGGGGCGGGATGGCTGGGGGGATGTCAGGTCAGCGCCCTAGCAACTATTGAATAGGGTGAACCAGGTAGACATAGGTGGATTGTGTTTGGCCTTGGTCAGCTGCTGTCTTGCTGATTTCCAGTTTCTATGTTCCTATGTGCCACCTAGGCGCCAGCCTGGTCCATCCTGTTCCCCAGCTGCCCATGCTACATGTCCTGCCTGCGGCCCCCTATGCCCCATTTGCACCATCGCCATAGCGGCCATTCATACTTTGGCACTATGGTATTGCTGAAAATGGAGCACTACTATCACATTTCTTGGGCTCCCTGCCTAGGCTGTACATTGCTGACACTGAAATGGTTTCTCTCTCCTGCAAATGTGCATCTAACGGCAGGTTTTCATTCGCGGTAGGATTCAGCCCTTCAGTTCAGCGCGTTAGTGTGAAAGGGGCTTCTCCCCGCCCACTCTCCACCCATTGACCCCTTCTCTCTGCCCTCTCTCCACCTTCTGCGGTGTTTACCGCGGCCGGCGCGTGTTAACGTTATATACTGCACGTTAACTTTACCTAACGATCGTTAATGTTACATAACGCGCGGTATGTAATGTTACCGCTGTTTAGTAAATATACCCCTTAGGCACTTACTGTAATCCTAGTAAATTTTCAAAAAGGCCAATTTAGGAGCATAGGGCCCAATTTTTGAAAGGTAGGTACATAATTTAAAACCTATCCAGTTAGCATCTGGGTGTGATAGGGGTGTTTTGGGATGGAGTGGGGGTGGAGATGGCTGGTAACTGGGTAGTGGCGATATTGGACTGCTACACAATTAGCAGTCCATGGCCGAAACTAGGCAAGCTTTTTGCTTGCCTAGTCTTAGCTGTGGATGTAACTGGGTAGCGGTCCAATATCGCACTACCCTGTTAGCTTTCGCAGTGGCTTACCCTGACCAGCGACCACGGATATTCAATGCCATCGGCATGAAATTGAATATCCAGGGTTAAGGGTGAGCAGGCAGGACTATGCGCCGTTACGGCATATAGCTCACCCAGAAGAAAATCGGGTCCATAACTCTTAAAGTTGGAGCATAAATCCTTTGAATATCAGGCCCATAGATTATAATATTCTATAATCTACACACTTATCTCTGTGCTCTGCCTGCACTCTGCCCCTGTACATGCCCACCCCACAGATACACACGATGGCACATACACATGTACTAACAGAATAGCAATTGGTTGATATAGGTGTGTATATGCCCATCCATATGCATAAGTCACTAGAATACTGTGACTTACACGTGTAGATAGTGCGCACCTTGGACTCCCTCTTTATGGAATTATCTCCTATATGTATAGGAGTACGGTCACTGCACTGGTTATCCAGAAAGCCACCAAATATCACTGCTATCTGGATAATTATGCAGCTTCCTCCACCAACTCGATAATCACTCATCCCAACTAGACATATGAGTTCATTGTACAGTATAATGTTGTTAAGTACCCTCATGTTAAATGTAACCCTTCAATTATGATGTGACCACTTTGATTGTAGGATAAGGTGGTATACAAATCTGTCTAAAATAAATAAATAAAAATAAATAAATTATAAATCATGCCTTTGCTCTGCCTCAAACCTAGCTTATTTCTACTTATAGTATTAAACTTCTCAGTTAGATTTTCAACCCAGCACTATCCATATACAATAATTATTAAAAATACATGGATAGCGCTGTCTAACTTGAGTTAGAGTTATGAGTGGGTGGGGTGGGGTGGATAGTGGGCATGCTGTGCTCTGTGCAGTTAGCATGAAGTTCACACTCCACGTTAACTGCATTAGTGCGGGATCACCTAACGCCATCTCAATAGTGGAGTTAAGTGCACCCATGCTAATGTGGTGTGTGATAAGGGACAGGGCTCCACCTTAACTGCAGTTAACGCAGTGGTGTGACACCTAACACACCATAGTTTCAGTACACAACACCTTAACACACTTAGCTCTTCTCGTCTTCTGACATTTGTTTCCAAATCAGCAATGGAGAATTCTAGGTACTGTTCATTTAAATAATATTATTGCCCTGAAGTTCCTGGTGAGTTGAAACCATCAGCCAGGTCAGGGTTAATATTTTGAATATCGTCTTATAACTCATCAGAATGGCTATGAAGAGCACAAGATAAGTTTGGACACATTCTTATTTTCACTGAGGATGCTAATGATTATTGACATCTGTATTAAGCATGAAATATAGATATCCAATAAGGGGACTTGAAAATATAAAAAAAATCAGTGGACTCTTTTAAAGGGGGTTTTAACATGTCGTGCAGATACTTGAGCTGCCATTAGAATTAAAAAAAAAAAATGTAATTTAAGGGGTATGGTGTGCTTAGGATTGATACAGTTGTCCTTACATTTCTTGTATTGGGTTTTATAATCTTTGCGAGAACTAAATATGTCTTTTTGGAGCAATTTCATTTTTTACATTTAATTGAATATGTCCTTCCATCCACCTGCACAATATTTCCTGTATGACCAGCTGACATACAACCCGCAAACATAATAAATCCACCCTAATGCTTAATGCTTGGAAAAATGTTGTTTTCTATAAATACTGCCTTTCTTTTCTGCAAATGTATCTTGCTTATTGTGGCTAAACAGTTCAATTTTCATATTGTCAGTCCAAAGCACTTTCTTTCAACAGGTGTCAGGATTCTCAAGGTGTTCATTTGCACACTTTAGATAATTGTTACCAGAAAAAATAGTGTCCTGACAACCCTCCCATGCAGGCCGTTATTTTATAAGGAACGCTGTACTGTAGACATATGGACATCTAGGAGTATGTTTACTAAACCGTCTTAACGTGCGCTCTGTGATGTTATTGCGCGATAAGGTACCTTATCGCGTGATAATGGCGCTTTTCCAGGCGCACAGGTACCTTATCGAGTGATAACGCGCGCAGCAGCGCAAACGAGCGCTGAAGGCGGGGAAAGGCTCCCCAGGGGCGGAGAGAAGGGGTCAATGGGTGGAGAGTGGGAGGGGAGAGGCTCCCCGCACACTAACGCTGTGAAATCCGAGGCTCAAAACTAACGCTAGTGAAACCCTGGCGTTAGAGCAGATTTAAAGGGAAGAGAAACCATTTATGTCAGCAATGTACAGCAAAACCAGGGAAACCTACAAAACGTGATAAGTGTGATAAATGTGAACGGAACAAAAAGGCAAATAAACAGTGAAAATGAACAGAAGAAAATGGAAAAATAAGATAACCAAGCTGGGCAATAGTGATCTAAATGGGAAACATCAAAAACCACTCCCAAGAAAGCACCAAAAAAAGGATATGAATTCTGGAAGGGTCCATGCTCCGTCCCCATACAAGGTGAATGAGCCCACAGTGAAATTGTGTTGTGCAGGGTTTTCCTCTCCATCGGACAGGTTTCCTATGGCGTGCACATGTGCGGAAACAGCATGGTGGGCATGTCGGAACGGCCAACTGGACAGATGCTTGAAAATGGGATACAGAGGGCTGCAGGCGGCACATACTGTGATGCAGCTGGGGCACAGTGCGGACTAGGCAGATGCCTAGGTGGCACTTAAGAATGCTGAAACTGTACAGCAGCCAGACAGCAACTGATGAGGGCCCAACATGGGCACGAGTGTGTTTATCACAGTGTCACAGGGGATCGTACCCAGCAGGTACCTCCAAGGGCACAGAACATTGGCAGGCGGTGTTGGGGGGGAAGCGTAGACGTCTATGCAGGCACCCCTACCCCAGAACATGCACCATAGACAGCCGCCTACATGAACACTGGATGGCCTGAGACTGCGCACCACCAACACCACCAGCAGAAGGGCAAGTCAGCATGGTGGCAGAGGAGTACTGGTGGTGGAGGGGGGCAGTGGCAGCTGCCCAGAGCAGACCATGGCCTAGCCCTGTGTAGCCATGCACTGTGTAGCCATGCACTGCAACAGACAGGCCCTGCCGGACGAATAGTCATGGTATCACCAGGGAATGCACTGTCTCTGTGGCAACATGGTGGTGCAGTGCACACAACCAGTGTGTTCAAAGGCAGAAGGTCACAGGTTCAAGTCCCAGCTGTGGTTCCTGTTAACCCCATCCCCATATTTACCACTACTAAAATGTGCTAATACAGACAGAACCTTTATTGCAGATGACATAAACATGCCCAAAACACGTACATTTTACCCTACAGAGCACAGACACCATAAAGAGGTGCTGCATTTCTATGTGCGGCCCCCATGGTATGCAGATGTATCTCATGCATATTCATGAGGGACATCATGAAAACCTGAACGGTGTTTGGCACACCAGGACTGGAGATGGGAACCTCTGCCATAAAGCAGCAGCCAACAGGGGCAGACACACCCACACCCACAGGCTCCATTATCCAATGCCTCCTGGAGAGGCAGGACATTGGGCCCTGCGTGCATCTCCCAATACTAGCACTTGCATACCTTAGCAATGCCACCCTAAACCTGGGAATACGGTACACAGCTATCAAAAGGTTGCTATGATTACTGGCAGATAGCAATTCCGAAGTTAAGTACAATTTTCTGATTGAGCTGCATCATGGCAACCTTTCTGATGTCTGTTGGGTGTGCTACAGGTCTTGTGTCTGACAGTGTTTACCACCCTGTGGAGTGACCCCAACAGTATTGCATACCATAGCCATGCCTGAACTGTGCCCAGGACTGGAGCGGTGGCCAGGGCTGCCAAACACCTCTATAGTTGTACAATGCTGGCATAGGTGTGGGAGTGTGTGTCTGTTTATCCAGTATGTGGTGGCTGCAAACACCCTCCACAGCCCACATTGCCAGCACTGCTGCCAGTATTGGCCTGCCAATGTGCATAATGAGGAGCAAGGTACCATGGGTATAGCCCAGACAGGGTGGCCTGGCCAGGATGCATCTACACAGGGCATAGGGCAATGGCTGGGACATTGTAGTGCCCGGCCACCACCTGCACAGACAGGGTGGCCACAGCATGTCCTGCTGGGAGATCACTCTCACCCTGACTAAGCAGTGACCACGGCTTGGCTAGGTTCCCCCGTAGTGCTATATAGCATTTTTCTCATGTGATATTTATGGGTTCTCTTTTGTGGCCTAATCACTGATTTGTCTGCTTTGTGTGTATGCTGACATCCCAGTTCTGGGTGCATGCATCTCCTCCAGGAACATGCACTATGGACTAGCTAGCACACTGTCTGCAGCTTATATGTGTCTTGCTGGAACATCTTGCAGGATGCAGTGGTTAGAGGCTTGCTGCAGGAGAATATCAGATAGTATTGTGGTGCAGCTGAGCATTTCCAGGCCTACTGTCTGTCTGCTATTGCTTTATGGATGTGTACAGAGCTGCATTGACTGCCCTGTAGGGTGTCTGTTCCCCAGCAGGACTGGGTTTGATGGTCCCCTCTACTGCCAGCATCGCAGGGAGGTTGAATGTGGATCTGTTGTTGGGAGACCCTGTTTCCCACCCTCAGCCCCAGAGGGTAGGGTGGGGGTACATAATCCACCTATGGGTCCATAAGGGCTAAACCTGACTGAGAAATACAGATGTATCCCAGGTGTGTCTGCAGGAACTACCTATCTCACACACTAGCACTGCTGAGGACCTGCAGCATGGTCTATTTCTGCTATGGAAGGTGCTGTGGACCAGGTGCTGGGCACCCCACCTCACCCTCAGGGTGAGCACAGTACCCGCACAATGTGATGGTGTGTAGCTACTCTGTGCCAGTAACACACACAGTCAGTTCCCCCTACCAGGCCGAGGTGCTGTGGTGGGTGCATACCCCATCTTGTGATCATCTGTAGACTGCTGATTTGCATGTGCAGTGCATCATGGGTACGGTTGGGTTAACCCTATCCTGGTGATCACAGCAGACTGTCTGTGTGGTGTCGTGCAGTCCTTCTGCAGCCAGTCAGGGATTTGTTAGTAGCTGTAGCCCACTGATTACTTCACTGCCTATAGAGCCACAGGTCATGGGTTCAAACCCACAGTGGGGTTATTTGATAGGGCTGTCTAAAGCATTGTCTATTTTTAATGTACATTAGTGCTGCCAGCAAAAACACCCTCAGAGTACTGTAACCATAAGGTGCCTCAGAAGGCGCTTTATAGGGCGCCTTATAAAGCGCCTTCTGAGGCACCTTATGGTTACAGTCCATATAAGGTGCCTTATAAGGTGTCCTATGGAGCACCTTATAGGTTGCCCTATAGGGGACATTATAGGGTGCCGTGGTGGACAGTGCACTTTATAATGTGCCCTATGGAGTGCCTTATAGGGTGCCTTATGCGGCACCTTAGGTTACGGCACGTGAGGGTGTGTTTGCTGGCAGCAATAATTAAAATACAAATAAAATGCCTCAAGAAACAATACTTACATGTCAAAGCTGATGCCTCAGCCAGCCTTATGCATTAGGTACACTGGGGGATTGAACTCATGACCCCTGTATCATCAGTCAGTGTATTAACCATTGTGCTACACCTCTGTTTCTATGGTTATATGTCTGGGCGCCTACTTAAGATTACCACGCGTTAACGCGCTTAGCGGCGCTTCGCCCGATAATGTGCACAGCAGCGCGTGTTATCGCATGATAATCCCATTTTGTTACTTTAATACTGAAACGCCCACTCCTTTTATGGCAGCCTGCACACTATCGCCGGGCACACGTTAAGACGGTTTAGTAAACATACCCCCTAGTCTAGCATCAGGTTGTTTGTGGTGATTAGTGGATTCTCTTCTGCAACTCTGACCAGTTTTTGGGTAGTTTTATCAAAGATTTTTCTTGGTCTGTTAGATTGTACCTTAACTTCAACAGTTCCATGAAACTTTAATTTCTTAATGTTTCTGACCATTGAAATGCTAGCTGGAAGCATCTAGAGATATTTCTAATAATGTTCCCCTTCTTTTGAAGAGTGATTTATCTTCTTTTTCAGAATCTCAGACAGCTGTTTAGAAGAGCCTATGATCATTGAAAGTAGACTGAACAATGGTCACAAGCTGAGAGGTTAAAAGGCCTATTTTGCATAGGAATTGAGACATCTAGGTCAGGACATGCACAGTTCCCCCTGTATGTTACAAAAGAGTCTGACAAATGTAGATCCTTTTGTAAAATATATATAAGGATGTACAGCAGCGCATACTCATTTCTCAGCATTCCTAACAGGAGCAGTGATTTAAAAAACAAATCCACACAAAAATGAGTACATCCTGTGTTGCCCCATTTGCGTTGCTGCAGCCAGAAGCACTGCAGGTTCCTACCTGTAGCAACAGGATAGTGGGCCTCAAGTCAGGTTCACTATTATTTTAAGGGAGTGGTGGGGAGATGAAGTTTCCTGACACAAAGACCACCCTAACGTCTCGGATGCCTCCCCTGATACAGTCAAAGACTGAGCATACCCTCCATTCCCTTTGGTACAATCAAAGAGCCCACCACCACCACCCCTGGACCTTACTGTGATTTTACCTGGTGGTCTAGAGGGGAGCAGAAATGATCCCCAGTTGCTCCTGCACTGTCAGGTGCCCTGGTTGAAAATGATACTCAGAACCCTGGTGGTAATCTTGCAGTAGTATCACTAGAGGTCAAGCTGCCAAATAAGGAATGCATACTCCTCCATTTGGCAGCATGACTCCTAATGGTAGAACCAGGAGCCTACTGCTAAAGGTCCAGGGTGCCATTTTTGAACCTGAACACTTGACAGTGCAGAAGCGACTGGGGATCACTTCTGCTCCCCACTAGCCATGGCATTTAAATATCCCCTAGCAATCCGGCAGTAGTATCCGGATAGTGGTTGCCACTGAATATCTGGATTATGTGGCCACTATCCGGATAATTGCTGTCATCATCTGGATAGTGATGATTTTCCGCCTCTATCTGAATCATTTATCTAGATAATAAATTGACAGCTTTTTCGGTGGCTCAGGCTATCTGGATAAGTTATCTGCATACCAGTTAAAAATCATCACGATCAGATAATGGCAGCGATTATCCAGACAGAGGCCAGCACTGACCTTGCTCCAGCCACGGACCGCAATGATGCTTTCTGGATAGTGTGAGGTGGTCTGTAGAGAGATCCAGTGGCACTATGTAGATTTTTGTTGTGATCGGTGAGTTGTACATGTACGGCTGCACTGAATATAGTGCATACAGTGTAAGAGTTATTGACTAAATCTTCTGCTACGGCAGCAAGCATGAGATATTCAGCGGCATTATGCAGATCTCCAGCTATGGCAGTGAGCATGAGATATTTAGTGGCACTATGTAGATCTCCAGCTACGGCAGCAAGCATGAGATCTTCAGCGGCACTATGTAGATCTCCAGCTACGGCAGCGAGCATGAGATATTCAGCGGCACTATGTAGATCTCCAGCTACGGCAGCGAGCAAGAGATATTCAGCGGCATTATGCAGATCTCCAGCTATGGCAGCGAGCATGAGATATTCAGCGACACTAAGGGGTATGTTTACTAAAGTGCGGTAAATGTGACTAACGCGCGTTGTACAACGTTAACGACCGTAAGTGCGGTATAACGGCCGTTAACGTAATACTACGCGCGTTAAGCATAGTTAACGATCGTAAAGTCCCGCGGCGCGTTAAAACAGCGCAGAAGGTGGAGAGTGGGCGGCGAGAAGGGGTCAATGGGCGGAGAGTGGGCGGGGAGAGGCTCCCCTCACACTAACGCAGTGAATTCCTGAGCTCAATTCCAACGCGAATGAAAACCTGTCGTTAAAGGAATATTAAAGGGAAGAGAAACCATTTCCGTCAGCAATGTACAGCAAAACCGGGGAAACCTACAAAACGTGAGCAGTGTGATACATGTGCACAGAACAAACGTTCACATAAAACGTTAAAAATGACCACAAGAAACATTGTAAAAAGCATAATTCAGCTGGGCAACAGTGATAGCAATGGGCAACAAGGAACAACACTCCCTGGAAAGCACCAAAAACAAATGAAATGATGTGTGGAAGGGTCTACGCTCCGCAGACCCTTTCAAAGATCATTTCATTGTAATGGAGCTGTCCTGGGAGTGTTGTGTAATGTTGCCCAATGATATCATTGTTGCCCAGCTTGGTTATGGGTGTGTGCCCCTTTTTTGAGGTCTTTTCTGAGGTTTATGTACACCTTTGTCTCCATACAAGGTAAATGAGGCCACAGTAAACTTGTTGCAGAGCAGGGTTTCTGACTCGTCAGGCCGGTTTAACTAACTCCAGGGACTGCACTGTCACTGTGGCCACGGTGTGGTGCAACAGACACAGCCAGTGCCTGTAAGACCAGAGGGCCACAGGTTCAAATCCCAGCTGGGGCTCCTGCCAACCCAGTCCCCATAGCTTTACCCACCACTAAACAGTGATGGTAAAGACACTCCTTTATTGCAGAGAACATACGCATGGCCTATATTTTACCACACCAAACACAGACACCAGAAACAGGCACATTACCTAAAGCAGAGTCCCGCAAATTCAGTCCTGGAGGGCCCCACACCATTCCGGTTTCATGCTGCCTCTAATAAAGATGCCTGTGCTGCATAGCTATGCACCACCCCCATGGTATGCAGATGTAGCTCATGCATATTTATGAGGGACAGCATGAAAACCCGAATAGTGTTTGGAACACGAGGACTGGAGTTGGGGAACTCTGCCGTAAAGCAGCAGCCAACAGGGCCACACACACACCCACAGGCCCCATTGGCCAATGCCTCCTGGAGAGGCAAGACATTGGGCCCTGCCTGTGTCTCCCAATACTAGCAGTTGCATACCTTAGCAATGCCACCCTACACCTGGGTATATGGTACACAGCTATCAAACGTTTCCTATGATAACTGGCAGATATCAATTCCTACGTTAAGCACATTTTTCTCATTGAGCTCCACCATAACAATCATTCTGATGTCTGCGGTGTGTGCTGCAGGTCTGGTCTCTGACAGTGTTCACCACCCTGGGGAGTGACCCCCCAACAGTCTTGTGTACCATATCCATGCCTGTACTATGCCCATGACTGGTGTGGTGGGTATGGCTGCTGACCACCTCTATAGTAGCACAATGCTGGCATAGGTGTGGGGGTGGCTGTCTGTCTATCCAGTGTGTGGTGGCTGCAAACACCTTCCACAGCCCACACTGCCAGCAATATTGCCACTATTGGGCTGCCAATGTGCATAATGAGGAGCAAGGTACCATGGGTATAGGCCGGACAGGGTGGCCTGGCCAGGGTGCATCTGCACAGGGCATAGGGCAGTGACAGGCACATTGTAGTGCCCGGCCACCACCTACACAGACAGAGTGACCTCAGTATATCCTGCTGAGAGATCACTCTCACCCTGACCGTGCAGTGACCACAGCATGGCTAGGCACTCCCATAGTGCTATCTAGTATTTCTCTCATGTGATAAATATGGGTTTCCTTTTGGGGCCGTCACTGATGTATCTGCTTGCTGTGTATGCTGACAGCCCAGTTCTGGGTGCAGGCATCTCCACTGGGCACTAGCAAACTGTTTGCAGCTGGTATGTGTTGTGATGGAGTGGCGTGCAGTGGCTGATGGCTTGCACCAGGGGAATATCAGATAGTGGTGGGGTGCAGCATACCATATCCAGGCCTAGTGTCTGTCTGCTATTGTGTTTGGAGGTGTACAGAGCTGCATTGACTGCCCTGTGGGGTGTCTGTTCCTCAGCCGGACTAGGGTTGATGTTCCCCTCTACTGCCACTTTTGTAAGGAGGTAGACTGTGGATCTTTTGATAGGAGACCCTGTTTGACACCCTCAGCCCTGGGGGCGGTGGTGCATGGGGGCTACACCTGACTGAAACAGACAGAGATGTCCAAGGTGTTCCTGCAGAAACTACCTATCTCACACATTAACACTGCTTTGGACCTGAGCCATGGCCTCTTTCAGTTATGGACGGTGCTGTGGACCTAGTGCTGGGCGCCTCACTGCACCCTCAGGGTGAGCACAGTACCCGCACAATGTGACGGTGTGTAGCTACTCTGTGCCAGTACAACACACGGTCAGTACCCCCTATCAGGCCGAGGTGCTGTGGGGGTGCATTCCCCATGGTGTGTATCTGTGGACAGCTGATTTGCATGTGTAGTGCATCATGGGTGTGACTGGCACAATCCAACCCTGTGAAAATCCAGCACCTGCTCACAGGCTCTGATAAATCATAGGCCATCACACGTACATCTGTTAGCATAATGCATAGGTGCAAGACACCCTAAAGAGTCTGTAATAGAAGGTGCCCACGCTGGTATAAACACACGTACCCACGCACGATTGTACGCGCGCAGCTACGCACGGAGCTACGCATGGGGCTACGCACGCAGCCTCGCACACACCAACGTACGTGGCTAGGCACACTCCGAGGGTGTGTTTCTGACACCACTACTCAATGTAAAGAAAAACATGCCTCTTCATACCCTATGTAATGTACAGGGTGATGCCTGGGACAGCCTTCTGCGTTAGGCACACTGGGGACTCGAACCCATGCTGCCTGTAACAGCGGTCAGTACCGTAACCATTGTGCTACAGCTCTGTTTCAGTGCTTTCTGTCTGTACGCCTTCTTACGATTAACGCGCAGTAACGCGCTACGGCGCCTTGTAACGCTCGTTAGTTTTTGGAACGCGCGTTAGTGGTAACGATGTACCGCCCATGTCTTTATTTGGGGTTTCTGTCACTGCCGCGGCTCCTAACGCGAATTGCACTAACGCACTTTAGTAAACATACCCCTATGTAGATCTCCAGCTACGGCAGCGAGCATGAGATATTCAGCGGCACTATGTAGTTCTCCAGCTATGGCAGCGAGCATGATATATTTAGTGGCACTATGTAGATCTCCAGCTACGGCAGCGAGCATGAGATATTCAGCAGCACTATGTAGATAGTGCCACTAAATATATCTCTCAGTGCCTTTATCCAAATTACCTCCAGGGTATCCAGATAAGTGCTTTTGAAAATTGATCACTGTGCTTAGGCATACTTTAGCTGATGACTTCGGGATGAGTCATAGAAAAGGTGGCGTAGCATAGTATAGTGCTGTGCTTCTAACTTTTTTTCCTGCCTTTACTCCTGCCTTGTTGCCACCTATTTTTTCTGCTTCTAAATTTCAGACTCTAGTGAAACTTTGATTATAAATTTTGGCACTCAGCCCTAGTAAATTTTCAAAGAGACCAATACAGGAGCATAGGGCCCCATATTCGAAGGCCCTTCAATGGGTAACTTCCTTAGTTATCCGTGTAAGGACCTTATCCGGGATATTCGAAGGGCACCTAAATGGGTAGTGCCCTTCGTATGTCCCGGCTAAGTCCCTAACGCACCAAGATGCTATCTGCATAACATCGGGGTGTGTTAGGGGCGTTCTGGGGCAGACCAGGGGCGGAGGAAAGGGGCTGCATGGAGAGCAGTGATTTTTGTTGCTACCCGCGTAGCCCTCTGCACCTTAAAGATAGGTGAGAAAAAAACCTTACCATCTTTAAGGAAAATCGCTGCTACCCATGTAGCCTCTGCGGTTGTTGGGGCATCCAGTCTAACCTGGATATTCACTTCCACTGGAGCGGAAGTGAATTTCTGGGTTAGGGGGTCAGCAGGCAGGCTATGCACCGCCATGGCGCATAGCCTGCCCACTTCAATATCGGGTTCATAATTCTCAAAGTTCAGAGCATAGCGCACATACCCCTACAGGAGGCTGCATGCTGGCTATCTGAATGAGAGCTATACCTACATGCAAATTAGTATTCAAAAATATGATTACAAAGTAAGGCATACATTTCTGGCATTTTGAATAATAACTCAGAGATGAAGAGAATTCTCCAAGTTTACAGAAATATCTTGGGAGTTATAAATTTACAACATGCTGACATTTTGACTAACCCACTAGAACTTTTGTAAAAGACATGACAGGTCCCTAATGTGAGGAATGTACAAAGTAAACTACAGAATATTGTACCATTGAGATGATAGAATGTTTCTTTCCTCTATATAGAAACTTTAAGAAAACACGAAACCATTAAATATTGTATTGCATGGCCTTGAAAACTGAGTGAAACTTTGCATTGCATTATCTTCTAATGAAGAATCCATCTTTTTAATGATAGCCGGGTTTTAGCATACTATTGCAAACTTGTTAACAACTCTTAAATCACTAAATGAGATGGAATTTTTGACCTTGTAAAGTCAAGGGACCAAACTTCTTTCATTTATCCCTGGTATGTTGGGAACATGGCTTGAAAATCTCCCAGGAAACTCCAATATCACAGACCACTTTTGCTCCCAAGCTGCACTGACCATGGCTTTCAGGAGAGATGTGTAGTGTGTCTATGGGGTATGTTTACTAAACTGCGGTAATGCCATTCGCATTAGGTTCCGTGTTGATGATACAGATGCCCATATAAAGGAGTGGGTGTGGTAGCATTAAAGCTGTGTCAGATAAGGCGCGTTAGAAGGCACGTTAGAAGGCACCTAATAAGGCGCCTAATAAGGTGCCTTCTAACATGCCTTGTACTGCGCCTAGTAAGGTGCCTTCTAACGTGCCTTGTACTGCACTTAATAAGGTGTGTTCTAACGTGCCTTGTACTGTGCCTCATAAGGTGCCTTCTAACATGCGTTGTACTGCGCCTCATAAGGTGCCTTCTAACATGCCTTGTACTGCACCTCATAAGGTGCCTTCTAACGTGCCTTGTACTGCACTTCATAAGGTGCCTTATAAGGCGCCTTGTACTGTGCCTAATTAGGAGCCTTGTAACGCCTTATAAGGATTGTTGCCAACTGTGGTGAGGGTACTATGGGTTGGCAGCACAGATCTGCAAAGATATGACTGTCATAGGCAAGCAAAATACCTGCCTTGGACAAGAGGGAACAACAAGGAATTGAACCCATGATCTCTGCCTAGAATGTCAGCATACTAACCAGTAGGCTATACCTCTATGGCTTGCGGCATAGCAATGGCTGGGTACAGAAGGACTGCAGATCACGGCACAAACCGTCTGCTCTATGCGCCAGGATAGAGTAACCCCACCAGCACCCATGATGCATTGCAAATGCAGAACAGCAGCCTACAGCTGACCACCAAATAGGGTCTGCACCTCTCCGGGACTGCAGCATGGTAAGATGCACCGACAGTACGTGATACTGGCACAGACTAGCTACAGACCATGCTATTGTGCAGGTTCCATGTTCATCCTGAGGGATAGGATGGGCGCCCAGGACTAGGTCCACAGTACATGTGGTGCTAGAGAGTCCTGCTGCACGTCCCCAGCACTGCCAGTGTGTGCCAGGTGTTCCTAGTAGTGCAACCAAAAGTACTTCTGTGTCCTGCAGTCACATGTGGCCCTGTGGGACCAGACACCACCCAGATTAGTGCATACCAATTGTTAGGGTCTGACTGCACATCCCCAGCAGTGCCAGTGTGTGACAGGTGTTCCAGCTGTGTGCTGCAGTCATATGTGGCCTTGAGGGACCGGACTCCCCCCAGATTAGTGCATACCCAGTGTTAAGGTCTGGTTGCCATTGATACCTGTTATCAGGGCAGTGGGGAGTTTAGACTCGCATTAGAGCGATGTAGCACTGCCGCTATGGGTCTAAGTAGTATACCCAATATACCCCAAGGGGCCTCAATCACCCTGTTTGTAGATGAGG
This sequence comes from Ichthyophis bannanicus, assembly GCA_033557465.1. Taxonomy (NCBI): domain Eukaryota; kingdom Metazoa; phylum Chordata; class Amphibia; order Gymnophiona; family Ichthyophiidae; genus Ichthyophis; species Ichthyophis bannanicus. Next base: position 595,901,621 of record CM066033.1, read on the forward strand.
GTGTGGTGGGACAGGTGGCTGCACTCTGCAGAATGGCTGTAGTACTAGCAACCACAGTTCTGCTGGCAGATACAAATGCTTGCTAAATAAAAATAAAAAAAAATAAACCCTACCCCCTGCATTGGTCCTGATCACAGTGTCGACATTGCTAATCTGTGCAGGTGGTAATAGTAGTGCTCTGGTGATAACTGCAGCTCTGTGCTGGGGCCAACAGCCTGAAACTCCATGAAGCTGTGGATAGTGGAGCCCTTGTGAGTGAGTGTCCGTACCCCTGTGCACCACTGCATTGGGGTTTGCCCATGTTGTTGTTGTGGCTGCATTATGGGCTAAAACTATGGGGAGATGCTCTGCAGGATCCACAGATGGGACCTGAACCTCTGCTCTTGGACATGCTGGCTGAGTGTACTGCACCACACTGTTGCCACAGCAGCACAATGGTCCCTGGGGCTACGCTTATGTTCCTCAGCCAGACCTCTTCTGTTGCACTGCACAACACGTACTGGTACAGGGCATGGCCTAGGTCCACTGCAAGCTAGTGCCACTGCTCCCTCGAGCACAATCACCCACCCCCTCTGCCATGCCGCCATGACCATATGCTGTTGGTGCTGGTGGTATGCCATTCCAGGCCATCCAGGGGGCAGGTAGGCGGCTGCCTAAGGTGTGGGATCTGGGGTAGGAGTACCTACATAGATGTCCACGCTTCCCCCGGCACCACCTGTCAATGTTATGCACCCTTTGGGGTGCCTGCTGGGTGATGTCCCCTGGATGGGACACTGTGGGACACAGACTCATGGGCATGTCTAACCCTGGCCAGTTGCTGTCTTGATGGTTTTCATTTTCTGCATTCCTATGTGCCACCTCGGCAACTGCCTAGTCCACCCTATGCCCAGTAGCCCCCACTGCAGGTCCTGCCTGCAGCCCCCATGCCCCATTTGTGCCATCACCATAGTGTCCTTTCATACCAGGGCACTATGCTGTTGCTGCAAATGAAGTACTACTATCACCTTTCTTGGGCTCCCTGCCTATGCTGTACATTACTGACACTGAAATGGTTGCTCTCTCTTGCACATGTGTGCTAATGCCAGGTTTTCAGTTGCGTTAGGATTCAGCCCTTAATTTCTCTGCGTTAGTGTGAAGGGGCCTCTCCCCGCCCTTTGACTCCTTCTCTCTGCCCTCTCTCCACCCTTTTCTGGCCTTAATGCCGCCGGGAACGTTAAGGCGTGTTATGTGCCGTTAAGGTGCCTTAGCGGCACATAACGTGCCTTAACGTAGCTGCTGCTACATTAACGCAGTTTAGTAAACATGCCCCTATGTGTGTGTGTGTGTGTGTGTGTGTGGATAACAAAGCCTTTCTCCTCTTTACAGATGCCTTGCTGCCAGTGTTTAAGCAATGCCTTCTGCTATATCATTCCAGCAGCACTTTGTCTATTCATTGTGCAGGCCGTTACTTATAGAATATAATAGGAACATAGCCAAGGGACAGAAGCCTAATGGAATACTCTACTAACGTGCCAAGAAACTCTGTCATAGACTGGGAATGAAATATCTGACTCAGATTGTGTGTAGGTTCATGTTGCCTTGCTATATATATTTCCAGTCTTGAGTTTCAAGGCAGTCCCTTTGCAAAATACTAATGAATCACTGTCAAGTCCATTTAATGCTGTCTCCTGAGACCTCTGAAACACATCATGCCCATGCTCACTGCTTATGTTGCTTATAATATAGTAAATTCCTTTGGTATGCTGACCGCATATATCCAAAACCACATGCAAACAACTGGTTTCATTAAATATGCGTATACTTAATGTGATACAATTCTGAGACATTTATTTTAGCTTTAATTCAGTGGTTCACAGACAGAGCAGTTCAGGAGAGAATTAAGGCAGAACTATTGGAACTGCTGAATATAACTTTGCTGCATTGCATTCTTTTGCATTGTGTTTTCTTTCTTTTTTTTCTTACTGTATTTTTAACTGAATCATTGAGAAAAGGTTCAGAGGAACTAGTTCTCTGTATAACTATGTAAATACACACATGGATGGATGAAACTGTACATGTACAAAGTAGCCGCACTGAAAATAGTTCATAAGAGTAGTCGGCTCAATCTTTAGCTATGGCAGTGAGGGTTTTCTTAAACGCCAGCTGATCACAGAGGATTAGTGGTCAGTAGTATTTCATAAGAGGGATCTGATAAGGGATTGAGGTTCATTGGCAGCACATTTTGGAGAGGGTTGGGGTTCCCCATGCATTCCACTCCACTGGCATTAATAGTGAAAAGTCCTTTTTATGTTCCTAAAGAGAGAGAGGAATCCACGGAGATATCAAAACCATCAGGGTCTAATTCAGAGTTGTTGCAGTGTTTATACTAGAAGATGGAGGTACAGCAAGGTAATGATATATCTGTTATGTGTAGTAAGAATCCCTTTATTATGGGGGGGGGGGGAATTTGAAGGTTCTGTAGAATGCCTTTGACTACTACCACATAGACCAAAGACAATATAGCCGAGATTGTAAGGTAAAGGATGCATGCTGTCAACACAGGTCCCATCACTCTTGGGCTGCTTGCATTGACCATGGGGTCGATATTCGGAAGGGTTCATATGGTTTGCAGAACTTCCAAACCACATAAAACCTGGCAAGCCTGATATTCAGCTATACTATCTGGATAATGCCACAAAATATCCCCAAAGACCACAGGAAACATGCCCAGTTAATTACGGAGCAGTCCTTGGATGAAGCTGGAGTGGTCTGAAAGCTATCCAGATAGTGACAAAATTCAGCCGCTAACTGGATAGCTATAATGCATAAATTTAGGACATGTCAATGGCTGTTAAACTTTATATGATTTTGCTATCCAATTAGAGGCTGAATAGCATCACTAACCAGTGGTGTGCCCCAGGGATCTGTCCTTGGTCTGATTCCTTTCAACATCTTTGTTAGTGATATTGCAAAAGGACTGTCAGGCAAGGTTTGCTTGTTTGTGGATGATACCAAAATCTGCAATAGAGTAGACACTCAGGAAGGAGTAGATAACATGAGGAGGGATCCAGCTAAGCTTGAAGAATGGTCTAGAATTTGGCAGCTGAAATTTAATGCTAAAAAATGCAAGGTCATGCATTTGGGCTGCAAAAATCCAAAAGAGTTATTCAGTGTAGAGGGTGAAGTACTTCCGTCCACAAAAGAAGAGCAGAACCTTGGCGGAATTGTGTCTGATGATCTTAAAGTAGCTAAACAGGTAGAAAAGATGATGGCAAAAGTCAGAAGAATGCTTGGGTGTAGGAGAGGATCCAAGATAGCATTTTGGTGAGGTGTGCTGATCGGCACAGTGTTTTGTATGGGGAAGAAGCGGAAGACCAGAGGGGCTAAACAGCCTTCTACTGCCCCTCAGGTCTCTACGCCATTACCTGCTGCTGTCATTGGTCCTTTGGACTCTTTCTTTTTCTCCATGCCGAGACAGTCGAGTAGAGTGAAGCTTGGCTCTGCTTTGCAGTTGCCGGAGGTGGAATCCTCGACTTCTGCGACGGACGGTAATCTTTGTTCCCCGGGCTCAGTTCAGGCTTCAAAAATACCTCGCCAGGACATCAGCGGCTTGGCGGACCAGGTGGAGGGTGTTGAGTCATCGGACTCCCCCGAAAGGCAGCGCCTGATCTCAGAGCAAGGTTTGGATGCTGCTGGCCCCCAGGATCGACGTCAGAGGGCAGAGGTCGGAGCCGTGATGGCAGAGGGAGGTGACAATCCTGTGATTGGACTGTCTGCATTAATTCCGTTGCTAGGTGGATTATCGTTACCTGGAGTGGTGGAGTCTCTCCCAACAGCATCTTTGGAAGCCCCGGAGGTGGTAATGCTGGAAACTATATGGGCTGCTGTTATGCAACTCTGGGAAGAGTTGGCGCCGTGGATGACTGGTCTGGCATCCCAGGTTGCTGGCAATGAAGTACTTATCCAGGAAAATGTGGTAAAACTTTCCAATTTACAGGCGGTTGTTTCAGATGGCCAAACTAAAACTTTGACTCTTGAGAAGGAGGTGGAATGCCTTAAGAAGAGTGTTTTACCTATGAAAGTTAAGTTAGCGATGTGGGAAAACACTTCTAGAGCTGTGAATCTTCGTGTGGTTAACTTTCCCAGGGTACCACTGATTTCTGTGAGGGATATGTTTCAGACTTATTTGGTGGAGAATTTGGGTATGCCTCCTGAATCCCACCCTCCTATTGCTAAAATGTATTATTTGCCATTTGGGAAAAAAGATGTGGGTTCGGGAGTGGTTAGAGGAATTGAAAATGTTGATGTTCTAAATATAACAGCAAAGTTGGAATCATCGCAGGAGGAGTAAGTGGTGCCCTCTACTTTCCTGGTTACGTTGGCATTGCTTTTTGATAAAGAATGGCTTATGAAGTTGTTCTTTAAGAAGCAGCATATGTTATTTAAGGGGTTGACTGTTCGAATGTTTCCTGATCTCTCCAGGGAGACCCAGAAGAGGCGGCATGATTTTCTCCTTTTGCGTCCTGGAGTTCAGCAGTTGGGAGGGCTCTTTTTTCTAAAGTTTCCATGTAAGTGTCTGATCAAGTATCAGTCTGATTCCTTTATTTTTTATGAGCCTTCCCAATTGCTGGATTTCATAAATGCCCATCTCTCTGCGGAGGTGGATGCTCCCTCTTCTGCTGCTGTCTGAGTATAATGTATCGACTGTTTAGCACACCTTTGATTGCCTTTCAGATTTTGTGGTACTTGTTATTTTTCTTCTTATTGTATCCTTCCATTTTTGGGGGCTAGAGAGGGGTGGGTATCTTTACTTTTTACCTCATGTTTTACTGGTGGGTTTTCAGTCCTAGGCAATTGCTTTTTTTACCCTTCTCAATTTCTGTTTCAAGATGTACTTTCATATGTATGTAGAAATTGATAAATATTAAATAAAAATAAATAAATAAATAAATAAAAAAGAATGCTTGGGTGTATAGGGAGAGGAATGGCCAGCAGAAGAAAGGAGGTTATAGTGCCTCTGTATAAGTAAGAACGTAAGATCATAAGAACATAAGATATGCCATACTGGGTCAGACCAAGGTCCATCAAGCCCAGTATCCTGTTTCTAACAGTAGCCAATATAGGTCATAAGTACCTAGCAATTTCCCCAAAAGACATAGGGGGATGTTTACTAAAGTGCGGTAATCGTGAATAACGCGCGTAAAGTACGTTTAACGATCGTTCGCACGTCCGAACGTGCGTTCTGATGTGCGAACGATCGTTAAACGTACTTTACGCGCGTTAACCGCAGTTAACGATCGTAAACCTCCGCGGCGCGTTAAAACAGCGCAAAAGGTGGAGAGTGGGCGGAGAGAAGGGGTCAATGGGCGGAGAGTGGGCGGGGAGAGGCTCCCCTCACACTAACGCACTGAATTCCTGAGCTCAATTCCAACACGAATGAAAACCTGTCGTTAAAGGCATATTAAAGGGAAGAGAAACCATTTCCGTCAGCAATGTACAGCAAAACCGGGGAAACCCACAAAACGTGAGCAGTGTGATACATGTGCACAGAACAAAATTGCACATAAAACGTTAAAAATGACCACAAGAAACATTGTAAAAAGCATAATTCAGCTGTGCAACAGTGATAACAATGGGCAACAAGGAACAACAATCCCTGGAAAGCACCAAAAAAAAAGAAATGATGTGTGGAAGGGTCTACGCTCCGCAGAACCTTTCAAAGATCATTTCATTGTAATGGAGCTGTCCTGGGAGTGTTGTGTAATGTTGCCCAATGATATCATTGTTGCCCAGCTTGGTTATGGGTGTGTGCCCCTTTTTTGAGGTCTTTTCTGAGGTTTATTGGCACCTTTGTCTCCATACAAGGTAAATGAGGCCACAGTAAACTTGTTGCAGAGCAGGGTTTCTGACTCGTCAAGCCGGTTTAACTACCTCCAGGGACTGCACTATCTCTGTGGCCACGGTGTGGTGCAACAAACACAACCAGTGCCTGTAAGACCAGAGGGTCACAGGTTCAAATCACAGCTGGGGCTCCTGCCAACCCAGTCCCCATAGTTTTACCCACCACTAAACAGTGATAGTAAAGACACTCCTTTATTGCAGAGAACATACGCATGGCCTATATTTTACCACACCAAACACAGACACCAGAAACAGGCACATTACCTAAAGCAGAGTCCTGCAAATGCAGTCCTGGAGGGCCCCACACCATTCCGGCTTCATGCTGCCTCTAATAAAGATACCTGTGCTGCATAGCTATGCACCACCCCCATGGTATGCAGATGTAGCTCATGCATATTTATGAGGGACAGCATGAAAACCCAAACAGTGTTTGGAACACCAAGACTGGAGTTGGGGAACTCTGCCATAAAGCAGCAGCCAACAGGGCCACACACACCCCCACAGGCCCCATTGGCCAATGCCTCCTGGAGAGGCAAGACATTGGGCCCTGCCTGTATCTCCCAATACTAGCAGTTGCATACCTTAGCAATGCCACCCTACACCTGGGTATATGGTACACAGCTATCAAACGTTTCCTATGATAACTGGCAGATATCAATTCCTACGTTAAGCACATTTTGCTCATTGAGCTCCACCATAACAATCATTCTGATGTCTGCGGTGTGTGCTGCAGGTCTGGTCTCTGACAGTGTTCACCACCCTGGGGAGTGACCCCCCAACAGTCTTGTGTACCATATCCATGCCTGTACTATGCCCATGACTGGTGTGGTGGGTATGGCTGCTGACCACCTCTATAGTAGCACAATGCTGGCATAGGTGTGGGGGTGGCTGTCTGTCTATCCAGTGTGTGGTGGCTGCAAACACCTTCCACAGCCCACACTGCCAGCAATGTTGCCAGTATTGGGCTGCCAATGTGCATAATGAGGAGCAAGGTACCATGGGTATAGGCCGGACAGGGTGGCCTGGCCAGGGTGCATCTGCACAGGGCATAGGGCAGTGACAGGCACATTGTAGTGCCCGGCCACCACCTACACAGACAGAGTGACCTCAGTATATCCTGCTGAGAGATCACTCTCACCCTGACCGTGCAGTGACCACAGCATGGCTAGGCACTCCCATAGTGCTATCTAGTATTTCTCTCATGTAATAAATATGGGTTTCCTTTTGGGGCCCAGTCACTGATGTATCTGCTTGCTGTGTATGCTGACAGCCCAGTTCTGGGTGCAGGCATCTCCACTGGGCACTAGCAGACTGTTTGCAGCTGGTATGTGTTGTGATGGAGTGGTGTGCAGTGGCTGATGGCTTGCACCAGGGGAATATCAGATAGTGGTGGGGTGCAGCATACCATATCCAGGCCTAGTGTCTTTCTGCTATTGTGTTTGGATGTGTACAGAGCTGCATTGACTGCCCTGTGGGGTGTCTGTTCCTCAGCAGGACTAGGGTTGATGTTCCCCTCAACTGCCACCTTTGCAGGGAGGTAGACTGTGGATCTTTTGATAGGAGACCCTGTTTGCCACCCTCAGCCCTGGGGGGGGGGGGGGGGGGGCTACACCTGACTGAAACAGACAGAGATGTCCAAGGTGTTCCTGCAGAAACTACCTATCTCACACATTAACACTGCTTTGGACCTGAGCCATGGCCTGTGCTGTTGACCTGGTGCTGGGTGCCTCACTGCACCCTCAGGGTGAGCACAGTACCCGCACAATGTGACGGTATGTAGCTACTCTGTGCCAGTACAACACACGGTCAGTACCCCCTATCAGGCCGAGGTGCTGTGGGGGTGCACATGGTCAGTTCTCCCTACCATGCCGAGGTGCTGTGGGGGTGCATTCCCCATGGTGTGTATCTGTGGACAGCTGATTTGCATGTGCAGTGCATCATGGGTGTGACTGGCACAATCCAACCCTGTGAAAATCCAGCACCTGCTCACAGGCTCTGATAAACCATAGGCCATCACACGTACATCTGTTAGCATAATGCATAGGTGCAAGACACCCTAAAGAGTCTGTAATAGAAGGTGCCCACACTGGTAAAAACACACGTACCCACGCACGATTGTACGCGCGCTGCTACGCACGGAGCCACGCACGCAGCCTCGCACGCACCAACATACGTGGCTAGGCACACTCCAAGGGTGTGTTTCTGACACCACTACTCAATGTAAAGAAAAACATGCCTCCTCATACCCTATGTACTGTACAGGGTGATGCCTGGGACAGCCTTCTGCGTTAGGCACACTGGGGACTCAAACCCATGCTGCCTGTAACAGCGGTCAGTACTGTAACCATTGTGCTACAGCTCTGTTTCAGTGCTTTGTGTCTGTACTCCTTCTTACGTTTAACGCGCAGTAACGCGCCACGGCGCCTTGTAACGCTCGTTAGTTTTTGGAACGCGCGTTAGTGGTAACGATGTACCGCCCATGTCCTTATTTGGGGTTTCTGTCACTACCGCGGCTCCTAACGCGAATTGCACTAACGCACTTTAGTAAACATACCCCATAGGTTCCACAATGCTTGTATTGGGTCAAGCAATGATATCCTGGATCCCTTTAAATAATGGTTTATGGACCTTTCCTCCAGGAACTTGTCCAAATCTTTTTTAAACCCAGCTACACCAAGGGGCTTGTTTACAAAGCCGCGTTAGCGGTTTCCGCTTGTTATCGGAGCCGCAGCCCCATTGATTTCAATGGGGCTGTGGCTCAAATAATGATCGGAAACTGCTACCGCGGCTTTGTAAACAAGCCCCTAACAGTTTTTACTGCATCCTCCGGTAACAAATTCCAGAGTTTGATTACACGTTGAGTGAAAAAATATTTTCTCTTATATTAGTCTTAAATAGATTACCCAGTAGCTTCATTGCATGTCCCCTAGCCTTTCTATATTCTGATGACGTAAACAATCCATCTACATTTACCCATTCCACTCCATTCATTCATTTATAGACCTCTATCATATCTCCCCTCAGCAATTTCTTTTCCAGGTTGAAGAGCCCTAACCTTTTTAGCTTTCTTTCATAAGAGTATCCTTCCATCCCCTTTATCATTTTTTCTCAAATTATCTTTATTGAGTTTTGCACACAATACAGTTTAGACATGTGAAACATCATCTTCATTTACAATTAGCTAACATTTCAATAACAGTAACATGAACAGTAGAACTAGTTATGTAGTTGCTGGCTAGTATCAACCTATGCTGCGATTATTTGTGAGTTCTTTTAACTTCCCTCGCTTGGTGAGTAATTGCAAGATGGTATTTTCCCAACACATTCTGATGAGACATTGTCCTTTTTGGTTGTTTTATGGTCTATTCCCCCTTACTTTTAGGCCCGTTACACTTTTAAACTTCTATTTATATTATCCCATTTTCTTAGTAATTGAAAGTATTGCGGATTTTGTTCTACATTTGCCTTCTCATATTTCTTGTGTTGGCATACTAGATTCCACCAGTACTCCATCTTTAGATCAGAGAAATTTTTGCAGTGTATCATGATAGCTTTTATCGCTAAGCTTATCATTAAGTCCAGTATTTGATGGTCTGCTTTTTCCAAGCTAGGCATTTCTGCTAAGGATTTGTAGATTATTATCCGATATTTCAGTGGCTCTTGAATATCCAACAGCTTAGTTATTCATTGCCATACTTGGTGCCAATAGTTCTGTAGATTCGCACATTGGTATATCATATGCGACAGCGTTCCAACATCCTATCTACAAGACCAACATCGATTCCCCGCCTGAGAATTCCATCTGGATACTTTTAGTGGAGTCAGGTATGCTCTATGCACCAGGAAGTACAGTGTTTGTGTAAGAGAGGCTGCATGAGTAATCCTTATTTGTGATCCCCAAAACATTTCCCACATTTTTGGACACTCTAGTTCCCCTGCTTCAGTTTTCCATACAAGTTGTGTTCCAATACTTTTATCATTTAGCTTTGATCTTATGAGTTTGATATTGGCTGGGACTTTGATATTGGCTGGGAGCCGACCTGGATTTCTTGCATCTTTTGATATAGCGGCCACCCAGACTTTATCAAAATCGGAGACACCGCTGCTTTGTTTAAACAGTGACGGAGATGACACCATTGGTAAAGACACTTATCTGACAGTCCAAACTCTTGTTGCATCTCTTGAAAGGACTTAAATGCATCTTTGTGCATTAACTGACCTAATTTCCAAACACCATATCGAATCCACTCCATCCATGCGAAACATTTCTCTGCTATTGTTTAATACGGATTTAACCAAATTGGTTCATCTTTAGCATATTTCCCTTCATCCTTGACACATTGCTTTATCTTTTGACATGCCAGTTGTGTGTCCCGCATTATGTCATTATACAGCTTCCGTTGACTCCATCCTGCTCCTACACGCAATTGTATTGGTATTGGGCCACTGATAGCTTGCTCTACTTGTAGCCATCTAGGGCCATTCTCCTTATCTTCTTCTCTTGTCCACTGTGCCCCTTGTTTTAACAAGGAGGCTAGGTGATACCAATAAAAATCTGGAAAATGTACACCACCATTTGTTTTGGGTTGTTGTAATTTATTTTCCGATATCCTGGGAGTTTTATTTTGCCATAGAAATTTTAACAGGAGACTTCCTAATTTTTTGTAGAATTTTTGCTAAAATAGGACAGGAATCAGAATATAATTAATTTTAGAGACTATTACCATTTTTATGGTTTCTAGCCTTTCCCACCAAGTTAAATATAATGGTTTCCATTTAGTCGTGTATTCCTTAATAATCTTTTTGCACTGTTCCATATTTTGCTCCATTGTTCTCTGTATGTGTCAGCCATACCCTAACACAGGGTACACACTAATCTGGGTGGTATCTGGTCCCAGAGAGCCACATGTGACTGCAGGATATAGATAAACACCAAACTACCTTCAGCTGCACTGCAAGGAACACCTGTCACACACTGGCAGTGATGGGGAAGTACAGCAGGGCCTATCTCTAACAACATATGTACTGCGGACCTAGTGCTGGACACCCATCCTATCCCTCAGGGAGAACACAGAACCTGCACAAGGACATGGTCTGCAGCTACTCTGTGCCAGTATCACACACTGTCAGTTCGTCTTTCCAAGCTGAGGTACTGGAGAGGTGCAGACCCCATTTACTGATCAGCTGTAGACAGCTATTCAGCATGTGCAGTGCATCATGGGTACTGGTGGGGTTACCCTATCCTGGCACTCAGAGCAGACAGTTTGTGTGGTGACCTGCAGTCCTTCTGTACCCAGACATTGCTGTGATATGCACCACAGAGGTATAGCCTACTGGTTAATATAATGCCATTCTTGGCAGTGTTCATGGGTTCAATTCCTCATTGTTCCCTCCTCTCATGCCTGTCCTACTCAAATAGTGTGCATGCCTGTAACAGTCATATTTTTGCAGAGCTGTGCTGCAAGCCCATAATACCCTCGCAACAATTGCCAACATTCCCTCGGTCCGTCTATCTGCGTCTGTCAGCTGTGTAGAGTCCTGTCTGTCTGTGCAGGCTGTCACCCCATGTCCTGCACTGCTACTCTTTCCTGCATTGCGCCTCTTAATGCTTGCCTCTCCTGTGCCTGATCTGCATGGCACCACCACTCCTCTGTCCACCCATCATTGTAACTATCCTGCCACCTCCGCCTCCACTGGGGGATACGTATTCCCATCGTCTGCCACCAACTGTCTTTCCAGTACTTTACATTGCCAACACCCTGTGCTGTGGTACAGTTGCCCCCACCATGTTTGTCATCAGTACTGGCAGCCACATGGGATGCCCACAGATATGGCAGGTCCAGCGGCTCCCAGCTCTCCCTCCTTCATTCACCTGTTCATTGCCTCTCCTGAGTTCTCTATCTAGTGTTAGGGCTACATCTGTCTCTATTCCTCACAGGTCATGCATGTCATCCTGCAGCACCTTGCAGCCCTTAGGCCACACTAACCTAGGGCACCATAACCTTGTTAGGCCACCGTAATCTATGGTTCCGTAATCCAGGGTGCCCTCTAAGGTGCCCTGTCCAGGGGTGCCTAATACGGCACTTAGCCTAAGGAGCCCTACTGTATAGGGCACCTTACAAAGCGCCTTATGAGGCACCTTATAAGGCACCTAACAAGGCACCTTATAGGGCACCTAACAAGGTACCTTATAAGGTACCTTATAGGGCACCTAACAAGGCTCCTTATAAGGCACCTTACTTATACGGCGCTTTACAAGGCATCTCACAAGGCACCTTATAAGACACCTTACTTATACGGCACCTTACAAGGCGCCCTACAAGGCGCCTTGTAAAGTGCCTTGTAAGGAGCCTTGTAAGGTGCTTTATGAGGTGCCTTGTAGGGCATGTTAGTTTGTAACATGCGTTAGCTGATACGGCTTGCTGTAACAATGCACCGCCCACGCCTTTATATGGGCATCTGTACCTTTACCGCGGAACCTAACGTGAATGACATTACCGCAGTTTAGTAAACATACCCCTTAGTGTCCCTTTTACCCCTCTATCATCCATTGGTCCAACTGACTCACAGGTTTTTTGCTATGAATGTACTTGAAAAAGTCTTTATTATGCATTTTTGCTTCCACAGCAAGCTTCTTCTCAAATTCTTTCTTTGCCTGCCTTATCAATGCATTGCATTTAACTTCCCAGTTCTTGTGCTGTTTTCAGTTTTCGTCATTTGGCTCTTTTTTCCATTTCCTGAAAGATGATTTTTTGGCAACAACAGCCTCTCTGACCTCACCTTTAAACCATGCTGGCAGTTTTTTGGACTTCCTTCCACTTTTCTTAAAGCGTGGAATACAGCTGGTCTGGGATTCCAAGATAGTATTTTTAAAACGAACACACACGCTTGATGTACGTCTTTAACCTTTGCAACTGCTCCTTTTAGTTTTTTTTAACTATTTTCCTCATTTTATCATAGTCTCCCTTTCAAAAGTTAAATGGTATTACTGTGTATTTTCTTACCATCCCTACTCCATTAATTAAATCAAACGCGATCATGCTATGATCACTATTGCCAAATGGCCCAACACCCTTATCTCTTGCACCAGAACTGGTGTTCCACTAAGGACTAGGTCCAAAATGGCTTCCCCTCTGGTTGAATCATGAACCAGCTGCTCCAAGAAGCAGTCATTTATTTCATCTAGAAACTTTATCTCCCTAGCATTTCCTGTCATGACACTGACTCAGTCAATACCAGGGTAATTGAAATCACCCATTATTATTACTGTGCTGTAACTTTTGTTAGCTTCCTTGATTTCTTTGAGCATTTCATCATCCATTTGTTCATTCTGGCCAGGCGGTCGATAGTACCCCCACTGCCAACGCCTTCCCCTTTTTACATGGAATTTCAATCCATAGAAATTCTACAGCAAATTTTGTTTCTTACAAAACTTTAATCCTTTGTGACTCAATGCCCTCTCTAAAATAGAGCGCAACCCCTCCACCAATTTGTTCAGCTCTATCATTACGATATAGTTTATACCCAGGTATCACAGTGTCCCACTGGTTGTCCTCCTTCCACCATGTCTCTGAGATTCCAATCATATCTAACCTCTCATTTAGTGTTATATATTCTAACTCTCCCATCTTATTTTTTAGACTTCTAGCATTTGCATCGAAGCATTTTAGAGACTGTATTTTATTCATATTAATCTGGCTATAGGTAGGCAGGTGTAATTTGGAATCTTTAAGCTCTCTCTGTTCTGTACTCAAGGGCATTTGGGCTACTTTTGTCTTTATTGGAACCTCTCTGCTGATATGTCCTAACTTCATCTTTCAAGGATACATTATTCTGAACAATTCGCTCTTGGGCCACTGTTGGCTCTTCCCTATAATCTAGTTTAAAAGCTGCTCTATGTCATTTTTAAAGGTTAATACCGGTAGCCTGGTTCCATCCTGGTTAAGGTAAAGCCCATCCCTTCAAAAGAGCCCCTCCTTTCCCCAGAATATTCCCCGGTTCCTAACAAATCCAAAACCCTAATTTGGAGTATGGTGTGTTATTCTGGAGACCGCACCTTCATAAGAATATAAACAGGTTGGAGTCGGTGCAGAGGGTGGCTACTAAAATGGTTAGTGGTCTTCATTATAAAGCATATGAGGATAGACTTAAAGATCTTAAGATGTATACTTTAGAAGAAAAGCAGGATAGGAGAGATATGATAGATACATTTAAATACCTCCGTGACATAAATGCACAAGAGAGTCTCTTTCAATTGAAGGCAAGCTCTGCTATGAGGGGATATAGGATGATGGTGAAAGGGGATAGACTCAGGAGTAATATGCAGAAATTTTTCTTTATGGAAAGAGTGGTAGATGCATGGAATAGTCTCCCAGTGAAGGTGGTAGAGATGAGGACAGTATCTGAAATCAAAAAAGCATGGGACAAACAAAGAGGATCTCTAAAGGTTAAAAGGGGATTGTTATAGTTGATATGGAAGGGCATACTAGATAGGTCATGTGGTCTTTTACTGCCATCATGTTTCTATGTTTCAATGTTTCTTTTTTATTTATAGACATTTTTATATACAATACAGGAAAAACATTATCCATATCATCATAATAACAGATGAAACAAAGTATCAAAGAAATAAAGTATAATACCACTTCAAGGAGGTGCACACAGAAATACATCTCACCCAATCTATTCCCAGAGTATAATTACCAATACTCCTACAAGACTACATTCCTAGGTCTTATCCTTTAGGAATTTCAGCAACTGAACAGCTTCAAATTTCGGATTTTTCTAAGGCTACTGTGCAGAAACTTTCTGACCATGATAAGCGATTGATAGCTGTGGAACAGAGAACTGTATCATTGGAGTCAGATGGACTAGCCCGAAAGGATGTTTTGGCTACTTTTGTTCACGATTTTAGTTCTCTACATCACCAGAATGAGATGATGTTTCAATGGGGTATGTTTACTAAACCGTCTTAATGTGCGCCCGGCGATAGTGTGCAGGCTGCCATAAAAGGAGTGGGCATTTCAGTCTTAAAGCAGCAAAACGGGAGTATCACGCGATAACGCGTGCTGCTGCGCACATTATCGTGCGAGGCGCCGCTAAGCACGTTAACGCGCGGTAATCCTAAGTTGGTGCCCAGACATGGAAACAGTGAAATAGAGGTGTAGTACAATGGTTAATACACTGACTGATGATACAGGGGTCATGAGTTCAATCCCCCAGTGTGCCTAAGACTGGCTGAAGCATCAGCTTTGACATGTAAGTATTGTTTCCTGCGGCACTTTATTTGTATTTTATTAATTGCTGCCAGCAAACACACCCTCACGTGCCGTAACCTAAGGTGCCGCATAAGGCACCCTATAAGGCACTCCATAGGGCACATTATAAAGTGCACTGTCCGCCACGGCACCCTATAATGTCCCCTATAGGGCACCCTATAAGTCGCTCCATAGGATACCGTATAGTGCACCTTATATGGATGGTAACCATAAGGTGCCCTATAGGGCGCCCTATAAAGCACCTTATGGGTACAGTACGCTGAGGGTGGTTTTGCTGGCAGCACTAATGTACATTAAAAATAGATAATGCTTTGGACAGCCCTATCAAATAACCCCACTGTGGGTTTGAACCCATGATCTCTGACTCCGCAGACAGTGAAATAACCAGTGGGCTACAGTTCCTAGCAAGGCCCTAGCTGGCTGCAGAAGGATTACATGTCACCACACAAACAGTCTGCTGTGGTCACCAGGATAGGGTTAGCCCACCGGTACCCATGATGCACTGCACATGCAAATCAGCCGTCTACAGATGAACACAAGATGTGGTATGCACCCCCACAGCACCTCGGCCTGGTAGGGGGAACTGACCATGTATGTTACTGGCACAGAGTAGCTACACACCGTCACATTGTGCGGGTACTGTGCTCACCCTGAGGGTGCGGTGGGGTGCCCAGCACCAGGTCCACAGCACCTTCCATGGCAGAAATAGGCCATGCTGTAGGTCCCCAGCAGTGCTAGTATGTGAGATAGGTAGTTTCTGCAGACACACCTTGGATATATCTGTATGTCTAAGTCAGGTGTAGCCCCTATGAACCCCAAGGAGGATTATATACCACCACCCTCCTCCTCCTCCTCCTCCTCCAGGGCTGAGAGTGGCAACCAGGGTCTCCCACCAACAGATCCACATTCTACCTCCCTGCAATGGTGGCAGTAGAGAGGACCATCAACCCCAGTCCTGCTGGGGAGCAGACACCCTACAGGGCAGTCAATGCAGCTCTGTACACATCCATACCACAATAGCAGAAAGACATTAGGCCTGGATATGTCAGTGACTGGGCCACAAAAGGAAACCCATAAATATCACATGAGAGAAATAGCAAACAGCACTATGGGGGTGCCTAGCCATGCTGTGGTCACTGCACAGTCAGGGTGAGAGTGCTCTCCCAGCAGGACTTGCTGTGGCCACCCTGTCTGTGCAGGTGGTGGCCGGGCACTACAATGTCCCAGCCAGTGCCCTATGCCCTGTGCAGATGCATCCTGGCCAGGCCACCCTGTCCGGGCTATACTCATGGTACCTTGCTCCTCATTATGCACATTGGCAGGCCAATACTGGCAACAGTGCTGGCAGTGTGGGCTGTGGATGGTGTTTGCAGCCACCACACACTGGATAGACAGACACAGATGGTTACCATCCATCCCACACCTATGCCAGCATTGTGCTACTATAGAGGAGTTTAGCAGCCCTGGACACCACACCAGTCCTGGGCACAGTGCAGGCATGGATATGGTACGCAATACTGTTGGGGGTCACACCGCAAGGTGGTAAACACTGTCAGAGACCAGACCTGAAGCACACTCCACAGACATCAGAAAGGTTGCTATGATGGAGCTCAATCAGCAAACTATGCTTAACATAGGAATTGCTATCTGCCAGTAATCATAGCAACCTTTTGATAGCTGTGTACCGTATTCCCAGGTGTAGGGTGGCATTGCTAAGGTATGCAAGTGCTAGTATTGGGAGATGCACGCAGGGCCCAATGTCCTGCCTCTCCAGGGGGCATTGGCTAATGGAGCCTGTGGGTGTGGGTGTGTCTGCCCCTGTTGGCTGCTGCTTTACGGCAGAGGTTCCCAACTCCAGTACTGGTGTGCCAAACACTGTTCAGGTTTTCATGCTGTCCCTCATGAATATGCATGAGATACATCTGCATACCATGGGGTTGATGCATAGATATGCAGCACAGGCATCTTTATTAGAGGCAGCATGGAACCTGAATGGTGTTTGGCCCTCCAGGACTGCATTTGGGAGACTCTGCTGTAGGTAATGCGCCTGTTTATGGAGTCTGTGCTCTGTAGGGTAAAATGTAGGTGATTTGGGCATGTTTACGTCATCTGCAATAAACGTTCTGTCTGTATTAGCACGTTGTAGTAGTGGGTAAAATATGGGGACTGGGTTGGTAGGCGCCATAGCTGGGACATGAACCTGTGACCTTCTGCCTCCAAACACACTGGTTGTGTGCACTGCATCACTGTGTTGCCACAGAGGCAGTGCATTCCCTGGTGATACCATGACTGTTTGTCCAGCAGGGCCTGTCTGTTGCAGTGCATGGCACCCACCTACACAGGGCTAGGCCATGGTCTGCTCTGGGCAGTTGCCACTGCCCCCCTCCACCACCAGTACCCCTCTGCCACCATGCTGACATGCCCTTCTGCTGGTGGTGCTGGTGGTGTGCAGTCTCAAGCCATCCAGTGTGCAGGTAGGCGGCTGCCTATGGTGCATTTCTGTGGTAGGGGTGCCTGCATAGGCGTCCATGGTTCCCCCCAACACCGCCTGCCAATGTTCTCTGCCCTTGGGGGTACCTGCTGGGTACTATCCCCTGTGACACTGTGATAAACACTCTCGTGCCCATGTTGGGCCCTCATCAGTTGCTGTCTGGCTGCTGTTCAGTTCCAGCATTCCTAAGTGCCACTTAGGCATCTGCCTAGTCCGCACTGTGCCCCAGTTGCACCACAGCATGTGCCGCCTGCAGCCCTCTGTATCCCCTTTCCCAGCATCTGTCCAATTGCCCATTCCGACTTGCCCACCCTGCTGTTGTGGAACATGTGCATGCCATAGGTAGCCTGTCAAATGGAGAGGGAAACCCTGATCAGTGCTATTTCACTGTGGGATCATTCACCTTGTATGGGGACGGAGCGTAGACCCTTCTAAAATTCATATTTATTTTTTGGGGCTTTCTTGGGAGTGTTTTTTGATGTTTCCCAATACTATCACTATTGCCCAGCTTGATTATGATTTTTTTTTATTTTGTTGGGGTCATTTTCAATGTTTATTTGCACTTTTGTTCCGTGCACATGTATCACACTTATCACTTTTTTGTAGGTTTCCCTGGTTTTGCTGTACATTGCTGACAGAATTGGTTTCTTTTCCCTTTAAATCAGCTCTAACGCGAGGTTTTCACTTGCGTTATTTTTGGCCTCGAATTTCACATTGTTAGTGTTCGGGGAGCCTCTCCCCTCCCACTCTCCACCCATTGAGCCCTTCTCTCCGCCCCTGGGGAGCCTTCCTCCGCCCTCCGGGAGCCTTTCCACGCCTTCAGCGCTCATTTGTGTCGCTGCGTGCGTGAGCGCGCACTAAAGCGCATTTTTGCCCCGTAAAGTGTCATTAGCACACGCTAAGGTACCTTAGCGCGCGCTAATTGCACAGCACGCACGTTAAGAAGGTTTAGTAAACATACCCCTTAGAGTCTAATCATGCTTTATTGAGGTTTGGGATATGGAGTCTGTTATCATGAAGAGAGTGAAAAACCCAAGAAGGGGTATAGAATGTGAGAAAAGAAAACAGATAGACAGGAGAGCCAGCTGAAAAGACCTTGTGTGCAAGTGCCAACAGCTTATATTGAACCAAAGCTGGGATTAGTGACCAATGATGAGTTTCAGAAGCTGAGTGACATGATCGAACTTTCCTGCAAAAGATAATATGTGAACAGCTGTGTTCTGGACTGTAGTGAGGAGAGAGACAAACCAGTTTTAGCAAAGGGAAGCCTGAGGGTGTGAATAAACATATGGTTAAAGGAGAGCTGGCTGACATAGTGTATCTGGATTTTCAGAAAACATTTCACAAAGTCCCTCCTGAGAGACTGGGGAAATTAAAGAGTCATGGGACAAGAGGTGATGCTCTATTTTGGATTGAGAATTGTTTAACAGCTAGAAAACAGAGAGTTGGGCTAAATGATCATTTTTTCCCGTGGAGAAAGGCAACTAGTGGAGTGCCATGGGATCTGTATTGGAGCCACTCCTTTTTAACATATTTATAAATGATTTGGAAACGGGAGCCAGAAGTGAGCTGATCACATTTGCAGGTGACACCAAATTATTCAAAGTTGTTAAATACAAGAGAATTGTGAGAAATTGCAAGAGGACCTTGAGAAACCGGGAGACTGGGCATCCAAATGGCAGATGAAACTGAATGTGAACAAACGTAAAGTTATGCACATAGGAAAGAAAAATCCAAACTATAGAAATATAGTTTAAGGTCGGAGAGGGGCCTGATAGGTGTATGGGGGGGCGATCGGTGCTTGTTGGCTTTGTCCTCCCCTTGCATTTGTCATAGATCCTGCGATTGTTGTCTCTTAGTCTCCCCCCATGTTTAGTATCTATCTCTTGTGTTCTCCTCCCATGTCCAGCATCATCTCCAAGTCCCTAGTTCCACCCTGCCATGTCCAGTATCTCTTTTGTCTCCCTTTTTCCAGATCCAGTATCTCCTCCATCACTCTAGTAACCCATTCCAAATGTCCAGTATCTCTTTTGTATCTCAACAGCCTTCCCCCCATGTCCAGAATGTCCTATCTCCCTTCCCCAGTGCCAACCCCCATGTTAAGCATCTCCCTGTCATCCAATCTATTCCATCCCCCATCATGCCAAATATCTCCCCTATATTATTTTCCCCTCCCCAGTAGTTCAGCATCCAGCCTTCCTACTTCTCCTCCCCAGCAGTTCAGTGTCCAGTCTTTTCCAACACCCCCACCCCAGTCCAGGAGCTCCCTTATCCTGCCAACCACAGCTTACTCCCTCTCTCTCTCCCCTACCCTTAGGCTTGCATCAGTCCAGTAATTGCAACATCTTCCTCTCAACACTATGGACCATGACCAACCACAACACAGCACAAGGCCTCAATTACCGCTCCCCCCAGAAATGTAGCAGCAGCAGCGGTAGCCAATATTGTCAGTATAAATGGCAAGCGGGGAACATCGAGCCAACAATTACACAGAAAATTCTGCCTCAGCTGCGTCCTGCCTTACAGAAAAAGGAAGTCTATGAGAGGGTGGGATAAAACTGAGACTGATTTTTCTATGCAGCCGCAGACACAAGATCCTGGCAATATGGGCTGCTGCTACAGGTCGGGGCAAGGGCAATTTCATATGCGTTGGGTGGGGGATTTGAAGGCAGCAGTGGCTGCGATCCCAAATGAGGATTTTGTGACTCTATCTGGAGTTGTGACTCATAGCTTGGGAACAATTGTTCTAGGGATTCTTATTAACCAGTACACTGTAAAATCCTCTTCACTATAAGTCATATTAAATTAATTTTCCCTACAATTCACATCAAAGGCAGTTCATTTTGCTCCCAAAGTTGATGCATAGATGGGTTTTCTATTATATTTTTCTTCAATCTTTAACCACAGGTCTGCAAAACTAAAAAGCCATATTTTTTTATAATATTTAGCACAGCAGGACCAACAATATATGTACAGACGGCAGACAGTGTCACTGCAGAGTTTAAATGCAGAACTTGAATGGCACAAGGGAATAAGTTTGGTGAATAGAGCGCACACACGAAAGCATGAGATAAATATAGAGGATCTCTCAGGGAGAGGAATGGATTGCAAACATTAAGGGCCCGATATTCGAAAGGCATTTATAGCTTAGTAAACCATGTAAATGCCTTAGATGGGGACATTCAATGACGCCCCGATGCTATCTGATTAGCATTGGGGCATGTTGTGGGGGAGAGCGGAGGCAGAGAATGGCACTAACCAGACAGCAGCGATACTGGATGCTGCCCAGTTAGCAAACTGTGCCTAACGATAGGCGAGGGTCGCTTATCTTTAAGGCGCAGAAGGTAACCGAGCAGCATCCAATATCACTGCTGTCCGGTTAGCTTCCAGGTTTTGCGATGATCACCATATATTCAATGTTGTTGCCTCGGCATTGAATATCTGGTTTAAAGGTTGGCAGGGAGGGCTATGCGTCAACAAGGCACATAGCCCTTTGAAGATCCTGAGAGCTGAAAATCGGGCCCCAATAGTTCTTATGGGTTGGCCGACTGGATGGGCCGTACAGTCTTTATCTGCTGTCATTTTCTATGTGTCTATCTTTAGAGATTTGGAGTAGAACAGCTGCCTATATAAATGTCCTGCTGAAATAAAGAGTTGCAAGTTTTGAAAGATTTTAAACAATTTGGGGCCGACATTCAAAAAGACCGATGGTCAAACGGCATGGCAGTCAGCCATAGTGCTTGAATATCGGCAGGACGTTCAGCTGCAATATCTGGTTTGAAGTTGTCACTGAATATCCCAGCTGTGTGATGCTAACTAGATAAACACCGGCACTTATCCAGTGAAGGCTTCTGTGCATAGCTTAACTTAGGACAGTCTTTTAGGCTGCTCAAGTTTCCCATAGAAGCCCCGGCTGATTATCGGGCTAACCAGATAAATGCCAGCACCTATCCGATTACAGTGATGACATCCTCCTCTCCACCCCTAGATCACCCCTGCACTAATGGATAGTGCTGGAGTGGTCTGGAGAGATATTGCAGCACTATACGAATAGTGCTGTTGAATATTGCAGTCAGCACTCTTACAGGCCAATGCAGAAAGCTGGTGCTAGACGCATGCTGCATCGACTTTGTACACGCCCGACAATGCACACCTTTTAACGCGCGATACAGCAAGGATAGTGTATACAAATGAAAGATGTGCTAACCACTGCAGTATTAAACTAGGAGAGCACGCCAAACACATGCGCACAAGAAGTCGACGCTAGTTTGACTTGCTCTCCCAGAGAAATGGGCACCTTGTGGCTAATTTGTAAATCAGCCCTGACTGTATTTTGATGGCATCAGGAATGATTGTGGCATCGAGAAAAACCCCTGATGCCATCAAAATACTGTCAGAGGCCAGTGCCCTGACAATAAGAGAATCCCTAATGGCCCATCAGTCCCTGATCCCCCCCAGACCATATTTTGATGGCATTGGGGACGATCATGGCATCAGGAAAAGCCCCTGATGCCATCAAAATACTGTTAGGAACTGGTGCCCCGCAGAAAGTAACTATCTGGTGGTCTAGTGGCCCTGTATCCCCCACCCCAAATTAAAATAAATTAACCTGCTGGTATAACGGCCCTCGAACCCCCACCTTCACCCCAAATTAAATTAAAATAAAATAATCTGGTGGTCTAGTGGCCCTTGAACCCCCACCCCAAAATAAAATAAAATAACCTGGGGACCAGCGGCCCCCAAATCCACCACCCCAACCCGGTACCTTAAAATAAGCAGGAGCGCTGCCTATGCGCTCCCGCTCTGAGTCTGAAAAAATGGCAGTGCTTGGCCCCAGGTAGTGCATCCTGGAATGCACTGGGGAGGTCAGACTGCTAAATAAGGTAGACTATGCCTTATATGGCAGTCTATGGTATAGTTGGAGGTACACGTTAGAGGTTTAAGTCACCTCAGACCCTGCAGTAAAAATATTGGCATTATGGCTGATTGCAAAATCCTCTACGCCTGTCTCTGCATCGGGTGTAGTCATGATTTGCATACCAGACTATTATCTGCAGCTCATTTAAATATATTTAAATACTCATGGCGTTAATTGGGCGCTAGTTTTTCCGTCGGGTTTACGTCTGTTTTCTGCATTTAAAAGTGCTTAAAGTGTGCTTAAACGTGGCGTTATTGGTTCTTAAAGACCGCGCTAGCTTTCTGCATTGGCCTGTAAGTCAGCTAGCCTCCCCTTAGCCAACCAGCTAAGGGTTCTGAATATTAATCCCTTTGTTTTTGCAGAGTGATGGTATATGTTTTTATTGAACATTATTTACACTGTTCATTCAGAGTGCTCCTTGAGAAATTCTTGTATGAAGGTGAAGCCATTACTGGCCAAGTTGAAACATTTGCGATTAGTTTGATGAATGGCTGAGGAAGAACCGATACTTCTTAAATTTTTGATAAATGGAAATGGAAGATGATGGGTACACAATAAGATAAGTCTTGGATCAATTTTTTTTTAAAAATATGTATTTTACTTTTGCACAACTATAGTGACAGTGATGAACTGATTGAAGAAAGAGATGAAAAATAAAATAGTTCTCTGCATCAACTTTGGGAATTGAATGAACTGTTTTAGATGTAAATTATAGAAGAGGATAATTTGATATGAATTATAGGGAGGAGGATTTTAGAGTGCAATGGTTAATAAGAATCTGTACACATTTTTATTTAGTTGTCATGTGGAAAAGTTTGTAAGGCAATTATTCTAATTGCATAGTCTGGGTTATCACTACAACTGCTAACATACATGCACAGAGCTTAAGAATGCTGGAGGGGCCTCTGACCTTAATAAACCCTGAAATGTATTCTAACCACTGATCAAACTCTAAAATTTGGCCACTTTGCGCTGCAGTTGGGATTTGAGCTAGACTCACAGACATCACAAGTGGTGAAGAAGGCCTATTATAGAGCGCTATTTAATAATAGGAGCCTATTATTAAGCCATCGCACAACATCGGAGGCTACACATTGGGATCCTGATAAAATAAATTTAGTCACGGGTTTTTCTCCTTTAAGTAGATCAATACAGCAAATAGTACGGAAACATCAGAATGTACTAAGGGCAATCCCTGGAGTAGGGGACAAGAAAATACGGTGTGTTTGGCAGAGGGGAAGGAATTTAAAGGATAGGCTCAGCCCGGCGGTTTTGGCCCCTCAAATAATGATGACAGCCGGCGGTAGTCATATGCAATGTGGGCATTGTGATGTCTGTGAGATTACCTTAGAAATAACCAACTTCACATATCGTGGGGTTGATTATACGTTGAGATTCCACACCAATTGCGAATCAGAAAGAGTAGTGTATGGGATCCAATGCCCTTGTGGACTGTTGTATGTGGGGAAAACAATACGATCGCTACAAACGCGAATACGGGAACATCGGAGTAGGTTGAAATATGGTAAGGTGGAAGCCCCTATAGTGTCCTATTGCTTAGCCGCAGGTCATGTATACGATCAACTCCGCTGTTTTGCAATTGATAAAGTGGACTGAGCTAGTGTGGGTAAAACGATCGACAAGACCCTTTTAATAAGAGAGCAAAGATGGATTTACAGGCTGGGGACGGTTAGCCCGAATGGTCTCAACACCTCTATTGATTGGGTGGTATGTGTATAGTAAGAAATAGGGATAACCCTAGTATGTGATGATTAAGGTCCAGGTTAGGGTGTTGGTAAGGTTGATGGATGATATTATAGTGGTGATTTTTCTGTTTTTAAACCCCATATGCCGTCTATATGATAAATGAATGTTCTGAGGGCTCTAGGGATTTGTTGGCAGGCAGATGGGGCACGCTTCGCGTGACGTCGGTTGACGTGTTTGGATGGATGTTTAAAGGGGTTAGTCGGAGCTGGGCATTCTGCATGCGTGGCGTCTGAAACAACTGACAAGATGTTGAGTTGAGTTTGGTGAAGCTAGTAGCCGAACCTTCTAAGATTAAAAATGTGGGCAGCATTGATAGTAAGAAAGGGATGCTTTTTAAAGTTTTAAAGGTTTTGGTGTGTTTGGGAAGGGGGTAGTAATATAATATAATGTGTTTATGTTTCAATTGTAGAATTTAACGGGTGAGATCTCCTGATGAAACTGTGGCCGTGAAACGCCTCAGTGGTGCCCAGGTAGAGCGTTGAGATCCTCACGGAGATGAGCTTCAATTGAAAACCAGTCCTCAATCACAAGAAAGCTAAGTTGCATACCATTTTCAATATGGACATGATATTGAGAAGCAAAGTGTCAGCAGCATAGTACGGAGAGAAGTGTTGAAGTTTTTTTTAAAAAAAGTTACAACTCTACTATGCAAAGTGTGGAATTTCGTAGATGCACGGAGTAAATTGAGTACTTATTAGCTCTTGTGATGAGTGCGGTAGTTTAATTAAATAACACAACAAAAAACGGCGAAGAGTTTAAAAGAAAGGTCATTGATGTTCTAAGACACCATATCGGCAGACGGAAGTCTCTTGGTAGCTAAAGTTCTGAGACCTGTTTTTCGCTGGTTAATTGTTGGTTTTGAAGTGGAATTTTGAAACCCAAGTTTCCCGTAGTTTTGTTTATATTGAACGTATCCATTTTTATAGTGATAGTTAACTTCTGCGGCAAAGGTTAGTTCAGCCTTTGCTGCGCCTTACTTTCACCACTGCTGCTCGGCTGTGGCCCGGTGCTGCTCCTGAAACGCCCTGATGCTAACTGGTTATGGTGACAGCAGGCCATAACTAACAGTATTACTGCC
The DNA here is from genome assembly GCA_033557465.1 of Ichthyophis bannanicus. Classification (NCBI taxonomy): domain Eukaryota; kingdom Metazoa; phylum Chordata; class Amphibia; order Gymnophiona; family Ichthyophiidae; genus Ichthyophis; species Ichthyophis bannanicus. Next base: position 595,927,033 of record CM066033.1, read on the forward strand.
ACTGATTATCCCAGATAAGGGACGTAACATGGTTAGCAGGTCTGTTAATCCCTTTAAATACTGAACCCGAAGATTTTTAGTGGCATTCTCTAGATAGTGCCTCTGAAAATCACCAGATAGTCTGGGCCAGCGGGACTTGTCGGCATAGAAGGTGCTGTTTTCTGGATTAGTGCCTCTGAATATTTATGCCTATGTTTACCTCTCACTAACTGATATGCATGTACTGTATAGGCTAGGGCAATGTATAAGCTCCTGCTTGATGGTGTAAAACACTGTTCTATATGAAAGCTATTACTCTAGCGCTGACTTTCAGCATTAACAGCTTTACTTCAGTGGCTACAAGTCGACACTGCCAGAGCATTCCTAACTTTGATTCCCCTCCCTTGCAGCAGTATATTAAAGTAAGGAGAGTGTGTGTTCTACCAAATTCCCCCTCCTATAAACTTCTTCCTCCCCTCCCTCCCCTAATCCACAGGTATTCCCACACTCTCACCACAATTTTACAAGTTGTGCTGGGAGATTTCCAGACCCCCCCCCCCCCCTCTGTCGTTCCCCCTTACTATCACCTCTCTTTTTTAAGTAATCACTGCTATTCCTTTTGAAATTATAAATGGAGGATATTGTTCTGGTGAAATGAGATCTTGGTCTGTTTGACCTACTACATCCTCGGAAGGTACCGTGAAATTCTCAGCATGACAAAATGTCCACTGTTGCAAATCATGTATGACATTTATGTGAGAGAGAGCTGGAGAGCTCTGGAGTGTTAGAATTATCTGTGATTTATTTGTGAAAATCACAAAAACAGCACTTATAAATTTTTTTTTTTAAATGTTAGAGGGGATTTAAGTAAAATTTACAATATAAAAACATGCACGTAGCAAGGTTCTTTCAAACACAAATCTTCGGAAACCCCTTATGCCATGGCTAAAGCAGGTCACGTTATAGAACAGCTTGTTGAAGATGTTTTATTTCTGGAATTTTTGGATGAAGTGTCTTACATTATTTCCAATGAACCATCACAGCAAGGGAATTGCTCTTCTAAGTAAATGCAGGTGTGTGAGGATAATTTGCTTTGCGAAACCCAGGAAAAGGAGACTTTGTTCTGAATGGAACAAACCAGGTCATTTGAGGAAAGCCAAAGATGTTACCATTGTTGCCTCAGCAACAGCGGGCATAACAGAGGCTCAGAAGTCAACAGACAAACTCTACAGTCAGCACACTAACATCTTGTGAGTGGTATAATAACACACTCCTTCAATAGTTCTATTAGCAGTAGTAGAAGTAGTATTTGGAATATTCACTTCAATACAATCTTATGTATACTCATGATGGCCTTGCCACTGACGATCCAACTTTCCCCTTCTTCTCACCTATATGGAAATCTGAATGTCGAAACAGATATCGTTCACAGATATTCTGCTGCTCTCTAACCAAGGACCATTGCTGTAGCAGCTATTTTAGCGAATCAGATAAACAGATTTGCCCAAGCTGAGCTAGTCCTAGCCTGGCTGCATTGCAACCATGAAGTTGGGTGGGTTCTGATTTTCTGATTAAAAATAAGGGCCCAGCTATTCAAAAGCACTTATCGGACAGCAGCAAATATCGAGATCATTGCAAGTTGCCCCGACACTTTCCAGATAATGTGGTTTATTTTACCATTAATGCACATTATTAGTAACTATGTGCCAATGAAGAAAATTGGACTTGCATTAAAATAGCATGTGTTAAGCACATCTTAGTAACTCTAGCCCATAATCCGTATACAGCTGCTATCCAGATAAGTGCTTTGGATATGTGTGCATTTATTGGCAAGGCATTACCTGGATGGGGGAAGGGGCATAAATAGAACATAGCATGGCATACATGTATTTGAAAATGAAACGAGAGAGGCTGTTCCAAATGGAATAATGACAGGAATGAAGTAATTCCCTTTGTTTCATTGTATTTCTTCTTCTTTGCCATCTAAGGTCCATTAAGTCTACGGGAAATCAGAAGCACTAGCTACATTACCTTCCAGGCCTTGAAGCAAGTGAGAACAGAATTTTCACTTTTTGGTTGGAAGTCCTTTATTCTGTCAGGTCTAAGACGTTACAGAAGAGCAAGGATTTAGTACAGAAGTCTCAAAAATACAATGGCTCAATATGCAAATGCTATGATCAGTGTTTTTTTTGTAAAAACTATCCATGTATATTCAGTGTCACTATCCGGACGGCAAGCCACGCTGAATATATGTGGAGAGCAGTGACCGCCGCTGCTGTATGGATAGCGGCGAAATTCAATCCGCTGTCCTTACAGTTAAGCAGTTTAATTTGGGAAAGGCTTTTTGCCATCCTAAGTTAAACCACATAGCTATATGGATAACAGATTGAATATCATAAGAGCATAGGGCCTGATATTCAAATGGATTAATACCGTTAGCGATATTCATCCACTGCCCGATTATCGCTAACAGGTGAAAGTTAGGCATATTAAAGGCTAGCCTGACTTTCACCGCCGCTGCCCGGTTAGCTTCTGTGCTATCCACCCGCTCCGGATATTCAATTCCGGTGGTTCGCTATGGCCCAGCATTGACTACCCAGGTCTTAGTTTCAGCAGCAATGGCCAGCTGCTGAATATCAGATCGTGTGCCTGATATTCAAAAAAAGCTGAGCTCCTTAATTTATGAACCTAAGTTAGGTTCTTAAAGCTGTCCCTTATTTTCAGCCTAACTTAGGAGTCTAAATTTTCAGCTGAAAATTCACCTAAATCTAGAATCCTGAAAGTTATGCTCCTAAATTTAAATCTGCCATTGGTTTACCTTGATTTAGTAGCCTATAGGGCATGTCTACTAAACGTCTGCTGGTAGAGCGGAGATAACGCATGAATAGTGCACATTCTTACTGTGGCAGAGCCTAGCAGCTGCATTAGGAACAAGGGGCGCAACCATGAAAGGCTACTACCACCACACTTGTCATGTCACTAGTACGGTAGTAGGGAATATGTGACCCTATCACATGGAAAGCCACAAACAGGGCCGGCCCGTCCATTGAGCAAGAATGTTTTTTGCACAGCGCCCCGCGTTTCAGGGGGCCCCACGCAAAAAACATTCTACATAAGCCCAAATAGATTTTAAAAAAAGCAAACCGGCTGCTGCTGCCGCTGCCACCGTGGCAGCAGCAGAATCAAGCGTCCCGCCGCAGGGTCCCCCCTGCCCGGCAAAGCCTTCTTACAGCATCAGCTCTGGAGTCCCAAAGCGTGGGCTTTCAGAGCCACGAAGGGAGAGCTTCTCTGACCCATCAGCCCTGGCGGGATTAACAGAGCCGCGCGAGAAAGAGAAACTCTCGCGGCTCTGAAAGCCCGCGCTTTGGGACTCCATCCGGAGCTGATGCTGCAAGGAAGCTTTGCTGGGCAGGGGGGGCCCCGTGGCAGGACACTTGATTCTGCTGCTGCCACGGCGGCAGCGGCAGCTGTAGCAGCAGCCGGTTTGCTTTTTTATCTATTTGGGCTGATGGGGGGAGGGGGGTTAGGACTGGTAATGGGCTATGGGGGGGGGGGGCAAAGACTGGAAGTGGGCTGATGGGGGGGTTAGGACTTGTAATGGGCTATGGGGGGGCTAAGACTGGAAGTGGACTGATGGGTGGTTAGGACTAGTAATGGGTTATGGGGGGCTAGGACTTGAAATGGGTTGATGTGGGGTAGGACTGGTAATGGGCTGATGGGGGGCTAAGAATGGAAATGGGCTGCTGGGGGGGCTAGGACTGGAAATGGGCTGATGGGGCGGCTAAGACTGGAAATGGGCTGATGGGGGAGGGGGTTAGGATTAGTAATGGGCTATGGGGGGGATAGGACAGGAAATTATTTATTTATTTTATTTTATTTATTTGAACAGCTTTTATATACCGCTGCTTCCAAGGATCAGCAGCGGTTTACATTACAACAAAAATCAAACAGATACATAAAACTTTATGAACTATATTACATTATAACATGAATTGTAAAGAACAATATTACAGAATTACAATATAACAAGAACATTATTGAACTATATTACATTAAAACTGTATAACAGGTATCGAAGTTTACCTTGATTTTTATATATATGTGAGAAGAATCATTATAATGTTAAATATCACTTATAGTTGACGTTGTTCCAATTGTTTATATACGTTTGAATGGGGTAAATAGATTCAATTTATGGTGGTTGGGAAGCTATACTTGTTTCTCCATTGGTGTAGTGTTGTCTGAATAGATGAGTTTTTAGATCTTTTCTGAATGTTAGTAGATCTTTTGTTTCTCTTAATTGATCCGGAAGATTGTTCCACAGTATTGGAGCTACTAGCGAAAAGGCACTGTTACTTGTTGAGTGTTTTGTTTGGGCTGATGGGGGGGTTAGGACTGGTAATGGGCTATGGGGAGGCTAAGACTAAAAATTGGCTGATGGGGGGTTAGGACTGGAAGTGGCTGATGGGGGGTTTAGGACTGGAAGTGGGCTGATGGGGGCTTAGGACTGGTAATGGGCTATGGGGGGCTTAGGACTGGAAATGGGCTGATGGGGGCTTAGGACTGGTAATGGGCTATGGGGGGGCTAAGACTGGTAATAGGCTGGGGGGGTTACTAGGACTGGAAATCAGCTGAGTGGAAGGAGGGCTTGAACTGCAAATAGCTGATGGGGACGGGGGCTTGGAATGGAAATGGGCTGAGTGGAAGGGGGGCCTTGAACTGCAAATAGCTGATGGGGAGGGGGGCTTGGAATGGAAATTCGCTGTGAGGGGAGGGAGCTAGGACTGGAAAAGGGCTGAGTGGGGGGGGGGTAGGACAGGAAATGGGCTGATGTAGTGGCTAGGATAGGACTGGAAATGGGCTTTTGGGGGTGCTAAGATTGGAAATAGGCTGTGGTGGGGGCTTGGATTGAAATGGACTCATGGAGGGGCTAGAACTAGAAGTAGGCTCATGGGGGGCTTGGATTGGAAATGGGCTGAGTGGAGGGGAGCTAGGATTTGACATGGGCTGATGGTGGGGCTAGGAAAGGACTAGAAATGGGCTGATAGGGGCTGGGATTGGAAATGAGCTGATGGAGGGACTCGGATAGGACTGGAAATGGATGGGGGAGCTAGGACTGGAAATGGGCTGATGGTGGGGCTAGGATAGGATTGGAAATGGGCTTATGGGGGGCTAGGACTGGAAATGGGCTGATGTAGGGACTAGAAGGGAGCGGATGCTGGGTGGGGCTGGAACTATAAGGGAGCTGATGTTGTGGGAGGATTAGAATGGGATGGAGCTGGAAGAGTGAAATGGAGAGGGGAAAAATATTTTGTGTGGGAGGGAAGACAAATCTACAATTGGCCGGATATTGGGAGAGTAAGTGGGGATTGAGGATGGAGGGGTAAAATTTGAGTGGATGAAATAGGAATGAGGAAAGAGCAGAAGGAGAAAGATTAGTATGTTAAAGCAGATGTAGAGAGAGAATGGAAAAAAACCTAGAAGAGAGAAGAAAGGACAAATGGACAGCAGACGATGGAGAGTTAGCAGAAGACACGAAGAAACCAGAAGAAAGTGGCTAGAGCAATTGCAACTGAAAAAAATGCACAAAAGGTAGAAAAATATCTCTTTATTTTGAATGTATTAACTGGAATACGTCAGCTCTGGCAAATGTGCATCATTAACATCTGCGCTTTGTTTAGTACAAGAGGAAATTAATTTATAGTTTTATTTCTACAGTGTTGTTGTACATTCCAAGTTTGGCTTTTGGGGTTCCCAGTTTAAATATTGTCTTCCTATTTCTAAATTGTGATTCCTTGTGTGGTGATGGTTTATGTTCTGCATGTGTAATTGAGCTGAGGTATTCTGTTTATGTAATTCCTATTTGACATTGCCACTTGTTCTCTTTCCCCAGTAGGTCATGTATTGTTATTCTCTGAAATGTATTGGTTTAATATATATATCTAAAGAATAAGATGGGAGAGTTAGAATATATAGCACTAAATGAAAGGTTAGATATGATTGGAATATCAGAGACATGGTGGAAGGAGGACAACCAGTGGGACACTGTGATACCTGGGTACAAACTATATCGTAATGATAGAGCTGATCAAATTGGTGGAGGGGTTGCGCTCTATGTTAGAGAGGGCATTGACTCAGAAAGGATTAAAGTTTTGCAGGAAACAAAATCTGCTGTAGAATCTATATGGATTGAAATTCCATATAAAAGGGGGAAGGCAATGGCAGTGGGGGTGTACTACCGAGCACCTGGCCAGAATGACCAAATGGATGATGAAATGCTCAAAGAAATCAAGGAAGCTAACAAATGTTACAGCGCAGTAATAATAATGGGTGATTTCAATTACCCCGGTATCGACTGGGTCAGTGTCACGTCAGGACATGCTAGGGAGATAAAGTTCCTAGATGAAATAAATGACTGCTTCTTGGAGCAGCTGGTTCATGAACCAACCAGAGGGGAAGCCATATTAGACTTAGTCCTTAGTGGAACACCAGATCTAGTGCAAGAGATAAGGGTGTTGGGGCCACTTGGCAATAGTGATCATAGCATGATCGCCTTTGATTTAATTAGTGGAGGAGGGATAGTAAGGAAATCCACAGTACTACCTTTTAATTTTTGAAAGGGAGACTATGATAAAATGAGGAAAACAGTTAAGAAAAAACTAAAAGGAGCAGTTGCGAAGGTTAAAGATGTACATCAAGCTTGGGTGTTGTTGAAAAATACTATCTAGGAAGCCCAGACCAGCTGTATTCCACGCTTTAAGAAAAGTGGAAGGAAGTCCAAAAAACTGCCAGCATGGTTTAAAGGTGAGGTCAGAGAGGCTGTTGTTGCCAAAAAAGCATCTTTCAGGAAATGGAAAAAAGAGCCAAACGACGAAACCTGGAAACAGCACAAGCACTGGCAAGTCAAATGCAAGGCATTGATAAGGCAGGCAAAGAGAATTTGAGAAGAAGCTTGCTGCGGAAGCAAAAACGCGAAATAATGACCTTTTCAAGTACATTCGTAGCAAAAAACCTGTGAGAGAGTCAGTTGGTCCATTAGATGATAAAGGGGTTAAAGGAGCACTAAGAGGCGACAAGGCGATAGCGGAGAGACTGAATGAATTCTTTGCTTCGGTCTTTACTGAGGAAGATGTAGGGATGTTACCCATGACTGAAGTGGTATTTAAAGGTGCGGAAGAATTGAAGGAAATATCGATACATCGGGAAGATGTCTTACAACTATTAGATAAACTGAAGAGTAGCAAATCACCTGGGCCGGATGGTATACATCCAAGGGTGTTGAAAGAACTGAAATATGAGATTGCAGAACTGCTATCAGTAATCTGTGAACTATCATTAAAATCATCTCTAATACCTGAAGATTGGAGGATCGCCAATGTAACACCTATTTTTAAAAAGGGTTCCAGGGGTGATCCGGGAAACTACAGACTGGTGAGCCTGACGTCAGTACCGGGAAAAATGGTAGAAACAATCATAAAGAATAAAATTACTCAGCATGTAGATAGTCACAACCTAATGGGAGACAGCCAACATGGCTTTAGACAAGGAAGATCTTGTCTTACTAATCTGTTACGTTTTTTTGAAGGAGTGAATAAACAGGTGGACAAAGGTGAGTCGATTGATATTGTGTATCTGGACTTTCAGAAAGCCTTTGACAAGGTCCCTCATCAGAGACTTTTGGCAAAACTAAAGAGTCATGGGATAGGAGGCAGTGTACTATTGTGGATCAGGAATTGGTTAAAAGATAGAAAGCAGAGGGTAGGGCTAAATGGCCAATTTTCCCAATGGAGAAAGGTGAATAGTGGTGTACCCCAGGGATCTGTGCTGGGTCCGCTGCTTTTTGACATATTCATAAATGACCTGGAAAGTGGAATAACGAGTGAGGTTATCAAATTTGCAGATGACACAAAACTATTTAAAGTTGTTAAAACCCAAGAGGATTGTGTAAAATTGCAAGAGGATCTTGATAAATTGGAAGACTGGGCATCAAAATGGCAGATGAAATTTAATGTGGACAAGTGCAAGGTTATGCACCTAGGGAAGAACACCCAAACTATGGTTACACGATGCAAAGTTCCACATTAGGAACCACCACCCAGGAAAAAGATTTAGGCGTCATTGTGGATACCATGTTAAAACCCTCGGCCCAGTGTGCAGCGGCGGCTAAGAGAGCAAATAGAATGCTAGGTATGATAAGGAAAGGAATGGAAAATAAAACAAAAGATATTATAATGCCTCTATATCGTTCCATGGTGAGACCGCACCTTGAATACTGTGTGCAATTCTGGTCGCCATATCTTAAAAAGGATATAGCGATTTTAGAAAAGGTACAGAGAAGAGCCACCAAAATGGTAAAGGGGATGGAAGGATACTCCTATGAAGAAAGGCTAAAAAGGTTAGGGCTCTTTAACCTGGAAAAGAGACGGCTGAGGGGAGATATGATAGAAGTCTATAAATTAATGAACGGAGTGGAACGGGTAAACGTAGATCGATTGTTTACCTTATCAGAATATAGAAAGACTAGGGGACATGCAATGAAGCTACAGGGTAAACTATTTAAGACTAATAAAAGAAAATATTTTTTCACTCAACGTGTAATCAAACTCTGGAATTTGTTACCGGAGGATGTAGTAAAGGCTGTTAGTATAGCTGGGTTTAAAAAAGGTTTGGACAAGTTCCTGGAGGAAAGGTCCATAAACCATTATTAAGAAATGACCGAAGATATCAATGCTTGACCCAGTACAAGCATTGTGGAACTTGTGTCTCTTGGGGAAACTGCTAGGTACATATGACCTAGATTGGCCACTGTTGGAAACAGAATACTGGGCTTGATGGACCTTGGTCTGACCCAGTATGGCATATTTTATGTTCTTATGTTCTAATATTTGCAGTGTTTCCTTTTGATAGGTAGGGTATGGTGCTTTGTGAGTCCTGATAGTGCTGTTAGGATACGGTGGGTTTGCTATGGGTTCTAAATGGGCAGTGTTTATGGTAGTTCCTAATGTGCCTGGCGGTTGGCACTGGATTATAGTAATGTAGAAATCTTTTAGTCTTTCTTTATCCATACACTCATTAAGAGGCATGTTTACTAAAAGTTAGTGTATGGTAACATTATGCAAATATGGATGCAAATGAGGCCCCGCACCCCCCCCCCCCCTTGAGCCGCCCCTGGCCACAAACACATTAATAGGGCAGCTGTGGCTAAGGAACCACTCTGGACAGTAAGAAATGTGCTCCAAGTAGGAAGGTAGCAACTGGCCAGTTCAGAATAGAGATGGATGATTGGGGATTGGTCCAACTGGCTGCACAGCTCAGAGGATTGTGCTGTGCAGCCAGGAGGGAGGGGCATGCAAATCAGAAAAACAAACACATGCAGAGTTGGTGCTGTATCCCTAACTGTGAGAGATAGGGTGAAAATGTGGCATCTGGAGATAAAGAAGGCCTTGTTTAGGATCAGGCATGGTGTTCACATTATCCATCATGGGGGACGAGTATATGAACCCTGTTCACCCTGTGGCACCAGGGTGCCTGTTCACCTATGCCTGTTGTGTGGAGGAGCTGGCCCTCTCCCCTGAGATGGCTTGGATGGCACCATAGCTATTGTGGTCTGTGTCCCCCCATGCTGGGGGAAGAAGGGGTGCTAGAGCCAGGGGGGTCTGGAGACTAAGATCAATCAATACACATGCTCAGGGCAGCCTGCACCTCTACCACAGGGGATCTATAGGGTCAAGAAGCACCCCATGGCCCACCATGTGGAACACTTGCCCCTGTGACCTGACATCTACAATATTGGGTGGTATGCACAGCCATCCATCCACAGAGAGCCCCATTTCCCTCTTACTGAGAGTAGCTCTGGGAAAGCACCACTTGGAAATACTGAATCCCAGGCTGAGCACCCTAGCTGTCAGAGAAACAAAGGCACACCAGACCAAAGAAGACTGCAAAAGCTCCCCAGATCTATGGAATGTCTCAGCTCCTGGGCAAGGAAGGGGGAAGGGGCGGGGAAGGGACACCAATCAGTGAGCTCCAACAGTAGAAGCACATGCTCAGTACTAAAAGTATTAAGTAGTTACTCAGAGCTAATAGGCCTCAGCCCTGTCCTCCCTTGGTGAGGGTGAGGGGCCATCTGTCCAAAGGAACATGGTCCATGACTGTGGCATGCCCCCTTAGGTGCATGTATGCACTGCTTCATGCCCCCTCATGCAGGGGTGGTAGGGATTGTACAGTATTTTTGATACCACACCATCACATTACCAGTATGTGCAACATCTAATTTGCATGCCCACATTCCACTGTCCACTGCTGGCTCCATCTTTGGCTATGAGGCCAGTACTGGTTGAAGCAAAGAGTACAGGCCTAATTCCCTGATACCACCACTGCAAACAACACCAGTAGCCCTCTGACAACCATCTACTGCATAAACAGATGTTAACAGGGAGCAGAAGGTGAGCCCTTCTTGCTCCCCACCACCAAGGACCAATCAGGACTGCACCGGCGATTCATTCAGCAGTGCGCTGCCGTCTCCTGCACACAGTATCTGATTGCCATTGGCAGCAGGGAACAGAAGATGAGCTCCTCCTGCTCCCCACCATCAAGGACCAATCAGGGCTGCACCAGCGATTCAACCAGCAGTACCCGAGGGTTTCACCAGAGGGCCCTTTGGCATTGTCCTCAGGCGGGGATCTTAGGCAGGGACCAGGAGATACCCTTCAGCGCACACCAACACCCAAACTGTCATCAGAGTAAGGAAACAGGCTAGACTGATGTCTCCCCTCCCCTCCCCCTCATACCAAGTCCATTCATGCTGCAGATAGCGCCTCAAAACAGTCACATCATAGCTACATAGCAAGCTCCAGGGGAAAGAACCAAGTTATACACCTCCACAGATAACCCCACAAGCAGTGGAACCACAAATTGCTCCAAATAGTCCAGATATTACCCGAGTTCTACCAGCTACTTTATAGCCATCTATCCGTACAAGGTAGCAACACACAGAACTACCATGCTCTCTATATATGCAACCATTTATGCTCTTCTGGCGCTCATAGTGGTAACTTTAACCTCCAATGCCTATCTGTTTCCCTCCAGTCATTTCATAATCACTCCTTATTTATCTACTCCTCACCCCCCTCTTACATGCACATACCCAATCAAGAAAAGTCCCCACATAATACACATTCCCACCCTTCTGCTTCCAGCAGTCACACACCCTTCTTCCTCTCACCCTGCTCCTACACTCAATTGTGCATTAATAAATGCCTGTTCAATCAAGAAAAAGATCCAGCTAATCAGGCCTCTTCACAAACAAAGATTTGGACATCCTGGGCCCAATTCTGTCCTGGACGTAGATCCCGTCTGTATGTCCGGTCTGAACCAGACATGCAGAGGGGATCGTGATTCTGATCCTGCGGGGCACATCTAGCCCCGTGGGATCAGAATCATGATCAGGCATGTACGTGCAGGCCGGAACTGCTATGTAGTCTGGCCTGCATGTACATGCACAACCAGGCTAACTCAGTCAGAGCTTTTAAATGGAGCCATGGCATCCTGTTGCCATGGCACCGCGGCTCCATTTAAAAGCTGCGATGCCGGCCACCTGCAACTAATGTTAATTCCCTGCAGTCTGACCCCCGATCTGGCCTCCTAAGGCCAGGGTCGAACTGCGGGGATTATCCCCTGGCCCCCCTGCCCCATCCATGCCATGGCAGCCACAAAACAAAACATCCAAACATGTCGCCGGCCCTGGACGTAGAGGACCGACATTAGAATCGACCCTGTATGTCCAGGGCCAGCAACCGCCCACTGCCCGCCCAGACTCCGCCCAGGGCCACCCCTTCTCTGCCCTGTCTAACTTACCTGCACAACCAGTTGGGAAGTTATTCAGGGCAGGAGAAGCAACGAATAGCAGGGATCAGAATAACCTCCCCTGTGTATAACTGAAACCTGGACACATGAAACAGACTCAGTCCTATTAAATCATCTCACCCCATTGGAGTTACCAATTATATCACTGCCCTCAATCCCAACATCAAGGGGGCGGAGTACTTATCCTCCCCAAGCTCCAACACAATTTCAGCATCCAAGCCTCCAACAGCACAAGCGGCATATTCTGGTATATGCACTCATATCCACCAAGATAAGCAAAACCACCATACTATTAGGAGACTTCAACCTACCCTCCCTCCACCAAAACCAGGCAACCACCTTCCTAGATGCCATGAACACCATGGACTTTGAGCAGTTAGTCAAACCTCCACCCATGACAAAGGCAACATCTTCGACATGATCTTTATCAACAACCATGCTCCCCCTCCACACCCCACACCCCCTCCACAATTATAAATACAATCAGTTTCCTGGTCCGACACTGCATCGTCAACTTCAGTCTCCCACCCCTCACCAGATCCTCCCACAGCCCAACAAAACCAACAAAGAGAAGATTCAAACAATTCAATAAAGAAGATTTCCTCAACAACATGCTCCCTTTTTTTGATGACAGAGCCAATGATCCAAAAGCATTTCTGAATTTATGGAACAAGACCATTCAGTCAGCCTCCGAAGCTCCAACCAACTTATATCACAAGTCTAACAAAACCCCTAAAATCCCATGGTACACACCAGAACTCCAGAGAATTAAAACTTGCCTATTTAAACAAGAAAGAAAATGGCAAAAATCCAAACACCCCACCGACCGCAACCTCTATATGATTCTGATGGATGTATACATTTTGTGGTTGTACATAGTTACCCTGTTAGCCAAGTTGATTATCCTGTTCATATGTAAACACAAAGTACTATTGGAAATGTGTATGTTCACTGTTTATTGTAAACCGCGCTGATGCTGAATAGCGCGGTATAAAAGAGACTTTAAATAAATAAATAAAATAAATAAATACAAGACATCAACAGACACTGCAAAAAAACAATACCACTCTAAGTTAATCAACTCATCCCTCAACCGTCCAAGAGAACTCTAATATTGTGAAACAACTAACTAAGCCCCCTACCAAGCCTACTATGATAGTAGCTCTATATGTGTAATCAATCTCTATGAGGCCTAGCCTTCCTTCAGTTCTAGGAATATATAGTCTTGGCACACACTGATTCTTGTAATTTACCTCAAGGGCATGGAAGAAATGTTTTGTTCGCACATCCAGTTTTTCAAGATTTTTAAGAGGCCAGTCCACAACCTCAAAGCTGCTTGAGAGTACAGGAATTGCCAGCTGATTGATGGCTTGTATCTTATTCTGTGATATAAAAATACTTTTGAATAAAGATTTTAATCTCTTGTAGCATTCTTTACTGATCTTTTCTCTTAGTAATTTCTGCTTGAATGTCATTCCTTCCTCTACTCCGAGATACTTATATTTAACTTCCTGTTCAAGGTCCTTGATGTCACAGCCTTCAGCTAGGGAGATATTTTCCATTTTGCTCAATTTTCTTCTAAAAAAAGCTGCCTTAGCACATTTGTCAAGGCCAAAGGTCATCCTGATGTCATCAGAAAAGCTTTTCACCACACAAAGTTGCTCTGCTAATTGTTGTTCACTGGAACTGTAGAGCTTTAGATCATCTACAAATAATATATAAGATGTTGTTTCTAGATTGTTACCTTCTTTAGGATTAAGGCTAAACCATATCCCAAAGTGTCAATGAGAGTACTCATTGGATTAAGTGCCACACAAAACAGAAGAGGCAACAGGGAATCCCGCTGAAATATTCCTTGATGGATCTTAATGTTAAGAATGATGTACTGACCATCTCCATTTTTCAAAAAGAGTGTGGTTCACCAGATTGTCATGCTGAACTTAATGTACTCTATCAAACCAGGATTTATTTTATACATTTCAAGGCAATTTATTATCCAAGAGCGTGGGACAGTGTCAAAAGCGTTCTTATAATCAATCCATACTATACTGAGATTTCTACTTTTCTTAGCGCTGGCCATGATAGCCTCATTCAACATTAACTGGTCTTTGGTTCCATATGCTCCTCTATTGTTGCCCTTTTGCTCTATTGCCAAGATTTTAATGGACTCAATATGATCATATATTCTGTCTGCATCTATTCTGATGAACAGCTTATAGATTGTAGGGAGACAAATTATTGGTCTATAAGTTTTGGGATTGTTACTTGGGTCCCACTTTGGAAGAAATGTTCTTCCTGGGCCAGAGCTCTTCCAGATTGGGGTTCATTTTAATCTGCTTTCCAGCTCTTTCATTGTTACTGCAGGCCATTCCATAGATTTGATGCTTGCTTGTTCTAAATGCTCCTTTATGAAGGTAACAAGTCTGCTTCTTGATTATGCTCTATTGAGTCTTCATAGTGTTTCACCAGAAGTTTTCTGTTTCAGCTTTGGTCAGTGGTGCTTTTACCATATTAATGACCTTTCCCAATTCCCTGTAGAATTGTTTTGGGCTCTCTCTAAATAGCTTATTTTGATATCTTTCTTTTCTGTTTTCTTAATATCTTTGCAGTTTTTGTATTTCTGCTGCTACTTTCAATTTATTGTTGCAACATATAAATTTCAGGTCTTCTGTTAATGCAGCATGCTTCAGCTTGATGTCTTGGACCTTCCTTAATATATATGATGATCTTAATCCTTTTAGATGCCCATCTATCAGGGATACCTCCGCACGAAATGATTGTACTTTTCCCTCAATGAGCTTTTTTCCATGGAGGAACTGTTATTGTTTTCTTTTTCTTCTGGCCCTGCACTTCAGATGGTAGCATTCTTGCAGTGATAATTTTAGCTGCACAGTATTATATTCAATTTAGTTTGGTGATGTAAATAAATGGTCCCTTTATACAGGATATGTCCTGGATCATCTGTATAACCATACTTTTAACCTTAGGTGTTAAATTTACTTGTGCAATCTTTCTCTTGTCTGAAACCCAACATATCCATCTTTTTTCATGTGGACTTGGAATTTGATCTTGAATTTCTCCACCTCTGGGAATTTCTACTCCCTTCCTTTTTCCTCTTCAGTTGATTGGTTGACCTGTCTTATAGTTGTCTCACTCTCCTGCAGTTTCAGATCTCCAAGCTCCATCTTTCTCTCAATCGATCTTTCTGTTTCTGTGTATTCCTTTCTTCTGGTTCTCTCACCCAGGTCGCCTCCTCCTCCCTGTATTTCTCTTTCCACAAAAGCCCTTAGTTGCTTCAAGATGTTGTCATTCACATACTTCTTTGCTTTGATCTGCAAAATTAAAGATCTTAAATTTGCATCTGTTGTTTTTTGCAGTTTTCCTTGTGGCAATTTTCCACTTCCAGTTTTTGATGGATTCTCTTTGTATATCCTCTTGATTTAAATATAGGGTAGGTAGCAAAAAAGTAGCAGTACATTATCTCCTCCTTACCTGCAGAAGTTCACTTAACTGTAATTAATCCTCTTAACTTTTTCATTAATTTCTGTGGTTTATCTCTTGCCACAGTGGGTCCATGAACATGCTCACTATGGCCTTTATCAGTGGCAGGGATGTTATCTTCATCTGCAGTGCTTGCATTTTTGCAACCACCATCGTTAGCCCTAGTGCATAAACTTTGAGTGGGCACTTTTTATACTGGGTGCCTTTTTCCAATGAGTTGGCTTGCTTGACTATACTTTTCTCCTTTTCTTTACTTCTCATCACTGAGAGTACCAGATAGGCACTATCTCCTTCTTCCTCTTTGGTATCGGTACCATGGGGATTCTAGGACATCAACTTGAATGGCGGATGCAAACTTCTCTACAAGAATATTTGTTGCAGAGAGCTGATAGTCAAGAAAATATAACACACAGAATCTTCTTAAGTTTTGAGATAATTTCTGTGAGTGAGTTTTCTTCCAAAGACAAGCAACATACTCCTTTCTCTTCAAATGCAAGAAAGATAACAGACATAAAAGCCTGATTTCTTTAGCCAAGAGGTTTTCCTAGGGAAAACAAAACTAACATGCTCCTTGTCCCACTCCTGCTCCCTAAACCATTCCCTACTGCTCCGTAAACCATCTTGTCCACAATCCACTCTCTTGAGCTACAGCTATTAATCTCTTTTCCTTCAATTTCAATTCACCTCTCCTTAATCATTCACATAACTGGTTTTGATTGAGAAATGGTTACTGGAGTAAAACTTCGAATGTTTCACTGTACTTGTATTTGCCACTTGTTTTTCTTTGTTTGCTAATCTTACTCTTTGAAGAATTTTTTCTCTTTTTTTTGCAAACTCTGTTGCTTCCTTTCCTAAGTGTGCTGATGGGTTCTTACTCATTTCTTCTATTCATCAGAACGCTTGTCCAAGTTTAATGATAGAGACAGATTCTGGATGTTTATTTTCATACTTTTTGTACATTTGGATCTGACAATGCTGTTTAGTAGGCCTGGAGGCCTTTGAGAATAGCTTTGTATCTATTCATTTCTATGAGGCCCAGTTCTTCTTCAGCTCTAGGGA
The DNA here is from genome assembly GCA_033557465.1 of Ichthyophis bannanicus. Lineage (NCBI taxonomy): Eukaryota > Metazoa > Chordata > Amphibia > Gymnophiona > Ichthyophiidae > Ichthyophis > Ichthyophis bannanicus. Next base: position 595,943,437 of record CM066033.1, read on the forward strand.
TGTACAGTCTTGGCATATACTGGTTCTTATAAATTATCTCATGGGCATCGAGAGGTTTACTTGTTCATACATAGTTTTTCAAGATCTTTAAGAGGTCAGTCTAATCTCAAAGCTGTAGGAGAGTGCAGGAATTGCCAGCTGATTAATGGTCTGTATCTTATTTTGTAATGCTAAATTATTTTTCAAAAATGATTTTAATCTTCTGTAATATTCTTTACTCTCAGTAATTTTTTGCTTGATTTTCACTCCTTCCTATACTCCTGTTCAGTTTCCTTGATGTCACAGTCCTCAATCAATGTGATGTTTTCAGTTTTGCTCAATTTTCCCCAAGGAAGGCTGCCTTGCACATTTTTTAAGGCCAGAATTCACCTTAATGTCAACTGAGAAACTTTTCATGACACAGAGTTGTTCCACTAATTGTCGGTCATTGGAATTGTGGTCAGGTCATCTATAAATACTAAGCGTGATCTTATCTCTGGGTTGTTACCTTCTTTAGGGGTAAGGCTAAATGCATATCCCAAAGAGTTGATGATAATACTCAGTAAATTAAGTAGAATACTGTCACGAAGACCCTGAGTAGAGCCTCTGTGGACCCAATAGGCCAATGCCTAGGGTATTGTGGTTTTAATAAACTGCTTCTCTCCTTTAAACAGAGTCAGTCAGTCAAGTGGCTAAAGCAAAAATTAGGGTTTTATTCCCTTTCCCGGACAGAAAACATTTTTTGCAAAAGCACACAGAACAAAAACAGCAACTGAACGGAAATAGCTAGAACATCTCTTCTTCTTTCCTTGTTCACGTCACAAGGTCACATTGGCTGAAGTTAACACAAAGAGGTTATGTCATCTGATAGACAAATCGTGCAGTCCATTGGCTCAGGGTCTGTACAACTGTTAACACTCTCCCACTGCATTAAGCCTGGACCACTCCCAATATTCTCCGTATCACATTCCTTACATGTGCTGGAGCATGGCTTATTCTCTTGTGGCAGATAAACCCCTTTTCTTCCAAGGTACTTATCAAAGTCAGGGTTATAGAAACCTGGTACAGATAATGTCTCTTTCTGGTTTGCCTCTCTTGGCTCTCTTAGTAGGAAGTCTGAGTATCTTTCTGAGTTAAAACCCTGCTCAGGGCTGTGCCCATTAAAACTTCCAGCCTCTTCTCTATAAAAATAAGGCTTCAAGCTTGTTACCTTACTGCAGGCTTTGAAGTCAGCCTAGGGCTTTCTTTCTCCTGGCCCAGTTCCTCCAGCTTGAGCTAGGTTCCTCCGTGGCTCATGCAATCCCTCAGAGACACTGCCCCACTTCCTGCTCATGTGGGAATCCTCCCTAGGACTGTCGTTCCAGAGACCAGCTGCTCTACTGCTCCCTTGGTCTCTCCTGGAACTTCCTCTGAGAGCTTTGGGTCCTCCCAGACCTCCAATACCTCCCCTGGAACCGGATCTTCCTCTGGGACTCTCAGCTCTTCTCCAAGTCTTTCTCTCGTACTCCTTGCTCTTGCTGTTCTGACCCCTTCCTGGTTCTGACCAGGAACTTATATACCTCCTCTCTCTGCACGTTACGTCAGATTCTGAGGCCAGGTGATCCTGATGAGTTTCTCTAATTCTATCTGCGTCACTACTAGAGAAGGGAAACTTCATTTTAAAACATTTCTGCTTTACTTGTGTTGACGGCACTGGCTGCTCAGCTGTTTTCACACACGCTGAGTCTTCCTGTCCAGCCAAGTTTGAGGTAAGCTCTTCCTTTTTACTAGCCCCTACAGGCTTTCTATAGTCTACTGCATCACAATACAAAACAGAAGTCTCCCTGAGATATTCCTCACTGGATCTTGATGTTAAGAATAATGAACTGACCAATTGGTTTGCTACATTTTCGTGGTGGACTTAATGTACTCTTTCAAAACAGGGTTTATTTATACATTTAAAGACAATTATCTAAGAGTGTGGGATGCTTTCAGAGACTTTCTTATAGTCAATTCATGCTATACTGAGATATCTGCTGTTCTTAGTGCTGGCCATGATAACCTTATTCAACACTGATTGGTTCCACATCCTTCCCTCTTAGAAACATAGAAACATGATGGCAGAAAAAGACCATGTAGTCTATCCAGTCTGCCCTTCCATACCAACTACTATACTTCCTTTTTTCCTTTAGAGATCTTCTGTGTTGGTTGCATGTTTTCTTGAATTCAGATACTGTCCTGGTTTCTACTGCCTCCACTTGGAGACTGTTCTAAACATCTATTATTTCCATAAAGAAATATTTCCGCATATTACTCCTGAGTCTATCCCCTTTCACCTTCATCCTATGCACCTTTGTTGTGGATCTTTCTTTCAATTGAAAGAGGCTCTCCTCCTGTGCACTTATGCCACGGAGGTATTTAAATGTCTCTGTCATATCTTTTCTCTCCTGCCTTTCCTCCAAAGTATACATATTGACATCTTTAAGTCTGTCCCATATGCCTGATGACAAAGTCCACTGACCATTTTGGAAGATGTGGTCTCCAGAATTGCACACAATACTCCAAATGAGGTCTCACCAAAGACTTATACAGAGGTGCTATCACCTCCTTCTTCCTACTGGCTATTCCTCTCTCTATGCACCCAAACATCCTTCTGGCTTTTGCCGTCACCTTTTCTACCTGTTTAGCCACCTTAAGATCATCAGAAACAATCATCCCAGGCCCTGCTCTTCTTTTATGGCCAGAAGTACGTCACCCCCTATACTGTATCACTTCCTTGAATTTTTGCAGCCCAAACACATGACTGCATTTTTTAGCATTAAATCTCAGCTGACAAATTCTCAACCAATCTTCAAGCTTAGTGAGATCCCTTCTCATGTTATGTACTTATTCCTGGATGTCTACTCTATTGCAGATTTTGGTATCATGTGCAAAGAGGCAAACCTTACCCAACAGCCCTTCTACAATATCACTAACAAAAATGTTAAAAATAATTGGATCAAAGACAGATCCCTGCAGTCTGGTTCTTTTTAACATGTTTGTTAGTAATATTGCAGAAGGACTCTCGGGTAAAGTTGGAATATGGAAGTTAATGGACTATAATTTTTGGGAATATTACTTGGATCCCCCTTTGGAAGGAGAAGTGTTCTTCCTGTTATAAGCCATTGAGGTGTTAAGTCTGTCTGCTTGATCAATTGATTTTTGCAGTTTGCCAGGTCTTGGTGGGGTGATATAATTTAATGTGGACAAGTGCAAAGTTATACACATGGGGCCCGATTCTGTCCTGCACGTAGATCCCCACTGTGCGTCCGGTGTGAACTGGACACACAGAGGGGAAAGCGATTCTGATCCCAGGGGGGGCACATCTAGTCCGGTGGGATCAGAATTGTGAACAGTCCTGTACATGCAGGCCGGGACTGCGATTCAGTCCGGCCTGCACATGCAGGACTGCCCCTAGCTAACTCAGTTAAGGCTCCTCAATGGAGCCATGACACCATGGATCCATGGAAGAGCCACAATGCCAGCTGCCTGAAAAAGGGGTTTATTCCCTGCAGTCCAACCCTGGCCTTAGGAGGCCAGATTGGGGGTCAGGCTGCGGGGAATAAACCTTGGTTCCCCTTGCCCCATCCGTGCTCCGGGCTGTTCAGAAAATCACATCCAGGGAAGTTATTCCACCTCAGAGGTGGAATAACTTCCCCGGAGGAGGAATAACTTCCCCGGACATTTCACCGGCCCTGGACGTACAGGGCCGACATTAGAATCATCCCTGTACGTCTAGAGCTGGCGACCATCCACTGCCTGCTCAAACTCTGCCCCCAGGCTGCCCCTTCCCCGCCCCCATCTAACTTCCCCGCACAACCGGCGAGGAAGTTAGTCGGGGGCATGAACCGTCAAGAATAGAGGGGATGAACGTCCTGTCGGGCCGTCCATCCCCGCTATTCGTAGCACAGAATAAGAGGCCAATTCTATTCTGGCCATCCAGCCCCTTATGCGGCTGGGCAGAATTGGGGCATGCCTGCGGGATCAGAATCGGATCTACCAGCCTAGACATGCAGGCCAGCCTCGATTCTAAGCGGCAGCACACCCAGCCACATGCCCAGCTAACTTAGCCTGGCTTCTGAATGGAGCGGCAATGTCATGGCGCCGTGGTTTTATTCAGGAGCATGATCTCCGACCCGGAAAAAACACCTCTTTCCCCACAGCCCGACCCCCGATCTGGCCTTCCTTTCTTTTGATTCTCGCTTTCAGACTGACAAGATCAAAAATCAATTGACAAGTTTTTAATAGTGTCCTCTGAGCGGTCACAGTCCCCTGAAGAAGGCCTTATGCTGAAACACATGAAGGGAAGACCTGGTGACACATGAATAAAGCTCTTCTTCTAGTGGCATGGCTCTCCTGCTCCTTTTTTTCCTTTCAAGTCCTGAGTTAGGCTGCAGGGAACCCCCTGCACCCCCTCACTTGTTCCTCCGGGTCCCGTGCCGCAATCCCCCACCATCCAGGGGGACTTATTCCACCTTTGAGGTGGAATAAGTCCCCCGTCCACATTTAAGACCCCCGATATACAAGGCCAACCTCGGAATCAGCCCTGATATGTCTGGGGTCACAGTCCTCCCCTGCCCCGCTCTCACTCTGCCTCCAGACCGCCCTCTCCCACCCTGTCTAAGACTCCCCATACAACAGTGCTGGGAGTGGCAGGGGGGCATATGCGGAGATGTTCATGAACGTACATCTCTGCTGTTAGTGACACAGAATGACCCCCTTAGGAAGTCATTCCAAACTGCAAATAGTAGGGATGTACGTCTAGTCTGGATGTACAACCCCCACTATTCACTGGAGACGTATTCCAGAAACAGAGCTCTCCACATGTACAGCGGCTTTGTGTGTGGAGCTCTGGATGGGGAGGGCCGGAGGGGGAGTCTGAGTGGAGTGGGGGTAGGCTGCACAACCTGGACGTACAGGGCTGATACAGGTCATAGCCCTGTATGTCCAGTGAGGGCAAAATGAATGGGGAACTCATTCCACCTTGGAGATGGAATAAGTTCCCCCGACAATAGCTGGCAGCGACAGAGGACCACCCTCTGAAGAGGTGAGCCGCATCAGGAGGATCCCCGATGCCCCATTCTGGCCCTTGCAGCCCTCTCCAGGGGTCGAGTGGTGGGGAAAGCAATTGTATTTGCTGTCTGGGGGTATGTTGCTTCTGCTGGGCATCCCGATGCCATGGCAATGGGACGCCACGACACCGGGGCTCCAGCAGGAGTATAGGGAGGGCTAGATGGGGCGGTTGCTGCACATATCTGGCCTCAGAATCACAGCCCAACCATGTGCCCTGATTCTGCACCCATGGGAATCAGGTTCAGATCCAGCTCGTCCAGATTTTGGATGTCCGGATGGCTCGGACAAGCCCCATTCTGTATTGTCTTCTTAGGGAAGAACAACCTAAACTACAGTTACAAGATGCAAGATGCATATTATGAATCGCCACCCAGAATAGGATCTAGGCATCATCGTGGATTATACGTTGAAACTCTCTGATCAGTGTGCAGTGGAGGCTAAGAAAGCAAATAGAATGCTAGGAATCATAAGGAAAAGATTAGACATAAAACCATATAATGCCTCTGTATCGGTCCAGGATGAGATCACATCTTGAATATTGTGTGTAGTTCTGATCACCATATCTTAAAAAGGATATAGTGGAGTTAGAAAAGGTACAGAGAAGAGCAAGCAAAATGATAAATAGTGTGGAAGGATACCTCTACGAGGAAAAACTTAAAAAGTTAGGGCTCTTCAGCTTAGAAAAAAGATGGCTGAGGGAAGATATGATAGAGGTCTTTAACATAATGAGTGAAATGGAACAGATAAATGTAGATTGGATGTTTACTCCTTCAAAAAGCTGAAAGACAACTACTGCTACTAGGGAACAGACAATGAAGTTATAAAGTAGCATATCTAAGACTAGTCAAGAAAATATTCATTGTTGAAGAATGTAGTAAAATCTGTTAGTGTAGTTGGGTATAAAGATGTTTGGACAAGTTCCTGGAGAGAAAGTCCATAAATCATTATTAAAATGAAATCCACTGTTTACCCCTGGGATAAGCAGCATGGAATCTGTCTACTTTTTGGGAACCTGACAGGTACTTGTGACTTGGACTGGCCACTGTTGGAAACAGGATACTGGGCTTGATGGACCCTTGGTTTGAACCAATATGGCATATCATCTTACACTCAACTCCAGAAAAACCTCAGCAACCTGGCTGACTGGGGTTGCAGTGCCATCAACCCTTTCCCATCTGCTTTCTGGGCTCCCATTCCATTAGCGCTTTCCTTCAAATATTTTGGTGTCATCCTTGATTCATCCTTAACCTTCCACGAACACATTAGCTCCATTGTCAAGCAATCTTTTCTTTCCCTCCATCAGATCATGACAGTCCGCCCATTTCTTCTCACCTCCTCACTATCTATTCTGCTTACATCACTAGTCATATCATGCTTAGATTACTGAGAAATTGTCTTTGCTGGCTTTCCCATGTATGAATTAAAATGCTTACAACTCATTCAAAACATCTCTGTGATGCTGCTAGCTCATGCCTCTCGTTTTAACCATATTAAACTGTTAATACAGTTTCACTGGCTTCCTATATAATATTGCATTCAATACAAAGTTCTTGTTTAGGTTCACAAAACCCTTTACACAGGTATCCCCACTACCTTTCCTCCCTCATTATCCTCCATACCCCCCACCATGTTCTCTGTTCATTTCATAACAATTGCCTCCACCTCCCCTCTGTCTCACAAGCCCAACTTGAATCTACCCACCACTCTGCTTTCTTTTTCCTCGGCCCAGCCTCTGGAATGATCTGCCCTTGGACCTTCACTTAGATCATCATATGTTAAATTCAAATCCCAACTCAAAACCCTTCTAGTTCAGAAAGCTTCTGATCTCCCCCCGACAGATTTTATTTAAACAGTTTTGTATACCGCCTTATCCTTCAATCAAAGCAGTCACAACACAATTGGGGGATACATTTAACACATGGGGATATGAGACACATACACTAATACTTACAGGGAACATGGGCAATGGAGGGTTAAGTGGCTTGCCCAAGACCACAAGGAGCATCTGTGGGACTAGAAACCCCAGTCCTTCCGGCCCAGAGTTGCTGTCCTCTAGTGGGATTTGAACCCCCGACCTTCCGGCCTGAAGTACCTTGCCCCAACCACTAGGCTACTCCCTCCCTGAGATACATCTACTCATCTCTAGTATCATCTACCTCTCTCCTTCTGCCACCCTGAGGCCTAACCTTTCTGTCTGCACCTCCTTTTAAAAATAATTGCGAACCTCTTTCCTATCTCTGATACCGGAGTTCCTTTTCATTCCTTTTAATCGATATGTTATCAGCTTTGCCTCTTCCATGAAAGGCAGTATATCAAATTCTAACTACATGAAGGAGTAGCCTAATGGTTAGAGCACTGGCTTGAGGGCCATGAGACAAGGGTTTGATTCCCACTAGGGCTCCTTATGGCTGTAGATAAGTCACTTAACCCTCCATTGCCTCAGAAAAATCCAAGTTATTAATGCAACTATTCTTGCTGGGCAGACCAGATGGACCATACTAGTCTTTATCTGCTGTCATATACTATGTTAACGTACATTACCAAGTTTAAGTTACAATGAACAAAAGAACATAAGATATGCCATACTGGGTCAGACCAAGGTCCATCAAGCCCAGTATCCTGTTTCCAACAGTGGCCAATCTAGGTCATAAGTACCTAGCAGTATTCCCAAAAGACACAGGTTCCACAATGCTTGCATTGGGTCAAGCATCGATATCCTGGGTCCCTTTTTAAAAATGGTTTATGGACCTTTCCTCCAGGAACTTGTCCAAACCTTTTTTAAACCCAGCTACACTAACAACTCTTACTACATCCTCCGGTAACAAATTCCAGAGTTTGATTACACGTTGAGTGAAAAAATATTTTCTCTTATTTGTCTTAAATAGTTTACCCTGTAGCTTCATTGCATGTCCCCTAGTCTTTCTATATTCTGACAGTGTAAACAATCAATCTACGTTTACTCGTTCCACTCCATTCATTAATTTATAGACCTCTATCATATCTCCCCTTAGCCGTCTCTTTTCCAGCCGTCTCTTTTGTAGCCTCTCTTCACAGGAGTAGCCTTCCATCCCCTTTACCATTTTGGTGGCTCTTCTCTGTACCTTTTCTAATAACGCTATATCCTTTTTAAGATACGGCGACCAGAATTGCACACAATATTCAAGGTGCGGTCGTAACATTGAACGATACAGAGGCATTATAATATCCTTTGTTTTATTTTCCATTCCTTTCCTTATGATACCTAGCATTCTATTTGCTTTCTTGGCTGCCGCTGCATACTGGCCCGAGGGTTTTAACATGTTATCCACGATGACTCCTAAATCTTTTTCCTGAGTGGTGGTTCCCAATGTGGAACCTTGCATCGTGTAACCATAGTGTGGGTTGTTCTTTCCTAGGTGCATAACTTTGCACTTGTCCACATTAAATTTCATCTGCCATTTGGATGCCCAGTCTTCCAATTTATCCAGATCCTCCTGCAGTTTTCCACAGTCCTCTTGGGTTTTAACAACTTTAAACAGTTTTGTGTCGTCTGCAAATTTGATAACCTTACTCGTTATTCCCTTTTCCAGGTCATTTATGAATATGTCAAAAAGTAGCAGACCCAGTACAGATCCCTGGGGTACTCCACTATTCACCTTTTTCCATTGGGAAAATTGGCCATTTAGCCCTACCCTCTGCTTTCTATCTTTTAACCAGTTCCCGATCCACAATAGTACACTGCCTCCTATCCCATGACTTTTTAGTTTTGCCAAGAGTCTCTGATGAGGGACCTTGTCAAAGGCTTTCTGAAAGTCCAGATACACTATATCAACCGACTCACCTTTGTCTACCTGTTTATTCACACCTTCAAAAAAACATATCAGATTAGTAATACAAGATCTTCCTTGCCTAAAGCCATGTTGGCTGTCTCCCATTAGGCTATGACTATCTACATGCTGTGTAATTTTGTTCTTTATGATGGTTTCTACCATTTTCCCCGGTACTGATGTCAGGCTCACCGGTCTGTAATTTCCCGGATCACCCCTGGAACCCTTTTTAAAAATTGGCGTTACATTGGCGACCCTCCAGTCTTCAGGTATTACAGATGATTGTAATGAAAGTTCACAGATTACTAATAGCAGGTCTGCAATCTCATATTTCAGTTCCTTCAACACTCTTGGATGTATACCATCCGGTCCAGGTGATTTGCTACTATTCAGTTTATCAAATAGTTGTAATACATCTTCCCGGTGTAGCGATATTTCTCACAATTCCTCTGCAGTATCACCTTTAAATACCACTTCAGTCTTGGGTAACATCCCTACATCTTCCTCAGTAAAGACCGAAGCAAAGAATTCATTCAGTCTCTCCGCTATAGCCTTGTCTCCTTTTACTGCCCTTTTTACCCCTCTATCATCTAATGGTCCAATTGACTCTCTCACAGGCCTTTTGCTATGAATGTACTTGAAAAAGTCTTTGTTTCATGTTTTTGCTTCCATAGCAAGTTCCTTCTCAAATGCTCGCTTTGCCTGCCTTATCAATGCTTTGCATTTAACCTGCCAGTGCTTGTGCTGTTTCCAGTTTTCTTCGTTTGGCTTTTTTTTCCATTTCCTGAAAGATGCTGTTTTGGCAGCAATAGCCTCTCTTACCTCACCTTTAAACCATGCTGGCAGTTTTTTGGACTTTCTTCCACTCTTCTTAATGCGTGGAATACAGCTGGTCTGGGCTTCCAGGATAGTATTTTTAAACAACACCCAAGCTTGATGTAAGTCTTTAAAGTTTGCAACTGCTCCTTTTAGTTTTTTCTTAACTATATTCCTCATTTTATCATAGTCTCCCTACAGAAAGTTAAGCAATGTAAATTGCTTTGACTAAATGATAAAGTGGTATTAAAAACCTGTTAAATAAATAAACAATAAAGATAATTTAACTTGATTACTCTTCCCTCACCTAGTACCCAGCATTCTCATCTCTTTCCATACAGGCCATGAGCTCAGTCATTAGTTTATCCACCTCTGCATCTTTCTTCTCTTCAGTTGACTTCTCGTCTGTTCTTTATTGTGCTCTCTCACATTTCTGGATCTCCCATCTCCATCTATAGCTCAGCTTTCCTTTCAGAGCTCTGTTGCAAGCATTCTGTCTTTCTCCTCATCAATATTTTTTTTCTAGTATTCCTTTCTGGATCCCTTCTTTCTCTCAGTGTTGTAATTCTTCTTGTGCTCCTTTCCAAATCGCCTCCTCCTCCCTTCACACCAGTCTTCCTTCTGATGCTTCTTTCCAGACTCCCTCTCTCCTTCTGCACCAGGTTTTCTGATGTTGGCTCTTTCTGTAGTTCTTCTTTTTCTGCATATGCCTTTCTTATGGTGCTTCCTCTTAGGTTTCCTCTTGCTCTCTCCATTTCTTTTTCTACAGAAGCCCTCTATTGTGCTAAGATGATATAATTCACATACGTCTTTACTTTGATCTTTAAAATTAGGGATCTTAAATTTGCATTGGTTGCTTTTTGTAGTTTTCCAATAGCAGTGTGCTTCTTTCTTCCAGTTTTTGGCAGACTCTCTTCGTATACCCTCTTGGTTTAACTATAGGGTTTGGAGCATAAGGGTAGCAGTACATTATCTCTTCTTTATCTGCAGGGGTCCACTGTGGATAATTTCTGCGGATCTCAAGGTGGCAAAACAGTGCAAGGCAGTGGCAAAAGCCAGGAAGATGTTGGGTTGCATACAAAGAGGAATTACCAGCAGAAAGGAAGAGGTACTAATGCCACTGTATAAGTCACTGGTAAGGCCTCGCTTGGAATACTGTGTTCAGTTTTGGAGACCATAGCTTGCAAAGGATATAAAAAGACTGGAAACTGTTCAGAGGAAGGTGACCAAAATGATTTGGAGCCTGCGTCAGAAGTCTTATGAGAAGAGACTTGAAGACATAAATATGTACACTCTGGAGGAGAGGAGAGGAGGGACAGGGGAGATATAATTCAGACCTTTAAATACTTAAAGAGAAAAAATGAACAAACAAATCTCTTCCAAAAACGGGAAAGCTGTAAAACTAGAGGGCATAACATGAAGCTGCAAGGGGGTAAATTGAAAGGCAATGTCAGTAATTACTTTTTCACTTAAAGGGTGGTGGATGCTTGGAATGCCCTCTCGATGGAAGTGTTGGGGGCAAATACAGTGACAGAATTTAAAATGGCATGGGGCAGACACAGTGGATCCCTTTACAGCAACAGGATAAAATCAAAATAAACTTAACTAACTAATTTCTCAACATACAGGGGTGTCCTACACGGAGCGGTGGGTTCACCCCGAAAACAAAGACATGGGGAGCGGTGGCCTGCACGGAGCGGCAGGTGCACCTACTCTTGCCATCTTACTTGGCAGACTAGATGGACCATACTGGTCTTTATGTGCCGTCATTTACTATGCTACTATGTAATCTCTTTACCTTTTTCATTAACTTCTGTGTTTAACTTATGGGTCCATGAACAAGCTCACCATGGCCTTTATCTGCAACAGGGATATTATCTTTATCTGCAGTGTCTGCACTATTGCTACAACCATCATTAGCCTTAGTGCATAAATCAGTGGGCAGCTTTTTGTCCTGGGTGATGGGGGGCTAAGAGTGGAGGAGTAGCCTAGTGATTAGAGCACTGGCTTGATAATAAAGAGACCAGGGTTTGATTCCAACTAGCACTCCTTGTGGCCTTGGGCAAGTTACTTAACCCTCTATTGCCTCAGATAGAAGGCCTGCAATCAAGTTCCAGTCATGCTGTCAAGAAAACCCAGGAGCTGCTGGATTGCTAGGAGTCAGCACTAACTCAAAGGCACACACTGTATTTGATGTGTAGCCAGTAGGCATTTTTCTTTTCCTTTCCTACCATACTTCAATTGTAATGTTGTCCTGCTGAAATTTGATATAGATTTTATACAATAGGGTCAACATGTGAAGGTACTGAGCAAGACTTGCTACACAGCAATTCATTCCTGGTGAATTTTACATTGCGCTCCCTTCATGAAATACAAGAGATCACAGAGAGAGGAAGACAGGCATCTGTATTTGGAAAAACTTAGAGAAGCTAGCAAAGTAGTCAAGAAAGCAAAGATTCAAAAGGAGGAGGAAATAGCCAATGCAATAAAATGGGGGGATAAGACATTTTTCAGATATATTAGTGAGAAGAGGAAGGGCAAAAGTGGTATTGTCAGACTCAAGGGTGCAGGGGGGAATATGTAGAAGCTGATAAGGATAAAGCGGAATTGCTTAACAAATATTTTTGTTCTGTGTTCACAGATGAAGAACCAGGAGCAGGACCTCAGAAAACACCCACAAATAAGAACAGAAGCGAGGGACATTTTGAACAATTTTCAGAAGACTGTGTTCGTGAGAAACTAGCTCAACCTAAAGTAGACAAAGCGATGGGACCGGATGGGATACACCTAGAATACTGAGGGAACTTGGGGACGTTCTAGCAACTCCACTGACTGACCTTTTCAATGCCTCGTTGGAGTCGGGAGTGGTGCCAAAGGACTGGAGAGAGGCTCATGTGGTGCCTTTACACAAAAGCGGAAGTAAGGATGTGGTTGAAAACTACAGGCCGGTTAGTTTAACTTCGGTGGTGAGTAAATTATTGGAAGCGCTGCTGAAAGAGAAAATAGTGAGGTTTCTGGAGTCCAGCGGATTACAGGATCCGAGGCAGCATGGATTCACCAGAGGCAGGTCTTGTCAGACAAATCTGATTGATTTCTTTGACTGGGTGACCAGGGAGTTGGACCAAGGGAGAGCTCTAGATGTGGTGTATTTAGATTTCAGTAAAGCCTTTGACACTGTTCCTCACAGGCAACTTATAAACAAACTGAGCACCCTAGGGATGGACCCTAAAGTTACTGCTTGGGTTAGAAATTGGTTGGGTGGGAGGCGACAAAGAGTACAAGTAAATGGAGCTCACTCTGAGGAGAAGGATGTTACCAGTGGTGTGCCCCAGGGATCTGTCCTTGGTCCGATTCTTTTTAACATCTTTGTTAGAGATATAGCGGAAGGGCTGTCGGGTAAGGTTTGCCTCTTTGCAGATGATACCAAAATCTGCAATAGAGTAGACACCCAGGAAGGTGTAGATAACATGAGAAGGGATCTAGCTAAGCTTGAAGAATGGTCTAGAATTTGGCAGCTGGGATTTAATGTTAAAAAATGTAAGGTCATGCATTTGGGCTGCAGCAATCCAAGGGAGCAATACAGTATAGGAGGTGAAGTACTTTTGTCCACTAAAGAAGAGCGGGACCTAGGCATGGTTGTGTCTGATGATCTTAAAGTAGCTAAACAGGTAGAAAAGGGGACGGCAAAAGCTAGAAGGATGCTTGGGTGCATACGGAGAGGAATGGCTAGCAGAAAAAAGGAGGTGATAATGCCTCTGTATAAGTCTTTGGTGCGACCTCATTTGGAGTATGGTGTGCAATTCTGGAGACCGCACCTTCAAAAGGATGTGAACAGGATGGAGTCAGTGCAGAGGGTGGCTACTAAAATGATTAGTGGTCTTCATTATAAAGCATATGAGGACAGACTGAAGGATCTTAATATGTACACCTTAGAGGAAAGGCGGGATAGAGGTGATATGATTGAGATGTTTAAATACCTCCGTGGCATGAATGTTCAGGGAGAGATCCTCTTTCAATTGAAAGCAAGTTCTGCTATGAGGGGACATGGGATGAGGGTGAAGGGAGATAGATTCAGGAGTGATATGCGGAAATATTTCTTTACAGAAAGAGTAGTGGATCCATGGAATAGTCTCCCAGTGGAGGTGGTAGAGATGAGGACAGTAACTGAATTCAAAAAAAGCATGGGACCAACACAGAGGATCTCTAAAGGTAAAAAGTGGACTGTTGTAGTTGTTGTTATGGAAGGACAGACTAGATAGGCCATGTGGTCTTTTTCTGTCATCATGTTTCTATGTTTCTATGTTTCTCTTGACCCCTTTTGACAATATGAATCTTTCTTCCAGTTTTGCTTACGCTCTTGCTTTAAATATAGGGTTTGGAGCATAAAGGTAATAATACATTATCTCTATCTGCAGGGGAACCACTTAACTATAGTTAATTCTCTTAAGGGGCCAATTTCTCCAAATGGGTTAGTTTTGTGCATATCATTACAGTCATGAACCTCACTTCTAAGATAGAGTATGTTAACTGGGTGTCACTGTAGGCGCTACTTTGCCACTCTTTTGGTATCTAGCTTTTACCACATTCTTGATCATTCTACTGCCCATCTTTTCTGCTCTTCTCTTGCTTCAGGGCATTACTATGGTGATGCCACTCTTGCTGCCTGTCTCTGTATTTAAGGGTTCATTTTATAAATATTTTTCGGTGGGTAAACCCTGTTTTACATACTGAAAAGAACAATTATAAAAGTACCTCAATGGTTAGGCACAGAGAATTTTCACCTGCTTTTGCATGATCTGAATCAGGTGCAGCCCAAGGGGGGTGCGGGGCTATGTGCGGAGACTCGGTGCTGGCCTCATTTGCATAAGGGACCTCATTTGCATACATATTTGCATAATGTTACCATACGCTAACTTTTAGTAAACATGCCTTTTAATGAGTGTATGAATAAAGAAAGACAAAAATATTTCTACATTACTATAATCCAGTGCCAACTGCTAGGCACTTTAGGAACTACTACAAACACTGCCCATTTAGAACCCATATCAAACCTGCCATATCAAATCGTAACAGCACTACCAGGACTCACAAAGCACCATACCCTAACTATCAAAAGGCAACACTGCAAATATTAAACCAATACATTTCAGAGAATAACAATACATGACCTTTAGTACTGGGGAAAGAGAACAAGTGGCAATGTCAAATAGGAATTACATAAACAGAATATCTCAGCTCAGTTACACATGCAGAACATAGACCATCACCAAACAAGGAATCACAATTTAGAAACAGGAAGACAATTAAACTGGGAACCCCAAAAGCCAAACTTAGAATGTACAACACTGTAGAAATAAAACTATAAATTAATTTCCTCTTGTACTAAACAGAGTGCAGACGTTAATGATGCACATTTCCCAGAGCTGATATATTCCAGTTAATAAACTCAAAATAAAGAGATATTTTTCTAATTTTTATACATTTTTTTTCAGTTGCAATTGCTCCAGCCACTTTCTTCTGGTTTCTTTGTGTCTTCTGCTAACTCTCCATCATCTGTTCTCCATTTGTCCTCTCTTCTAGTTTTTTTTCCATTCTCTCTCTACATCTGCTTTAACATACTAATCTTTCACCTTTTGCTCCTTCTCATTCCTATTTCATCCACTCAAATTTTACCCCTCCATCCTCAATCCCCACTTACTCTCCCAATACCCGGTCAATTGTAGATTTGTCTTCCCTCCCACACAAAAAAGGTTTCCCCTCCCCATTTCACTCTCCCAGTTCCATCCCATTCTAATCCTCTCCCAACATCAGCTCCCTTCTAGATCCAGCCCCACCCAGCATCCGCTCCCTTCTAGTCCCCGCATCAGCCCATTTCCAGTCCTATCCTAGCCACACCATCAGCCCATTTCCAGTCCTAGCTCCCCATCCATTTCCAGTCCTATCTGAGTCCCTCCATCAGCTCTTTTCTAATCCCAGCCCCCCATCAGCCCATTTCTAGTCCTTTCCTAGCCCCACCATCAGCTGATGTCAAATCCTAGCTCCCCTCCACTCAGCCCATTTCCAATCCAAGCCCCCCATGACCCTACTTCCAGTTCTAGCCCCTCCATGAGTCCATTTCAATCCAAGCCCCTACCACAGCCCATTTCCAATCTTAGCACCCCCAACAGCCCATTTCCAGCCCTATCCTAGCCCCTCCATCAGCCCATTTACTGTCCTAGCTCCCCCCACTCAGTCCATTTCCAGTGCTAGCTCTCTCCACTCACAGCCCATTTCCATTCCAAGCCCTCCTCCCCATCAGCTATTTGCAGTTCAAGCCTTCTTCCACTCAGCCCATTTCCAGTCCTAGCAACCCTCCAGCCCATTACCAGTCCTAGCCCCACCCCCATAGCCCATTACCAGTTCTATCCCCCCATCACCCCATTTTCAGTCTTAGTCCCCCAATAGCCCATTACCAGTCCTAAACCCCCCATTATCCCACTTCCAGTCCTAGCCCCCCATAGCCCATTACCAGTCCTAGCCCCCCATCAGCCCATTTGGAGAAGATCCCGATCCGAAATCGACAAAGAAACATACTTATCCAGCCTTAAACTCCACCGTGAAACCATATACCTCAGGATGAGCGAATACCATGCCAAACTCCTTCTCCGCTCTCTAAACAAACCTAGAGACCTCTTCAGCTTAGTAAAATCCCTAACCAAAGAACCGTCACCTTCCCAACTTGAATCTATCTCCCCCCAAGCATATGCTGACTACCTCCAATCTAAAACTTCCATAACAGACACAGTCTCAGCAACCACTCCCAGCTATACACTCTCCTCAATTCCACCTATCACAATGTTCACAACTCCAACAGAGAAAACATCCAAGACCTCATCGCCATCATCAACACTTCTACAGCTCCAAGTGATCCCTGCCCAGCATACTGGATCAGAACTCTGCGAGTTGAACTTAGCTCAATTCTAATCAACATCATTAAACTCTCATTTAAAACAGGCTGTTTCCCCACTTTCCTCAAACAAACATCAATAAGACCACTTCTGAAGAATAACAGACTTGACCCACTAAAAACTGACTCCTACCGACCAATCTCCAGTATACCTATACTGTCCAAGATAATAGAGAAGGTTGTTCAGCAGCAGATTCAACACCACATCGATGAGGTGGCACCTCTCGACTCCTCTCAACACGGATTCAGGGAGTCTCACGGTGTAGAAACTCTCCTTACCACCCTAACCAACACCTTGAACAGAGGACTAGACAAGGTTGAAAATGGATTCGCTCTCATTTTCCTAGATATCTCCGCTGCCTTTGACTCCGTTAACCACAATCAACTTCTCACTCGTCTCCAGGAGAAGGGCATCCGTGGCCTCGCCTGGGAATGGTGTAGGTCTTATCTATCAGATCGTTGGCAGCATGTCAGGGTTGGTTCCACCACTTCCACGCCTTTTCGCCAACTCCAAGGTGTTCCGCAGGGCTCCTCCCTGTCCGCACTGCTGTTCAATGTCTACATGCAGCCGATATGTGACATCATTCGCTCCTTCAATATCTCCACTCTAATCTATGCAGACGACGTCCTGCTATTTACACCATTCAAAATCAAACAACCAGACTTCTCCATCCTTATCAATTGTTTCAACGCCATTACTGACTGGTTACTATCCCAAAATCTCCGCATAAATTTCAAGAAGACGGAAGTTCTCTTCATTTCAAGGAACAAAGATTTCTCACCTCCATCCTCCTTAAAAGTAAGAGATGCTGAACTCCCTAGTAAACCTTCCATTCGCTACTTAGGGATTACTCTTGACCAGCATTTCGACTTTAAGGAGCACATACGAAACACCACCAGAGCTGTTTACAACAAAATTAGAACACTAAGGCACCTCAGGCCCATGTTACCACACAATGACTTCAGGACCATCTTCCAGGCCCTCATTCTTCCACATTTTGATTACGCAAATGTGGCCCTTTATGGACTCCCCAAGAACACCCTTAATCCGCTGCAACTCGCCATGAATGCGGCTGCGCGTGTTCTATGTGGTTTAACAAGATCAGACCATATTACCCCGATACTCAAGGAACTCCACTGGCTTCCAATTCACTGCAGGTTAACATACAAAATCCTTCTCATCACCTTCAAGATCATTAACAACCTAGCCCCCACAACACTCAGTGACCTTATCACCCTCACCCCGAAAAACAGACTCAGAAGATCAGTAACCGACAATACCTTGATCATCCCCAAAGAATCCATCAAGTGCACACAGACGACCAAGAAAAGAACATTCGCCTTCTATGCCCCAAAATGTTGGAACGAACTTCCACCTGAAATTAGATCCATCAAAGGCCTTATGCAGTTCCGTAAGGCAATCAAACACCACATTTTCCTACTTCACTTTGCTCAAGCATCTGCCCCACCTCTACCCACCCACCCACCAATGTCTACAAACTGCATCCTGTCACAAGTATCTTGAGCCCGCTTTAGACTTACTGTATATACAAACCAAATCTAATTATATTTTGTACATATGTTTATAGTTTCTCTGTTACTCCAAGTTTATGCTCCTGTTACAATGTACTGTCCAAGTTTAAACTCCTGTTACAATGTAAGCACAGAACAGTTTTCTGACTGTGCACCCTTGTTGTATGTAAACCGCACTGATAACAAATAGCGCGGTATATAAAAGCTGTTAAATAAATAAATAAATAAATAAATTTCTAGTCCTAGCCCCCCCCCCCCACAGCCCATTACCAGTCCTAGCTCCCCATCAGCCCATTTCCAGTCCTAGCCCCCCCATAGCCAATTATCAGTCCTAGCCCCCCATCAGCCCATTTTCAGTCCTAGCCCCCCCATAGCCCATTACCAGTCCTAGCCCCCCATCAGCCCATTTCCAGTCCTAGCCCCTCCATATCTCATTGCCAGTCCTAGCACCCCCATCAGCCCGGTTCCAGTCCTAGCCCCCTCTTAGCCCATTTCCAGTCCTAGGCCCCCCATAGCCCATTACCAGTCCTACCCCCCATCAGCCCACTTCCAGTCTTAGCCCCCCCCCCCCATAGCCCAGGTAGATTAAAAAAAAAAGAAACTTGCTGCCGCTGCAGCCATGGCAGCGGCAGAATTGAGCGTCCCGCGGGGCCCCCCCTGCCCGGCAGAGTCCTCCATGCAGCCTCAGCTCCCTCAGCGCGGGCTTTTCAGAGCTGCGAAGGGAGAGATTCCTGTTCTCATGGCTCTGTTTAAGCTCGCGGGGCTAATGAGAAACAGGAAATCCTGTTTCCCATCAGCACCAGCGGCTTAACAGAGCCGCGAGGGAGAAGCTCTCCCTTCGTGGCTCTGAAAGCCGGCACTTAGGGAGCTGAGACCACATGGAGGACTCTGCCGGGCAGGGGGGCCCCGCGGGATGCTCGATTCTGCCGCTACCACGGTGGCAGCAGCAGCAAGTTTTTTTTTTTTTTAAATTTACCGGCAGATGCAGAATGTTGTTTGCGCGGGGCCCCCTGAAACGCGGGGCTTTGTGCAAACAACATTTTTGCAAAATGGACAGGCCGGCCCTGATCTGAATGTAAGCGTATCTGGGGGAAAAGCTTGTGTAAGTACTGGTAGAGCATATTATAAAAGACACATGTACGAGTGTACTTAATGTGTATAAATTTACACCAGTTCTTTATCTTTATCTTTATTTAAAACTTAATAAACCGCCAGAACTGACTGTTCCTGGTGTAAATGCTTGCATCTGCATTTTCCTACAATTGTTGCACGTTTTGTGAGGCTATTTTATACAGACACATGGGTGCCTATTTTGTATTTTTAAAATAGGCATCTACTTTGACCTCCTAGCAGGGCTGGCTTAAGAGGTTAGCCAGTAAGGAACTGGCTCAGGGTGCACCACAATATTGGTGCAGGAAGCTTGTCTCATTGGTTCACACTCTGCCTCCAGGGCTGTGGCTGTTTTAAACATTAACACAGCCACGGGAGCATTTGCTTTTGCTCCCATGGCTGTATTAATGTCCAGCACAGTCGTGGGAGCATTAACACAGCTGCAGAAGCAAAACCAAATGCTCCCTAGGCTGTTCAATACATCCGGAGGAACAATTGTTTCTGCTCCTGTGACTGTATTGCTGAAGGTGAGGGACAGGGGGTGGCTGATACTTGGTTTGGATGTGGGCTGGAACTGGGCTGGGGGGCTGGAAATGGGATGATACTGGGACTGGGGAGGCTGGTACTGGGTGAGGCGGCTGGGACTGGCAATGGGCTAATACAGGGCTGGAGGGACTAAAAATGGGCTGATACAGGGGCTGGGGGGACTGGAAATGGGCTGATACTGGGGCTGGGCAGACTGGCAATAGGCTGATACAGGAGCTGGGAGGCAGACTGATACTGGAAATGGGCTAATACTGGGGCCAGTACTGGAAATGGGCTGATATTGGGTCTGGGGGACTGGAAATGGAGTGCTGGAACTGGAAATAGGATGATATTAGGCCTGGGCGGACTGCAAATAGGCTGATACTATGTCTGGGGAGATGGGACTGGAAAAGGGCTGGGACTGTAAGGGAGCTAATTCTAGGGCTGGGGTCTTGCGATTGAAAGGGGGCTGATGCTGGGAAATGCTAGGGTCGGAGTAGGAAACAGATGGAGATGCTGGGAGAGTACAAGGAAGAAAAGAACACATATTGAGGGAAGTGGGGAAGAAGCAAATTCAAGCAAGGGAAAGTTGAGAGGGAGGTGTATAAGAACTCATGCTGGGATAAGAAGAGGAAAGATAAGGTTAATGAATATTCAAGAGGGAAGTAAATGGGTAGGTATTGGGGAAGGGGAATAGAAGGCAGGACGGCAGTTACTAGGGATATGGGATTTGGGAAAGCAGGGAATCTGACAGATGGAGACTCTAAGATTGGGCGAGAAAGCAGAAGAAAGACTCTAAGATAGGCTGGATATTGGGAGTCTAAGAGGGGGCTCGAGGCTTGGGTGGGATTATGAGTGGGAACTTGGAGTTGCTTGGGGGGATAGTGAGGACTAAGAAATTAACTAGAGATTGAGACACTGGGGACAAGGTGATTGGGTGAGGGGTACAAGTAAGTTTGTGAGAGCAAGTGTAGAAATATGGGGAGGGGAGAAGATTTGAAGGACCTGGAGAGTTTGAGGAGGAGAGGGGTTGGGGGCAGTTGAAAAGACAGAATGCTATGGAGTGGATGAGAGTCACAGGAAGGGAAAGGTCTTCCTTGAAGCAGGTGAAAGAGGGTAGAAATAGGGAAGTGAAAGAAGAAATGGAAGCCTGGATGGGGTTAAAACACAAAGGGCCCAGTATTGAAGTAGGCAGACTATGCACCGCTATGGCGCATAGCACTGCCTGCTCACCCCCTAACCCCAGATATTCAATGCTACAGCAACCGCATTGAATATCTGGGTTCACCACCAAGTGGAATCCCCTGCAGAGCCTAACCTAGTGGCTACACAGTTAATGATCCGTGGCTAGAATAAGACGATCCAAAAGCTTGCCTAGTTTTAGCTGTGGATCGCTAACCGTGTAGCGGTCCAATATCATCGCTACATTGTTAGCGGCAAGCACTACCTCCGCTATACCCCAGAACACCCCAAACACACCCCGATGCTAAACATAGAAACATAGAAATATGATGACAGAAAAAGACCACATGGTCTATCTAGTCTGTCCTTCCATATCAACAACTACAACAGTCCCCTTTTTACCTTTAGAGAGCCTCTGTGTCTGTCCCATGCTTTTTTGAATTCAGTTACTGTCCTCATCTCTACCACCTCCACTGGGAGACTATTCCACGGATCCACTACTCTTTCCGTAAAGAAATATTTCCGCATATCACCCCTGAATCTGTCTCCCTTCACTCTCATCCCATGTCCCCTCGTAGCAGAACGTGCTTTCAATTGAAAGAGGCTCTCTCCCTGAACATTTATGCCATGGAGGTATTTAAACATCTCAATCATATCACATCTATCCCGCCTTTCCTCTAAGGTGTACATATTAAGATCCTTCAGTCTGTCCTCATATGCTTTATAATGAAGACCACTAATCATTTTAGTAGCCACCCTCTGCACCGACTCCATCCTGTTCACATCGGTTTGAAGGTGCGGTCTCCAGAATTGCACACTATACTCCAAATGAGGTCGCACCAAAGACTTATACGAGTACAGAGGCATTATCACCTCCTTTTTTCTGCTAGCCATTCCTCTCCGTATGCACCCAAGCATCCTTCTAGCTTTTGCCGTCGCCTTTTCTACCTGTTTAGCTACTTTAAGATCATCAGACACAACCACGCCTAGGTCCCGCTCATCTTTAGTGGACAAAAGTACTTTACCCCCTATACTATATTGCTCCCTTGGATCGCTGCAGCCCAAATGCATGACCTTACATTTTTTAACATTAAATCCCAGCTGCCAAATTCTAGACCATTCTTCAAGATTAGCTAGAGACCTCCTCATGTTATCTACACCTTCCTGGGTGTCTACTCTATTGCAGATTTTGGTGTCATTCGCAAAGAGGCAAACCTTACCCGACAGCCCTTCCACTATATCACTAACAAAGATGTTAAAAAGAATCAGACCAAGGACAGATCCCTGGGGCACACCACTGGTAACATCCTTCTCCTCAGAGTGAGTTCCATTTACTTGTACTCTTTGTCGCCTCCCACCCAACCAATTTCTAACCCAAGCAGTAACTTTAGGGTCCATCCCTAGGGTGCTCAGTTTGTTTATAAGTCGCCTTTGAGGAACAGTGTCAAAGGCTTTACTGAAATCTAAATACACCACATCTAGAGCTCTCCCTCGGTCCAACTCCCTCGTCACCCAGTCAAAGAAATCAATCAGATTTGTCTGACAAGACCTGCCTCTGATGAATCCATGCTGCCTCGGATTCGGTAATCCGCTATACTCCAGAAACCTCACTATTTTCTCTTTCAGCAGCGTTTCCAATAATTTACTCAACACCGAAGTTAAACTAACCGGCCTGTAGTTTTCAACCACCTCCTTATTTCCGCTTTTGTGTAAAGGCACCACATGAGCCTCTCTCCAGTCCTTTGGCACCACTCCCGACTCCAACGAGGCATTGAAAAGGTCAGTCAGTGGAGTTGCTAGAACGTCCCCAAGTTCCCTCAGTATTCTAGGGTGCATCCCATCTGGTCCCATTGCTTTGTCTACATTAAGTTGAGCTAGTTTCTCACGAACACAGTCTTCTGAAAATTGTTCAAGATGTCCCTCGCTTCTGTTCCTATTTGTGGGTGTTTTCTGAGGTCCTGCTCCTGGTTCTTCATCTGTGAACACAGAAGAAAACTATTTGTTAAGCAATTCCGCTTTATCCTTATCAACTTCTACATATTCCTCCCCTGCACCCTTGAGTCTGACAATACCACGTTTGCCCTTCCTCTTCTCACTAATATATCTGAAAAATATCTTATCCCCCCATTTTATTGCATTGGCTATTTCCTCCTCCTTCTAAATCTTTGCCTTCTTGACTACATTGCTAGCTTCTCTAAGTTTGTCCAAATACACATGCCTGTCTTCCTCTCTCTGTGATCTCTTGTATTTCATGAAGGCCTCCCTCTTTTTCTTCACTTTTTCAGATACTTCTTTTGAAAACCATAGCGGTCGCCTTTTACTTTTACCTTTATTTACCATTTTAACAAAAATGTGGGTTGCCCTTAAAATATCCCCTTTCAGTTTTGCCCACTGTTTTTCTACATCCCCCAGCTGTTCCCATCCCACTAACAACTCCCTGAGGTATTGGCCCATCTTGGCAAAGTTAGTCTTCCTAAAGTCTAAGATCCTCACCTTTGAATGGATTCTAACAGCCCTAGTCCTAATACTGAACCACACCATCTGGTGATCACTGGATGCAAAATTATCTCCCACTACAACATCAGAAACACTTTCACCATTGGTAAGCACCAAGTCCAGTATGGCCCCTTCATGTGTAGGGTCTGTTATCAATTGCCTGAATAGTTCTCCCTGTAGAGAATCCAGGATCTCCTTACTTCTAGATGATACTGCAGCATGAATGTGCCAATCAACATCTGGCATATTGAAATCTCCTATCAGTAGCACTTCCCCTTTCCTAGTAATGCTGTGTATGTCTTCAATTAACTCTCTGTGCACCTCTTCCTCTTGTGAGGGAGGTCTGTATATCACACCAATGCAAATAGATTTCTCTTTCCCTCTTTCTAGTTTAACCCACAATGCCTCCTCTCTCCCTTTTAAGCTCTGTAATTCCAAAGCTTTAATAGTAGTTTTTTACATATAGTGCCACTCCTCCTCCCCTTCTTCCTACCCTATCCTTTCTGAATAAAGTATAGCCAGGTATAGTTACATCCCAATCATGGTTTTCTGTGAACCATGTTTCTGTAACTGCCACTAAATCCAAGTCAGCCACTCCCACCAAAGCTTCAACATCAGGGATCTTATGTCCCATGTTACGGGCATTTATACACACTGCTTTCCATATGTTACCCCTGTTACCCATTTCCATAAAGGTATTTAATGTATCACCTACCTGGGGGCTTTCACTTACCTGGGGGCTTTCTTCACCCATCCCCAACGAATCTAGTTTAAAGCCCTCTTCAGTAGATTAGCCAGTCTACTACCGAAGATGCGTTGACCTTTCTTGGACAGATGGATGCCATCTCTGCTCTGCAACCCTTGTAACCGCATCCCATTGTCTAGGAAACCAAAACGCTCTCGAAGACACCATCCACGCAGCCGTGTAATCATCTCCAGTATGCGAGCCTCTCTGCCTGGGCCTTTACCCTCAACAGGGAGGATTGAAGAGAACACCACCTGTGCACCTAACTGCTTCACCCTCTGTCCCAGAGCCATGAAGTCACTTTTGATACATTCCGAGGTATACCTGGCAGTATCATTTGTTCCAACATGGATTAGCAACATTGGGTAATAGTCAGTGGGCTTGATGAATCTCAGCAAACTCTCCGTAACATCTTGGATTTTGGCACCAGTCAGACAGCATACCTCTCTGTACATCAAGTCTGGTCGGCAGATGGACGCCTCAGCACCCCTCAGAAGAGAGTCTCCAACCACCACTACCCTTTGTTTCCTTCTTGTCACTGATTCTGCATATTTGGGGTACTTGAGCTCTGGTTCTTCCCTTTCCAGGGATGCTTTCACCTCCTCCACTTCCACGGCTGCATAATGGTTCTTCATTTCATGGGCTGGAGAAGTTGGATTGGTGATTTTGCAGGCCCTGGTGACTTGTGTCCAACCATCGACATTCTGTTGGCACCCATCTTCTGTGCTGGAGAGCTTGGTTGCTGCAAGAAGCATCTCATCAATGTACTTCTCACTGTCTTGAATGCTCCTCAGCCTAGCCACCTCCTCTCTGAGTTCCTCCACTTGTTTCCTCAGAGCTTCAGCATGCAGGCACCCTGCACATGGAACCGGTCCTTCATCTGGCATTAGGACCTCTGTCTGGACCGAGGCAGAGGCTGTAACGGGGGCAACAGCTTTAGCGATATGATTTTTCCCAGCCATTGTTCTGTTCGTGGAGCTTAGGTATGTGTTAAAGCAATAGAGTGAGATCTACCAAGTACCAGCCGGTATCCCAGCTGTCCTTTCAGAGAAAAAGAAGTTAGCTCTCTTTAATTATATTCAAAATGTGCTGGTCCAATTCTCTGTGATTTGTTAAATGGGGAGGTGCCCTATAAAGCAAGACTGCTCATTAGGGGTGGTGGGAGTCGGGGTGGGTAGGGAGGGAGCTAACACCTGATTAGGTGTTAACAGTTTCCAAAACTGAGGAGGTTACTAGAGTTCAGCAACCTACTGTGCTCAAGGAAAGTTCCACTAAAGCACCAAAAAGAAAGTAACCTTGCTTTAAAAATATACAAAAAACCCTTTTAAGATCTCCCAGTCAGACAGCCAGCAATTCAATACAATAAAATGAACCCTCAAATCCTTACTGTTAGTTGATCTGTAGAGCCCTTGTTAGGAAAACCTCAACAGGGCAGGGCACTGGAGCCTTTTATGCAGGCCTCAGCTGCTCTCAGATAATCAGGCCCACTAACTCCTGATTAGGTGCTAGCAGTTTCCAAAACTGAAGAAGTTACTAGAGTTCAGCAACCTACTGTGCTCAAGGAAAGTTCCACTAAAGCACCAAAAAGAAAAGTAACCTTGCTTTAAAAATATACAAAAAAACATTTTAAGAGCTCCCAGTCAGAGAGCCAGCAATTCAATGCAATAAAATAAACCCTCAAATCCTTACTGTTGGTTGATCTGTAGAGCCCTTGTTAGGAAACAGATAGCATCGGGGCATTAGGGGACTTAGTAGGGGATATTCAACACACTAACCATGAAGGTGCCATTGAATATCCCTGTTTAAGGCATTTACACGGTTTACTTGGCTGTAAACCATGCAAATGCTATAAGGAGTACCACCGGGACATGCAGGGAACCCGAGGGAAAAGGGGGCTCTGAAGAATAGGATACCCAAGCAGAGGACAGGAAATCCTGGAAAGGGGAAATCCTGACCCTGGGGGACGGCTCCTTACAGCATGGCAGAATAGAAAACAGGCAAGGGAGGAGGAGCTAAGGAGGACAGGAAGCAGGAAATAAAAAGCCTCACAGAGAGACTTGGGGGAGGAGAGAGAGAAGAACTAGCAGAGGCCATGGAGACAGCCTTGGGAGCTGGAAACTGAAAACTGCAGAGCCCATGGAGATAGAGGCTATGGAACAAAACTCACATGCTGATACTGGTCTGGTCGACCTTCCAGATGACAGCGAGATGCAGATAAGCTGAAGGAAAATCCCTAATTGTTTTGGAAAGACTTTTATAATTTCTAAGGGGCAAGAAAGGCTGACTGTGGGCCATTTAGGCCTTTTTGTTTTGTTTGTTCTTGGCAGTATGGGCAGGTCAGTGTACAAAGGAAACAGATAGGGTGGTAGCTGCCACAGCCCTAGGGTTACCTAGATACTTAGGCTGGAACTTGTTCTTTTGAAGGACTGAAGAGTGCTGCACAGCCAATCCAGTGGACTATTGCTGGCTGTGTTTGCATTGTTTATTTCTATTAGAGTTCTGCTGCCTTGCTGGATAACCATAGCTATACGGCTCAAGGAGATAAAGGAGTACTGCAGAGCCAACTCAGTGAACTAAGCATAGGCTGTTCACTGAGTTGAATTTGGGGCTAATTTTGTGAAGCCGTCATTTGGACTTGGAGAAATGTCATCTGATGTGGCTGTCTGCATCTGACCTTCCCTGGCTTTCAGTCCTCTGGGAATCGAGCATATTGACAATGCCTTTCGAATATCGGGCCCAAAGGGCCTGGAGGTGAAAGGAGGATGAGTACTAGAGAATGAGTTAAAGCTGATGAAAAAATGAGACACAGAAAGTGCTAAAAGAGACTGGAAAGGAGATGAGTACAGAGGGAGGAAATGAACTAGAAAATGGATGAAAGATGGGGGAGGGTTGATAGGGTCCTAGCAAAGGAATGAGACAGATGTGGAATGGAAGGACTAGGAAAGTAAGATCAGGAAATGGAAAGCTGACAAGTAAGTGTGCAGTGAAAAAAGTAAGACAAGATTGGAGAAAGGGGAATGGAGTGAAGCTATAGTTAAGTAAAAGGTAAAGGTACAAAAGAACATCAGTTTTTAGAGAATGAAATATATCAGCTTTGAAAATATGCATGTCTTATAGTTCATTAGAGGAGGAAATGCATTTCTGATTCTCTTTCTTCTATGTTTCACAGCTCGGTGTCTGGATTTTGGTGTTTTTTCATTTTGTGTCTTTTGTAGTTTCTTAATCCTCAATTATGGTCTGTGTTTTCCATGTGCAACCAAGATAAGGGATTCTGTTAACTTGTAGGTTCTCTCTAGGAATCCGTAGTAGTTCAGCTTATTCTCTTTTTCCAACTGGAGGTTACTGTGTTTTCTAGAATATTTGTAGTGCTGATTTTCTATAGGTAGGGTTGGTGCAATTTGAATTCCTCTATGCCCCCTCTATATGGAACGCCCTCCTCCCCCTCCCCCCCCCCGATCTTAGAGACTGTTATGACCATTCTGAATTCTGCAAAAAAGCTAAAAACCTTCTTCTTTTCTGAATACTACTCGCTGCCCTCTTAAACTCCTGAATCCCTTCTTACTCCTAATTAACTCTTATTAAACAAGCAAAATCCCCCCCACTGTCTCCCCATCCCCTCCTCCTATATACCCCTATCCTAACCCCCCTAATTAATGTAAATAGTTCTGTTCCAAAGTTCAGCTATTGTTAAAATTGTTTTGCGCTCCTTGTAAAACAGCTGTAAAAAACATTGTTACTTTTGTTCATTGTAAACTGTTTTGAATTGCAGAAAAACAGTATATAAAAAAATGTTAATTAATTAAATAAATAAATTCCTGATACTGGTGTTGAGTATCCATTTGCAGGGTTTTGTGTTTTGCCACTCAGTGTCTAGCTGTGGAGGGTTAGTGGTATCACTGATATGAGACTAGAATTTTTTGTATGTTGAGATCTAAAGTAAAAAACCCTACTTCTGCTCTGCATCTGTTGTTGGGGGAGTTTTGTTGGTGAATCTGAGAGTGTTCAATATGAATGAATAATTATGCCCAATCAGACTGGTATTCAAACGCAATTAGGTATTTGCTGGCAAATGCACAATTAGTCTAACCATGTATTTTCAAAAAATATACACATAATATCCGGCTGTTTAAATTTCAGAACTTGTGGGACATGTTAGGGGAGGAGCAGGGGTAGGCCAGAAAATTATCCAGATTGTGGCAATATTTAGTCACTATTCAGGTAAGTTACACTTTTAATTTAGACCTGTGGATTATCAGGTCTAGCCTAAACAGATAAAACCATGCCCACACCATCACTCTGTATATTCAGTGCTGCTATCTATATGGATAGTGACACAGAGTACACAGATTAAGTTAAATGGAAGGGTGACATTTAACAAGCCATTGGGCTGAAAATTTACCCCTGTTTGCACAGCTTGCATTGCAAGATTGGACCCAAGTGGGGAGGGTGGCAAAAGCTAAAGTTGGCTTATGATGCTACAACTCCTTGAGTTGGTCCTGCTTCCTATCTAGCCAATCTGTTCTCAAAGTATCCTCCACATGTCTTTTTCTTATCAGACCATGGTCAAAGTGATAGTGGGGCAACCTAGCTATGTTGATGGTTGCATTTGTGAATTTGGAATTATTGATGATCTTTACGCCACTCTTCATGCTGCCTTGTTGTACACTTTATTTTCTGGTCTTGATGCATTTGTTGCTACTCTTGTTGGTGCCGCTTTGCCCCTCCTCTGTCGTGCCCGTGCCGAGAGTTAATTGGTTAGTGGTGACATTCAGTTTAATAGCTGGATAACAGCAAAGAAACTGTGCTAACTTTATCCACTTAGCTATCTGGATAGCAGGCTGAATGCCGTTGCTACCTAGATAGTGCTGGCGGTCACTGCTGAATCTGGATATTCAGTGCCAGTCGCTATCCGGATACCGGTGCTGAATATCCACGGTGGCTGACATTTAAAAATAACACTGACTGCCCCAGATGAATATTAACTCCAAAGCATATACAGCCCGATATCCATGAGGGCAGGCTATGCATCGCTACAGCACATAGCCCTGCCTGCTGACCCTTAACCCTGGATATTCAATGCTGAGGTCATATGCAGTCCCGGGGATCGCCACATATGCCGGTAGCCGCAGTAGCTAACCGGGCTGCAGCGACATTGCATGCTGCCCGGTTAGCTCCTTTGCCTTAAAGATAGGCAAGAGGTTTCCTTGCTTATCTTTTACAGTAGGCACAAGTCGCTAACTGGGCAGCATGCAATATCGCCACTGTCCGGTAAGCGACAATCTCCACCTCTGCTCTGCCCCAGATTGCCCCCAACATGCCCCGATGCTAATCACATAACATTGGGGCATGTAGCAGGGTTAGAAGGGGATATTCAACGGCACTAACCATGTAAGTGCCATTGAATATCCTGATTAAAGGAATTTACACGGTTTACTGGGCTGTAAACTGTGTAAATGCCTTTCAAATATCAGGCCCATAAATATTATACCAGGGTCCTGCTTCATCGATGGGAAAAGGAAGATAATGCTGAACTCCTGTGTCAGAGTGCTGTACTAAGGAGAATGGCCTGTGACAGTACATACAGGCTTCCACAGCACAAGATATAAGGGTCCTTTTATTCCCTTGCTAGTATCTACCCTACTGTATGCTTCTTCAAAGGGCAACATGCAGGAGAGAGTGAGGAAGATAGAACGTCATGTGGACTAAATCATTTTGGTCCCGTGCTCCCCTCCAAAAGTGACTAAGGTGGCAGAGACCAAAAGGATTAGTCAGTGTGCCCACAAGAGCAGTGCAACAGTACACTTGGGGGCAGGAGAGGCAAGGAACAGAGGGTGTATCCTTTCTCTCTCCTGATAAATGGTGATTTGGGAAGGCTGCAGCCATAGACCTCATACCTCAGATCACCGGAGAAGGGCTAAATGAGCCTGAGAAGGAGGAAGCCTGTTTCTCTGTTGAATCCCAATGGCTGTGGATGTAGAGTACCAGCAGAAGAGTTATACGGGGGTGCTTCTGACCTTTGCGCTGGTCTAAAACTGTATTTTCAGAAGAGGTCGAGAAGAGGAAAAGGAGAAAGGTATCAAGTTACCCTTCTGCTGCCGAATCCAGGATTTTCAAGGAGTTCAAGAGATAGAAAGGAGAGGAGAGATTCAAGCTTTGGACTATCATGAACCAAACTGGGCCTTTGGGCAGTCAAAGCAAGACGGACTTCCTTTACTAGAGAAGGGGAAGAGGCTATCCCAGGCACATATGCAAGAAAGGATCTCACCACTTGTTTTGCATTCTGTACATGGATGCTGTCATACTGCATTAGAACCCATTCCAAGCATTATTCTGCTCTGAAGCAAAATACTCAGGTAGGGGTATCAGGGTAGCCCCTGGGGTCCCACACAAGATGTTTATGGGGATGACTGTTGCCATGAATAGAGAGACAATGGGGGGAAAAAAGCAGCAAACCAGTGCACCAAAAGCAAAATAAGGGCTCCTAGTGGATAGAGGCTCAAGGCCTAAACTGAAGGAACTAGAAAACAAAAAAGATATTTGGGATTACTTCCCTTTTGCAGGTGGCCTACCGAACCCCACTGGTGGGCTCAGGCAGCCTCTCCTAGTTATCACAATCCTTGATGGAAGGGAATCACATGCTCCTGCATGCAAGGCCGCTCTATAGTTCCTGTCAAATCATTGGCATTGCTACTGGCACCAAGATGGCTTCTGTTCCAAGGGGCTGGAGTAGCTGCAGAGGTCCCAGAAAGTTGCTAATGACGTTTCATGAAACTGTAGACTTAGTAAAGGCCAATTCTGATGGACATAGAATCTCCCATTCCTTCTCCTGTCCCTCAAAGACAAGTACTGCTATTACTACTATTGTCATGAGGTAGACAGCACAGACCCTGAAATATTAAGAAATAATAGGAAAGAAGAGCTTACCTTACAGCCACATGTGCAGTTGCAGCATTCACAGTGCAGAGAGGCAGGGAAAAGGAAAACAAACTTTCCTCATGGTTTTAGTGACGCAGTAAGAATTGAGGGTTCCAATCAGGCTCACCTGGACCCAGACTCACGTTTTACGTTAGTTGAGCAGAGAGATAAAAACAGGTGGGAAATCCCACAGAAGTGGAAGTGGAAGGGGAAGGAGAAGGAGAACGAGCCAGAACGGAAGCTGGAGCCTGGATTAGGGCTGGAGCAGGAGTTTGATTCTGAGGAGGAAAGCAGAGACCAAAGGAAGTCTGACTGCAGTTCCAGGCAGGCTTGGAGAGAAGGTGAGAACAGAACTCCCAAGCAGTTACAGAAAGACACGTTGCCTTGGAGAACCATGGCTGAAGAAAGGCAGGCTGATAAACCCAGGAGAGCTAAGAAAGACAGTAGCAAAGTCTTCCCAGCCAGAGGGGTCCTCATACCGAGGCAAACAACCCAGCTCCAAGAATGGGGGAAGAGTTGTCACAGCAGCAGCGGGACCAATTAACACGTCTGCTAGCAGGTTTTCGGGATGTCCTCACTCCATTGCCAGGAGAGACAGGGTTGGTAGCCCATGAAATTCACACTCCGTTGGGAGAAATAGTGCGGCAGAGGCCTTATCGCCTGCCGGAGGCCCGTAAGAGGGAAGTGGTAGAACAGGTAAGGGATATGTTAAAAATGGGAGTCATCGAGGAGTCCAAAAGCCCCTGGTGCAGCCCGGTGGTTTTGGTACCAAAACCGGATGGGAGTCTGCGTTTTTGTATAGACTTTCGTCGAGTCAACGCCATCTCCCTCTTCGATGCATACCCCATGCCGAGGATCGAGGAGTTGCTCGACAAGTTAGGGCAGGCACGCTATCTGACCACCCTTGACCTTACGAAGGGGTATTGGCAGATTCCGCTTACCCATGCCTCTAGGCCAAAAACAGCTTTTAGCATACCCCTCGGCTTATTTCAGTTTAAGCGAATGCCGTTTCGCTTGCATGGAGCGGCGGCGACATGCCAACGCTTGGTTGACCAGGTGCTACGTCCACACCACCAATATGCAATGGCCTATATGGACGACATTGTGATACATAGTGAGAATTGGGCACAGCATCTGCCTAGGGTGGAGGCTGTATTAAAAGCCCTACGACAGGCCGGTCTGACCCTGAACCCGGCCAAATGTTTATTCGCCGGGGCAGAGGTGAAGTATTTAGGGCACATGATCGGGAAGGGTATGGTGCGACCATTAGGCAGTAAGGTAGAAAGTTCCAGAAGTTCCCCCGGGCAATAACCAAGAAACACCTTCGTAGTTTCCTCGGGTTGGTCGGTTATTACCGCCGGTTCATACCGCGGTTTGCGGACGAAAGTGCGGTCTTAACTGACATGTTGCGAAAAAATGCCCCAAATAATTTGGCCTGGTCAGCAGAAGCGGAGAAGGCATTCCTCCGGTTAAAAGGGAAGCTTTGTCAAGCCCCAGTATTGCGAGGGGTAGACTTCCACAGACCATTTATCCTACAGACGGATGCCTCGGAATCGGGTCTCGGGGCCGTCCTATCACAAGAGTTTGAGGGAGTAGAGCACCCCATTCTATATTTAAGTAGGAAACTGTCCGGGCGGAGTTTAATTATGCAATGGTGGAGAAAGAATGCCTGGCGATTAAGTGGGCGGTAGAAGCCCTTCGTTTTTATCTCACGGGTCGCCGATTTATACTTGTCACTGATCATGCACCCCTAAAGTGGCCAGGTACGATGCAGAATCATAATCCACGGCTCACTCGCTGGCATTTGGCCCTGCAGGCATTTAATTTTACTGTAAAACATAGGGCAGGCAAGCTCCACCTTAACGCGGATGCATTGTCGCGTATTCCGTGCTGTACGGACACTTGTCCCTCAGCCCGCAATAGCTTAAGAGGGGGGATATGTCATGAGGTAGACAGCACAGACCCTGAAATATTAAGAAATAATAGGAAAGAAGAGCTTACCTTACAGCCACATGTGCAGTTGCAGCATTCACAGTGCAGAGAGGCAGGGAAAAGGAAAACAAACTTTCCACATGGTTTTAGTGACGCAGTAAGAATTGAGGGTTCCAATCAGGCTCACCTGGACCCAGACTCACGTTTTACGTTAGTTGAGCAGAGAGATAAAAACAGGTGGGAAATCCCACAGAAGTGGAAGTGGAAGGGGAAGGAGAAGGAGAGAGAAGGGAAGCTGGAGCCTGGATTAGGGCTGGAGCAGGAGTTTGATTCTGAGGAGGAAAGCAGAGACCAAAGGAAGTCTGACTGCAGTTCCAGGCAGGCTTGGAGAGAAGGTGAGAACAGAACTCCCAAGCAGTTACAGAAAGACACGTTGCCTTGGAGAACCAGGGCTGAAGAAAGGCAGGCTGATAAACCCAGGAGAGCTAAGAAAGACAGTAGCAAAGTCTTCCCAGCCAGAGGGGTCCTCATACCAAGGCAAACAGCCCAGCCAACAGAAGGCAGAGGTCACGTCCAAGGAAGCTCACTGGAGGCAGGAAGTGAGTTTCCTTCAGCCAAGCACAGTAACTGGTGTTCCCAAAGAAGAGCAGGCTGCAGGGCAGAGAGAAAGCCTGGGCTAGAAGCAGAGGAGTGTGAAACCATCTTCTCCACAGGAAAAGATAAGTACCCTATCTTTTGTGAAGGGAGAGAAGGGGGTCTCCGTGATAGAAGCCAGGCTTACAACAGGCTAGTGAACTCTTATTGGCCCAAGCCGCGGGAAGAAATCCCCAGCACAGCTCCTGCTATCTGGGACACCCAAAAGCAGCTCCAACTTGCATCAACTGAGGTTTCTCCAGGGCAAGGCTCGGAGAGCAGCGTCACAGGGGCTCAGTGTCCATACACAGGACCAGGTCCTGGCCCTATGCAGTGGGAGAGCTATAGCACAGAAAACATCCCTGAGCCCATGGAATGTGCTTTATGTGTGGCTGATAACATAGAGTCTCTCTGTTAAGGAAAAGAGCAAGAAAGAAAGTGTATTTTTGCACATTGGAAATGTGATGGACTATTGTTTGCTGGAAAGAAGCATAATTATTATTTGTTAAGCATCCTCTACACCGGTGAAGCAACCGTTCTTTTATGTTGTCCTTATTCTATGACATCCTCAAGGGAAAGGGAATAAAACCCAACCTTAATTTCACTCTGGTCACGACTACAGTGTCCTTATTTCCACAACTCAAGGCTATACCCGGGTCTAGGCAACCGCCTAGGACCGGTGTGGTCTCACACTATTTATCATTTTGTATAGTGCTACATGGCATATGCAGCGCTGTACATAAAGATGTAAAAGACAGTCTATGCTCATCACAGCTTACAATCCAATCAAGACAAACAGCATCATACAACTGGAGACTAGCGTATGGTAGGATACACATAAGTGATGAACAAGGGAGTGAAGGGCATCAGGATCCAAAAGCAGCCTCAAAGAGGTGGATTTTTAGGCTGGATTTGAATAGGGCTAGAGAAGGAGCCTGACGTACTGGCTCGGGTAATTTGTTCCAGGCATATGGAACAACAAGGTGGAATGAATGAAGTCTGGAGTTGGCAGTGGGAGAGAAGGACACAGGTCATGTGCCCAATCCACTAAGAATCGTGCATTCTCCTTATATGCGCCAACTCAATGGAACGCCCTACCCCCAACAATCTGAGCATTCCCAGATCTGACATTCTTCAGGAAGGCATTAAAGACATACCTGTTCCAACTAGCCTGCAACCAGCCACCCTAAACAAGGCCTAAGCATTATTGCTCAGCCTGTCATGCTAAGATTTAATATATAGCTATCTTCCCTCAACACTTGTATATTATCGTTCTCCATTGTTTTCAACCCAAGTTAAACTGTTCTATGCGAACCTGTTTGATGTTTTTCTGTTTTACTGTTTCACTGTTAGTTATTTCCAATTCAATTTAAACTATTTTATGCAATCTGTTCTCTGTAAACGTGTTTATTGTTCACATTATATGTAAACCGCACTGATCCTAAAAAGCGCGATATATAAAAGCAAATAAATTAATGAAATAAATAATAAATAAAAAGGATCTGGCAAAGGAGCAGAGTTCCTGAGGAGGATTGCAGGGTGAGATAGAAGAGGAAAGATAGTGAGGAGCTGTAGAATGAATGCACTTAAAGCTTAGTAAAGAAGTTTGAACTGGATGCGGAAACAAATAGGGTGCTAGTAAAGTGATTTGAGAAGAAAGGTTATGTGAGCACAGCGACACTGGTGGAAGATAAGCCATGCAGTAGAATTTTGAACAGATTGAAGGCGTGAGAGATGATTCAGAGGGAGACCAGCAAGGAACAGGTTGCAATAGTCAAGATGGGAGGTAACTAGAGAGTGGATATCGGTCTTAGGTCATGTGTTCAGAATGGAAGGGATGAATTTTGCTGAGGTTATAGGGATGCCGGGGTAGAGCTTACACTATGGAGAATCCAAAACTAATCTTGTGGACTTTGTTATGGAAATAGTCAGCCAAAGTCTGGGCAGAAAGTGGAGGCGTCGGGGGAGGAGGCACTTTGAGGAGAGAGTTGAGCATAGCAGAGGTGGCAATGGTCAGAGGCAAGAGAGTTAGATGGACATACAGTAGTATTCTTGCTTGGCAAGTGCTATGGCTGACTGGAAAGATGTTAGCATGAATATGAATTTAGGAAGTCAGCACAGTTATGAGATTTAAGCCAAAGGTGCTAAGCTGAGCGAGCACAGGAACATAGAACAGCCAGGGGAGAGTACAGTGTTATAGAAGACACTATCTCAACAAACTCAGACAAAATAGTGGAGGAAAGAAGTGATAAGACAACACTGGAGAGAGCTGAAAGATCAATAATGTGAAGATTTATAAAAATGTTGGTGCAGATTGGGCAAAACTGAGACAGGGGGTTGTTAAGGGTGAAGATTAACAGGTGATGGTCAGATAAGGGAAGAACTGCAGTGGAAAGGTTTGAGGGTAAACCTTTGGAAGAAAATACAAGGTTGAGGCAGTGGCCATGCTTGTGAGTAGAAGCACAGCTGAAGGTCAAATGAGGAAATTAGGGAAAGGAGCTTTAAGGCATAAGGGTCAGAAGGGTCATCAACAAGAATGTTAAAATTCCCAAGAATAAGAGAAGGGAAGATGCACTGAGAAAGAGGAGAGCCAGGAGTAAAAATCAGTGAGAAAGGTAAAGGTGAACTTGTCGATAAATGACAGCTACCCGGAAAGTCAAAAAATGTGGCAGTTCTGAGTTCAAGGTTTGCTTACTTGTGCTCATGCACACAATTATATGTATTTAATGGTAAAAACCATTACTTCATCATGACCACTACTTCAACATGACGACTACAGAGCAGTATTCCAATCTATCATAACACCCCACCTAGATTATGGTAACATACTATACCAAGGGATACCAAAGCATGCACTCTATCCACCGCAACTAGTTCAAAATACCACTGCTAGAATCTTAACAGTCGCCTAAAGGCACCGACATACTATACCCACCCTCAAGAGCCTACACTGGCTACCCATAGCCCAGAGGATAAAGCAAAGGTTGTAACTTATATACAAAATCTTATACAACTTATCAGCCCCCTGCCTTGACTTCCTAATCAGAAGAGCTCCTACAATTTTCTCCCAGTTGGTGAGCTCTTTGCCCTCAGAGAATGAGTGTGATCTTTGAAGGCTAAAACAGCAGACTTGGAGAACATCAGGAAGTCAGAGATGTACAAAGACGAGACCTACAGGGATGTAGTACTGAAGTTCCACCTCCAGTCTGGCAGCCTCGCAGTTGCCATGGAGGAGAGAGGCCATGTGAAAGGAGAGCATCACCTTGCTGAGGCAGGACGTGATCCTCTAGCTAGGACCTGCCCACCAGGAGATGTAAAACCCTCTCACACCAAGGAGGTTTCTCCAGGGCCATGTGCCCATGAGGGAAGAGTTAGGAGGACCATTAAAGTTGGCAATTTGATCATTAGGTGTGTAGATAGCCAGGTGGCTGGTGGACGTGAGGATCACCTGGTAACATGCCTGCATGGTGCGAAGGTAGCTGACCTCACGTGCCACCTATCTTTATCTTTATCTTTATTAAACATTTTATATACCGCCCTTGTCGAAACATGAGGGCGGTTTACAATAAAATATAAATGCTAGCATCAAAAGAAAGGAACTCCATCGAAATAAAGAGAAAGAAGGGCCAAAGGGGCCACCAGAGACAAAACAGTAAATCCAAAAACAATACTTAGACAAGTCCGAAATCAGAGACAAACGAAGACTAACAAAAAATCAAACAATACTCAAAGGAGGTGGTAAGACAACAGACAAACAGACAAGCAAAGGACTATACAGGACACCCAGGGGGGAGGTCAAATGCCTGGTGGAAGAGATGAGTTTTTAATAGTGTTTTGAAGTTCTGGTAGGAAGGTTCTAACCGGAGGGAGGATGGTAGTGAGTTCCATAGAGAGGGGCCTAGAAAAAAGAAAGCAGCGTGACGTGTTTGTTCCAGATGGGCTTGCGTAGGGGAAGGAAGAGATGAACGATTTGCATGCAAAGTGCGAAGCTGTCGATAGGGAGTATGAAGAGAGATCAAGTCAGACAAGGTTTGAGACAGTGTTGGGGAAGAGTCTGCTGTCTTGGTACAAGTTGATACCAATGCCATAGGAAAATGTGGGAGGGAGGTTCTGGAGGCCAAATTTAGGCTTTTAGGTAGGGAGTTGAAATCCCAGAACCTCCAGGGTAGCATTCTCAGAAATGCTTCCCGTTCACAGGACCCAAAAGGCAGGCAGAGCTCCAGAGTCTCAATGCATGGATGAGACAATGGTGCAAAGAAGAAGGTTTTGGATTTGTTAGGAACTGGGTTACATTCTGGGGAAAGGAGGGGCTCTTCCAAAGGGATGGGCTCTACCTTAACCAGGATGGAAGTGGTGGGGGCAAACATGGTGACGGAATTCAAAATGGCATGGGACAGACACAGTGGATCCCTTTACAGCAACAGGATAAAATCAAAATAAACTGAATACTGGGCAGACTAGATGGACCACACTGGTCTTTATCTGCCATCATTTACTATGTTACTATAAATTGCTAGTGAACTGATCTGAGTGTGTCTGCTGAACTGAAAGGAGAAAAAGTTACATAGGTGTTCATTAATTATCCTTTGTTTTCTTAACACATGGACAGTAAATAGAAATTATTCAGTCTTTCCCTTAATTCAAACCAGACTGTATAGCCTCAACTGATTAGACTAAGGTTTTTTTTCTTTGAGTTATTAAAGTTAGGTTAGTAGGAAACAACAACTGGACATCGCTGGACTGGCTGCTTGGAGGAAAAAGAAACCTGGAACCTGAGGAACCTCTACAACAGACTGCACTGGACCGAACTTGGAAGATTAAAGATTGAGGTACCTCCACCATCTCACACACCCAAAAAGAACTATAAGGGAAAATTGATGAACTCATTCTTTTACACAGAGTACTCTGAGGTCTGAAACTTTACCTGTTAAAGGTACAGTTTATGTAAACCCTGAACACTAAACTTGAGTGAAAACCTAACACTGATGTTGAACAGAAATGTAAACCTACAATAAGAATACTAATAAAAGCTAATTGTCTTAATGATGTGTTAAACCAAAGTACTGAAATGTTGTTGGGGGTTGGTAACCTGAACTTCCTTGGATCACCATTTTCATTGGAAAGAGAGATTTCAGAGAGTACAAAAATAAAAGTTTTCTTCTCAACTGATTGGCTCTAATTTAGTTACCAATAAATTCCATTTACAATTTCAACCTCTCTGGTAAATGTGATTATTTGATTTTGTGCTGACATCAACTCCAGAATAAATCAATTGTAATATCACATTGGTATACCAACTGAATCCATTTAGTTTATTTTCTTCTCTTCTCTGATTCCTGTATGGGAAAAGTGAGAAGAGACATGGATAGTGAAGATTCCCGTACCCCTCCACCAGAAGGACTACTAGACTCAGAGGTAACCGCTTGGCCTAGACTATTTAAACATCGTTCCAGAGGTAGGAGTAAGAGTCTGGTATCTTCCTCCTGGGTGGGGCTACATTTTCTTTGAACATTATGGTTCTAATGAAATCACGTAACATCCTATAAGAGAACCTGTACCACCCTCTTCTGAAAAATGTCAATTCCCCCCGTTTTTGTAAACTCCAAGGGGTATGTTTACTAAAGGTTCGTAACGTGTGCGGCACACATGAGCGTGCGCTAAGGTACCTTAGCGCACGCTAATGATGCTTTATGGGGCAAAAATGCGCTTTAGTGTGCGCTCATGCGCGCAACGGCGCACACGAGCGCTGAAGGCGGGGAAAGGCTCCCGGAGGGCGGAGGAAGGCTCCCCAGGGGCGGAGAGAAGGGGTCAATGGGTGGAGAGTGGGAGGGGAGAGGCTCCCCACACACTAGCGAGGTGAAATTTGAGGCTAAAAATAACGCGAGTGAAAACCTCGCGTTAGAGCCGATTTAAAGGGAAGAGAAACCATTTCTGTCAGCAATGTACAGCAAAACCAGGGAAACCCACAAAAAAGTGATAAGTGTGATACATGTGCACAGAACAAAAGTACAAATAAACATTGAAAAGAACCCCAACAAAATTTTAAAAAATTATAATCAAGCTGGGCAATAGTGATAGTAATGGGAAACATCAAAAAACACTCCCAAGAAAGCCCCAAAAAATAAATATGAATTTTGGAAGGGTCTACGCTCCGTCCCCATACAAGGTGAATGATCCCACAGTGAAATAGCACTGATCAGGGTTTCCCTCTCCATTGGACAGGTTACCTATGGCATACACATGTTCCACAACAGCAGGGCAGACATGTCGGAATGGGCAACTGAACAGATGCTGGGAAAGGGGATACAGAGGGCTGCAGGCGGCACATGCTGTGGTGCAGCTGGGGCACAGTGTGGACTAGGCAGATGCCTAGATGGCACGTAGGAATGCTGAAACTGAACAGCAGCCAGGCAGCAACTGATGAGGGCCCAACATGGGCACGAGAGTGTTTATCACAGTGTCACAGGGGATAGTACCCAGTAGGTACCCCCAAGGGCACAGAACATTGGCAGGCGATGTTGGGGGGAAGCGTGGACGCCTATGCAGGCACCCCTACCCCAGAACAGGCACCATAAGCAGCCACCTACCTGCACACTGGATGGCTTGAGACTGCACACCACCAGCACCACCAGCAGAAGGGCATGTCAGCATGATGGCAGAGGGGTACTGGTGGTTTAGGGGGGCAGTGGCAGCTGCCCAGAGCCGACCATGGCATAGCCCTGTGTAGGTGGGTGCCATGCACTGCAAGACAGGCTGTGTCTGACAAACAACCATGGTATCTCCAGGGACTGCACTGTCTCTGTGGGCACAGTGTGGTGTGGTGAGCACAGCCAGTGTGTTCAGGAGCAGAAGATCACAAGTTCAAGTCCCAGCTTGGGCTACTGCCAATCCAGTCCCCATATTTTACCCGCTACCAAACCGTGATAGTAAGGACAAACCTTTATTGCAGAGAACATACGCATGGTTCAAACGCCTATATTTTACCCCACCGAGCACAGACACCAGAAACATGTGCATTACCTAGAGCAGAGTCCCCCAAATTCAGTCCTGGATGCCCACAAATCATTCAGGTTTTATGCTGTCTCCAATATAAGGCCATGTCAGCATGGTGGCGGAGGGGTACTGTTGGTGGAGGGGGCAGTGGCAGCTGCCCAGAGCAGACCATGGCCTAGCCCTGTGTAGGTGGGTGCCATGCACTGCAACAGACAGGCCCTGCCAGACAAACAGTCATGGTATCACCAGGGAATACACTATCTCAGTGGCAACACAGTGGTGCAGTGCACACAACCAGTGTGTTTGGAGGCAGAAGGTCACAGGTTCAAGTCCCAGC
The DNA here is from genome assembly GCA_033557465.1 of Ichthyophis bannanicus. Lineage (NCBI taxonomy): Eukaryota > Metazoa > Chordata > Amphibia > Gymnophiona > Ichthyophiidae > Ichthyophis > Ichthyophis bannanicus. The sequence continues at coordinate 595,984,476 of CM066033.1, forward strand.
TATGGTGCCTGCCAGCCCAGTCCCCATATTTTACCCACTACTACAACGTGCTAATACAGACAGAACCTTTATTGCAGATGACGTAAACATGCCCAAAACACCTACATTTTACCCTACAGAGCAAAGACACCATAATCAGGCGCAGTACCTAGAGCAGAGTCTCCCAAATGCAGTCCTGGAGGGCCAAACACCATTCAGGTTCCATGCTGCCTCTAATAAAGATGCCTGTGCTGCATATCTATGCACCACCCCCATGGTATGCAGATGTATCTCATGCATATTCATGAGGGACAGCATGAAAACCCAAACAGTGTTTGGCACACCAGGACTGGAGTTGGGAACCTCTGCCGTAAAGCAGCAGCCAACAGGGGCAGACACACCCACACCCACACCCACCGGCTCCATTATCCAATGCCTCCTGGAGAGGCAGGACATTGGGCCCTGCGTGCATCTCCCAATACTAGCCCTTGCATACCTTAGCAATGCCACCCTACACCTGGGAATATGGTACACAGCTATCAAACGTTTGCTATGATTACTGGCAGATACCAATTCCTACGTTAAGCACAGTTTGCTGATTGAGCTCCATCATAGCAACCTTTCTACTGTCTGTGGAGTGTGCTTCAGGTCTGGTCTCTGACAGTGTTTACTACCCTGGGGAGTGACCCCCAAAAGTACTGCGTACCATATCCATGCCTGCACTGTGCCCAGGACTGGTGTGGTGGCCAGGGCAGCTAAACTCCTCTAGAGTAGCACAATGCTGGCATAGGTGTGGGAGTGTGTGTCTGTCTATCCAGTGTGTGGTGGCTGCAAACACCCTCCACAGCCCACACTGCCAGCACTGTTGCCAGTATTGGCCTGCCAATGTGCATAATGAGGAGCAAGGTACCATGGGTATAGCCCGGACAGGGTGGCCTGGCCAGGATGCATCTGCACAGGGATAGGGCACTGGCTGGGACATTGTAGTGCCCGGCCACTACCTGCACAGACAGGGTGGCCACAGCATGTCCTGCTGGGAGATCACTCTCACCCTGATTGTGCAGTGACCACAGCATGGCTAGGCACCCCCATAGTGCTATATAGTATTTCCCTCATGTGATATTTATGGGTTTTCTTTTGGGGCCCAGTCACTGACTTATCTGCTTGGTGTGTATGCTGACATCCCAGTTCTGAGTGCATGCATTGCCACCAGAAGCATGCACTATGGACTAGCTAGCAGACTGTCTGCAGCTGGTATGTGTCCTGATGGAGAGCCTTGCAGGGTGCAGCGGCTGAAGGCTTGCTGCAGGAGAATATCAGATAGTGATGGGGTGCAGCTTAGCATATCCAGGCCTAATGTCTGTCTGCTATTACGTTATGGATGTGTACAGAGCTGCATTGACTGCTCTGTAGGGTGTCTGTTCCCCAGCAGGACTGGGGTTGATGGTCCCCTCTACTGCCACCATTGCAGGGAGGTTGAATGTGGATTTGTTGGTGGGAGACCCTGTTTACCACCCTCAGCCCTGGAGGAGGAGGAGGGTGGTGGTACATAATCCTTCTAGGGGTCCATAGGGGATACGCCTGACTGAGACATACAGATATATCCAAGGTGTGTCTGCAGAAACTACCTATCTCACACATTAGCACTGCTGGGGACCTGGTGATGGGCGCCCCACCTCACCCTCAGGGTGAGTGCAGTACCTGCACAATGTGACGGTGTGTAGCTACTCTGTGCCAGTACCACACACGGTCAGTTCCCCCTACCAGGCCGAGGTGCTGTGGGGGTGCATACCCCATCTTGTGATCATCTGTAGACTGCTGATTTGCATGTGCAGTGCATCATGGGTATGGGTGGGTTTACCCTATCCTGGTGACCACAGCAGACTGTTTGTGTGGTGACTTGCAGTACTTCTGCAGCCAGCCAGGGGTTTGCTAGTAGATATAGAGCTGTAGCCCACTGGTTACTTCACTACCAGTGGATCCAGAGGTCATAGGTTCAAACCCACAGTGGGGTTATTTGATAGGGCTGTCCAAAGCATTATCTATTTTTAAAGTACATTAGTGCTGCCAGCAATAACACCCTCAGCGTACTGTACCCATAAGGTGCCTCAGAGGGTGCTTTATAGGGCACCGTATAGGGCACCTTATTGTTACCGTCCATATAAGGTGCACTATACAGTATGCTATGGAGCGACTGATAGGGTGCCAGTCCGTATAAGGTGCCTTATAAGGTGTCCTATGGAGCGCCTTATAGGGTGCCCTATAGGGGACATTATAGGGTGCCGTGGCGGACAGTGCACTTTATAATGTGCCCTATGAATTGCCTTATAGGGTGCCTTATGCGGCACCTTAGGTTACGGCACGTGAGGGTGTGTTTGCTGGCAGCAATAATTAAAATGCCTCAGGAAACAATACTTACATGTCAAAGCTGATGCCTCAGGCAGCCTTATGTATTGGGCACACTGGGGATTGAACTCATGACCCCTGTATTATCAGTCAGTGCCATAACCATTGTGCTACACTGCTGTTCCTCTTTGCATTTTAGCGCACCTACTTAAGATTTCCATGCATTTAAATGCACAGTGCTGCCATCAAAAACAGTGCTATGACCTTGCTGTGCCTCATAGGACACCCTATATGGCGCCCTATACGCCACCCTTTCAGCAACATTGTAGGGTGCCATGGCAGACAGTGCACTTTAAAATGTGCCCTCTGGGGTACCTTATCGGGTGCCTTATGCAGCACCTTATGTTACAGTGCTTTGAGAGTGCGTTTGCTAGCAGCAGTAATTAAAATAAAATTAAAAAGCCTCATAATGCAATATTAGACATAAATGGTAGTGCCTCAGCCAGCCTTATTCATTGGGCACAGTGGAGGATTGAACCCATGACCCCTGCACTATCTGTAAGTGTCTTCACCATTGTACTGTAGCCCTGTTCCTCTGTTTGCACATCAGCGCGCCTGCTTATGCTTCCCGCGCGCATTATTCATGCGCTAATGTGCGTGGCGCACAAGAGCGCACACGCTAATCCCGTTTTGCTATTTTTGACCGGACTGCCCACTCCTTATATGGCATCCTGCAGACTACCGCGGCGTGCACGTTAAGAGGGTTTAGTAAACATATCCCCAAGTTTATATCTCCCTTAAGTTCTATATAACTGCATCTTATTTGAGTTAGTTGTTTTCTGTAAACTGCTTTGGCCTAAAGCCGGTATAGAAAACCTGTTAAACAAATAAAATAAGTTGACTGCTATACAGTAGTCACTGGAATGATTTTCTTTATTGCCTGACTGGAAAATATCACTTCTGCTTTGTATTTAGGATTCGTTGCCCTTACTAATTAAGTTATTCAACAGGCCAGTCATATTTTTATGATCTTTAATTCAGATTTCTATTTTTGCACGTTTCCAGCAACAATTTTTGATAAATCATTTCCTGACTCCTCTTCCTTTATAAACTTGTCTGATTGCCATCATGTCAACAACAAACCAAAGTGCGAGGAACAAACGCTGTCTGTGAGATGTTAATCATACATCACATTTATCTCGAGGACTGGAATGAACATTGGACACAAAGGGGTATGTTTACTAAACTGCGGTAACGTTACAGACCGCGCGTTATGTAACATTAATGCTCGTTAGTGGTAAACACTGTAGAGGGTGGAGAGAGGGCGGGGGGAAGGGGTCAGTGGGCGGGGAGTGGGTGGGGAGAGGCTCCCTGCACACTAACGCGCTGAACTGAAGGGCTTAATCCTACCGCGAATGAAAACCTGCCGTTAGATGCACATTTGCAGGAGAGAGAAACCATTTAGTGTCAGCAATGTATAGCATAGACAGGGAGCCCAAGAACATGATAGTAGTGCTCCATGTCCAGCACCTGCATAGTGCCCAAGTATGAAAGGCCACTATGGCAATGGTGCAAGTGGGGCATAGGAGGCTGCAGGCGGGACATGTAGCAGGGGCACAGGGTGGACTAGGCTGGCACATAGAACATAGAAACCGGAAATCATCATGACAGCAGCTGACAAAGTCAAAACACAATCCACCTACATCTACCTGGTCTACCCGAGCTAACAGTTGCCAGGGCACTGACCTGACATCCCCCCAGCCAACTCTCCCCCAAGCAGAAAGAACAGACTATTGGTAGGCGGTGATGGGGGGGGGGGATGTGAGGATGCTCATGTATGCCCCAGACCCCGCTCCCTAGGCGACAACCTACCCACACAGTGGATGGCCTGGGACTGCGCACTACCAGCACCGACAGCATATGGCCATGTCAGCATGGCAGGGGGATGTGTGCCCATGCTGGAGGGGGCAGTGTCACCTGCCTGCAGTGGACCTAGGCCATGTCCTGTACCAGTATGTGGTGTGCAGTGCAACATAAAAGGTCTGGCTGAGGAAAGGTACAGGTAGCCCCAGGGACCACCATGTATCTGTGGCAACAGTGTGGTGCAGTACACCCAGTGAGTGTTTACAGAAGCAGAGGGTCACAGGTTCAAGCCCCAGCTGTGGCTCCTGCAGAGCATGTCCCTATGTTTTACCCTACAATGCAGATACAACAGCAACATGTGCAAAGCCCAAAACAGCGACGAACAGGGGTACAAACACCCACTCACACAGGCTCCATAATCCAAAGATGCATGGAGAGTCAGGCTGTTGGCCCCAGCATTGAGCTGCAGTTAATCACCAGGGCACTATTACTACCTCCTGCACAGTTTAGCAATATCAGGACTAGTGTGGCGGGCAGGGTTGCCAACCACCACTATCTGTGCACAATGCTGCAATAGGAGTGTGTGTGTGTATGTCTATCCATTGTTTTGTGGCTGCCCACACCTCACCTTACCAGTGTTAGCTTGAATATGTGCATAATGAGGAGCAAAGTGTTGTGGGTATGGCACGGACAGGGCGGATTGACCAGGATGCATCTTCACAGGGTGTGGGGCAATGACTGGGATACTGTAGTGCCCGATCACTGCCTGCATCGACAGGGTGGCCATAGCATGGCATGCTGGGAGGGCACTTACTCTGACCGAGCAGTGACCATGGCATGTCTAGGTTCCCACATAGCACTCTATATTATCTGACTCCAGTGATCCTGTTGTGTCCCCAGTGCTAGGGGTCCCAATCACTGAGATGCCTGCTTGGTGCACATAGTTCCTCTGTGAGCATGCACTATGGACTGGCTAGTGGACTGTCTGCAGCTAGACTGTACATGGTCGGAATACCTATACGGTGTAGTCTGACTGTGCTGTCTGCTGGTGATTGGCAGACAGTGGTGTGAGGCAATTGGAGTTTTCCAGAGCTAGCCCCATCATTTCTGCTGGTCTGCCACTGCCCCAGCCACAGGCATGGCTCTAGCCCACCAACCCTGGAGGACTGTCGCATACTAGCAGGATGGAGGTTGCTTCACAGGGTCTGGGGCACCTGTTTCTTCCCTACAAAAAGGGTGATGTGAGCCCTTTGGGGTATGTAGTGTATACCACTTTGAACTATCAAGGCACTACTATGCAAGTTTGGAAAACCCTCTGCCCTGATAACAGGTGCCCATGTCAGCCAGACCCTAACACAGGGTACACACTAATCTGGGTGGTGTCTGGTCCCAGAGGGACACACGTGATTGCAGGATACAGATGGACACCGAATTACCTTCAGTTGCACTGCAAGGAACACCTGTCACACACTGGCAGTGATGGGGATGTACAGCAGGGCCTATCTCTAGCACCACATGTACTGCAGACCTAGTGCTGGGTACCCATCCTATCCCTCAGGAAGAACACAGAACCTGCACAATGGCATGGTCTGTAGCTACTCTGTGCCAGTATCACACACTGTCAGTTCGTCTTTCCAAGCTGAGGTACCGGAGAGGTGCAGACCCCATTTCCTGATCAGCTGTAGACAGCTATTCAGCATGTGCAGTGCATCATGGGTACTGGTGGGGTTACCCTATCCTGGCACTCAGAGCAGACAGTTTGTGCAGTGATCTGCAGTCCTTCTGTACCCAGCCATTGCTGTGCCATACACCACGGAGGTATAGCCTACTGGTTAATACAATGCCATTCTTGGCAGTGTTCATGGGTTCAATTCCTCATTGTTCCCTCCTCTCATGCCTGTCCTACTCAAATAGTGTGCATGCCTGTAACAGTCATATTTTTGCAGATTTGTGCTGCCAGCCCATAATACCCTCGTAACAATTGCCAACATTCCCTCGGTCCGTCTATCTGTATCTGTCAGCTGTGTAGAGTCCTGTCTACCTGTGCAGGCTGTCACCCCATGTCATGCACTGCTACCCTTTCCTGCATTTTACCTCTTCATGCTTGCCTCGCCTGTGCCTGATCTGCATGGCACCACCACTCCACTGTCCACCCATCATTGTAACTATCCTGCCACCTCCGCCTCCACTGGGGGACACGTATTCCCATTGTCTGCCACCAACTGTCTTTCTAGTACTTTACATTGCCAACACCCTGTTTTGTGGTACAGTTGCCCCCACCATGTTGTAGTTGTTGATATGGAAGGACAGACTAGATAGGCCATGTGGTCTTTTTCTGTCATTATGTTTCTATGTTTCTATGTTTGTCATCAGTACTGGCAGCCATATGGGATGCCCACAGATATGGCAGGTTCAGCGGCTCCCAGCTCTCCCTCCCTCACTCACCTGTTCATTGCCTTTCGTGAGTGCTCTATCTAGTGTTAGGGCTACATCTGTCTCTGTTCCTCACAGGTCATGCATGTCATCCTGCAGCACCTTGCAGCCCTTAGGCCACACTAACCTTGTTAGGCCACCGTAACCTATGGTTCCGTAACCCAGGGTGCCCTCTAAGGTGCCCTGTCCAGGGGTGTCCAATACGGCGCATAGCCTAAGGTGCCCTACTGTATAGAGCACCTTACAAAGCGCCTTATGAGGCACCTTATAGGGCACCTAACAAGGCACCTTATAAGGCACCTTACTTATACGGCACCTTACAAGGCACCTTACAAGGTGCCCTACAAGGCGCCCTACAAGGCACCTTACTTATACGGCATCTTGCAAGGCACCTAACAAGGCCTTGTAATGTGCCTCGCAATGTCCCTTGTAAGGTGCCTTATGAGTCTCCTTGTAGCGCGTGTTAGTTTGTAACATGCGTTAGCTGATACAGCTTGCTGTAACGATGCACTGGCTTTATATGGGCATCTGTACCTTTACCGCGGAACCTAACGCGAATGACATTACTGCAGTTTAGTAAACATACCCCAAAGTTAAGATAAAGGCCCTAGGTCCTTCAGCTCAGGCTCTTTCAGAAACATTTCAAAGATTTACAAGAAATGTGTGTCCTCTGTTTTATGCACTTTTAATTGCATTACAATGAAGTGCTATCTCAAACATCGGAAGCAGCACGTTTCTTTATCTGTCAAGGAAGAAACATACCTTTTTTAAACTCATGAACCACACGCTGTGTAGACGTCGGCTTGGCAAAAGTATTAGGGAACATATTAAGACGAGATATAACTTTTTGTACCATATAAAACTATTTTATTGAATAATGCATCTGACCTGCTGCTTACTAGAGAGAAACAAATTCCTTGTACAATAATAAAGATGCTGCTAAAAGTAATTTCTTTTTTTACAGAAAAATTTAAAGAGCTGAAAATATGCTTGTTCACAGATGTACTCTTACATGCAGTTTTATGAAAGCCCATAGAGCTGCAAGGTCCAGAGGTGCTATGTACCTGTGAATCCGCGAGCTACTTTTCAAAGGGAATCTGTGACATACCACAGGGCTCTGTGTTGGCATCTGTGCATTTTAATCCGTTCTTAGCACCACTGGCTACACTTGTCCGGGATCATGATCTGAATGGGTTTTATTACACACATAACATTCAAATTGTTTATACAGACTAGAGTTACCAGTTTTTTGGAAATCAAATCAGTCTTAACGTGCACTCTGCCACGTTATCGCGCGATAAGGTACATTATCGCGCAATAATGGCGCTTTATTGGGTGAAAAGGTACCTTAGCACGCGATAACACGTGCAGAGGCGCAAATGAGCGCTGAGGGCGGAGATAGGCTCATGGAGGGCGGAGGAAGGCTCCCCAGGGGTGGAGAGAGAGGGTCAAAGGGCGGAGAGTGGGAGCAGAGAGGCTCCCCGCACACTAACGCTGTGAAATCCGAGGCTCAAAACTAACGCCAGTGAAACCCTGGCGTTAGAGCTGATTTAAAGGGAAAAGAAACCATTTACGTCAGCAATGTACAGCAAAACTAGGGAAACTTACAAAAAGCGATAAGTGTGATACATGTGCACGGAACAAAAGGGCAAATAAACAGTGAAAATGAACAGAAGAAAATGTAAAAAAATACATAACCAAGCTGGGCAATAGTGATATTAATGGGAAACATCAAAAAACACTCCCAAGAAAGCTCCAAGAAAAAGATATGAATTTTGGAAGGGTCTATGCTCCGTCTCCATACAAGGTGAATGAGTCCACAGTGAAATTACGCTGATCAGGGTTTCCACTCTCCATCGGACAGGTTTCCAATGGCATGCACATGTTCCACAACAGCAGGGTGGGCATGTTGGAACGGGCAACTGGACAGATGCTGGAAAAGGGGACACAGAGGGCTGCAGGCGACACATGCTGTGGTGCAGCTGGGCCACAGTGTGGACTAGAGTGATGCCTAGGTGGCCCATAAGAATACTGAAACAGAACAGCAGCCTGTGTCGGGCCATAGGCTTTTGTCTGCTGTTTTAAGTGCTATAATAAAGTTGGTTCTTCCACCTGCTCTCCACGTTTTCACTGGGACCTCTCTATAGCATGTGGTTCGTGCCCCTTGTTGGTACCCTGAGCCGTTTGGCATGTTCTCCCCCTGGAAGAACACATTGAGCTTCGGGGATGATGCTCTCAACAAATTTTCATCGCAGGACGCTTTACTTTCAAATAAGGAAGATGTGATTGAGGATATTGCAAGTGTATGGGAAGATATTGTACACATCACCCAGAAGCAAGTTAAAGAGGAACTCCATGCAGCATATCTGCTTGAATGTTGCAGGTCCAAGATTATCCCGAGAGGTTCGAGGATATACAAAGCACCAGAGATCTATCAAGAAGAGTCCGGTTTTGTGAAATGCTGGAATGCTATTTTAAATAAATGTTCTTTAGATTTGATGATTTTATTGATCAGCACAGCCAATAAGAAGTCCGAGCTTTATAAAGTAGAGATTGATGAGAAACTTATACTACTTAAGGATAAGGATAAGAACTTTGAGGGAATTTATAAGGATTATGAAAGGAATAATGTTGTTTTTAAAAAAGAGATAAGAGATATGAAAATGGATAAGTTTAGAAGGGACGAGGATGATTATCAATATGGATACGTATACCCTTGGTGTAAAAAAGTAGAGGATGATAGGTTATTTTTTAAAAGAAGATCCACCTTATTTGATAAAAAGGACCCTGAAGGTGAGGGTGTAGATGTCACCGCAGCCGGGCCACCAAAGAAAAAACGTACAAGGAGTACATCGACTGGATCAGTTGATCGGTCACCCTCCCCACGGCCGGCCAAGGCAGTTGAAAAACCCAAACAAAATTCGCAAGGTACACAACAAAAGAAAACTTTTTTAAGCATGGACTCATTATGGAAGGGGAGAGGGCGAGACTCCTCTCGCACACATCCCCACAACTATCAGAATTTTTCGGATCAATATCCCAACACTTTCGGAAACCAATCCAGTTACAGAAACCAATCCAGTTACAGAGGCCGGGGACGGGGACGAGGTCGCGGATGGTTTCGCAAGGGATCAGAGAGATCCACGGAAAGGCCGTATCAGGGGTGATAAAAGATAACAATGTTATTAACATCTCGACATATGAACTATCTCCGGGTGAAATCTCTCTTCTTAATAAGGGTTTAACATTTGTTCCAATGAGGAAATATGACCATTTTGAAACACATATTGATCTTTATAAATTTTTTAGAAAGATTTGGATAAAAAGTTTTTTTGCTAGTGGTGAATCCTTTGGTTCACAACCATCAGTCATTAAGGGTAAATCAAAATGGAACCCACCCCCACAAACTGATCCACTTATAACATCTTTTGAAAGACTAGTCATGAAAGAGGTAAATCAGATTCCTGTAAGTAAAAGACCGCCATATGACAATCTTTCCTCAGAAGAACGGCAGGCGATGAGATCGTTACAAAATAATTCAAATATCATTATAAAACCAGCGGATAAGGGTGGGGCTATTGTGGTCCTAGATAAGGGCCAATACCTTAATGAAATATATCGACAGTTAAAAGATACAACTTTTTATATACGGCTGGATAGTGACCCCACGTCCCCTTTAAAGACCTCTATAGACAATTTGGTTCTTATAGCATACGAAGGTGGATGGATTACTACGCAAGAGAAATCCTTTTTAATGGTTGATCATCCTATTACCCCCACCATCTACATTCTTCCGAAGGTTCACAAGTCTCTTACTGATCCCCCAGGCCGGCCTATAGTGTCAGCGATCGGATCCCTTTTAGAACCTATTTCAAAATTAATGGATGTTTTTTTAAGACCTTTTATCCCACGTATGTGGTCTTATGTTCGTGACTCAACACATGTTATAAATATTTTATCATCATTGCATGACTTTGATCCCAGTTGGTATCTAGTCACGCTAGATATTGAATCATTATATACCAATATTCCACAAGAAGAAGCATTGAAACTTATAGAACATTATTTGATTAATAGTCAAGAAAGAGGCAGTATTCCCACGACTTTGCTGATAGATTTGGCCCGCATTGCAGTATGTGAAAAATTTTTTTGCTTTCAGGGCCTGTTCTACAAACAGGTTAAAGGGGTAGCCATGGGGTCCTCCATGGCCCCTGACATCGCAAATTTGTATGTTTTTAATTTTGAAGAATCTTTTATTAAAGATAGTCCATATAAAAGTAACATAAAACTCTGGTTACGATACATAGACGATGTATTTTTACTGTGGGATGGTTCAGAAGCCCTTTTAGAAGAGTTCAATATTTGGATTAACTCTTTGGATAGCCACTTACGGTTCCAATTAACTTTTCATGATAAAAAAATCTCTTATTTGGACTTACTTATTGTAAAGACTGATGATGGATTTATCACCACATTATACAAAAAACCTACGGACCGTAACCAATTACTTCACTTTCAGAGCTTCCATAATTCATCATTAAAACATAATCTTCCTGTAGGACAGTTTCTGAGGATACGCAGAATATGCACCTCAGAGCAGGAGTTTAGAAAACAGGCTAAAATAATGACCGATAGGTTTCTATCCAGAGGCTACCCACCCTCCTCTGTTAATACGGCAATGAATAGAGCAGTGCAGTGTTCTCGGCAGGACTTATTATGTAAGAAAACAAAGACTGATGATGTGGGTTTGGTTTGCCCACTTTTGTATTCTTACCAATCACAAAAAATAGTTAGAATCATTAGAAAATATTGGAGTTTGATCCAAGCCATTCCTTGTTTTCAAGATCTTAGGCTTACGATAGCCTTTAAACGTAATGTGAATCTAAGAAATCTCTTGGTCCCTTCAGCATTCACTGAAAGAACACCTTTGTCTCGTCACAAAGGACACTTTCAGTGTGGGAAATGCTCCATGTGCAGCCATGTTATGGCTGTTAAGAAACAGTTTGTCCATCCTGTAACTTATCAGGTGTTTACCCTGGACGATTTTAGCAATTGTTCCACCAGTCAAGTTTTTTACGTGATAGTTTGTCCTTGTAGTAAATATTATGTAGGTAAAACCACTCGGCCTGTACGCAACAGGATTATTGAGCACAGGAGCTGTATTAAAAGGGGGGCTATTGATAAACCTTTAGTTGCCCATTGGCAAGAAATGTCGCATCGTATTTCGGATTTGAAGTTCTTTGTTGTAAAAAAGGTTAAGATGAATTGGAGAGGAGGAGATGTAGACGCTGCTATTCGCCGTTTGGAGGAACGTTATATTTTTAATTTTGGTAGTTTATCCCCTAACGGCTTGAATATGGATACAGATTTATCAGTGTTCCTGTGAATTTTTTATACTGTTTTTTATTTATTTATATATTTATTTTTTTAAGGAATTGATCAGTGTTGGCATCCCTTGTATTTATTCTATCGATATGTTATATTATTATTTTTTAATATTTTTTCATTAATATTTAATATATTTTTTAATATCTTTTAATATATATATATTTTTATATATTTTTTAATATATTTTTAAATATATTTTTTAATATTCTTATTGCCATTATTCTTATTATTCTTATTATTGTTATTATTTTTATTATCTATTACTCCTGGCTTAGGGATCGTGTGTATATACTAGTTTTTAGTACCCTCGGATTTGTTTATGCATAGTTCTGTGTGTTTTTTGGTTCCTATTTATTGATTGCATTTAGATTGAATGCTTATTACATTTTGTTAAAAAAATTTTCTCCCCCTTCTCTCACATGCTCCGGTTTGTTTTGGGTTCCCTTTTTGCATCGTACGTGTCCATTGCACCGGTCTTTCACATAATGTTAGACTTTACAGTATGCATACATGCCGAGACTGTCATGGATTGTTTATAAAGTAATCCATTGAGAGGATATATAATGTCAAGTGGGTCTTTCGATACTTGTGATACATCTGAGGAGTTTTTAGAAAGTGCAAGTGATGTCATTTCACAATTTACATAACGCGGGAGACATAAGCCTCAGCGCGCAGACGCCGGCGTTTTCACTTTCGATTTGTCACAAGAAGGCTTCAACTCGTGCGGTACAACGCTGGTGATCTGAGTGAGTTTTATATATTTATTTAAACATTTTTGAGAAGCATCGCCAAAATGCGGATGGCTTATATTGGTTACTTTAACAGACGTCTCTGAAGAAGGAATTTTTTACTTCCGTGCTTTAAAGAAAGAAGTCTCGACTTCTTTTTTTATAATATTTTATCCTTGTATATACATTTCAGGATTAATCTCTCTAGTGAGATCATCCATTTTACGAAGTGAACATTCTGGCGTGTGCGCCCCTGGGTCATAAAGTAAGGATTGTTTTTTACAGCCTTGTTTGTTACACCTTTGGTATTCCTTATATGGAACCCTTTGCGAAGCTTTACATCACGGGTGGTGCGTGTGGCCCTTTCTCTTTAGAAATATTCATGTGATTACATTGGGTACCGGTGCACCTTTTATTACTCATCGTGGCTTGGTTGCAAAGTGTTTAGGAGTCTCAATAAGGAATGAAGTTTCCTTTCCTATTCTTTTAGAGTAATTTTCACTGCCTCTGGTACAGTTCACCGTTGTTCAAAAGGAGCATCAAATTATTTATCCTATTGGCTCTCATCCTTGTCCCTACTCCCTTTTACAGAGTTCTCTTTAGTGCATTGTGGATGTGTGAGTTGCCCACTAAGGTATGCAATGTTTATTATTTTTCTCTTTCCTTTTATTATATTTTTTCTCATGTTACCTTTCATAATTGTGTGTTATAATTATGACTGCAATGTTTTTTAGTCTTGTTTTTAATTGTCCTATTTATTGATTAATTACAATTATTATATGCATGTTATTTATTCATATATGTAAATGTTTTAATTTATATTCCCTCCCCCTTTTTGGCTGTGCTGATCTTATTACTATTATTTTTTATCATCATTTTCTATTACAATATATAATGATTTATTTTATTATTTGTTTTTTATATATACGTACATTTATTTTGCGGATGTTTTTGCTTTGATATTCTTGGATCTTGAGAGTATTTATTTATTTATATATTATTATTTTAATATTTTTATTTATTTATTTATGTTTTATATTGTTGTATTTTAGCCTGCCCCTGAAGAAGGAAACGAAACACGGCCTGTGTCGGGCCATAGGCTTTTGTCTGCTGTTTTAAGTGTTATAATAAAGTTGGTTCTTCCACCTGCTCTCCACGTTTTCACTGGGACCCCCCCACAGAACAGCAGCCAGACAGCAACTGATGAGGCCGAACATGGGCACAAGTGTGTTCCCCACAGTGTCACAGGGGATAGTACCCAGCAGGTACCCCCAAGGGCACAGAACATTGGCAGGCGAATCTGGGGGGAAGCGTGGACAGCTATGCAGGCACCCCTACCCTAGAACTCGCACCATAGGCAGCCGCCTACATGCACACTGGATGGCCTGAGACTGCGCACCACCAGCACCACCAGCAGAAGGGCATGTCAGCATGGTGGTGGAGGGGTACTGGTGGTGGAGGAGGCAGTGGCAGCTGCCCACAGCAGACTATGGCCTAGCCCTGTGTAGGTGGGTGCCATGCACTGCAACAGACAGGCTCTGTCTGACGAACAGTCATGGTATCACCAGGGAATGCACTGTCTTTGTGGCAACACGGTGGTGCAGTGCACACAGCCAATGTGTTCAGAAGCAGAAGATCACAGGGTCAAGTCCCAGCTGTGGTTCCTGCCAACCCAGTCCCCATATTTTACCCACCACTAAAACGTGCTAATACAGACAGAACCTTTATTGCAGATGAAGTAAACATGCCCAAAACACCTACATTTTACCCTACAGAGCACGGACACCATAAACATGCACATTACATAGAGCAGAGTCTCCCAAATCCTGGAGGGCCAAACACCATTCAGGTCCCATGCTGCCTCTAATAAAGATGCCTGTGCTGCATGACTATGTGCCGCCCCCATGGTATGCAGATGTATCTCATGCATATTCATGAGGGACAGCATGAAAACCCGAACAGTGTTTGGCCCACCAGAACTGGAGTTGGGAACCTTTGCTCTAAATCAGCGGGCAATAGGGGCAGACACCCGCAACCCACAGGCTCCATTATCCAACGCCTCCTGGAGAGGCAGGATGTTGGGCCCTGCGTGCATCCCCCAGTACGAGCACTTGCAGACCTTAGCAATGCCACCCTAAACCTGGGAATATGAATACTGGCAGATAGCAATTCCTAACTTAAGCACAATTTGCTGATTGAGCTGCATCATAGCAACTTTTCTGATGTCTGTGGAGTGGGCTTCAGGTCTGGTGTCTGACAGTGTTTACCACCCTGGGGAGTGACCCCAACAGTATTGCATACCATAGTCATGCCTGCAATGTGCCCAGGACTGGTGCGGTGGCCAGGGCTGCCAAACACCTCTATAGTTGCACAATGCTGGCATAGGTGTGGGGAGTGTGTGTCTGTCTATCCAGTGTGTGGTGGCTGCTAACACCTTCCTCAGCCCACACTGCTAGCACTGTTCTCAGTATTGGCCTGCCAATGTGCATAATGAGGAGCAAGGTACTGTGGGTATATCCTGGACAGGGTGGCCTGACCTGGATGCATCAGCACAGGGCATAGGGCAATGGCTTGGACATTGTAGTGCCTGGCCATGACCTATACTGACAGGGTGGCCACAGCATGTCCTGCTGGGAGGTCACTCTCACCCTGACTGAGCAGTGACCATGGCATGGCTAGGCTCCTCCATAGTGCTATATTGTATTTTGCTTCAGTGAAATATATGGGTTCTTGTTTCTGGGGGCATAATCACTGATTTATCTGTTTGGTGGGTATGCTCACATCCCAATGTTTGGGTGCACATATCTCTTCCAGGATCATGCACTGTGGACTAGCTAGCAGACTGTCTGCAGTTATATGTGTATGGATGGAACACCTTGCGGGGTACAGCGGCTGGTGGATATCAGATGGTGGTGGGGGCAGCTGAGCATTTCAAGGCCTACTGTCTTCCTGCCATTGCTCTATGGACATGTAGAATGTTTGTTCCCCAGCATGACTGGTGTTGATGGTCCCCCTCTACTCTCACCGTTGCAGGGAGGTAGAATGTGGATCTGTTGGTGGGGGACTCCTATCTTCCACTGTGAGCCGGGGAGGGTGGGTTGGGTGGTGGTACAGAATCTGCCTATAGGTCCAAACACCCCCCTTCACTTACATCATGTGCCAAAACAGAATAGGCACTATGCTGGGTGCACCATAGCCCATAAGGGATAGACCTGAGTGACACCTATAGATGGACACTAATGTATCCTAGGTGGGTCTGCAGGAAAGGAAAGGAAAGGAAAGGAAAGGAAAGGAAACCCAACCCACCCCACCCCACCCCAAATGGAAGGTGCTGCGGACCTTGTGCTGGCCACCCCACCTCATCATCAGGGTGAGCAGAATACCCACACAATGTGACGGTCTGTAGCTACTCTGTGCCACTAACACACACCATCTGACCACCTACCAGGCTGAGGTGCTGTGAGGGTGCACTGGGAAGGTTCCCCCTACCAGGCTTGGCGCTGTGGGGTGCATACCCCATCTTGCGATCATCTGTAGACTGCTGCTTTGCATGTGCTGTGCATCATGGGTTCGGGTGGGTTGACCCTATTCTGGTAACCACAGCAGAATGGTTATGTGGTGATGTGCAGTCCTTCTGTAGCCAGCCAGGGGTTTTGTTAGCAGCTGTAGAGCTATAGCCCACTGGTTACTTTCTGCCTGTGGAGCTAATGGTCATGGGTTCAAATCCACAGTAGGGCTGTCTGAGGCAATGTATTTTAATGTACATTAGAGCTGCCAGCAAAAACACCCTCAGTACTGTAACCATAAGGTGCCTCATAAGGCACCCTATAGGGTGCCTTATAAGGTGCCCTATAGGGGACATTATAGGGTGCCATGGCAGACAGTGCACTTTCTAAGGTGCCCTCTGGAGTGCCTTATAGGGTGCCTTATGTGGCACCTTAGGTTACGGCACTGTGAGGGTGTGTTTGCGGGCAGCAATACTAAAACTAGACATAAAAGGCCTCATAGAGCACTACTTAAATGTAAGGGGTGCTGCCTCAGCCAGCCTTATGCATTGGGTGCATTGGGGGATTAAACTCATGACCCCCTGTATCACCAGTCAGTGTATTAACCATTGTGCTACACCTCTGCTCCTCTGTTTGCACATCAGCGCACCTAATTATGATTACCGCGCGTTAACGTGCTTAGCGGCTTCTCGCACGATAATGTGCGCAGCGCGCGTTATCGCGCGATGATCCCGTTTTGCTATGCTAAGACAGGAACGCTCACTCCTTTTATGGCAGCCTGCACACTATCGCCGGGTGCACATTAAGACTGCTTAGTAAACATACCCCTTAAACTTTATTTTATATTTATACCTCCTCTTTCAGAAAAGAAGTTAAATGTACATCTTCTCTCATTATAGAGGTATGTAGGAGAAACAATGTCCTTTGCCTGTCTCCACTGAAATCGGGCACATGAGATGATTATAGTCCATGGAGTCGGGGACACAATCACAAGATCGAGGACAATCCCTGAAAATCAGGTACATCTGGTAAACTTAATACAGACTCTCTCTTATCTGATCTTGACCCACTGAATGCTCGTTTGGATGCTGTTGCACACATTAATTGGCCTTTAACTGTGAAAAGTCCAAGGCATTATGGTTTACTAATAAATCTTATATTCCACAACAGGCCCCTAGTTTAAGGCAGCCAAAACACACGTTTTAAGCCTCTTTAAATAAGGAAAAATAGAAGCCTACGTTGCTTTTTGAAATATTAGCACAAGTGGAAAAGAATTTGCCTTACGTTTGGGGCTGGACTTTCATAGCAGCCATAGGACTGGTGTAAATGCCTGTGCCTACAGTTTTCAAGTATGCACCTCAATTATAATATTTTTTAATCTACATATACCTGTGTTTCTCCAGGGCCAAATGCCCATGAGGGAAGGGTTAGGACAGCAGTTATAGTTGGTGATTCGATCATTAGGCATGTAGATAGCTGGGTGGCTGGTGGACGTGAGGATCGCCTGGTAACATGCCTGCCTGGTGCGAAGGTAGCGGACCTCACACGCCACCTAGATAAGGTCTTAGATAGTGCTGGGGAGGAGTCGGTACCAATGACATAGGAAAATGTGATAGGGAGGTTCTGGAAGCTAAATTTAGGCTTTTAGGTAGGAAGTTGAAATCCAGAACTTCCAGGGTAGCGTTCTCCGAAATGCTTCCCGTTCCACGCGCAGGACCCAAAAGGCAGGCAGAGCTCCGGAGTCTCAATGCGTGGATGAGACAATGGTGCAGAGATGAGGGATTCGGATTTGTTAGGAACTGGGGAACATTCTGGGGAAAGGAGGGGCTCTTCCGAAGGGATGGGCTTCACCTTAACCGGGATGGAACCAGGCTGCTGGCATTAACCTTTAAAAAGGAGATAGAGCAGCTTTTAAACTAGATAATAGGGGAAAGCCGACAGTCGCCCAAGAGCGCATGGTTCGGAAGAATGTATCCTTGAAGGATACTACAAAAAGCAGAGAGGTTCCAAAAAAGAGTAAAGTAGCCCAAATGCCCTTGAGTAAGGTGCAGACAGAGCGTAAAGATTCCAAATTACCCATGCCTACCAATAGCCAGATTAATATTAATAAAATACAGTCTCTAAAATGCTTGTATGCAAATGCTAGAAGTCTAAACAATAAGATGGGAGAGTTAGAATATATAGCACTAAACGAGAGGTTAGATATGATTGGAATATCAGAGACATGGTGGAAGGAGGACAACCAGTGGGACACTGTGATACCTGGGTACAAACTATATCGTAATGATAGAGCTGATCAAATTGGTGGAGGGGTTGCGCTCTATATTAGAGAGGGCATTGAGTCAGAAAGGATTAAAGTTTTGCAAGAAACAAAATTTGCTGTAGAATCTCTATGGATTGAAATTCCATGTAAAAAGGGGAAGGCGATGGCAGTGGGGGTGTACTATCGTCCGCCTGGCCAGAATGAACAAATGGATGATGAAATGCTCAAAGAAATCAAGGAAGCTAGCAAAGGTTACAGTGCAGTAATAATAATGGGTGATTTCAATTACCCCGGCATCGACTGGGTCAGTGTCACAACAGGACATGCTAGGGAGATAAAGTTCCTAGATGAAATAAATGACTGCTTCTTGGAGCAGCTGGTTCATGAACCGACCAGAGGGGAAGCAATATTAGACCTAGTCCTTAGTGGAACACCAGATGTAGTGCAAGAGATAAGGGTGTTGGGGCCACTTGGCAATAGTGATCATAGCATGATCGCCTTTGATTTAATTAGTGGAGGAGGGATAGTAAGGAAATCCACAGTACTACCCTTTAACTTTCGAAAGGGAGACTATGATAAAATGAGGAAAACAGTTAAGAAAAAACTAAAAGGAGCAGTTGCAAAGGTTAAAGACGTACATAAAGCTTGGGTGTTGTTGAAAAATACTATCTTGGAAGCCCAGACCAGCTGTATTCCACGCTTTAAGAAAAGTGGAAGGAAGTCCAAAAAACTGCCAGCATGGTTTAAAGGTGAGGTCAGAGAGGCTGTTGTTGCCAAAAAAGCATCTTTCAGGAAATGGAAAAAAGAGCCAAACGATGAAACCTGGAAACAGCACAAGCACTGGCAAGTCAAATGCAAGGCATTGATAAGGCAGGCAAAGAGAATTTGAGAAGGAGCTTGCTGCGGAAGCAAAAAACGTGAAATAAAGACCTTTTCAAGTACATTCGTAGCAAAAAACCTGTGAGAGAGTCAGTTGGTCCATTAGATGATAAAGGGGTTAAAGGAGCACTAAGAGGCGACAAGGCGATAGCGGAGAGACTGAATGAATTCTTTGCTTCGGTCTTTACCAGGGCCGGATTTAGCTATACGCCATGTACGCCATGGCGTAGGGCCCACAGCTGCAAAGGGCCCACAAAAATTGAACTAGTTAGGCTTTTTTTTTTAATAAAATAAAAAAAAACCTGCTGGCTGCCGCCGCGGGGCTCCCTCTGCTGCCGCGGCAGCATGGACTGACCCGCGGGGGCCCCCTCTGTAAGCTCGGTCCTTCCCTCCGTGCCTCCGTGTCTCCCTCCGTGCAGGCTGTTAGAGACGCGAAGGCAGACTGTCTCCTTCTGCCTTCCCGTCTCTGTTAAGCCCGCAGGGGCTGATGGAATTTCCCATCAGCCCCTGCGGGCTTAACAGAGACGCGAAGGAGACAGTCTGCCTTCGCGTCTCTCACAGCCTGCACGGAGGGAGACATGGAGGCACGGAGGGAGGGACCGAGCTTACAGAGGGGGCCCCCGCGGGTCAGTCCATGCTGCCGCGGCAGCAGAGGGGGCCCCGCGGCGGCAGCCAGCAGGTGTTTTTTTTTAAATTAAATTTTACTTTAGGCCGGGGAGGGGAGGGAGGGGGTAGGACTGGTAATTGGGGGGGCTGGGACTGGGGCTGGAAATGGGTTGGGACTGGGACTGGAAATGGGCTGGGACTGGGACTGGAAATGGGTTGGGGGGATTAAGGCTGGAGGTGGGCTGATGAGGTTAGGACTGGTAATGGGCTGTGGGCTGTTGGGGGGGGGTTAGAACTGGTAATGGGCTTTGGGGGGGTTAAGACTGGTAATGGGCTGTGGGCTGATGGGGGCTGTCTGGTAATGGGCTATGGGGGGGGCTAGGACTGGAAATGGGCTGGGGGGGGTTAAGACTGGAGGTGGGCTGATGGGGTTAGGACTGGTAATGGGCTGTTGGGGGGGGGTTTAGAACTGGTAATGGGTTTTGGGGGGTTTAGACTGGTAATGGGCTGTGGGCTGATGGGGGCTGTCTTGTAATGGGCTATGGGGGGCTAGGACTGGAAATGGGCTGGGGGGTTAAGACTGGAGGTGGGCTGATGGGGTTAGGACTGATAATGGGCTGTTGGGGGGGTTTAGAACTGGTAATGGGCTTTGGGGGGGTTAAGACTGGTAATGGGCTGTGGGCTGATGGGGGCTGTCTGGTAATGGGCTATGGGGGGGGTTAGGACTGGAAATGGGCTGGGGGGGTTAAGACTGGAGGTGGGCTGATGGGGTTAGGACTGGTAATGGGCTGTGGGCTGATGGGGGGGGGTTAGGACTGGCAATGGGCTATGGGGGGCTGACTGGAAATGGGTTGATGGGGTTAGGACTGGAAGTGGGCTGATGGGGGGTTAGGACTGGTAATGGGTTATAGGGGGGGCTTAAACTGAAAATGGGGTGATGGGGGGTTAGGACTGGTATTGGGTTGGGGGGTTGCTAGGACTGGAAATGGGCTGATGGGTGGCTAGGACTGGAAATGGGCTGATGCAGGGACTAGAAGGGAATGGATGCTGGGCAGGGCCGGATTTACCTTGAGTGAGGCCCTATGCCAACAAAAATTGTGGGCCCCCAGCAGGGGCGGCCCAAGGGGGTGTGGACCTCATTTGCATAAGGGGCCTCATTTGCATAAATATTTGCATAATGTTACCATATACTAACTTTTAGTAAACGTGCCTCTTAATGAGTGTATGGATAAAGAAAGACTAAAAGATTTCTACATTACTATAATCCAGTGCCAACTGCCAGACACATTAGGAACTACTACAAACACTGCCCATTTAGAACCCATAGCAAACCCGCCGTATCCTAACAGCACTACCAGGACTCACAAAGCACCATACTCTACCAATCAAAAGGCAACACTGCAAATATTAAACCAATACATTTCAGAGAACAACAATACATGACCTACTGGGGAAAGAGAACAAGTGGCAATGTCAAATAGGAATTATATAAACAGAACACCTCAGCTCAGTTACACATGCAGAACATAGACCATCACCAAACAAGTAATCACATTTTAGAAACAGGAAGACAATAATTAAACTGGAATCCCAAAAGCCAAACTTGGAATGTACAACACTGTAGAAATAAAACTATACATTAATTTGCTCTTGTACTAAACAAAGCGCAGACGTTAATGATGCACATTTACCAGAGCTGACATATTCCAATTAATAAATTCAAAATAAAGAGATATTTTTCTACCTTTTGTGCATTTTTTTCAGCTGCAATTGCTCCAGCCACTTCTTCTGGTTTCTTCATGTATTCTGCTAACTCTCCATCGTCTGCTGTCCATTTGTCCTTTCTTCTCTCTTCTAGTTTTTTTTCCATTCTCTCTCTACGTCTGCTTTAACATACTAATCTTTCTCCTTTTGCTCTTTCCTCATTCCTATTTCATCCACTCAAATTTTACCCCTCCATCCTCAATCCCCACTTACTCTCCCAATACCCGGCCAATTGTAGATTTTTTTATCCCTCCCACACAAAATATTTTTCCCTTCTCCATTTTACTCTTCCAGCCCCATCCCATTCTAATCCTCCCCAAACATCAGCTCCCTTCTAGTTCCAGCCTCACCCAGCATCCATTCCCTTCTAGTCCCTGCATCAGCCCATTTCCAGTCCTAGCCACCCATCAGCCCATTTCCAGTCCTAGCAACCCCCCAACCCAATACCAGTCCTAACCCCCCATCACCCCATTTTCAGTTTAAGCCGCCCCTATAACCCATTACCAGTCCTAACCCCCCATCAGCCCACTTCCAGTCCTAACCCCATCAACCCATTTCCAGTCAGCCCCCCATAGCCCATTGCCAGTCCTAACCCCCCCCATCAGCCCACAGCCCATTACCAGTCCTAACCCCATCAGCCCACCTCCAGTCTTAACCCCCCCCAGCCCATTTCCAGTCCTAACCCCCCCCATAGCCCATTACCAGACAGCCCCCATCAGCCCACAGCCCATTACCAGTCTTAACCCCCCCCAAAGCCCATTACCAGTTCTAAACCCCCCCAACAGCCCATTATCAGTCCTAACCCCATCAGCCCACCTCCAGTCTTAACCCCCCAGCCCATTTCCAGTCCTAGCCCCCCTATAGCCCATTACCAGACAGCCCCCATCAGCCCACAGCCCCTTACCAGTCTAAACCCCCCCAAACCCATTACCAGTTCTAAACCCCACACCAACAGCCCATTACCAGTCCTAACCCCATCAGCCCACCTCCAGTCTTAACCCCCCCAGCCCATTTCCAGTCCTAGCCCCCCCCCATAGCCCATTACCAGACAGCCCCCATCAGCCCACAGCCCATTACCAGTCTTAACCCCCCCAAAGCCCATTACCAGGTCTAACCCCCCCCCAACAGCCCACAGCCCATTACCAGTCCTAACCTCATCAGCCCACCTCCAGCCTTAATCCCCCCAACCCATTTCCAGTCCCAGTCCCAGCCCATTTCCAGTCCCAGTCCCAACCCATTTCCAGCCCCAGTCCCAGCCCCCCCAATTACCAGTCCTACCCCCTCCCCCTCCCCCGGCCTAAAGTAAAATTTAATTTTAAAAAAAAA
This sequence comes from Ichthyophis bannanicus, assembly GCA_033557465.1. Classification (NCBI taxonomy): domain Eukaryota; kingdom Metazoa; phylum Chordata; class Amphibia; order Gymnophiona; family Ichthyophiidae; genus Ichthyophis; species Ichthyophis bannanicus. The sequence continues at coordinate 596,007,557 of CM066033.1, forward strand.
ACCTGCTGGCTGCCGCCGCGGGGCCCCCTCTGCTGCCGCGGCAGCATGGACTGACCCGCGGGGGCCCCCTCTGTAAGCTCGGTCCCTCCCTCCGTGCCTCCGTGTCTCCCTCCGTGCAGGCTGTGAGAGACGCGAAGGCAGACTGTCTCCTTCGCGTCTCTGTTAAGCCCGCAGGGGCTGATGGGAAATTCCATCAGCCCCTGCGGGCTTAACAGAGACGGGAAGGCAGAAGGAGACAGTCTGCCTTCGCGTCTCTAACAGCCTGCACGGAGGGAGACACGGAGGCACGGAGGGAGGGACCGAGCTTACAGAGGGGGCCCCCGCGGGTCAGTCCATGCTGCCGCGGCAGCAGAGGGGGCCCCGCGGCGGCAGCCAGCAGGTTTTTTTTTATTTTATTTAAAAAAAAAGCCTAACTAGTTCAATTTTTGTGGGCCCTTTGCAGCTGTGGGCCCTACGCCATGGCGTACATGGCGTATAGCTAAATCCGGCCCTGATGCTGGGTGAGGCTGGAACTAGAAGGGAGCTGATGTTGGGGGAGGATTAGAATGGGATGGGGCTGGAAGAGTAAAATGGAGAAGGGAAAAATATTTTGTGTGGGAGGGATAAAAAAATCTACAATTGGCCGGGTATTGGGAGAGTAAGTGGGGATTGAGGATGGAGGGGTAAAATTTGAGTGGATGAAATAGGAATGAGGAAAGAGCAAAAGGAGAAAGATTAGTATGTTAAAGCAGATGTAGAGAGAGAATGGAAAAAAACTAGAAGAGAGAAGAAAGGACAAATGGACAGCAGACGATGGAGAGTTAGCAGAAGACATGAAGAAACCAGAAGAAAGTGGCTGGAGCAATTGCAGCTGAAAAAAATGCACAAAAGGTAGAAAAATATCTCTTTATTTTGAATTTATTAATTGGAATATGTCAGCTCTGGTAAATGTGCATCATTAACGTCTGCGCTTTGTTTAGTACAAGAGCAAATTAATGTATAGTTTTATTTCTACAGTGTTGTACATTCCAAGTTTGGCTTTTGGGATTCCCAGTTTAATTATTGTCTTCCTGTTTCTAAAATGTGATTACTTGTTTGGTGATGGTCTATGTTCTGCATGTGTAACTGAGCTGAGGTGTTCTGTTTATATAATTCCTATTTGACATTGCCACTTGTTCTCTTTCCCCAGTAGGTCATGTATTGTTGTTCTCTGAAATGTATTGGTTTAATATTTGCAGTGTTGCCTTTTGATTGGTAGAGTATGGTGCTTTGTGAGTCCTGGTAGTGCTGTTAGGATACGGCGGGTTTGCTATGGGTTCTAAATGGGCAGTGTTTGTAGTAGTTCCTAATGTGTCTGGCAGTTGGCACTGGATTATAGTAATGTAGAAATCTTTTAGTCTTTCTTTATCCATACACTCATTAAGAGGCACGTTTACTAAAAGTTAGTATATGGTAACATTATGCAAATATTTATGCAAATGAGGCCCCTTATGCAAATGAGGCCCACACCCCCCTTGGGCCGCCCCTGCTGGGGGCCCACAATTTTTGTTGGCATAGGGCCTCACTCAAGGTAAATCCGGCCCTGGTCTTTACTGAGGAAGATGTAGGGATGTTACCCATGACTGAAGTGGTATTTAAAGGTGTGGAAGAATTGAAGGAAATATCGATACATCGGGAAGATGTCTTACAACTATTAGATAAACTGAAGAGTAGCAAATCACCTGGGCCGGATGGTATACATCCAAGGGTGTTGAAAGAACTGAAATTTGAGATTGCAGACCTGCTATCAGTAATCTGTGAACTATCATTAAAATCATCTCTAATACCTGAGGATTGGAGGATCGCCAATGTAACACCAATTTTTAAAAAGGGTTTCTCTCTCAGTAGCTCCGCTTTTGTTTTTATTGTAAACCGCTGTATGCCAAGTGGTTCAGGCGGTATATTAAATTTTTAATAAAGATAAAGATAAAGATGAAGAGGGGTGATCCGGGAAACTACAGACCGGTGAGCCTGACATCAGTACCGGGAAAAATGATAGAAACCATCATAAAGAATAAAATTACTCAGCATGTAGATAGTCACGACCTAATGGGAGACAGCCAACATGGCTTTAGACAAGGAAGATCTTGTCTTACTAATCTGTTATGTTTTTTTGAAGGAGTGAATAAACAGGTGGACAAAGGTGAGTCAGTTGATATTGTGTATCTGGACTTTCAGAAAGCCTTTGACAAGGTCCCTCATGAGAGACTTTTGGCAAAACTAAAGAGTCATGGGATAGGAGGCAGTGTACTATTGTGGATCAGGAACTGGTTAAAAGATAGAAAGCAGAGGGTAGGGCTATATGGCCAATTTTCCCAATGGAGAAAGGTGAATAGTGGTGTACCCCAGGGATCTGTGCTGGGTCCGCTGCTTTTTGACATATTCATAAATGACCTGGAAAGTGGAATAACGAGTGAGGTTATCAAATTTGCAGATGACACAAAACTATTTAAAGTTGTTAAAGCCCAGGAGGATTGTGGAAAATTGCAAGAGGATCTTGATAAATTGGAAGACTGGGCATCAAAATGGCAGATGAAATTTAATGTGGAGAAGTGCAAGGTTATGCACCTAGGGAAGAACAACCCAAACTATGGTTACACGATGCAAGGTTCCACATTAGGAACCACCACCCAGGAAAAAGATTTAGGCGTCATTGTGGATACCATGTTAAAACCCTCGGCCCAATGTGCAGCGGCGACCAAGAGAGCAAATAGAATGCTAGGTATGATAAGGAAAGGAATGGAAAATAAAACAAAAGATATTACAATGCCTCTATATCGTTCCATGGTGAGACCGCACCTTGAATATTGTGTGCAATTCTGGTCGCCGTATCTTAAAAAGGATATAGCGATTTTAGAAAAGGTTCAGAGAAGAGCCACCAAAATGGTAAAGGGGATGGAAGGCTACTCCTATGAAGAAAGGCTAAAAAGGTTAGGGCTCTTTAACCTGGAAAAGAGACGGCTGAGGGGTGATATGATAGAAGTCTATAAATTAATGAACGGAGTGGAACGGGTAAACGTAGATCGATTGTTTACCTTATCAGAATATAGAAAGACTAGGGGACATGCAATGAAGCTACAGGGTAAACTATTTAAGACTAATAAAAGAAAATATTTTTTCACTCAACGTGTAATCAAACTCTGGAATTTGTTACCGGAGAATGTAGTAAAGGCTGTTAGTGTAGCTGGGTTTAAAAAAGGTTTGGACAGGTTCCTGGAGGAAAGGTCCATAAACCATTATTAAGAAGGGACCCAGGATATCAATGCTTGAACCAATACAAGCATTGTGGAACCTGTGTCCCTTGGGGAAACTGCTAGGTACGTATGACCTAGATTGGCCACTGTTGGAAACAGAATACTGGGCTTGATAGACCTTGGTCTGACCCAGTATGGCATATCTTATGTTCTTATGTTACTCAACTCATGCTATGTCCAAAGTCCCCCATATGCATGTCCACAGTGAAGGTTCGCATAATTTTGTACCAATCAGTATTCTGTAAGAGGCCACTTACACATGTAAAGGACTAAGCTACTGAGATTTAGGCATGTAGATGTATGAGATACTGAGATTTAGGTACTTAAATCTAGGTTTCTTCTTAAAAAATTACTCCCTAAATTCCAATATCTTTTTTTTTTACTTTTCTTTATGAATGAAGCATACATGTAATCAATGTAATACTGAAAGCATGAGGGAAAACAAACCAAACATAAAACAAAAAATGCAATAGTAAGAAATACAATGCGCTTATTAGCTCCAAAATAGGGAGAGGTGCAAGAAGGAAAGAAAATACCAGGAAAAGTGATATATAATAAGGAAAAATAGCTCAAGAAAGAGGGGCAGGCTGGAGTCAAACTTATTGAAGGCCCTAATTACAAGCGTGGCGATCTGAGCAACTAAGCCTCTAGAATCCAAAAAGAAATAAAGTTGAGAGGGCCTGAAAAACATATACTGATTATTTATTTTTAAACAGACACATTTACAAGTGAAACAGAGAGTATATGACGCATTCAAGTCTATAAAACAACCTGTCTCATTTCCATAAATTTCTTTCTCCATTGCTGAGTAGATCTAGCTAGATCAGGAAGCACCCAAATTTTAACCACAGATCTGATTTATTTTTGGGGGTTAAAATTTGGGTGCTTCCTGATCTAGCTAGATCTACTCAGCAATGGAGAAAGAAATCGCTTGAAAAGAGTTCACAAAGCGGTTTTGGGAAAAAGGAGGGTAAGGTACAGCCAACTTTAATAATAATGAGGGAGGGTGCCGATTTATAGGTTGCAGGGGGCGCTAGAAACCCGAGCACCGGCCCTGTTATGTGAATCCTCTCAGCAAAATGGAAGAAAACATGGAAAACATCTATGTGGATGAAACCATCTAAATTCATCTCTTTTATTTCTACCAGAGAAAAGAAAGTTGCATATCTGTAATTCAGGATTACCAAAACATATGTAAACACTCCCCTTCCCCATCCCCCTCCCCCCCCCCCCCCACCTCAGCGCCCTCTCTGCAATCACATTGTAGTCCCAGGAATTCTTCTTGTTCCTAGGTCCAAAGGGATCTGTAACACAGTCACTCACACTAGAAAGTGACACAAAGAATATCTATAAAAGCAACAGAGGGTCCCATGTCTTGAAGGAATGAAAGGTAAAACCAACAGAAATGGAGGTAGACAACAGCCACTATGCCTTCTAACCCAAAGGTCACTGGCTTGAGGCCAGCCGCTGATCTTCAGAAAAAAGTCTGTTTTTTTATTTGCCTGAAACCTCTAATAATCTTTCAGCTGTTTTTCACTGGGGTAGCAGTCACAGTCACCACTTTAATTAACAGAATTGCCCTGAAATGAAATTTATAAAAACAAAACGACTCAAAATGAAAATTTATTAAAAGAAACCTGCAAACGACACAGGAAACTAAACAAAAAAAATTATTTTGCCTGCATACACCTGCTAGATTTATGTTTTTGAGAAGTTTAGTAAACAAACCTTTAAAGGGGGTGCAAAAAGTGTCTGAGTCTGATTTTGCTGATGACTATGGATTGGGCCTGGTTCTGGTCGCAGACTTTGAAGGAATGATTTCAACTAAACTCTCCCAATAATGTATTTTATTGCACATAGAGTGCAAGGGACCTCTCTCAAAACGTTTGCTGTCAGGAGTTTGTTATCTAATCTCTGCTGAAACTGTAAAGTGGAAGTTGGTATCCTGTCAGGCAGGGGCCCTTTTACTAATTGGCACCAGGGTGTTGCAACTAACACACCAAATGCGCTGAAACTATGGCATGTTAGGTGTAACACCACTGCATTACCTGTTGGGGGTGTGGAAAGCATTTCCGTGGCAGTTAAAACGGAATACTATTGAGCTGGCACTGGGTAAACCCATGCTAATGCAGTTAGCACACGGTATAAACCCGGCGTTAACTGCACTGAGCTCAGCACGCCCACTCCTTGCCTTAACCTGCCCGCTCATTCCCACTTAGTGCGGGAAATCATCCTGTGGCAAGCTCATTAGAACGTTTTAGCATACATTAATTGACTTAACACCCATTAATTAGTAATGCATATTAAATCAATATATCACACCCTTAAATTTTAAAAGTGTGTTAATGAGCCAAATGCGCAGTATCGAATGCACAACCATACTGGGAACTCGTGAGTGCTTCACAATATCTATAGCCCAGAGTATGTGTCTGTGTGCCTATACCCCAGTGTGTGTGTCTGTGCGTGGAGGGTGGGGATTAATATGATAAACACATTCAAACACCTGGCAACTGGGTGTTCTGTTCTCGTTCCACCCTAAATCTACCATGGTTAGATGGCCACTAAGGAGGTGGTGTAATAAGGAGCTGCAAAACATTATGCACCATCAACACACGTACGAGAGTCATGGATTTTCCATGACTTACATGTATGAATGGGTCTTTACATGCATACTTTAGATGGGCACTATTCTGTAAGGACGTGTGTCAGGACATGGTGTGTACTTTTGGTGTGGGCGGAACACAAATTTATGCACATAAGTTATAAATTACTATATGCCTCTATTTTATAAAACAAAGTATGTGCATATTTCACTTTAGAAAATAGGTCTCAAATATGCAATTTTTAACACAGTTAACTAGCTGCAGCTTTATAAAATTGCCCTCCATTAGTCCCTTAGAATGTTGACCCATATGTTGTTAGATTTCTGTATATTCTGGTCATAAGCATGTTGGTCAGCCCACAGCAGGTGAAAAGAATCTGGATATTCGGTGCTGGTATCTAGATACTGGTCTGTGTAGAATTAGGAATGTGCAGGACCAAAAATTTCATTTCAAGTTTCATTGATATTGCCTTTTTGCAGATTCGTGTGAGTGCGCCCTATTGCTCAATAGTGCATGCTCTTGTATTGACGGCAAACACGATTATCATTTCCTGTTTTGCCTGTATCGCTGCTTTTGTTTGAAATGAAAAAAAATCTGGATTTAGTAGTCACTATACCAATAGCGGCAATATTCAGTCACTTTCTGGGATAGGCAATCCGCACAGCACTTAGGATAGCTTTTTGGCTATCTTAAATTATTCAAATTGATCTGGATAGCAGGTGAAAATCGCTGTCATCCAGGTAAGTGCTAGCTCTGTGTCAGCTTCGCCCATTGACTGCCCTGGCACTCTCCAGATAGTGCTGAGTTACTCAGAGCAACTATTGGGCAGCACTATCTGGAGAGTGTCTCTCTCATCGGGATTTATCCCATTAACCGGATAAGTCCTTCTAAATATTGACCTACCATAATGTATTTGTAAATGATTCAAATTATTTTGTGCATGTTTTCCAATAGAATCACCAGCCAGGCCCCTCGTTCCACATTCCTGCCTCTTATTTCCACATTTTAGTGACTTCTGTTTCATATTAGTAAAGTATCAAGTTTACATATACAATAAACCATTTAGCATTTTATATGAATGCAGAATTCACATAGTAGGCAACATATGCCAAAATAATCAGACCTCTATAGAACTTTGGCTTTACTGGATGCCTAAACATAGTACACTGTAGGAATTTCTTTACCAACTTTGTTTGGCTAGTGTTCTGGAAAAGTGGCAGCAGTCCAAACATTCAAGCGATAAATGGACTTTAAGCAATGCATAGATTTTCTTTTTTAAAGTGATTACCAAAATAAACCCAGATATAATAAAAAAACAGAAAGCAAAGTGCTCTCTATGTCCACAAAGAGGAACATTCTGGAGCCCCTGCTCCTAACTTGAACCCAACTTGCAGTGTTATGTAACGGAGACTGGACTGCATGAGGAATCCTCTATCCAAATTGGAGGGAACTAAAAAATGGGCTTGTATGCAAGTGTCCATCCATGTCTTCTTTCCACAAGGAGACCAGGAAAGTAGGAAAGACTGGAGCAAAGCACAGCCTTTGTGCTAACCATTTCAACCACTTCAGAAACAAATGATAATAGCTCACCCGCAAGGCAAATAGGCTTGAACCAGCAGCACGCTGAACAGAAGGTAGAAGGAGAAACATGGACAAAGGGTAGCCTGTGAAGAACAGCAAAGAATCCAGTAACACTGCAGGGACAGGAGCCAGCAGTATCAAGGGAAAAGGTAACCAGGAGAATAGAGACAAGGTTTAAGGAGGGATCTACTACACAAGTGCATCTCTACTTTACACCTGAGAGAATTCGGCACTGTGGTGGAAAGGGACCTGTGGTGGAATCCATCACCTCCCAGTCAAAAGGGCATGTTTACAAGGCCCGTACCTAGCCCTATGTGAGCGGTGCGGCCGCAAAGGGCACAAAGGCTTAAGGGGTGCATTTTAGCTGTCTTCCGTTACCTGCCACCACCACTTTTTCTTCTCTCAGCAGCGGCAGACAATGGCAGGACAGCAAAAATGCGCCCCTTAAACCTTCTCGGCGGCATGCTAAGCATATCTTTCCATCTGCTTAGCATGCCGGCAACTTGCACATCGAGCGCACCTCTTCTCTCCCGCCATGGGGGAGGAAACGCCCGATGTGCAAGTAGCACAGGGCGCGATCTTCCCTTGGTATGGCCCTGATGTTTACTAAAGGATGGTAGCTGGGAGTGTGGGGTCTAGTGCACAAATAGCTCATGTCCTGACCCGGTGGTAGCTGGGAGCACATGGCAACAAGGCAGCCATGCTACCAGCATACCGTGCAGAAAGGCAGGGTTGAGACAGATTTGAGGTGAAGTGTGGGTGGGAACAGACATGTGCAACTAGAATGGCTGCACTAGTAGCACTGCAGACCACAAAAGATGTTGCTAGGATGGGTGCCAATAGTGCCAGCGTCTGGTCAGGCACGAGTTGCACCTGTCATGCCAGCACAGTTCGAACATGCAGTATGGACATGATCCCCGTACAGGTTGCAGTCCAGAGCCCTCACAAAGGGAGAACTGGCAAGGACAGCCATGGCTGGTACTGCATGAAGGAAAATCAGGCCAGCGACCACGGGGGGGGGGGGGGGGGGGGGGGGGGGGGGGGGGGGCGGATATCAATTTGCAGCAGCCAGGACAGCAAAACAAATGACTCTGACAGCCACATAAACCAGAACCATCAGTGGAGGACTGCACTTGCTGGGAGAGTCTGCACACACATACCTACACAGCAGCAGTAGTCTGGAAAGTATGATAAGTAGGTCTCCATATGTGCTGACAAGATGTGAGAGGGCAGCTGGGGAGCGGTTGGGAAATAGGTAGATTCACGGAACACATACCCTAAGTGGACCATTCAATCTACCAAAGTGGGCCATTTAGTTTAGGGTAGAGATGGCTGAACACAGTTGGGGGTGGGGCATGCAAATTAGGTGTTGCATCTAATGTAAAAATGTTAGTCTGGCACAGAAATGTGCAGTCCAGTCACTGTCTCCTCTGCAAGGGGGCCACGTATCGGTGCACATAAGTACCTGGAGGGTCATGCCGGTGCCACATGGGCTTGATTTCCAGGGACACATGATCTTGCTCTATTAGCTTTGGATCCTCCACCTCCACTATTTTTCCCCTTAACTGTGGTGTCCCTCAAGGCTCAGTCCTGGCCCCCTCCTCTTTAACATCTCTCCGCTGGCTATTCTTATCCAAGAGTTTGCCATGTCCACATATTTCTAAGCCGATGACATTTTACTATTTTTTCATGCCCACCCGACATCTCCCAGTTGAACAACTGTCTTTCTCAGATTGTTCTTTGGTTAAAAAACAATCACCTTAAGCTTAACACATCTAAAACTATGCCACCTGGCTAACGGGTTCGTCTGTTGTTCCATCTCTTGTCCCATTACTCAATGGCACACCCATTTCAATTGTGCCCTCCTTCACTTACTTAGAGGTCATACCTGATAATGTACTTACTTTTCATGACCAAATTAGTCTTGTTGTAAAGCCTGCCTTCTATATTCTCTGTCAAATTAGAGCTATCAGCTCATGCCTTATTATTTCAGCCTTGACTACATTATTTATATCTCTAGTTCTGTCCCATCTAGACTAATTGTCTATGACAGTCTCCCCAATTACCAGCTCAAACGTCTACAAAGGATCCAAAATACAGCTATAAGACTATTTGCTCACTCTTCCAAATTTGACCATGTCACACTCCTGCTCATTCACTTTCACTGGTTACCCATTCAATATCACATTCAAAATAAGATCCTCACATTATTTCGTAAGACCTTATACTCTGGGTGACCTCTTTATCTCTCATCTCGCATTGTCCTTCATATCCATTCACGTCTCCTACATTCTATTCACATCAACCATCTTTACCTCCCCCCTCCATCCTGTGTGAGATACAAATCCACCTGCCATTCAGCCTTCTATTTTCTTGGACCTATTTATGGAACACTCTATCATCTGAATTTCATCCAGAACTTTCCCACACTAAATTCAAATAACTTCTCAAGACACATCTATTCCATTCAGCTTTTGATATAAACCTCCCCCCCCCACCCATGATATCCTCTACATACCACTCCTATCACCTTTCCTCCTTATGTTTCACTGTATTGTAAATTGTACCTAGGCTCTAGTTCCTTTCTCATTTTTAATTTTTATTGTGTATACCACTCTGCTGTTCCGAAGGGTGATATAACAAATTTTAATAAACCATAAACCCTGACTACAGGAGGGCGTGTCTGTGGCATAGGGCTTATGCTGCTTGCCTATCTTTGCCCGTGGGAGCTAACCAGGCAATGTCTCAATATCGCTGGTGGCCAGATATGGCCCCGGCTTTGAATATCTTGGTTTTGTGTTCAGCAGTGATGGCTAGGTGCTGTAATCACCTATGCTCTTATGGGCTCAGCATTCAGCAGCGGCAGCTAGCACAATTATAGTGCCTAGCTATCACCGCTGAATACTAAACCTGGATATTCAATGCCAGAATCTTATCCAGCCACCAGCATTGAATATCTAGGTCAGTCTCACAGCCCAGAAACTAACCAGGCAGCGACGATATTGAGCTGCTGCCCGATTAGCTCCCATGGTTAAAGATAAGCTAGCTTTTACTGTACCTTTCTTTACCCATGGGTCGCTAACCAGGCAGCTGCTCAATATCGCTGCTGGTTGGATAGCAATTGTGACTATACATTGAAAGGCCTATTACCTGGACTAGTAAACGTCCGCACTGTGAAAGCTTAGCGTATTGGTGATGAGTTGAAGAAGGCTGCCCTTGTTCTGTGTGATTAACTTGACTAGTATGGACTTTTAATCTCCTTTCTTATTGCTGCCCGGGGAGGCTTGAACCTCTGAGCATGGCCTGCAGGGACACTGTACTGCTGTCTGTCGACTAGAAGGGTATGTTGCTTGACAGAGAAATAGTAATTCTCCACAGCAGATAAGGCGCAGGCTGCTTTAGCAGAGGAAACCAGTTTTGATGAGACCAGTGGGTACTTATGAAAATCATCATGCCTGGCTTCTGCTGACTGGAATCGTCAGATAAGCTTAAAACAGCAGCCATTCCCAGCATATTGCTAAAGAACTCCCAGCTAATGAAACTGGAGATAGGCAGACTGAACAGTAAGTGGCAGCTTTACATTTCCGATGCTGGTGAATAAATCCATTTGAGAGGTCTCCCAAGCCCAAGTAAATTGTCTTTATTGAATGTGAAGTTGCTATGACAAAATCCCAGTATTTGCTGCTTCTCAGCAGAGGTGGAGAGGTTTTGTTCCTCCCTTGCTTATTAACATAAACCATGACCATTGTTTGAAGTAAGACCAAATGGCCATGAAGTAGATTGGCAAAGGCTTGAAGGACATAAAATCTGGCTTGGGGTAATTGATGTTCAGACTTTGACCAGATCCCTTGAGTGAGATGAGAGTCTAGGTGAGCTCCTCACCCTGTGTTTAAAGCATCCATTGTCAGCACAGAACAGAAATTCAAGGGAATATCCTTGCAAGGTTGTCAGATATCCACTACTGCAGCATATTTCATAACTAAAGCAAAAAATGGAGTGTGGTGGATAGAGGCATCCATCCAAACTTGAGATCGTATTGAGGTGATTTCTTTTTCAAACAAGCAGAAAGAACTATGTGACCTGCAACAGGCCTTCTGTATGACCCAACATTTGTAAGTAAGCGCTGGCCATGACTTGTATCTAGAATGGCCCCCATGAATAAAAGTTTGCTTGTAGGGTACAAGTTTAACTTCTGAAAGCTGATTGCAAAACCCAGATTCTTGAGAAAATAAATTGTCTCATTCCTCGGGAGTAATGCAAGGTTCTCTGAGGATGATGCTAGAAGCTAGTCGCTGAATTGGGAAAAACAATTAGACGGTCTTGTTTCTGAAGATGTGTAGCCACAACTAAGAAGCATGTGGTGAAAACAATGAAACACTGGCTGTGACAGGGGCTTTGAGTCACAAATGAAGGAGCTACTTTGGTTGATAGATCAGGCATGGCATGCTTTGGCTGATCCCCTATCTTGGTGACATAGGTTAACCAAGAGAGGATCCTGAGTTTGGTGGGGCTGGCCTCTATTTTTCGGAGGAGCAGCAATGTGGGCTGAAAGCATTTCACCTAATATTTATACATTGCAGTTGTGTTGTGCCACTATCCAGATTACAAATGATGCTGAATACTAATACAGAATGGTGAACATTGCCATTATCTCGATAGTGCTAGGGCACATGGGCAGAGAGGAAACTTCTCTGGATAGTGGTGGTATTCATACTGCTATCCAGATAGCAATTCGGATAACTTTAGGGTGGCTTCGTTGCTCCTCTAAAATTATCTGGATATTCATCTAGAGAGCAGTTTGAATACTGCTACTATCCAGAGAACTTTCCTCTCTGCCCATGCACCCTAGCACTATCAGGCTGTGCCGAGGCCGTCTGTATGGATATTCAGCGGCACTATTTGAATAGTGCTGCTGAATATCCATTGACCATGCCATCTGGACCAAATATTACTACTGCTATTGCTACTACTTATCATTTATATAGCACTACAAGGCATACACAGCACTATACATATAGATGTGTCGGTCCCTGTTCATCAGGGCAGATATCCAGATAATGGCTGCCATTAATCTGGATATTTGCTTTGAATATTCAGCTCATTGTTTCTTCTTCCTCCTTTCTCTATTTCTCGGCTCACATCCTTGGGGTCATCTTTGACTCTTTCTTTCACTGCACATATCCAACACATAGCTACAACCTGTCATTTATTTCTTTATAACATCAGCAAAATGTGTCCCTTCCTTTCTGAACACACTACCAAGACTCTTCTCCACCCTCTAGACACCTCTCATCTAGACTATTGCAACCTGCTTCTCGCTAGCCTCCCCCTGAATCATCTCTCTCCTCTTCAATCCATTCAGAACTCAGCTGCAAGGCTAATCCTCCACCAGTCGCTATGCTTTTTTTTTTTTTTTAATAGTAGTTTTTATTCAGTTTTAACATATAAAATAACAATACAAACGATCGTGATACAGCAGGATACAAGCAGATGTTATTGATCAAAATAGCAAAAGAATATAATAACTTGAATAAGACAGTACAATAACGTTAACAAGAACTAGTATCAGTCCATGCCAGCACGCCACCCTCCCTCTCTCCGTTCAATGTGGTTACAGCAGAGACCATTCCACAAGGCAGCCTCCAGCAATCATTTTCATCAAACATAATTTTGTAAAGCTGACCATTTCTTACTTAGTTTACCAGACCATGGGTTCTTGGCTATATAGATCTCTTCGTAGGTCTTATGTAGGATTAAGAGACTCCACCAATGCTCGAAACAAGCTTTGTCGAGATTCTTCCAGTGTATTAGAACTATTTTAAGCGCTATCCCGAGCATTAAGTCCAGCAGTTTACCATCCCATTTCATCAGAGTAGGTTCCAGAGCTATGGATTTATATATCACTATCCGATAAGTGATAGGAGTTTGTAAGTTGAGGATCTGTGATATGCGTTCCCAAACTCTGTTCCAATATATTTCCAGGGATTTACAATGGAACAACATATGTGCCAGTGTCCCAATTTCCATGTTACAGGACCAACATCGATTTCCCTCCTGTAGTGTCCATTTCATTTTCTTAGCCGGTGTAATATGCGCTCGATGTGCTATAAAGTACATAGATTGTGTGAGAGACGCTGCTCTCGTGGCACGTATTTGAGTTCCCCAAAAAGTGTCCCAATGTTCCGGAGGTAGATCTTGACCGGTTTCAGTAGCCCACACCGACTGTATCTTAGAACATGTCTTGTCACTTTTGGATCGGAGAATCGCAACACATCTTGAAACAGCTTTAGCATCTGTTTGTAATTCTTGAAGTTTCTGTCGCAGTGGCCATCCTGTACGTATCAAGACAGGTGACACACCCACTTTGCTCATGCAGGATCGGAGCTGACACCATTGGAAATAGCATGTATTAGGCAATCGGAATTCCGTTCTTAATCTGTCAAAGGTTTTAAATGCACTTCCATTGATCAGTTGTCCAATGGTGATAAGATCATGTTCCACCCATTTTTTCCATAAGACAGGCTTCCCTCCGATGATAAGGCGCGGGTTCAGCCATATGGGCATATCTGCGGCAAAGTCATCCCCTCCATCGATACATGATGCCAATAATCGACAGGCATGCTGTGTTTCTCGGATAATAGCATTATGTGGTGCAGTCTGGTCTACTACTGTGCCTACCAGTAGCCATGTGGGCAGGGGGGAATGTAGGGCCCGCTCCACACTCAGCCATCTAGGTCCTTTATCCGTGTCGTCAGAGTCGACCCATTGAGCACCCTGCTTTAAAAGAGAGGCAGTGTGTAGCCAGCCGAGATCTGGGAAATGGACACCTCCTTGTGTATTAGGTAACTTCAGTTTCCAGGCAGCTATTCGGGGTACTCGGTTGTTCCATAGAAAGGCTATCAGTTGACTATTCATTTTCTTATAGAAGGCTGACGGGAAACGTAAGGGTATCATACTTAATATATAGCTGAGTTTTGGTACCAACATCATTTTTATCGTTTCTACTAGCCTGCCCCACCAGCTCAAATGAAGGGGGGTCCACTTGCAGATGTTATCATGTACAATTTCTTGACACATCTTAATGTTGATTGCGACAGTCTCTTCCAAGGTGGTGCCATAGGTCACGCCCAGGTATCTAAAGGATGACTTCTCATATTGAAAGGGGTATCCACGCATCATTTCTTCGCTGACCTGTTCATTCAGAGGAATAATTGTTGTTTTATTCAAATTTACTTTATATCCGGATATCGCTGAGTATGCATCTATGAGTTGCAGTGTTTCAGGAAGGTCGGATGGTTGTAGAAAAATGAGCAGGTCATCGGCATATGCTGACAATTTACAGGGACCATCAGCTAACTCAATTCCTTTTATGCTTTCCTTCTGTCGGAGCGCTATTAATAAGGGTTCCAGGGCTAAATTAAAAAGCATCGGTGACAGGGGGCAACCCTGTCTGGTCCCTCTTTGCAACTGAAAAGGGGCTGAGAGGTGTGAGTTGACCGCTATTCGAGCTGTGGGTTTGGTATATAACAATTCAACGCGTTTTAGGAACTTTTCTCCTATCCCAAACCACCGTAGGGATCGAAATAGAAAGGACCATTCCAGTCGATCGAAGGCTTTTTCGGCATCCAATGCTAGCCCTATCAGGGGCTCGGCCTTGGTCTTGGCAGATGCCAGTACATGTGCCAATAATCTTCCATTATCTGTAGTGGATCTGTTTTGTATAAATCCACATTGATCCTCATGTATCAAATCTTTTTAAGATCCGTCCTAATCGGTTAGCAAGCACTTTAGCATAGATTTTATAATCAGAGTTTAGGAGAGAGATGGGTCTGTAATTCTCTATCTTTTGTGTATCCCTGCCCGGTTTCGGGTGAATTACCACCACAGCCTCTGCCAGGGCTCCAATCTCTGGAGATTCATCTTGCAGGCCACTGTAGTAGATCTGTAGCATGGGAGCCAATTGAATGCAATATTTATTATAGAATTCCAGCGGGATACCATCTGGACCGGCGGCTTTGCCACGAGCCATCTGTTTGATCGCATCTTGTATTTCAGTTACTGAGATCTCTTGTTCCAGCGTTCGACTTTGATGACTGGTTAATGTGGGTCCTACTATCTTGGAGACAAAATCTTCAAAGGCTCTGTCACTACATTGGGTATCTGAGCGATATAGTTCCTCATAGAATTCTTTGCAGCGGTCTAGTATTTTGTCAGATCTCAGGAGAAGGCCCCCGGAATTGTCCTGCAATGCCACTATAGCGGTCTTGCTGGTTTTGGTCTGAGCTGCCGAGCTAAGAGGGATCCTGAGCGGTTGCTGTCATAGTAGTATATACTACGTTGTAGCTGGATGCTACTCAGTGCTTCTTTGTTGAGGAGAGCATTATATTGGTATCGCAATTTTTGGAGTCTAATCAATATCATTGAGTCAGCTCTTTTGGCTAGTAACCTTTCCCCAGCTTTTATTTGGAGTTCCAATTCATCTTTTTCTTTTTTCCTGGCTTTACGCCGTCTAATGGTGTAGGTGGTAATATGAGCTCGTATGGTCGCTTTAAAACCTTCCCACCAGCTCCAGATGGAGGTATCAGTGGGTGTATTATATTTAAAATAGGTCTCAATTTCCCCTGACAGTAGCTGTACAAAGGAGTCATCTGCTAGTAGGGATTTATCAAATGTCCATCTTGGCGGAACATGCTGTGTAACGTTGGTATTCAACACTAGGGAGACAGCGGCGTGATCCGATACCGTTGTAGCATATATCTCTGCGGACAACACTTGGGGCATCAGCTCTGTGGACAGTAGGAAGAAATCGATCCTTGTTTGGGTATTATGTGGGATGGAATAAAATGTGTAGTCTCTTTCTTGGGGATGAAGTAGGCGCCAGGGGTCTACCAAGTGTAGCTCTGTTATGATGCCTTTAAGAATCGCCTGCGATTTGACTTTGTCTACAGCCCGATAGGGCGTGCGATCTAACAGTGGATCCAAGATGACATTGAAATCGCCCCCTAATATGATATTGGTGTGAGCCGCGGCTGTAACTTCTTTAGCTATCAGTTTGAAAAAGTTAGGGTCATCGAGGTTGGGCGCGTAAATATTGAAGAATGTGTAAAGCTGTTGATTTATTTTCATCGTCACTCTGGCCCATCGACCTAGCGGATCAATCCGTGTGTCGGTAATGGCGGATTGCAGGAATTTGCGCACTAATATTATTACCCCCCCTTTGCGTTGAGTGGCAGAGGCCGAGGCCGCCACCAGGAAGTATTTAGAGGTTACTTTCTGCGATTCAGTATCTGTTAAATGTGTCTCTTGTAAGAGGGCAATATCTGCTTTTTTTGCTGGCAGTACGCTAAAATTTTCTTTCGCTTGACAGGGCCAGTAATACCTTTTACATTTAACGAAAGCATTAAAAGATCACTAGACATCAACATTGGGATAAGCTGTCTTATAGGTGAAAGCTATCCTATGGATAGGCCTGCCGCGCACTTGCATTTGCGTGTATGTGGAGGGTTTTGTACTGGACTGGACTGACACAAACAACTGCATAACTGGCAAACATTGTATCGCTAAGGTGAACACAATCCACTGAAACAGTAACCAACCCCGACCTCCCGTTGCCACCCCTACATTTCAAGCAGAAAAAACAGTTTAATTAAAAAGTATTAGAACAACAGAAATACAATCAATGAGGTGTTTAACAAGGCTTAAGGCGTTCTAAAATTTGTGAGAACGCACGGCCGCACCCCCTGAGTATATGCTGAGTTCTCTACACTGCGTGAGAGATCAGAATATTGACCTCAGGTTTCCATACCGCATTTTTCTTGTAGGAAAGTTTTCAGTTTTTCAGCATCAACAAAATTCCTCGTTTCATTATGCAGCGTGACCCGCATGGTTCCTGGGTAGTATAGCCCGTATCTTGCCTGTGCACTTTGTAGCATGGGTCTACAGGCCAGCAACGCTTTTCTCCGATCTACCGTTTGCTTGCTCAAATCCGGATAAAGTGCTACTTTGTGTCCCTGGATTTGCAGTGATCCGGCCTTCCGTGCAGCTTGAAAGATCTGTAGGACCTGTGGGTATCTCAGTATCTTCATTATGAGTGGGCGCGGGTATCGTGTGTTTTCAGCTTTGTGTGTTGGGATTCGATGGGCCCGTTCTAGTTCAAAAGGCCTTGCAAAGACAAGCTGCAGCATCTCCGGTATGGTTTTTTCCAGAAATCCAATCGGATCGGTACCTTCAGCGCCTTCAGGGACTCCAACAAGGCGGATATTATTTCTACGGGAATGGTTATTTTGATCTTCAATCAGATTTTCTATGTGCCGGACTCGTTTGGCCAAAGGGCCCAGCTGTTCTAATGCAACGCCATGCTTCTGGGTTTGTAATTCAACTGCATTAAGTCGAGTGGTGATGGTGAGGAGTTTCTCTTTTACCTCCAGCAAGTCTTCTTGAATCATGTTCAGTGAACTAGAATTGGCTGCAATCATTTCTTTAACGCATTTCAATTCCTGTAGCACTTCACGTAGGCCACCGGCAGTCACTCCCTCCTTCTCTCCCGCGGCCATTTTCTGCGGGGAGCCCACTTCGGGTTTGGATCGTTTCGCTGCTGAGCCGGATCCCTGTGGAAATTCCAGCCGGGCAGGCTTCAGGGATGCCATCCAGCTGTATTGCGGTGTTATTGATGTAGGTAGGGGGTACAAACTTCAATGGAATACCGGGATATGTTCAGGATTCTTGGGCAGCAACGGGAGCAAAAATTCAGGCGTCCATTCTGTTCAGTGGCTAGCTCCGCCCCACCACCAGTCGCTATGCTCATGTAATCCCTCTCCTCTAGTTACTTCAGTGGCTCCCTATCTGTTTCTGCATCCAGTTCAAACTTGTCCTTCTGGCTTACAAGTGCATTCACTCTGCTATTTCTTATTACCTCTCCTCTCTTATCTCTTCTTACACTCCTCCTTGGAAACTCCACTCATTAGGCAAATCCCTTCTGTCTGTGCCCTTTTCTTCCACTGCCAACTCCAGACTCCATTCTTTCCATCTTCCTGCACTGTATGCTTGGAATAGACTACCTGAGTCAGTGTGTGAGGCTCCATCTCTGGTCTTATTCAAATCCAGGCTAAAGGCCCACCTCTTCAAGGCTGCTTTGGATCCTAACCCTTTACTCTCCGGTTATCACCCAAGTGTTTTAAAAGTATTTATTGTTCCCTTTTTGTTGTGTTTGTCTTCCATAGATTGTAAGCTCTATTGAGCAGGGACTGTCTCTAATGTGTATATGTACAGTGCTGTGTGCCTTGTAGTGCTATACAAATAAGTACAGTATTAGAAGTAATAATACTAGGAAGAGATTATTGCCTAAATGGTCTAAGAGCGGTGGGCCTTTGCCAGGGTTATTCATGGTGGCATTGACAATTGCTAAAGAATGCAAGAGCTGGATCTAATTGAAAACAGATGGCGTATGATCAGAAGGCAATGTTTTGCTTTAGAGAAAAATCTTAGGAAGCCAAGGAATTCAGAGCATGGTTATGGCTTCTCTGTGTATTGGAAGGAAGTATGCCTTTGAATGAATGTATCTTCAGTTCTATAGCTGCACGCCTGGTTTAGTGTTGCTTTCCTCAGAAATGTATTATCAATTTTGGCCCACCTTTGCAGTAGCCTTTTCTGAACTGCTCCAGCATGTTTTGTAAGAACAGATGGAGACAATCTAGATGACTGTATGGAGCACTCAAGGCCTGGTCTCTAGAGTGTAGAAAGAGAAGTGGAGATTGAGATTGGTAGGATCAGAATAACAGTAGATTTGGAGCCATTCTGCTGGGCAATAACTATGTTACAGAGCCCATACCAGAAAAGAGAAATGTATGATGACTGGTAGACGTAGAAGTGGTCTATGCAAAAACTGTGGAAGGAACACCTCCATGCAACAATGTCCAGTGTGCTGAGCGAAGAGAAAGACCACAGTGTGTATGGATGGAGCAAACGTTGCGCAATGAGGAAGTTGCAAAATAATTGTCAACATATTGTGTGCTTGGCTATGTGTGTAAGAAGGAACATAAGCACATGAGAAGTGCCATACTGGGTCAGACCAAGGTCCATCAAGCCCAGTATCCTGTTTCCATCAGTGGCCAATCTAAGTCATAAGTACCTAGCAGTTTCCCCAGAAGACACAGGTTCCACAATGCTTGTGATAGGACAAGCAATCGATTTCCCGGGTCCCCTTTAATAATAGTTTATGGACCTTTCCTCCAGGAACTTGTCCAAACCTTTTTTAAACCCTGCTACACTAACAGCTTTTGCTACATCTTCCGGTAACGAATTCCAGAGTCTGATTACGCGTGGAGTGAAAAAATATTTTCTCTTATTAGTCTTATATGGGTTACATTGTAGCTTCATTGCATCTCTAGTCTTTCTATATTTTGATGGCATTAACAATCGATCCACATGTACCCATTCCATTCCATTCATTAATTTATTGACCTCTATCATATCTCCCCTCAACAGTCTCTTTTCCAAGTTGAAGAGCCCTAACCTTTCCTTGTAGCGGTATCCTTCCATCCCCTTTACCATTTTAGTGGCTCTTCTCTGTACCTTTTCTAATTCAGCTATGTCCTTTTTAAGATACAGAGACCAGAATTACACACAATATTTGAGGTACAGTCGCACCATGGAATGATACAGAGGCGTTATAATATCTTATGTTTTATTCTTCATTCCTTTCCGTATGATTCCTAGCATTCTATTCGCTTTCTTGGCAGCCACTGCACACTAGGCAGAGGGTTTGAACAGATTATCCACATTGACGCCTAAGTCTTTTTCCTAGGTGGTGGTTCTTAATGTGAAACCTTGCATCATGTAACCATAGTTTGGGTTGTTCTTTCCTAGGTGCTTAACTTTGCACTTGTCCACATTAAATTTCATCTGCCATTTGAATGTCCAGTCTTCCAATTTATTAACGTCCTCTTGCAATTTTTCACAATCCTCTTGGGTTTTAGCAACTTTGAATAATTTTGTGTCATCTGCAAATTTGATTACTTCACTTGTTGTTCCCAATTTCAGGTCATTTATAAATGTTAAAAAGCAGCGAACCCAGCACAGAAAGTTGTCCTGAAAGCTCAGTGCATAGTGTACTATCCATCTTCGGTGGTGAAGAGGACCCAAGCTGGCTATTAGAGCAGTGAGGAAGTCAAAAGTCTCAGCACTCATACTATGATGCATAGTCTGTGCTTTGATAGCATAGTCTGGGACACTTCAGCCTCAGGTCCTAGTAAGCAGTGAGAAGAGAAAAGTGTTTGTGGACTAGGAATCTCGAAGGAACTTGAACATTAAACTTTGCTTCTATGTGGCTGGACCTTATGGTCAAGGGCGGCCCTAGGGGGGTGCGGGGCCATGTGCGGAGACTCGGTGTGGGGCCTCATTTGCATAAGGGGCCTCATTTGCATAAATATTTGCATAATGTTACCATACACTAACTTTTAGTAAACATGCCTCTTAATAAGTGTATGGATAAAGAAAGACTAAAAGATTTCTACATTACTATAATCCAGTGCCAACCGCCAGGCACATTAGGAACTACTACAAACACTGCCCATTTAGAACCCATAGCAAACCCACCGTATCGTAACAGCACTACCAGGACTCACAAAGCACCATACCCTACCTATCAAAAGGCAACACTGCAAATATTAAACCAATACATTTCAAAGAATAACAATACATGACCTACTGGGGAAAGGGAACAAGTGGCAATGTCAAATAGGAATTACATAAACAGGATATCTCAGCTCAGTTACACATGCAGAACACAGACCATCACCAAACAAGGAATCACAATTTAGAAACAGGAAGACAATTAAACTGGGAACCCCAAAAGCCAAACTTGGAATGTACAACAACACTGTAGAAATAAAACTATAAATTAATTTCCTCTTGTACTAAACAAAGCACAGACGTTAATGATGCACATTTCCCAGAGCTGACATATTCCAGTTAATAAATTCAAAATAAAGAGATATCGTTCTACCTTTTGTGCATTTTGTTTTTCAGTTGCAATTGCTCCAGCCACTTTCTTCTGGTTTCTTTGTGTCTTCTGCTAACTCTCCATCGTCTGCTGTCCATTTGTCCTTTCTTCTCTCTTCTAATTTTTTTCCATTCTCTCTCTACATCTGCTTTAACATACTAATCTTTCTCCTTTTTCTCTTTCCTCATTCCTATTTCATCCACTCAAATTTTACCCCTCCATCCTCAATCCCCACTTACTCTCCCAATACCCAGCCAATTGTAGATTTTTCTTCCATCCCACACAAAATATTTTTCCCTCTCCATTTCACTCTCCCAGCTCCATCCCATTCTAATCTCCCCCAACATCAGCTCCTTTCTAGTTCCAGCCCCGCCCAGTATCCACTCCCTTCTAGTCCCCACATCAGCCCATTTCCAGTCCTAGCCCCCCCATCAGTCCATTTCCAGTACTAGCTCCCCCATCCATTTCCAGTCCTATCCAAGTCCCTCCATCAGCTCATTTCCAATACCAGCCTCCCATCAGCCCATTTCTAGTCCTTTCCTAGCCCCACCATCAGCCCATGTCAAATCCTTGCTCCCCTCCACTCAGCCCATTGCCAATCCAAGCCCCCTAGAGCCTACTTCCAGTTCTAGCCCCTCCATAAGTCTACTTCAATCCAAGCCCCCACCACAGCCCATTTCCAATCTTAGCTCCCCACAACACCCAATTCCCAGTCCTATCCTAGCCCCCTTCATCAGCCCATTTCCTGTCCTAACTCCCTCCCCTCACAACCCATTTCCATTCCAAGCCCCCCTCCCCATCAGCTATTTGCAGTTCAAGCCCCACTTCCACTCAGCCCATTTCCATTCCAAGCCCCTCTCCCCATCAGCTATTTGCAGTTCAAGCCCTCCTTTCCCCTCAGCCCATTTCCATTCCAAGCCCCCGTCCCCATCAGCTATTTGCAGTTCAAGCCTTCTCTTCCACTCAGCCCATTTCCAGTCCTAGGAAACCCCCCCCCCAACCCATTACCAGTCCTAGCCCCCCATAGCCTATTACCAGTCCTAAGTCCCCATCAGCCCACTCTCAGTCCTAATCCCATCAGCCCATTTCCAGTCCTAACCCCCCCATCACCCAATTTTCAGTTTAAGCCCCCCATTAGCCCATTACCAGTCCTAACCCCCCATCAGCCCACTCCCAGTCCTAACCCCATCAGCCCATTTCCAGTCCTAACCCCCATCACCCAATTTTCAGTTTAAGCCCCCCCATAGCCCATTACTAGTCCTAAACCCCCATCTGCTCACTTCCAGTCCTAACCCCCATCACCCCATTTCCAGACTTAGCTCCCCATAGCCCCAGTCCTAACCCCTTATCAGCCCTCTTCCAGTCCTAACCCCATTAGCCCATTTCCAGTCCTAACTCCCACCCCAACAGCCCAGGGAAAATTTAAACTAAAAAAAAAAAGCTGTCTGCTGCTGCTGCGGCGGCAACGGCAGAATCGCATATCCCGCGGGACCCCCCCGACAGAGCCAGCCCTTGCTGCATCAGCTGCATTGGCTTTCAGAGCGTGAAAGGAGAGTTTCTCCCTTGCGGCTCTGTTAAGCCCGTGGGGGCTGATGGGAATGTCCCATCAGCCCCTGCGGGCTTAACAGAGCCACGGAAGGGAAACTAGTCTCCCTTTGAGCTCTGAAAGCCGACGGAGCTGATGCTGGGAAGGCAGGCTCTGTCGGGAGGGGCCCCGTGGGATATGCGATTCTGTTGTTGCCGCCGCGGCAGCAGCGGCAGCACCCAGCTTTTTTATTTTTATTTTACAATTTACTTTGCAAGCAGAATGTTCTTTGCGCGGGGCCCCCTGAAATGCGGGGCCCTGTGCAAAAAACATTCTTGCTCAATGGACGGGCCGGCCCTGCTTATGGTCCACAACACATAGATGTGGGTGCATAGTCTAGGAAGAGAGCGGTCAACTAAAGAGCTGAGTCTGCCGACCTCTATGCAGTACTTCTTTCTTGATATCTGTAATCTTCAAGGAGCTTACTGAGTTCATCTGGGTATCTTCAGCATCAATAAAAACAGTCCCTATGAAAGCAAAGGAATTTGGAGTTGCAGAAAACAAGGCAGTTTGGGTCATGGCGAATGCCCAGATATGTTGGGCAGAGGATGAGTGTTTGAATCGTGGGCTGTAACAACTTGCAGAATCCATTGATTTAACAATACTTTTTTAAAGAAAAACAAATAGAGAAAAGAAAACATGATGAAGAACAATGTCAGAAAAACAGAGGTAAAAACCTCTCAAATAGAAGGGACAGCTTTGTTTTCTCATTGGTCTGGCAGAGCTGAAAAACAAACAAACTGAGGAAATGAGGAGACTGCGGCACATGGGAAGGGCCTACTTTCCATCCCAGACATGTGCAATGATGTCACCCACTTGTGTGCCTGATCACTCCTGCCTGTCAACAGAAAAATACACATTTGGTTTGCAGCATGACCAGAAGAAGCAGCCATTTTACAAAGCAACATGTTAAATAAACAAGTGGCATCACTTGGGGTTATAAATATAAGTATTGGTACTCATATTCATAGATGCAGATTTTACAACCTGTGCAAGTAAATACAGTGAATCTTTTGGGGATAAGGGAAATATATGTACAGTACCTCAATGTACACCACTTTGACTTGTAGAAAAGTGATATATAAGCCTAGTTAAATAAATAAACATAATGGATTTTACAAAAGCAAATACCTAGGAAAAGCCAATTAGGGTCCAAATCAAATAACGTTTCTTTAAATATTTCAAGGGATTAAAACATTACAGAGGAAGCATTATTGCACCTAAAGTCATTGGTGCAAACCCCAGGTCAAAGCCAGCATTTATCTGACCCTTTGCCTGACTCAGAGCAGATATAGATGCCTACATCCAGATTTTTTAAAAATGTGTATTGCCATTGTAAGATCAGAAATACATGCATTCTTTTCTGGCAAGATGACTCCTTAGAAACTCTATGCTGTGGATCTACAATTGTAAATAGCGACTTTCTAAAATAGCCATTAATATACACTGATCATTTACATGTGTAAACACGGTGAAGGCACATTTCAGAAATGACATCCAAGTGCAGTCTGGGATGTTTATGCCAAAACGTCACAAAAAAGGCAGACATGTCCAAGTTCAGGCACAATTTCACAAATGTGAATGTGCCCGATATGGACGTCTGTGCGGCCTCTACATAGATGTCACCGGAACTGTATCCCAAACTGGGGACGCCTCAGAGATATTCAGCATTGGTTCAAACACAAAACAAGTTTCCCAATTACCCAACAAATATTGGTGCGATTGTGGAGAGTAGTGGGGATGGTGGAGTGTCGCCTTCTCTACACCCTTCAGATATTTTGCAGCCCAAATAGCACTTTTCCGATGCCTATTCGTGCCTGGAGTAGGTATACATTTCAATGAGGTGGCAGATATCCCTGACATTTCTGAAGTCGAGCGGGGATGTCTAAATCCATTGTACCATCCCGGACACACCTTCTTCATACCCCTGGCCTACTTGGAAGTCCCTGTGTCAGAGATGTCTTTAAACACCATTTGTGAAATGGCTCCGGGGACATCTTTGTGATTTGGACATCTACATGCCTGTTTTGGATGTCCAAAGCATGAATCGAGCTTTTAAAATGACCACCGCTGTTTACTGTATATGTGCAAAAGCCACCCAGTCCTTCCAAAATTAACGTGCTGCTGAATACTGTATAAATGTTAGGTGCTGAATATCAGCACAGTCCAACTAAAGTAAAGCTGTGACTCCGGAGCACCCCAAGTGACCCTGGAGCACCTAGATAACTGTTGTTGACTGAGAGGCTCAAAATCAAAAATTTCTCTTGATAATGCCCACAATTACCAAGCAAAATCTTTTCAGATATGGTCTCTAAATACAGTATTTCCCTATAGATGCATAATGGGAGAAATGTCTAGTAAACAGGACTCAAAGAGGGTATAAACTGTAGTAAATAATCATTCTGGAATTTAGAGTAAATCAGTTGCATACATTGTTGCTGAAATTGCAAAAGCAAAAATGTTGAGTTTTTGCAACTGCAACACGATAGAATTATCAGAAGTAAGTAAGCAGGCTGTGGGAGATAAGCTTCTTCTGCTAACTCTGCTCTTTTCACTCAATGGTTGGATTTCTGGATTAGAGCTAGAAGGCTGCCAACTGAAGTCCCAAGCTCCCTCTTAAGAAAATAGTCTGTAATCACCCAGCTGAAACACTCACACAAAGGTTTAAGATTCACTCTGGTTCCCTCCCAGAGGAGACAGATTACTCTATTGGGCCTTACCAGTAATTCCAGGCCTCTCTGTTGAAATTATTTCACCCCACAGCAGATGCATGCTTCCTAAATTAGAAAATTATTTTACTGATAACAGTTCTGTAGGATAAGCAGTTTGATACAATTCCAAGAAAAATATCTTCAATCGAACAGATAAGAAACACAAGGAGTCTTTCCTTTACTCCTTAGGAATTATCAACATAAACATTAGATGCTCTTGCCAATCAGTTTGGCAGACAGGGGTAGCCGCACCCTTTCAGTTATTTCTCTCCCTTTCCTAAGAGTCTCAGTTAAGATGGCTACTCATAACCTCTCTTAGTGATCTCGTCTGCTGATGCCTTTCTGCCACTCCCAGATACACTTCTCTAATCCTTTTTCACAATATCCTGACTCCTTCAGACATGACGAGAACAGTAGAGGAAGGGTGGGCCTGATAATAAAACGCACATATCAAATAGTAGCACCTGTTATCCAGATAAGTGCTACTGGTTGGGTCTATCCGGTGATTTTCAGCGACACTATCTGGATAGTGCTGCTGAAAATCCTACTGACTACCTCAGCACTATCCATATCGTGCCAGAGAGGAAAGCGGAAATACTGCAGCAATTTTCAGTCCACTCTGGCTAATTACCCAAATAGTGAACTGAATATCGCTGGTCTGGATAGCTGCCGCTGCTGACCACGCTAGTATATGTATATTTCGCATCGGCTGCTATTTAGTGCTGAATATATGTATTTTACAAAATTGTTGCAGAAAGTGTTTAAAGAAAAATCCAGCCATGGTGGCTGAATATTGACACAGAGATTTTTTCTGAGATCTCTGCCACCTCCGTCCCCTCAGGTGAGTAGCACAACACTGCGCTTCCTCTCTCTTCCACTACAAGGTCAGGAGGACTCTCGGCTCCATCTATACTGTGCCTTGACATCTGCTAGCAGAACGTAGTGGCAGGTACCTCCTAGTACATAGTGGCTGTCGGGTAAGGTTTGCCTCTTTGCAGATGATACCAAAATCTGCAACAGAGTAGACACCCAGGAAGGTGTAGATAACATGAGGAGGGATCTAGCTAAGCTTGAAGAATGGACTAGAATTTGGCAGCTGAGATTTAATGTTAAAAAATGTAAGGTCATGCATTTGGGCTGCAGCAATCCAAGGGAGCAATATAGTATAGGGGGTGAAGTACTTTTGTCCACTAAAGAAGAATGGGACCTAGGCGTGGTTGTGTCTGATGATCTCAAAGTAGCTAAACAGGTCAAAAAGGCAACAGCAAAAGCTAGAAGGATGCTTGGGTGCATACGGAGAGGAATGGCTAGCAGAAAAAAGGAGGTGATAATGCCTCTGTATAAGTCTTTGGTGCGACCTCATTTGGAGTATAGTGTGCAATTCTGGAGACCTCACCTTCAAAAGGATGTGAACAGAATGGAGTCGGTGCAGAGGGTGGCTACCAAAATGATTAGTGTTCTTCATTATAAAGCATATGAGGACAGACTGAAGGATCTTAATATGTACACCTTAGAGGAAAGGCGGGATAGAGGTGATATGATTGAGACATTTAAATACCTCCGTGGCATAAAGGCACAGGAGTAGAGAGCCTCTTTTGATTGAAAGCAAGTTCTACTATGAGGGGACATTGGATGAAGGTTAAAGGGGATAGATTCAGGAGTGATATGTGAAATATTTCTTTACGGAAAGAGTGGTAGATGCATGGAATAGTCTCCCAGTGGAGGTGGTAGAAATGAGGACAGTATCTGAATTCAAAGAAGCATGGAACAAACACAGAGGATCTCTAAAGGAATAAAGGGGACTGTTGTAGTGGTTGATATGGAAGGACAGACTAGATAGGCCATGTGGTCTTTTTCTGTCATCGTGTTTCTATGTTTCTATAATAAGAATACTTATCAGTTTTGGGACGCAGCAAGATGGCTGCACGAGGTTTGGGTGAACACTTAGGGGCATGTTTACTAAAGTGCGGTAAACGTGACTAACGCGCGGTATATGACGTTAACGACCGTAAGTGCCGTATAACGCGCGTACCGACGCGCTAACGACCGTTAACGTCATACTACGCGCGTTAACCGTAGTTAACGATCGTAAAGCTCCGCGGCGCGTTAAAACAGCGCAGAAGGTGGTGAGGGGGGGGAGAGACGGGGTCAATGGGCGGAGAGTGGGCGGGGAGAGGCACCCCTCATACTAACGCGCTGAATTTCAGAGCTCAATTCCAACGCGAATGAAAACCTGTCGTTAAAAGGCATTTAAAGGGAAGAGAAACCATTTCCGTCAGCAATGTACAGAAAAACCGGGGAAACCCACAAAACGTGAGCAGTGTGATACATGTGCACAGAACAATATTTCACATAAAACGTTAAAAGTGACCACAAGAAACATTTTAAAAAGCATAATTCAGCTGGGCAACAGTGATAGCAATGGGCAACAAGGAACAACACTCCCTGGAAAGCACAAAAATAAAAAGAAATGATGTGTGGAAGGGTCTATGCTCCGCAGACCCTTTCAAAGAGCATTACATTGTAATGGAGCTGTCCTGGGTGTGTGGTGTAATGTTTTCCAATGATATCATTGTTGCCCAGCTTGGTTATGGGTGTGTGCCCCTTTTTTGAGGTCTGTCCTGAGGTTTATGTACACCTTTGTCTGCATAAGGTAAATGAGGCCACAGTAAACCTGTTGCAGAGCAGGGTTTCTGGCTCGTCAGGCCGGTTTAACTAACTCCAGGGAGTGCACTGTCTCTGTGGCCACAGTGTGGTGCAACAGACACAGCCAGTGCCTGTAAGACCAGAGGGTCACAGGTTCAAATTCCAGCTGGGGCTCTTGCCAACCCAGTCACCATAGTTTTACCCACCACTAAACAGTGATACTACAGACACTCCTTTATTGCAGAGAACATACACATGGCCTATAGTTTACCACACCAAACACAGACACCAGAAACAGGCACATTACCTAAAGCAGAGTCCCGCAAATGCAGTCCTGGAGGGCCCCACACCATTCCAGCTTCATGCTGCCTCTAATAAAGATGCCTGTGCTGCATAGCTATGCACCACCCCCATGGTATGCAGATGTAGCTCATGCATATTTATGAGGGACAGCATGAAAACCCGAACAGTGTTTGGAACACCAGGACTGGAGTTAGGGAACTCTGCCGTAAAGCAGCAGCCAACAGGGCCACACACCCACCCACAGGCCCCATTGGCCAATGCCTCCTGGAGAGGCAAGACATTGGGCCCTGCCTGTATCTCCCAATACTAGCAGTTGCATACCTTATCAATGCCACCCTACACCTGGGTATATGGTACAGAGCTATCAAACGTTCCCTATGATAACTGGCAGATATCAATTCCTACGTTAAGCACAGTTTGCTCATTGCGCTCCACCATAACAATCATTCTGATGTCTGCGGTGTTTGCTGCAGGTCTGGTCTCTGACAGTGTTCACCTCCCTGGGGAGTGACCCCCCAACAGCCTTGTGTACCATATCCATGCCTGTACTATGCCCATGACTGGTGTTGTGGGTATGGCTGCTGACCACCTCTATAGTAGCACAATGCTGGCATAGGTGTGGGGGTGGCTGTCTGTCTATCCAGCAATGTTGCCAGTATTGGGCTGCCAATGTGCATAATGAGGAGCAAGGTACCATGGGTATAGGCCGGACAGGGTGGCCTGGCCAGGGTGCATCTGCACAGGGCATAGGGCAGTGACAGGCACATTGTAGTGCCCGGCCACCACCTACACAGACAGGGTGACCTCAGTATATCCTGCTGAGAGATCACTATCACCCTGACTGTGCAGTGACCACAGCATGGCTAGGCACTCCTATAGTGCTATCTAATATTTCTCTCATGTGATAAATATGGGTTTTCTTTTGGGGCCCAGTCACTGATGTATCTGTTTGCTGTGTATGCTGACATCCCAGTTGTGTGCAGGCCTCTCCACTGGGCACTAGCAGACTGTTTGCAGCTGGTAGGTGTTGTGATGGAGTGGCTTGCAGGGTGCAGTGGCTGATGGCTTGCACCAGGGGAATATCAGATAGTGGTGGGGTGCAGCATACCATATCCAGGCCTAATGTCTGTCTGCTGTTGTGTTATGGCTGTGTACAGAGCTGCATTGACTGCCCTGTGGGGTGTCTGTTCCTTAGCAGGACTAGGGTTAATGTTCCTCTCTACTGCCACCTTTGCAGGGAGGTAGACTGTGGGTCTTTTGATGGGAGACCCTGTTTGCCACCCTCAGCCCTGGGGGAGGGGGGTGGTGGTGCCTGGGGGCTACACCTGACTGAAACAGACAAAGATGTCCAAGGTGGTCCTGCAGAACCTACCTATCTCACACAGTAACACAGCTTTGGACCTGTGCCATTGCCGGTGCTGTGGACCTGGTGCTGGGCACCTCACTGCACCCTCAGGGTGAGCACAGTACCCGCACAATGTGACGGTGTGTAGCTACTCTGTGCCAGTACAACACACGGTCAGTACCCCCTATCAGGCCGAGGTGCTGGGGGGGTGCACATGGTCAGTTCTCCCTACCAGGCCGAGGTGCTGTGGGGGTGCATTCCCCATGGTGTGTATCTGTGGACAGCTGATTTGCATGTGCAGTGCATCATGGGTGTGACTGGTCCAATCCAACCCTGTGAAACTCCAGCAGCTGCTCACAGGCTCTGATAAACCATAGGCCATCACACGTACATCTGTTAGCATAATGCATAGGTGCAGGACACCCTACAGAGTCTGTAATATCAGATGCCCACACTGGTAAAAACACACGTATCCACGCACGTAAACAAACACGTACCCACGCACGTACCGACACACAATTGTACGCGCGCAGCTACGCACGGAACTACGCATGTACCAATGCACGCAACCTCGCACGTATCAACTTACGTGGCTGAGCACACTCCGAGGGTGTTTTTCTGACACCAATACTCAGCGTAACGAAAAACATGCCTCCTCTTTCCCTCTGTAATGTGCAGGGTGATGCCTGGGACAGCCTTCTGTGTTAGGCACACTGGGGACTCGAACCCATGCTGCCTGTAACAGCGGTCAGTACCATAACCATTGTGCTACAGCTCTGTTTCAGTGCTTTGTGTCTGTACGTCTTCTTAGGATTAACGCGCAGTAACGCGGCACGGCGCCCGGTAACGCTCGTTACGTTTTCTAAAGCGCGGTAGTGGTGACGATGTACCGCCCATGTCCTTATTTGGGGTTTCTTTCACTACCGTGGCTCCTAACGCGAATTGCACTAACGCACTTTAGTAAACATGCCCCTTAGAGTTTTCCTTGTTTGGAATTTTGACTGGTTTGTTTTTTTTATGTCATGCCTGAGAAAAGGAAAGGACATTTGTGCTGCCTTTTGGTGGCCTTCACCCCAAATCTATGCCAGATAAAGACTGTGAGATTTCTCCAGACACCCACTGACATGGAGATGCCAGTGCTGGCTCCTCTTGAGGTGGAATATGGGAGACTCTGCTCTTCTGAGAGAGGAGGTGTCACCATCCCTCTGTGGAATCACTGCAGTTCAGCAGTCGCTCTATGAGTGGTGCTGGGAGGACTGTCTCTAGTTGCCAGTGAGAGCCAGCATGGTATTGCAGCAGCAGTAACTGTTGCTTCTGCCAATCAGAAGAGAAGTGAGGATGTAAATACTGAAGGGGGAAGGAACAGTCAGGTTGGGGCTGAATGGGCAGACGTGTGACTCCCTTCTTCCTCTACAGGAGCCACCTATCATCATTCTATTAATGTACAGTATATTCTAAAGATAGTTCTTTAGTTGCAAGAAATGTGGAAGTGCTAGCCCAGAGACAGAAGAATATTGAGGAGATTAGACAGGTAGCTTAATAAAATAGACAGCTGGTACACTGGAAAATGAAGCAGATGGAAAAGGTGCGTAGGGACTTCAACTTGAGGTTTCTGTATTTCCCCAGAGTTCTTGGGGTATCACCAAAGCAAATATGTAAGAAATGTCTTATAGAAGTTTTGAACCTTTTGGAGAATGGCGTCCCACCTTTATAAAATCTGCTATTTACTATCACCTAGAAAAGAACTATGGGTGTGGGCACAAGAGGGGGAAATGCCATCGTCCTCCGATGTGACAACTACACTAAAAGGAATGATTATGGAAGAGGCCAGTAGAGCTACTTTGTGTTCTCCCAAGATGTTGATAGGGGTATGAGGCTGTACTTTCATAAGACACAGCTTGCTATTCTTGGACAGAGAGTCTGGATTTTCTCTGATGTTACTAGAGTGCCAGAAACGCTTCCTCTCTCCGCGCTAGGAGACTTGCGTTCTCGCTGCTTCCTTTGTTCTGCAGTTTCTCTGTAAATGCTTGATGAATTATGCAAGTAATAGATATTTTTTCTATACCCCGGAACAACTTAAGGCTTTTCTTGATAGTGCAAGGGTTCCCCACACATTTGGAAATTAGAAGGTGATGTTAGTAAGATTAGTTAGAGCTATACAGTGTACTGCAAAAATATTCATCCCCTCTGTTTGTCCTGTTTTGTCACATTATAACCTGGAATTAAAATGCCTACAACTTTGAAGGTGCAAAATATCCTTAACCGGGTAAGGCGGACCGGTCCGCCACCTCCACTTAACAGTCCCCCCCCCCCCCATGACATTCAGTAACAATTAACACACAACACCTATTTGGGAATTCAACTGGTCGCAGCTTTATTGACCCATTAACAAGACTAACAATAACCATCAACAATTCCACACAATAACTTTATCCCCCCCGCAGCAGAGCGAACTCTCACCAGCCATGTGGGTAGCAAAGTGACGCCGCTTCCGCCGTGTCCAGGCACCGGCAAATTGCCTAGCCTCCCTCTTCCGACTTCGCCATATTATTAGCAAAAGCCTGAGGGACTGTCCGGGTCGGGGGTACCCCACCCCCGCCCTACTGCTTGGCTCCAGCTCCGGACCCCGGAAACCTCCGGGATCCCGCCACCCCCCCCCCCAGCTGCAACACCCCAGCAAAGGCCCCAACTGGCAATCATGCCTGAAAAAAAAAAGGGACGGGTGGGTGGGGCGTCCAACCCCTCCGGCTGCCGTGCTGGAAAGGCCGGAGGAGCCACGAGGCCCCATCACCCCCCCTTGCGCCTGTCTCACTTTCCTCCCATTGGCTCCCGACACATTAGTGCCCCGCGGGAGCCAATGAAAGCCATTCCCACTGCCGGCCCGCCCCCGCGAACCCCGAACGAGCCCGCCGCGTCACGCGACCGGCCGCCCCCCGGATAACGCCGGCCGCGCGCACACCGGGGGGCCCGCAGCCTCGCCATAACCGGGTAAGGCGGACCGGTCCGCCACCTCTGCTTAACAGCCCCCCCCCCCATGACATTCAGTAACAATTAACACACAACACCTATTTGGGAATTAAACTGGTCGCAGCTTTATTGACCCATTAACAAGACTAACAATAACCATCAACAATTCCACACAATAACTTTATCCCCCCCCCCCCCAGCAGAGCGAACTCTCACCAGCCATGTGGGTAGCAAAGTGACGCTGCTTCCGCTTCCGCCGTGTCCAGGCCCCGGCAAATTGCCTAGCCTCCCTCTTCCGACTTCGCCATATTATTAGCAAAAGCCTGAGGGACTGTCTGGGTCGGGGGTACCCCACCCCCTCCCTACTGCTTGGCTCCGGCTCCGGACCCCGGAAACCTCTGGGATCCCGCCACCGGCTCAGGCCTCGCCCGACCTGAGCCGCCCCCCCCCCCCCGGTCAAGCTGCGACCAGTGCCCCTATTCTTCAGCATATCTTCCAAGGCCTCTTGCCAATCATTGAGGAGCAAATCCATCCCCACCGGAGAAAGATGTACTCCATCAGCCCTATACAAGCCAGCAAACTCCACATCAACCCAGGAGTGCAAAATTTGACCCGCTCCCCCACCCATCTGCCAATTTGACGATTAATCTTCGTCAACCCTCGCGACCTCCGCCGCTGAACCTTGCAAGCTGGCCTCGGAATGATATCAGACCAAAGCAGAAATACCCCCGGGAACATAGTCAGTATCGCCCTCAAGTCTTTAATAACAGTCCGAATCAACTGTCGGCAGGTCCAGGACACCAGGTCGTTGCCACCCAAGTGGATCAACAGAGCATCTGGCGCCCCGCTCATCCGGTAGTGGTGCCGCAGCAAAGGCAAGAGCTGAATCCATCGCAGTCCGCGCTCGCCCAGCTATGAGATGGTCACCCCGAATGCATCCAATCCCATACTCTGCCCGATCGGGCGTGTAGCTGCTTGATGACAGGCCCAAAACACAAACGAGTGGCCCAGCACCCAGCAGTGACAAGATTCTGTACAAACCTCTGCAAAATAAAGAGAACCATAATAAGCCAGCCCCCCCACCACCTTTACAAGCGCACATATCTGTGACAAGCCCCCGACTTCCATCTACCAATGCGCCTAATTGCCTCCTCGGGTAACCCCAAGGCCGCCGCGCTCGTCGCCGCCCCAATCCTAAAGGAGTGCGGCGCAAACAACCCCGCATCCTCTCCGAGCCATCGTAAAGCTAGCCTCAGTACCGCCGTGAATTGAAACCGTGTAAGGACCCTGCTATCCGCATGGATGAATAAATTTCCCCCACCCCTAGGCCGCACCTGCAAGTAAGCCTTCAGCAGTTCCACCGGGCAACTGGCCGCCTCTCCAATAGCCCGTAACCGTATCCACGTACCGTGCCCCAACTGGTCTGTTTTGGAACGTGCTAAATAGAGACTGACCCCGCACTTCTCCCATTTCACATGTTGGACCTGTAGGCCGCCTAATCCAGCCGCCCTCCGTGAATCCGCAATCAATTCCCCCACATGGAAGGCACCGAAAAAGGCCACAGAAAATACAGCCCGAAAAAGAACGCCCTCGAAGTCAGATGAAACCACCTGAGGCAAGGCCGCACACAAACGCTGAAGCAACGCATAAGTAAGGGGCAGTCGGCCAT
This sequence comes from Ichthyophis bannanicus, assembly GCA_033557465.1. Classification (NCBI taxonomy): domain Eukaryota; kingdom Metazoa; phylum Chordata; class Amphibia; order Gymnophiona; family Ichthyophiidae; genus Ichthyophis; species Ichthyophis bannanicus. The sequence continues at coordinate 596,042,238 of CM066033.1, forward strand.
CCCTCAGAGACGGACAGGCTCGGACCCAGCCCTGCAGGAGTCTATGCATCAAGAAGCCCCCCCCCCCGACAGCCCCCCATCCCACCGCCTTGGCAAAGAAAGTGAACCCCGCCAGATTTCTACTCACCGTAGCACGAGAAAATCCGGCAGCCTTCGCTGCCGACACATATAAACCCATAAGCTGATTAGGGGGTGGGCCACTGCGCCACCCGTGCTCCTCCAGGAAACCCACCACAAAGTCGCAGCCCCGCTTGTAATCTGTCCACATAGTAGCCGCCACTGACTTCTTCAAGAGTTCAATCATCTCTGGAGGCCAATCTGCCATAAGTGATCGGGGACAGACCGCCCCTCCTCTTCTGCCTCCGGCGCCAACTTTCGGAACAGCTCCCACTTAAATCGGGAAAGAGCATCAGCGACTTTGTTAGAACTCCCCGGAATATGCCGAGCCCTTATCACAGTATTCAATCTCAAACAAGCTAACACAACCTGCCTCATCAGGTCAGCCACCTGCTGGCAGCTCGGCGTGTAATGATTTATCACCGATACCACCGCCTCGTTGTCGCACCACCATACAATCCGACAATTGCGAACTTTGTCAGGCCACAAAGCCAAGACGACAAGTATAGGGAATAACTCCAAAAAGGTTATGTTAGCTGTGAGACCCGCTACCTTCCACGAACTGGGCCATTCCGCCGCACACCATGAGCCACCAAAGAACACACCGAGGCCCAAACCTCCGGCCGCATCTGTAAACAATTTCAAATCCGGACTGGACATCTCTCTGTCCCTGAGCACCGTAATGCCATTGAAATCCTGCAAGAATTCATCCCAAATCACTAGATTGGCCCACATGCTCTGCGACACACGTAGCCGGTGATGTGGTTTAGAGAGTCCAGCAGTGGCCGCAGCTAGCCGTCTCAAGAACACCCGACCCATCGGAATTACCCTGCAAGCAAAATTCAAGGACCCGATCAATGACTGCATCTCTCGCAATGTCATCCGCTTGGAAGACAAGACATTCGCCACCAATACCCGGAGTTTCGACAACTTGACCTTCGGCAGGCGTGCGACCATTTCCGCGGAATCCAGCTCTATACCCGAAAAGGTGAGCCGCATTATTGGACCCTCGGTTTTCTCAGTCGCCAAAGGGACTCCCCACGCCAGCACCAGCTGGACCAAGCCGTCGAGCAACGCCTGACACTGCCCTGTCCTGGCTGCCCCGACAATCAGAAAGTCGTCCAGATAATGTACCACCTGGTCAAAGCCAATCTGTTTCACCAAAGCCCAATGCAGGAAAGTGCTGAAACTCTCAAAGTGTGCACAGGAGATCGAACACCCCATAGGCATACACCTATCAAAGTAATAGCCGCCCTCAAAACGAAACCCTAACAACGGAAAAGCCGACGGGTGTACTGGTAACAAACAAAAAGCAGATTTGATATCCGCCTTTGCCATCCAGCAGGCCCTCCCACAGTTTAGGACGAGATCAACAGTGGAGTCAAACAACGCGTACCGGACCTCGCAGAGACTTTTGGGGATCAGGTCATTAACCGAAGCCCCGCTGGGGTAAGACAGGTTATGAATGAGCCTGAATTTTCCGGGCTCCTTCTTTGGAATGATCCCCAAAGGGGACACTACAAAATCTGCAAAAGGCGGCTGCTCGAACGGTCCCACTACCCTCCCCAAGGCAATCTCTTCAGCTAACTTGTCCCTCACGACACTGGCAAAGCGCCGTACCGAAGGCGCATTCTGTACTGCGCTCACAGCCACCCGTCCAGATGTCGGAATCCGAAACCCGTTCCGAAAACCCCCCTCCAAAATAACCCTATCCTTTTTTCTGGGATACCTCCTCAAACACTCACGGAACGCCTCGAGCCTGACAGGAGTCGGGGCTACTCCCCGCCAGCTCTCATTGTTTTGAGGGGGGCAAGCCGGCTCCGCCCATACTTCTCTTAACACATTTGAGGGCGGAATACCCCCCCCCCCCCGTTACAGACTGAACACGCGTGCCAGAATTTACAGTCCGTAAAGGGGCAGGAGGACTTGTTGAAACGCCAACACACGTCCCCTGCGCCCCCCCTCCCACAGCTTTTTGCCCCATCGCGGTCTCACCCGCCCGAAAGGGCCGCGGCGCCCCAGAAGCAATGACCAACCCGCCTTTCGCACCACTCACCGGCCCACCAGTTGTTCTGACCGACATCTGCGTGAGCCATAAATTAATATCCTGGGTGCCCCACGAAAGCGACCGATTCTCCTCCATCTTATCATGGAACTTTTCGTCATAGTTGAGCCAAGCCCAACCATCGTGCAATTGAGAGGCCTCCAGGATGGAGTCCACATAAGCTAATAGCATCCAATACTGTTCAGGATGAACACGCCCCCAAACACTGGCTAGCCGCAGAAAAGCACGCGTCCAGTTCGTCACATTACGAGCGACACGGCGCACCCTCCCTGCCTTTTCGTCCGCTTTCCTCTTCTGCCTACTGTCCCCGGAACGCTTACGACCCTCAAGCAACCGAAATATGTCCATGTAATGGCGCTCCTGTATCTTATGCCTCAATTTTCTCGGCACACCTTCCCAAAGCTCCGAGAACGCCGCCACCATAGGCACCGGCACCGACGCACCTTCAACCCCGCCCTTGCCATCCTCAGACAGGGATGACGGTGTCGAAGCCCCCAAAGATGAAGATGACCCACAACCAGACGTCCGACGCTGGCGGCATGAATGGCGCCGCTTTTTCTTAGCCGGTCCCCTCCCTGGACCGTCAGTCGACGCAACCACCTCCATAACCTGCCCGATAGACTCACCTGCCGTTCTAGCTGCCTCCGCCGATGCTGTAATGGCCCCCTGCCGTTCCGAGGCTGCGCTCGCCACACCTTGCGCCAGTTCTACCATTTCCTGAGGAAGTGGTGTCTCCTCCGCTCTCCGGGATATTCCAGGCCACTGGGTTCCTGAGAACTGCCATCCGGGAGGTACCTGAGGAGAGAAAAAAGGAAAAGGCGCCGGGGCACCCGCCACGGGCCAAGGCTGCTGCCACACCCCCGGCCAGTCCGCCCTCGAGGAGCCTTGTCCCCTACTCTGCCAATGCTCCCAACTGGGTGAAACGCTCCCGCTGAGAAACCCCGGCCCACACATGTAGCCCCGCCAATCCTCCCAAGGGCTAGCGCTCACCCCCCCTGCTGCATGGAGGACGCCCCTGGAGGAACCTTCCCCCACCCCTGAGCCCCCCACTGGCATGTGTGGCTGTCCGTGCCCTAGGGCCTCCCTGTCCGGCCCAGATGAAGCCGCGGCCGGAACCGACAGTGCTGCCCGCCCAGCCTCCACGGATGTGCCCATTTGGGGAAGCTCCCCCGCATTGCCCAGCACCGGCGGGGAACCCCCTCTGGTCCCCGCGCCCCCTCCGGAATTTCTACCCCGGGCTGTTGCATTGCTGACAGCACCCTTGCGCCCTGCTGAGCTGGGCACTTGTGCCCTGTGCCGCCCAGCAGTACGCCCCCGAGCCACCCCGCCTAACTGTGCACCCTGACCGCCCGAGGACACCCGCCACCTTCATCTGCACCTCGTGCTGCCCCGCGCCCCTGAGGAGTCCCCCGCCCTGCCACCCTTCTGGCCCCCTTTTTAAGCTGTCTACCCATCCCTACAAAAAACCCCTGCTAAAGCAAATTTAAACCCTTTAAATGAGATTATTATTTTTTTTTTTTGAATGGCTACCTTTCTTCCAACAAGGGCCGGATTGCAGAACTCACCCCCACTGGAAAATCGCCGCTGAAATACCCTCAGCGCACCACGTGGCCTGGGCCCTGCGGCAAAAATCCAAACGCGTCCAACCCCTCCGGTCGCCGTGCTGGAAAGGCCGGAGGAGCCACGAGGCCCCATCACCCCCCCTCGTGCCTGTCTCACTTTCCTCCCATTGGCTCCCGACACATTAGTGCCCTGCGGGAGCCAATGAGAGCCATTCCCACCGCCGGCCCGCCCCCGCGAACCCCGAACGAGCCCGCAGCGTCATGCGACCGGCCGCCCCCCTGGTTAACGCCGGCCACGCGCACGCCGGGGGGCCGTGGCCTCGCCATTATTGTGACACAAACAATAATTAAGACAAAAAAAACCCTGAAAGCAGGAGTGTGCATATGTATTCAACCCCCCCCCCCCCACAAGTCAATATTTTGTAGAGCCACCTTTTGCTGCAATTGCAGCTGCAAGTCTCTTGGGGTATGCCTCTATTAGCTTAGCACATCTAGCCACTGGGATTTTCACCCTTTCCTTAAAGCAAACCTGCTCCAACTCCTTCAATTGAGATGGGCTGTGTTGGTGTACAGCAATCTTCAAGTAATACCACAGATTCTCAATTGTGCATTGACTAGGCCATTCCAAGACATTTAAATGTTTCCCTTTAAACCAGCTTCAGCAGTATGTTTAGGATCATTGTTCTGCTGGAATGTCTCATATCTCTGGCAGCCTGAAACAGATTTTCCTCAAGAATTGCCCTGTATTTAGTGCCATCCATCGTTCCTACAATCCTAACCAGTTTTCCTATCCCTTCCAATGAAAAACATCCCCACAGCATGATACTGCCACCACCATGTTTCACTGTGGGAATGGTAGTGTTGGGTTTGCACCACACAGGGCCAAAAAGTTCAATTTTCATCTCAACTGACCAGAGAACCTTCTTCCGTGTGTTTGGGGGGTTCACCACATGCTGTAGTGCAAACTCCAAACGTGTTTTCTTATTTCTTTCTTTAAGCAATGGGTTGTTTCTGGCCACTCTTCCATGAAGCCCCGCTCTGTGGAGTGTACGGCTTAAAGTGGTCCTATGGACAGATGGTCCCATCTCCGCTGTGGATCTATACAGCTCCTTCAGTGTTATCCTTGGTGTCTTTGTAGCATCTCTGATTAATGCCCTCCTTGCCTGGTCTGTGAGTTTTGATGGGTGGCCTTCTCTTGTCAGGCTTGTAGTGGTGCTGTATTCTTTCTATTTTGTTATAATGGCTTTAATGGTGCTCCATGGAATATTCAGAATTTTGGATATTTCTTTATAACGCAACCCTGACCTATACATCTCCACAACTTTGTCTCTTATCTGTTTGGAGTGTTCCTTGGTCTTCATGTTGCCTGCCTAGTGATGTTGCAGAGTCAGGGGCCTTTCAGAAGAGGTATATTTATACAGACATCATGTGACAGATCATGTGACACTGATTGCACACAGATGGACCCTAATCAACTAATTATGTGACCTCTGAGGTTAATTGGTTGGACCAGATCTTATTTAGGGGTTTCATAGCAAAAGAGATGAATACATATACACTCACACTTTTCAGTTTTTACTTGTTTTACTATAATTACAAGGTATTTTATTGTCATTTCACTTCACCAATTTGGGTTATATTGTTAGGTCCATTACCTAACATCCAAATGAACCTCCACTTTCATTCCAGGATCTACGCAATGCAACAAAACAGGACAAAAAACAAGGGGATTAATACTTTTTCAAGGCACTATATAATGTAATTTAATGAGAAATCATGTTCTAACTTTTCCTTATAAATTTTATTAGATTATTATATTTCCTTTTGTTTCTAGATATTGCCTCACCCCTATTTCTAAGTGGCCCAATGTGAGTGCAGAAATCCATTATTATTTTTATTTTTATTTTGTTTTTTTCTTTCTAAATAGATTGGATATTCTAGCGGTCATTTTTTCTTCTTACAAGTATATTTCTTGTAAGGTATGAAGTAAATTTGTAATAAAGATAAAATTAATAAAACTGTAATAATAATATTTATCATTTAATATTTATCATTTAACCTGTCCCTTGTAATGAGTTGTTCTTCTGTAAAATGCGCTGATTATAAAAAGTGCGGTATATAAAACCAAATAAATACATTTTATTGCTCTACCGGATATATGCCATGCTGTACAGTGGTGATACGTATTCAGGCACAATGGGCCGATATTCAGTGGCAATGGCTAGCACAGTTCAGCCACTGGCATTGAATATCTGGGCCAGCCGCACAGCCCAGAAGCTAACCGGGCAGCAGCTATATTGAGCCACTGCACGGTTAGCTCCTGCGGATAAGGATAGGCCAGTATTTACTGTGCTTATCTTTACCCACGAGTCACTAACCAGGCTCAATATCGACACTGACCAGTTAGCGATGGGGTACACTCCTGGAACACCCCTGGAATGCCCCGATGCTAAGCAGTTAGCATCGGCATATAGATGCAGTACCTGGGCACCTTCAGCAGCACTAACACCAACATGATGAATATCATGCTTACGGGCATTTACCCGGTTTACAGGCCTGTAAAGAATGTAAATGCCTTTGAATATCAGGCCCAAAATGTCCTTGCCCCAATGAGCTTGCAATTTGAGGCAATGGGAAATGACTTGCTCTAGGTTACAAGCAGTAGTGGTGGTAGAGGTAGGATTCAGATCCTGGCTTCCCTGTTCTCAGCTCACTGCTCTAACCACTAGGCCACTGCCTCTTCCTGTCTTACTACTCCATCTTACACTATTTACATATCACATCCCTGTAACAAGGACACAGCATTTCTTCTGAAACTAAAACACACTGCAACTCCCATGACTGAAGTGCTTCAGTAAGCACTGAACCTTCACACAACTAATATTTGGCTATAATAATAGGGATATGCATTTGTTTTACCTGGGTACCAAAAAATTTAAAGTACATGCAAATTGTTCGTGCATGCATATACCTACAAATTAACATGTGCACAGTTGCTTTAAACCTGCCAAAACGTTCTTGCATAGAAACAATTAATTGAAAGACCATAAATGTGACAAAAACACAAACAAAAGCCACATAAAAATCACCAAAACTTTCTTTAAAAAGAAGGCTAGCAATTTTTTGGGGTGGTATCCAAAACTATAGATGAAAGCATGTCCTCAATAACGATGGATTCATGATATGTAAAATCTGGACTAAATGTCAATAGATCAGGTATATGAAATAGGGGAAGAATCCATGGTTGGTTGTAAATCAAGGCCCCAGGTCTCAACCCTGGTTCTGATGAAGCTAGAAGCTCAAAAGAGTAGGATGAAACAGTTGGATCAAAGGAAAAATGTGGATTAAATATTTCTGCCTTATTTTGAAACTGAGATCTTTCTTTCTCCCAGAAGTGGACTAGCTCTGCTCTTCTACTATCTCATGAGTCAGAGTTTTTAAGACCGAGGATCTTTTCTCTGCAGTGTAAGAGAGCTACAATACCATGAGCATAGATCAAAGAGCCAGATCCGGGGCATGGCTGCCACATATAGCATGGGGAATTTCCTTCTTAAGTTCTGCAATCATTACTGCATGTGATCATTGTCCCCAAAGCATGCCATGTGTTCAACCTCAAAAATGGCATGTTCTCTCAACAAAGCAATGGAATTGAGATGATTTTATCTAGTAGTTGACATCAGCAAACATTTTGGCATCTTTTCGATAACTGCTGTATTGTAGATACTGTGTTAATCCAGCAAGAGATGTAGACATTCTCAAACTGATTGGATGATGCCACTGTCATTCTTAAAAGCAAGCTACAAATGGATTGCTAGTTCAATGTAAACATATTGGACCTGATATTCAATGGTGGCGGCAACCACTGCTAAATTGGCTAGTGGTTGCTGCTGAACAGAAGACCCAGATATTCAATACTGCGGCCATATATGGCCATCAGCATTGAATATGCAGGTCAGACGGATAGCAAAGAAGCTAACTGGACAATGGCAATATTCACCCTCTACCTGGTCAGCTTCAGCAGTGAAAGCTAGGCCAGCCTTTCAGGTGCCTAACTTTCACTGCTTAGCAATAACCAGGCCACTGCTCAATATTGCCTCTGCCCGCTTATTGCTAGGTGCAACCTCCGCTCCACTTCTGGATTCAGTGGCACTAACCATGCATTAATCACGTTAATCGTGGTCAGTATGATTAGTGCCGTTAGCAGGTCCACTAACTGCATTAATCACTATGAATCCCCTCTGCCATCATCTACAGCCTGAAACTGAACCTGAACCATACCCTGATCTAAACGTGTCCAGAGCTGCCAGCTTTCTGAGAAGAGCGATGTATTACAGAGGCATTTATTATAACACAATTCATTCTGCAAGAAGAATTAAAGTCTTTGCATACTGATTTGTTAGTATACACTCTGGAAAAAGATGTGAAGAAGATAATGGGTCACAAAAGAAAAGACATAGGCTTCAGTATATTAAAATTGGGGGGAAAAGGAGCAGAAGGATTTTTAGTCTGGTGGTATTCTTTAGCATTTTTTACTTTAACATCTTGGACCCAAAGTTCAAAAACGCTTAAACATATGAGGTGGCATTTTAGAAAGGATGTCTAGTTGGAAGCTGGGAAATCTAGGTCATAACATCCAAAATACTGGGGGAATGGCAACAGTGAAGAGAGGCGCATGTAAGCACCATCTAAAATTGCTCAATCTCTGCTTTAAAGGATATGCATCCCTGAGACTAGCTCATGTATATCACAAGTCCGGGTACATGCACATTTGCAGCCTATGTTAGAAATGTGAAGTCCCCAAAATGCACGCCCGGAGACAGGAGACATGGGTACATAGATGCCCCCCCCCCCCCCGAGGTTGTTTAGGATGGGGGTATCTATGCTATGATACATGTATGTCCCCAGCCTTCCATTTTAAAGCTCACATGGGCTTTACTTTATAGAATAAGGCATATGAATGTGCTAGAGTCTAGACTGGCACAGCAACGTGTGTAAGTCATAATATTCTATAACTTATGTACTTTGATTTGGAACTCATCCAGGCTCCCTACCTAAAAATACGCATGATGGGACTTATAAGTGTGTTTGCAAAACTGTGACCATTCAAAGTGCGCATGTAAGTGCCCTTTCATGCACATAAGTCCTTCAGGGGTGTTTGGCGACAAGTGTTTGAAGGGCATCTGCTGAGATATGATGTAATATTTTAAATGTATTGAGGAGTGTCTTGAACCTGGCACATGAGTATATAGGAAGCCAGTGCAGTTGATCCAATATGGGCGTAATGTGGTTGGGCCCAAAATTCGAAAGGCATTTACATGTTTCACAGCCCAGTAAACCATGTAAACGCCTTACATGAGGATATTCAATGGCACCTACATGGTTCGTGCCGTTGAATATTCCCTGCTAAGTCCCCTATGTGCCCCGACGCTATCTGGTTCGCATCAGGGCATCTTGGGGGCATTCCGGGGCAGAGCAGAGGTGGAGACTGTCGCTAACCAGGCAGCAGCGATATTGGAAGCTGCCCAGTTAATGACCTGCGCCTAAAAGATAGATGTAGAGAACCCTCACTTATCTTTAAGGTACAGGGGCTAACCGGGCAGTATCAGATATCACTGCTGCACAGTTAGCCTCGGTGGCTTCCTCGTTCTGCGACATTCACTGGGTCTTCAAGGCCATCATCGCATTGAAGGATTGGCCTTATGGTGTTTTAGCGCTTGAGGCATATAGCCTTGTGCGAGATATTTGGGTTATTTTTTGTATGAGCTGGATAGCCGCGTGCAGGATTGGAGAAGAGTACAGCAGACTGCAGCAGGGAGTAGCAGCACATGTAGATACAGCTCACCTCTTTCTGAGTTGTTGGTGTTCTTGTGGGAGGTAAGGAGCCGGCAGCAGAACAGAGAGAGAGAGTGTTGCTTCCCTCGGGGGACCACAATCGCAATCTCAGTCTCCAGGTCTTGCAAAGCGAGAGTTCTCTGGTGCCGCATTGTCATTTAAAGTCTCTCAGTGCTGGAGGAGGCAGGGCTCAGTGGGCAGAGCTAGATAGCCAAATGCAGGATCAGAGAAGAGTACAGCAGACTGCAGCAGGAATGGAAGGATACATCTATGAGGAAAGGTTTAAAAGGTTAGGGTTCTTCAGCTTGGAAAAGAGATATGTGAAATGTGTGCCTTCAAGTCAATGCCGACTCCTGGCAACCCAGCAGCTCCTGGGTTTTCTTAGCAGTGTGACCGGAAGTAGATTGACAAGCCTGTCTTCCAAGGCAATGGAGGGTTAAGCGACTTGCCAAAGGCCACAAGGGGTTAGTTACCCAGTCAGTGATAGAGGTCTATAAAATAATGAGTGGAGTGGAATGGGTAAACATAGATTGGTTGTTTGCTCCTTCAAAAAGTCGAAAGACTAGAGGACACACAGTGAAATTACTGTACAATGTAGCATATTTAAGACTAATCATAGAAAATATTTTTTTCACTTAACGTGTAATCAAACTCTGGAATTCGGGACCAGAGGATGTAATAAAAGATATTAGGGTAGCTGGTTTAAAAGAGGTTTGGACAAGTTCCTGGAGGAAAAGTCCATAAACTTATATTAAAATGGACTGGGGAACTCCACTGCTTAACCCTGAGCTAAGCAGCATGGAATCTGTCTACCTTCTGGACTTGTGACCTGGTTTGGCTGCTGTTGAAAACAGGATACTGGGCTTGATGAACCTTTGGTCTGATCCAATATGGCATTTCTTATGTTCTTATGATATTCAGCATTAACTAGCAAACAGCTAGAGTTACTAATGTGCTCTGTCGCATACTAACATCGTGGGATCTGCGGTATAATAATGCAGGTTAACAGTGTTGATGCATGCTAATGCAGTGGTGCACATTAGTAACTTGAGCTGTACTGCTAAGTATGGGGTCAAAGAAATAGCTTGCCCAAATTTGAACGCACAAAATTTGTGTGGTCAAATTCAGCAACAGATTTGGCCAGTTAGACATGTCTGAATATTTGGATAAAGATTACTGCCGTATTATCATTGGCTATTTAGCACCTGCTGAATATAGACCTCCCGAAGGACATTTATAAAAAGCAACACTGGAATAAGCTCTGCACATATATCAAGCTATCTTGACTGGAAGAAATCACTGCATAAAAAGTAGAGAGGCTGTGTAGGGGCAGATGAGATGCTAGTTTAGTGCCAGACTTGTTTAGAGCTGCTTGTAAGTACTAACACAATAAAACATTGGCAGGCCTACTTGCATATTATAGAAATACAAAGCTTATGTAACTGGCCATTGTGAAACAGAGAGCCCACAAAGCACAGGAAGCGTCTAATTTTGCTCATATGCAACTCACAAACTGCTCTTTTCCTACATTGTGGGTGGATAGCCTATGGTTTCTATTTTCTGCCACTAGCACTATGGTCACTAGACATGAAATTCCATTGCCAGGTAATAGTCTTTTTTATCACACGAAAAATGAAAATATCAACTGCTGAAGGTGCAAAGGAAAACTCAATACTTTAGTTTAGAGGGCAACTCAAATTTTTAAAATCTTTTTTCCTATCCTTTTTCCTTTACCTCACAGTACTGGGACTTATCTTAGGCAAGGAGCAGGTCCAGAGGTGCAGAGTCAGTATAAAAGCCTGTCATGCAGAAAGAAAGGTCGTCATGATTCAGATACAGATAAATTTATTGGCATGACAATTTTACATGTGTTCCCAAAGTAGTACATTCATAGGTTAAGGCAGGGGTTCCCAGCCCAGTACTCAGGACACACCTAGTCAGTCAGGTTTCAGGATAATCACAATGAATATGCATGAGAGAGATTTGCATGCATAGCTTCCATTGTATGCACATCTCTCTCATGCATATTCATTATAGCTATCTTGAAAATCTGACTGGCTAAGTGTGGGCCAAGGACTGGGTTGAGAACCCCTGGGTTAAGCTAAAAAAAAGGGAGAAGATAATTCACAAAGTAATTGCAACAATGGTAAAATAAAAATGATAATGCACAGAGAGGTTCATACCAAGAAGAATTCCCAGGTTCTGGTGCTGATTTACATTGTCGCTGGTCGGATAGCAACATGTTTTGCCCCCGTGGCTGCTGCTTGGGAAATGTGCATCTCTGATACTTTGTACAGAATGGGAAATACATTTCTGTTTCAATTTCTCCAGGATTCTAATGCACATAAATTCTGGTTTCTTGGGGATTCCATTTTCTAGTCTGTGACCATTTCTTCTGCGTTTGGTGATGGTCTGTTTCTGCTTTTCTTGTGTGATTAAGGTCAGGTATTCTGCTAGTGTACGGTTTCTGTGCAGGTCTCTAAAGCAGTAAGGAAAGTGATGTATTATAAAACTTACACACAGAAACCATAACCTACACTATTCCTTGTGAAATGGTTTAAACAGGGGAAAATAATTTTAGTTGGGGACGGGGTATCAGAAGGGGCAACATAAACTGTTATTTAGTTTTTTGCACCAAATGGCAGTCATCTTTTTTCTCCAGTGTAAGAAAATATGACACCTTGCTTTAAAAACTCTTCAGAGAGTGAGGAGGAGGAAAGGGGGCTAATCTGGAATATCTTCTTTAGATGTGCCTGTTTGCGCAGCTTCAATGTGTGGCCTGTCAGATTTTTAGCTAACACAAAGGGAGTCAGATGTAGAGAAATGATCTCCAGACAAGTTTCAGACTCTGCTCATGTTCTCTGCTAGGAAAGGAGCTTAAAGGGTCCTTTTTCACACTGCTTATGCTCACTACCAGGGTCCTTACATGGAAGGTGCCATCTTTCCTGGGAGGTACTTTCAGTCACGTTACATATGCTCCTTGTCAGGGCCCCATCATGGGGGTTGCCATTTTTCCTGTGATGTACTTCATGTCACACTGCTCATTCCTTCTGGCAGGATCCCCCACACTGAGGCAGCCATGTCACTATGAAGCACTTCTAGTCATGTAGATGATGACTTCCTGTGATGTCATCTATATAGCACATAACACTGGCCACTATGCCCATGGATGCCATCATCTTGAATAACTCATGAAGTAGGCGTGGTTAAGGGCTTTTCTATGATGTTTTAGGCATGGCAAGTGGCCATTTCCTATGATGTCCTCAAAATGGGCAGAGAGTGAGCAGTCAGGGGCATAGCTAAGGCAGGATTTGACACTATAAGTGAAAGCTGACTGGGAAGTGGGTGAGGTGAACCCAAAAGTATGTGCTGATTGCTTGATTTGACCTGTCAAAATGAGTTTGACAAAAGCTATCTTCTACCCTCTTCTCTCTTTCACACACACACACACACACGCACACACACACACACACTCACACACACATATTTTGTCACTGTCTCACGCCTCCCCTTCCCTTTCCAGGCCTATCACCACCTGTCCTGATCTACCCACCTGTTCAGATGTAGCTACAGCAAAGGTGACACAATAAAATATTTTCAAAACTTTGTATTTCTGAACCTATTCTTATTGTCTTACTGGTTCTTTGTATATTTATTTTATTTAGCCTTTCCTATGTCTAGGTTTATGCTGAACTCTATTTTCTATACTGCTCTATGCCACATGGTACCAGAGCGGTTTATGAATAAAGAAAAATAAAAAGAAATAGAACTACAATAACAACAGGACAGAAAAGAATCAAGTGTGAGTGAAAAAACACTGAAAACAACAACAATCAAATTCATTTTTTCTTTTAGCATATTTCCTCCCCTTTGATTTCTAAGGGCCTGATATCCTGTGCTAGCCACCGGTACTGAAAGGCAAACCCGGATATTCAGTGCTAGGATCATATCCAGCCCTGGCATTAAATATCTGGGTTTGACGCATTGCTGTGAGGCTAACTGGGCAGCGGCGATATTGAACCACTGCATGGTTAGCTAAAATGCCGAAGGTTAGGCTGGTGTTTTCTGTGCCTCACTTTTGCCGCATATCACTAATTGGGGAGCAACTCAATATCGCCACTGCCCAGTTAGTGATGAGTGCTGCCTCCACTCTGCCCCAGTGCTAACCACTTATCATCAGAGTGTGTATTGCAGCGGCACCCGGGGATACTGAGCAGCATTAACCATATTAGTGTCATTGTATGTCCCGCTTAGTGGCATTTACACAGTTTGCAGGTCTGTAATCTATGTAAACACCTTTCAATATTGGGCACTAAGTTTTTTTCCTTCTGTCACCCCTTTTATTCTCTCAGCATTTCCTTGAGATTTTTCCATCCTGTTGTCATCTTTCTTTTGCTTATGCTATAAGTTTCATTAATTTTGTTTCCCATTTCCTTGTGTTTTTCTGTATTCTACCTATACTCTTCTGTACTCCTCTCTCTCCATTCCTGCTCTCACACACCACTTGCTAATCATTTCCCTACACACTTTCTTTCTCCCAGCTCACTTTCACTTCCCTACCTTTCAATTCCCTCATCCTTCACTTCTTTTCCTTATCTCTTCCTTCACTCCTTCCTTTTGATTCTCTCTGCTCTACTCTCTCCCTACTTTCTTTTCCCCACATCTGCCTCTTCCCACTCATCTATCCTCCCAATCCTTCTCTAGACCGGTCTTCCTTCCCTCTCATATTTCTCCTTTTTCCCCTTCCTCACCCCGCTTCTCCTCTTACCTTTTCCCATCTCTCTTTCCTCCTATATCTGGATCTCCCCATCTCTTTATTTACCCCTCTTCATATTGTTCGCTCTGATTTTCTACTTAGGGGCTTGTTTACAAAGCCGCGGTAGTGGTTCGCGATCGCGATCGCAGCCGCGGCCCCATTGAAATCAATGGGGCCGCGGCTCCGATTACGATCGCAAACCGCTACCGCGGCTTTGTAAACAAGCCCCTTAATCCTTCTTTCTTCCATTTCTCACCTTCCCCCTCCTCAGCACTCATTCTCTCTCCCTCCATCCCTCTCATACTCTCCCCTGTACCCACCCCCCACCCTTTCTCTCTCTCTCTCTCTCGTCTGGGACAAAGAAGAAGGATGTAAGAATGGCCCTCCAGCAGGGGCAGAAGAACACCTTTTTGTTTAGAAGGGCCCTAGTTCTGCCCCTAACTGCACCCTTTAGCTCCTGCCTGATTTTTCACTTTAAAAACATAAGAAATGCCATACTGGGTCAAACCAAGGTCCATCAAGCCCAGTATCCTGTTTCCAACAGTGGCCAATCTAGGTCATACGTACCTAGCAGTATCCCCAAGAGACACAGGTTCCACAATGCTTGTATTGGGTCAAGCATTGATATCCTGGGTCCCTTTTTAATAATGGTTTATGGACCTTTCCTCCAGGAACTTGTCCAAACCTTTTTTAAACCCAGCTACACTAACAGCCTTTACTACATCTTCCGGTAACAAATTCCAGAGTTTGATTACATGTTGAGTGAAAAAATATTTTC
This sequence comes from Ichthyophis bannanicus, assembly GCA_033557465.1. NCBI lineage: Eukaryota > Metazoa > Chordata > Amphibia > Gymnophiona > Ichthyophiidae > Ichthyophis > Ichthyophis bannanicus. The sequence continues at coordinate 596,057,348 of CM066033.1, forward strand.
TCTTATTTGTCTTAAATAGTTTTCCCTGTAGCTTCATTATATGTCCCCTAGTCTTTCTATATTCTGATAGCGTAAACAATCGATCTACATTTACCCGTTCCACTCCATTCATTAATTTATAGACCTCTCTCATATCTCCCCTCAGCTGTCTCTTTTCCAGGTTGAAGAGCCCTAACCTTTGTAGCCTCTCTTCATAGGAGTAGCCTTCCATCCCCTTTACCATTTTGGTGGCTCTTCTCTGTATCTTTTCTAATAACGCTATATCCTTTTTAGGATATGGCGACCAGGATTGCACACAATATTCAAGGTGCGGTCGTACCATGGAACGATACAGAGGCATTATAATATCCTTTGTTTTATTTTCCATTCCTTTCCTTATGATACCTAGCATTCTATTTGCTTTCTTGGCCGCCACTGCGCACTGGGTGGATGGTTTTAACATGTTATCCACGATGACTCCTAAATCTTTTTCCTGGGTGGTGGCTCCCAATGTGGAACCTTGCATTGTGTAACCATAGAGTGGGTTGTTCTTCCTAGGTGCTTAACTTTGCACTTGTCCACATTAAATTTCATCTGCCATTTGGATGACCAGCCTTCCAATTTATCCAGATCCTCCTGCAGTTTTCCACAGTCCTCTTGGGTTTTAACAACTTTAAACAGTTTTGTGTCGTCTGCAAATTTGATAACCTCACTAGTTATTCCCTTTTCCAGGTCATTTATGAATATGTCAAAAAGTAGCTGACCCAGTACAGATCCCTGGGGTACTCCACTATTCACCATTTTCCATTGGGAAAATTGGCCATTTAGCCCTTCCCTCTGCTTTCTATCTTTTAACCAGTTCCCGATCCACAATAGTACACTGCCTCCTATCCCATGACTTTTTAGTTTTGCCAAAAGTCTCTGATGAGGGATCTTGTCAAAGGCTTTCTGAAAGTCCAGATACACTATATCAACTGACTCACCTTTGTCTACCTGTTTATTCACACCTTAAAAAAAAATATCAGATTAGTAAGACAAGATCTTCCTTGTCTAAAGCCATGTTGGCTGTCTCCCATTAGGCCATGACTATCTACATGCTGTGTAATTTTGTTCTTTATGATGGTTTCTACCATTTTCCCTAGTACTGATGTCAGGCTCACCAGTCTGTAATTTCCCAGATCACCCCTGGAACCCTTTTTTAAAAATTGGCGTTACATTGGCGATCCTCCAATCTTCAGGTATTACAGATGATTTTAATGAAAGTTCACAGATTACTAATAGCAGGTCTGCAATTTCATATTTCAGTTCTTTCAACACTCTTGGATGTATACCATCTAGTCCAGGTGATTTGCTACTATTCAGTTTATCAAATAGTTGTAATACATCTTCCCGGTGTAGCGATATTTCTCTCAATTCCTCTTCAGTATCACCTTTAAATACCACTTCAGTCTTGGGTAACATCCCTACATCTTCCTCAGTAAAGACCGAAGCAAAGAATTCATTCAGTCTCTCCGCTATAGTCTTGTCTCCTCTTACTGCCCCTTTTACCCCTTTATCATCTAATGGTCCAATTGACTCTCTCACAGGCCTTTTGCTACGAATGTACTTGAAAAAGTCTTTATTTTTTGTTTTTTAGCTTCCGTAGCAAGTTCCTTCTCAAATTCTCGCTTTGCCTGCCTTATCAATGCTTTGCATTTAACTTGCCAGTGCTTGTGCCAGTGCTTGTGCTTTTTCCAGTTTTCATCGTTTGGCTCTTTTTTCCATTTCCTGAAAGATGCTTTTTTGGCAGCAACAGCCTCACTGACCTCACCTTTAAACCATGCTGGCAGGTTTTTGGACTTTCTTCAACTTTTCTTAATGCGTGGAATTACATTACATTTGCATCTAGTCTTTCTTACATAAGCTTATATAAATTTTAACAGAGGGCAATGTTATAACAGATCACCTAGGTTAATTGGTCAGGAAGGCAACTATTTTACACCTATTCTTTAAAGATACATAGGTAACAAGGTGCCTGTGAAATATTAGCACAAATCCTGTAGAAACTGTGCCTACATTGAAGGCAGAGACATTTATGACTGCTCGGAAAGAGGTATAAATATCGGTGCATGTAATGTATACATATATAACAGGGCCCAATAGCCAAAGGAATTAGCATGATGTTAATCCCTTTATCTAGGATATTCAGCGGCACTAACATGGTCAGTACCGCTAAGCATTCCTGGGTGCCGCTGCTGCATGCCCCGATGTTAACTGGCTAGCATTGGTGTGCTACAGGGGTGGCATCCAGCCTTAACCAGAGATTTAGCTGCTTTTTCTCTGAAAGGACAGCTGGGAAACCGGCTGATACTTGGTAGATCTCTCTCTTTTGCTTTAACAGATACTTAAGCTCCACGAACAGAACAATGGCTGGGAAAAATCATATCGCTAAAGCTGTTGCCCCCGTTACAGCTTCTGCCTCTGTCCAGACAGAGGTCCCAATGCCAGTTGAAAGACCGGTTCCATGTGCAGGGTACCTGCATGCTGAAGCTCTGAGGAAACAAGTGGAGGAACTCAGAGAGGAGGTGGCGAGGCTGAGGAGCATTCAAGACAGTGAGAAGTACATTGATGAGATGCTTCTTGCAGCAACCAAGTTCTCCAGCAGAGGAGAAGATGGGTGCCAACAGAATGTCGATGATTGGACACAAGTCACCAGGGCCTGCAAAATCACCAATCCAACTTCTTCAGCCCTCGAAATGAAGAACCATTATGCAGCCCTGGAAGTGGAGGAGGTGAAAGCATCCCTGGAAAGTGAAGAACCAGAGCTCAAGTACCCCAAAGTTGCAGAATCAGTGACCACAAGGAAGTGAAGGGTAGTGGTAATTGGAGACTCTCTTCTGAGGGGTACTGAGGCATCCATCTGCCGACCAGACTTGATGTCCAGAGAGGTATGCTGTCTGACTGGTGCCAAAATCCAAGATGTTATGGAGAGTTTGCCGAGACTCATCAAGCCCACTGACTATTACCCAATGTTGCTAATCCATGTTGGAACAAATGATACTGCTAGGTATCCCTCAGAATGTATCAAAAGTGACTTCATGGCTCTGGGACAGAGGGTGAAGCAGTTAAGTGCACAGGTGGTGTTCTCTTCAATCCTCCCTGTTGAGGGTAAAGGCCAAGGCAGCGAGACTCGCATCCTGGAGATGAATGCATGGCTGCGTGGATGGTGTCATTGAGAGCGTTTTGGTTTCCTAGAACATGGGATGCTGTTCCAAGGGTTGCAGAGCAGAGATGGCATCCATTTGTCCAAGAAAGGTCAACGCGTCTTCAGTAGTAGACTGGCTAATCTACTGAAGAGGGCTTTAAACTAGATTCGTTGGGGATGGGTGAAGAAAGCCCCCAGGTAGGTGAAAGCCCCCAGGTAGGTGAGACATTAAATACCTTTATGGAAATGGGTAACAGGGGTAACATATGGAAAGCAGTGTGTATAATTGCCCGTAGCATGGGAAATAAGATCCCTGATGTTGAAGCTTTGCTGGGAATGGCTGACTTGGATTTAGTGGCAGTTACAGAAACATGGTTCACAGAAAACCATGATTGGGATGTAACTATACCTGGCTGTACTTTATTCAGAAAGGACAGGGTAGAAAGAAGGGGAGGAGGAGTGGCACTATATGTAAAAACTACTATTAAAGCTCTAGAATTACAGAGCTTAAAAGGGAGAGAGGAGGCATTGTGGGTTAAACTAGAAAGAGGGAAAGAGAAATCTATTTCCATTGGTGTGATATACAGACCTCCCTCACAAGAGGAAGAGGTGGACAGAGAGTTAATTGAAGACATATGCAGCATTGCTAGGAAAGGGGAAGTGCTACTGATAGGAGATTTCAATATGCCAGATGTTGATTGGCACATTCCTGCTGCAGTATCATCTCGAAGTAAGGAGATCCTGGATTCTCTACAGGGAGAACTATTCAGGCAATTGGTAACAGACCCCACACGTGAAGGGGCCATACTGGACTTGGTGCTTACCAATGGTGAAAGTGTTTCTGATGTTATAGTGGGAGATCATTTTGCATCCAGTGATCACCAGATGGTGTGGTTCAGTATTAGGACTAGGGCTGTTAGAATCCATTCAAAGGTGAGGATCTTAGACTTTAGGAAGACTAACTTTGCCAAGATGGGTCAATACCTCAGGGAGTCATTAGTGGGATGGGAACAGCTGGGGGATGTAGAAAAACAGTGAGCAAAACTGAAAGGGGATATTTTAATGGCAACCAACCTTTTTGTTAAAATGGTAAATAAAGGTAAAAGGAAAAGGAGACCGCTATGGCTTTCGAAAGAAGTAGCTGAAAAAGTGAAGAAAAAGAGGGAGGCTTTCATGAAATACAAGAGATCACAGAGAGAGGAAGACAGGCATCTATATTTGGAAAATCTTAGAGAAGCTAGCAAAGTAGTCATGAAGGCAAAGATTCAAAAGGAGGAGGAAATAGGCAATGCAATAAAATGGGGGGATAAGACATTTTTCAGATATGTTAGTGAGAAGTGGAAGGGCAAAAGTGGTATTGTCAGACTCAAGGGTTCAGGGGAGCAATATGTAGAAGCTGATAAGGATAAAGCAGAATTGCTTAATAAATATTTCTGTTCTGTGTTTACTGATGAAGAACCAGGAGAAGGACCTCAGAAAACACCCACAAACAGGAACAGAAGCAAGGGACATCTTGAACAATTGTCAGAAGACTGTGTTCGTGAGAAACTAGCTCAACTTAAAGTAGACAAAGCGATGGGACCGGATGGGATACACCCTAGAATACTGAGGGAACTTGGGGATGTTCTAGCAGCAACATTGACTGACCTTTTCAATGCCTCGTTGGAGTCGGGAGTGGTGCAAAAGAACTGGAGAGAGGCTCATGTGGTGCCTTTACACAAAGTGGAAGTAAGGATGTGGTCGAAAACGACAGGCCGGTTAATTTAACTTCGGTGGTGTGTAAATTATTGGAAACGCTGCTGAAAGAGAAAATAGTGAGGTTTCTGGAGTCCAGAGGATTACAGGATCCGAGGCAGCATTGATTCACCAGAGGCAGGTCTTGTTAGACAAATCTGATCGATTTCTTTGATTGGGTGACCAGGGAATTGGACCAAGGGAGAGCCCTAGATGTGGTGTATTTAGATTTCAGTAAAGCCTTTGACACTGTTCCTCACAGGTGACTTATAAACAAACTGAGCACCCTAGGGATGGACCCTAAAGTTACTGCTTGGGTTAGAAATTGGTTGGGTGGGAGGCGACAAAGAGCACAGGTAAATGGAGCTCTCTCTGAGGAGAAGGATGTTACCCGTGGTGTGCTCCAGGGATTTGTCCTTGGTCCGATTCTTTTTAACATCTTTGTTAGTGATATAGCAGAAGTGCTGTCGGGTAACGTTTGCCTCTTTGAGGATGATACCAAAATCTGCAATAGAGTAGACACCCAGGAATGTGTAGATAACATGAGGAGGGATCTAGCTAAGCTTGTAGAATGGTCTAGAATTTGGCAGCTGGGATTTAATGTTAAAAAATGTAAGGTCATGCATTTGGGCTGCAGCAATCCAAGGGAGCAATATAGTATAGGGGGTGAAGTACTTTTGTCCACTAAAGAAGAGCGGAACCTAGGCGTGGTTGTGTCTGATGATCTTAAAGTAGCTAAACAGGTAGAAAAGGTGACGGCAAAAGCTAGAAGGATGCTTGGGTGAATACAGAGAGGAATGGCTAGCAGAAAAAAGGAGGTGATAATGCCTCTGTATAAGTCTTTGGTGTGACCTCATTTGGAGTATAGTGTGCAATTCTGGAGACCGCACCTTCAAAAGGATGTGAACAGGACGGAATCGGTGCAGAGGGTGGCTACTAAAATGATTAGAGGTCTTCATTATAAAGCATAGGAGGACAGACTTAAGGATCTTAATATGTACACCTTAGAGGAAAGGCGGGATAGAGGTGATATGATTGAGATGTTTAAATACCTCTGTGGCATAAATGTTCAGGGATAGAGCCTCTTTCAATTGAAAGCAAGTTCTGCTATGAGGGGATATGGGATGAGGGTGAAGGGAGATAGATTCAGGAGTGATATGCGGAAATATTTCTTTACAGAAAGAGTAGTGGATCCGTGGAATAGTCTCCCAGTGGAGGTGGTAGAGATGAGGACATTAACTGAATTCAAAAAAGCATGGGACAAACACAGAGGATCTCTAAAGGTAAAAAGGGGACTGTTGTAGTTGTTGATATGGAAGGAAAGACTAGATAGGCCATGTGGTCTTTTTGTGTCGTCATATTTCTATGTTTCTATGATGATACTGAGCCACTGCCTGGTTATTGCAAAAACTAGCCTAACTTTTGCCGCAGAAGCGAAATGGACAGCGACACTAATCTGATACTACAGGGGCGGTCTGTGAAGCTATTGAGTGGTACTGTCTGGATAGTGCCACTGAATATCACGGTCAGCACCCTTATCCAGACGGCCTCCCATTGGACAACCAGCTAAGGGTTCTGAATACTGGCCCAATGTATTCCCCATTTCATACAGGGAATTCTCATCTCACTGCCAGTTTTAGACAACAGCATTTACACCTGCTCTTAAGCACGATTACGTGCCTGCTGTGAAAGTCAAGGTCATGGCTCCCTTGATCACTGACCTGAACTCGTGCTCTCCCATGCTGACCCTGGGCCTCTATCTCCTCCCCTATTCCTCAGAACACAAAGCAGTTCTGATCCCCCAACCACCTCTCTTAAACACATTGGGCCCAATTCGATTCTGGACGTCCCGGTCCTCTGTGCACCCGGTCAGAACCGGGCACACAGAGTTAGATGGGATTCAGATCCTTTGGGGCACGTCTAGCCCTGTGGGATCAGAATCACATCCAGGCCTGTATGTGCAGGCCAGGACCCTGATCTCGGTTGGCCTGCATGTACAGGCCTAGCCCGGCTAACTCAGTCAAGGCTCCTGAATGGCCAACCGACTAGGCTTAGAATGACCCTGGCCGTGTCACCCCCCCCCCCCATGTGCTCTTGGCTGCTCCGCCCTCCCCACATCGCTGTTTCCGACAGTGAGTTTGGGGGAGGTGGTTCGGCTCAGCTCGGCAGCAGGCTATGTGCTTTGGCACACATGGCTGCTATTTTTGACCCCCTCCAACCCAACTTTGAAGGGTCAGAAGCGGCAGGCCATATGTGTCAAAGTGCATGACCTGCTGCTGGCTGCTGAGCCTAGCCGCCCCCCCCCCCCCCAACCCCAGAGTTGGAATCAGCAGCAGCAGGATACGGCGGCATAACTCAGCATGGGGGGCATTCTGCCCATAGAGCTCTGCCACTCTAGGTATTTGCCTAGTCCACCTAGTGGATGGGTCAGCCCTGCTGTCCTATATAGATTTATTTATTTATTTTTATTTTATTTACATTCTCTTATATATCGCACTATTCTGCATCAGTGCGGTTTACATTGAACAAACTGAAATTACATTGAACAGGGCATTATAACTTGGAGATAACTATTTTACAGGGAACATGGGCTATGGAGGGTTAAGTGGATTTACAAAGTCACAGAAATCTCACTGAGTATTGATTCAATGGCATTGTTTTCGAAAGCTCCTTTATGATCGTCAAGAAATCTCACAAAATAATTCAAACACTGCACTATCCTTTCAAATGAGAGAGTAGCTGTGGTGCCTTAAAAAAATCCTGCAGTCTTGCACCTTGGGGACGAAGATTTCAACTGTTTTTAAGATTAAAAGTGGCATCAGATGCTGCTTCAGCTCTCCAATGGAGTAACACATTCATCAGGTAATCCATACACAATGAAGTGTACTCCTGTAGTTCACTTAAATTGCTAATCGTTTTAGTTTTAAGGCATTTTCACAGTGGGAAACCACCCCTTACTGTAACATAAGCCACTTGAAAAGCATCATTACCAAGGGTACCCCGGGGGATAGTTGCTTACCAACATAGAAGCTATTCCGTGAAAGAACTTGGTTGCTTTGGTAACAGCCCTTGACAGGCACACTAAGTGTCAAGGTGCAGGGCTTGCACACTGTGCAGGGCTGTGGCCTCTTGACTTTGGTCTGGGAGTTTGCTGTTCAAACAGATTATGTCATTTGGACAATAATGTCCTTCCTGAGAGAGTGACGGGAAGTGCACAATGCTAAAATAGCCTCTTTGCAAACGTCAAAGAAGTGTCTGAAGTATAAAGAAGCAGTAACAGGTAGATGATAAAAACAGGATCCAACAGCAGTTTGTCTGTGAATCAAAGAAACACATTACAATCGTGATTATATAAAAACACTAATCAGTTATACGTTATCTCTCAAAGAATAGAAGAATCTTCCAGGGAGTCTTTTGCAAATTTGCCTGTGTACGTGTGAGATTTTCTCTTATTAACCATCCCTTCCTTCTTGTGTAGTTTAATTTGCTTGCACTGTAATTATCCCACAGTCTCTTGCAATCATGCACTCCATAAACCTCACATTGCATTTGCCTGCTACAACATGAAATTCCTCCCTAGACAACCTGATTCCCATAGACAGCTTCACTCTGGGTACTATGAATACGAAAAGTGATTGCCAAAGATGTCAACATGTTTTCCTTCTGTCTGAAAAATATGTTTACTGATGATGGTACATGTTTTTTAAAAAATTACTCCTCAGTAAGTGTTGTTATCTTCAAATTTCCTGAAATAATATAGGGAAGGTGTTCCAACATTAAACTCAATTATACAGCAGGAAGCTGAGTTACAGTTTAATCTTTGGGAATAAAGGAATAAAAATGGCGGTGGAATTTTTTTTGAACAGGTACAATAATAATTAAAGAAGAGATGTGCCCACCAGCCTGCTTCATATTTATTTGTTGATAACCACATCTTTCTAGAAAAGATACATAAAACATATATTTTTATTTTCTTCACAGAATAACGTCTATGCAAAGATGCTTCTTCTTCATGTGCGGCACAAAGTAGAACATTTTCAGGTCCCTGCTCCTAATTGAAACCGGTTTACAAGATAATGTAGGACAGACTTGCCTGTCAGTCACTAGGTAGGAGGAGTCCCCTCTCCAAGCTGGAGAGAGTTTTAAAAGGACCATGCATGAAAAAGTGGAGGAGTAGCCTAATGGTTAGGGTCAGGGGCAGCCCAAGGGGTGTGCGGGGCCATATGCGGAGACTCGATGCAGGGCCTCATTTGCATAAATATTTGCATAATATGACCATACACTAACTTTTTGTAAACATGCCTCTTAATGAGTGTATGGATAAAGAAAGACTAAAAGATTTCTACATTACTATAATCCAGTGCCAACCACCAGGCACATTAAGAACTACTACAAATACTGCCCATTTAGAACCCATTGCAAGCCCGCCATATCGAAACAGCACTACCCTGACTCACGAAGCACCATACTCTACCTATCAAAAGGCAACACTGCTTTGCTTTTTGTCAATAGTATGGACACGTTGGTTCATTTTTTGACTACAGTTTTTTTTTTTAAATTCATTTTTGATATTTATGGATAATTTTACATTGCATAGCCCCCTTTTTTTCAATTACTTTCAGTGTAAACATCATTCATTACCTTATATGGTTTTTTATCACAGTTATCTTGGTTGGGACAGGTTTACAATGCACTGATTATAAGTCACGATTATATTAAAAAAACGATTGATTATACAAAAGGGTCAAACATGGTTCTTTTTTAGCATGCATGTGTTTGCAGTTTTATTTGATGCGCTTTGGGTATATTCATTTCTTAATTTTCTGTAAGAATTTCAAACATATACAATAATGATAATATCTTCAGCACATCTTTGGATGTGAGATAGGTCATGTTTATTAGTGTAGGTAATCTCATTTGATGCCCTTTCACATAGTGGGGTTTTGCAAACACTTTAATAATAATAAAAAAATCTGGTTAATATGGTCAGTGCTTATTTTTTATGTCTTACATAAGTTTCCCGCGGGAAGATTCTTTTAAATACGCATGCGCTAGCGTTTTACTGAACGGTTGCAGCTCAGACGAGCAACATGTCTTTGCAGCAGTGCCTTTGAAGGCTTTTAAGACAGGTAATATTACTTTTTAAACCTTTTTGGTTGATAAAAATAGTTGCTGTTATGTTTTATTAATGATTTATTTAACATCAGCATCCCTATTTCTCAACTGGTCTAAGGTTCTTCTTTTTTATTGTACTTGAGTCAGTTGTTCCTTTGAAGTTGCGCTCACGGCAAATTGATTGGTGCCTTCCCTTTGGTATGAATTAAATTTTTGGGGTTAGACTCTTGATGATTCTTTGTATTCACTCCATTGGTATTTTAATCATGTATAATAAGGGTAATACTCATTTTGGACCCCAGAATCCGCAACAAAGATTGTTTTGGGAAGCTCTTTGTTTCAGGTCGGCAATCTGATTCCTCTGAAATAAGCTGGATTCTCCTTGAGGCACGGAGATTGAACCATTGACAAAGTAGACGTGACACTTTTGGTGTGTTCATTTTTTAATTTATTTCTTATTATTTACGGTTCTGTACACTCCTCCGATTATATAACATTTTTGAATACGCATGCGTTAGCGTTGTTCTGAAGGTTTGTAGTACAGACCATTAATATGGTTTTGCAGTGGTATGTTTATACTCTCTCAAAAAAGGTAACAATTGCTATTTGATTGTTCATGGTCTATATTTTATACTTAAAAAACTGGATTGTAGGGTTTTAAGTAGTCTAGTAGCAATCTTTTCTCCGATATTTTGTTCTTAAGGCCTCTTTACTGATTTTGCAGCAGTGCTCCTTTGACCCTTAGGTTCCTCTGCGGCCACGGCCATGGCGGATATTACCATTGGCGTTTTCAATTACTTATTTCATTTGTCAGTTTTAGGTTCAGTATATAAGGCACAGTTTATTATCGATTTGTGTTTTTAAGGTACTTTTAAGGTATTCATAATGGTTTTTTGTAAGCCATGGCAAGCCAGCGGCTTGAATCCATGGCGTCTGGCAACAGGGCTTAACTTTTTAGATTTCATTCGTTTTTATTTCATTCGTTTTTACTTATTTATCTAAATATATTTTAGCAATGGTTTATTTACGTTTTAATGCAGGTCTATTTAATTAACATTCTATTATGATTTCCACACTGCCATGAAGTTTTTTACCAATTAGGGTCTAGAAAGCAGCATCTAGTTTTTGCTAATGAAAATGATTGATGTTTTGAATAATGCCTTTTAGCCAGCTGACAGGTCTTGCATCAGTAGCTTCCCTTGGCCCGTTCATGAAACATCATGCCTTTAAAAATTTGTTTAATATGGTTAATGTATGAGAGATTTTTTAATTTCCTAATGTAACTTCTAGTTACAATGGATATTGTGTCTGTTTTTTTCAAAAAATAGTAAGTGTGTCCCTTTAAAAATACAGTATGTGTTCTCTAAAGTTTTATTTTCTTTTACAGAAGACTTTCTATTTATTTTTTGACAAATAACTGACTTCATTCACAAAGGTGGTGCTTTGTGAAGTTAGTGACCAACACACACTAAGCAGGTAATGTCCACATTTTCAACTCACTCCGGCTTCCCATTGGTCCTCCTCATTCCTTTGGTTCACTCCTCATCTTTAAGTGTATTATCAAAGTATATGATTGAGTAATTTGTTATTCTTTTTTTCTGGTCCGTGTTGATTATATAATTTAATAGTCAATAATTTTTAATGGTTAATATTCTTTAAGATACTTTATGTATGTATTTATTTAATTTATTGAAATGTTGTTGTAAAGTAATTATGTGCATGATATGATGCAATGATTTATTTATGTTTTTAATTTTTTATTGTTTTATATTTTATGGTTTAGCTTTTAGACATATATTGATTGTCTTAGCCTTTCCATATTATTTTAATTTTATTTATTGCTTTTATATGTTTTTTAGTGTGCCCTGATAACCCCTGATGAAGTACAACACAAAACATGGTCCTGTGTTGGATTTAGGCCACTCATTTATCATTTAATAAACATTTTGTGTGTGAACCTGTCACTCCTTTGTTTTGGTTTTGAGAGTTTTAAAAGGACCATGCATGAAAAAGTGGAGGAGTAGCCTAATGGTTAGGGTCAGGGGCAGCCCAAGGGGTGTGCGGGGCCATATGCGGAGACTCGATGCAGGGCCTCATTTGCATAAATATTTGCATAATGTGACCATACACTAACTTTTTGTAAACATGCCTCTTAATGAGTGCATGGATAAAGAAAGACTAAAAGATTTCTACATTACTATAATCCAGTGCCAACCACCAGGCACATTAGGAACTACTACAAACACTGCCCATTTAGAACCCATTGCAAACCCGCCATATCGAAACAGCACTACCCTGACTCACAAAGCACCATACTCTACCTATCAAAAGGCAACACTGAAAATATTAAACCAATACATTTCAGAGAATAACAATACATGACCTACTGGGGAAAGAGAACAAGTGGCAATGTCAAATAGGAATTACATAAACAGAATACATCAGCTCAGTTACACATGCAGAACATAGACCATCACCAAACAAGGATCACAATTTAGAAACAGGAAGACAATAATTAAACTGGGAACCTCAAAAGCCAAACTTGGAATGTACAACAACACTATAGAAATAAAACTATAAATTAATTTCCTCTTGTACTAAACAAAGCGCATACGTTAATGATGCACATTTCCCAGAGCTGACATATTCCAGTTAATAAATTCAAAATAAAGACATATTTTTCTACCTTTTGTGCATTTTTTTCAGTTGCAATTGCTCCAGTTACTTACTTCTGGTTTCTTCGTGTCTTCTGCTAACTCTCCATCGTCAGCTGTCCATTTGCCTCTCTTCTCTCTTTTAGTTTGTTTCCATTCTCTCTCTACATCTGCTTTAACATACTAATCTTTCTCCTTTTGCTCTTTCCTCATTCCTATTTCATCCACTCAAATTTTACCCCTCCATCCTCAAGCCCCACTCACTTTCCCAATACCCGGACAATTGTAGATTTTTCTTCCCTCCCACACAAAATATTCTTCTCCTCTTCATTTCACTCTCCCAGATCCATCCCATTCTAATCCTCCCCCAACATCAGCTCCCTTTTAGTTCCAGCTCCACCCAGCATCCACTCCCTTCTAGTCCCCGCATCAGCCCATTTCAGAGCCGCAAAGGGAGAGTTTCCCTCTCACAGCTCTGATAAGCCCACCGGGGCTGATGGGAAACAGGAAATGCCTGTTTCCCATCAGTGCCGGCAGGCTTAACAGAGCCGCAAGAGAGAGAAACTCTCCCTCCACGGCTCTGAAAGCCAGCGCCAAGGGGACTGATTCAGAGAGGGCTCTGCCGGGCAGGCGGAGGGGGGGGGGGGCTCACGGGACACTTGATTCTGCTGCTGCCACAGCGGCAGCGGCAGCAGCAGCAGCCATTTTTTAAAATAATTTACCTGGACTGATGGGTGGCAGTCTTTTAATGCAGAATGTTGTTTGCATGGGGCCCCCTGAAACGCAGGGCCCTGTGCAAACAACATTCTTGCTCAATGGACGGGCCGGCCCTGGTTAGAGTAGTGGTTTGGTAAGCAAGAGACCAATTCCCACTTGTGCTCCTTGTGGCCTTGGGCAAGTCACTAAACTCTCCACTGCCTCAGAAGAAAGGCCTGGCAATCTACTTCTTGTCACACTGCCAAGAAAACCCAGGGGCTGCTGGGTCACCAGGAGTCAGCATTGTCTGGAAGACGCACATTGCATGCAGGAGTCTGTGTCTTCCTTCTGGCAAGGAGTCTGGGGAGGAGGAGGCTCTGTTGTTATCCGTTTTGGTGGTAAGCAGCAAGGAGTACAGCATCTGATGTGACCAACCCAGCTACTAGCTATAGATTGCAGTTCACTTGCAAGTCAGAAAGGCTTGACCCAGCAACAAGAGGAAACAAAAAGCCCTATGAATTAACTTGTGAAAATGTTTACAGGTTAGTACTGGTTTCCATGACATTTAGCTAAAAGATGCAAATGGGCATTGGGCTCATTTACATCCTTAGCTAAACTTCAAGCAAATTTCTCACACATTGCTACAGTCAGGAACTTTGTGCTTTCTTGGCTGTGACAAGTGATTTTTTTTGCATGTGGCGGTATAATAAAGTTAAAGGGCCTAGCAGTCCAAATTGCAGGTCCTCCCAAACCCTCTCCCCTGGGGGAAATCTCAACTCTCTGGTGGTCCAATGGCCCTGATAAAGGGCTAAAATCTTTAAATCCTCCTTCCTCACCAAAGCTCCACCCCTTAGTGATGTAATGCTGAGAGTTAACCTTAGCAGCCCAACTCCTGGTACCCAAGTGGACTGGGACGATGGAGTGGGGAGGAGTCTCTACTAGCTCCTGCCTCATAGACTACCAGACTCAGAATGGCACAAGGCTGACTTCTAGCACTAGTCTCACACCATTACCATTAGGGTCAGATTGTCATATAAGGGCACACACCCTACTTTGTCAATCTGATCCCTAGTAGAAGTACCGTGAGATCACTGGCAGCCTATATGGTAGGAACGAGTGGGGACTCTTCCTGCCCCCATCACTTCCCAGACCCCTTGGAGGAGGATGGTAAGGTGCTAAGTGTAAGGCAGGCTGACCCTCAGCATTACAATGTTAAGGAGTAGGGTTTCAGGGAAGAGAGCAATTTTAAAGCTTTTAGCCCCACCTTGAGGCTAGGAAGGGAGATTTTCAGCCCACTGGGCTATCAGGGAGTTGAGGTCAAACTGGGGGAGGGGGTCCAGGGGACCTGCACTTCAGGTCTGTGGTCCTTTAATTTTTTCATGTAGCTACACAAAAACTATTTTTAAGTGTATTGCAAATAAGTGATAGTGCTTATTGGGAAGAGCAGAACATATGTTTAGGAGATAAGAAAGGGGCATAGCATGAGGGGCAGAGTTTGGAGGAAAGAAAGAGATGTAGAAAAAGGAAAAGAGTGGGGTTGCAAAGGAGGGGAGACATGAATTAAAGAAAATAAAAGAGGAAAGGGCAGAGTTAGAGGAGGAAGGGAGAAGAGAGGATGGAGGCAAGAAAGGAGAGTGGAAGGGATGGGAGTGAAAAGCTGGTAGCCGGAAACAGAGCGTGCAAGGTTGGGCAGCAGGGGAAGGAGGGGGGAGAATGCATGGATGGGTGGAGGGGAAAGAGGGAGAGTGCAAGAGAGGATGGTGAAAGGTAGAGAATGGGGATAGTGCAAGAGGGTGGGTAGGACCAAGATTGGGCGCAGGAAAACAGAGGAAGGTGCAAGAGAGAGAGACGCCTACTTTCTACTGCCTCACATGAACAGAGACCTTTGATTCACATATGCACAGAGCCTCCTGACACACGCAGCCCTCGACACACTCACATATACATACACTTAACCCACCAACATATGCCCATGCACACACACGCAATCCCCTGACACAGACACAAAAACAAAACACATATCTACATAAGCCCTGATACACACAGCCCCCTGGAAGATATGCACATACATAAACACATAAGCACCCCCAACATGTATGTACGCTCATGCACTCAGAGCCCTCAACACACATGAACACATGCATACACACAGATCTCCAACATGCATGCACACAGAGCCCTTCGCGCACACACATTACATACATATATCCACATACACGCACACAAGCATATTAAAATGACTGTAATACAAGGGCCTTGCAGAGATGAGGAAGCAATATGAATCAACTTGAAAACAGAAAATGGAACTTCTGTCCACACTGGTGTCATCTAGAGATCTCCAGCCCAATCAGAGAAACTTGACAAATACCCGATCATGGATATTTGAAAGTTGGAAAAGAAAGGTGTGGGGGGGGGGGGAGTGCTATTGCTGGGAGATTTCAACTTGCCAGATGTGGATTGGAATGCCCCCTCTGCAGAATCAAATAGAAGTAGGGAGATCTTGAATGCCTTCCAAGGTGCTTTGCTCAGATAATGGTAAAGAAACCCACAAGGGATGGGGCAATGTTGGGTCTGCTACTCACAAATGGGGAAAGTGTGTCTAATGTCCATATATTTGCCCTCTTGAGCAGCAGTGATCACCACATGGTGTGCTTTGAGATAAAAGCCAAGGTAGGTTTCAATCACAGCAAACTCAAATTATTATTTTTATTATTATTTTTATTACAGTTGCTTATATACCGCACTATTCGGTATCAGCGCGGTTTACAATATAACAAAAACAACCTAGACACAAACTGTTTGGTTTTACATAGAACAGGAATACCAACTTGGATAACAGGGTTGAACTATATACATGAGGGATAAATTCAATAACAGGGTTGGACTATTCAATAACAGGGTTGGACTATATACATGAAATATTAGTTGCGATGAGTTATATGCAACACGAAGCTTACTTTAAGACGGAATGTGTCTGATCTGCAGGAAGGAGGATGGGACTGTAATAAGACTAAGGGGCATGTTTACTAAACATTCCTAACGTGCGGGGCCGCGGTAGTGTGCCTGTGCCATATAAGGAGTGGGCGGTTCAGGCCGAAAAAGGAAAAAAAAAGACCGTATGTGTGCGCGTTGTGTTAATGTGCCGGGCCCACATTAGCGCGTGGGAAGGCTAAGTGGGGCGCAGCTGTGCACATATAGGAATAGAGCCGTAGCACAACAGTGAAGACAATAACCAATGGTGCAGGGGCCACGGGTTCAATCCCCCAGTGTGTGCAGCCCAAAAAGGCTAGCTGAGGCACCACCTTGAATGTGGAAATGTGTGTCAGGAGGCAAAATAATTTTGGGGCAGCATAAGGCGGCGCACTGTTCATTGTGGGGTGGCATAAGGCGGCACACTGTTCATATTGGGGCGGCATAAGGCGGCGCACTGTTCATTGTGGGCAGCAGGATGCGGCGCGCTGATGCTATAGCAAAGGAACACAGCCACAGCACAATGGTTAAGACACTGACCAATGGTGCAGGGACCAGCGGTTCAATCCCTCACAATGCCCATTGAAAAAGGCTAGCTGAGGCAGTATATTTTATGTTGTGGAGTGCTTTAGGAGGCTTTTTAATTCTATTTTGTGATAACTACTAGCAAACGCACTCTCACAGCATGTTAACATAAGGCGGACCATAAGGCACATGTTACAGTGCACCGTCCGCCAAGGCACCCTAGAATGTCCCCTATAGGGCAGCATATATGTTGCGACACAGGATAATGTATAGTGCACCCTATATGGATGGCACCCATAAGGTGGCCTATAGGGCGCCCTAAAGAGCACCCTCAGAGGCATCTTATGGGTACAGTATGCCAAGGGTGTGTTTGCTGTCATAAAAATATGTACAGTAAACAAAGATAATGCTCTGGACAACCCTATCACAGAACCCCACAGTGGGCTTGAACCCATGACCTCTGGCTGCAAAGGTAGTGACATAACCATTGGGCTACAGCCCTATAGCTGTCAGCAAGCCCCTGGCTGGCTGCAGAGAGCCTGCACGTCACCTCACAGACAGTCTGCTGTTGTAAACAAGATAGGGTTAGGCCACCCATACCCATGATGCACTGCACATGCAAATCAGCTGTCCACAGATGCACACAAGATGGGGAATGCACCCCAACAGCTACCCGGCCTGGTAGGGGGAATTATCCGTGTGCACCCACACAGCACCTCGGCCTGGTAGGGGGTCCTGAGCGGGTGGACTACCAACAAAGAGTAGCTACACACCGTCACATTGTGCGGGTACTGTGCTCACCCTGAGGGTGTGATGTGGCGCCCAGGACCAGGTCCACAACACCAGCCATGGCTGAATGAGGCCATGACAGAGCTCCAAAACAGTACTAACCTGTGAGATAGGAAGGTGCTACAGAAACATCTTGGATGTCTCAGTTAATGGAAACCCCCCCCCCCCCATGGACCCCAGGTGGTCAAGGTACCCCACCCCAGGGTGGCAAACAGGGCCTCCCACCAACAAATCCCCATCCCACCCCCCCTGCACCAATGGCAGTAGAGTGGACCATCAAACCCCAGTCCTGCTAGGGAACAGACACACTACAGGGCAGCCCAAGCAGCTCCACACACATCCATAACACAATATCAGACAGACTTTAGGCCTGGATATCCAAAGATGCACCCCAGCACTATCTGATATTCTCCTGCAGCAAGCCCTCAGCCACTGCACCCTGCAAGGCACTCCATCAAGACACATACCAGCTGTGAACAGTCTGCTGGTTAGCCCTGATGGAAATGCATGCACCCAAAACTGGGGTGGCAGCACACACAAGCAGAGTTCTGTGAGGAGGACCCAACAGGAAACCCATATATATCACAAGAGAGAAACACAATACAGCACTATGGGGATGCCTAGCCATGCTGTCATCACTGACACTCAGGGTGAGAGTGCTCCCCCAGCAGCACATACGGAGGTCACCCTGTCTGTGTAGGTGGTGGCCGGGCACTACAATGTCACAACCAGTGCCCTATGCCCTGTGCAGATGCATCCTGGCCAGCCCACCATGTCTGGCCTATACCCATGGTACCTTGCTGCTCATTATGCACATTGGCAGGCCAATACTGGCAGTAGTGTTGGCAGTGTGGGTTGGGGAAGGTGTTTGCAGCCAACACACACTGTATAGACAGACACACACTCCCACACCTATGCCAGCATTGTGCTACTATTGAGGGGGTGATTAGCCTTGCCCACCACACCGGTCCTGGGCACGGCACAGGCATGGATATGGTACGCAGTACTGCTGGGGGTCACTCCCCAGGGTGGTGAACACCGTCAGAGGCCAGGCCTGGAGCACGCAATGCAGACACCAAACAGATTGTTCGGATGGGGTCAACTAGCAGTATGTGCGTAACGTAGGGATATCTATCAGCCTGTACTCTTAGCAAACGTTTCAGAGCTGTGAACCTCAGGTGTAGGGTGACATTGCTAAGGTATGCAGGTGCTAGTATTGGGAGATGCACGCAGGGTCCAATGTTCTGCCTCTACAGGAGACATTGGCCAATGGGGCCTGTGGGTGTGGGTGTGGGTGTGGGTGTGTCTGCCCCTGTTGGCTGCTGCTTTACGGCAGCGCTTCCCAAATCCGGTCCAGTTTTGCATCACACTGTTCGGGTCTTCCTGCTGTCCCTCATGAATATGCATGAGCTACATCTACATGCCGTGGGGGTGGTGCATAGATATACAGCACAGGCATTTGTATGAGTGGCAGCATGGAACCTGACTGGTGTGTGGCCCACCAGGACTGCATTTGGGGGATTCTGCTGTAGGTTCTGCCCCTGTTCATGGTGTCTGTGCTCAGTGGGGTAAAAGATAGATGTATTAACATTGCATATGTCCTCGTCACCAAGGGTGTGTCCTTACTGTCACTGTTTATTTGTGGGGAAAATACATGGGCAGGATTGGCAGTGGTCCCAGTTGGTCTTTGAACCTGTGACCTTCTGTTCTTGCATGCACTGTCTGTGTGCACTGCACCACCGTGTATCCACAGGTTGACTGAATTCCCTGGATAGTCCATGACTGTGGATCCGGCAGGGCCTGTCTGTTGCTGTGGACTGTGCCAGCCTGCACATGGCTAGGCCTCTGTCTTCCGTGGCTAGCGGCCACTGCCCCCTGCACCACATGTACTCATCCGCCAACATGCTGGCATGAGCTTCTCTCAGAGAAAGCAGATGACCTGATTGCAATGTGTCAGTACGGGACTGCATTTGGGCGACTTGGCTGTAGGTATTGCCCATTGTTGTGGTGTTGGGTAAAATATGGGTGATCTCCCCATGCCTATGTTCCCTGCAAGACAGGGGTGTGTGTGCTATCGTTGTTCAGTGGTGGGTAAAATATGTGGCCAGGGCTGGAAGGTGCCCCAGCTGGGATTTGAACCTCTGACCCTCTGGTCCTAGAGGTACTGGCTCTGTCCGCTGCACCACACTGTGGCCACAGGGACAGTGCAGTCCCTGGAGATAGTAACATGGCAGGATGGAGTCGCAAAGCCTGCTGTGTGCATTTCTACTGTGGGCTCCTTCACCCTGTCTGGTGACAAACGTGCAAGTAAAGCCCACAGATGACCACGGGAAAAGGGGGATAAAATATAACCAAGCTGGGCTACAGTGATATTAATGGGCAAACATGGAAAAGACTCCCAGGACAGCTCCAGAAAAAGGGAAATGATTTTTGGACGAGTCTCCGCTCTGTACACCTTTCCATAAATCATTTTGTTTTGTAGCTTTCCTGGGTGTGTTTTCTAGTTTTGCCCATCACTATAACTGTTCCCCAACTGAATTACTATTTTTAATATTTTTTTGGTGGTCATTTTCTATTTTTAATTGCACTTTTGTGCTGTGCACATGTATCACACTGCTCACGTTTTGCAGGTTTCCCCGGTTGTGCTGTACATTGCTGACGGAAATGGTTTCTCTTCCCTTTAAATCCCCTCTTCCGCGTGTGGTTCACTCGCGCTATTTTTGCAATGGAAATTCGGCCCCGCAACTGTGCGAGGGGCCTCTCCCCTCCCCTTCCCCGCCCATTAACCCCGTCTCTCCTCCCCTCCGGGGCCTTCCTCCGCCTTCAGTAGGCCTTTCCACGCCTCTATCGGACATTTACGGGCCCGTACTTGTGCGGGGCTCGTTAGTGTGACGCGCACGTGTGCGGGGGTTCGACGCACATTTGCGGGGCGCTTAAGAGCACTTAAGTGCTGCTTTTAGTGTGCTATTTTGCGCCGCGCAAAATAGCGGTTTTTAGTAAACATGCCCCTAAGAATGTGTGTTTTTAGGTGGGGTTATTTAGATTCCATTGCTGGCTGGGTAGAATTGGCGGAAGAGGTGAAACTTGATTGCCTTCCTGAATTTAGTTAGGTCTGCAATGGCTCGAATGTCAGGTGGTAATGCATTCCAGCATTTGGGGACGTAAAGACTGAAGGCCCTGTTTGCCGTTGTACAATTGCATTTAGTCAAAATCTTCGGTGTTATTAGCAGATTTAGAGCTGTTGATCTCCTGGATCTGTTGGGTGGCACGGTTTGGATAAGCTCAGTAAGTGCAGTAGAGGAGATGTGCTAGATTTCAAAGTGCTAGATTTCAAAAATGCTGACTTTAGTAAAATAGGGAAGTTCCTGAAAGAAGAGCTGGCAGGATGGGAAAAGCTAAAGGAAGTGGAGAGGCAGTAGGCCAAGGTGAAAAGAGCTGTAACAATGGCAAAAGATCTTTATGTAAGGAAAGTAAATAAAAGCACGAGGAAATGGAAACAGATATGGTTCTCCAAGGAGGTGGCTAAAAATATAAACGCTAAAAAGGTAGCGTTCACAAAATATAGAAGAAAGCAAGAAAAGGAACACAAAAAAGAATACCAGATAAAGCTCAAAGAAGAGAGGGAGAAGATCTTCAAGTACCAAGAAATGCAGTCAGAGACCAAGAAAATATGGCTGAAAGATACCGTTGCCTTAGGTGCCACAGGCTTGATTAAGAAACATTTCCAAGCACACCTTGATAAATTACCCATGCATGTTACATCTTAGGAACTCCAGAAGGAGGCTCTCTTTAGCATGATTCAAGTACTATGTCAAGCATTAGCAGTACTCCACATACACTGGCTTAGAAGTGAGGATCATGACTCTCATGGTATGCACAAAACGAACCCCAAAAAAACCCTTAGGGGTATGTTTACTAAACCGCGCACACGTGCGTGGCGCACAATAGCATATGCTAATGATGCACTTAAGTGCTCTTAAGTGCCGCGCATGCGTGCGCGTCACATTAACGGGCCGGCGCACGTGTGCGGGGTGCTGATGTGCGATAGAGGCGGGGAAAGGCGTACGGAGGGCAGAGGAAGGCCCCCGAGGGGCAGAGGGACGGGGTCAATGGGTGGAGAGTGGGAGGGGAGAGGCTCCCCGCACAGGAGCGGGGCTGAATTTCGGCAAGAAAAATACCGCGAGTGAAACCCTCGCGTTAGAGCCGATTTAAAGGGAAGAGAAACCATTTCCGTCAGCAATGTACAGCAAAACCGGGGAAACCTGCGAAACGTGAGCAGTGTGATACATGTGCATAGAACAAAATAGCAAATATAAATTGAAAATGACCACAACAAATTCCAAATAAATTATAATCCAGCTGGGCAACAGTGATATTAATGGGAAACCATAAAAAACACTCCCAGGAAAGCTCCAAAGAAAGGAAATGATTTTTGGAAGGGTCTACGCTCCGTAGACACGTTCAAAAAGCACTGCATTTTAATGGAGCTTTCCTGGGAGTGTTTGTCATGTTGCCCATTGATATCGCTGTTGCCCAGCTTGGTTGTGGTTTTTTTAACCTTTTTCAGAGGTCATTTGTGAGGTTTAATTGCACCTTTGTCCCCATACAAGGTAAACGAGCCCACAGTAAACTTGTGCAGAGCAGGGTGTCTGACTCGTGCGGCCAGGTTACCTATCTCCAGAGACTGCACTGTCTCTGTGGCCACAGTGTGGTGCAGCAGACACAGCCAGTGCCTGTAGGACCAGAGGGTCACAGGTACAAATTCCAGCTGGGGCTCCTGCAAACCCAGTCCCCATAGTTTTACCCACCACTAAACAGTGATAGTACAGACACTCCTTTATGGCAGAGAACATAAGCATGGTTCCAACACCTATATTTTACCCTACACCGCACACAAACCATAACAATGGGCATTTCCTACAGCCGAGTCCCCCAAATTCAGTCCTGGAGTGCCACAACTCAATCAGGTCATATGCTTTTTCCCAGATAGGGACATGTCTGCATGTTGGTGGAAGGGTACAGGTGGTGGAGGGGGCAGTGGCTGCAAACCACAGCAAACAGTGGCCTAGGCCTGTGCAGGCTGGCACCGTCCACTGCAACAGACAGGCTCTGTCGGATGTACAGTCATGGACTCCCCAGGGAGCACAGCATATCTGTGGCAACATGGTGGTGCAGTGCACACAGACAGTGTGTGCAGCAACAGAAGGTCACAGCTTCGAAGCCCAGCTCAGGCTACTGCCAATCCAGTCCATATATTTTTCCTACAACTAAACCGTGATAGTACGGACAAACCTTTATTGCTGAGAACATACGTATGGTTCATACGCCTATATTTTACCACACCAAACACAGACACCATGAACAGCCGCATTACCTAGAGCAGAGTCTCCCAAATGCAGTCCTGGAGGGCCCCACACCATTCAGGATCCATGCTGCCTCTAATAAGGATGCCTGTGCTGCAAATCTATGCACCACCCCCATGGTATGCTGATGTAGCTCATGCATATCTATGAGGGACAGCATGAAAACCCGAACAGTGGTTGGAACACCAGGAATGGAGTTAGGACACTCTGCCGTAAAGCAGCAGCCAACAGGGCCAGACCCTCCCCCCCCCCCCCACCCAGGCCCCATTGGCCAATGCCTCCTGGAGAAGCAGGACATTGGGCCCTGCCTGTATCCCCCAATACTAGCAATTGCATACCTTAGCACTGCCACCCTACACCTGGGTATATGGTACACAGCTTTCAAACGTTGCCCATGATAACTGGCAGATATCAATTCCTACGTTAAGCACATTTTGCTCATTGATCTCCACCATAACAATAATTGTGATGTCTGCGGTGTGCGCTGCAGGTCTGGTCTCTGACAGTGTTTACCACCCTGGGGAGTGACCCCCAACAGTAGTGCGTACCATATCCATGCCTGTACTGTGCCCAGGACTGGTGTGGTGGGTATGGCTGCTGGACTCCTCTATAGTAGCACAATGCTGGCATAGGTGTGGGGGTGGCTGTCTGCCTATCCAGTGTGTGGTGGCTGCAAACACCTTCCACAGCCCACACTGCCAGCACTGTTGCCAGTATTGGGCTGCCAATGTGCATAATGAGGAGCAAGGTACCATGGGTATAGGCCGGACAGGGTGGCCTGGCCAGGGTGCATCTGCACAGGGCATAGGGCACTGACTGGGACATTTTAGTGCCTGGCCATCACCTACACAGACAGAGTGACCTCAGTATGTCCTGCTGAGAGATCACTCTCACCCTGACTGTTGTCAGACGGCTGCCTAGGGTGAGAACTTACACAATCTTGACGATGCATATATTCATATGATTCTTGCAAGGTATTGTGGGTATTGTAGTTCATTCACTCCCAAACACAGCTGATGACAATAATTTGAGTTGTGAAACCAAGTGGTAAGATCAATAAAATACTTCTTTTATTGATGGGGTTTAATTCACCCAGCACATGTATGCTTGATAGCACTATAAATGAGGTTACTTGCTTGCAGTGTTTAAAAATGGATAACAAAAAGTCACAAAGTAAACCAGAAAACAACCTTCAGCTTGTCAGGCAATTAGCTAATGTTTTCTTAGCAAATAATTACCAAATACCAAGGCACAAAGAAAAGAATAAACTTTGCTGGTTAGGTTAACTTCTGCTTATTTTCCATGCAGATCTCAGCAGTGATTCTCCCTTGCTCACACACACAATCAGGTGCAGCTTTAATTACTATCAATTGACCAGCTGTAAGCCTTTAGCTGGCTGGCTGCTACTGTGTGAACCCAAATCCTGCTTTAAGAGCTGTTTGCAGTGGAAATAAAGAACAAAGTTAGGTTTCTTTGTGATGGCTGATGTGTTTGCTCATAGAAAGCTAGCAATAGCATTTAGATAGAGAACAGTCCATGTAAACTGTATTTTCATCTGCTGTATCAATCAGCATATGGTCACTATCATACATTGGCACAGACGAGTCTTTCATTAAGGCACTATCATGAGAATGCTTATTCCCTTGCTGCCATTCTCTATTATAGATAGGGTCTGGATCAGTGTTCATACCTGAGCCTCTCCTGCTATCATTATTTCTCTCTGTATAGCCTGGCCAATATGTAATCCAATTCTGATGTCCAGCCTTCCAATCTTGATCCCTGGACACTGGATCTTCTCTCACATACCTTCTGGCCTTGGTCTGAAAGTCCCTTCCACATGCAGTCTTCTCTCTTCCAGGTAGCCACTGGTGATTCCTATCTCTGCCACTCCATTCCTCTGGCTGAATCCAGTCCAATGGACTCTGCTGGCTTTTGGAATACCTCCCAGTATGAGTACTGCCTTGGAATCTCCCAGACCTTCCAATGGCCTTTCTTCTCTTCCTTCCAGAGAGTTTCCTTCTCTCTCTATCTGCTTGGCTTGGCTTCTGTTTCTCCAGGTGATACTGGTGCTTGAGCTTGTAGCCGTTGCTGTCTCTGTATCTCTTCCTCCCTCTGTAGCTGTTATCTGAAGAATAATCTCTATTCTTATCCTGTTCTAATGTGTGCTGCTCCCTAACACAGCGCAGCTGTCTTGAATCAGGCCCTGCCCTTTGAGATGAGTGCTTAGGGATTACCTCATAGCCCTCTTGATTGCACACACATTTTCTCACTTCAGCCTCTCTCATGGCTGCTGGAAACCTGGTGCATTCTGGGACTGGTAGTCTTTTATGTGAAAACTCTGTTTTCTTGCTTCTACCAGAACTGACAGGTTGCTTGTTCAGAGTCACATCATCTTTTCTATAGCTCCTACCTGAGCTATGATAAGCTTCCTTATCACACTGTGCAGTGACCACAGCATGGCTAGGTACCCCCATAGTGCTATATAGTATTTTTCTCATGTGAGAGATATGGATTTCCTTTTGGGGCCCAGTCACTGATTTATCTGCTTGCTGTGTATGCTGACATCCCAGTTCTGGGTGCATGCATCTCCACTGGGAACATGCACTGTGGATGAACTAGCACACTGTTTGCAGCTGGTATGTGTTGTGATGGAGCAGTGTGCAGTGGGTGATGACTTGCTGCAGGAGAATATCAGATAGTGGTGGGGTGCAGCTCACCATATCCAGGCATAATATCTGTCTGCTATTGTGTTATGGATGTGTATAGAGCTGCATTGACTGGCCTGTGGGGTGTCTGCTTCTCAGTGGGACGGGGGTTGATGGACCCCTCTACTGCCACCTTTGCAGGGAGGTAGAATGTGGATCTCTTGATAGGAGACCCTGTTTGCCACCCTCAGCCCTGGTGGAGGGGGGTGGTGGTAACATGGCCCACCTAGGGGTCCATGGTGGCTACACCCGACTGAAACAGACAGAGATATCCAAGGTGTTTGTGCAGAAGCTACCTATTTCACACATTGACACTGCTTTGGACCTCCGGTATGGCCTCATTCAGCCATGGAAGGTGTTGTGGACCTGGTCCTGGATGCCTCATTGCACCCTCAGGGTGAGCACAGTACGCACACAATTTGACGGTGTGTAGCTACTCTGTGCCAGTAAAAGACACGGTCAGTACCCCCTACCAGACCGAGGTGGTGTGTGGGTGCACATGGTCACTTCCCTCTACCAGGCCGAGGTGCTGTGGGGGTGCATTGCCCATCTTGTGTTCATCTGTGGACAGCTGATTTGCATGTGCAGTGCATCATGGGTATGGGTGGGCTACCCTATCCTGGTGACCACAGCAGACTGTCTGTGTGGTGACATGCATGCTCTCTGCAGCCAGCCAGGGGCTTGCTAGCAGCTGTAGCCCAATGGTTTCTTCGCTGCCTCTGAAGCCAGAGGTCATGGGTTCAATCCCACAGTGGGGTTATTTGATAGGGTTGTCCAATGCATTTTATTTAATGTACATATTTTGATGCCAGCAAAAATACCCTCAGTGTACTGTATCCATAAGGTGCCTCTGAGGGTGCTTTACAGGGCGCCCTATAGGGCACCTTATGGTTCCCGTCCATATAAGGTGCACTATACAATATCCTGTGACGCAACCTATAGGGTGCCCTGTAGGGGACATTTTAGGGTGCTGTGGTGGACAGTGCAATTTCTAATGTGCCCTATGGAGTGCGGGGGAGGGCATGGGGCGCGGGGGGGTCACGGCGCGGGGGGGCATGGCACAGAGGGGCGGCATGGGGGGGCGGCACGGGGGGGGGCGCGGTGTGGGGGGGCGGCACGGTGTGGGGTGGGTGTGTGAAAGGGGGGGGATATGGACCCATGGGCAGATCATGTACCACCACACAACGCACCCTCTGGGCCACAGGGTGGCAAACAGGATCACCCACCAATAGATCCACAGTCTACCTCCCTGCAATGGCAGCAGTAGAGGGGACCAGCAACCCCTGTTCTGCTGGGGAACAGACAGAGCAGTACACATCCATAACACAATAACAGACAGATGGCAGGCCTGGAAATGCTCAGCTGCCCCCACCATTATCTGATATTCTCCAGTCGCTGCACCCTGCAAGCTGTTCCAGCAAGATGCATACTAGCTGCAGACAGTCTGCCAGCTAGTCCATAGTGCATGGTCCTGGAGAAGATGCATGCACCCAGAACGGGGATGTCAGCATACACACCAAGCAGATAAGTCAGTGATTGGACCCCAAAAGGAAACCCATAAACATCACATGAGAAAAATGCTATAAAGCACTATGGGGGAACCTAGCCATGCCATGGTCACTGCTCAGTCAGGGTGAGAGTGACCTCCCAGCAGGACATGCTATGGCCACCCTGTCCGTGCAGGTGGTGGCCAGGCACTACAATTGCCATTGCCCTATGCCGTGTGCAGATGCATCCAGGCCAGGCCACCCTATCCAGGCTATTCCCACGGTACCTTGCTCCTCATTATGCACATTGACAGGCCAATACTGGCAACAGTGCTAGCAGTGTGGACTGTGGAGGGTGTTGGCAGCCACCACACACTGGATAGACAGACACACACTCCCCACACCTATGCCAGCATTGTGCAACTATAGAGGTGTTGGGCAGCCCAGGCCACCACACAAGTCCTGGGCACAGTGCAGGCATGGCTATGGTACTCAATACTGTAGGAGTCACTCCCCAGGATGGTAAACACTGTCAGACACAAGACCTGTAGCACACTCCACAGACATCAGGAGGGTTGCTATGATGCAGCTCACTCAGATAATTGTACTTAACCTAGGACTTGCTATCTGCCAGTAATCATAGCAAACTTTTGATAGATGTGTACCATATTCCCAGGTTTAGGGCGGCATTACTAAGGTATGCAAGTGCTAGTATTGGGAGATGCACGCAGAGCCCAAAGTCCTGCCTCTCCAGGAGGCTTTGGATAATGGGGCCTGTGGGTGCGGGTATGTCTGCCCCTGTTGGCTGCTGCTTTACGGCAGAGGTTCCCAACTCCAGTCCTGCGGTGCCAAACACTGTTCGGGTTTTCATGCTGTCCCTCATGAATATGCATGAGATACATTTGCATACCATGGGGGTGGCGCATAGAAATGCAGCACAAGCATCTTTATCAGAGGCAGCATGGAACCGGAATGGTGTTTGGCCCTCCAGGACTGCATTTGGGAGGCTCTGCTCTAGGTAATGTGCATGTTTATGGTGTCTGTGCTCTGTAGGGTAAAATGTAGGTGTTTTGGGCATGTTTACGTCATCTGCAAGAACGGTTCTGTCTGTATTAGCACGTTATAGTAGTGGGTAAAATATGAGGACTGAGTTGGCAGAAACCACAGCTGGGACTTGAACCTGTGACCTTCTGCTTCTGAATACAGTGGTTTTGTGCACTGCACCACCATGTTATCACAGAGATGGTGCATTCCCTGGTGATACCATGACTGTTGGTCAGACAGGGCCTGTATGTTGCAGTGCATGGCATCCACCTACACAGGGCTAGGCCACGGTTTGCTCTGGGCAGCTGCCACTGCCCCCTCCACCACCAGTATCCCTCAGCCACCATGCTGACATGCCCTTCTGCTGGTGGAGCTGGTGGTGCGCAGTCTCAGGCCATCCAGTGTGCAGGTAGGCGGCTGCCTATGGTGCGGGTTCTGGGGTAGGGGTGCCTGCATCGACGTCCACGCTCCCCCCCAGCCCCGCCTGCCAATGTTCCGTGCCCTTGGGGGTAGCTGTTGGGTACTATCC
The DNA here is from genome assembly GCA_033557465.1 of Ichthyophis bannanicus. Classification (NCBI taxonomy): domain Eukaryota; kingdom Metazoa; phylum Chordata; class Amphibia; order Gymnophiona; family Ichthyophiidae; genus Ichthyophis; species Ichthyophis bannanicus. The sequence continues at coordinate 596,086,122 of CM066033.1, forward strand.
CCTGTGACACTTTGGGAAACACACTCGTGCCCATGTTAGGCCTTTAGCAGTTGCTGTCTGGCTGCTCCGCTGTTTCAGCATTCGTATGGGCCACCTGGGCATCACCCTAGTCCGTACTGTGGCCCAGCTCCACCACAGCATGTGCCGCCTGCGGCCCTCTGTATCCCCTTCTCCGGCATCTGTCCAGTTGCCGTTCCGACATGCCCGCCCTGATTTTGTGGGACATGTGCACACCATAGGAACCCTGTCCGATGATGGGGAAAACCCTGAGCAGCGCTATTTCACTGTGGGCCAATTCATCTTGTATGGGGACGGAGTATAGACCCTTCCACGATTTATATCTGTTCTATGGAGCTTACTCGGGGGGGGGGGGGGGAGAGGTTAATGTTTCTCATTGATAACACTATTGGCCAGCTTGGTTATTGTTTTTTTCCAGTTTGTTGGGGTCATTTTCAGTGTTTCTGTGCCCTTTTGTTCTGTGCACATGTATCACACTTATCACTTTATTTTGGTTTCCCTGCCTGGGCTGTACATTGCTGACACTTAAATGGTTTCTCTCCTCTGTAATTTGCCTTTAACGGCAGGTTTTCATTCGTGTTGGAATTCAGCCCTGAAAATCAGCACGTTACTGTGAGGGGAGCCTCTCCCCGCCCACTCTCCGCCCACTGACCCCTTCTCTCCGCCCTCTCTCCACCTTCTGCATTGTTTTACTGCGCCGCGGGGCTTTACGATCGTTAACGCATCATAACGCGTGTTATGTAACGTTAACGATCGTAAGCGCAGTATAACGCACGTTATGCTGCGCTTACGATCATTAACGTTACATAATGCGCGTTATTCACGATTACCGCAGTTTAGTAAACATACCCCTTAATCCTAAGTGGATACAAAATGCATCAGTACACTTGCAGAAACCGGTGGACACTCCAAATACCAAATACAATCAATAAAGGGGGAAAAAAAGACATTAGAATGACCAGTACTCCCTCTATGTGGCAAAATAAATTAACATAGGGGAAATCTCATCTCACATATCACTGGTCTTCAAAAAAACTCCCCTAATATATTAAATTAGCAGATTGTACATCTCAACCCAAGACATCAAAAAGTACTTTTTAAATATTTTTTCATTTATATAATATAAATGTATTCATTTATTAGTTTATAAAATGTAAGAGACATACATATTCCCTTAATTCCAACAACTGCATACAGTATAGTGATCGCTTCATTCTTTCGTTAATTCCAACAACTGCATATGGTGTAAGGAACACTTCACTCTTCACTGTCACAGCTGAAAGCCGCTCAGAGAGAGTCAGCACAACAATTATGGCATGCAGCAACATCCTAGAACTGAACAGAGCAACAGGGTAGTCTCAAAAGTGATAGACAATCTATTCAGCCAGTATTCTGCACTTTTTCTAGTGTCCACCATCCGCCTAAAAGACATTCAGCCTAAAGCTGCCTGTTTCTTCCGGCCTAAAGCTGCCTGTTGCTTCCTCAGGGGCATAACAGGTTTAAAACGGTGTTAGTGTGATTGATGCGCAAAACTAACCCATTTGGAGAAATTGCCCTGAAGCAAAGAAAGAAATAAGGATAGAACATGCATGGGCAGAAGAAAAAATAGCTCAAGATGTAAGGCAAGGTGGCAAGACTTTCAGGTAAGGCAGGGAGAGGAGAAAGGCTAGAGGTGGAATTGTAAGGCTGAAAGATGCAGAGGGCCATTATGTAGAGAGTAATGAAGACAAAGCAGAAATGCTGAACAAATACTTTTGTTCCATGTTCACAGAAGAAAATCCTGGAGGAGAATCACAACTTAGCTGACAGAGTACATACAGGAATAGAGTAGATACTAAACTCTTTGCAGAACAATTTGTTTATGAACAACTTGAAAAACTGAAGGTGGACAAAGTCATGGAGCCAAATGGGATACACCCCAGAATACTGATGGAGCTGAAAGAGGTTCTGGCAGGTCCTCTTAAGGATGTGTTTAATAGATCCTTGGAGACAGGAGAGGATCCAAGGGATTAGAGATGGGCTAATGCAGTAACAGAGGAGAGTGGAAAACTACAGGCTGATAAGTCTTACCTCAGTGGCTGAAAAAAGTAATGGACAAACCAAGGGAGCCAGTGCGTAGAGTGGCAGTCAAAAAGCTTTATTGTCAAACACCGATGTATTTTGGCCAATGGTCTTCTTCAGGGGGTGCAAACCTCATATAACAAAACAAATATAAAAAAAAATAGTAAGTAATAATATAACTTAAAATCACAATGTCTGATGCACATAAAAAGTGTTAATTAAACAAAGTAAAAACAGAATAAAAACAGCCAATGCATAAAAGACCATAGAGAATAATAAACATATAAAAAGAAAAGCAATGAGCACATAAAAGCTGTGATATACAGACATAAAATGTGACATAAAAACCAAACTAATCAGATGCGATATACAGTAGGAGGACCACTAACAGGCACTACAATGCCAATCACATACAGCGTCTCAAAGGGCAATGCCTGATAGACAGCTACGCTAAAAGCTGCAGTAGTGAGGGATGACGGAGACATGGATAGCTAAACAATAAATCATAAAAATGTATAAACTCCACAATATTATCACTGTGGAGAGGAGCCTATATTAAAGAATACCTGTGTTCTAAAGCCACCATTAGGCATGCTTTAGAGGCTGGTAGTGTAACTTTGTATCCTGAAGTCATCAACATTAAAACACTATGTGCTGAGTGCCACAGTTCTATATGAAAAAACATGAGGAAACACGTAAAAGACATAGGGGGTATGTTTACTAAACTGCAGTAACGTTACAGACTGTGCGGTAGGTAATGTTATCGTGCGGTATATAATGTTACCATGCGGTATACCGCGCAGTAACGTTACAAACCTCATGGAAGCGTTCCGTGGCGCGGTACACACCGCAGAAAGAGGAGAGAGGGCAGAGAGCAGGGGCCAATGGGCGGGGAGTGGGTGGGGAGAGGCTCCCTGCACAATAACATGCTGAACTGAAGGGCTGAATCCTACCGCAAATGAAAACCTGCCGTTAGATGCACATTTGCAGGAGAGAGAAACCATTTAGATGTCAGCAATGTACAGCATAGGCAGGGAGCACAAGAAACGTGATAGTAGTGCTCCATTTGCAGCAACACCATAGTGCCAAAGTATGAAAGGCCACTATTGCAATGGTGTAAATGGGACATAGGTGGCTGCAGGTGGTACATGTAGTGGGGGGCAGCTGGGGCATAGGGCAGACCTGGGTGTCACCCAGGTAGCACATAGGAACATAGAAACTGGAAGTCAGAAAGACAGCATCTGACAAAGGCCAAACACAATATACAAATACATTGACCACACTGGCCAATAGTTGCCAGGGCAGAGACAGGACATCCTCGCATCCATCCCACCACCATGATGAAGGGACAGAATGTTGTTAGGTGGTGATGGGGGGGGGGGGTGTGGATGTCCATGTATGCCTTCCTACCCCAGATGCCGCACCGTAGGCACCTGCCTAACTGAACAGTGGATGGCCTGGGACGGCACACAACAAGCACCAACAGCATATGGTAATGTCAGCATAGCATGGGGGGGGGGGGGTGTCCGTGCTGGAGGAGGCAGTGTCACCTGTCTGCAGTGGACCCAGGCCATGCCCTGTACCAGTACGTGGTGTGCGGTACAACAGAAAAAGTCTGGCTGAGGAGACGTAAAGGTATGGCCCAGGGACTGCTGTGCCTCTGTGGTCACACTGTAGTGCAGTACACACAGCCAGTGTGACTCAGAGCAGAGGGTCATAGGTTCAGGTCCCAGCTGCAGACCCTGAAGAACACATCCCAAACTTTTGCCCCACTATGTAGATACAACAGAAAAACAGGAAATGTCTGGCTGAGGAGAAGTGAAGGTAGCTCCAGGGACTGCTATGCCTCTGTGGCAACACCATGGTGCAGTACACACAGCCAGTGTGTCCAGGAGCAGAGAGTCACAGGTACAAGTCTCAGCTGCTGGAACTTGCAGAACACATCCCAAAAGTTTACCCTACTAAGTAGATACAACATCAAACCATGCAATCCCCACAGCAGTGGCCAACAGGGATAGAAACAACCACTCACACAGGCTCCACTATCCAAATCATGCTGTACAGGCAGGCTGCTGGCCCCAGTACGGAGTTGCAGGTAACATCACAGCACCACTACTACCTCCTGCTCAGATCAGAAATGGCGGTGTGGCAGGCAGGGTTGCTGAACACCCCTATCATTGCACAGTGCTGCAGTAGGAGTGTGTGTATATCTATCCATTGTTTTGTGGCTGCCCACCCCACTCTCGGCCCACATTGTCCAACTGTTACCAGCGTTAGCCTGCGAATGTGCATAATGAGGAGCAAGGTAGTGTGGGTATGGGCCAGATAGGGCAAATTGGGCAGGCTGCATCTGCACAGGGGGTATTGCAATGGCTGGTTCACAGTAGTGTCCAAACACCACCTGCACGGACAGGGTGGCCACAGCATGTCATGCTGGGAGGTCAATCTCACCCTGACTCAGCAGTGACCATGGCATGTCCAGGTTCCCTCATAGTGTTCTATACTATTTGTCTCTAGTTATACCTGTGTGATCCCAGTTCAGGGACCTAATCACTGACATACCTGCTGGGGGTGCATGCGTGCTGCCCATTCTATGTCTGGGTGCATGTGTTTTCTCAGTCACCATGTACCAGGGACTGGCCAGTGGCATGCCTAAAGTTAGTCTGTGCATAGTGAGAACACCGTGTATGCTGCTGTAGGTGCAGTCTGACAGTGTCGTCTGATGATGCATAGTAGACTGTGGTATGTGGCAAGTGAGGATTCATATGCCAACCCCACATTAATGCTGGTCTGCCAATGCCCCAGTCACAGGTATGTCTGATGCGCACTAGCCCTAGAGGGATGTCCTTTGATATCAGGAATGTGGTTGCTGGTTTCACAGCCAGTCCCGTGGGCTCCCACCTACAAGATGGGTGTTATGGGGCCCTTGGTGTATACTACTCCGAACAGTAGGGGGGCTGTGGTACATAACCCTCATACGACACTGGACACCCCTCCACCCTACTAATAGGTGGCCATGGAAGCCAGACCTTAACACTGGGTACACACTGATCTGGGTGATCTCTGGTCCCAGGGCGACACCTGTGACTGCGGAACACAGATGGGCACAGAGGTACCTTTGGTCGCACTGCCAGGGACACCTGCCACACACTGCCAGTGATGGGGGTGTGCAGCAGGACCTATATGTAGCACTACATGTACTGTGGACCTAGTGCTGGGCAGCCATCCTTACCCTCAGGGTGAATACAGAACCTGCACAATGGCAGGGTCCGTAGCTACTCTGTGCCAGTATCACGCATGGCAGTCCATCTTACCAGGCTGAGGTAGCAGAGAGGTGCAGACCCCATTTGGTGATCTGCTGTAGACCACTGTTCCGCATGTGCAATGCATCATGGTGCGGATACCATAACCTGGTGCACGGAGCAGACGGTCTATGCCAGGGGTAGGGAACCCTGGTCCTGGAGAGCCGCAGACCAGTCAGGTTTTCGGGATATCCCTAATGAATATGCATGAGATATATATGTATTAGAGATATCCTGCCAACCCGACTGGTTTGTGGCCCTCCAGGGCTGGATTTGGAGACCCCTGCCTTACACCTCTGTCATTTAAGATTGTGAGTGGGCAAGGTGCAGATGTCCTAGACATCGAAAGGGTATATAGAATGTGTCACATTCCTCTTCGATTCTCACCACCACCAAAAAGTTGTCTAATAGACAATATTTTGGTGGTGGTGAGAAGTGAGGAGGAATGTGACACATTCTATCTAACCTTTTTGATGTCTTGGACATCTGCACCTTGCCCACTCACAATCTTAAATGACAGAGGTGTAAGGCAGGGGTCTCCAAATCCAGCCCTGGAGGGCCACAAACAAGTCAGGTTGGCAGGATATCTCTAATGCATATATATCTCATGCATATTCATTAGGGATATCCCGAAAACCTGACTGGTCTGCGGCTCTCCAGGACCAGGGTTCCCTACCCCTGGTCTATGTGGTGACCTGCAGTCCTTCTGTACCTAGGCATTGCTGTACAGCAGGTCATAGAGGTATAGCCCACTGGTTCATACAATGATGTTCCAAACTGTGTCCATGGGTTTGATCCCCTATTGTTCCCCCCTCCCATGCGTGTCAAACTCAGATATCTTGCATGCCTCTAACACTCATATTTTTGCAGATATGTTCTGCCATCCCATAATAGACTCGCCACAGTGGCCGACATTCCTCTGGTCTGGTTATCTGCGTCTGTCAGCTGTGTAGAGTCCTGACTGCCTGTGCAGGCTGCCACCACAGGTCATGCACTGTGACCCTGTCCTGCATTGTGCCTCTACGCTGCCTGCCTCGCCTGTGCCTCAGCTGCATGGTACCACCACATATCTGTCCAACCATCATTGTAACCATCCTGGCACCCCCGCAACCCGGGGGACACGTATGCCCACCATCTGCCACCCACTATCCTCCCAGTACTTTACATTGCTCACACCCTGTGCTGTGGTACAGGTACCCACAACATGTTTGTCAACAGTACTGGCAATATAACATGCTAAGTGTAGCGCAGTGGTTAGGCAATGTTAGACTACAATGTATTGGGAGTTCAAATCCCAGAAGGGGGTACCACAATGGGAAGAAGATGAGTATAGTGCATGTCCCAAACAGAAAGACCAGTCGTAGTCAGATATATATAAGGATACCTGTAACATAAACAAATAGACCAACACGTGTTGTAAACCGAGGTACACGTGTGGCTATGCACGCTGCTACCCATGGAGGGTATGTGCATTGCTATGCACGCACTGCGCAGGCGCGTTTTTACTGCGTCATATGAGGTCTGATCACATACAGCAGACAAGATGGCTGCCAGGTCAAGAAAGCCTGCATTTACTCATGCAGACCTATACCTGCTTGAAGAGCTGATATACCTCCGTCAGGAGCGCCTGTTTCCAGGTTCCACCCATAGGCAGAACCTCACCAGACTGAGGAGGGCCTCGGTGTGCCTCACCAGGCAATATAATTGAGGTTCAGACTAAGCACGTAAGGTAAGTGCATGGGGACAGGCACCCAAACCTAGGACTTTGAAAAAATATCTGGTAACCAACACACATATCAGACACGCACAGCAAGGGAAAAGCAGGTGGCTGTGTGTCCAAATGGGATCAATGTAGGCCCCCCTGTCGATGTTTGCAGATCTGCCCCATCCCCATTACATAGGTTTATTATCCATCCCAGTGTTATGGTACCTGCTCCTGTTGCAGTTTCACAGATGTGCCCTATCCCCAGGATGCCCCAGGCCTCATTACAGAGGTCTAATATCCATCCTGTTGCTAAGGTCCCTGCTCCTGTTTAAGTTTCACAGATGTGCCCTATCCCCAGGATGCCCCAGGCCTCACTACAGAGGTCTATTATCCATCCTGTTGTTATGGTACCTGCTCTTGATTAAGTTTCACAGATCTGTCAAATCCCCAGGATGCTCCAGGCCTCATTACAGAGATCTATTATCCATCCTGTTGTTATGGTACCTACCCTTGTGTACGTTTCACAGGTCAGCCAAATCCCCAGGATGCTCCAGGCCCCATTACAAAGGTCTATTATCCATCCTGGTGTTATGGTACCTGCTCTTGTTTAAGTTTCACAGGTCTTCCAAATCCCCAGGATGCTCCAGGCCTCACCACAGAGGCCTATTATTCACCCTGGTGTTATGGTACCTGCTCTTGTTTACGTCTCACAGGTCTGCCAAATCCCCAGGATGCTCCAGGCCCCATTACAGAGGTCTATTATTCATCCTGGTGTTATGGTACTTGCTCTTGTTTAAGTTTCACAGGTCTGCCAAATCCCCAGGATGCTCCAGGCCTCACCACAGAGGCATACTATTCACCCTGGTGTTATGGTACCTGCTCTTGTTTAAGTCTCACAGGTCTGCAAAATCCCCAGGATGCTACAGGCCCCATTACAGAGGTCTATTATCCATCCTGGTGTTATGGTACCTGCTCTTGTTTAATTTTCACAGGTCTGCCAAATCCCCAGGATGCTCCAGGCCTCATTACAGAGGTCTATGATCCCTGCTGTTGCTATGGTAGGTGCACTGGCTGATGTGTGCAGGCCACACATATCGCCATGTTGTGACTGGACCCTGGAGGGCATATGGCGGCACATCCCCAGGCCACACCCGGGTGTGGCTGTTGCTGTGTGCAAGGGCCACTGGTGAGACACATGATCATTGCCCCTACCAGTGCATACACTGGCACATGGCTATGCAGTCTGTGCATATATCGGACAAGGGTTGCAGCAGGTTGATGGGTGTAGCAGACATGCTGGCACAGTGGTGCATATGTGTGGGATGTAGCGCATGCCCCACCCCCCCACCTCCTAGCACACCGTGCATGTATGCCGACACCATGCAGCCCCCCCTGCATGGCGCCCATGACCCACAGCACGGCAATGGCACATATGGTGCGGTGTTGTAGGCCCAAGCATGAATAGGCCGCCGGGGCAGCAATGGGTGCCAGGAGGTTTGCACGCAGGGCATGTAGGGGCCAACCCGGACATGTGCAGCCACAATACACACATGTGTGTGGCAGGGACAAAAGCTAGCAGTCGACACACAGCACACAGTAGGGGAGCCACCTGCTGCACCCAGATATGTGTGTGGTGCAGCACCGGCTGGCCATGGATATCTGTCCCCTAATGTTCCCACACCTTGCTTTACCCACAGGTCGAGAACCTCCGCAAGAAGGCCCATGAGCTGTGAGCCAGATACCTCCGCTTCATGGCATGGCTGCAGCAGGAACAGCAGGCTCAATGAGATGGTGAGTGATGCGGCACGTGCCTGTGGGCCAATGGCCTGTGGGGCCACAAGACATGTTTGAATGATGTGCCAGATTTGTGACCATGGTGATAATGTACGTACCTCTCCCCCACAGCGGCCGCACGTGCAGATGAGAGTCTAGCAGGGCTGGACGCCAGAGCCGGGCAGCCAGTGCCAGCTGAAGACATCCCGGAGGGCTTGGAAGCGGCTGATGGTGGGGAGGCCGAGGAGGAGGGGGACGCTGAAAGGAGAGAGGGGGAGGGGATGAGGGGGAGGGGAGCGGAGGGGAGGGGGAGGGCAGCTGGGAGCCTGTGGAGGGGGAGGAGGGGGGTTGGGGGGAGGTGCAGGGAGAGGAGGGGGTCCAGGGGGAGGTGAGGGGGGGAGGGGGGAAGGGGGGAAGGGGGGAGGTGTGGGGGGAAGCAGGGGAATGGGGTGGGAGGCTTGGTAGGGTATGGGGTGGCAGGGTGGCAGGGGGTGGGGATGAGGTTGTGGCCAGTCCTGAGCAGCACAGGCAACCACAGGGTACTGGAGGCCCCAGCCATCTGCCCCACAGTGCCGGTGATGGCCCCCGTCTGGCCATGGGTCTGGCACACATTGCCACAGGCAGACACGCTGTACATGCAGCCACACAGACAAGGGGAGATGTGTGTCTGTGCAGGTGCATGTGCGGCCTCCACCTGGCTGCGGCAGTGCGTGCCCAGGCACATGCCCAGTGGCAGCACGCCCGCATTCTGGGGCGGGTGCTGGAGACCATGACCGTGGTGGCTGACTGGCTGCACATGCTGAGCAACAGATGCACGGCAAGTGCAGCTGACCAGCCACCCAGCGACAAGGACCCCCAGGGGGTGTGAGTGGGGTCCCCAAACATGCAACTCCTGCCCTGTGTTGGCCCGTGCCCTGGGACTGCCACCACTGCCAGGGATTGGGGCGGTAGGGCCCATGCCGCACAGGGTCCCACAGCTGTTTCCCCCCCAATCAATTTGTACATATTCCCCCCCCAATAAATATTGTACAGTATTGTACAATAAATATTTGAGATACTCATGATGGTCAGCTGTCCCTTATTGCAACATGTCAGTGGGTTGCGAATGAAAGGTGTGAGCATATACGTGTGTGTCTGTGTGCATGACAACGGTACCATACATGATACCCATGGCAAGGGTGGGGGATGGGCAGGGGCGGTGCCCAATGTAGCACCACAGACAAACACATGTAGGAACACCACCATGGCGAGAGGCATGGTGTCACGCACATGCCACCGGTGCACACAAATCTATACATGAGACACCCCCCAAGGCCCCGACCCCAATATATATGTTCGAAACCATATCATGTTGGATGTGTCACCATGAGGGGACCCCCCCTCACAGTGAAGGTACCTGATATGCACATGCGCCACGAGCCAGAGGCACTAGCTCAACATGCCACAAAAGGTCCATCATGTACTCCAAGGAGTAGGCGTTTGCAACCCCCCCACAGCATACCTGATACCTGCAGGTATGGGGAACAGCACTACCTGTGGGAGACAAACCACCTACATGCCCAAACTGTCTGCCCCAAACTATGTCCACCGTGTACCGGCCATACTCGCAAGAGGAGCCCCCAACAGTGCTCACATTGCAGGGGCACCCAACAGCTCCCCCACCCCCCAGCCAGATCACATAAGCAACATAGCACCATGTGTCTGGCATCATAGTCACCAGGCCAGTCCCCAACTCAACCAAACCCAGCACTGGATGCAGTCGGGGTCAGCCCCAATGGCGGGCCATGACAGATATTACACTGCCAACATGGCACCATGTTGCGAATGTAGACCGGCTGGAGAGTGGTTGAGCCCTGGACAGCCCCTACGATGGGAGCAGAGATGAGGGCACATCGCTGCGACTACAAACGGAGGGCAAAGGATGCCATATGAGGGAAACGGATCTGGCATATAGGTGCAGGGGCCCCCAAACCATATTGATGGCTGCCACACCTGTAGGTATGTAGTCGGAAGGGTGGCCCACTGACGCATGTCCCCTGAGGTAAGCACAATACTGATAGGTAGGCATGTTCAGCTGGTAGGTCTAGCTTGAATAAAGCGTGTACAAGGGTATGCCACACCATGGGAGGGAGATCCCCCCATAGTGACATATCCAACACTGAACAGTGGGGAACCCCTCTATGAAGGGGTGCATATGAGGGGTGTTGCCAGGGTGTTGGCCTGCCAGTATCCCTCCATGGGCCCAGTGACCTATACTGGTGCACACATGGCACAGCGCCTGGCATGGGTGGCACACAGTACCCACATGCATGGGATGGAGCCAGGACAGTGCACACCCCCCCCCCTGCGGTGCGTGATGCAGACAGTGGTTTTCATGCCAGTGAATCTCTGTGCCATGTCCATATGTATGTCCATGTCCCACCCTAACTGCACATACCAGCCATACCTAGTAGCAACTGGCCGGTGTGGTAACAACGGCCACAGCCATGGGGTTGCATACGATGGCAGAAGGGGTTGTCACGAACACCATCACACACAGGACAGGGACGGTATGGAGCAGTAGTGGTGGGACATGCAAGGGTACGGCCACTAGTGGTGAGGGTTATGACACAGGGTGGACAGTTCAATGCACATAGGCATGGGGATGGAGGACATGGGGGTGAGCAGGGTAGTGGGCCAGGAGGGATGGAGAGGTGCCCCATCACATTGTGCAAGGGGCAGGGGTGGGGATTGGCGGGGGTGCCCCTACGTGGAGCAGATGGGATGTGCCCCGGGTCAGTATTAGGGGGCGTCATGGTGCTTCCAGGCAGAGGGAAGGGGGGGCCCAGAGACCAGGACCAGGGACGCAGGATGCCGAGGGATGGGTGGAGGTCAGGGGGCCCAGGGGGGAGGTCTAACTCCCACCACTGTGGCTGGACATGGGCATACGGGGAGGGGAGTGGGGATGTACCTGGGCAGTGAGGTGGGACAGGGTCCCAGACTGATGTGCCCTGTGGACAACTATGGGAGATCCACATTGTATCCTGCAAACCCTGGGGAACCGTTGCAGGCCCCATGGGATGGGGGCGATGTGACCAGGCCATGCAGCATGCATCTGACTGCATACAGCAGCAGTGAATATGCATCTTAGAGGATGGGCCTGCGAGGGGGGCACCTCCATGGCACACATCACACTGACCAGTACAGGCCAGAGAACAGGACACCATCAGTGTGCTACCAGAGGTAGACATGTGGACAGGAACGACAGCGTGGATATGTCACTTTGTGTACAGAGTATGATGTCCAACCAATGAGATGTGGATGGCACTGCATGGAGATGTATCTGGCGCCACACCTTCAGCAGTTAACAGTGGGGACAGGTGGCGAGGTGAGCAGAGGGACAGGGAGGCTGGGGGGTTCAGACACTGGCAAAGTAGGGGGGCGATAGGAGTGTTGGGGGGCAGCGGGTGAGCAGGGATGGCATGGCTGATGCCGGGATCCATGGTAATCCCAGCTAGGGGGGACACAGCTTGCCTTAGGGGGATGGCATGGGGCTGGTATCCAGGGTGGCCATGGGTAGGGCAGGGCATACATGGGGCTGTCGGAATAAACACAGGACACGTGACCTCAGACATGTGCAGCCATTTATTTTCCATGTGGCCTGCCACGCTTTGCACGGCCCCTCCCATCCCATGGTGTGGGTGCCACAGCCACCGCTGCCGCTGCTGCTGCTGCTGGCTGTCCTTGACATTCCAAGTGGGTCCCCCGGGAAGCTGCCATATTCTCCATGCTGGCAGCTATGGCCAATGATGATGCGGCAAGGCCGCTCATTGCAGTGAGGATCCCCTCCACTGCAAGCCCCTGGAGCTCTACCACGTGCCACATATGATGCGCCTCAAGCCACTGCCGGCGCTGCTTATGCAGGACCACACCCAATGCCAGCTGTATGCCTGTAGGGGAGACATGTTGTGTGCCGTGAGACATGGTTTGCACCTGCCACCTGTACACATGCCACATCATATACACACTGTAGGACACTCACCCTGTGCATCGCCATGCGCCACTTCCGAGTGCAGACACATCTCCCCAATCACCTCTGCCAGGGCAGACCATGCATCCCACATGGCATGTCCAGGTGCAGCAGGCTCCGCCACTCCGGTGGTTACAGCGGCCAATGGTGTGCTGTCTTTAGCTGGACCCTGGCTTGGCCCGCTGTTGCCCACCAGAGGTGGTGCTGGTCCCCCACCTCCACATGTGCTGCAGCTGCCCCTCCTGTTGCCCTGCCTCAGGCCCCACATCGGCCAGGGCCATGGCCTGGGGTCTGGGAGCTCCCCCCTCCTCCACCTCCTCCATGGCATGTATGTCACCTATGGGGGAACAGGGTACACAGCTCAGGTGAGGCATGGCTGGCTACCCCTGTCACATCCTATACCTACAGACCGTGTGGGATGCAGGACACCTCAGTCAGTGTGCAGGTACCAGGCTGTGTACATGTGGCCAGGGACATTACCAGTGCAGGGATTTATGTGGTACCATCTGCTTTCCTTGTCCCAGGTACCTGCGGCGGGTCACCGGTGTCTGCATGTGCATGTGGCTGGGGACACCCCACATGGCCAGGCATGAATGTTGGGCTGGGGTTGGGGTGCTGTGCTGCTGTAGCCGGGGACAGGTGTGCCCTGTGGTGGCAGGGATGTGCGTGCATGGATGCATTGCCCAGGGTGGGGTGGGGCCATGGCGGTGTGACTGGTGGTGGACTGTGGGTGGCTGCGTGGAGTGGGTGCATGTGTGGGTGTGTGCCCCATGGGTCTGTGTTGGGGCCCCTATGCTCCCCACCCACATCGCCCCTTGTATATTGGTGCCTCCTATGTCTGGCGCCTGATCTACCATAGCCATGCCCCCCCAATGCCACCACATGAAGTCACCCACCCCATGCCTCCCCATTGCCACCTGTGTCCCTGCACCCAGTGCCTATGGCACACACAGGTGCGGCCCACCTCTGTCTCCCCCACGTACCAACCCATGTGGCCTTGCTGTCCTCATCACCCATGCACTATGTCCCCACATCACATTGTTGCCCAACACTGTTACCATGGACCTGTCACCCCACCTGTGCCCTAACACCACACCATGCCCACCCCCGTTCACCATCACCACATCCACCTCCATTCTCTCCCCTGTACCTTCATCAGAGCCTGTGCTGCCCCACTCACTGCCTCTGTGTTGGTCCCCTCCCCTTGATCTATGGCAGCCATGCCCTGCTTCCACTGTTCTGACCCCTCTCTGCCCACCACCCCGCCCCCCCCGCACCCTCTCACAGCTAGTGCTGTCACCCCTGGCACCTGCTCCCATGAACCGCTGTCACTCCCTGGGAGGGTATCAGCATGCAACGCGCCTAATGCGCATCCATGGCCCCCACCTGCCCCATGACCCACGTGCTTTCCAATGCCATGTGGGGTGCATGCTCTGCTCCTCCTGCCCCAGCTACCAGACATGGTCTGCCCATCTTTGATGGTCTGCCCCAGTGTGTACTGCCTGACACCTGCCGACCCCCTGATGGGACAGCACCTAGTTCTGCGCTCTCTCATGGGGTCCCTGCATTCACCCACATGCCTCATCCCTGTGGCTGGGGTGGTGGTGTTGGGCCCAGCACTCCCCCACAGCCAGGATGCTCCCCCTTCCAACCCAGTCCTGCCACCTCCCCCATTGGCTGGTCCATCGATCCATGGTCCCCCTCTGCCCCTCCCCTGCTGGATGGCCACTGTTGGTACATCCTTGTTTCCCTGTTCTTAGTTGGGTGTATGGCTCTGTATTGTCCTCAGTGCCCCCCATGCAACGCTACCTCTGTGTGTGTACCTGTCGCTGCACCCCCAATTCCATGCCATCCCCAGAAGTTGTACCCCATGGATCTGTTCATGGTCTGCTCATTTCACCCTGTGTACACCGTCCCTTGGTGTACTACCCCTGTCCATGTGTGCAGTGGTGGTCTGTGCATCTCGCAAGGGTATTCTTGGCACAGGGCCATGCATGGCAGGTGGCAGTGCACTGTCCATGCCCCTTTCTGGAGTTCCAAGGGCTGCCAGCCCTTGAAAGGATGGACCTGGCTGTGGGCCTTTGCAGGGCCCTTCTGGGAATGGCAGGTGTCCTGGGATGGCAATGCATGGTGTCCAGGGGTGTGTCAGGGCCACATGGTGTGGGCCTGGGGACATGGCATGGGCAGGGGTGTGTGTGGGTGGGATGGTGTCCCCCATTGGGCCAGGTTTAGGCTGTCTGTATGTGGGGTCCGCGGGTGGTGGTTTACTCTGTGCATGACTGACAGGGGGCTATGGTCCATGGGCAGTGTGGGGATGGTGCACCAGGTGTGGGTTATACCATATGTTGCATGGGAATGGCTGCAGACGTGCGTGTCTGTGGGACTCCTGACATGGCCCCCCTGCCCACCTGCATCAGTCCCTGCACTCGCTTGTTTATGGTCTATCACCAGATCACCTCTCTCCATCTTACCTGCACGTAGGTATGCTGTATCCAGCGCAGGGGGCAGGCCATGTATGTACATAGGACCTAGTCAGTCCACCAGGCACTGCTACAATGGGGTTAGGGTGGCCCCCTGTGCTGGGCCCCCACCTGTGCGCTGCGCATTGCGCCTCTCCTGTTATAGTTGGGCACGGATGTTCCTCTTGATGTCACAGTACCGCTTGTGGAGGCTTTTGACATCGCCGTGTGGGCCTCCTGCTGCCGCCACCACCGTCTGGACCTCTGCCCATGCCCTGGTGCGCATCCCACCCTGTCGAGGATGCTAGCCAGGAGGAGATCATATTCCTCCTGGGTGAAGTGCACCGCTCTCTTCCTGGCTTCGCCGTCCACTCTCCATGTTCAGACCTATCCTCAGCGCTGCTATTGGTGTGCACCGCTGCATACATGGTCGGTTTATACTCCGGCATTGTTTGTGGTGCGTACACACACATTCTGCTATTTATCATTGCTTTGGGTGCTGTCTGTTACATACGGTGTGTTCCGGCGTGCATAGGTGGGTCACATGGCATGTCCCCAGGTGCTAGTCTGCGTCAGATATTCACGTTGGAATGCGCCTAATGTTCTGCACTCACCAACTTGTCTGGGTGGGGCACGCAGTGTGTCACGCCATACGTTTGTATGATGCTAGGGCGTGGGGACATGCCACATGCTCCTCCTACCCACATTCAACGGAGCCAATCATGGGACATGCATTTTGTGGAACACGCGTTTCTGTACGCCCTATAGCATTACGCTTCCATACGTGCTGGGCGTTCTCTCATGCTGTTGCTGGTGTATGTCCCAGTATCACCAGGTGTGTTAGGTTTGCTCAGATTATTTGCCACACCCCACGCCCTATTTAACATCTACCTGTGCTCCATCTCATGTCTATCATGGCTCAGATCGGGAATGTGGGTTGTGCAGTGGTGGCATTGGTGGAGCTGGCGGAGTGGCAGTTGCCTAATGGGGGAGATGGTGTCCCTGGAGCTGTGGCACTGGGCATGGGTGCAGTCCCACTGCAACTCAGACTTGCAGCTGTGGGGGCTCCACAGGCGGAGGTGATACTAGCATGATGCCATAGGCGTGCTGAGGCTCAGCTCCACCTGCCACGCTTCTACAGGCCCAGGCCCATACTCCAGGACATACTTGAGGACCAGGTCATCTCCCTCTACTGTCTGGACACAGGGGCTATTAGGAAGCTCTATGAGGATCTACGACCTGAACTCGAGCCCCGGACTGCCTGGTCACATGCCATACCGGGATTGGCCAAGCTCCTGGCTGCCCTACATTTCTTTGTCTCTGGCTGTTTCGAATCCTCGGTGGCTGCAGTGGGCAGGATGAGCAGGCCAACCTTCTCACGCTGTCTCCACCAGGTACTGCGGGCTATGGTCACCCGGGTTGGGAATTACATTGCGATTCCTAACAATAGGCAACACTGGGGGGCCCTGGGCCAGGCATTCCGGTGGATTGCAGGGATACCACATGTGATGGGAGCTATTGATTGCACACATGTTGCCCTAGTCCCGCCACGCGACAGGGAGGTTGTGTTCTGCAACCACAAACACTACCATTCCCTGAATGTGCAGGTTGTTTGTGATGCAAATATGCATATTCTGAATGTGGTTCCACGGTTCCCAGGGTCTGCCCATGACTCCTTTATCCTGCAGTACTCGGAACTGTTCAGCCAATTTGAGGCCGGACAATATGGGGACTGTGTCCTGCTGGGTGGGTATTTACCATATCTCAAATGCGTGTATGGTGTATGATATCTGGGGTCCCATTGTCACCTGTGTCCTCTGCATGCCTTTCCTTGAATTGTAGTTGTGGGGCACTGCCTTGTATGGGGCTTTGTACACCGTCACACCCTGTCACCATCACCGGGGAAGTGGTCACGTACCTCTGTGTGATTCTAAACGTCACTATGTCTACCATGTGTGACTCATTGCTTATCTGGGTGTCTCGGCACACATGCGGGTAACACTGGTATCTGCTACTGCTGTTCTGTTGCACAAGTCTTATGTACAGGGACACTCTGGGCACATATGGTGTGTCCCTTCTAGGTTTGGGTGTGACACCTCTTGGTTGAAAACAACTCCACCACATGGCCTCAGACATACTGCACATGCAGATGTACATGTGTGTGCCTTTGTGGTGTATCCCTTGTGGACTCCATATGCAACGTGTGTGTGTGTGTGTGTGTGTGTGTGTGTGTGTGTGTGTGTGTGTGTGTGTGCGGTCCGGGGGGGGCTTAGGTATGCACCCAGAACCTTACTCATGCTGTACGGTGTGTGTGGGGACCATTCTCTGCTGTCCATCTCTGCAACAACACATGGGTGGAGCTGTGGGGGGATATTACATCACACATGTATGCTGTATGGCTGTCCACATTATCTTGTCTCTACTGCCATTCTGACCTGACCCCTCAGGTATGTGTTTCTGTGACATCTGCTGTGTGTGCACTGTATCATGGACATCACATGGTTGCACGCATGCACATCTCTGCCCCTTCCATTGTGCTTTGCCACTGTCGGCCAGATGCCTTCACACCTGCCACTACTGCCATTTGTGTACAGGTGATTGGCCGTGTGTTTGGCCTGGATACAGTTGATGTGTGTTGCCCTCATTGGCCTTCCCCGGGGTTCTGGGTCTTCCAGCTCCAGACGCTAGTGCAGAGCCATTGTGCGCCATTCTATGACATTGTATGTTTGTGCCCCTGTTTAGCTGTTGTCAAGTTACACTTTGATGATTCTGTGCTTTTGTGTGTCCATCATCTCCCGCTTGACCTTACCACATTTCATTCTGCAGGTGATGTGGGATATGGCTGTCATGCCTGGTTGCTGACCCCTGTGTGTCTCCCACAGCCAGGTGCAGAGATGAGCTACAATGAGGCTCATGCCTCCAGCCGCTCAGTCATTGAGTGCATCTTTGGGGTTCTGAAGAGTTGCTTCAGGTGTCTGGATAAGACCAGTGGTGCCTTACAATACGGACCCATGACTGTGGCACATATCATTCTGGCCTGTTGCATCCTGCACAACATTGCTCTCAGGCACAATGTCCCAGTTGAAATTAATGAGGATCTGGAGGAGGATCCTGTGTGCCCTCCTGTACGTGGCCGTGTTGACACATGTGAGGGGATGGCAGTCAGGCAACATCTGATTGAGGAGCTGTTATCCTGTAAGTTATGCATATGTGCAGATGTGCAGATATGTCTCCATATACGTGCTTCCCTATGTGTTTCACGGCACTGTCATGACATATGTTTATGTCACTTGTGTTTTTGACTCCCCAGGATAGGCTGCAGACCCTGCCCGGTGCTGTGGTACATGTGGAAACTGTGTGTACGTCATTCAGACCTTCAGGTGACTGGGGTGGGTGGACATAAAGGTAAATGTACTGTGGGAGCAGTGCAGCATTATACATGTCTGTGTTTCCCTCTCCACTGCACCTATGTTGTTGTATACCTGTTTGGCCTGCAGCTCCATCCCCCATATGTTCCGGTTGACACGCATATGGCCATTGGCCTGTGCACATTTCCGATGTTTACACACTGCATTTGGGGCACATGTGAATGGGCTGTGTGTGTCTCCAGGCACAGGGTGTGGGGTTGGTGGATAGCACGTACAGCCTTCCATGGCATTGTGGCATTACACAACATCAGTGTATCATTGCATGGACTGTAATGATTGTCTCCACTGGTCGCTGATTGTGCACAGACATGCCGTATGCTACTTGCGGCATGCTCACCTTGCCTCACTGTGTAGGTCTCTGTGTCTTTGGGGCGTGTCTAGGTGATGGTACTGTCTGATGCCCTCTGGCATTATTTATTTTATTTATTTATTTATTTTATTTAACAGTATTTCTAAACCGCCTTATCATAATAATCAAGGTGGTATCACAGCAAACAATCTGGTAGTGTGAGTGTTGATACATGCAGTGAGGGTGGAAATTTCGTTGGGTGTGTGTTGTCTTGTTTGCTAGATTGGTGTGAGCTATGTACAATGTGGGCTATTTACAGTGGTGCTAAAATCATTTTATATACATCTAGTGTTAGGCGGTAACGTGTGCTGCTATACAGTTCCTTAGTTTATGTGATGTGTCCAAAGTGTTCTATGAACAGTATGGTTTTCAGCTGTTTTCTGAAGTCCTTGAGCTCTGTAGTTGCCCTCAAATCGTCCGGTAGTTTGTTCCATATTGTTGGAGCAGCCATGGAGAGTGCTCTGTCTGTTGTGTCCTTGCGTGTGTGTTTGTATTCACTTGGGGTGCTGACTCGGTTGTGGTTTTGTTTTCTTCTAGGACGTGTGCTGGTGTCTGGTTGTATGAGGGTGTGCAGGCTGTTGGCTGATGTTTGCTGTTTTATCTTAAATAGGTTTATAATAGTTTTGTATCTGATGCGTGCATCGATTGGTAGCCAGTGTAAGTCCTTTAAGGTGGGTGTGATGTGCTCCTGTCTTGCAGTTCCGGATATGATTCGTGCTGCGGTGTTTTGTGCCAGTTGGAGTGGTTTGATGGCTTGTTTCGGTAGTCCAAGGTATATCGGATTGCAGAAGTCCAGTAGAGGGGTTATCAGTGCTTGACAGACGGTACGGAAGTGTTCTGGGGCGAGGAGTGGTTTCAGTCTCCTGATGATTCGCATTGTCTGGTGTCGCATTGTCTGGTGCAGGGCTGTGTCTGGGCACCTGAGCAGTGGTGATCACTCGTCTATCTCTGACCTTCTGCTATTGCCCTTGTGTACATTGTGTGCATTTGTCATGTATTGTTGCCTGACTTGTCTCATGTTTGTTGACAGGACACTACGCATCAATGTTTTGGTTACACGCATCTCACCATGCATTGGACATGTGCCACTGACGGCTGAACATGACGATGTGGTGATTGAATGCATTTCATTGACATCCTCTGCCTCTACTGTGACTCTTTGTGCCCTTTGCCTGGCTCAGACAGTCCCCATCAGACACCTGCTACACACTGACGGTAGGTTGCACCTTAGATCTTCTTTGCCTGACATCCACATGTAGATGTTTCTTTTGGCCTGTTTGTATCATCATGCCTTTCTGTGGGATCTCTGTGCACCACCACTGCTGGACATGCTGTGGATCTCTAGGATGCCTGTGTGACAGGGGCATAGACATGACCATGTCGAGATGGCAATCTGGTCTGCAGTGCCATCTCCTGCTGTGGTCAACATGCACTGTGCTGTGTGTTGTGGTCATGTCATGTTTTCATTTCTGGGGATTCATTATGTACATACTGTGGTGTCACTGTCTGCATTGTGACCTGATGGTGTGTGTAGCATACCTTTACCTTTTCTCTACTCCTTTTAACATAGGGCACAGCCAACACACATAGCACATCTACTATGCTGCATCTGGAGTCCCCATTGCCTAACTGTGGGTTGACAGGACACCTCCATGCAATGGTCCCTGGGTGATGATGCCAGTGGGAGATGGACCTATGCGAGTCGGACACATGCCTATGTTGGACATCATTGTTGGTCTGATACTTTGAGCATCACTGGGGGAACTGACACACTGTTGCTGCCGTGCTCTGTCTGGGTGTTGCGTTTATCGCAGCAGAGACACATCACCTTTGCATTGCTGTGGAACATTGAGATGTCACTCGTGACTTTGCATGGCTATGTAATCTGGGATGGTCATAGCCGGACTTGTGGGGTCACAGGTGGCATTTGCACTGTGGACACTTGTCTGTACATCTACAGCAGGAACTCACATGTGCGCTGTATGTTGTACATCCATCTGACATTGTGTAGCTGTGTGGGGCCAATGTGTGGGGCTCGCATCGCAGTCATTGCACCAATATTTGGCTACACAGGTACATGCAGCCATGTATTTGGCACAGGAGATACATTCTGTAGGCCCTGCTTATTT
This sequence comes from Ichthyophis bannanicus, assembly GCA_033557465.1. NCBI lineage: Eukaryota > Metazoa > Chordata > Amphibia > Gymnophiona > Ichthyophiidae > Ichthyophis > Ichthyophis bannanicus. The sequence continues at coordinate 596,107,355 of CM066033.1, forward strand.
GTGTGGCTAACTTCCACTTGTACATGAAACACTATCTGCCTCCAGAACACTGTGCTGCGTGGCACCATCTCTGATTGCTGTTTGACCATCGCAGGGGGTGTTACAGTGGATATGGGACAGCACTCTGTCGTGTTTCAATATACACGGTAGATGCGCAAGTGCTTGACTTGTCTTTTACACTGGTGCATGTGCCGGGGTGGGATTTGTGTGGGTACGTGTACCATTGTGGATGTCTCTTTATACCTCTACGCACATGTTATTGTGTGTGTTCACTGGACAGATGTGGCAATGTACATTGATTTGCAGGCTTATATTTGAATGTGTGCACAGTCCTCTTTCTGACATGACATTGCGCCACTCACATTGCGCCAGTACCTTTGCACTATGGTGGCGAGTGTGTCCATTTCCAGGCTTCATTTGTGCAGTCCCTGTACATTGCCATATTATGACTTCTCCTGTTTCCATGGAACCCATTGCAGTGGGCCTTCCACATAGTGCTATCTCTGTATGTCAGTGAGATCCTGTCTTCTTTGCTTTTTGCCCACATGTGACTCTTGTACCTGATATCATGCTGCATTGTGTCACTGCTTTTGATGCCATGTGTGCATTAAAGGTGTTTATTTACATGACTACCTGGCATCTGGTCTTTCTCAGCACATCACATGTTGTTCTAGGGGCATCTACACTGCTGTATGACCCACAGATACCCACACATTAGGTCTACAAATCTGAGAGGTGGTGCTGGGCCATTGGGACATGACATCATTGGCATGTTTGTGCATTTGCCAGTGCACTGCGTATGCACTTCACTGTGTGGCAGCATGGCATTACATCTCTGTATCTTCCCTTCAGACCTTATTGCCTTGTGTGTGTGTTGTCAGCCTGGTGTGCCTGCCTGAAACGTGCCCTCTGTCAGCTGTGTGTTCTGGTGCTGTGGCCGTGATGGTGCAGACATGTACTACTACTACTACTACTACTGAGCATTTGTATAGTGCTACATGGTGTATGCAGCACTGTGCAGACAGGTGGGAGACATGTTCTTCGCATCAGAGCTTACAATCTAGTCAGCATGGACACAGATGGGATGGGAGGGATACCGCTGGGGACAGGGGGGGGTCAGGGGAATCATGCTTCCATGGCTGCAGCGAGGACGTGTGGTTTCATCCTGGATTTGTAGGGCATTGGAGATGGTGCCTGGTGTATGGACAACAGTAGATTGTTCACAGCATATGGGGATCACGGTGAGAGGGGCGGGGTATGGAGTTAGCAGTAGGAGTGTACTGCACAGGTGGAGGGTGTCTGCTGGGGACTGACTTTTTCAGGGGGGTTTGTACGGGGAGATGGGAGACAAGAGGTGGTGGGGAGCCACAGAGTCTCTGCATTTTGAGCTCAGCAAGGGATGTTTGACATGGATGCGGTAAAGGATAGGGAGGCTTTGACGTGACTTGACAAGGAGGGTAGTGTGGCCATGACTGGCCTGTCGCAGGATTGGATGCACAGCAAATTGTTGCACACATTGACGGGGAATGAGGTGTGTCCAGGTGAGACCTGCAGGGGGCAGACTATTGAGGTACTGATGGGATGCAATTGGGGAGTGCATGGGCATATTGGTGGTATGTTCAGGGAGGATGGGGCGGGTGTCACTGCTGTTGTAGAGAAAGGGGGGCAGGTGTTGGCTATCAGATGGCTGTGTGTCGTGAACAGGGGTGAGGGGTCAGGGATGGCCCCAGATTGCAGCCTGGGGACACTGGGGGAGGTACAGAGTTATCCACAGACACCAAGAACAGAGGGGGGGGGCAGGGAGGTGTTACGATGATGGATGGGAGGTACGGTCATGGCCATGTTCACTTTCAGGCCATGGTGAGACATCCAGGCAGCAATGTCATCACGCCAGGCGTGGATCAGGGTTTGGTTAGCCGTGGAGGGTTCAGGTGTGAGAAGGTGGCTCTGTGAGCCATCAGTATCTAGCTGGTACAGCCAGCCATGGGTGGTGATGGGCACACCAGGGGACTGTGTATGGAGGGTGTAATGAGAGATCCACGCCAGATCCTTGGGATACACCATCCGGGTGCAGGGTTGCGGGGGAGGGGGAGGGGGGAGGTGTATAGGTATTGTTACGGTGTACTGTATATGGGTATAGTTACATCACAAAGTAATATCTCACTGATTTCATTACTACCACACCTACTGCACCTGCACAGTGGGAGACATGGCCTGTTGGTTAGGACATGGTACCTCAGGCCAGAGGGCTGTGGGTTCACATCCCACCTGGGGACAGTAATGTCAGACCTGTGGTACTGGGGTTTCTAGTCTTATTGGCATTCCTTGTGGCCTTGGACATGCCACGTGGCTCTCCATTGGCCACCGCTTTCATTGATGGAAAGACAGGATAGACAGCTGGTTAATTACATAGATCGCTCAGTATTTATGTCTGGCACTGCCCTTTTTACACAGCACTGGACAGACATCCTCCACACCACGGCTTACATTCTAGTTAGGAAAAGTGAGAGAATGTGGGAGCAGAGGTAGGAGAGGCGAAGGAGGAGGGGGATCAGGGTAGTTAGAGTCCACAGGCAGCAGCGGGTAGGTGAGCTTTCAGCATGGATTGGATGTGTGTTTGAGAGGGTGCCTGGCACACAGCCCCCTGGAGTTTATTCCAGGCGTAAGGTGCATCAGGGTGAGGGACACAATGTCTGCAGTTCACAGTGGAGCAGAGGGGCAATCTGTTTCAGCACTGTGATCCAGTGTGTGCCTTTTGTGGTAACTTGTTTGCAATGTGCTTGTTGGGGTTGTTTGGGATGGTGGTCACAGACACCCATTGGCAGTCTGTAGGTTGCCAGTTTGATTCCCACATGTTCCATTCCTTTTCCTTTCCTGTGTTCTGCTAAGCTGCCCATGCAATGGCTGCAGCCTCGTCACCTCTCCACACACCCTTCCATCTCTGCGCTGTGCACCAGTGTGCCCTCTCTGCAGCCTATCTATCGCATATTGTGTGTTACATATGGCTATATCTTTGTAGTGTCCATGTGAACAGTCAGCTTGGTGGACTGGTACTGCTGTTGTTGGCTGGTCTGTGCAGGTTGGATTCTCACATGCTCCTTTTTCATTCCGTTGCCCATGGGCCGTCCACATAGCTGTCCCTTTAGCCATCTATTAACACCCTTTCTGTATCGCTCCCATGCTCTTTTGCATGCTGCTTACACTGCATTACATCTCATGATGTGTGTGCATGTGTTTCTATGTGGCTTCTGTCCCACTTACAGACTGTGATATGAGCTGTGGATGCCTGTTGTGCATGTGCGTTGCATCATGGTGACTGTTTGGGCTGCCCTCTCCTGGCACACAGCAGACATTTTGTGTGGTACCCTGCAGTGTTCTTGTATGCAGCCATTGCTGTGGACCTCACAGTGGTGGTGTGGCCTACTGGTTTGTGCAGTGATTTTTCAGGCCAGTGGTCATGGGTTCACTCCCTCTTTGTTCTCCTTCTTTTATGTCTTTCCTACACAGGTACTTGTAACAGTCATATCTCTGCATATGTGCTGCCAGCACATATTACCCTAATCACAGTCGCCAACCATCCTTTTGTCCGTCTATCTGCGTCTGTCAGCTGTGTGGCATCCAGCGTTCATGTGCAGGCTGCTACCCCATGTCCTGCTTTTCAGGTGCTTTAACCTATGGTGCCTTATGGGGTACCTTGACCAGCACCTTATATGGGGCCTTCTGGGGTTGGCTGCATGGCACCTTAGATTAGGGCACCTTGTAGAGCACATGACAACATACCTTGTGATGTTCCCTATATGGTGTCTTGCGACACTCATTACCCACTACTCCATAGTGCATGTTCCTGGAGGAGCTGTGTGCACCCAAAAATGGGATGCGAGTGCACACACACCAAGCAGGTATGTCAGTGATTGGGCCCCAGAAAAAGAAACCCATAGATATCATTTGAGAGAAATACTGTATAGCACTATGGGGGAACCTAGCCATGCTGTGGTCACTGCTCAGGCAGGGTGAGAGTGACCTCCCAGCATGACATGCTGTGGCCACCCTGTTCGTGCAGGTGGTGGCTGGGCACTACAATGTCCCAGCCATTGCCCTATGCCCTGTGAAGATGCATCCTGCTGAGGCCGCCGTGTCCGTACCATACCCACAGTACCTTGCTCCTCATTATGCACATTGGCAGGCTAACACTGGAAACAGTGCTAGCATTGTGGGCTCAGTAAGGTGTAGGCAGCCACAAAACACTGAATACATATACACACACTCCCACACCTATTTCAGAATTGTGCAAAGAGAGAGGTGGTTGGCAGCCCTGGCCGCTACACCAGTTCTGGGCACAGTGCAGGCATTGCTATGGTACTCAATACAGTTAGGGTCACTCCCCAGGGTGGGAAACACTGTCAGACACAACAACTGAAACACATTCCATATCAGAAAGGTTGCTATGATGAATCTCTGTCAACAAATTGTGTTTAACTTAGGATTTGTTATCTGACATTAATCATAGCAACCTTTTGATATATGTGGAACGTGTTTACAGGTTTAAGATGGCATTGCTAAGGTATGCAGGTGCTAGTATTGGTAGACGTTGCTCTGCACAGGGCACAACAGCCTGACTCTCCATGAGCCGTTGGATAGTGGAGCCTGTGGGTGTGGGTGTTTGTGCCCCTGTTGGCCTCTGCTCTAGGGCAGATCTTCCCAACTCCAGTCCTGGAGGGCCAAACACGGTTCAGGTTTTCATGCTGTCCCTAAAGAATATGCATGAGATACATTTGCATACAGTGGGGGCAGTGCATGCAAATGCATCACAAGCATATTTCTTAGGGACAGCATGAAACCTGAATGGTGTTTGGCCCTCCAGGACTGCAGTTGGGAAACTCTGCTCTAGGGACTGCACATGTCTATGGTGTATGTGCTCTGTAGGATAAAATAGGCGTTTATGGTGTGTTTATTTTATCAGCAATAAAAGATTCCGTCTGTATTACCACAGTTTGTTACTGGGTAAAATATATGGACATGGTCTGCAGGAGCCACAGCTGGGACTTGAACCTGTGATCTTCTGCCCCTGAACACACTGGCTGTGTGTACTGCACCAAACTGTTGCCACAGAAGCAGGTCATTCCCTGGGGATACCATGACTGTTCGTCAGACAGACCTTGTCTTTTGCAGTGCACGGCACCCACCTAAACAGGGCTTGGCCTTGGTCTGCTGTGGGCAGATGCTACTGCCCCCTCCACCACCAGCACCCCTCCGCCACCATGCTGACATGCCCTTATGCCAGTAGTGCTGGTGGTGCGCAGTCCCAGGTCATCCAGTGTGCCAGTAGGCGGCTGCCTATGGTGTGGGATCTGGGGTAGGGGTGACTACATAGACATCCGCGCTTCCCCTTGGCACTGCCTGTCACTGTTATGTGCCTTTTGGGGTATCTGCTGGGTGATGTCCCCTGGGACACTGTGGGACACATACTCGTGGGCATGTTTGACCTTGGTCAGTTGCTGGCTTGCTGATTTGCAGTTTCTGTGTTCCTATGTGCCACCTATGCATCTGCCTAGTCCACCCTGTGCCCCAGCTGCCCCACTGCATGTCCTGCCTTCAGCCCCCTGTACCCCATTTGCAGCCTCACCATCGTGCCCTTTGTACTTGGCCACTATGCTGCTATCACTTTTCTTGGTCTCCCTGGCTTTGCTGTACATTGCTGACTTAAATAGTTTCTCTCTCCTGCAAATGTGCCTCTAGCACGAGGTTTTCACTAGCACTAATTTTCAGACCTTCATTTCATGGCATTAGTGTGCATGGAGCCTCTCCCCGCCCACTCTCCGCCCATTGACCCCTTATCTCTGCCCCTGGGGAGCCTTACTCCACCCTCTGCGCACCTTAACAGAGCCGGAGATGATATTGCGCGATACGTGACGTTCTCGCACGGTAATGCGCCATTATCGCGTGATAACATCACGTATCACGCGATAACGTTGCAGCTGCGATGTTACCGCCGTTTAGTAAACATACCCCTATGTCTTTTACATGTTTCCTCATGTTTTTTCATATAGAATTACAGCACTCAACACGTAATGTTTTAATGCTGGTGATTTCAGGATACAAAGTTACACTACCAGCCTCATAAGCCTGCCTGATGGTGGCTTTAGAACACAGGTACTCTTTAATATAGGGTCCTCTCCACAGGGATAATATTGTGGAGTTTATACATTTTTATGATTTATTGTTTAGCTATCTAGGTCAAGGTAGGACACAACACATCTCGACCCATAAGTGTCAAACAAGGAGTGCCACAGGGATCGGCCCTTTCAGCTCTACTATTCAACCTATACATCCAGCCAATATGTGTCATCATGAAAGAGCACCACATACATTATACAATCTATGCAGATGACATCATGATCTACACACCCATCTCAGTCGACAACCCGGACTACTCCAACATAACAAACTGCCTCACACAAATGGCAGACTGGCTCCAGGAAAACAACCTATCAATCAGCTACAGCAAGATGGAGGCAATGATCATCACGCGAAACCCGGCCTTTATCCCCCCACCCGACATCAAGATAAAAGATGCAATCATACCCATAAAATCAAAAGTAAAGTACCTTGGAGTCACCCTGGACAAAGAACTGAACCTTCAAGCACACATTGGCAGAACAACTAAAAGCACATACCAAAGAATGCGACTCATCAGAAGACTCAAACCCCTCCTCGATCCAGAGCACTTGCGCACCGTCTGCCAGGCTCTAATAACCCCTCTACTAGACTTCTGCAATCCAATATACACCGGGCTTCCAAAGCAAACCCTCAGACCACTATAACTGGCCCAAAACACAGCTGCACGCATTATAGCCGGTACTACAAAACACGATCACATCACGCCCATACTGAAAGAACTTCACTGGCTCCCAATCATCTCACGCATCAAATACAAGACTATCATAAACATATTCAAGATCAGACAACACTCTTCTGCCATAATCCTACACACACTCATACAACCCGACACAAGTGCAAGGCCAAGAAGAAGAGGCACCTCCAACTGGGTTAACACCCCAAATGACTTCATCAAGACCCACAAAGACACCACACAACGAGCAATCTCCCTGGCTGCCCCATTCATCTGGAACTCCCTCCCAGATGATCTGAGACTAACCACAGAAATAAAGGACTTCCGAAAACAACTGAAGACAACCCTTTTCCTCGAATACTATGGACATACCCTCTGAACCAACATCCAATTCAGATCATCTGCCCTCCCCCCACCACCCAGAGACTGTATAATAGCTCATGATATATTATAGTGCACTATGTATTTAATCCAACCCTAATCTCTTCCCCGCCAACACACACACGCCACACTCTACACTGCATGAAAACACTTGCCCCGTTGATTGTTTGCTGTGTGAACCGCTTTGATTGAATGATAAGGCGGTATATAAATACCATTAAATAAATAAATAAATAAATCTATGTCCTCCTCATCCTAAACAGGTACAGCTTTTAGCGTAGATGTCTACCAGGCATTGCCTTTGAGATGCTGTATGTGATTGGCATTGTAGTGCCTGTTAGTTGTCCTCCTATTGTATATCGCATGTGACTAGTTATAGCTTTTGTGTCACATTTTATGTCTGTATATCACAGCTTTTATTGTTCATTGCTTTTCTTTTTATGTGTTTATTATTCTCTATGGTCATTTATGCATTGGCTGTTTTTATTCTGTTTTTACTTTGTTTAATTAACACTTTTTATGTGCATCAGATGTTGTGATTTTAAGTTATATTATTACTTGCTATTTATTGTTTGTATATTTGTTTTGTTATATGAGGCTTGCACCCCCTGAAGAAGGATGTTGGCTGAAACTGGCTTCCTTGGTTTGTCTAGTGATCTGCAGGTGTGGTTTGCTCTTTGTTGGACTGCTCTAAAAACTAACGGAGACACTGCTGAAGAAAAGGATGGTAAACTAGGTACAATCAAATGGATTGCAAAATTCAAGGCAGAGTGGTTTTCCAAAGGCAGATTGTACCAGAAGAATCTGATTGATTTCTTTGACTGGATGACCAGAGAACTGGATTGGAGCATGTGCTGGACATGGTCTACTTTGATTTCAGAAAAGACTTAGATAGTGTTCATCACAGGAGGCTTCATTAACAAACTGAGGGAGGCACGAGATAACCTTGCTGGAGTGCAGAATGGTTTCCGAGGAGTTTTGCTGCTGTGGGGACCTAGTGCAGGTGCTGTGAGGAGGAACACACCGGAGGTGAAACCGCTCCTTCTCCTGATGTCATGAGAGTGCATTCAGGAATTAAATAAAATCAGCAGCATCAAATGCTGCCACAGACGCGAGTCCGCAGGTGCGTATCCAAAGGGGCAAATGACCAAAGGGGTGTGCCCCTTTGGTGACTCTGGTACTCTGATGCTTGAAGGTACTTTTGTTTTTTTTCTGTTGCAGTGGGTATGCTAAAGGGGGCAAGTAAGCGCAAAAACAAAGGGCTCTAAGTTTGCAGGGTCTACAAAAGTTCAAGGCACAACGGATAAACACATTTTCACCACTCAGGCTCTGCTGCCCTCCATCGAAGGTTTAGGCTCTACATTGCTTTCAGGAGCCTCTTTGAGCTCCCTTTCTAGGTCTCCACCTCTTTAACCTACTGCTTAGTCCACACCTAAGGTTGCATCCACTCTGAACTCCCTTAAAGGGGCTGATAAAGGTGGAGTGGCTACATTGGGGATAGCCAGTCCTTTTGGCAACGCACTGGTATTGCCTAAACCCATCCATTTCTCTTCCCCGGCAGATGTGGATACATTGTCTATGGAGGAGTTTACTTCAGTGGATATTTGGAAGGTGATAACTCAGAGAAATGTAATGTTAAGAGGTACATGAGAGGCTCCCCGCACAGGAGCTGGGCTGAATGTCGGTCAAAAAAATACCGCGAGTGAAAACCTCACGTTAGAGCCGATTTAAAGGGAAGAGAAACCATTTCCATCAGCAATGTACAGCAAAACCGGGGAAACCTACGAAACGTGAGCAGTGTGATACATGTGCACAGAACAAAATAGCAAATAAAACCTTAAAATGACCACAAGAAAATGTTTAAAAATTATAATTCAGCTGGCAACAGTGATATCAATGGGCAACAATAAAAAACACTCCCAGGAAAGCTCCAAAAAAAAAGAAATGATTTTTGGAAGGGTCTACGCTCCGTAGACTCAAAAACACTTCATTTTATTGGAGCTTTCTTGGGAGTGTTTTTTTATGTTGCCCATTGCTATCACTGTTGCCCAGCTTGGTTTTGGTTTTTTTCCCTTTTTTCGAGGTCATTTTTGAGGTTTATTTGCACTTTTGTCCCCATACAAGGTGAATGAGCCCACAGTAAAATTGTGCAGAGCAGGGTTTCTGACTCATCCGGCCAGGTTTCCTATCTCCAGGGACTGTACTATCAGTGTGGTGCAGCGGACACACCTTAGTGCCTGTAGGATCAGAGAGGGTCACAGGTTCAAATCCCAGCTGGGGCTCCTGCCAACCTAGTCCCCATACCTTTACCCACCACTAAACAGTGATAGTACAGACACATCTTTATTGCAGAGAACATAAGCATGGTTCCAACACCTATATCTTACCCTATACCGCACACAAACCATAACAATGGGCATTACCTACAGCCGAGTCCCCCAAATTCAGTCCTGGAGTGGCACCAGTCAATCAGGTCATATGCTTTTACCCAGATAAGGACATGTCTGCATGTTGGCGGAAGGGTACAGGTGGTGGAGGGGGCAGTGGCTGCAAACCACAGCAGACAGTGGCCTAGGCCTGTGCAGGCTGGCACCGTCCACTGCAACAGACAGGCTCTGTGGGATGTACAGTCATGGACTCCCCAGGGAACACAGTATATCTGTGGCAACACAGTGGTGCAGTGCACACAGACAGTGTGTGCAAAAACAGAAGGTCACAGATTCAAAGCCCAGCTGGGGCTACTGCCAATCCAGTCCACATATTTTTCCTACAACTAAACCGTGATAGTAAGGGCAACCCTTTATTGCTGAGAACATATGCATGGTTAATACGCCTATAATTTACCACACCCAACACAGACACAATAAACAGGCGCATTACCTAGAGCAGAGTCTCCCAAATGCAGTCCTGGAGGGCCCCACACCATTCAGGTTCCATGCTGCCTCTTATAAAGATGCCTGTGCTGCATATCTATGCACCACCCCCATGGTATGCTGATGTAGCTCATTAGCTCATGCATATTCATGAGGGACAGCATGAAAACCTGAACAGTGTTTGGAACACCAGGACTGGAGTTGGGAAACTCTGCAGTAAAGCAGTAGCCAACAGGGCCAGACACACTCACACACACACCCACAGGCCCCATTAGCCAATGCCTCCTGGAGCGGCAGGACATTGGGCCCTGCCTGTATCTCCCAATACTAGCAGTTGCATACCTTAGCAATGCTAGCCTACACCTGGGTATATGGTACACAGCTATCAAACGTTTCCTATGATAACTGGCAGATATCAATTCCTACGTTAAGCACATTTTGCTCTTTGATCTCCACCATAACAATCATTGTGATGTCTGCAGTGTGTGCTGCAGGTCTGGTCTCTGACAGTGTTTACCACCCTGGGGAGTGACCCCCAACAGTATTACGTACCATATCCATGCCTGTACTGTGCCCAGGACTGGTGTGGTGGGTATGGCTGCTGAACTCCTCTATAGTAGCACAATGCTGGCATAGGTGTGGGGGTGGCTGTCTGTCTATCCAGTGTGTGGTGGCTGCAAACACCTTCCACAGCCCACACTGCCAGCAATGTTGCCAGTATTGGGCTGCCAATGTGCATAATGAGGAGCAAGGTACCATGGGTATAGGCCGGACAGGGTGGCCTGGCCAGGGTGCCTCTGCACAGGGCATAGGGCACTGACTGGGACATTTTAGTGCCCGGCCACCACCTACAGAGACAGGGTGACCACAGTATGTCCTGCTGAGAGATCACTCTCACCCTGACTGTGCAGTGACCACAGCATGGCTAGGCACCCCCATAGTGCGCTATAGTATTTTTCTCATGTGATAGATATGGGTTTCCTTTTGGGGCCCAGTCACTGATTTATCTGTTTGCTGTGTATGCTGATATCTCAGTTCTGGGTGCATGTATTTCCACTGGGAACATGCACTATGGACTAACTAGCAGACTGCTTGCAGCTGGTATGTGTCTTGATGGAGTGGCTTGCAGGGTGCAGTGGCTGATGACTTGCTGCTGGAAAATATCAGATAGTGGTGGGGGTGCAGCTTAGCATATCCAGGCCTAATGTCTGTCTGCTATTGTGTTATGGATGTGTATAGAGCTGCATTGACTGCCCTGTGGGGGATCTGTTCCTCAGCAGGACTGGGGTTGATGGTCCCCTCTACTGCCACCTTTGCAGGGAGGTAGAATGTGGATCTATTGATAGGAGACCCTGTTTGCCACCCTCAGCCCTGGAGGTGGTGGTATGTAGCTCACCTAGGGGTCCATGGGGGCTACACGTGACTGAAGCAGACAGAGAGATCCAAGGTGTTTGTGCAGAAACTACCTATCTCACACATTAACACTGCTTTGGACCTCCAGCATGGCCTCTTTCAGCTATGGGAGGTGTTGTCTACCTGGTCCTGGGCGCCTCATTGCACCCTCAGGGTGAGCACAGTACCCGCACAATGTGACGGTGTGTAGCTACTCTGTGCCAGTAAACCACACGGTCAGTACCCCCTACCAGGCTGAGGTGCTGTGTGGGTGCACATGGTCAATTCCCCCTACCAGGCCGAGGTGCTATGGGGGTGCATTGCCCATCTTGTGTTTATCTGTGGACAGCTGATTTGCATGTGCAGTGCATCATGGGTATGGGTGGGCTAACCCTATCCTGGTGACCACAGCAGACTGTCTGTGTGGTGACATGCAGGCTCTCTGCAGCCAGCCAGGGGCTTGTTAACAGCTATAGAGCTGTAGCCCAATGGTTACATCCCTTCCTTTGGATCCAGAAGTCATGGGTTCAAACCCACAGTGGGGTTATTTGATAGGGTTGTCCAACACATTATCTTTTTTTAATGTACATATTTTGATGCCAGCAAAAACACCCTCAGCGTACTGTACCCATAAGGTGCCTCTGAGGGTGCTTTATAGGGCGCCCTATAGGGCACCTTATGGTTCCCGTCCATATAAGGTGCACTATACATTATCCTGTGACGCAACTTATAGGGTGCCCTATAGGGGACATTTTAGGGTGCTGTGGCAGACAGTGCAATTTATAATGTGCCCTATGGAGTGCTTTATAGGGTGCCTTGTACGGCACCCTCAATTACGGCACGTGAGGGCGTGTTTGCTGGCAGCAATTAATAAAATAAAAATAAAGTGCTGCAGGAAAAAATATGTACAGTGCAAAGTTGATGCCACAGCCAGCCTTACGTATTAGGCACACTGGGGAGCAAATTCATGACCCCTGTATCAGCAGTCAGTGCCTTAACCATTGTGCTCCACTGCTGCTCCTCCTTGCCTGTCAGCGCACCTACTTATGCTTTCCATTCCTTAAACTGCACAGTGCTGCCATAACAAACAGCACTTTGACCTTGCGGTACCTCATACGGCACCCTCTAAAGCGCCCTATAAGCAACATTCTAGGGTGCCTTGGCTGACAGTGCACTTTATAATGTGCCTTATAGGGCGCCTGATGTTAACACACTTTGAGAGTGCGTTTGCTAGTAGGGATAATTAAAATAAACATAAAATGACTCCAAAAGCAATCTTCCCCATAATACATAATGCCTCAGCCAGCCTTGTTCATTGGGCACTGTGGGGGATTGAACCCTTGATCCCTGCACCATTGGTCAGTGTCTTAACCATTGTGCTGTGGTTCTGTTCTTGTGTTTGCACATTAGCGCGCCACCTTATGCCGCCCAATATTAAAAAGCCTCCTAAATCGGGACTTCCGGTTTAGCCACGGAGGAGAGGAGACGTGCGTGAGAGAGCTCTCCACCCGCCCGGAAAAAATCGGGTAGATATAGCTCCCAAGAGGCCTGGAGAAGATGCCGAAATTGGTGAAGTCCAAACCCCCTAATCCGATTAAGGATTTGTATGCGGCGAAAGCCGGGGCTGTGAAGGCGGCAGCGACCGGGCCGACGGCGTCGCCTGCGCCGCTGTCTCCAAGTGAGTCTGAAGGCCCAGAGGTGCGTGAGGGGGAGGAAGCGACGGGGACTACACTGGAGGCCGTGTTGTGAGAAATCCGAGACTCGAAAGATGAGATAGTGGAACGAGTCTCGCAGAAGCTGGAGGAGAAATTTGCTGATCTGGGGCAGCGGCTCGAGGAGGTGGAGGCCAGGGTGAGTCAGACGGAAGACTCTCAGGCCACGCTGCAGCGTACGGTGAGCTCGTTGCAACAACAGCTCAGCTGGTTGCATGCTAAGTCGGAAGATATGGAAAATCGGGACCGGCGATCCAACTTACGCATTTTCGGGGTGCCGGAAGGAGTTGAAGGTACGGACACTATGGAATTCGTGGCAGATCTGTTGAAGACTTGTTTCCCCGGGGCCCCATCAGTTCCCGCTTTTGAGATAGAACGGGCGCACAGAGAGCTGCGGCCTAAGCCAGGGGCGTCCGGCCCACCACGTGCGCTCATTGTCAAGCTCCTGCGGTTCCAGGACAGGGAACATGTGATTAGAGCGGCCCGGAAATCTAAGTTTGTGAATTACAGAGACTGGAAAGTTTATGTGTTCCCGGACCTTGCCTCTGAGACAGTTAAACGCCGGAAGGATTTGATTAAACTGAAAGAAAGTTTGGCCCGGAGAGGCATTCAAGTGGCGATTTGGTACCCGGCTAAGATTACCATGTTGGTGAATGGTACGCGGCGCTTCTTTGCTTCAAAAGAGGCCTTGGAGAAATTCTTGAAGTCTCAGTCGGGGAGATCGGAGTGTGAGCACGAAGACCTACCGAGGGAAGGCCCGGTGGCGGCAGCGGCGGAGGTGGCAACGGCGGGGCTGGCCTGAGCAGGATAACAGACTTATTTTTGACTTTTCTTGTTGGCCTGTGGCGTAAGCTAACCCAGGGACATATCTGTGGGACTTCTGACTTTTGAGAGATGAGGGGGAGGCTGGTGGAATAAGTTCAGTTTTACCTGTTGGTCTAAGGGAGGATGGTGGTGGGAAGGGGAGGGGCAGGACATTGGCCTGTATTTTGGGAGCTTTGCAAGTGGGTAGTGCCCCCTGCACGGGCACCCTAGCAGAGGGTATGGAACGAGGAGTGAGTGATGGGGGTCGGGGTAATGGGTGAGTGAGGGGGGTGGCAGGGCGGGTTATGTGGAGGGTGGATGGCTGGTGGGCTATTGGGGGTCGAAATGTTTAAAAATTGTGGCGAGTGGGGGATGGTGATACAAGTGTTGGGGGTTGGTTGTATGTTATTTGTTGCTTGTGTGATTGGTGTGTGTTGGATGTTGCGGCTTTGTCCGGGGTCCCAGGGGGAGAGTGAGGTGGGTTGATGGCTGCGTCCAATGCCAGGGGCTTGCGAGTAGCCTCCTATAATGTACGGGGGTTTAATAGTCCCATTAAAAGGAAACGGGTACTGGCCCAGTTAAATAAGCAGCGAGTGGATGTGGCTCTGATTCAGGAGACACATTTGACCGTGGCGGAGCAAGAGAGAAACTCAAGGCCCAGGGTTTTGAGCAGTTATATGGCTCACCCTATAATTCTAAAAAACGTGGGGTTGTGGTATTAGTCCATAAGCGGGTACGGTTTGTTCCATATGAGAGTGGGGGTGATGCGGAGGGACGAGTGATATGGGTGGTGGGGAGAGTGGACTTGCGAGAGGTCTCTTTTCTTAATGTATATGCTCCTAATGGGCAGAAGGGTTCCTTCTTTTCCGACACGCTACGGGAGTTCCAGAGTAAAGCTAAGGGGGATTGGATTGTGGGGGGGGATATGAATTGTGTGGTGGGGGCTCAGGATCGCTCTAATTTTTGTCAGAAAAGGCATGGGAATGAGGGTAGGGAGCTCGAGAAGTGCCTAAGCGACTTTGAGCTGGTGGATATTTGGCGGTGGGAAAACCCCGGAGGGCGGGAATACACATGCTACTCGGCGACACAGGAGACCTACTCAAGATTCGATGTACTTTTGGGGAAGCGAAACCAACTAGGGGTTTTAGTAAATGTTAGGATTCTTCCGATTACTCTCTCTGATCATGGGATGGTGGTGGGGGAATGGTGTGGACGTGGTGGAGGGGTGGGAGGAGGGTGGCGGGGCAATGTGTCGTTGTACCAGTCCACAGAAGGGCAGGCTATGCTTAGGAAGGCGTGGAAGGACTATCTGGAATGGAATGATAATGGGGAGGTAGCGGACGCCACGCTCTGGGATGGGGGGAAGGCCTATATGAGAGGTAGATTGATTCAATTTGGGAGTCAGAAAAAGCGGGAACGTGAGGCGCTGCGCCAGCAGTTGATGCAGGAATTGACACAGTTGCAGAAAGTTCATAGCGGGGGAGGATCCAGAGCAACAAGACAGAAGTTGTTGGGGTTAAGGGCGCGGATTAATGCCATGGATTTGGAGGAGGTAGAGCGGATGATGAGAGCCACCAAGAGGAACTTCATGGAGGGTGGGAATAGAGCTGGGAAGTTGCTCGCGCGTTCAACTCCAAAAGAAGCGGGAGAGTAGGACTGTCCGCGAGATAGTGGACGAAAAGGGGAGAGCGGGCAGTGGCCAGTCGAGCTATCTGTGATGCCTTCCGGAGGTACTATGAAGAGCTATATAGGCGGCAAGAGGGGTCCAGTATGGAAGGGATAGCGGAATATTTGGGGGGTCTGGAATTCCCCAGGGTGGACGCCGATACGGCGAGTTGGTTGGGGCGGCCGATTTCGGTGTCAGAAGTGCTTGGAGGGATTAAGAAACTGCCCAAGGGAAAGGCGGCTGGGGAGGATGGTTTTCAAGCGGAATATTATCAGGTGCTGCGGGAAGAGGTGGCCCCGTTTCTGGCGCGGTTGTTCTCTGGTCTACTACGGGGGGAACGCCTACCGGAGTCAATGGCACAGGCCAATATAGTGGTCCTTCCAAAAGAGGGGCGACCTCCAGAGAGCTGTGGGAATTACCGACCCATCGCCTTAATTAACAGTGACGCGAAATTATATGCAAAGATCCTAGCAAGTAGACTGGAGAACATCTTGCCTAATTTGGTCCACCCGGATCAAACGGGGTTTATAAAGGGTAGGCGGCTGGCAGATAATGTCCGAAGGGCGGTGGGGTTGCTCCATCACATTAAGGACCAGGGCTCCCCGGCGCTCTGTGTGGCGTTGGACGCCGAGAAAGCCTTTGACCAGGTGGAGTGGGAGTTTTTGTTTCAGGTTATGGGGCGGATGGGACTGGGTGCGGGTTTTATTCAGGGTGTGAAGGCGCTGCATCAACGCCCGGCGGCTCGCATCTGGGTGAATGACCAGATCTCGGATCGGTTTTATCTGCAAAGGGGGACTAGACAGGGATGTCCCATGTCACCCCTCCTGTTTGCTATAGTAATCGAAGCCCTTGCGATTAGGATTCGTGGGCAGGACCGGATTCGGCCAGTGGTGGTGGGGGAGGCCGCGCACAAGATCCTGCTATACGCGGATGATACGCTGCTTTTTATGTCCCGCCCGGAAGAGTCTTTGCCCGCTCTATTATGGGAACTGGAGCGGTTTGGGGCAGTATATCGGGATTTAGGGTCAACCTGTCTAAGACAGAGGCTTTGGCCTTGGGGGGGTTGCGGGAAGTTGATCTTCCGTCCTTCCCTTTTAAGTGGTCCCAGGGTACACTTAAATATTTAGGGGTGCGTATTTCAGCGGATCCCTCAGAGCTGTTTGCATTGAATTTCCGACCACTGATGGGGCAGATAACTCAACTGCTGGAAGGTTGGGCGTCTCTGCAACTGAGTTGGCGGGGACGAGTGGAAGTACTTAAAATGACCGTGCTGCCGAAGTTCTTGTTTCTATTCTCGCAACTGCCTATTAGGCTTCCGGGGCAGCTGCTGAAGCAATGGGATAGCCGGTTGGTGCGCTTTGTGTGGGGGGGAAGGAAGGCGCGGATTGGTCGGGGTGGCTTACTTCCACCTAAGGGGCAGGGAGGGGTACGGCTGCCTTCGCTGCAGTGGTACCATCAGGCGTGTATCTTGCGGGCCTGGCGTGACCACTCTGGAAGGGGGGGGCAGGGGCCCTGGGTGGAGTTGGAGAGGTCGGCGATGTGGGAGCCTTCCTTGGCTAAGTGGTTAGCGGACGGCGAAGGGGGTAGAGGGCGCGTACGGCGACATGGACACCCCTTCTTGGAGGCCATGGCTGGGATCCATGTCCTGGGAATGAGAAGGGGGTGGTTTCCTAGTCCCTTCTCTCCATGGTCTACTATTGGAGAGTTCCTCCCACTCCGACAGGCAGCATGGGTGAAGAAAGGGAGGCAGTTGGTAGACGGACGGTTGGAAATGCTCCAGGAGTTTGTGGTGGATGGGGTTGTCCGGTCTCACAGTGATCTGGAAGGAAAGGTTCAGGAGAAAATACCATTCTATCAATATTTCCAAGTCCGACATCTTTTAGAATCAGGGGATGTCAAGGCCCAGGTTTGTCGGGAAGGGACACAGATGGAAACGGTATTGTATCACGGGAAGGGGGACAGGGGGATTATAGCTAAGATTTATAATGTTCTCTTGCAAGAAGGAGTTGGCTCCGGCCCGGCCTTGCACCAAGTACGGTGGCATAGGTGGTTGGGGGAAGACCTGAGTGAAGAGGTATGGGGTAAGATCTATACGCAAATCAACAGGTGCACCTGGGTGTCCTCCTGGCGTCAGACGCAATTACAAATTGTTCATGGGGCTTATTGCACTCCCCGACAGTTGTATCTGGCCGGAGGGCTCCCTACGGACAAATGTTGGAGGGGCTGTGGGGGACGGGGAGGGTTTCTCCACATGTGGTGGGAGTGTCCCGTGATCCAGATCTTTTGGGGAAGGGTGCAGGGGAGAATTGGGGGAATCATGGGGGGCGGACCAGGCCTTGGGTCGTTCCGTGAGTGCCCGGAGTGGCTTTTGGGCTTGCAGGCCGAGGCTGGTAAGGGGAAATGGCGGGAGTTGTTGGACGCGAAGTTGCGCTTGGCTGCAAGGCTGGCGATTGCTGGGAAATGGAAGAGTGTGACTGGGCCCACTGAGGAGGATTGGGAGGCCAAAGTGGAAGCTGCGGTACGGTTTGACCTGTTGACCTACCGGTTACGGGGTAAAGAATGGATGTTTCATAAGATCTGGGATGCGTACCTGGAGGGGAGGACAGGACACTGATACGGTGATTACAGGGGGGCCGGGGGGCTGGACATCTAGCACACACACACACACAGAGTTTTAGAGTTTAAGAGTTTGCGGTTTGTTCTTACTGTTTGGGGAATGCTTGGAGTTAGGCATGGTATATTTAGGATATGGTAAATGGTGTTCACTGTTACAGGATGTGGTGGGAAGGTTTTATGGGTGTGGCCTCTCAAGGCGAGGGGATTATTATGGGATAAGAGGGTGTTGCACACTCAGCGGGGGAATGTAGGTTCCATCTGAGATGTTTTTCATAGCTATTGGGCTTTTTGCAACACTCCGAGTTGGGTGGGTAGGTCGGGGAGAGGCGGGAGGGTTTGGTTTTTCTGTACTTGTTTTGGATATGCCTTCTTTTATCCTGTATGTCACGATGCTTAATAAAATATGTTTAAAAAAAAAAAAAAAAAAAAGCCTCCTAAATCAATAGCACGCCACCAAATGCCCATCAGCACGCCACCTTATGAAGCACAATATTGGACTAGCTCCTAAAGTAACACCTCAGCCAGGCATCTACATTGAACACTGTGGGGGATTGAACCCCTGATCCTTTCACCATTGGTCAGTGTCTTAACCATTGTGCTGTGGCTCTGCTCTTCTGTGTGTGCACATCAGCGCGCTGCTTATGCCGCCCAGTATTAGAATGCCTCCCAAAACATTAGCGCGCCGCCTTATTAATATGCCTCCGAAAACATTAGCATGCAGCCTTATGCTGCCCATTATTTTCATGCCTCATAAATTAATGCCTCAGCCAGCCTTGTTCATTGGGCACTGTGGGGGATAGAACCCCTGATCCCTGCACCACTGGTAAGTGCCTTAACCATTGTGCTGTGGCTCTGCTTTTCTGTGTGCACATCAGCGCGCCACTTCTGCCTCCCGCGCAGCTTCCTCATGCGCTAATGTGTGGGGCGCACATAGGCACCGCGCACCTTAGCGCATATGTCAATCACGGCTTTTCTTTTTCAGGACGGAACGCCCACTCCTTATATGGCACCCGCTCACTACCGCGGCCCGCACATTAGCGGGGTTTTAGTAAACATACCCCTTAGAGTAGGTCTGCAATCTCATTTTTCATTTTTTTCAACACACTCAGATGTATACCCATCTGGTCCAAGTGATCTGCTACTCTTCAGCTTATCAAATAGTTGTAATACAACTTTCTTTCAATTGTTCTGATACATCACCATTAAATACCATTTCAGTCATGGGTAACCTCCCTATATCTTCTTCAGTAAATACCACAGCAAATAATTCATTCAGTCTCTGCACTATGGTCTTGTCCTCCCTTAGCTCCCCTTTTAACCCTCTATCATCTAATGGTCCAACTGACTTTCTCAGGTTTTTTGCTACAAATGTACTTGAAAAAGGTTTTTTTAATGCGTTTTTGCTTCCACGGCAAGCCTGCTTTCAAATTCTCTCTTTGCCTATCTTATCAGTGCTTTGCATCTAACTTGCCTCCTGAGATGATGTTAACCACATCCACACTAAATGCAAAATTGACAGTACATGATAATTAACAAGTACTGACTGCAATGTGCAGTCCATGTCCACTCTCCACCCAGTGCCTACCCCATTATGTTCTAAGCAGTTAATGCAGGATTTTTACTGTGCTGCTGCTTGTAACTCACATTGCCATTACCATGGACACATGCTAAGAATTACCATCCATTAAAATGTGCCTTAATTGATTAGCATACTAGAGCAAAAAGGCTCCATACTTAGGGTGAATACATAATTCTATGAAGTATGTCTATTACACCAGGCTAATGGTTAACGGTTAACCCAAGCTATCTTCACCTAGGTCACATGTTATTTAATGCGACCTAGGAAAAGATAGCCCGGGTTAACCTTTAGCCTGGCTTGGTACACATACCACATAGAATTACCACTGGCTTTATCCCAGTCCTGGTTTTATCCCACTTCATGCAGGGAGATATAGTCCTATTTTCTTGGGATAATCAGAATTACATCTTTCTGTATGCAGTGGGGTAAAAGCAGGATCAGATCAGTTGGTTCCCTTTTCACAGGGAGCTGTATGATTACTTGGAATAAGAACACTTCTCTACTATGTACATTTTATTCACTTTTAAAATACACATTGATTTATGGTCTTTGATGTTTTCTGCAATCCATCAAAACCCATGCTTTTTTGTGGCAGTTTTTGGATATTTGTTACTTATACCAGCAAAGTCAATGAAGAAAAAACAAGAAAGAAACCAGCACTCAAATCAAGCTGCACAAATCTCTACATAAACAAATAAGGCTGGGTTAATAAAATCTCAAAACATTCCGGTGTATGGGCCAGAATAAGCCACAAGAGTGCCAGGAGTTCTAAAGGTCTGGTTTTGCTTAATCCGTTCTTTCACAAGTAAAGGTTTTGGATGTCATCTTGCTGACTTACCACCCTCACAGAGCTCACTCACACAAAAGACAGCAAGCCAGGGACTAGAAATGAAAGAGCTTACTGATCTACTGCATTTCAACAATGAGCTTACAAAACATTGCAAACAGAAATGTATGCAAATCTTTATAATAGTGGAAAAAATGGGAAAATCTACCGGAAAAAAAATTGAGGAAAGTTACTTTCTCTGCATTTTTTTCCAGTACAATTCATGAGCATGTTTTTGATCAGGGGGGTGTGGGCCCAAGGGGGGTGTGGGGCCATGACGGAGACTCATTGTGGGACCTCATTTGCATAAGGTACCTCATTTGCATAAATATTTTCATAATGTTAACGTGTGCTAACTTTTAGAAAACATGCCTCTTAATGAGTGTCTGGATAAAGAAAGACTACCAGATTTCTACATTACTAAGGTTAAAGACTTACATCAAGCTTGGGTGTTGTTGAAAACTACTATCTTGGAAGCCCAGACCAGCTGTATTCCATGCTTTAAGAAAAGTGGAAGGAAGTCCAAAATACTGACAGCATGGTTTAAAGGTGAGGTCAGAGAGGCTTTTGTTGCCAAAAAAGCAACTTTCAGGAAATGGAAAAAAGAGCCAAACGACGAAACCTGGAAACAGCACAAGCACTGGCAAGTCAAATGCAAGGCATTGATAAGGCAGGCAAAGGGAGAATTTGAGAAGAAGCTTGCTGCAGAAACAAAAATGTGAAATAAATACTTTTTCAAGTACATTCTTAGCAAAAAACATGTGAGAGAGTCAGTTGGTCCAAGGCGATAGTGGAAAGACTGAATGAATTCTTTGCTTTGGTCTTTACTGAGGAAGATGTAGGGATGTTACCCATGACTGAAGTGGTATTTAAAAGTGCGGAAGAATTGAAGGAAATATTGATACATCGGGAAGATGTATTACAACTATTAGATAAACTGAAGAGTAATAAATCACCTGGGCTGGATGGTATACATCCAAGGGTGTTGAAAGAACTGAAATATGAGATTGCAGACCTGCTATTAGTAATCTGTGAACTATCATTAAAATCATCTCTAATACCTGAAGACTGGACGATCGTCAATGTAACACCAATTTTTAAAAAGGGTTCCAGGGGTGATCCGGGAAACTACAGACCGGTGAGCCTGACATCAGTACCGGGAAAAATAGTAGAAACCATCATAAAGAATAAAATTACTCAGCATGTAGACAGTCATGGCCTAATGGGAGACAGCCAACATGGCTTTAGACAAGGAAGATCTTGTCTTACTAATCTGTTATGTTTTTTTGAAGGTGTGAATAAACAGGTGGACAAAGGTGAGTCGGTTGATATAGTGTATCTGGACTTTCAGAAAGCCTTGGACAAGGTCCCTCATCAGAGACTGTTGGCAAAACTAAAGAGTCATGGGATAGGAGGCAGTGTACTATTGTGGAACAGGAACTGGTTAAAAGATAGAAAGCAGAAGGTGGGGCTACATGGCCAATTTTCCCAATGGAGAAAGGTGAATAGTGGAGTACCCCAAGGATCTGTGCTGGGTCCGCTGCTTTTTGACATATTCATAAATTACCTGGAAAGTGGAATAACGAGTGAGGCTATCAAATTTGCAGATGACACAAAACTATTTAAAGTTGTTAAAACCCAAGAGGATTGTGGAAAATTGCAAGAGGATCTTGATAAATTGGAAAACTGGGCATCAAAATGGCAGATGAAATTTAATGTGGACAAGTGCAAAGTTATACACCTAGGGAAGAACAACCCAAACTATGGTTACACGATGCAAGGTTTCACATTAGGAACCACCACCCAGGAAAAAGATTTAGGCATCATTGTGGATAAACCCCTCAGCCCAATGTGCAGCGGCGGCCAAGAGAGCAAATAGAATGCTAGGTATCATAAGGAAAAGAGTGGAAAATAAAACAAAAGATATTATAATGCCTCTATATCGTTCCATGGTGAGACCACACCTTGAATATTTTGTGCAATTCTGGTCACCATATCTTAAAAAGGATATAGCGTTATTAGAAAAGGTTCAGAGAAGAGCCACCAAAATGGTAAAGGGGATGGAAGGATACTCCTATGAAGAAAGGCTAAAAAGGTTAGGGCTCTTTAACCTGGAAAAGAGACGGCTGAGGGGAGATATGATAGAAGTCTATAAATTAATGAACAGAGTGGAACGGGTAAATGTAGATCAATTGTTTACGTTATCAGAATAAAGAAAGACTAGGGGACATGCAATGATGCTACAGGGTAAACTATTTAAGACTAATAAGAGAAAATATTTTTTCACTCAACGTGTAATCAAACTCTGGAATTTGTTACCGGAGGATGTAGTAAAGGCTGTTAGTGTAGCTGGGTTTAAAAAATGTTTGGACAAGTTCCTGGAGGAAAGGTCCATAAACCATTATTAAGAAGGGACCCAGGATATCAATGCTTGACCCAGTACAAGCATTGTGGAACCTGTGTCTTTTGGGGAAACTGCTAGGTATGTATGACCTAGATTGGCCACTGTTGGAAACAGGATACTGGGCTTGAGGGACCTTGGTCTGACCCAGTATGGCATATCTTATGTTCTTATGTTCTCTCCCAATACCTGGCCAATCATAGATTTTTCTTCCCTCCCACACAAAATATTTTTTCTTCTCTCCATCCTCACTCCCCCAGCCCCATCCCCTTCTAGTCCCCCCCCCCCAACATCAGCTCCCTTCTAGTTCCAACCCCACCCAGCATCCACTCCCTTCTAGTCCCATTTTCCCATCCCCCCGCATCAGCCCATGTCCAGTCCAAGCTCCCCCATCAGACCATTTCCAATCCTACCCCCCATCGGCCCATTTGCAGTCCTATCCTAGCCCCATCAGCCCATTTCCATTCTTAGCCCCCCCCCCCATCAGCCATTTGCAGTCCTATCCTAGCCCAAGCTCCCCCCATCAGCCCATTTACAATCTTAGCCTCCCCATAAGCCATTTGCAGTGCTATCCCAGCCCCCCCCATCAGCCCTTATATAATCCAAGTCCCCCCATTAGCCCATTTCCAGTCCTATCCCAGCTTTCCATCAGCCCATTTCCAGTCCAAACCCCGCATCAGCCATTTCCAGTCCTATCCTTGCCCTCCAACAGCCCATTTCATTCCTAGTCCCCCATCAACCATTTCCAGTCCTGTCCTTGACACCATCAGCCCATTTCCATTTCTACCCACCCATTAGCTATTTCCAGTCCTATCCTAGCCTCCACCCCCATCCTGAAGAGCCCCATGCCTGTTTGAGCTGCTTATGAGGGTGCCGAGGATGCCAGAGGTCTAGGCTCGCCTCTGCACAGTGCTGGAATGAAGAGCAGCTTCCTCCCTCACTCGCACTTTGTTCACATGAAGCCCGCTGAGTGCCAGAAAAGGTTAAAGGTAATTTCCTGTTTCCTGGCACTCTGCTCGCTTCACGTGAACACAGCACAAGGGGCCTCTGGCATTGCGTCCCCGGCTCCCTCTGAAACTGGCCCTGCAAACCTTGCAGAACGAAGTTTGTGTGGGGTCCCCTGAAGTGTAGGGCCCTGTGCAAACAACATTTTTGCTCAATGGATGGGCTGGCCTTGTTTTTGATGAAACAGATAAAAAAACGATGAAATTCATATAGTTTAGTGCATTTTATGACTCTTGTCAGTTTTTGAAATTTTTAAAATTTATTTATTTATTTATTTAACCCTTCTTATATACCGCCTTTCATGATATCAAGGCGGTTTACATTGAACAAACTGAAATTACATTGAACGGGGCATCATAACTTGGAGATAACTATTTTACAGGGAACATGGGCTATGGAGGGTTAAGTGGCCTGCCCAAGACCACACGGAGCACCTGTGGGACTAGAAACCCCAGTCCTTCCGGCCCAAGGTTGCTGTCCTCTAGTGGGATTTGAACCCCCGACCTTCCGGCCTGAAGTACCTTGCCCCAACCACTCGGCCACTCCTCCAAAATGTCCCTTCTATCAGCAAATTTCTTAGCAGCATGCAAGATGAATCTGATTTATGGTTATTCCCGGAGTAAAGCATAGTTACTTGCCTGTAGCAGGTGTTCTCCAAGAACATCAGGAATCAGTCCTCCCATATGAATGACGTTGGCACCAATGGAGTCCATGCGGTAATATTTCCTTAGCTTCCAAAGAAAGCCTTTGGGAGATCAATTGCGCATGCGTGGTCACCTTCTCACCCAAGGGAGCCATTTTCCCTCAGTATAATGACATAGCTTAATAAAGTCCAAAAAGAAAAACAATTCCACGAGGAGTAGGAGGGATGGTAGTGAGGACTGATTCCCGCTGTTCCCAGAGAACATCTGCTACAGGTGAGTAACTACATTTTCTCCAGGAACAAGCAGGAAGTCAGTCCTCACATATGGCACTCCCCAGCTACAGGCTACCAAAAGACCTGTAAAAAGACACAGGCAACCCAAAATTCAAACTGTGAATGGCAGCTGAAAGATGCTGATGAGCCCCAAGCATCTGCAAAGGAATTGACTCTCCAGTAGACTGGATATACAGAAGGACCGGAGGGAAGGAGTTGCATTAATCCCCAAAAAAGTGCCAACTCTGCCCACCCCCCACATGCTGAAGCAGCAGTGGTTAAATTGCCGCTTCAGCACTGCATTGGTCCTTAAACTGCCCAAATGCATGCACACTCATAGCCTGCCGCTCCTGCCCCCCTTTGAATCAACTTTCTTGGAGAAGGCAGGAGTGGCAGGCCATAACTGCATGCATGCGTGTGGACATTTTAAAGCCACCATGGTGCTGAAGTGGCAGTTCAGCTGCCGCTTCCCAGAGAGGGAATTTAGCAATGCTGCCCACCAGGGTCTGCCACCCCAGGTGACTGCCTAGTTTTGCTAGTGGATGGGCCAGCCCTGGTCAAACTTTTAGGAATTTTGGAAATTAATGGGAGCATGCAGGATGATTAATTTCTGTATTTTTGTGTGTTGAGGATTTTTGCATTTTTTATATTTTATGTATATTTTTTATTTGTTTACATTTTTCTAAGGATCCTTTCAGGACTCTCACTAGTCTAGCACGATCCTGTATTCAGGACCATACCATCTTAGCCCAGTCAGTAATGCATGCCCTGTTAATTTATCATTCCCTGTGAATGGCTGCTTTGATCCAGCCTGCCCTTATATAACCTCTTTGATCCTGGTGGGTGTGTGATGGTTAGCTGATGGCATGGTGGTGTATGTTGTGTTAGGGGTCTCACCTTGGAACTGAAGTTAGTTTGTGTTCCATGTAATAATTCCCTTGGATGTTATACTCATCTACATGTGAAATACATGTGCACGCCATAAATTTTGATGATGTTCAAGAGTGAACAAGGAGAAGGTTTCTGTTCTGAGACTAAAGTTGAGAAGTCTGGAGCTTGACTGCAAGAGAAAATAATTGGTGTGCAGTCCATCCATGGAGAGAGAAGTGCAAGTGGGGAAGGATCCCATAGAGGAGGGAAGAGACTTAGGTTCTGTTAAATGAGGGAAAAGGTGCTCCTATAGGGAACACCCATGACCATCGCAAGATGGACAAGTAGATAAATGCCATCACAGATACGAATAAGATAGATGATTCATTTAGTGTTATGGTACACTGTGAAGCCTCCATGAAGAAGGACTGTTAACTGGATACTGAGTTGCATTTTTTATCCAGTAAAGTGAATTGAAGCAGTATTTTAATTTTTTTGGACGTATGCATGGGTCTTGAAGAGAAATCCCTCCCGCCTCCAAGGAGAACCTGTCTCCCTTGGATAAGAATTAATGCCAGCTGAGTGAATGAGAGGGAAAGGACTGGGGAAAACAAATAACTATTTGTAGGTCCTTGGGATATGGACTGCCTTGTGGCAAGAGGCACTCCCTTATATTTTATTACTATTAAGGCACATTTTACAAAGGCCATCCAAGCCATAACATCTGAAAAAAAGTAAGCATGTGCAAGTTCAGGCATGATTTCATAAATGTGGAGGTACCCGATATGGACATCACTGGAGACATCCTCGAATAAGCAGCTTTGACTGGGCGATTGGGGCCGGAAACCCTCTCCCCTTGGTAGCTCCCCGCCACCCGATCCTGGCCCCATTTGCCCAGCCTTGGGTTGGGCAGTGGGGACGGCGCTGCAGGGGTCAGGGGGCCTGTAGGGAGGATGTCTCTGTGGACATTCTGCAGCACACCAGGCCATCTCAGGGCCTGATCCTGCATCAGCGGGAACATCTGGTTCCTGCGGTGTAGAATCGGGTCCAAACAGGCCTGTCCTGCTCAGGACCATCCAGATGGCCCTGATGTGCCCATTAGGGAATTGGGCTTCACATGTTATCCGTATGTTTATATACGTGTAGATTATAAGAAAAGGGATGGTAACTTTAGCAGTCTTTAGTAGTTGCCCAGATTTAAAAATAGCTATGGCCTCTGCTGTGTACCAGCTTTTTGGGATATCCATAATCTAGATTCAGCAGGCAAAGTACTGCAACACCCATCTGTTTGCTAAGGACTATAGGTATAAAGACTTTCTATGTGGATCATGTCCAAACCTGGAAACTTTCCCATTTTAGCACTGTGCTTGAAATAGCAGAAATCACATCTGAGTCCATACTAAAGACTGTCCATTGTCCTGCTATCTCAATCTAGATGGTACATTTGAAAACGTTTTTTTGATGCCTGCCAGACTTCCAGAGGAAGGGAACAAAGTCTATCTCTGTAATGACCTCATTCCAATGGCGAGACCTAGTTTGGTCTACAAGTTTAATAAGATCTTTGTTTTTAGCAGCAGCTACCTGCACATTACTAACAGATTTAAGTCCTCTTATTGCTTACTTATCTCTGATAAAACTGTTTGCAGAATCCCCTAAGACTCATTTATCTTTTCAGAACTGCCCTGCAGTAATTCACAAAAGATTTGATAGAAGCTGCTTGTGCTTGCTGGATATATCAAATTCAACTCCACTAGAAATATGTCTAATCCAGCCAGGAATGCTCCCTTTGAAAGGTTCCACTGGAATTTCCAGTCATTTTCCGGCAGGGTCATTGTTAGGCATGCAGGAACCCAGGGAAGAAACTGGTGAGGGGGCCCTAAAGTAAGATTACCAGATGTCCCTGTTTTTCAGGGATTGGCCCCAATTTTAGAGCTGTGTCCCTGACTCCCACCTGTTTCTAGCCCCTCTTTCTCCGATTCCAACACTGAGGATAGAGGGGCTAGAAAAGAAGTATTGTCAATGTAGTGTTTTGAATATGTACATTTATTGAATTTACATCTATTATATTTATATTTTGCACAGAAATGTGTCAGTTTCTATTTTTCTATCGATTTGTCTAATTGGAAGTGCTATTGTTGCTGTCATGGGATGGATGGGGGGCAAGGTAATAACTCCTCTTCCCTCCTTCACACCTTGGGGTATGTTTACTAAACCACGGTAAAGTCACCGGCAGTAAGGGCAGCGTTAAGCTGCCTGAAGCCATATAAGGCAGTGGGCGGGTAGGGGGCATGTCGGCATTAGGGTGCCTTGGGCCATTTAATATGAGCTAACAGGACCAAGTGCGGTAAGGTGACTAGACATCCTAAGGAGAGAAAAGACTTCTTAAGAGGTGATAAGGTGCCTTAACAGGAGATAAGGTGTCTTAACATGAGTTAAGATGCCCTAACAGGAGATAAGGTGTCCTAACAGGGGAGAAGGTGTCCCAAAGACAGACAAGGTACCCTAAGGTGAAAAACATGCATCTTAAGGCAGGAAAACGTCTGTAAACCAATCGGATAGAGCACCAAGGAATGTCAATGTACAGGTGATGGAAGGAAGGGCAGGTAGGAGTTTATGGACCTGCCATGTCGGTGGACACTCTATGTGGCAGCCAGTAAAGCGGACACGCATGTGGGAGGCATCTGTACCGATGCACAGGGTGATACATTAAATACCTTTATGGAAATGGGTAACAGGGGTAATATATGGAAAGCAGTGTGTATAAATGTCCATAGCCTGGGAAATAAGATCCCTGATGTTGACGCTTTGGTGGGAGTAGCTGACTTGAATTTAGTGGCAGTTACAGAAACATGCTTCACAGAAAACCATGATTGGGATGTAACTATACCTGGCTATACTTTATTCAAAAAGGACAGGGTAGGAAGAAGGGGAGGAGGAGTGGCACTATATGTAAAAACTACTATTACAGCTCTGGAATTACAGAGCTTAAAAGGGAGAGAGGAGGCATTGTGGGTTAAACTAGAAAGAGGGAAAGAGAAATCTATTCCCATTGGTGTGATATACAGACCTCCCTCACAAGAGGACGAGGTGGACAGAGAGTTAATTGAAGACATATGCAGCATTGCTAGGAAAGGGGAAGTGCTACTGATAGGAGATTTCAATATGCCAGATGTTAATTGGCACATTCCTGCTGCAGTATCATCTAAATGTAAGGAGATGCTGGATTCTCTACAGGGAGAACTATTCAGGCAATTGGTAACAGACCCCAGACGTGAAGGGGCCATACTG
This sequence comes from Ichthyophis bannanicus, assembly GCA_033557465.1. NCBI lineage: Eukaryota > Metazoa > Chordata > Amphibia > Gymnophiona > Ichthyophiidae > Ichthyophis > Ichthyophis bannanicus. The sequence goes on from CM066033.1 coordinate 596,136,534, forward strand.
GACTTGGTGCTTACCAATGGTGAAAGTGTTTCTGATGTTGTAGTGGGAGATCATTTTGCATCAAGTGATCACCAGATGGTGTGGTTTGTGGTTCAGTATTAGGACTAGGGCTGTTAGAATCCATTCAAAGGTGAGGATCTTAGACTTTAGGAAGACTAACTTTGCCAAGATGGGCCAATACCTCAGGGAGTAGTTAGTGGGATGGGAACAGCTGGGGGATGTAGAAAAACAGTGGGCAAAACTGAAAGGGGATATTTTAAGGGCAACCAACCTTTTTGTTAAAATGGTAAATAAAGGAAAAAGGAAAAGGAGACCGCTATGGCTTTCGAAAAAAGTAGCTGAAAAAGTGAAGAAAAAGAGGGAGGCCTTCATGAAATACAAGAGATCACAGAGAGAAGAAGACAGGCATCTATATTTGGAAAAACTTAGAGAAGCTAGCAAAGTAGTCAGGAAGGCAAAGATTCAAAAGGAGGAGGAAATGCAATAAAATGGGGGGATAAGACGTTTTTCATATATATTAGTGAGAAGAGGAAGGGCAAAAGTGGTATTGTCAGACTCAAGGGTTCAGGGGAGGAATATGTAGAAGCTGATAAGGATAAAGCAGAATTGCTTAACAAATATTTCTGTTCTGTGTTCACAGATGAAGAACCAGGAGAAGGACCTCAGAAAACACCCACAAACAGGAACAGAAGTGAGGGACATCTTGAACAATTGTCAGAAGACTGTGTTCATGAGAAACTAGCTCAACTTAAAGTAGACAAAGTGATGGGACCGGATGGGATACACCCTAGAATACTGAGGAAACTTGGGGACATTGTAGCAGCTCCACTGACTGACCTTTTCAATCCCTCGTTGGAGTCGGGAGTGGTGCCAAAGGACTGGAGAGAGGCTCATGTGGTGCCTTTACACAAAAGTGGAAGTAAGGATGTGGTCGAAAACTACAGGCCAGTTAGTTTAACTTCGGTGGTGAGGAAATTATTGGAAACGCTGCTGAAAGAGAAAATAGTGAGGTTTCTGGAGTCCAGCGGATTACAGGATCCGAGGCAGCATGGATTCACCAGAGGCAGGTCTTGTCAGACAAATCTGATTGATTTCTTTGACTGGGTGACCAGGGAGTTGGACCGAGGGAGAGCCCTAGATGTGGTGTATGTAGATTTCAGTAAAGTCTTTGACACTGTTCCTCACAGGTGACTTATAAACAAACTGAGCACCATAGGGATGGACCCTACAGTTACTGCTTGGATTAGAAATTGGTTGGGTGGGAGGCGACAAAGAGTATAGGTAAATGGAGCTCTCTCTGAGGAGAAGGATGTTACCAGTGGTGTGCCCCAGGGATCTGTCCTTGGTCCGATTCTTTTTTACATCTTTGTTAGTGATATAGTGGAAGGGCTATCGGGTAAGGTTTGTCTCTTTGCGGATGATACCAAAATCTGCAATAGAGTAGACACCCAGGAAGGTGTAGATAGCATGAGGAGGGATCTAGCTAAGCTTGAAGAATGGTCTAGAATTTGGCAGCTGGGATTTAATATTAAAAAATGTAAGGTCATGCATTTGGGCTGCAGCAATCCAAGGGATCAATATAGTATAGGGGATGAAGTACTTTTGTCCACTAAAGAAGAGCGGGACCTAGGCGTGGTTGTGTCTGATGATCTTAAAATAGCTAAACAGGTAGAAAAGGTGACGACAAAAGCTTGAAGGATGCTTGGGTGCATACGGAGAGGAATGGCTAGCAGAAAAAAGGAGGTGATAATGCCTCTGTATAAATCTTTGGTGCGGCCTCATTTGGAATATAGTGTGCAATTCTGGAGACCGCACCTTCAAAAGGATGTGAACAGGATGGAGTCGGTGCAGAGGGTGGCTACTAAAATGATTAGTGGTCTTCATTATAAAGCATATGAGGACAGACTTAGGGATCTTAATATGTACACCTCAGAGGAAAGGCAGGATAGAGGTGATATGATTGAGATGTTTAAATACTTCCGTGGCATAAATGTTCAGGGAGAGAGCCTCTTTCAATTGAAAGCAAGTTCTGCTACGAGGGGACATGGGATGAGGGTGAAGATAGATTCAGAAGTGATATGCAGAAATATTTCTTTATGGAAAGAGTAGTGGATCCGTGGAATAGTCTCCTAGTGGAGGTGGTGGAGATGAGGACAGTAAATGAATTCAAAAAAAGCATGGGACAAACACAGAGGATCTCTAAAGGTAAAAAGGGGACTGTTGTAGTTGTTGATATGGAAGGACAGACTAGATAGGTCAAGTGGTCTTTTTCTATGTTTCTATGTAATGTGCTGCAGTGACAGTGTGTGGCATAGGATGGGGAAGACATGTTCCCCAGCAGAGACAGAAGCAGCAGGATGTTTGCATTGACAGGACAGAGTAGTAGTGGTTACATGCAGATCAGGCACAGAAGAGGCGAGCACGAAGAGTCGTAATGTGGAAAATGGTACCAGTGTAGGTCATGGAGTAGCAGCCTGTACAAGAAGACAGGACTGTACACAGCCGACAGAGGCAGATAAATGGGCTGAATGATGGATGGCGGCTGAAGAGAGAGTGGTATGGACTGCCAGCACCTATCTGCAGAGCCCTGACTGTTACAGGCATGAATATGATCTGAGTAGCACAGTCACAAAAAGAACAGGTAGGAAACAAAACCCTGTCCCCTGATTATGAAGACAGTTAACTAACCAGTAGGCTACACCTCCACACCTCTTTGCACAGAGATGGCTGGATACAAAGAGACTGCAGATCACTGCCTAAAATATCTGCTGTGTGTGCCGTTATAGGGTAGCCCCACCAGTACCCATAATGCAGTGCACATCCAGAACAGCAGTCTACAGCTGATCATCAAATGGAGAATGCATGTATCCATTGCCTCAGCTCAGTAAGATGCACTGACAGTGTGTGATACAAGCACAGCACAGCTACAAACCATGCTACCAAGCGGTTTCCGCAGTCACCCTGAGAGTGAGGATGGGCACCCAGCACCAGGTCCCCAGTACCTGCAGTGCTAGAGATGGTCTCTACAGCCCTTACTGCAGATCCCTATCATTGCCACTGGGTGGTAGGTATTTTTTGCAGTGTGATTATGTTAGTCATATCTGTCTATGTGGGATGGGGATTCTCTTAGAGCAGTGTATGTTAATACCTGCTGTTACAATGCTGATGTCATAGACACCAACAGAGAGAGGGGATCTAGACCTGCATGGGGTTGTTACTAGAGTCCTGCTGGCTCTACCAGTACTACTGTGGAGTAGGCCTAGAACACTAATGGGTATGTTTACTAAACTCCAGTAATGTTACCGTCGTTAAGTTCCCCGGTAGTGTTATGGATGCCCATATAAAGGTGTGGGCGTTGCATCGTTATGGCAAGCTGTGTTAGGTAAAGCACATTACAAGGCGCCTTAGGCTAATGTGCATTACAAAGTGCCTTATAAGGCACCTTACAAAGCACATTACAAGGACCTTATAAGGCGCCTCATAAAGTGCCTCGTAATGTGCCTCATAAGGTGCCTCGTAAGGTGCCTTACAAGGTACCTTGTAATGCGCTCTATAAGGCACCTTATTATGCTCATTAGGCTAGGCACCGTATTAGGCACCCCTGGACAAGGCACCTTAAAAGGCACTCTGGGTTATGGAACCATAGGTTAAGGTGGCCTAACAAGGTTACGGTGCCCTAGGTTAGTGTGCCCTAAGGGCTGCAAGGATGCATGCATGACCTGTAAGGCATAGAAATAGATGTAGCCCTAACACTAGATAGAACACCGAGGAAAGGCAATGAACAGGTGAGTGAAGGAGAGAGAGCTGGGAGCTGCTGGACCTGCCATATCTGCGGGCAGCCTATGAGGCTGCCAGTACTGTTGATAAACATGTTGGGGGCAACTGTACCACAGCACAGGGTGTTGGCAATGTAAAGTACTGGAAAGACAGTGGGTGGCAGATGATGTGAATATGTGTCCCCCAGTGGAGGCGGAGGTGGCAGGATAGTTACAATGATGGGTGGACAGAGGAGTGGTGGTGCCATGCAGAACAGGCACAGGCGAGGCAAGCATGAAGAGGCGCAATGCAGGGAAGAGTAGCAGTGCAGGACATGGGGTGGCAGCCTGCACAGGCAGACAGGACTCTACACAGCTGACAGACGCAGATAGATGGGATGAAGGAATGTTGGCAACTGTGGCGGGGGTATTATGGGCTGGCAGCACAGATCTGCAAAAATATGACTGTTACAGGCATGCAAACTATTTGAGTAGGACAGGCATGAAAGGAGGGAACAATGAGGAATTGAACCCATGACCACTGCCGAGAACGTCATTGTACTAACCAGTAGGCTACCTCCATTGCATATCTCACAGCAATGGCTGGGTACAGAAGGACTGCAGGTCACCACACAAACTGTTTGCTCTGAGTGCCAGGATAGGGTAACCCCACCAGTACCCATGATGCAATGCACATGCTGAATAGCTGTCTACAGCTGATCACCAAATGGTGTCTGCACCTCTCCGGTACCTCAGACGAACTGACAGTGCATGATACTGGCACAGAGTAGCTACAGACCATGCCATTGTGCAGGTTCTGTGTACACCCTGAGGGATAGGATGGGCGCCAAGCACTAGGTCCGCAGTACATGTGGTGCTAGAGATAGGTCCTGCTGTACATCCCCATCACTACCAGTGTGTGACAGGTGCTCCTTGCAGTGCATCCAAAGGTAATTCGGTGTCCATCTGTATTCTGCAGTCACATGTTTTTATTGTAAACCGCTCAGGTGCCTTTGGTGTTGGGCGGTATAACAAGTTTTAAATAAAAATAAACATGTGGCCCTCTGGGACCAGACATCACCCCGATTAGTGTGTACCCAGTGTTAGGGCCTGGTTGCCTTGGGCACCTGTAATCAGTACAGAGGGGTTTCTAGACTCACATTCTGCTATTCACCAGCCGATAGTACAGCCAGACTGCACCTGCAGCACCCTACAAGGTATTCCAACCATGCACAGACTAAATACAGACAGTCCACTAGCCAATCCATAGTGCATGCTCACAGAGAAACTATGCGCAACAAGCAGGTATATCACTGATTGGGCACCAGCACTGAGAACACACAGATATCATTAGAAGCAGATAGTGTAGTGCACTATGTGGGAACCTAGACATGCCATGGTCACTGCTCGGTCAGAGTGAGAGTGTCCTCCCAGCATGACATGCTGTGGGCACCCTGTCCATGCAGGCAGTGTTCGAGCACTACAGTGTCCCAGCCATTGACCTACATCCTGTAAAGATGCATCCTGGCCAATCCGCCCTGTCTGGGCCATACCCACAATACCTTGCTCCTCATTATGCACATATTCAGGCTAACGCTGGTAACAGTGGGATGGTGTGGGCCAGTGAGGTGTGAGCAGCCACAAAACAATGGATAGACATACACACACACACTACTATAGCAGCAGTGTGCAAAGATAGGGTTGGTTGGCAACCCTGCCCGCCACACTGGTCCTGATCACAGTGCCGACATTGCTAAACTGTGCAGGAGGTAGTAGTAGTGCTCTGGTGATAACTGAAGCTCTGTGCTGGGGCCAACAGCCTGACTCTCCATGCAGTTTTGGATTGTGAAGCCTGTGTGAGTGGGTGTTTGTACCCCTGTTAGCCGCTGCTCTGGGCTTTGCACATGTTGCTGTTGTATCTGCATTGTAGGGTAAAATATATGGACATGCTCTGCAAGATTCACAGTTGGGACTTGAACCTGTAACGCTCTGCTCCAGGACACACTTGCTGTGTGTACTGCACCACACTATTGCCACAAGAGCACAGCAGTCTCTGTAGCTACCTGTACTTTTCCTCAGCCAGACCTTTTCAGTTGCACTGCATGCCACATACTGGTACAGGGCATGGCCTGGGTCTACTGCAGGCAGGTGCCACTGCACCCTCCAGCATGGACACCCCCCCCCCCCCCCGCCATGCTGACATGACCATATGCTGTCAGTGCTGGTAGTGTGCAGTCCCAGGCAATCCACTATGCAGGTAGGCGGTCACCTAGGGGGCTGGATCTGGGGTGGATAGGCATACATGGACATCCTCACACCCCCCCATCACCACCTACCAATATTTTGTTCCTTCCACATGGGGGAGGGATGTCTGGGGGGATGTCAGGGTGGTGCTCTAGCAACTATTGGCTATGGTAGACCAGGTAGATGCGGGTTGCTTGTGTTGTGACAGGCGACTGTGGACAGTCTAGGGCATGCACCTCAGGTACGGTGTAGCTGGTTCAGACTACTGGGTGTATATATGTTTCTGACAACATGTGGTCACACCCTGCAGTGCCTTACTAGGGGTGGCAGTAAAGGGTGTTCTGTTAGGTGAGTTTATGAACTGTTTGGGATGCAGCCTGGGTAAGGTCTGTGGACCCTTGTTAGAGTGGTCCCCAGATGTGCACTGATTGCCCCATTACAGGCATAGTGGTACCTGTGTGATCTTTGGGGTACTGTGATAAGGAAGCTTATCATAGCTCAGGTAGGAGCTATAGAAAAGATGATGTGACTCTGAACAAGCAACCTGTCAGTTCTGGTAGAAGCAAGAAAACAGAGTTTTCACATAAAAGACTACCAGTCCCAGAATGCACCAGGTTTCCAGCAGCCATGAGAGGGGCTGAAGTGAGAGAATGTGTGTGCAATCAAGAGAGCTATGAGGTAATCCCTAAGCACTCATCTCAAAGGGCAGGGCCTGATTCAACACAGCTGCGCTGTGTTAGGGAGCAGCACACATTAGGACAGAATAAGAATAGAGCTTATTCTTCAGATAACAGTTACTACAAGCTCCAGCCCAGCTTCAAGGAGTGTTTCAAGAACAGCTTCAGGAAGAGATACAGAGGGGAGAGCTTCAGCAACGGCTACAAGCACCAGTATCACCTGGAGAAACAGAAGCCAAGCCAAGCAGATAGAGAGAGAAGGAAACTCTCTGGAAGGAAGAGAAGAAAGGCCATTGGAAGGTCTGGGAGATTCCAAGGCAGTACTCATACTGGGAGGTATTCCAAAAGCCAGCAGAGTCCATTGGACTGGATTCAGCCAGAGGAATGGAGTGGCAGAGATAGGAATCACCAGTGGCTACCTGGAAGAGAGAAGACTGCATGTGGAAGGGACTTTCAGACCAAGGCCAGAAGGTATGTGAGAGAAGATCCAGTGTCCAGGGATCAAGATTGGAAGGCTGGACATCAGAATTGGATTACATATTGGCCAGGCTATACAGAGAGGAATAATGATAGCAGGAGAGGCTCAGGTATGAACACTGATCCAGACCCTATCTATAATAGAGAATGGCAGCAAGGGAATAAGCATTCTCATGATAGTGCCTTAATGAAAGACTCGTCTGTGCCAATGTATGATAGTGACCATATGCTGATTGATACAGCAGATGAAAATACAGTTTACATGGATTGTTCTCTATCTAAATGCTATTGCTAGCTTTCTCTGAGCAAACACATCAGCCATCACAAAGAAACCTAACTTTGTTCTTTATTTCCACTGCAAACAGCTCTTAAAGCAGGATTTGGGCTCACACAGTAGCAGCCAGCCAGCTAAAGGCTTTCAGCTGGTCCATTGATAGTAATTAGGGCTGCACCTGATTGTGTGGGTGAGCAAGGGAGAATCACTGCTGAGATCTGCGTGGAAAATAAGCAGAAGTTAACCTAACCAGCAAAGTTTATTCTTTTCTTTGTGCCTTTGTATTTGGTAATTATTTGCTAAGAAAACATTAACTAATTGCCTGACAAGCTGAAGGTTGTTTTCTGGTTTACTTTGTGACTTTTTGTTATCCATTTTAAACACTGCAAGCAAGTAACCTCATTTATAGTGCTATCAAGCATACATGTGCTGGGTGAATTAAACCCCATCAATAAAAGAAGTATTTTATTGATCTTACCACTTGGTTTCACAACTCAAATTATTGTCATCAGCTGTGTTTGGGAGTGAATGAACTACAATACCCACAATACCTTGCAAGAATCATATGAATATATGCATCGTCAAGATTGTGTAAGTTCTCACCCTAGGCAGCCGTCTGACAGTACATGCTGGGTAATGTCCCCTGGATGGGACACTGTGGAACACAGACTACTGGGCATGTTTGGCCAGCTGCTGTCCTGCTGATTTCCAGTTTCTATGTTCCTATGTACCATCTAGGCGACAGCCTAGTCCGCTCTGTGCCCCAGCTGCTCCCACTGCATGTCCCGCCTGCAGCCCCCATGCCCCATTTGTGCCATCACCATAGTGGCCTTTCATACTTAGGCACTATGCTGTTGCTGCAAATGGATCACTACTATCACTTTTCTTGGGTTCCCTGCCTATGTTGTACATTGCTGACGCTTCAGTGGTTTCACCCTCCTGCAAATGTACAGCTAACAACAGGTTTCCAGTCCTGGTAATGATCAGCCCTTCAGTTCCCCACGTTAGTGTGGCAGGTGCCTCTCCCCACCCACTCCACGCCCATTGACCCCTTCTCTCTGCTCTCTCTCCACCCTCTGCGGGACTTACCATGGCCAGTTACGTTAACGCGCGTTAGGTAACGGTACCATGCGTTAACGTTACCTAATGCGCGCTAATGTAGCCGCTGCTACGTTACCACAGTTTAGTAAACATACCCCTAAATGTCCCAACCACCTAGGTCTAACATTCATCCGCAGCAAGCATAGTTAGACTGCAGATGCTGCCTACCACTGGGTTTTCCAGCCATGCACATACTAACTGCAGACTGTCTGCTGGTCTGTACACATTGCATATTGTGATGCTGCAGACCCTCTGAGAAGAGAAGAAAATGTTTTAAATGCAGGAAAAGTCAAGCACAAGCTGCAATATTACGAGGAACCTGATAGGGGGAGCAAGAGGGACCTCCGAGGAACTGAGGAACCACACCTCCTAGGTCTTGAGGTAATGCCAGCCAGCTTCCAATCAAGGAAGAGAGGAGTACCTCTTAAAGAGAGTCTGGAAGACTGGAGGGCAGAACAGGCCGAACAGGCAGAACAGGTAGGACGGCCAGGGGAAGGAGGACTGCCAGGAGAACCAGCAGAACCAGCAGGATGGGCAGGACATCCGAATGAATGGGCAAGATATCCAGAAGAAGCAGTAACCCCTGGACCAGGGTTTCGCAGGAAGCAGCAGCAGCCACAGTGGCTTGAGGAAAGGAGCAACCGTGGAGAAGGTGGGATAGCTCCATTCAGAGTGGGTGCTTTTCGTCCAGAGAGGCAAAGGCGTGGCTGTGACTGCGGTCTAAAGCCAACAGAAGGACGGTTGGCGAACTTAAGGCCTATTGCTCAGGCCAGGCAGGATCCCAGCCGGAGCAGTTCTCAAACCTCACCGGGAGTAGACAAGCCAAGGAGAAAAGGTAACCCCTGTTTAACTGAAAGCAGGTTGCAGACTGCTGGTGTATGGGGAGGACAGGGAGCAGAGGAATACTGTCCGTATGAAACTGCTTATGAGATAAGGTGCAAGAAACACGTACCGAATAAGAGACTGCTTAATGACAAAGCTTTACATGAAGCTAAGGTAAAACACTTGCAAAAGGAAGACAGTTCCCAATATAGGAGGGCGCAGGACCGACGCCCCACATCCATCCCTGAGCATTGGGAGGTTGTACAGAGGATATATAAAAAGCCTGATTACAATTTGCCAGCAAGTACTGACCTGGTTTCAGAGGCTTCAGAAGGGGAACCGATGCAGGTGGAATTTGCTTCAGATACCGAGATGGACTAGTTATTGTAAGACAGGAACTCTGGAGTCCTTGCTTAGCACATAGCTCTATCTTGGGGAATAGAGACTGTTTTGATACATCATTTATTGTGAAGATAACAGCTTTGCTTTAACGTCATGTTTTACTTTTCTTTAACCTGAAGTAAGGAATTTGTGTTGATGTTTTTGTCCAAGCATATGAACCTTTTTGCAAGAAAGGGAAATAAATGCCTTTGTTTCCCTCCACTCGTACCTTTGTATTCTTTGGGATTTTGGTAACAAAGGAAGCTACCAGGGCAGCAAGTCCCTGGGCCCTGTAAGACATTAGCCAAACCCAACCTCATATGTTTTTATGTCCATCCTACCTCAGTCCATTACGCTGTCAAGGTAGACCCTGTGACAATATGCACAGAGTGACCATGTGCACCCAGCAGTCGACTCAGTGATTGGGCCCCCTGAACAAGAGAAGCACCCACATTGCTAGAGCCAAACACCTTATAGCACTATATGGATACATAGCTGTACCATGTTCACTGCTTGCTCACATGCCATCTGCATGCTGTGGCCACCCAGTCCATGCAGGTGGCAGTTGGGTGATATGAAGTCCCAGCCATTGCCCTACCCCTGATGCAGACACATCCTAGCCAATCTGCCATGTTCAGGCAATACCCACAATACTTTGCTCCTCATCATGCACATTTACAGGCTAACACTGGAAACAGCTTAGGCACTGCGAGGTTCAGTGTGGTGTAGAAAGGCACAAAAACAATGGATAGACATACACACACACACTCATATCGACACACTGTGCAAAAATGGAATGGTTGGCATTCCTGCCTGCCATTCTGCTCCCAATCTCAGCTCAAGCATTGTTAAGGTGTGCTCATTGTGCAGGAGCTAGTAGTGCATTCTGATGTTACCGACTGCTCAGTGTGCCGGTGCTGTCAGTCTGACTCTCCATCCAGATGAGGCTAATGGAGCCTGTCTGTTGGGTGTTTGCACCCTTGTTGGCAGATTCATTGGGGGTTGCACATGTTGGTGTTGTCCCTGCACTGTGGGATAAAATTTAGTCACTGGACATGCACTGCATGATCCACAGCCAGGAGACAAACCTGTGACCCTCTACTCCTATACACACCAACTGTATATAGGGCACCACAGTGCTGCCACATGATCACATCTGTCCCTGGGGCTGACATGCTTTCCTTCAGACAGATCTTGGCACATGGTGCACTGCGCATGGTACACTGGTGCAGGGCCTGGCCTTGGTCTGCTGCAGGTGGGTGCCACTGCCTCTCTGCCAACACCCCACTTGCCATGCTGACATGCCCATGTGCTGTCAGTGTTGGTGGTACACAGTCCCAGGTCAGCAAACATGTGGGTAGGTGGGTGCCTAGGGCACAGGGTCCGGAGGGGGGGGCAGAGGCATACATGGAGGGCCACACATCCCCCCCACAACAATCTGCCTCTCCATGGACCCCATCACCGCTTGCCAATGTTATGTCTCTTCAACCTGGGGAAGAGAAGGTTGAGGGGTGCTATGTTAGAGGTCTAGCACATATTGCCTGGAGTAGATTGGGTAAACGTAGATAAATTATTTACGCCATCAAAATGTAGTACAGTGTGAGCTATTGAGGACTACTGGGAGTGAATGGTTTCTCCGTCAACACATATTCAACCTCTGGAATTCATTTCCGGAGGATGTCATAAAGACCGTTAGTGTAGCTGGGTTTCAGAAATGTTTGAACAGGTTTCTGGGTATCAGTCCATAAACCATTACTAATGAGGGGCCCAGAATATCCCCTGCCTGTCCAATACACACATTGAGGATCCTGTGTGTCTTTTGTGGAAACCTCTAGGTATCTGTCACCTAGATTGGCCATTGTTGGACACAGGATACTGGGCATGATGGACCTTGGTCTGACATAGTCTGGGATATTTTCAAGTCCTATGTGCTTATGTGCCACCTAAGCCACTGCCTGGTCCACCTTGTGCACCAGCAACCTCCACTGCATGACCCACATGCACCCTCCTTTACCCCATTTGTACCATCAACATAGTGCCCTTTCATACTTGGGCACTATGCTGTTGCTGCTAATAGAGCACTACTATCACTAACTTAGGCTCGCCTGTCTGTGCAGCACATTGCAGACATTAAAATAGTGTCATCAACCCCCCCTGGTGGCCTGTGGCTGCAAGAGCAGGTTGAGCATTTTATTATTGGTGGAGGTAAAAGACTCTTTAAGCCAGATGCACCCTGGGTATTGTAGTCCTCCTCCTTGTGAGAATAAGTTGTGTGAGCCAAAATGGAGGGTAAATAAGGCTTTTATTTCCCTTTTTTGCACTGAGGTTTGCTAGGTAACAGAGAAATGAAAGTATTTCCTTCTTGTCAGGTTCTTCTACCAAAGCATAAGGTGAACAAATAAACTGTTACAAACTTTCACAGCTTCTTTGTAAAAACAACACAGGCTTTCCAACTTTGGAGCAAAAATAACTTGGTGAGCTTTTCTCTTTCGCTCAGCACAAACAAACAATATTAGAGCTTGTCCATATACAATTACAGCTCAGGGAGTGACTCAAGGCTTCCTGCCATACACATAGAGCAATCCATTAAATCTTCCTGGGATGATATAACTGAATCCCCAAATTCCACCTGCATGGGCTCTGGGTCATTTGTGCTTCCCTCAGCAATTGACCTTTCCCTGGCTGCAGTGGTTTTAAAGTCAATATTCCTTCTCCCTAGCCTCCAGCTGGGCTATTCTAGGGCTTTCAAGTAAACAACAGGGCTTGGCCTCACACCTCTAAGCAATGGCTTGTAAAACTCCTGCCTGCTTTCTTTTCTCTCAAACTGCTTATCTGCTCTCACAGACGCTCTATAAGCTGGGTTTCTCTTTGAACAAAAAGAGTCACTGTACCTTGGCTTTGTAACGTCCGTGTAACCGGTACTTGCCCAACCAGGCATCTGTCTCTGGACACAGTCTCTTTTGTAGACTCCCTCTGGAATCCTCCTGGATAGTGCTTGTCTTCTCTGCAGCTTGGGAAGACCAGACAAAGCCTCCAGGCTTCTTGGCTTTCTAGCACAAGTAATCCTCTTATCAGGACTTTCTCTTCCAGTACTTTTAAATCTTGTTACAGACCCTTCTGGTGAGCATAGACCTCTCTCCAGGCTAGGCTCTCTGCTTCTGAGCTTACTGCCTCTGGGATTTCTTCTTACTGGGTCTCTTTCCAGTACGGCTCTCCCAGGTCTTACTCCAGCACCTCTTGGTCTGTATCTTTCTCTCTCTCCTTCTGAGCTTTCCTCTGAGCTCTCTTCTGAGGTTCCTTCCTCCCTCCAGGCCGGGCTCGGGCTCTCTTCTTCTGAGCTGCCTCTCTGCTTATAAAGCCATTTTACTTCTGAGTTCCTCGAGCTACTCTTCAGGTGGAGCTGATTAGCTCCTGCGCAATCAGTCCCCGGGTGTGTTAGCTCAGCCTCTGTAGGTTCATGCACGCTCCCTCTAGCAGCCTTGCAAGGGAACTGCATCTTCTGCAAGCTATTTGTTTTGTAAGAAACAGCTTTTTTTTCTAAGTTTCTGCTTTCAGTGGCTTCTGCCTTATCACAATAGACTCTCTCTCCTCAAAATACACCCTTACCATGGAGTTTTGATATGCAGTAAGGTTCCTGACATTAAGGTGCCATTATTAATGGAGCAGGGCCTTGTCCCTGCCCACTCCCTGCCCACTGACCCCCACTCTCCTCCCCATGGACGTCTCGTCTCCGCCCACAGGGCGCTTTACGATGCTGGTACCATTAACGTGCGCAAAAGTGGCATTAGCACATGCTAATGGTGCATTAGCATGTGCTAACGGCATAAGTGTTCCATTAGCATGTCCTAATGGCACATTTGCTCCTTTAGCCCAATTTAGTAAACATACCCCCTTGTGTCTCAAACCTAGAACTAAGGTCTCTCTTTTTCCCCTCCCCCCACTTTGGATAATTATTTCAGATTTGTCTGTAAAAGTATAGTAACCTTATTCCAAGCTTGCCTGCAGGCTATTCCTCTTTCACTTGAAGCAGGCTTGGGGCCCCTGTGACACTAGAACCAAGGACAACTGCCCAGTTTGCTACCCAACAATGTCAGCCCTATTTCTTAGTTTCTATGGGCCAGTAGGAAAAGAGGATAAAGAATGATCAGTGGTGAGACTTATGGAATGCACAAAAGACAAATCACCAAAATAATTAAGTGTGAAAAAGCTAATGCAACATGTACAAGCCTCTTGAACATCTGGATCTCTATAACCCTGGCATTTACTTAGGGTCATAAATGAGTTGTAAAATAAGAATTGGCAGGAGAACCTTAATGAACATGGTAGGAAATAAACAGCGATGAAGGGAAAGAGCTAGAAAAGTAGGGGAAAAGGTCTATCACCAATTAATATTTCAAAATATTAATCAAAAAGGCTAATTTACCTTTATGTCTGGTTTTGTATTATTTGGACCAGATGTCGATATATTGAGAATCAAAGGTCCTTTTTTATACTACGGTAATAATTCTGTGCTGTTTGTGAGAAAGTTGTCATAGAATAGTACAACCTGAGATTAAAAGTCATGGATCAGTAGTGAAATGCATCTTCTAGACTAGGGGTTATGTTTTCTAAACTGCGGTAACTTAGCAGCAGCTATGTTAAGGTGCATTATGTAACGTTAAGGTGCCTTAACGTTACATTCTATAACGTTAACGCGCCTTAACGTTACATAATGTGCCTTAACGTTCCCGGCCGGGTAAGTCCAGAAAAGGGTAGAGAGAGGGCAGAGAGAAGGGGTCAATGGGTGGAGTGGGCGGGGAGAGGCCCCTTCCACACTAATGCAGAGAAATTAAGGGCTGAATCCTAACGCAACTGAAAACCTGGTGTTAGCACACATTTGCAAGAGAGAGCAACCATTTCAGTGTCAGCAATGTACAGCATAGGCAGGGAGCCCAAGAAAGGTGATAGTAGTGCTCCCTTTGCAGCAACAGCATAGTGCCCTGGTATGAAAGGCCACTATGGTGATGGCGCAAATGGGGCATGGGGGCTGCAGGCGGGACCTGCAGTTGGGGTTACTGGGGCACAGTGTGGACTAGGCGGTTGCTGAGGTGGCACATAGGAACGCAGAAAATGGAAACCAGCAAGACAGCAACTGACCAAGGTCAGACATGCCCATGAGTCTGTGGCCCACAGTGTCCCATCCAGGAGACATTACCCAGCAGGCACCCCAAGGGGCACATAACATTGACAGGCAGTGCCGGGGGAAGCATGGGCATCTATGTAGGCACCCCTACCACAGAACCCACACCTTAGGCAGCTGCCTACCTGCCCCCTGGATGGCCTGGGATGGCGCACCCCCAGCACCGACAGCATATGATCATGGCGGCATGGCAGAAGGGGTGGGTGATTGTGATGGAGGGAGCAGTGGCACTCACCTGCAGTGGACCTAGGCCATGCTCTGTACCAGTACGTGGTGTACAGTGCAACAGAAGAGGTCTGGCCGAGGAACATAAGGGTAGCCCCAGGAACCACTATGCTGCTGTGGCAACAGTGTAGTGCAGTATACTCAGCCAGCATGTCCAAGAGCAAAGGGTCAAAGGTTCAGGTCCCATCTGTGGATCCTGCAGAGCATCTCCCCATAGTTTTAGCCCACAATGTAGCCACAACAACAACATGGGCAAACCCCAATGCAGTGGTGCACAGGGGTACGGACACCCACTCACAAGGGCTCCACTATCCACAGCTTCATGGAGTGTCAGGCTGTTGGCCCCAGCACAGAGCTGCAGTTATCACCAGAGCATTACCACTACCCCCTGCACAGATTAGCAATGTCGGCACTGTGATCAGGACCAGTGCAGCGGGTAGGGTTGTCAACCACCTCCATCTCTGCACAATGCTGAGATAGGTGTGGGAGTGTGTGAATGTCTCTCCATTGTTTTGTGTCAGCCAGCACCTCACTGAGCCCACATTGCTCACACTGATTCCAACCTTAGCCTGCAAATGTGTATAATGAGAAGCAAGGTATTGTGGGTATGGCCCAGACAGGGCGGATTGGCCAGGATGCATCTGCACAGGGTGGAGGGCAATGGCTGGGACACTTTAGTGCTCGACCACCACCTGCAAGGACAGGATGGCCACAGCATGTCACGCTGGGGAGGTGGGGGGGGGGGGTCACTCTCACTCTGACCGAGCAGTGACCATGGCTTGTCTATGTTCCCACATAGTGCCACACATTGTTTGCTTTCAGTGATACCTGTGTGTTCCTGGTTTTGGGACCAATCACGGAGATACCTGTTTGGTGTTTGTGTTGTGCAGCCCACCTCTGGGTGTACAGGGTTCCCCTGTAAGCATGCACTATGGACTTGTTAGTGGACTGTCTGCAGTTCTCCTGTGCATGGTGGTAACACCTTGTGGGATGCTGCAGGTGCAGTCTGACTGTGATGTCTGTAGATGAATGGCAGACCGTGGTGTGGGGCAGTTGAGCTTTCCCTTGCCTACCCCAAGCATCATTGCTGGTCTGCAATGGTCACAGGTATGGTACTGGCCCACCAGCCCTGGAGGGCTGTCATCTGCCAGCAGGACTGTGGTTGCTGGTACTACAGCCATTCTGCAGGGTGCAGGCACCTGTCCCATCACACCCTCATCTACAAACGGGGTGATTCAGGCCCCTTGGGCAATGTTCCCTCTTATTTTCTGTAGGCTGTGTGCACATAAAATATCAGCTGTGTGCAGCTTTTGAAGGAAGGTTAAATTTTTGTGCGCCACATAACAACACTCGGAGTTATATACTTTAAAATTTGACTACACATCAGAATACAGTATGTACACCACATTGATTTGAATCAAATTAAATGAAAATAGACGATTACTAAAGGAAGCGGGAAATTCCTAGTAATTGTAATCATTTATTTATTTTTATTTATTTATTTATTTATTTAACACTTATTTATATACCGCATCTTCCAGCGATCAGTTGCGGTGTACAATCAACAACAGTCAACAATGCAGAGCTTGTTTTACATAGAACAATAATAACTTTTTACATAGAACATCTTAACTTGTACAACAAAGGGTTTAAAAACTAAGCAGAATACTTCAGTAATTCAACTAACACAGATTGTATAACAGTTAAAACAAAAGTACTGTCCCTATAACATGGCAGATTATGACAGTTGTAACTATATACAAGTAGGGTTTCAATGCATAAGAATGGGGTGAATTATACATTCAAGTTTTGTATGTATTGTTTGTAGTAGGGAGTATAAGCTTGCTTTTGGGTAGGTTTATGTTTAGCCTTTATCTAAGTTGGGTGGAAGATTTTCTATGGTATTATAGTGTTTAGTGAATAAGTATGTTTTCAATTTTTTTCTAAATTTTTTTCTAAATTTTTCTAAATAACTTTTAAATTTTAAGACGTGTTGTTTTCTATCAGAATCAGAGCCATAATTTTTGTGTGCTCTGTTGTAAAGTATGTGCGCTCGCTCGGCAAGGTGTGTGCACGCGCACACATGCACAGCTTAGAGGGAATGGTGCCCTTGGGATATATAGTGCATACTACTTAGACCCATAGTGGCAGTACTACATAACCCTCATGCCAGTCTAGAAACCCCACTGCCCTGTTAACAGGTACCCATGGCAATCAGACCTTAACACCAGGTACGCACTAATCTGGGTGGTGCCCAGTCCCACAGGGCCACATGTGACTGCAGAACACAGCTGGAACAGATGTACCTTTGACTGCACTGTCAACACCTGTCACTGAAACACCTGTCACACACTGATAGCAATGGGGGATGTGCAGCAAGACAGACCTCTAGCACCACATGTACTGTGGACCTAGTGCTGGGCGCCCATCGTATTCCTCAGGGTGAACATGGAACCTGCACAATGGCATGGTCTGTAGCTACTCTGTACCAGTATCACACACTGTCAGTCCATCTTACCACGCTGCAGTACCAGAGAGGTGCAGACCCCATTTGGTGGTCAGCTGTAGGCCACTGTTCTGCATGTGCAATGCATCATGGGTGCTGGTGGGGTTACTCTATCCTGGCACACAGAGCAGACAGTTTGTGTGGTGACCTACAGTCCTTCTATACCAGCCATTGCTATACAACAAGCCATAGAGGTATAGCCTACTGGTTAGTACGCTGACATTCTAGCAGAGGTCATGGGTTCAATTCCTTGTTGTTTCCTCCTGTCCAAGGCAGATATTTTGCTTGCCTGTGACAGTCATATCTTTGCAGATTCGTGCTGCCAGCTCACAGTACCCTCACCACTGTTGCCAACAATCCTTATAAGGCGTTACAAGGCTCCTAATTAGGCACAGTACAAGGCACATTATAAGGCGCGTTATAAGGCACCTTATTAGGCACAGTACAAGGCACGTTAAGGCACGTGCCTTGTACTGTGCCTAATAAGGTGCCTTATAACACGCCTTATAACA
The DNA here is from genome assembly GCA_033557465.1 of Ichthyophis bannanicus. NCBI lineage: Eukaryota > Metazoa > Chordata > Amphibia > Gymnophiona > Ichthyophiidae > Ichthyophis > Ichthyophis bannanicus. Next base: position 596,154,687 of record CM066033.1, read on the forward strand.
CGCGTTACCTGACACGCTTGCCATAATGTTGCCCCACCCATGCCTTTATATGGGCATCTGTGCCTTTACCGCAGAACCTAACGCAAATGACATTACCGCAGTTTAGTAAACATACCCCTAGGACTACTAGTACTTCCAGATCTGTGGTTAGGTGAAGTGGTGATCTACGCAAGATTCTGATATAAAAAGATAGTGGAAAATGCAGATTCATCACTATAAAACTTGTTTATCTCAAGGAAAAAAGAATTTTACTCAAGGAAGATTGAGGAAAGTCACAATAGTACTAGAACTTTTTTTAAGATTGTGAGCTCTCTAATTGTGGAGAAAAAGGTTCAGGGAATGGTTGGATGGGGACATTTAAGAGCTAATAAGTTAGCATATTATTTTAGAACAAAGTTATTCAGTTACAATTCAGTGTGCAATTCTGGTCGCTGTATTTTAAAAAGGATATGGAGTTATTAGAAACGGTGGAACAAGAAGAAGCAACAAAGTATCTGTAGGATACATAGGAACAAAGGAACAGATACCAAGACTGGCAGATATTCAGGTTTAAACAAACCCCTTTTATTGACCCCTATGCGTTTCGGCTGTAGGCCTTCTTTTGATAAAAACTTTCTTGCAAATGAAAGACATTGACCACGCTTCAGCGTGACAAACCTTGTGTGACCTTTCAAATGTTCACTAGTAGTAGTAGTACACACATATCTAAACAAATGTATATGGCAACATATGCAGTGCTTACATGAGAAGAACTCCTCAATCACTGGCCACCTGACTGCTGTGCCCTCACGTGTGTCACCACGGCCACATACAGGAGGGCACGTAGGATCATCTTCTAGATCCTCATTAATTTGGACAGGGATATGGTGCCTGAGAGCAATGTTGTGCAGGATGCAACAGGCTATAATGATCTCTGCCACAGTCTGTGGTTTGTATTGTAAGGCCCTGCCTGTCTTATCCAGACACCTGAAGTGACTCTTTAAAGCGCCAAAGGTGCACTCTATGATGGAGCAGCTGGAGGCATGGGCCTCATTGTAACTCCTCTCTGCACGTGTCCATGATTGACGCACAGGGGTCAGCAACCAGGGGCGACACACATATCCTGAATCACCTGCAGAAAGAAATGTATTTATTTATTTATTTATATTCTCTTATATATCGCGCTATTCTTCATCAGTGCGGTTTATATTGAACAAACTGAAATTACATTGAACAGGGCATTATAACTTGGAGATAACTATTTTACAGGAAACAATGTGGAAATGTGGAACATTAAAGCAGGAGCTGATGTCTACCCAAATGGACGCAAGTATGTACATGCAAACCAAATGCACAAAACATCCTGACAGAAACATATGACATCACATGATGGGACACCACAACTATGCATCAGCATGTGAAGTTATGACACAGAAAACAAGGGGTAGGTGTACGGATTGCAAACAACATAATCTGTAACCATGACACAAATGCTAGCGTCTATTCTACCATCATCACACAGCACCATAGCAAGGTACAGCTGGAGGGCACTACCCCCCCCCACCCCCCAATGTTAGGTCAAACACAGACAGACGAGACACACACACAACTAGGGATATACCTCGAAGACAGACATGTGCACATACGGTTAGTCACAGGATTACCATGTGCATATCAGAGATGAGAAATACACACCCAGCAGTATACAGTCCTCATACTGGCCTGCCTCAAATTGTCTGAATAGTGCCTAGTGATGCAGGATATAGGAGTCATGGGTGGACCCTTCAAACCTAGGGACCACATTCAGAATATGCATATTTGCATCACATACAACCTGAACGTTCAGGGCATGGTAGTATTTGTGGTTGTGGAACACTACCTCCCTGTCTCTGGGCGGGACCAGGGCAACATGTGTGCAATCAATAGCTCCCATCATGTGTGGTATCCCGGCAAACGCCTCAAAGGCCTGGTTGAGGGTCCCCCACTGTTGCCTAGTATTGGGAATGGCAATGTAATTCCCCACCCGGCTGATCATGGCACGCAGTACCTGGTGGAAACAGCGTGAGAAGGTGGGGCGGCTCATACCACCCACTGCGGCCATAGATGACTGGAAACAGCCAGAGGCAAAGAAATGTAGGGCACCAAGGAGCTTGACCAAATCCGGTATGGCATGTGACCGACCAGTCAGGGGCTTGAGGTCAGGTCTTAGATCTTCATAGAGCTCCCTAATAGCCCCCATGCTCCGGCGGTAGAGAGAGATGACCTGGTCCTCACGCATGCCTTGGAGCTGGGCCCTGGGCCTGTAGAGGCGAGGCTGGCGAGCCTGCAATTCCGCATGCCTCCTGCGCCGTGCCAGCACAGCCCCTGCCTGGCCTTCCCCCACAGCTGCAGATCTGTGTTGCAGTGGGACTACACCCATGAACTGTGCCTCAGCCCCATGGATACCATCTCCCCCATCAGGCAACCGCAGCCCCTGCTCACCTCTCACTGCACATGCAGCAACCACAAAGTCCGCCATAAACTCCACCCCCCTCAACTCCTCTAACTCACTCAAACTCAGACACCCACCTCACCAACCTAGCCACACACCTCCCCCACCACACACCAACCCAGCCACACAACCCCACCACCACTCACTAACCCAGCCACTCCCCATGATGCACCTGCCTCTGGCACTCTCCTTGCTTCACCAACAACCAACAGCGCACGCCTTCTCTCCCTCGCCTACACAAACCCCTCAATGTGTACCAGGTATGTATGTGTATTTATGTTTTTTTTTACATTGCGCGCGTTGCGCATGCGCTGCAAAGGCGTGGAAGGTGCATGTGCAGGACACCATGTTACGCATGCGCTGTGCATGAGTGTGAGGTTTGGCGCATGTATGGTTTATACATGTACACATTCTTTTATTGTTCCGACAACAACGTATTTTGTGCTGTATTTGATTTTATAATTCCCATTTGGATTTTATAATTTTTATTAAGTCTATACGTAAATTTGTATTATATTAAAGATACTGGTACAACAATTCATTCTAAGGTGTCTTATGATTAATATGTCTGTTATTTTTAAGCTTTTATCTCATTTTGTATTTATGCATCTATTATCATTTTTATATTTATTTTTATGTGTTTTAGTTAAGCCAGCTTTAGCCCCTGATGAAGGCATAACGAAACACGGTGCTCCCTCATGATCTGAAAGCATGAAGGAGCACGAAGAAACAGTTTAAGATATGAAGCTAAGTATTCCCCAATAGTTGGACCTCGGAATGTTAATGAAAATATTGAATTGAAGCACTGACAGTATTATATATATATTTTTTGAAAAATGAGGAACAAAGGAATGAGGGAATAGCTCTCTCCGCTTTCTTAATCACTGGACATTTTTCACAAAAAGGTTGTTGATGCTATCAGGCACTGATGCTGGACGTATTGTAAGTCCGAAAATGAGTGCCATATAAGTCTGAGACCTTTAGCGAATTTCAGTTTCAATTTGGATGCTTGGAGAGGCCACAAGAGATAGAAAAAAGAAGCTTTAAGTTTCATATTGATAATAGTGAGCGTATTTGGGCATTTCTGATTAATGACAGCTACCATTTTTTTAGACAAATTTATGACATCAGAGGGAATAATACAATGGTAGGCATAAAGTCAGCTATATAAGCGGTCCTTTGGGAGGTTCCGGTGACAAGACTTAGGGGCATGTTTACTAAAAGCCGTACAATTGCGTGCCGCACAATAGCGCACGGAAACGCGGCACTCAAACGCTCAGAAACGCTCTTAAACGCCCCGCACAAGTGCGCTTGGGCCCCGCACAATTGCGCGCCGCACTAACGTGCCCCGCAAAAGTACCCGGCCCGCAAATGTCCGATAGAGGCGTGGAAAGGCATTCTGAGGGCGGAGGAAGGCTCCCGAGGGGCGGAGGGACGGGGTCAATGGGTGGAGAGTGGGAGGGGAGAGGCTCCTCGCACAGTATCGGGCCCGAATTTGCATGTAAAAACTACCGCGAGTGAAACACTCGCGGTAGAAAGCATTTAAAGGGAAGAGAAACCATTTCCGTCAGCAATGTACAGGAAAACCGGGGAAACCAGCAAAACGTGAGCAGTGTGATATATGTGCACAGCACAAAAGCGAAAATAAAAATAGAAAATGACCACAACAGACCTATTAAAAATAGTAATTCAGCTGGGGAACAGTTATAGTGATGGGCAAATACAGAAATCACACCCAGCAAAGCTCCAGAAAAAAGAAATGACTTTTGGAAGGGTCTACTGAGAGGAGACTCTTCCAAAAAACATTGCCACGTATTGGAGCTTTCCTGGGAGTGTTTGCTATGGTTGCCCATTAATATCACTGTTGCCCAGCGTGGTGATATTTTGTCCCACATTTTCCGTGGTCATTTCCGGGGTTTATGTGCACGTTTGTCACCAGACAGGGTGCATATGCCCACAGTAGAATTGCGTAGAGCAGGGTTTGTGACTCCATCCTGCCAGGCTTACTGCCTCCAGGGGCTACACTGTCTCTGTGGCCAAAGTGTGGTACAGCGGACAGAGTCATTACCTCTAGGACCAGAGGGCAGAGGTTCAAAACCCAGCTGGGGCACCTGCCAGCCCAGTCCCTATATTTTACCCACCACTAAATAAAGATAGCGCAGACACCCCTGTATGCATGGGGAAAACACCCATATTTTACCCAACACCGCACACACACCACAACAATGGGCATTACCTACAGCCAAGTCCCCCAAATGCAGTCCCATACTGCCATATTGCAATCAGGTCAACTGCTTTTTCTGAGAGAAGTTCATGCCAGCATGTTGGCGGACAAGTACATGTGGTGCAGGGGGCAGTGGCTGCTAACCACAGAAGACAGAGGCCTAGCCATGTGCAGGCTGGCACAGTCCACTGCAACAGACAGGTCCTGCCGGATCCACAGTCATGGACAGTCCAGGGAATCCAACCAATCTGTGGCTACACAGTGGTGCAGTGCACACAGACAGTGCATACAAGAACAGAAGGTCACAGGTTCAAAGCCCAGCTGGGGCTACTGCCAATCCTGCCCACATATTTTTCCCACAACTAAACAGTGATAGTAAGGACACACCTTTCATGGCGGGGACATATGCAATGGTAAGACATCTATCTTTTACCCCACTGAGCACAGACACCATGAACAGGGGCAGTACCTAGAGCAGAATCACCCAAATGCAGTCCTGGTGGGCCACACACCAGTCAAGTTCCATGCTGACACTCATACATATGCCTGTGCTGTATATCTATGCACCACCCCCATGGCATGTAGATGTAGCCCATGCATATTCATGAGGGATAGCAGGAAAACCCGAACAGTGTGATGCAAACCTGGACTGGAGTTGGGAATCTGTGCCGTAAAGCAGCAGCCATCAAGGGCAGACACACCCACACCCACAGGCCCCATTGGCCAATGTCTCCTGGAAAGGCAGAACATTGGACCGTGCATGCAGCACCCAAAACGAACACTTGCATAACTTACCAATGTCACCCTACACCTGAGGTATACGGTACACAGCTCGGAGACGTTTGCTAGGAGCACAGGCAGGCAGTTATCCATACGTTACGTACATACTGCTAGTTGACCCCATCCAAACAATCTGTTAGGTGTTTGCGGGGCATGCTCCAGGCCTGGCCTCTGACGGTGCTTACCACCCTGGGGAGTGACCACCAGCTGTAATGCGTACCATATCCATGCCTTGCCGTGCTCAGGACCGGTTTGGTGGGCAAGGCTACTTACCCCCTCAATCGTAGCACCATGATGGCAGAGGTGTGGAAGTGTGTGTCTGTCTATACAGTGGGTGTTGGCTGCAAGCCCCTTCAACAGCCCGCACTGCCAGCACTGTTGCCAGTATTGGCCAGTCAATGTGCATAATGAGGTGCAAGGTACCATGGGTATAGCCAGGGCAGGGTGGCGTGGCCAGGATGCATCTGCACTGGGCATAGGGCCCTGGCAGGGACATTGGCTGGGATATTGTAGTGTCCGGCCACCACCTACACAGACAGGGTGGCCAAAGCATGTCCTTCTGGGGGATCACGCTCACCCTGACTGTGCAGTGACCACAGCATGGCTAGGCCCCCCCATAGTGCTGTATAGTAGTTCTCTCATGTGATAGATATGGGTTTCTCTTTGGGGCCCAGTCACTGATCTATGTGCTTGCTGTGTATGCAGACAGCCCAGTTCTGGGTGCATGCATCTCCATTGGGAACATGCACTATGGACTAACCAGCAGACTGTTTATAGCTGGTAAATGTCTTGCTATAATGGCTTGCAGGGTGCAGTGGCTGTTGGCTTGCTGCAGGGGAATATCTGGTGGTGGAGTGCAGCTTACCATACCCTGGGCTTATGTCTGTCTGCTATTGTGTTATGGCTGTGTATGGAGCTGCCTGCCTGGGGGGGGTGGTGGTGTTCCTCAGCAGGACTGGGGTTGATGTTGCCCTCTACTGCCACCTTTGCAGGGAGGTAGAGTGTGGATCCCTTGATGGGGACCATGTTTGCCACTGGGGGGGTGCCTGATGGCGGCAGACAGGGATATCCATGGAGTTTGTGCAGAAACTAGCTATCTTATACATTAACACTGCTTTGGAACGCCCGCTTGGCCTCCAGCAGCCATGGCAGGTGTTGTTGACCTGGTCCTGGCCACCTCATTGCACACTCAGGGTGAGCACAGTACCCGCACGATGTAACGGTGTGTGGCTACTCTGTGCCAGTAAAACACCCGGTCAGTGCCCCCTACTAGGCCAAGGTGCTGTGTGGGTGCACCCGGTCACTTCCCCCAACAGGGCCGAGGTGCTGTGGGGGTGCATTCCCCATCTTGTGTCCATCTGCGGACAGCTAATTTGCATGTGCAGTGCATCATGGGTACGGGTGGCCTAACCCTATCCTGTTGACACCAGCAGACTGTCTGTGAGGTGACGTGTAGGCTATCTGCAGCCAGCCAGGGGCCTGCTTACAGCTATGGAGCTGTAGCGCAATGGTTACATCACTGCCTGTGCAGCCAGAAGTCATGGGTTCAAACCCACAGTGGGGCCCTTTGGTAGGGCTGTCCACAGCTTTATTTTTATTTACTGTACATATGTCTATGCCGGCAAGACCACCCTCAGCTTACTATACCCATTAGGTGCCTCTGAGGGTGCTTCATAGGGCGCCCTGTAGGCCACCTTATGGTTGCCATCCCTATAGGGTGCACTATACATTATCCTGTGTCGCAACATACATGCTGCCCCATAGGGGTCATTCAAGGGTGCCTTGGCGAACAGTGCACTGTAACATGTGCCTTATGGGCCGCCGTATGTTAACATGCTGGGAGAGTGCGTTTGCTAGTAGTGATAACAAAATAAATTTATACAGCCTCCTACAGCATAATACATACTGCCTCAGCAGGATAATGTATAGTGCACCCTATAGGGATGGCAACCATAAGGTGGCCTACAGGGCGCCCTATGAAGCACCCTCAGAGGCACCTAATGGGTATAGTAAGCTGAGGGTGGTCTTGCCGGCATAGACATATGTACAGTAAATAAAAATAAAGCTGTGGACAGCCCTACCAAAGGGCCCCACTGTGGGTTTGAACCCATGACCTCTGGCTGCACAGGCAGTGATGTAACCATTGCGCTACAGCTCCATAGCTGTAAGCAGGCCCCTGGCTGGCTGCAGATAGCCTACACGTCACCTCACAGACAGTCTGCTGGTGTCAACAGGATAGGGTTAGGCCACCCGTACCCATGATGCACTGTACATGCAAATTAGCTGTCCGCAGATGGACACAAGATGGGGAATGCACCCCCACAGCACCTCGGCCCTGTTGGAGGAAGTGACCGGTGCACCCACACAGCACCTTGGCCTAGTAGGGGGCACTGACCGGGTGTTTTACTGGCACAGAGTAGCCACACACCGTTACATCGTGCGGGTACTGTGCTCACCCTGAGTGTGCAATGAGGTGGCCAGGACCAGGTCAACAACACCTGCCATGGCTGCTGGAGGCCAAGCGGGGTTCCAAAGCAGTGTTAATGTGTAAGATAGCTAGTTTCTGCACAAACACCATGGATATCCCTGTCTGCCGCCATCAGGCACCCCCCCCAGTGGCAAACATGGTCCCCATCAAGGGATCCACACTCTACCTCCCTGCAAAGGTGGCAGTAGAGGGCAACATCAACCCCAGTCCTGCTGAGGAACACCACCACCCCCCCCAGGCAGGCAGCTCCATACACAGCCATAACACAATAGCAGACAGACATAAGCCCAGGGTATGGTAAGCTGCACTCCACCACCAGATATTCCCCTGCAGCAAGCCAACAGCCACTGCACCCTGCAAGCCATTATAGCAAGACATTTACCAGCTACAAACAGTCTGCTGGTTAGTCCATAGTGCATGTTCCCAATGGAGATGCATGCACCCAGAACTGGGCTGTCTGCATACACAGCAAGCAGATAGATCAGTGACTGGGCCCCAAAGAGAAACCCATATCTATCACATGAGAGAACTACTATACAGCACTATGGGGGGGCCTAGCCATGCTGTGGTCACTGCACAGTCAGGGTGAGCGTGATCCCCCAGAAGGACATGCTTTGGCCACCCTGTCTGTGTAGGTGGTGGCCGGACACTACAATATCCCAGCCAATGTCCCTGCCAGGGCCCTATGCCCAGTGCAGATGCATCCTGGCCACACCACCCTGCCCTGGCTATACCCATGGTACCTTGCACCTCATTATGCACATTGACTGGCCAATACTGGCAACAGTGCTGGCAGTGCGGGCTGTTGAAGGGGCTTGCAGCCAACACCCACTGTATAGACAGACACACACTTCCACACCTCTGCCATCATGGTGCTACGATTGAGGGGGTAAGTAGCCTTGCCCACCAAACCGGTCCTGAGCACGGCAAGGCATGGATATGGTACGCATTACAGCTGGTGGTCACTCCCCAGGGTGGTAAGCACCGTCAGAGGCCAGGCCTGGAGCATGCCCCGCAAACACCTAACAGATTGTTTGGATGGGGTCAACTAGCAGTATGTACGTAACGTATGGATAACTGCCTGCCTGTGCTCCTAGCAAACGTCTCCGAGCTGTGTACCGTATACCTCAGGTGTAGGGTGACATTGGTAAGTTATGCAAGTGTTCGTTTTGGGTGCTGCATGCACGGTCCAATGTTCTGCCTTTCCAGGAGACATTGGCCAATGGGGCCTGTGGGTGTGGGTGTGTCTGCCCTTGATGGCTGCTGCTTTACGGCACAGATTCCCAACTCCAGTCCAGGTTTGCATCACACTGTTCGGGTTTTCCTGCTATCCCTCATGAATATGCATGGGCTACATCTACATGCCATGGGGGTGGTGCATAGATATACAGCACAGGCATATGTATGAGTGTCAGCATGGAACTTGACTGGTGTGTGGCCCACCAGGACTGCATTTGGGTGATTCTGCTCTAGGTACTGCCCCTGTTCATGGTGTCTGTGCTCAGTGGGGTAAAAGATAGATGTCTTACCATTGCATATGTCCCCGCCATGAAAGGTGTGTCCTTACTATCACTGTTTAGTTGTGGGAAAAATATGTGGGCAGGATTGGCAGTAGCCCCAGCTGGGCTTTGAATCTGTGACCTTCTGTTCTTGTATGCACTGTCTGTGTGCACTGCACCACTGTGTAGCCACAGATTGGTTGGATTCCCTGGACTGTCCATGACTGTGGATCCGGCAGGACCTGTCTGTTGCAGTGGACTGTGCCAGCCTGCACATGGCTAGGCCTCTGTCTTCTGTGGTTAGCAGCCACTGCCCCCTGCACCACATGTACTTGTCCGCCAACATGCTGGCATGAACTTCTCTCGGAAAAAGCAGTTGACCTGATTGCAATGTGGCAGTATGGGACTGCATTTGGGGGACTTGGCTGTAGGTAATGCCCATTGTTGTGGTGTGTGCGGTGTTGGGTAAAATATGGGTGTTTTCCCCATGCATACAGGGGTGTCTGCGCTATCTTTATTTAGTGGTGGGTAAAATATAGGGACTGGGCTGGCAGGTGCCCCAGCTGGGTTTTGAACCTCTGCCCTCTGGTCCTAGAGGTAATGACTCTGTCCGCTGTACCACACTTTGGCCACAGAGACAGTGTAGCCCCTGGAGGCAGTAAGCCTGGCAGGATGGAGTCACAAACCCTGCTCTACGCAATTCTACTGTGGGCATATGCACCCTGTCTGGTGACAAACGTGCACATAAACCCCGGAAATGACCACGGAAAATGTGGGACAAAATATCACCATGCTGGGCAACAGTGATATTAATGGGCAACCATAGCAAACACTCCCAGGAAAGCTCCAATACGTGGCAATGTTTTTTGGAAGAGTCTCCTCTCAGTAGACCCTTCCAAAAGTCATTTCTTTTTTCTGGAGCTTTGCTGGGTGTGATTTCTGTATTTGCCCATCACTATAACTGTTCCCCAGCTGAATTACTATTTTTAATAGGTCTGTTGTGGTCATTTTCTATTTTTATTTTCACTTTTGTGCTGTGCACATATATCACACTGCTCACGTTTTGCTGGTTTCCCCGGTTTTCCTGTACATTGCTGACGGAAATGGTTTCTCTTCCCTTTAAATGCTTTCTACCGCGAGTGTTTCACTCGCGGTAGTTTTTACATGCAAATTCGGGCCCGATACTGTGCGAGGAGCCTCTCCCCTCCCACTCTCCACCCATTGACCCCGTCCCTCCGCCCCTCGGGAGCCTTCCTCCGCCCTCAGAATGCCTTTCCACGCCTCTATCGGACATTTGCGGGCCGGGTACTTTTGCGGGGCACGTTAGTGCGGCGCGCAATTGTGCGGGGCCCAAGCGCACTTGTGCGGGGCGTTTAAGAGCGTTTCTGAGCGTTTGAGTGCCGCGTTTCCGTGCGCTATTGTGCGGCACGCAATTGTACGGCTTTTAGTAAACATGCCCCTTAGATATATCTTTTCTTTTAGAGCGCAAAAACAATGACGATTCTGGTGGATACAATTTTCACCTTGGAAGAGCATCAAGAAATATCATATACATTAGATTATTTGATCTTGGCAGGTTATCTTTAAATGGTCTAAAATTGTTATGTACAGTTAATCTGCGGCGGTTATGGATGGGCTGCCTAGCCACATTACAACCCTAGTAATGCAATATAGTACATTGAAATAGTACGCTGAGTTATTCCACTGATTCCTTTCATCTTTTTTGTGTTAATTAATTTTCTTCCTTTAACATTAAAAATTAAAATTTAAATTCCTCCGATTTGTACTGTGATAATTGGGATTTGTGAGGGGGTTATTAATACGAGTTCACATACTGATTACATATATGCTATTCTTCCTTTTTCCCAAATGACATAGAATGTATTGAACATAGAAGAGTATATAGAGGTAGGTTTGTTATGTTTTTTATGTTATTTATTGTACATTATGTCTTTTCAGTTTTAGGATAAGTTATTTCATGTGTTCTATGGTTTATACATGTACACATTCTTTTATTGTTCTGACTAACAATGTATTTTGTGCTGTATTTGATTTTATAATTCCCATTTGGATTTTATAATTTTTATTAAGTCTATACGTAAATTTGTATTATATTAATGATACTGGTACAACAGTTCATTCTAAGGTGTCTTATGATTAATATGTCTGTTATTTTTAAGCTTTTATCTCATTTTGTATTTATGCATCTATTATCATTTTTATATTTGGTTTTATGTGTTTTAGTTAAGCCAGCTTTAGCCCCTGATGAAGGCATAATGAAACATGGCCAGTGTCGGGCCAGTGGCTTAAGATTAATCAATAAAAGATATTCTTCCTCTGCTTTCCACATTTTTGGACTGGGTTTGCTGATAGCACATGGAATTGTGCTTTGTTGTTGTTGGACTAAGGGGTATGTTTACTAAGCAGTCTTAATGTGCACTCTGCCACATTATCGCGCGATAAGGTACCTTATCGCTCAATAATGACACTTTATCAGGCGAAAAGGTACCTTAGCGCTCGATAACGCGCGCAGCGGCACAAATGAGCGCTGAGGGTGGAGATAGGCTCACGGAGGGCGGAGGAAGGCTCCCCAGGGGTGGAGAGAGAGGGTCAATGGGCGGAGAGTGGGAGGGGAGAGGCTCCCCACACACTAACGCTGTGAAATCCGAGGCTCAAAACTAACGCCAGTGAAACCCTGACAATAGAGCTGATTTAAAGGGAAAAGAAACCATTTCCATCAGCAATATACAGCAAAACTAGAGAAACTACAAAAAAGTGATAAGTGTGATACACGTGCACGGAACAAAAGGGCAAATAAACATTGAAAATAAACAGATGAAAATGTAAAAAAAACATAACCAAGCTGGACAATAGTGATATTAATGGGAAACATCAAAAAACACTCCCAAGAAAGCTCCAAAAAAAAAAGATATGAATTTTGGAAGGGTCTATGCTCCATCCCCATACAAGGTGAATGAGCCCATAGTGAAATTGCGCTGATCAGGGTTTCCCCTCTCCATTGGACAGGTTCCCTATGGTGTGCACATGTTCTGCAACAGCAGGGCGGGCATGTCAGAACGGGCAACTGGACAGATGCTGGAAAAGGGGACACAGAGGGCTACAGGTGGCACATGCTGTGGTGCAGCTGGGTCACAGTGTGGACTAGGGTAATGCCTAGGTGGCCCATAGGAATTCTGAAACAGTAGAGCAGCCAGACAGCAACTGATGAGGCCCAACATGGGCACGGGTTTGTGTCACACAGTGTCACAGGGGATAGTACCCAGCAGGTACCCACAAGGGCACAGAACATTGGCAGGCGGCGCTGGGGGGAAGCGTGGACATCTATGCAGGCACCCCTACCCCAGAACCCGCACCATAGGCAGCCGCCTACCCGCACAATGGATGGCCTGAGACTGCGCACCATCAGCACCACCAGCAGAAGCGCATGTCAGTATGGTGGTGGAGGGGTACTGGTGGTGGAGGGGGCAGTGGCAGCTGCCCAGAGCAGACCATGGCCTAGCTCTGTGTAGGTGGGTGCCATGCACTGCAACAGACAGGTCCTGTCTGACGAACAGTCATGGTATCACCAGGGAATGAACTGTCTCTGTGGCAACACGATGGTGCAGTGTACACAGCCAGTGTGTTCAGAAGCAGAAGTTCACAGGTTGAAGCCCCAGCTGTGGTTCCTGCCAACCCAGTCCCCATATTTTACTCACTACTAAAACGTGCTAATACAGACAGAACCTTTATTGCAGATAACAAAATCATGCCCAAAACACCTACATTTTACCCTACAGAGTACAGACACCATAAACATGCGCATTACCTAGAGCAGAGTCTCCCAAATGCAGTCCTGGAGGGCCAAACACCATTCAGGTTCCATGCTGCCTCTAATAAAGATGCCTGTGCTGCATGTCTATGCGCCGCCCACATGGTATGCAGATGTATCTCATGCATATTCATGAGGGACAGCATGAAAACCCGAACAGTGTTTGGCCCACCAGGACTGGAGTTGGGAACCTTTGCCCTAAAGCAGCGGCCAACAGGGGCAGACACACCTGCACCCACAGGCTCCATTATCCAATGCCTCCTGGAGAGGCAGGATGTTGGGCCCTGTGTGCATCTCCCAATACTAGCACTTGCATAGCTTAGCAATGCCACCCTAAACCTTGGAATACGGTACACATCTATCAAAAGGTTGCTATGATTTCTGGCAGATAGGAATTCCAAAGTTAAGTACAATTTTCTATTGAGCTGCATCATAGCAACCTTTCTGATGTCTGTGGAGTGTGCTACAGGTCTTGTGTCCAACAGTGTTTACCACCCTTGGGAGTGACCCCAACAGAATTGCGTACCATAGTCATGCCTGCACTGTGCCCAGGACTGGTGCGGTGGCCAGGGCTGCCAAACACCTCTATAGTTGCACAATGCTGGCATAGGTGTGGGGAGTGTGTGTCTGTCTATCCAGTGTGTGGTAGCTGTCAACACCCTCCACAGCCCACACTGCTAGCACTGTTGCCAGTATTGGCCTGCCAATGTGCATAATGAGGAGCAAGGTACTGTGGGAATAGCCTGGATAGGGTGGCCTGGCCTGGATGCATCTGGACAGGGCATAGGGCAATGGCTTGGAAATTGTAGTGCCCGGCCACCAACTGCATGGACAGGGTGGCCACAGCATGTCCTGCTGGGAGGTCACTCTCACCCTGACTGCAGTGACCACGGCATGGCTAGGTTCCCCCATAGTGCTATATAGTATTTTTCTCATGTGATATGTATGTGTTCTTTTTTGGGGTCAAATCACTGACTTGTTTGCTGGGTGTGTATGCTGATGTCCCAGTCCTGGGTACACGCATCTCCTCCAGGAACATGCACTATGGATTAGCTAGCAGACTGTCTGCAGCTTGTATGTGTCTTGCTGGAACACCTTGCAGGGTGCAGCGGCTGGAGGCTTGCTGCTGGAGAATGTCAGATAGTGGTGGGGGGCAGCTGAGCAGTTCCAGGCCTTCTCTCTGTCTGCTATTGCTTTATAGATGTGTACAGATCTGCATTGACTGCCCTGTAGGGTGTCTGTTCCCCAGCAGGACTAGGGTTGATGGTCCCCTCTACTGCCCCCATTGGAGGGAGGTAGAATGTGGATCTGTTGGTGGAAGATCCTGTTTCTCACCCTAAGCCCCAGAGGGTGGGTTGGGTGGTGGTACATAATCCGCCTATGGGTCCAAACACCCCTCCCCTCCCCTCCTTCATCTACATCATGTAACCATGGCACCAACACAGGATATGCACTATTCTGGGTGCATCATAGCCCATAAGGGCTAGACATGACTAAGAAATACAGATGGACACAGATGTATCCTAAGTATGTCTCTGCAAGAGCTACCTATTACACATAGTAGCACTGATGGGGACCTGCAGCATGGTGTATTTCAGCCATGAAAGGTGCTGTGGACCTGGTGCTGGATGCCCCACCTCACCCTCAGGGTGAGCACAGTACCCGCACAATGTGACGGTCTGTAGCTACTCTGTGCCAGTAACACACACGGTCAGTACCCCTTACCAGGCTGAGGTGCTGTGGAGGTGCACACGGTCAGTTCCCCCTACCTGGCCGAGGTGCTGTGGGGGTGCATACCCCATCTTGTGATCATCTGTAGACTGCTGATTTGCATGTGCAGTGCATCATGGGTACGGTTGTGTTAACCCTATCCTGGTAACCACAGCAGACAGTTTGTTTGGTGACCTGCAGTCCTTCTGTAGCCAGCCAGGGGTTTGTTAGTAGCTGTAGCCCACTGGTTATTTCCCTGCCTGTGGAGCCAGAGATCATGGGTTCATTCCCACAGTGGGGTTATTTGATAGGGCTGTCTGAGGCATTTTCTTTTTTAATGTACATTAGTGCTGCCAGGAAAAACACCCTCAGAGTACTGTAGCCATAAGGTGCTTCATAAGGCACCCCATAAGGAGCCTTATAGGGCGCCTTATAAGGCACCCTATAAAGCACCTTCTAAGGTGCCTTATAAGGTGTCCTATAAAGCGCCTTATAAGGTGCCTTATAAGGTGTCCTATAAAGCATCATATAAGGTGCCTTATAAGGCATCCTATGAAGCGCCTTATAGGGTGCTCCATAGGGGACATTATAGGGTGCCTTGGCGGACAGTGCACTTTATATTGTGCCCTATAGAGTGCCTCATGCGGCACCTTAGGTTACGGCACGTGAAGGTGTGTTTGCTGGCAGCACTAATTAAAATATAAATAACATGCCTCAAAAAGCAATACTTACACAGCTAATGCGTCAGCCAGCCATATGCATTAGGCACACTGGGGGATCAAACTCATGACTCCTGTACCATCCGTCAGTGTATTAACCATTGTGCTACACCTCTGTTTTTGTGCTTTCATGTCTGCGCACCTACTTAAGATTACCACGCGTTAACGTGCTTAGCGACGTTTCGCCCGATAATGTGCGCAGCGCACATTATCGCGCGATAATCCCGTTTTGCTACATTAAGACTGAAACGCCCACTCCTTTTATGGCAGCCTGCACACTATCGTCGGGCACACATTGAGACTGCTTAGTAAACAAACCCCTTAGATATTGTGGCGCTCGAGCCCCTACCAGGCGGCCGCCTAGTAGGGACGGGTAGCCACCTCTTATCTTTTCCTAAGCTTGTAGTTGTGTGAGGAATAATGAGCCAAGTGGTTTATCAAAAGCGCACAGGAATTTATTCAGCTTCCTTGCTGGTAAGTGGATACAAATTCTTCAAGCACATTTATTCTCCAGACAAAAGAAAAATAACGGATAACTTCTCCAGTAAACAAATGTCCAAAACAGAGTAACAGCGAATTCAACCATACAAGCTTCTGCCCCAGTCTTTTACTGTTTAACAGAATCTGCACATGAAGGAATATGCCCTTCTTTTTAAAACTCTTCAAACAGGCTGTCAGCTTATTCAAGGCCGTTGCAAACACCAACAGTTTCAGCTTCAGAACTACCTTCACACCTATAGTAACGTTCTTAAGGTTCAACTGTTTCTGGCTTACACTAATTCACCTTAGTGCATGCATCACATTCCATCTCTGAAACACTGGAAGTTACATCACCCTCTTTGGCTTCAACCTCCATGCTCTCAGCTGAGCTGTAGCAGGGTTCTGCTTGGAAACGCTCAGGAACTTTCTGTTTTAAAGTTTTCAACAGGTCAAACAACCTCTCCCACTTTCTTGCCCTCCCTTCTCTGGGCAGGTCTCCTATGGAGTGTTCTTGTTTAACCTTCCTGGTGAAACATTTCTTTCTACGCTGTGTTATCTGGGGTACAACAGTTTCATCAGAGTCAGAACAGGAAACACACTTTGGAGGCCTTACTGCCTCCCCTCTCCTACCTTGGGGTCTTGGTGCCGTATTCTCTTGGTTGGAACTTCGGCCAGTCAGGACTCCCTCTGCCTCAGAGTATGTCAGAGACTTTTGGTAAAACTTTCCCGCTCTCTTGCCAGGGTAGGTGGTTCTCTCCCAAGAACCTTCCCTATGTCCTCTGTGGCTACTGTGCTGACTATTGTGGCCTGCGATAAGGAAGCTTATCATAGCTCAGGAAGGAACTATAGAAAAGGTGAAGTGACTCTGAACAAGCAACCTGTCAGTTCTGGTAGAAATAAGAAAACAGAATTTTCCCATAAAAGACTACCAGTCCCAGAATGCATCAGGTTTCCAACAGCCACTAGAGGAGCTGAAGAGGGGAAACGTGTGTTCAATCAGGAGGGCTATGAGGTATTCCCAAGCACTCATCTCAAAGGGCAGGGCCTGATTCAGCACAGCTGCGCTGTGATAAGGTGGAGCACTCATCAAGGCAGAATAAAGGTAGAGTTTATTCTACAGAGAATCATCATGATCATCTTCATGATCAGCTTGGATATCCTCATCCTCATTTTCATCTGGAGGATCATCAGAAGCAGAAGCCAAACCGGACGGACAGAGAGGGCAAGAAACCCTTTGGAAGAAAGAAGAGAAAAGCCTTTGGGAGGACTAGAGGAGTCCGGAGCAGTACGTATACTGGGAGGCATTCCAAGGGCCAGCATACACCATTGGACTGGGGAAAGCCAGAGGAATGGTGCTGCAGAGCTAGGAATCTCCAGACGGTACCTGTGAGGGAGACGGCTGCACGTGGAAGGGACCCTAAGACCCGTGCCAGAAGGTATGTGAAGAGAGATCCAGTGTCCAGGGATCTGGATTGGAAGGCTGGACATAAGAACTGGACTACATATTGGCCAGGCTATATAGAGAGGAACTCTAACAGCAATGGAAGCTCAGGTATGAACACTGATCTATGCCCTAGCTATACCCTTGAAAGACAGCAGGGAAGCAAGTATTGTCCTGAAAGTGCTCCATTGAGAAATTCCTCTGTGCCAATCCATGATATTGAACCCATGATTGTTGAAGAAGGGGGAGAGGTTGCAGATGAAGGCTGTATTTACATGGATTGCTCTCTGTCTAAACTCCTTTGGTAATTTTCTGTTACAAAGTACAGCAACCATCACAAAGAAATACAAACTTGTTCTTTAATCTACTCAGAAAAGCTCCTGAGTAGGATTTTTAGCCACGCAGTAGAAAGCAAGCCAGCTAAGGGGTTTCAGCTGGGTAACTGCTAGCAATTGAGCCTTTCCTAATTGCTTGTGAGCTCTGAGGGAATCACTTCTGAATCTATGTGGGAAGATATAAGAAGTTAACCTGAAAAGAACAGTTTTTCCTTTCTGTGTGGATTGTGTTTGTTGTTTGATACACTGCTAAGAAAATATTAGCTAAAGCCTACAGAAAAGACCAGTTTGTTACCAACCAGGTCTTTATTCTTTTGCTTTGATTGCCTAATAAGTTCAGCTGTTGTTTTTCCTGATTTTTGGTTTTCCAAGTTAAACACTGAAAGCAAGTAACCTGATTTATGTGCTACCAAGCATATCTGTGTTGGGAGAAATAACCCCATAAATAAATATCTCATTGGCTTTACCCTTAAGCACAACTAATTATTGTGAGCAGCTGTGTCTGGTGTGAATGAACTGCATTGTCCACAATCCCTTGCAAATCATATTGATATATGCACTTGCCAAGACTGTGAACATTCTCACCCAGGCAGCCGTCTGACAAATGGTGTAGTTGGCAGGATTGCTTTTGCACGAAGGGATTTACTTGCTAAGGATTACAACTAAAGTTCAAGTTTAAAGCTGGAAAAAAAGATTTTCCCTCAACTGCACTTTGGTGGAGAAGTGGATGTTCCAGGTAGCTGTCCCAGGAGGAAAAGACCCTGTGCAGACTGGATTCATCACTGGCATAAGGTAACAAGTACCTGGGCATGTCTAGTGGTGGATGGGAGTAAGGCACAGGGGTAATTGAAAAAAAAAAAGTAGAACCCCCCCCCCCCCCCTCTTTGGAAGGTGGTGCACTTTGTTTTTTTCTTTGTTTTCTTGCAGGGATCAAGATGGATCCAAAGGAACTAGCTCAATGGATGGCAGCCCAGTTTAGCAGGCAACAGGAGCTATCGCAACAAGCTCAGGACACTGCTATGAAAGCCTTAATGGACCAGCAGAAGCCAGTGCTTGATCTGGTGCAAGCCCTAGTTAAGCTGCAGAACCAAAGTGGAACAGATGCAAGACCAGCAGTAAATACTGGTACACCACATGTGGACAGTGTGGGACTCAATCAGGGGATTGGGGCATTTAGTTTTGGGAAGCTAACTCCAGATGATAATGTTGATGATTTTCTAGAGTCTTTTGAAAGAGTGGCACAAGCATTAGCAGTCCAGAGACCCAGTGGGCAGTAAGGCTGGCAGCCTCATTAACTGGAGAGGTGCTTGCAGCTTATAGAGCAATGCCAGCAGCCCAGGCTTTGAATTATAAGGATGTAAAGGCTGCTATTAGAGATCGCCTAGGGTTGTCTATTTCAGAGTATAGGCGAATGTTTAGAGCTACTACATTGAGAGTGGGTGAAACACCCAGGGCTCTGAGTCAGAGAATCAGAGGATTAGCTGTGAAATGGTTGGAGCCTGAGCAAAAGACGGTAGAAATGTTATTAGACATTATTATGCTTGAACAATTTATGTCTGCGGTGCCTAAAGATTTGCACACTTTCCTTATACAGCAAAATTGCCAAAATCTTGGAGAGGCAACCATGCTAGCAGAGAGATTCTTGGAAGCCACGCAGGCTTGCCATAGAATGGGTGGCCCTCTGAAGATTGGTGCTGAGGCAAGATGTGCTGTATCAGAAAAGAAAATAATTAAAAATGTTTCTGAAAATGAATGTATTGTGCCAAACCAGATGACACAGTGGAATAGAAAGAAATGTTTCAAGTGTGGAAAATGGGGACATTTAGAAAAGGGATGCCAGACACACACTAGCTTAATGGGTCTGGATTTAAAACAGCCCAAAGAAGGATTTCTTTTGATGGTTGATGTGCAAGGAATTACCACAAATGCTTTGTTAGACTCTGGGGCAGACCAGAGTATGATGTCAAAAAGGCTTTGGAAGAGGATAGAGGCCCAAGAAGGATTTGTGCCTAGAACCCCTGAAAGCCAAGTTCACATCAGATGCATTCATGGTGCTGCAACATCATATCCCACCTATAGGCTAAAGGTTACGTGCCTGGGGGAACAAGAGGAAGTCCTGTTAGCAGTGGTGCCTAGGCTACCCTTTGATTTGGTTCTAGGAAGAGACTGGCCAAGATTTAAGCAGGGTCTAGTGGAAGGACTAGGAAAGAAGGAGGGAGAAGGATTAATGGTAATAGCTCCCGGGCCTTTATTTGGAAGTCCTCAGACCCCAGCTAAAAAGATGGTTAAGCGTCCAGAAGACCAAGCTACCCCAAAGCAGACATTCGTCCTAAAGTACCATAGGGTCACAGAGAAGGCCCAAGCTCCTAAGTGGGCAACCCCTCAAGCTGCTGGGTTTGACCTGTGCAGCATAGAAAATGTGACTGTACCTAGCCAAGGGAGAGCCCTGGTTGACACCGGTCTCCAAGTGGAAATACCTATTGGATGCTATGGGAGAGTAGCCCCAAGGTCCGGATTAGCCCTTAAATATTTCATCGATGTGGGTGCGGGAGTAATTGATCCCGATTACAGGGGCAATATTAAAGTTCTGTTATTTAACTTTGGACAGAATGATTATCACGTGAAGACAGGAGACAGAATTGCCCAATTGATCTGTGAGAGGCTGGGTTTTCCACCTGTGGAGGAGGTCACATCCCTGGAAAATTCTGAGCGTGGAACCAAAGGCTTTGGTTCTACTGACGTCAAAGGGGTTAAAAGCCTAGCTGCCACCTGTGCCCGAGAGAGGGAGGTGAATGAAGAGGAAGATTTGGGACCCCAGGTATCTGATTGTAAAGAAAAATCAGAGCCCCAAATAGGTGAGGACCTGAGAGTGGTACAACAGGAAGAAATTAGGAAATTGCTTAAAGAATTCCCAGATGTGTTGACACCCATACCTGGGGAGACACATTTGGTTGCCCATGAAATAATAACTCCACCTGGGAAATTAGTTCGTCAAAGGCCATACCGCTTGCCTGAAGCCAAGAGACAGGAAGTAGTGGCACAAGTCCAGGAGATGTTGGACATGGGAGTAATAGAGGAGTCAAAGAGTCCCTGGAATAGCCCCATAGTCCTGGTGCCGAAGCCTGATGGGTCTTTAAGATTTTGGATTGACTTCCGGCAGGTAAACGCAATATCAGTTTTTGATGCATATCCAATGCCAAGAATTGAAGAGCTGTTGGACCAGCTGGGACAGGCTCAATACTTAACCACCCTTGATATGACAAAAGGATATTGGCAAATCCCTCTAACCAGGGAGTCGAAGCCGAAGACTGCGTTCAGCACCCCCGTTGGCCTTTTCCAGTTCAAGAGGATGCCTTTCGGACTGCATGGCACAGCGGCTACCTGCCAAAGGTTAGTGGATCAGGTACTTCGACCCCACCAAAATTATGCTTAATCCATAGTAACACCTGGGCGGAGCATCTAAAGAGGATCAGGGCAGTCTTGTGCTCCATGAAGCAAGCGGGAATCACTTTAAACCCGAAGAAGTGTGCCTTTGCAAATAGGGAGGTAAAATACCTGGGCCACCTAGTGGGAAGAGGAAAAATTAAACCTCTAATGAGTAAAGTAGATAGCATCAGGAATTTTCCCCCTCCAACAACAAAGAAACAACTAAGAAGTTTCTTGGGACTTATTGGATACTACCGCAGATTTATACCGCAATTTGCAGAGAAAAGTGCAATTTTCACGGATATGCTGCGGAAGAATTGTCCAAACCAGCTAAAGTGGACACCTGAAGCTGAAAAAGCGTTTTCAGTCCTAAAAGGAAAATTGTGTACAGGACCGGTACTGAAAGGGGTGGACTTCAGGAAACCCTTTCTGGTTCAAACAGATGCATCGGATGTAGGGCTAGGAGCGGTTCTATCCCAGTGTCATGAAGGTTTGGAGCATCCTGTGATGTACCTGAGCAGGAAGTTGTCACCGGCTGAACAAAAGTATTCCACAATAGAAAAAGAATGTTTAGCTATTAAGTGGTCAGTGGAGGCGTTAAGGTTTTACCTTACAGGGAGAAAGTTCCAGTTGGTCACAGACCATGCCCCACTTAAGTGGTTGCAGCAAATGAAGAACCACAATGCCAGGTTGACACGTTGGTACATGGCCTTACAGGCATTTGATTTTCAAGTTGAACATCGTGCT
Organism: Ichthyophis bannanicus; assembly: GCA_033557465.1. Classification (NCBI taxonomy): domain Eukaryota; kingdom Metazoa; phylum Chordata; class Amphibia; order Gymnophiona; family Ichthyophiidae; genus Ichthyophis; species Ichthyophis bannanicus. Next base: position 596,176,835 of record CM066033.1, read on the forward strand.
GGGAAGTTACACAAGAATGCGGATGCCCTTTCCCGTATTACGGACTGTAGAGAAGAAGTTTCACCAGTGACACCAGTCCGTAATAACTTAAGCAGGGGGGTATGTGATAAGGAAGCTTATCATAGCTCAGGAAGGAGCTATAGAAAAGGTGAAGTGACTCTGAACAAGCAACCTGTCAGTTCTGGTAGAAATAAGAAAACAGAATTTTCCCATAAAAGACTACCAGTCCCAGAATGTACCAGGTTTCCAACAGCCACTAGAAGAGCTGAAGAGGGGAAACGTGTGTTCAATCAGGAGGGCTATGAGGTAATCCCCAAGCACTCATCTCAAAGGGCAGGGCCTGATTCAGCACAGCTGCGCTGTGATAAGGTGGAGCACTCATCAAGGCAGAATAAAGGTAGAGTTTATTCTACAGAGAATCATCATGATCATCTTCATGATCAGCTTGGATATCCTCATCCTCAGTTTCATCTGGAGGATCATCAGAAGCAGAAGCCAAACAGGAAGGACAGAGAGGGCAAGAAACCCTTTGGAAGAAAGAAGAGAAAAGCCTTTGGGAGGACTAGAGGAGTCCGGAGCAGTACGTATACTGGGAGGCATTCCAAGGGCCAGCATACACCATTGGACTGAGGAAAGCCAGAGGAATGGTGCTGCAGAGCTAGGAATCTCCAGACGGTACCTGTGAGGGAGACGGCTGCACGTGGAAGGGACCCTAAGACCCGTGCCAGAAGGTATGTGAAGAGAGATCCAGTGTCCAGGGATCTGGATTGGAAGGCTGGACATAAGAACTGGACTACATATTGGCCAGGCTATATAGAGAGGAACTCTAACAGCAATGGAAGCTCAGGTATGAACACTGATCTATGCCCTAGCTATACCCTTGAAAGACAGCAGGGAAGCAAGTATTGTCCTGAAAGTGCTCCATTGAGAAATTCCTCTGTGCCAATCCATGATATTGAACCCATGATTGTTGAAGAAGGGGGAGAGGTTGCAGATGAAGGCTGTATTTACATGGATTGCTCTCTGTCTAAACTCCTTTGGTAATTTTCTGTTACAAAGTACAGCAACCATAACAAAGAAATACAAACTTGTTCTTTAATCTACTCAGAAAAGCTCCTGAGTAGGATTTTTAGCCACGCAGTAGAAAGCAAGCCAGCTAAGGGGTTTCAGCTGGGTAACTGCAAGCAATTGAGCCTTTCCTAATTGCTTGTGAGCTCTGAGGGAATCACTTCTGAATCTATGTGGGAAGATATAAGAAGTTAACCTGAAAAGAACAGTTTTTCCTTTCTGTGTGGATTTTGTTTGTTGTTTGATACACTGCTAAGAAAATATTAGCTAAAGCCTACAGAAAAGACCAGTTTGTTACCAACCAGGTCTTTATTCTTTTGCTTTGATTGCCTAATAAGTTCAGCTGTTGTTTTTCCTGATTTTTGGTTTTCCAAGATAAACACTGAAAGCAAGTAACCTGATTTATGTGCTACCAAGCATATCTGTGTTGAGAGAAATAACCCCATAAATAAATATCTTATTGGCTTTACCCTTAAGCACAACTAATTATTGTGAGCAGCTGTGTCTGGTGTGAATGAACTGCATTGTCCACAATCCCTTGCAAATCATATTGATATATGCACTTGCCAAGACTGTGAACATTCTCACCCAGGCAGCCGTCTGACAGGCCTCCTTTGTACCTTCTTTGGCTGCCTTTATAGCTGTTCCTTTCTCTGCTGCTCCCTTTGGCTGCAAAGCTCCTTTGTCCTTTGGCTACAGGGTTGTTCTCTCTGGACCTTCTGGAACTTGGACTGGAACCTGAGCTGCAACTCCCACTTGGACCTGGACTGCAACTCCAACAGCAACTGCCACTGCAACTGCAACTGTGTCTCCAACCGTGTCTCCCCCTGTATCTCCAACCGTGTCTCCCCCTGTATCTCCAGCCGTGTCTATCTCTGGTGTTTGTTTGCTCCAATTTAAACATTGAGCAGTGCAACTCCCTTCCTGGCCCTGCCCATCTGTACCTCCCACTCCTATCTATGGTTGACCTGGAGTGTGGGCGTGGCTTACAACTAGGTCTGCCCTCTAGGTTTCTCTCCGGGCTTCTGCTGTGGACTATGTGATCCTGGGTACCCATCCCCCGCAAAGAGGAAAAATTCTTCTTCTCTTCACTTTTTCCTGGCTGGGCTGCACTCTCCTTACCACAATATGCAGCACATGTACAGGGCATGCCCAAGCACATGTGGCACATGGAGGGGATTGGTGGGGGACCATGTCCTGAGAGCAGATGTGCCCTAACACAGGCAACTGTGGGGTGATGACACAGCAGCACATGGCAGGGTAGGTACAGGATGTGTGTGACAAGTACCTGGGCCTATGTGCATGATAGACACAGTCCTGAACATAGTTGAGGACCGCAAAGCAGTGGAGAAGCAGGGGGTGTGATGGATAAGACCCATATCTGATTGAACACTGCATACATCAATGGTCCAGAAAACAGACATGCAAAGCCCAGAGGGTTAAGCTGCATAGCAACAATTCACAGCACTAGAGATCAGCAATGTAACAGTGATGTAAAGGACCTATCTGAGGAGTGGCTAATGATATCCCACTGTAATCAAAAAGCATCACAACATACATGAGCAGCAATGTAACAGTAAAGAGCCACATTGGGATATCATTTGACAATAGTCAGATAACCTCTTTTTATCACGTTTACATTATTGCTCTCTAGTGCTGTGAAGTTTGGCTGTGCTGCTGGACCCTCTGGGCCTTTCATAGAGGTGCGTTTGGCCACTGATGTATGCAGAGTTCATGCGATTACAGGGCTTGTCTGTCCTTCAAAGTACTCCTCCTCCTAAGGATATGTGGTTGGGGGACTAACTGAGGTCTGATTCCTCTACTACTGGAGTTATCCTACCCAGATTGGTCTAGCATTCCCTCCTCACATATGACTTATGAGGGTTTACACTTAGTTATGTTTTTGTGCCTACTCCTTTTGGGGTGTGTTCATCATTACCAGCCTGCGTTCTCTGTCCCCTTGAGGTCTACTTGCTAAAATAGTACCTGGCATATAGGTCAAAGCCACTCATCATACCTCTGCAGCCAGTCACCAAGCACATTGTGACAGGGGGATACATACAAGAGGGACATACAACTAGCCCAGAACACAGTGGCCTGTGGGTACCCATACACACCACCAAAACACATATGATGTCTGTATGCTCCTACCTATCCAGGGACATATCCCAGACCACTGACAGGCAAGGGCCTAACACACGGGGATGATGACATAGATGCAAACAAATGGCAGCAAACACATCACACACATGTCACACACTTAACACTCTGTCGGGGCCCACATACAGTGGGGATACCCCACCCACCCTCACCAGACATTGGAAGGCACATTGCCACACCCATACCAAATGCACATAGCACAACCCCCACAACACCTGGAATCAGCCCTTATACACGTCCCGCAGTGCCACACACACATTCCCATACCCCCACACACGGTGCAACCCCATACCCAGCAGTGCTCCACCCATCCCCCCAGACACCCCATCACATCCATGGAGTATGGGATAGCTGTCCACCCACACCGCACAGTGTCTTGCAAAGTGGAGGGCCCACACACACATCTGGCTGACACGGACACAACACCTAACGTGCATACCACTCAGGGAAATGCAAGCACATCGCTCACACACACAATGACAGCACACAATCCCACTCAGGACTTCCACATGTGCCACAGCCACATGTATTGCTGTGGCCACATCTAAGGTCAGGCGGTCAGTCCATACCTGATACTGCAGATAGGGGGCGCAGCACTCAGCACACCATCCCCCACACACCGCATCCCATGTGGCACAGCTACACCAGGGAATAAGGCTGCTACCCCTCCCCCACCCCCTGCCAGGCACAGCACACTGTAGGCACCTGTGCTGTCCCTATTGTAGACACAGCAACAGCAGGCACAGGTGGACAACACATTGTTTTTAGCGGGGATGTACTACACAGGTGTACAGAGGTGCACTGTGCAAACTCATCTGTGCTGTGTACCCGTTTCCAACCCCCAGGTGACTACAGGACCATGGAGGCACATGAGGAGGAAGATGTGGCAGGGCATCAGGATGGTGAGGGGCCAGAGGCCGCAATGTACATGGACACTGTCAGCAATGGTGAGAGCACAACAGGAAACAATGTGCTGGCTGAGGCAGAAGACACGCCACTGGATGTCAACGCTACAGTGGGGGCCACTAGCAGCAACTCACAGGCTCTAGAGGGTACGGAGATGGAGGGGAGTCACCACACGGTGCAGGTGCCAGGGACATCAGCCACCCCTCCCACAAGCATGGCTATGATCTTGGCAGAGCTGCGGGCCCAGAGTGCCTCAGCAAGGTACGATGCCGATGGTGGGTAACAGCATACACAACAATCCCTATGGGGGTTGCCGTAACATCCACAATGAGATTGCATGTTGTGATAAGGAAGCTTATCATAGCTCAGGAAGGAGCTATAGAAAAGGTGAAGTGACTCTGAACAAGCAACCTGTCAGTTCTGGTAGAAATAAGAAAACAGAATTTTCTTATAAAAGACTACCAGTCCCAGAATGCACCAGGTTTCCAACAGCCATTAGAGGAGCTGAAGTGGGGGAACGTGTGTTCAATCAGGAGGGCTATGAGGTAATCCCTAAGCACTCATCTCAAAGGGCAGGGCCTGATTCAGCACAGCTGCGCTGTATTAGGGAGGAGCACTCATCTAAGCAGAATAAAAGTAGAGTTTATTCTACAGATGACCATCTTCATGATCACCTTGGATATCCTGAGAATCAGCTTGAGCTGGATCCTGAGGATCATCATCATCAGAAGCAGAAGCCAAACCGGACGGACAGAGAGGGAAAGAAACCCTTTGGAAGAAGGAGGAGAAAAGCCTTTAAGAGGTCTAGAAGAGTCCAGAACAGTACGTATACTGGGAGGCATTCCAAGGGCCAGAATACACCATTGGACTGGGGAAAGCCAGAGGAATGGTGCTGCAGAGCTAGGAATCTCCAGACGGTACCTGTGAGAGAGACGGCTACACGTGGAAGGGACCCAAGACCCGTGCCAGAAGGTATGTGAAGAGAGATCCAGTGTCCAGGGATATGGATTGGAAGGCTGGACATAAGAACTGGACTACATACTGGCCAGGCTATATAGAGAGGAACTCTAACAGCAATGGAAGCTCAGGTATGAACACTGATCTATGCCCTAGCTATAACCTTGAAAGACAGCAGGGAAACAAGTATTCTCCTGAAAGTGCTCCATTGGGAGATTCATCTGTGCCAATCCATGATATTGAACCCATGCTTGTTGAGGAAGAGGGGGTGATAGCAGATGAAGAATCTGTTTACATGGACTGCTCTCTGTCTAAACTCCTTTGGTAACTTTCTGTTATAAAGTACAGCAACCATCACAAAGAAATACAAACTTGTTCTTTAATCTACTCAGAAAAGCTCCTGAAGCAGGATTTGACCCACACAGTAGAAAGCAAGCCAGCTAAGGGGTTTCAGCTGGATAACTGCTAGCAATTGAGCCTTACCTAATTGCTTGTGAGCTAGGAGAGAATCACTTCTGAATCTATGTGGGAAGTTATCAGAAGTTAACCTGAAAAGAACAGTTTTTTTCTTTCTTTGTGGCTTTTCATTTGTTGTTTGATATATGCTAAGAAAACATTAGCTAATGCCTGACAAGTTTGAATGTTGTTTTCCTGATTTTGATTTTGTTTTTCCAAGTTAAACACTGGAAGCAAGTAACCTGATTTATGTGCTACCAAGCATATCTGTGTTGGGAGAAATAACCCCATAAATAAATATCTTATTGGCTTTAAACACTTGAGCACAGCTAAATTATTGTCAGCAGCTGTGTCTGGTGTGAATGAACTACATTGCCCACAATCCCTTGCAAATCATATAGATATATGCACTTGCCAAGACTGTGAAGATTCTCACCCAGGCAGCCGTCTGACAATGTGCACCACAATATGTTGGCAACAAAGCAGATTGTCTCATATGTGGGGGGAGGGGGTCTGTGCCATGTGCGTTCCCCCCCTCTTGTAGCATGGCTTGTCAGGTGTCAGCATGTGTGAGGAGCTCAGACACATGCACACAGCCATATACCCCAAGGAAGTGCACAGCGGAAAACACCTATCCCAGGTCACCTAGACAGCTTACATGACTGACCCCTCCCCATGGGTATTGGTACCTAGCATAGTTTGTCAGCGTAATCTGTACTGTGCACCAGCGTTATAGAAAACAGGGCCCCCCCGGATATATGTATGTGTGTGACATAACTCCTCACGTCATCTGGCTTATCTCATATGACCAGTGTGCAGATCAAGCATTGACACATTGAACTGCGACACTGTACCATGTGTGAGATCTGTTATTCACATGACCCCTCATCAGGACCCTTTCCTGGCATGAGAATGGCTCATGGGACACACAGATGTAAACATGGTCATGCGTTGCTAGTTGTTGCGTGTATGATTTATCTGCAGACTGATCTGATGGGATATGCCTGACATGTGCATGTATCACAGTGGGGGTTGTAACAGGTGTCTCACATGTCATCTTGTGTCCCACCCACAGGCACTCGTCAGGCTCTGTTGGCCATTCACAAGGAGATCCACCAGCTGCATGCCACAGCGGACACAATGGCAGGGGCGCTCCTCCATATTGCGGATGCCCAGGAGGCCATGGCTGCCCATACACAGCAGCCAATACCGGCACCAGAGGCAGCACCAGCAGTCCCAGGACAGAGGGGTGGGTTGGGCCGTGGTCGCTGTGGCCGGCCACGGAGGATGTGAACATTATAAATAAAGACATCACAACCTATGTGTTTGTTTCCAATGTGTGGCACTGTGATCTCCTACATACCCTGCACCCCATGTTGTCACCCTGCCCACATGTGCCTACCCATATCCATCAGGGGTGTGGTATCTGTACTGCCACCAATCATCACACATAGGTTATACCATGTCCTGTGTGCCATGGATTGTGGCATGTGGTCACCCTCCTACCTATGCGTGGGGGTATACCCAACCTCACCCGTTGCCAAGCAAGATGTTCATGGTGTTACATGTCTGTTGTAAGGATCTGTCACCCTCTCCCACCCCATATGCTCTCCATCATTAGACACACATGTGTGACCATCCTCCCTGCCCACACCAGGGACTACGTGGCTGTCTACCCACATAGGCTTGCATGCGGCACAGGCAGACAAAGGTAGCTCACTTCAGTCAGCTGATTACTGTTCACCTGCACTTGTAGTCCCCCACCGCTCATCCTTGGGACATTCGCCCTCACCAGCTATCCCCCTGTGCAGCTCCTGGGTACAGCATTCCCTCTTACCCTTCCTGCCACATGCCTGCTGCTAGCCTTTACCCCTATTGCTCCACAAGCATGGTGCATAAGATATGGTGCCCACACATCACAGGCAGCATGCATGTGACCATAGCTGTTGGGACACACTGCACATTGGCACATCACAGGGGCACCATGGGACACAGATGCCTATGCACATGGGCAGCCCCCACACCTGCATGTGGAGACAGTTCATGTATGTTACCTATGTATACTACACATACACATAGGGATCTACACACATGTCCCATGCTCACGTCCACAGTCTGTCTGTAGGGGAGACACGTGACCATTGTGCCATATGTACAAACTTTTTTATTTACATATTTACATTTGTACATATTTAAAGATGTACCAATTAGACTGAGGGCATTATATGACCTCACAGACTTCTGCAAAGACCTCAAAACATTGTTATTTATGTAAACCTATGAGCATTCAGGCAACATCCCCTACCCAAACAGTAACACTACTACCTCAACAAACTAAACACACCCCCATCCCATCCACACACACTTATCTATCATACCACATTATAGAATACCTTTATGTTAACTGTTACCTCCATTGTACTGTCTAAACGCTGGTAAGTCACTGTACACATGTTTAAACTGTACACATGTTTACACATACCCTAATGTTAAATGTAAACCTCCAATTGTGATGTGATGTGACCAACTTGATTGGAGGAAAAGGTGCCATACAATCTTTTCAACATAAAACCCAAAAAAACACCCCATGTTCTGTGCCAGGTGACAGGACAGCACAGGGCATGTGTGCGGGCACCCCTGTGCCCCTTAAACACTCCAGGGATGCCCATCAGGGGATGGCTGTCGAGATGCACCACCAATAGCAGCTGCACGCTGCATGTGCATCTCAGCAGCCAACCAATGAATGGCGCCTGCCAGCCATCATATGGTGCGGTCCTGGGTCCGCTGCTGTTGCAGCACACCACCCACTGCCAGAGACAGGTCCCGCACACACCTGCCACCACATCCATGCCAGGTGCCCGGTGTCTGTGTGGTGGCATGAGCGTGGGTCCTGTCTGTGGCAATGGGTGGGGATGCTACTCCCAGGCGGACACCATCGCTGCAAACATGTGGCAGCTGGCAGGGACCCACAGTGCCCTGTGCTGTCCTGTGTCCCCTCCCACCCACAGAGACACCCTCCCCCCTCCTCCCCCTGACTCCTCCCACCCACCCTCTCTGTCGCCCCCTCCACACTCTCCTCCTACTCCTCCTCTGCCTCCTCCACCTCCCCCTCGCCTTCCTCACCCCTGTCACATACAGCTCACCCTCTCCCTACCCTCCCTCCCGCACCACCCCAGACTCTGCCCCCTCCATGTTGTCCTCTTCCTCTTCACCCTCTGCCCCCTCTTCCTCCTCCTCTGGCTGGACTGGCACTGTGGGGCCTCTTCTGGGGTGCCCCGATGTGGATGGGCCCTCACCAGCAGCAGCATCCTCTGTGGGGGAAGACAGTCATTAGCACACCATCATGTGAGTCACATACCACATGTACAAAGTTTGGCCTCCCACAGGCTGGTGGGCCACTGTGACATGCTGTACTGTGCTGCAGAGGCCGCAACACTCACCACCACTTTGCTCCATTGCCCCCCTTTGGAGGCGGGCAAGGATCTCCAGGCAGTGCAGCCGCAACTCCCAACCCTTTTTCAGTAGATCCTCTACCTGGGGGGGAAAGCAATGGGTGGGAGAATTAGGGGCCATATATCTCTGGTGAGTGCCCAACACATATCACACATCTCTGTGAGCAGCATCGTGCTGCTCCTGCTCCTCTGGCCAGTGTGTCCTCTACTACCTGTTGCCAGCGCCCCCTGCATGTGTGGCTGTGGGTCTGGGCATGTGTGAGGTGCCACCTATGTGTACTGTGCATAACCCCCCAGACACTCCATGCCCTGTTCCTACACTCTCCTTGCATGACATGGCAGAACCATGCCACATGTGGCTTGGCCCTGCTGGTGTCCAGGGGAGGTCTTCCCTAACTCCCTGTGTGGTCTGGCAAACACCTGTGTGTTTGCCTGACCTACACACGTCATCTGACACACCTGCCATGGCACCATGATATCCTTGCAACACATGGGTGATGTGTTCTGAGATAGAGCGGGAGGTGGGTGACCCTGTACACATTGCCAGGCGCCACTACCATGACACTAGGCTTTCTACTATACCTCTATGGTCACAACTAAGGCCTCCTGTGAATAGGGCAGTTGTGGGCAACTGCAACAGGAGCATGGCCCAGCTGTGACTCTCAAATATAAAAATGGGAATGAAGTAGATACCACACCATTCACAGCAGAAGAGGTGTTAGAACAACTTGCTAAACTGAAAGTGGACAAAGCCATGGGACCGGATGGGATACATCCCAGGATACTGAAAGAGCTCAGAGAGGTTCTTGCAGGACCGTTAAAGGATGTCTTCAACAGATCCTTGGAAACAGGAGAGGTTCCTCAGGACTGGAGAATGGCTGATGTCGTACCTCTACACAAAAGTGGTGACAGGGAAGAAGTGTCAAACTACAGACCCGTGAGCCTTACCTCGGTGGCAGGAAAAGTAATGGAGGCGCTCCTGAAAGAGCGAATAGTGAACTTTCTGAAAACCAACAGCTTGCAAGACCCGAGGCAACATGGTTTTACCGAAGGACGATCTTGCCAGACAAATCTGATCGAGTTCTTTGACTGCGTGACGAGGGAACTAGATCAGGGGCATGCAATGGATGTCATCTACCTGGATTTCAGCAAAGCCTTTGATACTGTTCCTCATAGGAGGCTTATCAACAAACTCAGTAGCTTGGGGATGGGTCCCAAGATGGTAAACTGGATTAGAAATTGGCTGACTGACAGACGACAGAAGGTGATTGTACATGGAGCTCACTCGGATGAGAGGAAGGTGATTAGCGGGGTGCCCCAGGGTTCGGTCCTGGGCCCGGCACTGTTCAATGTATTTGTGAGTGATATTGCTGAAGGACTGAATGGAAAAGTCTGTCTTTTTGCAGACGACACAAAAATTTGCAACAGAGTGGACTCCCCTGAGGGAGTGGTTAACATGAAGAAAGATCTACAAAAGCTGGAAGACTGGTCTAAAGCTTGGCAACTACGATTTAATGCAAAAAAGTGCAGTGTCATGCACTTGGGTAGCAGAAATCCAAGAGAAATGTACAAGATAGGGGGAGAAAGGTTGGTATGCACAGTTCAGGAAAAAGACCTTGGTGTGATTATCTCTGCTGATCTCAAGGTGGCAAAACAGTGCGACAAGGCGGTGGCAAAAGCCAGGAGGATGTTGGGCTGCATACAAAGAGGGATTACCAGCAGAAAAGAAGAGGTACTTATGCCACTGTATAGGTCACTGGTGAGGCCTCACTTGGAATACTGCGTTCAGTTTTGGAGACCATATCTTGCAAAGGATGTAAAAAGACTGGAGACTGTTCAGAGGAAGGCGACCAAAATGATTTGGAGCCTGCGTCAGAAGCCTTATGAGAAGAGACTTGAAGACCTAAATATGTATACCTTGGAGGAAAGGAGGCACAGGGGAGATATGATTCAGACCTTTAAATACTTAAAGAGAAATGATGAACAAACAAACCTCTTCCAAAGACGGGGAACCTGTAAAACTAGAGGGCATAACATGAAACTGCAAGGGGGTAAATTGAAAGGCAATGTCAGGAAATATTTTTTCACTGAAAGGGTGGTGGATGCTTGGAATGCCCTCCCGATGGAAGTGGTAGGGGCGAACACGGTGACGGAATTCAAGAAGGCATGGGACAAACACAGAGGATCCCTTTACAGAAATAGGAAAAAAACAAAATAAACGGTACCATCTAACTTCCGAACCATATAACGTCTTAGGGGTGTCCTATATGGAGTGGTGGGTTTACCCCTGAACAAGGATATGGAGAGGGGTGGCCTGCGCGGAGCGACAGGTGCACCTACTCTTGCCATCTCGCTGGGCAGACTGGATGGACCATGCTGGTCTTTATCTGCCGTCAACTACTATGTTACTATGTTACTATGTTACACCTAGCTGAGCTATTAACATCTGTGATCTGGTCTGGGCCCTCCTGGAGTTAGGGCAGAGCTGTGAAACCCCAACAGGTGCAAGCATCCTTACACCAGCATCTATAATGTTCCTCTGTGATCAGGTACAGGCCTCCTGGAGAGAGGGCAGATGTGTGACCTGAAACTGCATACACTACCATGATATCTGGATTTCATACCAACCTTTGTAATCAGGTTTCAGGACTCCTGGGGGTAGGGTTGATTAGAACACTTCATCAGCAACATATACCATAAAACCAGGGTGACTGACAGATCACTTTGATCGAGTCACAGGACTCCTGGGGGTAGGGTGGATTAGAACACTTCATCAGCAACATAAACCATAACACCAGGGTGACTGACAGACCACTTTGATCAGGTCTCAGGCCCCCTGGGGGTAGGGTAGATGTTTTAACCTGCAAATGCATAAACAACCATAACACCAGGGTGACTGACAGATCACTTTGATCGGGTCACAGGACTCCTGGGGTAGGGTGGATTAGAACACTTCTAATCCACCCTACCCCAGGAGTCCTGTGACCCGATCAATACACTTCATCAGCAACATAACCATAACAACCAGGGTGACTGACAGACCACTTTGATCAGGTCTCAGGATTCCTGGGGGTAGGGTGGATTAGAACACTTCAACATCAGCACATACCATAACACCAGGGTGACTGACAGATCACTTTGATCAAGTCACAGGACTCCTGGTGGTAGAATGGATTAGAACACATCATCAGCAACATAAACCATAACACCAGGGTAACTGACAGACCACTTTGATCAGGTCTCAGGCCCCCTGGAGGTAGAGCAGATGTTTTAACCTGCAAATGCATATACGACCATACCACCAGGGTGACTAACACACCACTATGATCAGGTCACAGGCCTCCTGGGAATGGGCAGATGTGTGAACCTACAACTGCATATACTGCCATACTAAGAGGATTTATTACAGACCTCTCTAATCAGGTCACAGGACTCCTGGGGGTGGGGTGGATAGGGACACATCAACAGCAGCACCTACCATACCAACAGGATTTATGACAGACCTGTGTAATCTGGTCTCATGATTCCTGGGGATGGGCAGATGTGTGAACCTGCAACTGCATACACTACCATACTGACAGGATTTAACACAGACCTGTGTAATCAGGTCTCAGGACCCCTAGGGGTAGGGCAGATGGGTGAACCTGCAACTGCAGAACCTACCATGTCAGCATGCTGTTTACCAGACCTCTTTAGGCAGATCTAGTGGCTCCTGGGGTTAGGGTGGATTTTAACACATCAACGGCAGCAGATACCATAACTCCAGGCTGACAATTGGACCTCTGTGATCAGGTCCTTAGCCTCCTGGGGATAGGGCAAACCACTTTGATGTGATAAATAGGCATTATGTCACGTGAAATAAAAATGAAAAAAAATAAATGAAATGAAATTCCTACACACAGCAGCATATGCAGCTACATTCAGCACTGGATATCCCACAGACTGGTGTCTATATCATGTTGTACATGTATGATGTCTGTTTATTGCTGGATAATGTGTTGAATACCTTGCATTGTGTGACCTGTCCCCATACACTTACCTCACAAGGGTAGTCAGCAAGATGATTTTTTTTTGTATTTATATTTTTTTGAGATTATGCAAAAATATACATAGGCAACATAATTATCACAAGAAAAATAAGAAAACAAACCTAGTCCACATCACGAGGAGTATCACATCACAAGGAGTATCACGAGGAGTGGAGGAGTGGCCTAGTGGTTGGGGCAAGGTACTTCAGGCCAGAAGGTCGGGGGTTCAAATCCCACTAGAGGACAGCAACCTTGGGCCAGAAGGACTGGGGTTTCTAGTCCCACAGCTGCTCCTTGTGGTCTTGGGCAAGCCACTTAACCCTCCATTGCCCATGTTCCCTGTAAAATAGTTATCTCCAAGTTATAATGCCCTGTTCAATGTAATTTCAGTTTGTTCAATGTAAACCACACTGATGCAGAATAGCGCGGTATATAAGAGAATGTAAATAAATAAATATCAGCAAGTGTCAGAGCTGAAGACCTAAATTTCAAAACTCTAATTATTACTTACAATGCTAAATAGGAAAAGAAAAAGAAGAAAACAATCACATTGCATACTTATACATCTGCTGTTTCCTGAGGAACTAAACCTTTTAGAAATGTTTCTAAATACCCGACATCAGTGAAAACATACTTAGTACCCCCAAGTGTGACCAGGCATTTGCAAGGAAACTTTAAGAAAAATGTTGCGCCAACAGCAAGTACCCGTGATTTAAGAGTCAAAAAGGCGTCAGCAAGATGATTATACTGCTTCGTGATGCGGTCCCATGCCCTCCTAACGCAGCCGAGGTCCTGGCGTTTGGAGGAGCTGGGGAATAATTTATGCTGCCTAGTGCAGATCAGTCCAGCAAGGTGTCGCAGCTCCCGACGGGTGAAGGCAGGCTTCCTGGGCCACGTCGCCATTTTCTCCGATGCCTTGCTGATGCACACACGTTGCATATGAGCTGCTACGCCTCAACACGCCCTGCTGTGCATCAACGTGCACTGCCGTGCATCATTACGGCATGCTAGCTACGTGCCCGTGCCACAGCCGGTGCACGGCGAATGGTGGTGCCGTCAATATATATAAAGATTTATGCTGCAAACATGTGCCTGACATTTCTTACCACCCTTTGTGTATTAGGCATTTATTTTGGTGTTGGAACACTGGGGTCTCAAACCCATCACCACTGGATAAGCATGCATTGTATTAACCAGTGTGCTATGCCTTTTAACATAGCAATGGCTGGCTACACAGCTACATCAGGTCATCTACACATACTTTCTGCTATGTTTACCGGGCTAGTGTAAGGACACAGCTAGGGCACTTTACAGGGTACCTTAGTTTGGCCAACTGAGCTGAGGGTGCTTTGGGATGTGCACATGGATTTTAGATCCATGTCAGACTGTTAAAAGCATAAACGGCCGTATCCTCGGACAGTTAGACTGATGGACGCACTTTGTATACAGCTCACCAGCTAATCTAGCAACCTGCAGCCCACACCACTCTTCCAACATACCCACTGCATGCAACTGGCCACACTTTTAAAAATATTCTCATGTGGTAAAATGCTCTGATGTAATGATAATACACTATATCCTATCCATCCAGATACATCAATATAAAGGCCCACTGGGCTATTGAACCCATGACCTCTCCCACTGAGGTCAGTATATTCACCATTGTCCTACAGCAATATTGGTTGTAGTTAAGCTATTGCTAGCTACACAACCAGTGCAGGTCACCAGACACACTGTCTGGTGTGGCTACCAGGATAGGTTAGCAAGAAGAGTACCCATGATGCAATTCACATGCAGATCAGTAGTCTACATCTGCTTACCAGATGTGGTTTTCACCTCTGCAGCACAACTGGGTAGGCACAGTGTGCCTACTGACCATGCCATTGTGCGTGTTCTGTGATCACCCTGAGGGTAAAGTCATGGGGACAGCACCAGGTCCACAGAACCCGGGTTGCTTGTGGTAGGTTTTGCTGCAGTTCACCATTGCTGCCAGTGTGTGGGGTATTCTTTGCAGACAGCCTTGGGCATTCTCTATGTCTGTTTCTATATGCCAATGATGCATAGCCCGTATGGACCATGATGCTCGCAACATAATGCATATTGAGTGAGGTTGCCATGGTCTGTTTTTGCAGCAGGGGTGTGTCTGGACTCACATGATGAAGATATACGGAGCAAGCCGACCCTCTGTGGGTCAGGGTAGGGAACATGATCTGTGAACAACAGACACACACTATCACTGTTTGCAATAAGGCCAGTTGAGCTAACTGATGACAGACTGTGGGACCAGTAACCCCCGGCCAACTGACAAACAGAGAGCTGATGCAGATCTGCACATGGAACTGGACCACTGGCAGTGCAGCTGGTCAGCTCAGCTGCCCCCCACTACATTCTGACATGCACCAGCTGCATCCTGCAGGGTGCTGAAGCCATACACATGCTAGCTGCAAACAGTGTACTAGCACATACATGGTGCATGTTCCAAAAGGAACAATGTGCACCCAGGCATGGGATCTGGCAGACACATACCAAGCAGGTATGTCAGTGATTGTGCCCCAGAATAGGGAACCCATAAATATCACTTGAGAAAAATTCTGCAGAGCACTATGGGGGAACCTAGCCATGCCGTGGTCACTGCTCAGTCAGGGTGAGAGTGACCTCCCAGAATGACATGCTGTGGCCACCCTGTCTGTGCAGGTGGTGGTCGGGCACTACAATGTCTCAGAAATTGCCCTATGCCCTGTGCAGATGCATCCTGCCCTGGCCACCCTGTCCGGGCCATACCCATAGTACCTTGCTCCTTATTATGCACATTGGCAGGCTAACACTGGAGACAGTGCAAGCAGTGTGGGCTCAGTAAGGTGTAGGCAGCCACAACACACTAGCTAGACATACACACACT
This sequence comes from Ichthyophis bannanicus, assembly GCA_033557465.1. Lineage (NCBI taxonomy): Eukaryota > Metazoa > Chordata > Amphibia > Gymnophiona > Ichthyophiidae > Ichthyophis > Ichthyophis bannanicus. The sequence goes on from CM066033.1 coordinate 596,192,761, forward strand.
CCCATACCTATGCCAGCATTGTGCAAATATGGAGGTTTTTTGCAGCCCTGGCCACTACACCAGTCCTGGGCTCAGTGCAGGCATGGCTATGGTATGCAATACTGTTGGGGTCACTCCCCGGGGTAGTAAACACTGTCAAAAACCACAACTGAGACACACTCCACAGATATCAGACAGGTTGCTATGATGCAGCTCTGTCAACAAATTGTGTTTAAGTTTGGATTTGTTATCTGCCATTAATCATAGCACCCTTTCGATATATGGGTAACGTGTTCCCAAGTTTAGGATGGCACTGCTAAGATATGCAAGTGCTAGTATTGGGAGATGCTGCTCCATGCAGGGCCCAACAGCCTGACTCTCCATGAAGCTTTGGATAGTGGAGCATATGGGTGTGGGTGTTTGTGCCCCTGTTGGCTGCTGCTCTAGGGCTGAGTTTCCCAACTTTGGGCCTGGTGGGCCAAACACGGTTCAGGTTTTCATGCTGTCCCTAATGAGTATGCATGAGATACATTTGCATACAATGGGGGTATTGCATACAATTGCAGCACAGGCATATTTATTAGGGACAGCATGACACCTGAATGGTGTTTGGCCCTCCAGGACTGCAGTTGGAAAACTCTGCTGTAGGGATCACACATGTTTATGGTGTCTGTGCCCTGTAGGTTAAAGAGTAGGTGTTTATGGCTTGTTTATTTCATCTGCAATAACAGTTCTGTCTTTATTACCACTGTTTAGTACTGGGTGAAATATGGAGACATGGTTTGCAGGAGCCACAGCTGGGGCTTGAACCTGTGACCTTCTGCCCATGAACACACTGGCTGTGTGTACTGCACCACACTGTTGCCACAGGGGTGGCTCATTTTCTGGGGATACCATTAGTGTTCGTTCGACAGCCCTTGTCTGTTGCACTGCACGGCACCCACCTAAACAGGGCTTGGCCTTGGTCTGCTGTGGGCAGATGCCACTACCCCTTCCACTACCAGCAATCCTATGCCACCATGCTGACATGCCCTTATGCCAGTGGTGCTCATGTTGCGCAGTCCCAGGCCATCCAGTGTGCTGGTAGGCAGCTACCTATGGTGTGTGTTCTCGGTTAGGGGTGCCTACATGGACATGTGCTCTTCCCCCCAGCACCATCTGCCAATGTTATGTGCCCTTGGGGGCATCTGCTGGGTAATATCCCCTGTGACATTGTGGGACACACACTCATGCCCATGTTGGACCCTCGTCAGTTGCTGTCTTGCTGCTTTACAGTTTTGTCATTCCTATATGACACCTAGGCATCTGTCTAGTCTGCACTGTGCCCCTGCTGGACCACAGCATTACATACCTGCCCAATATAGACAAAAACCCTGATCACTGCTATTTCACTGTGGGATCATTCACTTTGTAGGGGGACAGAGCATAGCCCCTTCCAAAAATGATATCTTCCTTTTTACGCTTTGTCAGTAGTGTTGCTTTATGTTTATCATTAGTAGCACTATTGGCCAGCTTGGTTATGGGGATTTCAAATGTAGTTCTGGTCATTTTATATGTTTTTTTGCCTTTTTGGTTCCTGTACATGTATCACTACTATCACTTTTTTGGGTTTCCCTGCCTTTGCTGTACATTGCTGACTTAAATGGTTTATCTCTCGTGCAAATGTGCCTCTAGTGCGAGGTTTTCACTGGCACTAGTGTTCAGAGCTTCATTTCATGGTGTTAGTGTGCATGGGGCCTCTCCCCGCCCACTCTCCGCCCATTGACCCCTTATCTCCGCCCTTTGCGCACCTTAATGCTGCCGCAGACATTATCGCGCGATACGTGATGTTCTCGGATGGTAAAGCGCCATTATCGTGCGATCATGTCATGTATCACGCGATAATGTTGCCGCTGCTACGTTAAAACGGTTTAGTAAACATACCCCTTAGCTTATTAGAAGCACTTATTTCAACATCCCTCAGTGCTTGCCGCACTGAGGGATGTTGAAATAAGTCCTTCTAATAAGCTAAGTCTTTTGAAAAATTTTAAAATATGATTAAAATGGATGGTGCCATCTGGTGGGGATAGACAGTGGTTCTTACCTCCCTTGGCAATATCCGACAAAAAGAATTCTCACTAAAACGTTTTTTTAGGGGGTGTGTTTGGTGATTTTGCTTGTTTTGGTATTTATTTATCACTAAACTAAGGGTGATTGAGGTGGTTCATTTAGAGAGAAAAAGCATTAAGATACTAAAAGCACCACTAACCAAAGCCGATACAGAAAGCTTCTGGAACAAACTATATGAGGACCCTATAAAGCATAATCAAGAAGCAGAATGGTTACCCTGCATACAGAAGAATTTAGAAAAAGCAAACATCACAGCTTTGGAATTACCTGCAGTAACAACAAAAGATCTGGCAAGCAGGGTAAAGTGAGGCCCAAAATGGAAAAGCCCTGGCCTAGACGGAGTAACCAACTTTTGTTCAAACATTCCACCCAGACCTGGTGAAATGCAAAAATCAATTGTTTATGCAGCCAGATTTAACACTACAATGATTTACTACATGAAAAACATTTCTCCTTCCAAAAGGAGACCCAAGTAACAGTCCCAGCAATTATAGACCAATAACTTGTCTATCTACAATCTATAAGCTGTTCATTGCAATAAATGCAGACAGAATATATGATCATATCAAATTCAATGACATCATGGCAATAGAGCAAAAGGGCAACAAGAGAAAGGCATATGGCACCAAAGACCAATCAATGTTGAATAAGGCCATCATGGCAGAAATCTCAGTATAGCATGGATGGATTATAAGAAAGATTTTGACAGCATCCTACACTCATGGATAAATTGCCTTGAAATGTATAAAATAAATCCTGGTTTGATAGAGTACATTAAATTCACCATGACAATGTAGCAAACCACACTCTTTTTGAAATATGAAGTTGGTCAATATATCTTTCCTAACACCAGGATACAGCAAGGAATATTTCATGGGGATTCTCTGTCACCTCTTCTGTTTTGTGTGGCACTTAATCCAATGAGTATTCTCATCAAGTCTTTGGGATATGGATTTAGCATGAATCCTAAAGAAGGTAAGAGCCCAGAAACAACATCTCATTTTTTTATTTGTAGAAGATTTGAAGCTCATATTGTTCCAGTGGCCAACAATTAGCAGAGCAACTTTCTGTGGTGAAAAGCTTTTCTGATGACATCTGGATGACCTTGACAAATATGCTAAGGCGACTTTTTTTTAGAGGAAAATTGAGCCAAACAGAAAACATCTCCTTGGCTGAAGGCTGTGACATCAAGGACTTTGAACTGGAAGGTGTATTATTTATGTATTTATTTATTTTAGTTAACATGCTTTTATATACCACCCCTTCCAGGGATCAGGGGAGGTTTACATAGAACATCAAAGAGAACTTTACATTGAACATAATAACTATGTACAGTTAACTTGTTGGAACTATCTTACAGACAGCTATGTACAAAGTTGCAGTAACTATATACACAATGTTGCGGTTGATAGAAAGTCAAGGTTGCATTATTTAAGTATCTACATTCGTGAAAGCCAGGTAATACTGAGTGTCTCAATTGGCTTGGATTGGGATTTGTCATCAGAGTTACCAAAATACTCCATGAACAGATGGGTCTTTAGGTCTTTTCGGAATTGTAGAAGGTCTTTTACTGCTCTTAAGTTTTCAGGAAGTGCATTCCAAATTACTGAGGTGATGTAAGAGATGGCTCTACTGGTGGATTGGTTAGTATTGCGGATGTGATTGGGTATGGCATAAGTATTCTGGTAGCAGTGTCTTCATAATCTAGATTTAGAAGAGGACATTAGTAGAGAGGTCAGCAGGGTTGTGGCTATTTTGTTGTGGTGTTTAAAAATAATCAACAGGTATTTGTATTTTATTTGTGTTGCGACTGGTAACCAGTGGAGGTCATCGAGAATTGAGGTGATATGATCTGTGTGTTGCAACTTAAATAGGATGCGTGCTGCCGGATTCTGAGCTAGTTGGATTTGGTGGGTGGTTTTCTTTGGGAGGCCCTGTAGGATGCTGTTGCAATTCAATATGGGGGGTTATTAGTGATTGGAGGACTGTTCTGAAATTGTGATCTTCTAGCAAGGGTCTGAGATGTTGGATAATGCGTAATTTGAAGTATCTAGTTTTGGTAACTGATTTTATCTGGGGATATCATATTTAGTGATTGGTCCAAGATTATTCCAAGGTATTTCATCTCCTCCTTGATTTCAAGTTCAGTTTCTTGAAAAGGGATTTTGTTAGGGGGGTGGAGCTCTGATTCCTGGAAACATAGAACATTTCTGTTTTCCTAAGGCTTATTTTTAGATTATGTGCATTGAGCCATTCTGTTATATTGCCTAGGCATATGATTATCTGGGAGTGGTCAGGGTCAGATGTGTCTATAGGATGATACATCATTATATCATTGGCATAGAGATAATAGTTAATATTGTGCTTTTTAAAGATATCGCATATTCGCTGAAGATACAGATTAAATAATAGGGTGGTTAGGGAGGAACCTTGGGGGATACCTTGTTTTTGTTTGAAAATTGATGATGATGTCTGGCCAATCTGGACCTATTTGGTTCGGTTGGCAAAATAGGACCCAAACCACTGAATGATGTTCCCTGTTTGTATTCTTATGAGTATTTTGTGATCTATGCTGTCAAATGCTGAGGTGATATCTATAAAGATTAGGATAAATGCATGTATCAGTTTATCTAGCAATGATAACATCAGGGTCTCAGCACTATGTTGGGGTCTAAACCTGTGCTGTTGGTCATGCAGGGGTGCATTTAATTCAATGAAATCTTGCAGTTGTAACTGCACAACTTTTTCTATGACTTTTGCTAGGAATAGCATGATTGAGATAGGTCTGTATAAATTTGAATGTTTTTTTGTCAGATGTTGTAGATTTTAATATTGGTCGGATTATTACACTTTTCAAGGCAGTTGGCATGTATCCTTGTCTCAATGAGTGGTTCACCATCTCCAAAATGATTGGGGAAAACTCATCTTTAGTTGCTTTCAGCCAGGTGACTGGGCAGGGTTCACTTGGCAAAGTGGTTGTGTTGATGGTAGTTATTATATTCTTAAGATGCTTTTTGTCAATAAGATAGAACGTTGACCATGTAACTTGGTCAGGGGGGTTGGGATCTCTAAAGCCCCCTTCCCTCCACCCTGAGATCTGCTGCTTGGTCTTACCTTTGGGTGCAAAATCTTAAATCTGGCTCTGGTAGCCCCCATCATAGAAAGTGTGATTCTGGCCCTAAAAATGTTCTTTACTGTGAATAGCTGATTGTAACCGATGCAAAAGCCTGTATTTGACTTTCCTGTGCTGTAACCTAGCCATAAAAAATGATACAAGACAGACCCACAGAAGCTTGGACAAGCTTACAGATATAGATACCAAGAGCTGCCTGAGGCTGAGAGATCAGTTGTTCAACACTCTCAGTGCCAATCAGCTTGAGAAACAGAAAACTGAACGGGGAATCAAATCACTCTTTCGCATGTGCTGGCATGGTTCCAGTTCTAAACTTAGACAGAAAGATGGAAAAAGCAGGGGTATGCTTCTCTGGGCCCAGTGTGATCATTCTGAAAAATGTAATAAAGCTTTCATTCAGGAAATACTACAGACTATAAGCAGTTCATAAATATAGCATGCTAGCTGTACTAGAAGGACTATTCCAGAGTTTTATTTTCCCTGTGCTTTCATTAGTAGGCCCTGGTTGGAAACAGCGCAGAACATGAGAAAGAGATATGGATCAATAGGAGATAGTGTACATTAAGAATGTAATTCTATAAGATGTGCCTGTATTAATACACATCTTTCACGCCTATCTGATAAAGTAAGGTACTCACATGCTTTACGTTATAAAATGGGAGCATAGATTGTCACAACTGTGTTTTTATTTGAGCCATGAACACTTATATCATTCCTATGACTGGTGTAAATGTCTGCATCTAGGTTTTTCAAGATCCCACAAAAATTATGGTATGTTAGAATTTACGTATGAAACTTTGTGCTCCACCCATGCTTATCCCAAACTCTGCCCTTCTACATGCCAACAGTGAAAGAACGCGCAATGAGAAGGGGGGAGGGGGGGTGACATGGTCTCTGTTACTGACGTGAGTGAGAAGGCAGGTGGTGGTGTTTTGAATGAGCTGAAGACAGAGTAGCTGGTGTTGGGGAACACCCGCCAAGACTATGTTACTGTAATCGAGGCAGGATAGGAGGAGAGAAACTGTGAGCGTGACCAAGGAAGCAGGAGGAAGGGAGGGGCGCAAGAGTGCAGAATGAACACCTGACAGGGAAGGAGATATGCTGATGAAACATAAGGGCTGAGTCAAGAGTGACCCCCACTTACCATAGAGTCAGGTGAGTGGAATGGAAGTGTCAGAAATGGAGGGTGAAAGGTCGGGGATGGGGGCACCGGAAGTAAGCCAGATAGTAATACTGGAAAGGCAAGCATTAAGAGGAGAAAGATTGAGAGCAAGCGGACAGATGTGGAAAAGCAGAAGTATATCATTGATGTAATAATACGCCGAGATTCATGACTGCTGGATGAGCAAGGTAAGGGGGCGAGGAAAAGGTTAAAAAGGAGCGGAGAGAGTATTGAACCCTGAGGGATCCCATAGGGGAGACGGGTTGGAGGAGAGGAGGAGGAACTCATATGAACCAAGAAGGAGCGAGAGGACAGGAAGGACCGGAAACAATTGTGGGCCGTCCCATGCACCCTGTAATCAGTGAGGCACGTGAGGAGCATAGGATAGTCACAAGATCAAAAGCGGAGGAAAGATCTAAAGAAACCAGGAGGGAAATGTCACCACGTTCGCATGCAACATGTATCTCGAGGAGGGAGAGGAGAATAGTTTTAATGTTGTGTCCAGGCCAGAAGCATGAGTGGTGGGAGTGGAGTGCAGACGGATTCCAGATGAGATGACAGCTGGGCAAAGACTAAGGTTTCAAGGAGCTTGGAAAGGAAGGGAAGGTTTGAGATAGGTCTCCAGTGGGCAGGAACAGAAGGGTCTGGAGAGGGCTTTTTAAACACGGAACAGACAATGGCGTGTTTCCATGCAGTGAGGAAGGAACCTGAAGAGAGGCTAATGTTGATTAGACTGAGGGCAAAGGAGAGGAGGGCCAATGAAGGTTCCGAGAGCCAATTAGAGGGGATAGGGTCAAGGGGAAAGGTCATTTTGTGGGATTTATGGATAGCTGAGAAAAGTTTGGTTTCCATGACTGGGTAGAAGGAACTCCAAGTGTGCATGAGAGAGGGGCACGGTGAAGGTGACACCCCAGGAGGGAAGCAGGAGCAGGAGAAGGGGAAACTGGGGTGTAGGAGGGAGGGAAAGGGGGGGATGGGAGCAGGAAGGGAAGTAAAGAAGTAGGGAGCGGATTTTCTGAACAAAAAAGAGAGCCAGGCTGGCAGGGTCAGGTGAAGCTATGGAGGGAGGCAGAGGGCCAGCAGAAGAGTGAAGGGCTGAGATGGAGTGAAGGGTCAAGTAAAGATGGTGAGAGGAATTAGAGGCTGAAACAATAGAGGCTGAATAGCAGGAAAGCTTGGCAGAATGAAGTTGGTCGCGGTAATACCTAGAGGCATTCTTGTAGGCCAAGAGAGATTCAGGTGAAGCTGCGATCTATGGAGGTAAAGGCCAGCATGGTACCATGGGTGATGGGAAGCAGACTGGGAGAGCAGGACAGAGACAAGAGGGGCCAGGGAGTCCAGTGCAGAGGACAGCTCAGAATTCCAGGTTTTTGCCTAGAGGTTGATCAGTAGCAAGGAGAAGTTATGTGGAAAGACAGCGTTCGCAGAAGGAAACTCCAAGATGGTAGATGGTATAATACGTCTCACTAAGCAGGAAGGTTGGCAAGCAGAAACATCCCGAACTGAGGTAGTAGGGGTGGTAGGAAAAGAAAAAGAGAGAAGGAAGTGATCTGTACAGGGCAGGGGTGTGGCAGAGATGGGTGGGGGTGTGCATGGGATGTTAGGGGAAGTGAGAATTTGGTCCAGGATATGTCCTGCAACATGAGTGGAGCAAGTCACATGCTGCCTAAAAGCAGAGTCGTTAAGGAGTGATACTAGGGACCGGTCACGGGGGCGGGAAGGAGTATCAAAGTAACAGTTGAAGTCACTAAGGACTACCAACTGGGGGAAAGCTAGGGCCGCCTCCGAGAAAGCCATGAGGAAGGCATCCTATAGCTCAGATTGCAGGGAGGGGGGTATACACCAGGAGGAAATGCACAGGTGGGACAACATCCAGGTGGAGTAGGAGGGCTTCAGGATAGGGAAGAGGGGTATGGGTGGCCACTAGGGGGATGGAGGAATGAAATAAAACAGCCACACCATCTCCAGACTTCCTAGAGCAGGACATGTGGATTGCCGAGAAACCTGGCGGGAGGCATTGGTGCAAAAGGTCCTCTTCCCCATCTCAGAGCCAGGTCTCAGTTAAAAATAACATGTCCAAGAGGTATTGGGTTACCAGGTCATGAACCAGCAGAGTTTTGGAGCGGAGTGATCTACAATTCAATGGAGCCATGTTAAGGAAAATAAGGGAGGACCCCCAAGAGGGGGTGGGGGTAGGCAGGGGAGGGTGAGGCAGACATGGAACAAGGTTATCAGGGTTTCATGCTGAACGGGCCATGGCAGGTGGGGGGCACCAACCCCAGTGAGAGGGAATGGCTGCCATGAGCAGGAAAGGAAGAAGTAGAGCCAAATGAAGTATGGCAGGTCTGACCAGAGCACGGAAGCTGTGGCAGGGGAGAGGAGACTGGTAGTGGTGCGCTATGCAGGACCAGGAGAGATTGTCGCCAGAGATTCCCCTGGAGTCGCCCCAAGGAGCTCACCTGTGGCACAGAATGCCACACAAGTGGATGTGTCTACCATACTAGTAGGGTCAATGACTGAGATGTCATTGTGCCCATCTGAAAAGTGCATTGCCTAGGTGGCCACTGGCACTCTCACTATGACCAAAATGTGACCATGGCACGGCTATGTATCCACATAGAGCTATTATACTGCCTGGCTCCAGTGATGTGGATGCAATCTCTGTCTGGGGATGCTAATCACTGAGCAAAATGCTGGATATCAATGCTGCGTATCCCAAGGCAGGGTGCTCATGGTCGCACTAAGCACATGCCATGCATGCTGATCAGCAGACCAACCGCAGTTGGTTTGTGCTTGGCCGACACAGCCCAGTAAAGGACAATAGGGGCAGTCTTACTGTGCCTGCTGTAGTCAATTGCGAGTCCGCAATGGCTGGGGCAGCAGTGGTTCATGCCCTTCTCACTGGGGTCATAGCAGGACAGTAGTTGTAGCCCCATGCCTGCATATATGCTACTGCTGCCTCCCCACCTCCAACTACAATGGCTGTCCATGGCAACAACATATTGACACTAGGCACTGACCTGCACTCCTATTGGAAGATTAGTGTCCAGCAGGAGCAGAACACAGGGTTGAGCTGTTGCTGTTACCTACAGCATACAGGAAACAAGGATAAAAGCATAACACACTTCGGTTGCAGCACTCTATACCCTTCTGGCATCTTCATGCTTGTCACCTTGATGTGTGTCGTGTCATTACTGTGTGGTTCATGGTCAGGGTGCCCTGTTCCACACGGTAAATGGTCAGGGCAACCTGTTCCATGCGGTAAATGGTCAGGGTGCCCTGTTCCATATGGCAAATGGTCAGGTGCCCTGTTTCACGCGGTACATGATCAGGGTGCCCTGTTCCGCATGGTACATGGTCAGGGCACCCTGTTCCGCGTGGTACACGACCAATGGTTCACTTTATGCCATCCCACCCACACCCACCCATAGCCTTATATGGCATCAGTAACATTAGTGCTGACCTTACTGCCGGTGACTTTACCACAGTTTAGTAAACATACCCCTAAGTTATTCCAAATATAGATGCCTGTCTTCCTCTCTCTGTGATCTCTTGTATTTCATGAAGACCTCCCTCTTTTTCTTCACCTTTTCATCTACTTCTTTTGAGGACTATAGCGGCCTCCTTTTCCTTTTACATTTATTTACTTTTCTAACAAAAAGGTTTGTTGCCCTTAAAATATCCCCTTTCAGTTTTGCCCACTGTTTTTCTAAATCCCCCCAGCTGTTCCCATCCCACTAATGACTCTCTGAGATATTGTCCCATCTTGAATTTTCCTAAAGTCTACACTTGCACAACCCTTGGTATGGCCCTGAGCAGGATTGCCAAAGGTGTCCTTCTTGGAGATGTGATGGTTCTTCTGCAAGATACCTTCCTTGTTATCCCTAAGGCTGCTGGTTTGAAACCAGACTCTGTCTTTGAGAAAACAAAACCAGTTGGGTTTTTTATTTGCCTGAAACCTCTAGTAAACTTTCAGCTATGTTTTTCATTTAGGCAGCAGCCATATCTACCTCTTTAATTAACAAAATTGCCTGAAAAAAAATTATAAGAACAAAGTAAAATTAAAATTTATTAAAATGACAAAGGAAATGAAACTTTTTTTTGTTTGAACACCCCTAATAAATATTATAGGTATGGTATTATTTACATTTCTGCAGTTGATTGCTTTACTCGTCATTTCACAGCTATGGTACTTCCCACTTAACCTTGCATTCTCTGGCACAATTACTACAGCTCTTTTTCCTCCTGCCATTCTTTTTCATTGACTCATCCCCTTCAACAAAGCAAGAAAAAAATTGTGAATCCTTCATGTTGATACAAAAGAGAAGAAACAGGCATGAAATCCTTTCTAACGCTAGCTGCAGAATGAGCAAACCTTTTCTTAATTCTAAGACCACACATATAAATCCCTACATTAGAAAATTGTGGGCTTGATATTCAAAGGGGCTTATCCAGTTAGCAGGATGTGATAATTGGATAAGTCTCGGTGAGCCAAATACAGTTGTGGTCAATATTATTGGCACACTTGCAGTTCAACCTACTCTTGCCGCCTTGCTAGGCAGACTAGATGGACCATACTGGTCTTTGTCTGCCTTCATATGCTATGTTACTATGTAACCTGTTAATGTCCAATATCTCCTTAAAAGAATGGCTTGCGAAATGGCTTTGGGCTATATATGCACACATATTTGACACAAAATAGAATCAAACAAAACAAGACCAATTAAAAAAGGAAATAGGAGGAGATATGTATTATAAAAATTGGGACATTACCAGGACATGATTATTGGCACCCTTAAAAACAATTCAAATCAGTTTGATAAGAGCAACCACATTCCCGTTACAGTAAAATTAGATGCACCTATGATCAATTGTCAGTATTCACATGACTTGAATCAACCAATGAAAGATGGGTCACATTTTCAAAGGCCTTTACACAGGTAACTTCCCTAGTTACCCGTGTAAAGGCCTTATCCAGGATTTTCGAAGGGCACCTACGAAAATCCTAAATATGTCCCTAACATACCCAGATACTATCCACATAGCATCGGGGTGTGTTGGGGATGTTCCAGGGTGGAATGGAGGCGGGCCATGGCACTACCCATGTAGCACTGATTTTCAATACTACACGGTTAGCACTCTGCACCTTAAAGATAGGCGTGGGAAAACCTTACCTATCTTTAAGGTGCTGGGGCTAACTGTGTAGCATCGAAAATTGGTGCTACATGGGTAGCTCCTGTGACTTCCAGTCTGTGCGGTGACACTCGGATTTTTGATGCCAGAGTCGCATAGCACCGCCCAGCTCAAATTCAGGACTGATGGCTCTAATGTTCCATTTTCACAATGGTGATGACAAGAGAGCTCTCTGTCAGAAAAGCCATTATCACCAAACATCAAACTTAAAAGGGGTAAAGGCCATCTCCAAAGACTTTAGAATTCCTGTGTCTACAGTTCTCAATGTTATTAAGTTTTTTGCTCATGGAACTATCAAGACCCTCCCAGGACATAGTGGGAAGAGGAAAATTAATCCATGAAGGTTAGCATGAACTGTTGGAAAAACACCACATACAACATCCTAAGAGCTTAAGGCTGACCTGGAGCAATCTGGAGGGGTGATTTCAACCCTGCACCTTACGCCGCACACTAAACAAAGAAGGACTCCACCACTCAAAGACAGACAGAAAAAGGCACATCTGATCTTTGCCCAAATCCACCTTGAGAAACCACAATCCTTCTGGGAAAATGTTCTGTAGACTGATGAAACCAAACTTGAGCTCTTAGGCAAAGAAATGAAGCCTATAAGGAAAAAACACCCTTTCTACAGTTAAATGTGGTGGAGGTTCCATAATGTTGAGGAGCTCTTTTGCTGCCTCAGGAAATGGAGGTTTGGAACGTATTAAATGAATCATGAAGTCAGAGGACTACCAAGTATTTTGGAGCGAAATGTACTAACTAGTGTCAGAAATCTAGGTCTGGGTCAAAGATCATGGGTCCTCCAGCATGACAATGATCCAAAACATACATCCAAAAGCACAAAAGAATGGTTAAAAAGGAAAAAGTGGTCTGTTTTAAAATGGCCAGCAATAAGTCCTGATCTCAATCCAATTGAGAACCTTTGGAAAGAGTTGAAATTTGCCATTGATAAAAGGAACCCTGGAAACATTCATGAACTGGAACAAATCACAGTTGAAGAGTGGGAGAAACTACCAGTAGACAGATGTACAAAACTTACAGATGGCTGCAAGAAATGTTTGGAGGCTGTCATCACTGCCAAGGGTTGTGACACCGAATATTAGTGAAGGGTGCCATTGATTCTGTCCAGGACATATTTTGGTTTTTTTTCTCAGAAATTGTTACTTCTAAGTTGCATCTTTTTTTGTTATTATATAAAGTTTAAAGTTTATGCAATTTCTTGATATACCACCCAGGCTGAAGGGCATCAGAGCAGTTTACAATCGCTACAAGCAGGTACTATATACCTTTGAACATACTATTAAAATATTATGATGACATACAGTTGCAATATTTCCTATTATTTCTCAAGATATTGTACATAACCAATGTTCCCTCTAATTTTCTGTAGGCTGTGTGCGCATAAAATATCAGCTGTGTGCAGCTTTTGAAGGAAGGTTAAATTTTTGTGCACCACATAACGACACTCTGAGTTATATACTTTAAAATTTGACTACACGTCAGAATACAGAATGTACATCACATTGATTTTAATCAAATTAAATGAAAATAGACGATTACTAAATGAAGCAGGAAATTTCTAGTAATTACAATCATAACTTTTAAATTTTAAGACATCTTTGTTGTTTTCTATCAGAATCAGAGCCATAATTTTTGTGCGCTCTGTTGTAAAGTATGTGCGCTCGCTCGGCGAGGTGTGTGCGCGCGCACACGCGCACAGCTTAGACTAGGGAACAGTGTACATAACATACCTAAAATGCAAGGGTGCAACTGTATTCAGCTGTTCTATCCAGATAGTGCCAAGGTGGACAGAGGATATATCCATTGGTACTATCCAGAGAATGCTGAGGTAGTCCAAGAGCATAAGTATCCATATAACTTCAGACAGAAAAAAAGCTGCCCTAAGTGGCTATCTAGATAGATGCTACTGCTGACCACAAAATTCAAGTATTCCACTATCCAGATACTACTGTTGAACATCCAGATTTTTTTCATCCATGACGGCCAGTGTTTAAAAATAAATTACTTGACAATGTACCACTCTCCTTCCTATCTGATGGTCCTTCTGTATAATCATGTGGCACCAATACAATTCACACTCCAGAGGTACACTCAGCATGCAACACGACAACCTTTGCAGTTTTTTACTTTTCACAGCAGCAGCGGTTTACTCACAATTCCTTTACAGGAATTCCTGAGATGAGTCTCCTGATAGATAGTGTGAAGTATCCTCAGCCTCCTCCAGAAGGGCTTTTTCCACTCTTCTCCTTAGGTTTTTTTTCTGTCTCCACTGCCTCAACCTATTTACATACCCCAACAGTGGTACCTATCTCAGAGGCTTCTACTTCCTCGTTGTTTGGAGATAGGTCAGATCCCAATACTCTTTTCTTTTGGCATAGGTCTTGCTCAGCACCCACTAAAAGAGGATCTCTGCCTCTCTTTCCTCAAATTGGCAGAAAGAGAAGGCATGAAAGACAGCTTCTCTCCAAACCACTGCTCTGTATACCTTTAGGAACCCATCTAGTTCCTCCCCAGGTTCCATATTTAAACGCTTCAAAATCAACTACCACATCTACGCGGACGACATCATGTTATACTCGCCATTTGATGTGTCCAACCCGGATTATAGTAACATATGTTGTTGCCTCTCTGAAGCTGAGCTATGGCTGAAATCAAGGAATATGAATATTAATTTTAAAAAAACAGAAGTTCTATTCATAACAAGAAACACAAGCTTCACTCCCCCACTTGAAATCAACATTGGAAAAATCTCTCTCCCAGTCAAAGATGAGATCAAATACTTGGGAGTCACCCTGGATAAGACCCTTAGCCTCACCAAACATATAAAACAATCTGTAAAAACAATATATTTCAAATTGAGGACAATCCAACAACTTAGACCATTGATAGATAACACTGATTTCAGAACCATAGTACAAACACTTATTACACCACATTTAGACTACTGTAATGATATTCTTCAAGGGACCTCTAAGAAAAATATTCACACACTTCAATTAGCCCAAAATGTCACCGCAAGGATTATCTATAAAGCGAAACTTTCAGATCATATATCTCCGATTCTCTACGCTCTCCATTGGTTACCCGTCTCATGCAGAATCATCTACAAGTCCTTAGTCAATACGTTTAAGATCTTTAATAATATAGCACCATCTTTCTTATCTACGCTCATCAACATCCCACATGAAAATAGATCAAGACGAAGAATAAACCTTCACACGATACAAGTCCCTGATTCTATTCGAAAGACAAGTCAGAAGACAAGTAACACAGCTTTCTCATACTTCGCCCCTATGTTATGGAACAACCTCCCGATTGAAATCAGAGAAATCAAAGATCTTCAATTATTTAGAAAAAATCTAAAAACCCATCTATTTACTCTGCACTACAATAACCTCCATATTGAAGATAATCCTAACACAGAGAAAAACACCGATCATCAGTCACTCACTGACCCTACCTAGACAAGGCATAAACCTTTCCCACACATTCACATTGCTCACCTAGATTAAGCTTACTCTTTGAAAGCAATTGCTTGTCGCTAATGTGAATAACTGTAATTTAATGTAAATATTTCCCTTTACTGTTGATATACTGTTGGTAGTATGTTTTGAAACATTTTCTAATTCATACCCAGTTCAAATGTTCCTACCTCTCCTGTTATCTCATTGTATTTTTGAGTTACATTTAATAGTTGAATGTTCTTTGTTCTAAATCTGTTCTATGTAAAATAATAGTACTCTATTATTAAAGTTTATGTTACCTGTAAACCGCCACTGATCTCTGGAAGTGGCGGTATAGAAAAGATGTATAAATAAATAAATAAAATAAATAAATGATGAATCCAGCTAGAACATTTCTAGAATTATATACCTTCATGGAGAGGCCAGCGCAAGCCATACCCCTATCTGATCAGTACACAGCCGTCTGTATCTGGTAGGGTACTTTGGTCCATAGTCAGGACTGAGGTATTGGGGGGGGGGAGGGGGTGGTCATGGGGTCAAAGAAACTGCATCAAACATCATATGAGGGGCATTAGGACAGTGCAATTTTCTACTAATAAGATTTCATACAGCTCCACTCAGTTTCATACAGCTCCACTCAGCCGCCTACCCACACACTAGATGACCTGACACTGCGCACCACCAGCACCACCAGCAGAAGGGCATGTCAGCATGGTGGCAGAGGGGTACTGGTGGTGGAGGGGGCAGTGGCAGCTGCCTAGAGCAAACCATGGCCTAGCCCTGTGTAGGTGGGTGCCATGCACTGCAACAGACAGGCCCTGTCTAACAAACAGTCATGCTATCCCCAGGAAATAAGCTGTTTCTGTGGCAGCACAGTGGTGCAGTACACACAGCCAATGTGTTCAGAAGCAGAAGGTCACAGGTTCAAATTCCAGCTGTGGTTCCTGCCAACCCAGTCCCCATATCTTACCCACTACTAAAACATGGTAATAGAGACAGAACCTTTATTGCAGATAACATAAACATGCCCAAAACACCTACATTTTACCCTACAGAGCACAGACACCATAAACATGCACATTACCTAGAGCAGATTCTCCCAAATGCAGTCCTGGAGGGCCAAACACCATTTAGTTTCCATGCTGCCTCTAAGAAATATGGCTGTGCTGCATATCTATGTGCCGCACACATGGTATGCAGATGTATCTCAAGCATATTCATTAGGGACAGCATGAAAACCCGAACACTGTTTGGCCCACCAGGACTGGAGTTGGGCACCTCTACCCTAAAGCAGCGGCCAACAGGGGAAGAAACACCCGCACCCACAGGCTCCATTATACAAAGCTTCCTGGAGAGGTAGGATGTTGGGCCCTGCGTGCATCTCCCAATACTAGCACTTGCATACCTTAGCAATGCCACCCTAAACCTAGGAATACGGTACACAGCTATCAAAAGGTTGCTATGATTACTGGCAGATAGCAATTCCTAAGTTAAGCACAATTTGATGATTGAGCTGTATCATAGTAACCTTTCTGATGTCTGTGGAGTGTGTTTCAGTTCTGGTGTCTGACAATGTTTATCACCCTGGGGACTGACCCCAACAGTATTGCGTACCATAGCCATGCCTACACTATGCCCAGGACTGGTGTGGTGGCCAGGGCTGTCAAACACCTCTATAGCTGCAGAATGCTGGCATAGGTGTGGGGAGTGTGTGTCTGTCTATCCAGTGTGTGGTGGCTGCTAACACCTTCTTCAGCCCACACTGCTAGCACTGTTGCCAGTATTGGCCTGCCAATGTGCATAATGAGGAGTAAGGTACTGTGGGTATAGCCTGGATAGGGTGTCCTGGCCTGGATGCATCAGCACAGGGCATAGGGCAATGGCTCTGACATTGTAGTGGCCGGCCACAACCTGCACGGACAGGGTGGCCACAGCATGTCCTGCTGGGAGTTCACTCTCACCCTGACTGAGCAGTGACTATGGAATGGCTAGGCTGTCCCATAGTGCTGTGTTGTGTTTTTCTTAAGTGAAATATATAGGTTCTTTTCTCTGGGGGACTAATCACTGACTTATCTGCTTGGTGGGTGTGCTCACATCCCAGCTTTGGGTGTACACATCTCTTCCAGGATCATGCACTGTGGACTAGCTAGCAGACTGTTTGCAGTTATATGTGTATGTTTGGAACACCTTGCAGGGTGCAGTGGCTGGTGACTCTGTGCTTGCTGCTGGAGAATGTCAGATGGTGGTGGGGGGCAGCTGAGCATTTCCAGGCCTACTGTCTCTCTGCCATTGCCTTAGGGATGTGTACAGCTCTGCATTGGCTGCCCTGTAGGGTGTCTGTTCCCCAGCAAGACTGGGGTTGATCGCCCCCCTCTACTGCCACCATTGCAGGGAGGTAGAATGTGGATCTGTTGGTGGGGCATCCTGTTTCTGACTCTGAGCCACAAGAGGGTGGGTTGGGTGGTTGTACATAATCTGCCTATGGGTCCAAACACCCCCCTTCACTTACATCATGTTACCAAGACAGAATATGCACTATTCTGGGTGCATCATAGCCCATAAGGGCTAGACCTGATTGACAATAATGTATCCTTGGTGTGTCTGCAGGAACTACCTATCACTCACTCACTCTCACACACACACATACATACATACATACATACACAGGCACTGATGATTACCTGTAACATAGACTATGTCAACCATGGAAGGTGCTGAGGACCTGGTGTTGGCCGCCCCACCTCACCCTCAGGGTGAGCATAATACCCACACAATGTGATGGCCAGTAGCTACTTTGTGCCACTAACATACACCATCGTCACCCCCTACTAGGCTGAGGTGCTGTGGGGGTGCACTCGGTCAGTTCCCCCTACCAGGATGAGGTGTTCTGGGGTGCATTCCCCATCTTGTGCTCACCTGTAGACTGCTGATTTGCATGTGCTGTGCATCATGGGTACGGGTGGGTTGACTCTATCCTGGAAACCACAGTAGACTGTTTGTGTGGTGACATGCAGTTCTTCTGTAGCCAGCCAGGGGTTTGTTAGTAGCTGTAGCCCACTGGTTACTTCACTGCTTGTGGAGCCAGAGATCATGGGTTTGACCCAAAGTGGGGCTATTTGATAGGGCTGTCCAAGGCATTGTCAATTTTTAATGTATATTAGTGCTGCCAGCAAAAACACCCTCAGAGTACTTTAACCTTAAGGTGCCTCATAAGGCACCTAATAAGGTGCCCTATAATGCGCCTTATAAGGCGTCCTATAGGGGACATTGTAGGGTGCCTTGGCGGACAGTGCACTTTATAATGTGCCCTCTGGAGTGCCTTATAGGGCAACTTATGCGGCACCTTAGGTTACGCCACTGTGAGGGTGTGTTTGCTGGCAGCACTAATTAAAATAAAACTAAAATGCCTCACAAAGCACTACTTAAACATAAAGGGGGATGCTTCAGCCAGCCTTGTTCATTAGGCACACTGGGAATCAAACTCATGACCCTAGTACCATCAGTCAGTGTATTAACCATTGTGCAATACCTCTGCTTCTGTGTTTAAATGTCAGCGTGCCTACTTAAGATTACTGCGCGTTAACGTGCTTAGCGGCTTCTCGCACAATAATGTGCGCAGCGCACGTTATCGTGCGATGATCCCGTTTTGCTATGTTAAGACCGGAACACCCACTCTTTTTATGGCAGCCTCCACACTATCGCCGGGCACACGTTAAGACTGCTTAGTAAACATACCCCTAAGAGGCATGCTTACTAAGCTGTGCTACCTGTTAATATGGCTGAGAGCACACAGTAATGAACTGTGTTAACAGATAGCATGGTATTTATTTAACATTTCTTATATACGACCTTTCATGATAGCAAGGTGGTTTACATTGAACAAACTGAAATTACATTGAACAGGGCATTATAACTTGGAGATAGCTACTTACAGGGAACATGGGCAACAGAGAGGTTAGGTGGCTTGCCCAAGACCACAAGGAGCACCAGTGGGGCTTTAAACCCCAGTTCTTCTAGTCCAAGGTTGCTGTCCTCTAGTGGGATTTGAATCCCCAACCTTCTGGCCCAAGGTAACTTCCCCCAACTAGGTCACTCCTCCCTCCTGGTATGTTCTTCAGTTATCTGCAAAGCCTGTGGTATCCATGGGATATGGGTGGAAAGTGAGTGTGCTGACAAACCATTGTTACTGAGGGCGTCAACAGCTTTAGACAGCGTGGGTACAGGGAACACCACCTCAATGGCTGTCTTTATTTGCATCCATGCTGCCACCATGCTTTTTGTAGTTTCAGTATATTATCTTCTGGGTAAATGCTGAGCATGCGTTTGCAGCTAACATGGTGCTGTTTGCAGGATAATAACACATTAGCTGCAAAAGTCTAACACAGTTTAGTCAACGTACCCTTAAGAGAATTCTGGAAACCAAAGAAGTTGTGAGCACCTGGGACATTCCCATGCCAACTGATAAAAAGCTTGATGAAAACCAGACATAGTGATAAGGGCAGAAAACACAAGAATGGCATTAATAGTAGAGGTGTCAGTGCCAAGTGATGTTACGGTGCAGGCAAGCAATGCATTCAGACCAAGAAAACGTGACAGAAAGATACAGAAACATTTCCCAACGTATTGGGAGCCACAGGTATGATTAGAAGCAATTTCCAAGCAAATCTTGATTACCTATGCATATTATATCCTATGGCCTCCAGAAGGAAGCTGTTTGGCACAAAGCAAGTACAACAACAAGCATTAGCGGTGACTTTGAGAGAATGAGGTCATATTCCACATACTCTGACTAAGGAATGAGGTTCATTGCTGTCATGGTATGTGTAAAACTAACCCATTTGGAGATATTGGAGGTCATTTTAAAAGGCTTGGTTGTGATGTAGGATTCTGAAGATGTACACGTGGATGTCAAAATCATGGCGATGTCTCTGCACTCATTTCACAATTGACATTTACAGAGGTCTCCAGTGCAGGGATGCCCAATTAGATGAGGGGAAGTGGTGGAGGCACTATGGATTTACATGTTTCTGTTCAATTTCAGGAACGATGGGGATGTTTGCGGGCACATCCATATTTATACCTGCTGCAGTATGAATAGGCATAGGAAAGTGCTTGGTCTGACCTTAAAACAATCAGAGAGTGTAGCGTTAAGTGACTCACACTGGGATTTGAACCCTGACTACCCCACTCCTAACACAGTACTTCTATGATTATGCTACTAGATGCTTTCTCGTTCTGAGATGCTATTCCTTAGACATGTTTCTGAAATCATGTCCAAACTTGCACGTGCCTGTGTTTTTTTACGATGATCTGGCTTTGATATCCCAGAATGCACTTGGATGTCCCATTGTAAAATGTGCCTTATTGCCCCTAAAACTAAGGGTCTGTGTCTCTGCTTCAGGATTGTTACTACAATGCCTAGCCTAGATAGGAGGGCTTAAAAATTAGAAACAAAAACCCAGTAGAGTATGATACTGATTGAACTGGAAACCAAAAGAAGCAGGAAGAAAACTATAAGCAAGTTTGAAAGTCACTTTACTTTAGCATAGTTATTCTTCCCCTTAAAGCTCATCTTGGTAAATAACTTGTATGACAAGTTTGAGCATGACACGTACTAAAACAGATATGTAAACCCTTGACAATTGGAGCAAATAAGGAGAACACTGAATGGCTCTTCCAGTAACTATTACAGCATTAACAAGTTCAGCTAACAGCTATTATTTACAGTATTATGTTTATATGAATGTGGCCCATTAGTTTAGGTATTAGACCAGAGACAATGAAGGGCTATTTCATTCTGAGGCCTTCTATAAACAATTCTTATGGCAAAGATATCCCTGTTCATTGTTCTGTTTGAAGGTTTAGGCCATGACTAATTCATAGCAGAGCTCACGGGGGTTTTTTGTGCATTCACAAGAATTTTTCTAAATACAATTTCCATTATGTGAGCATAATGTTAACTCCTCTGGGGTGATTCTGCCTGTACAACATATTTCATCGAATGCTATAATAAAAAAGCTTGACAAGCAGCATTTGGGACAGAATATGATCTACAGGTTTTTGGATTCCTTGGACTTTTCCATCTTTTTATTTTTTACCCACAACAGCTTTAAATTCTTTCATCAGATATATTATACTCCATCAAGTCTGTATTTCTAGGCACAAACTTTCCTTTCAGTTATTAAGGATGGGCCCAATGTTCAGCACTGGCAGCTAGTGCTACTAATGCGGCTAGCCACCAGTGGCAAAAAGTAAACCCTGATATTCAATGCCAGGGTCATATCTGGTCCCAGCACTGAATATCCAGGTTAGCTGCTCTTACTGATTGGTATCTGGGCAGCGGCGATACTGAGCTACTGCCCGGTTAACAATATGCACCGGAAGATAGGTCAGGGTTATCTGCACCTGGCTTTTACCACATATCACTAACCACACAGTGGCTCAATATTGCCGATGACCAGTTATTGATTGGTTCTGCTCCACTCCCCCAACCCCCCAGAATGCACCCGACACGTAGCGATGCTAAGCAGTTAATATCGGGACATGTAGAGCCAGCAGCCATGGATATTCAGCAGCACTGACCGTGTTAGTGCTGCTGAATATCCCATTAACTATTATTAACGCGGTTAGCTCAGTACTCACATGACTTGAATAAACCAATGAATGAAGGCTCTAATGTTTAAAATGGCCACATTCACTCCTTGTTCCATTTTCACAATGGTGAAGACAAGAGAGCTGCCTGAGACCATCAGAAAAGCCATTATCATCAAACTGGTATAAGGCCATTTATTTATTTATTTAGCTGTATTTATATCCCGCTTTTCACCAGGTCAAAGCGGTCAATTGGGAGATACATTTAACACGAGGGGATATGACACACATACGCTAATACTTACAGGGAACATGGGCAATGGAGGGTTAAGTGGCTTGCCCAAGACCACAAGGAGTGCCTATAGGACTAGAAATCCCAGTCCCTCCGGCCTGAGACTGCTGTCCCCAGGTGGGACTTGAACCCCCAGCCCTCCGGCCTGAAGTACCTTGTCCTAACCACTAGGCCACTCCTCCCACTAAAGATCTTTGGAGTCCTGGGTCTATAGTTCTCTTAGTAACATAGTAACATGGTAAATGAAGGTAGATAAAGACCAGTATGGTCCATCTAGTCTGCCCAGTAAGGTGACAAGAGTAGGTGCACCTGCCGCTCTGTGCAGACCACCCGTCCCCATGTCTTGTTTAGAGGTGAACCCAACGTTCCATGTAGGACACCCCTATTTGTTGAGAAATTAGATAGTTTAGTTTATTTTGATTACCGGTATATCCTGTTGCTGTAAAGGGATCCACTGTGGGGTATGTTTACTAAACCGTCTTAATGTGCGCTCTGCGATGTTATCGCGCGATAAGGTACCTTATCGCGCGATAAAGGTGCTTTATCGGGCGCAGAGGTACCTTAGCGCGCGATAACGCGCGCAGCGGTGCAAATGAGCGCTAAAGGTGGAGAAAGGCTCCCGGAGGGCAGAGGAAGGCTCCCCAGGGGTGGAGAGAAGGGGTCAATGGGTGGAGAGTGGGAGGGGAGAGGCTCCCCGCACACTAACGCTGTGAAATCCGAGGCTCAAAACTAACGCCAGTGAAACCCTGGCATTAGAGCTGATTTAAAGGGAAAAGAAACCATTTCCATCAGCAATGTACAGCAAAACCAGGGAATCCTACAAAAAGTGATAAGTGTGATACATGTGCACGGAACAAAAGGGCAAATAAACAGTGAAAATGAACAGAAGAAAATGGAAAAATAAAATAACCAAGCTGGGCAATAGTGATCTCAATGGGAAACATCAAAAAACACTCCCAAGAAAGCACCAAAAAAAGGATATGAATTTTGGAAGGGTCCATGCTCCGTCCCCATACAAGGTGAATGAACCCACAGTGAAATTGCGCTGTGCAGGGTTTTCCTCTCCATCGGACAGGTTTCCCATGGCATGCACATGTGCAGCAACAGCAGGGTGGGCATGTTGGAATGGCCAACTGGACAGATGCTTGAAAATGGGATACAGAGGGCTGCAGGCAGCACATGCTGTGGTGCAGCTGGGGCACAGTGCGGACTAGGCAGATGCCTAGGTGGCCCATAGGAATGCTGAAACTGTACAGCAGCCATATAGCAACTGATGAGGGCCCAACATGGGCAAGAGTGTGTTTATCACAGTGTCACAGGGGATAGTACCCAGCAGCTACCTCCAAGGGCACAGAACATTGGCAGGCGGTGTTGGGGGGGAAGCATGGACGTCTATGCAGGCACCCCTACCCCAGAACACACATCATAGGCAGCCACCTACCTGCACACTGGATGGCCTGAGACTGCGCACCACCAGCAGAAGGGCATGTCAGCATGGTGGCAGAGGGGTACTGGTGGTGGAGGGGGGCAGTGGCAGCTGCCCAGAGCAGACCATGGCCTAGCCCTGTGTAGGTGGGTGCCATGCACTGCAACAGACAGGCTCTGCTGGACGAATAGTCATGGTTTCACCAGGGAATGCACTGTCTCTGTAGCAACACAGTGGTGCAGTGCACACAACCAGTGTGTTCAGAGGCAGAAGGTCACAGGTTCAAGTCCCAGCTGTGGTTCCTGCCAACCCAGTCCCCATATTTTACCCACTACTAAAACATGCTAATACAGACAGAACCTTTATTACCAGAAACGTACACATGCCCAAAACACCTACATTTTAACCTACAGAGCGCAGAAACCATAAACAGGTGCATTACCTAGAGCAGAGTCTCCCAAATGCAGTCCTGGAGGGTCAAACACCATTCAGGTTCCATGCTGCCTCTAATAAAGATGCCTGTGCTGCATTTCTATGCACTGCCCCCATGGTATGCAGATGTATCTCATGCATATTCATGAGGGACAGCATGAAAACCCGAACAGTGTTTGGCACACCAGGACTGGAGTTGGGAACCTCTGCCGTAAAGCAGCAGCCAACAGGGGTAGACACACCCGCACCCACAGGCTCCAGTATCCAATGCCTCCTGGAGAGGCAGGACATTGGGCCCTGCATGCATCTCCCAATACTAACACTTGCATACCTTAGCAATGCCACCCTAAACCTGGGAATACGGTACACAGCTATCAAAAGGTTGCTGTGATTACTGGCAGATAGCAATTCCGAAGTTAAGTACAATTTTCTGATTGAGCTGCATCATGGCAACCTTTCTGATGTCTGTGGAGTGTGCTACAGGTCTTGTGTCGGACAGTGTTTACCACCCTGGGGAGTGACCCCAACAGTATTGCGTACCATAGCCATGCCTGCACTGTGCCCAGGACTGGAGCGGTGACCAGGGCTGCCAAACACCCCTATAGTTGTACAATGCTGGCATAGGTGTGGGAGTGTGTGTCTGTCTATCCAGTGTGTGGAGGCTGCAAACACCCTCCACAGCCCACACTGCCAGCACTTTGGCCAGTATTGGCCTGCCAATGTGCATAATGAGGAGCAAGGTACCATGGGTATAGCCTGGACAGGGTGTCCTGGCCAGGATTTATTTATTTTTATTTATTTATTTATTTAATTGGATTTTTATACCGCCTTATCATACAATCAAAGCGGTTTAACAAAAGAGAAAATTAGTAATAGTGAAAAAATCTGTGATAATATATACATAGTTTGTAAATATATGATTAAATGTCTTGGGAAAAGGTGCACTATATATATTGTGAGCTATACTATAAAGTGAGCTATTGTACAATGTATATATAAATAATTGCTTTCTTAAAAATTAATTAGTTGATTGCATGACCGTAGTGCTCCGTAAACAAAACTGTTTTCAGTTGTTTTCTAAAGTCTTTGATGTCCTGAGCTGCTCTCAGATCATTAGGTAGGGAGTTCCAGATGGAAGTCGCAGCAAACGAGAAAGCTCTCTCAGAGGTCTCCACGGCATGGCTAGGTTCCCCCATAGTGCTAAATAGTATTGCTCTCATGTGATATTTATGGGCTCCTTTTTGGGGCCCAATCACTGACTTATCTGCTTGGTGTGTATGCTGTCATCTCAGTTCTGGGTGCACGCATCTCCTCCAGGAACATGCACTATGGACTAGCTAGCTAGCAGACTGTCTGCAGCTAATATGTGTCTTGCTGGAACACCTTGCAGGGTGCAGTGGCTGGAGGTTTGCTGCAGGAGAATATCAGATAGTGGTGTGGTGCAACTGAGCATTTCCAGGCCTAATGTCTGTCTGCTTTTGCTTTATGGATGTGTACAGAGCTGCATTGACTGCACTGTAGGGTGTCTGTTACACAGCAGGACCGGGGTTGATGGTCGCCTCTACTGCCACCATTGCAGGGAGGTAGCATGTGGATCTGTTGATGGGAGACCCTGTTTCCCACCCTCAGCCCCAGAGGGTGGGTTGGGTGGTGGTACATAATCTGCCTATGGGCCCATAAGGGCTAAACCTGACTGAGAAATACAGATGTATCTAAGGTGTGTCTGCAGGAACTACCTATCTCACACACTAGCACTGCTGGGGACCTAGAGCATGGCCTATTTCTGTTATGGATGGAGCTGTGGACCTGGTGCTGGGCGCCTCACCTCACCCTCAGGGTGAGCACAGTATCCGCACAATGTGACGGTGTGTAGCTACTCTGTGACAGTAACACACACGGTCAGTTCCCCCTACCAGGCCGAGGTGCTGTGGGGGTGCATACCCCATCTTGTGATCATCTGTAGACTGCTAATTTGCATGTGCAGTGCATCATGGGTATGGGTGGGTTAACCCTATCCTGGTAACCACAGCAGACTGTTTGTGTGGTGACATGCAGTCCTTCTGCAGTCAGCCAGAGGTTTGTTAGCAGCTGTAGCCCACTGGTTACTTCACTGCCTGTAGAGCCAGGGGTCATGGGTTTAAACCCATAGGGGGGTTATTTGATAGGTCTGTCTGAAGCACTGTCTGTTTTTAATGTACATTAGTGCTGCCAGCTTATAGGGCGCCCTATAAAGGGCCTTCTGAGGCACCTTATGGTTACAGTCCATATAAGGTGCCTTATAAGGTGTCCTATGGAGTGCCTTATAGGGTGTCCTATAGGGGACATTATAGGGTGCCGTGGCGGACAGTGCACTTTATAATGTGCCTTATAGGTTGCCTTATGCGGCACCTTAGGTTACAGCACATGAGGGCGTGTTTGCTGGCAGCAATAATTAAAATACAAATAAAATGCCTCAAGAAACAATACTTACATGCCAAAGCTGATGCCTCAGCCAGCCTTATGCATTAGGTACACTGGGGAGCAAACTCATGACCCCTGTATCATCAGTCAGTGTATTAACCATTGTGCTACACCTCTGCCTCTATGTTTGTATGTCTGTGCGCCTACTTAAGATTACCATGCGTTAACGCGCTTAGCGGCTTCTCGCCCGATAATGTGCGCAGCTGCGCGTGTTATCGCTCGATAATCCCGTTTTGCTACTTTAAGACTGAAACGCCCACTCCTTTTATGGCAGCCTGCACACTATCGCCGGGCCACGTTAAGACAGTTTAGTAAACATACCCCTGTGTCTGTCCCATGCCATTTTGAATTCTCAATGTTATTAAGAAGTTTTCTGCTCATGGAACTGTCAAGAACCTCCCAGGATGTGGTGAGAAGAGGAAAATCAATCAAAGATTAGTGTGAACTTTTCGAAAAAAAAAATATACATCATCCAAAGAGCTTAAGGCTCATCTGGAGAAGTCTGGAGTGGTGACTTCGACCCACCCCATTCATTGCGCACTAAACAAAGAAGGACTTCATGGGTGAAGGTCAAGGAGGACCCCACTGCTCAAAGACAGACCTAAAAAGACACGCCTGATCTTTGCTCAAATCCACCTTGAGAAACTGCAATCCTTCTGGGAAAATTTTCTGTGGATAGATGAAACCAAACTTGAGCTCTTTAGCAATGTAGACCAGTGATACATTTACAGGCAAAGAAATGAAGCTTACAAAGACAAAAACACCCTTCCAACAGTTAAATATGGTGGAGTTTCCATAATGTTATGGGGTTGTTTTGTTGCCTCAGGAACTGGAGGCCTAGAACATATTAAATGAATCATGAAGCCAGAAGACTACCAAGTTATATTGGAGGGAAATGTGTTACCTAGGGGTATGTTTACTAAACCGTCCTAATGTTGCCGGTGCTAGTTGCAGCGCTAACATGAAGAATGCCATATAAGGAAGTGGGCATTCTGGCATCAAGGCAACAATAGCTGGTTATCAAGCGATAGAGAGTGCCTTGCCGTCATCGTGCGATAGTGTGCGTGCCATGGCTCGTTAGCACGCAGTAGCCTTAATTATGTAGCAGCATTGCAAAAACAGCTAAAGATGTGTAGCCCACTGGATACTACAATGACTGTGGAGGCAGAGGTCATGAGTCTGATCCCACAGTGGTATTCAGTAATAAGGCTGTTTGAGGGATTTCCTTTTAATTTAAATCAGTGCTGCCAGCAAAAACACCCTTACAGTGCTGTAACCTAAGGCGCCTCATATGGCACATTACAGTATAAAGTGCCCTGTCCACCAAGGCACCTTATAATGTGCCCTATAGGGCACTTTATGATGCACCTTAGGTTACAGCACTGGGAGGGTGTTCTTGCTGGCAGCACTCATTTAAATTGAAGGGAAATCCCTCAGACAGCCTTATTAAAGAATACCACTGTGGGATTGAACTCATGATCACAGACTTCACAGTCATAGCAATAACCAGTGGGCTACATCTCTATAGCTGCCAACACAATGCTGGCTGGCTACAGAAAGACTGCAGGTCACTGCACAATCAGTCTGCTGTGGTTACCAGGATAGGGTAAACCCACCTGGACCCATGATGCACTGCACATGCAGATCAGCAGTCTACATCTGATCACAAGATGGGGTATGTGCCTCCACCTCACAGCGGCTTGGTAGGGGGAACTGACCATGTGTGTTACTGGCACAGAATAGCTACAGACCGTGACATTGTGCGGTTCCTGTGCTCACCTTGAGGGTGAGGTGAGGCGCCCAGCACCAGGTCCGCAGCACCTGTCTTGGCTAAGATAGGCTGTGCGGTAGGTCCCCATCAGTGCTAGTGTTTGACATGTCGTTTCTGCAGCTGCATCTAGGATGCACCTGTGCTCATTTGTATCTCCCAGTCACGTTTAGCCCTTGTGGACTATGATGCACCCAGAATAGTGCATATCCTGTGTGGTTGCCATAGTCACTTGTTATAGGAAAAGGGTGGTGTTTAGACCCAACCTTATCCTCACTGGGTTCAGGATCTCCCACCACCAGATGCACACTGTACATCAGAGGCAGTAGAGGGGACCACCACCCCAGCCCTGCTGGGGAATAGGCACCCTCCAGGGCAGTCAATGCAGATCTGTACATATCAAATAGGGCATTGGCAGACGGGCAATAGGCCTGGTAAAGCTAGCTGCCCCCCACTACAATCTCAAATCCTATTTACTCTATTACAACATCCGTCAAACGTGGTAACAATTCCTTCTGTGGAGATATTCTTGGCTTCAATTCAAAATGCTCGGAATGTCTCACACTCATCGGCACTAAAAAATCAATATTGAAAATATCTGATCGTGGTGCCTAATAGCATCAATGACTTTTCCGGCATATATTTCTATATAGATACTCCCACAGATGAAATCTTCAAAATATATTTAAATAAATATTGCTTAGCTTTAAGTGCTCCCCAACGCCATCCATTGGCACCCTTCTTGCGTTTCACTCTATTATGAGTTTCTTCAGGGGGATCTACAACTAAAACACAAAATAAAATAAACCCACAAAATTTGTAATAATATCTACCCACGCTTTCTGTCTCAAAAATCCTCAAAATTTAACTTATGGTTTCACATACCATTAAAGACTTTCACATAGATGCTGCAGACGTTATCTTCTTTGAGGTTTTCTAAATCAGTGAATGTTTCAAAAGGATGCTGCACATGCAGAATATCCATAAAGCCTTCCTATTATACTCCCCTCTGGTGACATCACTACCTAATAACCTTCACTTTATTTACGTCATAAGGTCCCGCTGTCAGTATTTTCATAAGCACGCCCCCCCCAATCTATGCTAGAATTTAGAACCTCTGGTGTTAAAGTTCTCAAATTGAATATCCAGCGTTGTTCCCCTATTAATAATGTTTGTTCCTGTGACTTTCCATACATTGCCAATGAGACCCTCTTGATGTAAAAGCAGTGTAAAACTTCAAACTTGTGATTTCTCTCCATGCAATGCTGAACCAGTGGTGCCCCACCACAATCTGACAGTCACCTGCAGAGGGCACATTCAGTCTTCACCCGCTGCACCCTGCAAGGTGTTCCAGCCATACATATGCTAACCACAGACAGTCTGCTAGCTAATACATAGTACATATGCCCAGAAGAACTGTGTGCACCCAAAAGTGGGATGTAAGCACACACACCAAGCAAGTATATCAGTGATTGGGCCCCAGAAAAGAAAACTCATAGATATCACTTGAAATAAACACTGTACAGCACTATGTGGGAACCTAGCCATGCCATGGTCACTGCTCAGTCAGAGTGAGAATGACCTCCCAGCATGACATGCTGTGGCCACCCTGTCCGTGGTGGTCGGGCACTACAATGTCCCAGTCATTGCCCTATGCTCTGTGCAAATGCATCCTGCCCAGACCGCCGTGTCTGGGCCATACCCACAATGCCTTGCACTCCATTATGCACATTGGCAGGCTAACACTGGAGACAGTGCAAGCATTGGGGGCTCAGTAAGGTGTAGGCAGCCACAAAACACTTGATAGACATACACACACTTCCTCACCTATTTCAGCATTGAGAAAAGATAGAGGTGGTTGGCAGCCCTGGCACCAGTCCTGGGCACAGTGCAGGCATTGCTAGGGTATGCAGGTGGTGGTGGTGGTGGCTGCTGCTCCATGCAGGGCCCAAAAGCCTGGATCTCCATGAGGATATGGATAGTGGGGCCTGTGGTGTGGGTGTTTGAGGCCCTGTTGGCCACTGCTCTAGGGTGTGCACATGTTTATGGTGTATATGTTCTGTAGGGTAAAATATAGGGACAAGGTCTGCAGAGGCCACAGCTGGGACTTGAACTTGTGACATTCTGCCCCTGAACACACTGGTTGTGTGTACTGAACCACACTGCTGCCACAGAGGTGGGGGGGGGGGGTCATTCCCTGGGGATGCCTTGTCTGTTGCACTGCATGCCACCCACCTGAACAGGGCTTGGCCTTGGTGTACTGTGGGCAGATGCCTCTGCCCCCTCCACCACCAGCACCCCTCCGCCACCATGCTGACATGCCCTTATGCCGGTGGTGCCAGTGGTGCGCAGTCCCAGGCCATCCAGTGTGCCAGTAGGCGGCTACCTATGGTGTGGGATCTAGGGTAGGGGTACCTACACAGACATCCATGCTTCCCCCAGGCACTGCCTGTCAATGTTATGTGCCTTTTGGGTATCTGCTGGGTACTGTCCCTTGGGACACTGTGGGACACACACTCATGAGCATGTTTGACCTTGGTCAGTTGCTGACTTGCTAATTTGAAGTTTCTGAGTTCCTATGTGCCACCTAGGCATCTGCCTGATCCACACTGTGCCCCAGCTGCCCCACTGTATGTCCCACCTGTAGCCCCCTGTACCCCTTTTGCAGCCTCACCGTAGTGCCATTTCGTACTTGGGCACCATGTTGTTGCTGCGCATGTATCACTACCATCACCTTTCTTGGTTTCCCTGTCTTTGCTGTACATTGCTGACTAAACTGGTTTCTCTCTCCAGCAAATGTGCCTCTAGTGCAAGGTTTTCACTGGCGCTAATTTTCAGACCTTCATTTCACAGCATTAGTATGCATGGAGCCTCTCCCCGCCCACTCTCCGCCCATTGACCCCTTCTCTTCGCCCTCTGGGGAGCCTTACTCCACCCTCTGTGTGCCTCAACGCCACAGGAGACGTGTTCACGTGAAACCTCACGCTATCGCGCGATAATGTTACTTTATCGCATGCTAACATTACATATCGCACGATAACGTTACGTATCACGCACAAACAGTGCCGCTGCAATGTTATCGCTGTTTAGTAAACATGCCCCTAAGTCACTTTGCCCTCCATTACCTTGCAGCATCTGTTGCTTCTGTAAAATGTACATTAAAATCTGGTTCACGGGCCATATTTAGGATATTTACCTAAATATCCACAGTCTGTTTTAACAAATCTAGTAGCATTACATAGTTAGCCTTTTGGGCTCTTTACACCACAAATAAAGCAAAATTAGTTGCACCTCCTATTTTCAGCAGCAACCATTCTGATCCTTGCAAGTCCTCTATATTTACTTTACTAACTTTAAAATATTGTCTAATACTACCTAAAAGAAATCAGACCAAAACCAAAAATAACATGCCCCCAAACAAAATACTTTTGTCCAAAAAGGTCTTTAATTTTAAATGACATAGCCATAGCAGCAAATTTTAAGACAGAAGGAAAAAGACCTCAGTGCTCACTACTCACATGCCACTACATGTGGCTCTCAGGTACCAACATCATTGGTCTAAAAAACCCCTTCCAATTATTTTTTTATATATATTATTTAATATTATCTTCTTCACCACTTATTGTTTTTAATTTGTATTCTTCAACAATACCCAAATACATTCAATTAAATAAATCTAGGGTGTTCTTTCTTACAATCACTTACAGGTGCTCAGTAATGCTCATAGTTGTATTATCTTATCTTTTAAGTGTTCTGCTTCATTCCTCACATTATCAATCATAAATTCTGTTATACTCCAATGTCAGCAGTGTTTCACCTTTGCTGTTTCAGGGCGTGTGCTTTCCAAGCTTAGTAACTTTCTCAAATATAACAGGACTCACAGATCACCTTCACATCTGATGTCAGGTGCTACCTGCTACTCTAATTCTACCGTTCCACACCCCCAACTTTCTTACTCACCCTGGACGCGTTAAGGCGGTCATTTTAGAAGCCCTATTTGTGCTTTAGAAATCTGAAACAAGCATAGAGACAACTCCAGAGCCATTTTAGAAGCCATGTTTGTGGTCGACCATGTCTGAACAGAAGCATTCCCAGGAACCTGGATGTCATTGCCTGATCTCAGAAAAGTCCTGGACATCAGAAGTCAGGTTTAATTTTAGATCTGTTCCTGCCACAAATAAGCATCTGAAAAGTGTTCACTTTGCTGAAAAAAAAAAAAATCCAGAGGGTGTAGAGAAGATAGCACTCCTTCATCCCCAGTACACAGCACAATTTCAATGACAGCAGTTGTGGGATTTAAATCCTGACTTCCTTGTTCCTAGTCCTCCTATGTTAATCCTTAGGCTGTACCTACAACATCCAGGTTCTGTGTACATGCTCCCATAGATGTCCATATCGGAAACATCCACATTTGTGACATCATGTCTGCACTTGGACATGCTGCTTTTTTTCAGACATCCCAGATTGCTCTTGAACGTCCTTTCTAAACTGTCCCTCCATATATCAAAACACTTGAAATGAAGCTCAGTTACGGTGACTTCATCATGCATATCTGACCACGTTTCACTTATATACAAAATAACAAGCACTGATATAAGCTGCCTTCAAGAAAGCGCCCCTTGCATTTGTTAATCTAAAATTTATATATTTCATTAATATGTTCTATGATCATATATGTTAATTGTAACCCACCAAGAGAGATGCTTTCTTGCGTTGGTGGGCAATAAATGTTTGTAAATAAATATAATGAGTGAATCAGCTAGTGAATTGAAAAAAAGCAGGTGAATCCACAGTGGGAACATATACACTGATTGATATCATTTGGACCCATTCAATGGAGATCAATAACCTAACCCATCTGCCCTCTAAATTGAATTTTTGAGAATGCATCATGTAATTGAGAGATTTTCTCAGCAGTATGGCAGCACGATTCGTCTTTGCTGAAGTGGAGAAAAGGCTGCAGCCATATATCATCTATAGGTCATTTTCATCATTCTTTATTTAATGTGTTTCTTGAAGAAAAACAAACCCAACTTTTTTTCATGAGATATATCAATTTCTTACTCTTATTTGGTTATTGAGCCCGTTTGTATTTGAAGACACAATTTACATGAGCCAGTCATCTGACACAACTAGATGGATAAAGTCAGAAAAGAAAAGAAAATGTTGCCATATCATAAAGCAACGTATTCACAAAGGACATGTATAACAGAGGTGGATTGAGAAGAGTCATTTTATGGTGCCAATCTTACAGGATTATAAAATAATACAACAATAGTACAGACAACACAGTAAGGAACTCCTTCAACCAGAAACATAACCATAGTTTAGTGAGCGTGTCCAATAGAATTCCGATGATCCAGTGTCAAATTAGGAACTAAATTTCAACCACGGAAAGCGCCAGTCCTCCAGAGACACCCATTCCCGCTTCTACTGCCCCTCTCCAGACCTACAGTGGTGGCAATGGATCAGAAACCACATGACAGCATTTTCCTCAGCTTGTTGATGCTGCTCTGTGGTTTCTATCTTCGACTATTTGTCTCTCCCACCACCTCCAATGCAAACTTCAAACCAGAAGTCTGCATCAAAGGCGGTGATGGAAGAGACATAGTAGAGGGCACAAACTGCAGGGTAGCGTTGGCTGCCATGGGTTTTCTGAACCATTGCCAATGCCGCATGTCCCAGAGAGGGGGAGCAATGGGGCTGCGGGAGCAGT